>OY829501.1:0-1497753 GCA_963691745.1 Ditula angustiorana | reverse complement strand
TAAAATAAAACACAGAATCCAATGTGATGTTGCAGGTTCAAGTCCTGCCATTACCCTAATTTTGTCTTTGTGTTGTCATTATCATTTAAATTTATTTGAATCCAATCTTTAAGGGTATTCAGGGTTCCATAGTCAACGACAAGGAACCCTTATAGTTTCGCCATGTCCGTCCGTCCGTCCGTAGCTTAGCACAAAGACTCTTTGTGCCGGAAAGTTGTAATTTGGCATGGAAATATACACAGAATTCTATTCACTGGATTGTCGCCTTAACACTAATAAAACGCACTATACTGTTCAAACACTTTTTCCTTGTGAGCGGGTACTGTTCTACTATTATTCACTGTTGCTTCCTTTCTTACTGTTTTCCTGCAGTTTACTGTTTCTTCCTTCTTATTTGTTTGTTCTTCGGAACTGAACTGGAATGCTGAACTGGAATGACGCGGCGTGCAACCTGCGCGGCTTTTATACCAAAATCTATCCCCACTATTTTATTCTAGAATATTCGACCAAAAGGTTGCGCCCATGTTCTAGAACATTCCGGCCCCGCCCACTTGGAAAGCCTTTTTTTAAATAATAAAAGCAATCTTACAATTCTGTTTTAAACTATACGAATCGGTAGATAGTTGTTTTTACATCGGGAAACATTTCGTATTCCATGAACTCCAAAAGTAGGTACTGTAAACTATGAACTATTATGTACGTAATGTTCCTACTGTCTGTTTCGATACAAAATATCTATAAATCGACTATGTACTGTCACTATATAAATCACTATACACTATGTCTGTCCCGAATATCGCGATTAACACTGTCTGTCCTGAACAAAGAATGAGAATAACAATCATTTATTTGTGAAGCATAGGTAGGTCCCTTAGAGCTTTCATACGTATGAAAGCTCTAAGGTAGGTCCTATACAAAGTTGTAAACTAAAATCTAAGCCAAACAGACGGAGTGACTAAGCTTGTGGCGACCACTAGGGCTAGTCCTTTAGATCATACTCATATTCATATCATTATAATTAAAGTAAATTACGATCGAAGGGTGCACCGTTCTGGATGACTTTTGGTGGTGGTTCGAACTGCAGACCGGAGTCGTCGCACGGGCCGATGGACCCTTCGATCTTCATTATAACCCTTACGATGCATCTATTCATTTTACTTGCTAAGCAATCGTAGTCGCCCGTACCTCTCGCGAGGACTACGATTTGAGACATTCAGGCCACAAAAAAAAACTAAAATCTTTCCGCCAATGACCAACTTTAATGATTCTTTTTTTAATTGATTTGGTCTCAAAACAATTTGGAGAAAATATTCCACCACTAAGGATACAAAATTAAGGGATAAAGTAGTTTTATTCAATTTTAAAAGCTTTTTTTAACGTCAAAATTTTCAATTTATTTGTAAATATTCACAACCACAGTATAGACATAATAAAACAATGAAACTACATAAAAACTAAATATTAATACTAAAATTATAACTAAATTATATCAAAAAAATTTAAAAGTTATATTTTTAATATCAATAAATAAATGACTCCTTAAAATTAAAATTAAAAATGCTGGCGGCGTTACGTCTCTGAATGGCAATGCCAATACGTTGGGCGTGGAACGCGCCAGCCCTTTTTAATTTTAATTTTAACTAGATTTTTAACTTTTCTATTTTCTTTTCTGTGACGAACTTTGTTTCTTTTTTTCTAAATAATACATTCAATGACTCCTTTATATGTATGTATAGACGAAATGTTTACTTACATGCTAATCCTAGTGTTAAGAAGTAGCACAGTTCCAAAAGCATTATGTAGAACTGGCAGTGGGTACATAACTTCATAACTTTATTATCGAGGAAAAACACGTGAACAAACTCGGCAATTATTCGACCAACTGACGAGGCCTCAGCACTAATATTATAATTTATTTTATATTATTTTATTTACGAGATTTTACCCACGGCTTCGCTTGCGTCATATTATTTTCTTTGCTTTTTCGGTGAAGAATCCTATTTATGTTCTAATCCAGGAATGCAGAGGTGCCATTTTTTAATCTCACCAGGTGACTAGAGCTCACCAAAATAGCCGTTTTTCATAGAGATTCGGCCATTTTGGCGAGTTTTAGTCACCTGGTGGATTCAAAAATTGCACCCCAGGACGCGAACTACTGTCTGTCAAATTTTACCTAAATCCGTCCCAGACATTATGCGTGACTGAGGAAAACGAAATTGAATTACATTTCTAGAAGTACTGCGTCAGCGTAAGACCGCGTCATCGCAGTTGCGGGGGATTTGGTAGATCTAGCGTCAACTAACTATAATAAATCTACTTAGCTGTGATAGTTCTCCTTTTAACTTCATAATATATTTAACTACAGTGATTTTTTTCACGTATTCAAAAACAACCATTTGGCTGGCAGGGGGGGCGGGGGGGGGGGGGGCACTTGACTCTAAATTATCCAATTATGCCAAATTACAGCTTTCTAGTATGTACTACGAGTCAATGAGACTTCGGTTATACGCTCATTCTGTCCTCAGTTCAGTCCATCATTCTAGTCAGATTGACGAGAGAATTATCGTGTAACCTGTCTCGTGTCGTGTCAGTCTGAACTGACGTAACCGTATCCATTTGTCATCATTCTGGCAGCAGTCAAAACTATACCGGAATGATGGACTGAACTGAAGCCAGAATTAGCGTGTAATCGAAGTCTAAGCTGCTGCAGACGGACGGATATGGCGAAACTACAGGCTTCATTGTCGAGATTTTTTTTTAAGAAATAGGAAGGCAAACAAGCAAGTGGGTCACCTGATGAAGTAAGACGAACTTTTTGTCAGTGTTAATAAAGTTAAAATTCGTTTAATCGCGGTTGAAAAAGAGAAGTTTCTGTACGTTAGTACTATTTAGTTTGAAAAATAACCGGGCTTGCATTCCTTAGTTGACGCTAGCATAATGTCACTTCGTCTAGACGCCCTGTGCGGTTGCGCTTGACGGACAACCGAGCTCAATGACTAATGACGGTCTGTCATTTCATTTTCCTTCCTGTAGCGGTGATAAGTATGGAAAACTATAATTGTGTGTCAAATAAGGGCATGCGCATGAAGTGATTGTGGCTAAATGTGCACACATTATTAAAGGCCGGGCAACACCTGATGATGCAGCACGGCTCCAGGAGTGCGACTTTTGAATCTCACCGGGTGACTACAGTTCACCAAAATGGCTGAATCTCTATGAAAAACGGCCATTTTGACGAGCTTTAGTCACTCGGCGAGATTAAAAAATCGCACTCCTGGTGAGATTGAAAAATTTTTTTTTTTTTATAGTATAGGGGGAAAACGAGCAGACGGGTCACGTGATGGTAAGCAATCACCGCCGCCCATGGACACCTGCAATATCAAGAGAATCGCAAGCGCGTTGCCGGCCTTTAAGAAAAGAATAGGCTCGTTTCTTGAAGGTCCCCAAGTCGTATCCATTTGGAAACACCGAAGCCGAAAGTTGATTCCGAAGAAGAAGGTTGAGGTTGAGGTTGGAAGTTGTTGCCGAAGTTGAGTTGAGTTGAAAAATTGCATCTCTGATGATAACCTGAGGACTGATAAAGTCAAAGTCAAAGTCAAAATATTTTATTCAGATTAGGCTTACAGGTAGCACTTATGAATGTCAAAAAATTTACCACCGGTTCGGAAAAACCTCTGATGAGAAGATATCGGCAAAAAACTCAACGAGGTGTAATTTCTTAAATAAATCAAAATTAAAATGTTATTTCACATCTTAAATATTTAAAAATTTAACAATTTAACACAGTAGGTGTACAATCTTTGGAGCCAGGGATCACCAATACAAATCGGGATCATTTCCAAACATCCTTGTCCAAGATAATATAGTCATTGATTTTATAATACGCCCGAGAAATTAATGTCTTCTTGAAAATAGATTTCAATTTAAATTTTGTATCATTTATAGCAGATTAAATGAAAAAAAAAATTGTAAATTGTTTAAGCAAGATAACTGTTTATGCTACGAGTATTTGGATTTTAGTCAGACGAGGTAAAAAGTTAGGTTTTGTGTTAATAATTAAATTATTATTAACTTGTATGATCCACGCATTTGAGTCAACTGTAATTTTTTGTGATGCTGGAAAAATAATGATTTCATGCTCTATTTAAAAACAGTTTATCTACACATATATCATAAATGCTCTATAATGCGTTCAGAAACCAAAGGAAATGACCAGCATTATTAAAACTAATGTTATTATGAGAATTTGTCTGTGGTATTAGGCAAATCTGTACTGTAATGGTCATTACAGTATCGATTTCTGTACTGTAATGGTCATTACAGTACTGACTTATGTACTGTAATGGTCATTATATGATCTCGAGTGACATGAAGATAAGGACTTCATGCGTTTGTTTATGATTAAAAAAAAAAACGTTTGGCTTGACGGATGGATCGAATGGCCGTCATTACTGTTGTTATTCGTTTGTTGGTTTTTGCTGTTACGGTTTTTTGCATTTATGATATGTGTGTAGATAAAGTAATGTATGCAACTGTACATAATTAGGTCTTAAAACACTCGTGTGATCCTATTATGAAACTCGCTAACGCTCGTTTCATAAAACCACACTCGTGTTTTAAGGCCCCTCATTATGCAACAGTTGCATAAAATACTATTAATTATAATGTCATTATTTTATTTTATTTGGGACACAAAACACATAGTAAAAAATAATTTGTTTCAATATATCACGTTTTATTTAGAACGGCCTTTTCCTATAATATTGGGTGGTAGGACCTTGTGCAAGGTTCGTCCGGATCGCTACCACCATCTTGATCGCTAACCCTGCCGCAAATTCAATTCAATTCAATTCAAAATCATTTATTATCAGGCAACAAGGGCCCATAGATAAATACCTTACAAACTAACATACATAAAAATATATAAACTAAAATACAATTAAAATTAGCACGTTACTTCGGCGACGTGTGACCTATTTTCGGGGTGTCCAGCAACCGTCCGCGAAAACGACGGAAAGCGACTCCCATCGGCCAGAATTCCTGCTTCATGAAGGTCGACAGATGATCGGTCGGCACCCGCACCACAAAGGACGTAAAATTGACGTTGTGGCGGGACTCCAACCGCTCGGCCCTCAGGGTAAAACTGGTCTTCACCCGTATATACTCTACGATCTCCTCAACCTTCGTAGAGTAATGCAGCCGGGACACGTATAGCTGCGTCGTAGGAACAGCAGGACGCAGCAGATGTCTCGGTCCCGTCGGTGCCGTACCGCACAAGTTCTGACTGGTGGGCTTCTTCTTCCTTCGCACCGTTATGAAGCCCTCCTCGTCGCATCGGTCCTCGATCGGATTCAGTTTGCCACCCTTTGATCCCCGCGGAGGTTGCGAGGTGGCAGCGGGTCTGCTTGCAGCGGCAGCGTAGTCGCGTCGAGGGGTCGACGCACTCACGCGTGACGTCACCTCTATCGAGGCAGAGGGAGGGGCGGTGGGGCGCGGGGCAGCGGGTGTTGTCGCAACAGCAGCCGACGCATCGAAATTCGCCGACTCAAAACTGCTGTTTGTACTTTCCGATATAGTATTACGTAGTAACACTACCTCGGAGCGCAACTCACTAATGGTGTTATTCGACACCTCTAACTTGGACTGCATCTCAGCCAGACCAGCCTTAAGAGAAGAAATGTCTTTCAGCAGTCTGGTGACGTCGACGTGGTCGAACGTGACGGGGGGCAGCTTGCGCAGCTCCTTCGCCACGAATGATGGCACGTCGTCAGGGTCGGTCCCCTTGAACATCGTGATGATGTCCTGGAGACTCTTCATGCCGCCATCCCTTCGGCGGGAGGGCATCTGATCGGCTTTACCGAGCAAGGAAGAGCAGCGCCTTGCCACTGCAAATCTCATCCTCCTTGAAATTGGATTTGCAGATCTGCACGATGCTGACCTCGTCCATGGTGTCGATGGCGTTTTGTATGAACGCCAACAGCTCATTCGCTATGAGTTCTTGCGAACGCATAGCGACGATAACAGGCAGCGGCCTTAGCCGCGCAATACGCGATCACAATAATCAAAACTGTGCAGTGACACACGTCCGTTTCCAAGCGTTGACTTCACTTCACTGCAAAGCAGCAGTGCTTGCACTGTTGTGTTCCAGCGTGGAGACCGAGATAGCCGGTGCAATTACTGGCACTAGAAGTATATTCCGTCTTAGCCCTCTGGGTTGGCAACGCATCTGCAATATCTTGGCATTGCTGGTGTCTATAGGCGATGGTGATCACTTACCATCAGGTGACCCACTTGCTCGTTTGCTTTCCTATGTTGTATAAAAAAAATATGAATCATTTTGTTCACAAAAAATATAGCCTATGTCACCCAGACTACAATTACGAACCGATTGATACCTCATTCGACAAAATCGGCTCAGTCGTTAAGGCACTACCATGGGACATACATAAATACAAACATACGTACATAGACTACTAAAAACATAACCCTTCCTTTTGGCTTTGCCGTAGTCGGGTAAAAATAACAGTCAAACTTGCTCGCGTTTTTGTTTTTAGTAACTAACGAAGTAGGTACAAATCAGGATATGTGTCAACTCTTATTTACACTAATGTCACTAATCTACATCTACACTAATATAATAAAGAGGTAAACTTTGTTTGTTTGTTTGTATGTAGGGGTAATCTCTGAAATTACTGAACCGATTTCAAAAATTCTTTCACACAGAAAGCTACATTATCCCTGACAGACATAGGCTACTCATTTCACGCGAATGAAGTCGCGGGCGTCCACTAGTATATCTATTTAGGTACTTACTTATTTATAACTAGCGGACGCCCGCGACTTCGTCCGCGTGAAATAAGTCGCCTATGCCCATTAGTATAGCTTTATATTAGTGAAAACTGTTTGGGTTACAAACAACAAAAAAAAGTGTATCTCTTTATTATTTTTTTAGTGTAGAAGTATAGACTAGTGTAGATGTAGAAATGTAGATTAACTACAGTAAATACTTAAGTGCTATTTAAAAAAAAATTAATTTAAGTACCCACTAAGAAACATTGAAATGTTTTTTCTCGTCCGGAAAAAAATTGGCAAAGCACTAAGTACTGTGGGATTATGTTTATCATCATCATCGTCATCATCTCAGCCACAAGAAGTCCACTGTTGGACATAGGCCTCCTCCATGGATTTCCAAAGTGGCCGGTTGGAAGCGGCATGCAACCAGCGCCTTCCTGCCACCTGAATGAGGTCATCGGACCATTTTGTGGCTGGTCGTCCTACCATTATGTTTATAACCGACCGAAATGATTTTCTCAAGTTTATTCAAGATTTAGCTAGATTTTCGGTTATGTTATTTTGTACTATCTTCTTAAGATGGTTTTCAGTAGATATAAATATTTTAGCTGCCAAGCACGACTTATTAGCGATTATGGTTTTCCTTTATAAAGTCTTTTGTGAGAGCTTTCAATTAAGATATTTTTAGCAGACAGACAAGGCGAAACTAAATTGTTTTAATAGTTTTATTAAAGAACCCTTCAAACCAAATGACATGACTCACACTGAACCAATGGAAATAAATATTTTTCAATGTATCCTAAGTGTATTTTATTCAGAAAAAGAAACAAAGTAGTTACAAAAAAAAATGAAAAAGTTGATTTTTCTGCCATCTATTGTTGAATAGAAAGTAAAAAGTTTGTTTTACGCTAAGTTGATTTTGCTGCCATCTATTGTCGAATAGTAAGTAAAAAGTTTTTTGTTCTTTCTATTGGGCGATAGATGTCAGCAGTTTAGTTTTTATCTACTTTTGATTAAAGTAGTTGGTATATCTATATCTACCTTAGCCAACATCGCTAACAAAATGACATGTCAAATAACCACACAACCATCGACAATTTTTTTATTTTATTTCTTTTGTTAAGGCGGCTGCACATGTCCGGTTTTCAGACACGGCAGCTGTATTCGGTTTCTATTGAACAATAGATGGTTGCAGCTGCCACTTATCTGAGTTTGATTGAAACGGTGCTGATCATCATTGTAGCCAACTTTACAACTATAACGACGTTTTAAAAAAGAAAGTCGGAAGATATAGACACTGTAATCTTGTCTATGACTGTAGACTATAGATGAGCCGTCATAAAATCTTGTCAGTGGTTCCTTGTTTTGGCGCACGCGACTTGCAGGCAGACGGAAGTGAACGATTCTAGCAATTTCCTTTTCCTATTTGGATGGTTTTGAAAAGATATAGCAAGTTTTACTGTAAAACTTTGTTGGAGAATCCTGTTTCATAGTGGTTACGCTACGGGGCGTATTGGAAGCTCATGGAGGTTACTGATTTGAACGAGCTTTTAAATGTTCGCAGTATTAAAATGGAAAGCGTTGAAAATGCGTTTGACGAAGCAACAGCCGCCGTCGAGGGCTCAGATCCTCTCTCAGTTATGCCTCAGTACGTTACCGAGTCTGATTTAGGTAAGAAAATCAATTTTAACCACTTACTGTTATGAATTACTTGGCCCAAAGGTCAAATGATTTTCCGCAAATTCGCCGAACAAGAATGCAAACTGTGGGTAATAAAAAGCGCTACCGAACTATCAAAACATCAAGTATATTTTCTAGGAACACAATTGTTCATATTCTGAGTGAACTGAACACTGCTAGGTTATGACACTATCTTTGTTTTGCGTGGCGTTAGAACATTTAAAAGGTGTGTAATAATTAATTGTCTACACTAATTTACACGAATGAAATAAAGAGGTAAACTTTGTTTTTTGTTTGTTTGTATGTACGGAGTAATCTCTGGTACTACCGAACCGATATCAAAAATTCTTTCATTAATAGAAAGCTACACTATCCTCGACAGACTAGGTTACTAATTTCACGCGAAGTCGCGGGCGTCCTCTAGTCTTGTATGGTAAGAGAAAGGTATACGGAATAGTTATCTAAACATAATGCTGTCAACGGAAAGGAAACATTCAGAATATGGCTGTGCTGGTTTGTCCTTACAATTGGATTGCATTAAAAACTAAAACTAATCAAATATGTATAATAAATGATTATTTTGGATAAATCCCATATTGGCATTAGTTACAGCTTATAACTATTAATGAAATAAAATAAAGGGTTTAATACATTTCAGGACTTATGCAGACCGGCGTGGAGATTCTCCAAACTCCGCTGGCTGTGTTCTCAGACACTCCGGACGATGATGACACAATGCAGAGTAATGATTCTAGCGGTAGGTTCATGGCTTCATCATCAGCTGAAATGCATCCAACTTCTTCATTACAGAGTATAAAACAGTCGCTATGCATTCCCTTTGGTTCTTATTGTATTTTTGGATGTTTACTCCTTCTAAACCACGCAACGGATTTTGATGTAGTTTTCATCGACATTTGGGGATTTTGTATGTAAGGTTTTTATGCACATGACATCCCAGTTGTACCCATGCGAAGCCGAGACGGATCACCAACGGCCCGACTCATAAAATGTAAAGGAGATAATCAGTAGCGGCGTTAGGGGGGGGCGCGGTTGGGCGACCGCCCAGGGCGCCGGATATAAAGGGGCACCGCAGGCGCCTTTTTTTCATATGGGTTTGAATTGCAGTTAGGGGCGCCGTATAAATCTCGCCCAGGGCGCTGGTAGTGCTAAAACCGGCACTGGAGATAATGATTATATGATTGGGTTATTTGTATTTACCCCCTACAGGAGAATTTGTTTTAAACTTTCGCGACTTTCACACATATTTATAACATTATCGGGACTTTAGCGCGATAAAAATATATTGTTGATTTACCTCGACGTTTCGGCCATGTTTCAATGGCCGTGGTCACGAGTAGACACGACCACGCGACCACGGCCATTGAAACATGGCCGAAACGTCGAGGTAAATCAACAATATATTTTTATCGCGCTAAAGTCCCGATAATGTTATAAATATACAGGATAATTTCTGGAACTACTGAACTGATTCCAAAAACTCTTACACTAATCGAAAGCTACATTATCTGTGACGGTCATAGGCTAATACTTTACATAGTAGCTAGTACTGCATAAAGTAAGAAGATAAAAAGATAATCAAAATGTTTACTTTCGTTTTTGTATTTTTATTTTTTATACATTTAAATTCAATTTAAAATCATCATCATCATCATCATCTCAGCCACAAGAAGTCTACTGCTGAACATAGGCCTCCTCCATGGATTTCCAAAGTGACCGGTTGGAAGCGGCATGCAACTAGCGCCTTCCTGCCACCTGTGTGAGGTCATCGGACCATCTTGTGGTTGGTCGACTTATGCTGCGCTGCTGATTATTGGCAAATTTAAAATGCTATATAATAATAGCTAATAATAATAATGCTGTATAATGTTATATGCTATGAGGGTAGTTTTCCCAAACAAAATCAATAATGTAATGACCGTACAAACGAAACACATTGAAAAATTCGAAGGGAATGGTAGCGGTAATGTGGCGAAACTGGCAAACGCAAGGCACGGAATGCTGATGTTGCTGGTTCGAGTCCTGCCGGTACCCCAATTTTTTTTTGTGTTGTCATTATGTAGCATTTTAAGAAGGTAATTGTGTGTTTCAGAGGAGGTGATAGTGCAGCTGATGGACATCCGCACGCGGCTGTCCAAGCTGCGCGCCATGCTGGAGCGGCGGCTGGCGCTCGACCTCAGCGAGTACACCTTCTGGCTGCAGGACGCCAAGATGGTGAGCGCGATGTGCATGTAGCAGCCTCGCGCCGAGGGCGGATCCAGGGGGGGTTATATATCCCTGTCCTGACTGAACTTCGTCTACGTTGCCCTCTTCTGACTAGAAGGATGGATCCGCTACCGCCTCGCGCACCTAGGCTGGACAGGTCTTTTGTATGGGATGATTCGCACCATTTCGGTGACATACGGATGGACAGACGAAGAGCTGAGTGTTATTAATATAGCTCTGTTTTGTCCACCAAAGGGGCCATAATCAGAGTCAAAATTGGATGAACAGAACTGGAGTTATAAAGCCACACACATATGGAGACTTCATGGGCGTTTTATAAAATCAATGACTATATCTTGGACAGGGATGTTTGGAAATAATCCTAATCTGCATTGGCGAGCCCTGGGTCCAAATAGTGTACATGTACACCTACTGTGTTACATATTTAAGGTGTAAAAATAACATTGTAATTTGATTTATTAACAAAATTACACCTCGTTGAGTTTCTTGCCAATATCTTCTCATCAGAGGTTTCTTTCGAACCGATGTTAAATTTTATGACATTCATAAGGCTGTATGAAGGGAGAGTGGATGGAAAAATGGGGAGGGGAAGACCTCGGCGAACGTACTCCGACCAAATCGGAGACATTCTGGAGAAAGGCCAGGTCAGGAGTACCCTGAACCGACGAGCATGCATGAAGAATGTCATGAGAGTAAGTGAGGCAAAGTTTGTAGGTATGTCAGCATCGTAGCAAATGGAAATCCATGGTCTCTGCCTACCCCACCGGGAATCAGGCGTAACTTTATTTATGTATGTATGTCAATGTAGTTTTTACCGGAAGGTTTGTATGGACGAGGGAAACCTGTTGGCATTGCAGCTGGAGAACCACAAGACGCTGGTCGAGCAGTGCATTCGCGGCGAGGGCGTGGTGCAGGTGAACGTGCAGCTGCGCGCCGCCGAGCGCAAGCTCAATATCCTGGACGTGCTGAAGCCGGACGAGGAGCTGGCCGCGCTGCCGGCGCCCGGTCAGTGCCCGCCCGTTATACTATCATCATCATCATCATCACCACAGCCACGAGAAGTTCACTGCTGAACATAGGCCTCCTCCATGGATTTCCAAAGTGACCGGTCGGAAGCGGCATGCAACCAGCGCCTTCCTGCCGCCTGTACGAGGTCATCGGACCATCTCGTGGCTGGTCGTCCTACGCTGCGCTCGCCAACAACGTTATACAATAGAAAAAGTTTATTTCAGGCTGCATGCGGCTGAAAAAATACCTTAAAGACTAACATACATATTTATAAAACAAAACATACTGCTGCTGTGCTGTTCATACCTAACGTGACCATTTATTTATTTTGTCAGACCAGCGGCCCTAACATGACAGCCCAGGTTTACTTTAACCCCTCCCTATGTCTCTGTCTAACTAGTGTCATTAGAAAGGGACGCAGATAGAGATAAACTAAACTTGGCCAGTCATGTTAGGGTCACTGGACACATCTGCGGAAATATGTAATAAAAAAAGTTTTTAGTGTTTTACAACTATTTTATTATAGAAGATGGAATAACGAAATACTTAATCAACGCTCTGAACACAAAATATTTTAGTTGGCATGGCATGACTTACTAACTAAGCCCCCGTTAGTGGCGTGTCGGGCCACGCATTTCGAACGAAAAAATAGATTTTAAACTATCTTTGGGTCTGCTTGCAAAACCGGGACTATGTTATGTTGGCTTCGCTGGGGACATCGGGACAGACAGCCTGAAACGGACTGTTCCGCCCAAACCGGGACGCATGGTCACGTTATTCATACCGTTCTCTAGAGGTTCTATAATAATAAAAATCTTTATTTCGGACTAAGGTATCCATAGAAAACTCCATGGAGCACGGTAAATTGTTATATCATTCTCTATCCACAGATATGGAAGAAGAGCCCGAGTTAGAGGAGAGCGTGGAGGAGGCGCCTGAAGTGGTGGAAGCTTTGGACGCCACGCACGCAGCCGCCGTCAAGTGGGTGGTGGACGCGGCCTTCAAGCAGCACCACAGCCGCGCCAGCGTGCCCGCGGACCCGGCGCAGTGGTGAGCGGCGCGGCGTAGCGCCAAGACCATACCTTCATTAGAATGTGTATTGTCACACGAGATACGCCGAGTGACACCTTTGCCGAGTAACGAGTACCGAGTTTTACTCGATTCAATTTTTTTTCAACCGGGTACTCGGCCGAGTAACTCGGTTCAATCAAATTCCCATTTCGCGCGCGTAAACAAGTACAAAAAGGCTCGCGTTGATACACCCCTCACCCCGCCCGCGCCTTTCAACTACCAGTCACTTGATAGTTTGCAAACAAATACTTCACGTTGCGCGTCATAGTAGATAAATAATTGAAACAGTTTGTTAATTAACGATTGACTGTGTGTAGTACCTGATCAGTGATGACCTGATTTTGATTAACACTGTTGTTTTAATTATATCTACCTAAATATATTGCTTTTCTTAAACCGAGTATACTCGGCATTCAAACCGAGTTATTCGGCCGAGTACGAGTATCAAAAAACCCGCCGAGTACGCCGAGTACCGAGTATCAACCGAGTACTCGGCCCATCTCTAATTGTCACTAACCTATAAGTAATGGACTTCTAGCCCGTGTTTAAAAAAGGCGTATCAAAGTAGAATAAATAGACAATCGCTTGCGCTGTCAGTCTCTCAGACCGACGGCGCTGCTGTCAATACTATTATTTTGTAAAAAAACCTATTTGCAACGAAACTTAATAAATTTTTATTTTATGCAGTCAGACGTAAAGTTGTAAATCCAATGACTATAAATGGTGAACTAATAATTTGCGTTTGTAACATTGGCGTCAACCTGTATTCTCATGTCGGGCCGTTTTTCTGCTGTCATTTAGTATGACACTCTACATCCATGCATTATAATATCATTGTGTATTGTACATGAACACCTTGTGTAAATATCCCTAAATTATGGTGAAAAACGTATCGAAATCAGTTGCGTGGTTTAGAAGAAGCTGCCGAAGATATCCAGGAAAAACAGGAAGATAATATTTAACTATTACACAAAAACATAACCCTTCCTTTTGGCTTTGCCGTAGTCGGGGAAAATATAATGTAATAGAACAAATGTGCAAAGGTACACACCGTGCTGATTTTTAGCCTGCGTCTACGAGCATGCTCGGCGTACAAACTTAAGATAGATAGATAAGATAATTTATTCATAAAAACTTTAAATTACATGAAAACATAATTAATACAGAAACTTACTTACAATCTATGTAACACGTTTGCCTGAACTAGGAGATCCTGTGTTTCAGGCTAGAGGAGCTAACAAAAACATACAAAATCTTATAAATACACATTCCATGCTGGTAGCGCATCAGTAAACATTTTGGTTTTTAAAATTTAAATAACTAAAATTAACAATGTATAAAAACTTATAATAAAATACAACTATTAATTACTTTAACACGACAAGCAAATTTTCTGTATCTCCATAGGTCATTGTTTGGAGAGCTTGTGGAAGAGTTTTCTTACAATTACTATAGTTTAGAGGATAGATATTTGCTATTGCATTTAGCTTATTGTATAAAAATGGTCCTAATATTACATACAATTTTGATGTGAAAACGAATTTAGCGACTATGTGACCGTGTACGGCGGTGACTGATCACTAACTGTCACTGTGGCTGTGGTGACTGGTCGTTGATGTGATACTCCTTTCACCCACTCAAAGGTTAACTGGAAGAGATCCCTTAAAGGGATAAGTTCGCGTTTGTACATCACTGTATTTCTTCTTGTCATTTATGTTATTTTGTACAATAAAGAATTTACATACATACATTAAACTAAGATCATTTAAACTAAGCTTAGTTCTGGTTTAGAGTAGAACGCTAAGCGACAGTTAAGTGACCAGCGGCCGTGTTGGCAGGTCGGTGCAGCACGTGAAGCTGTGGATCCAGTGGGCGGTGCGGCAGTTCAACCTGACCGGCGTGCGGCTCTCCGACTGGCACCTCAGCGGCTGGGCGCTCTGCAACCTCACCAACCAAGACTTCAAGTCAGTCTCGCTGTCACTGTCACCCCCCCGCATGTATATACAACTGTTATCTGGGGAACCTCCCTGGTTCCACTCCGCACTGTAGGTGCGCTCGCCGCATGACCTATGGCATAGGTTAATCGCAGTAGGTTGCCGGCTTGCCGCGCGCGCGCCCGCTCACTCTGTGTCGCGCGTTGTGATAGTATTACAGTAAGCAGCCCAACCCTAGCGGTGCGCCAGAGCATTGCGGGTGGAAGGCGGGCGCGGGCGGCGCCTTCCTTTTGACGCATGCCGCCTGGCGAATGTTTATGAAATAATACGAACTTTTTGTGCTTGATCATAAAGTTGGAATACGTTTAATGGTGGTCGAAAAAGAGGTTTCTGTACGTTAGTACTATTATTTATTCTGTGCCCGTACGAAGTCGGGGCGGGTCGCTAGTGTAAAGTATAGGTATAGGTTATTTATACTGTGCTGGGGATCCAGTGAACGGTGCGGCAGTTCAACAGCTCAGGTTGCAGTTCCAAGTCCTGCCAATTGTTTATGATATGTCTTTGTGTTCCTCATTTCATGTCATTTAAGGGTTAGTCAACATTTTTGTCACTCGTTGACATCGTTCCATCTCTTAGGTTACGTGTGCATTGATCATTACACACTCGCGCTCGCGTACCGCGCGCATGAATAATACTCAACATATCGTATCATAATGTTCTATTCTAAAAGTGATATTTTCAGAGACAAAATTAACCAAAATACTTGAAATTTTCTTAATAATGGACATATTCTTTTATGAGTTACTAGCTTTTGCCCGCGGCTTCGCACGCGTTAAATTCGTAGTAATACAATTCCCCTTTCCCTACACTATGAAGATTTCCTGCTATCTTTGGAATATCTAAATTCATATACTATAGAGTTCAGCCAGTGTTTGCAATGTAAGCGCAAAAAAATTGCATTTGTTTTCGACTTCACATTAGAAATCTTGAAATTATCAGTGGTTCTCTAATATATTAAGCATGTTATTATACACTAGCGACCCGCCCCGGCTTCGCACGGGTACAATCAATTTTAAGACTCATTTTTCTACACCTTCGGTTACATTGTTCAAATTTTACCAAGGATCCCTAATTTTTTTCAAAATGAAATGTAGCCTATGTCAAATTGGAAGAATGTAGCATTCTATTGGTGAAAGAATTTTTTAAATCGGCCCAGTACTTTTTGAGCCTATTCATTACAAACATACAAACATACAAAAATAGGTACAAATCTTTCCTCTTTATAATATTAGTGTAGATATAAACCTTCCTCTTAAATCGCTCTATCTATTAAAAAAAACCGCATCAAAATCCGTTGTGCAGTTTTAAAGATCTAAGCATACATACAGACAGACGCGGGAAGCGAGTTTGCTTTATACTATGTAGTGATTTTATTGCCTTGATAGAAACAAGTATTACGATCACAATAAAAACAAACTCTATCATAGTTGTCTCTTGTGTGACGGGACAAAATAAACAATAAGAAAAAGTTGATTCCTCCTTCAACTTAGTTCCAAACATTGCGAGCTACAGTACTTCCATTTTCGTAATGGCTTTCGGCAATCTTCGTACATCTTCGCTCTTGCGTCTGACGAAACATTTCTCACGCGTGTTTCTTTGGATCAAAAAAAAAGGATCACTAAGGTGCCGATAGCTAGAAACTGGAAGCATTGTGTACCTCGGCGAACGTACTCCGACCAAATTGGAGACATTCTGGAGAAAGGCCAGCTTTGACGACCTGTATGGCACAATGGCACATGTGTCTGCTTCCTGTGCAAGAGGTCCCGGGTTCAAATCCTGGTATGGGCAAATATTTGTGTGACGAATACGAATGTTTGTACCTGAGTCATGGATGTTATTTGTATTTAACTATGTATTTATCTATATATGTATGTTTATCCGTTGTCTAGTATCCATAGTAGAAGCTTTGCTTAGTTTGGGACTAGGTCAATTGGTGTAAATCGTCCCGAGATATTTATTTTTATTTTTAAGGCCAGGTCAGGAGTACCTTAAGCCGACGAGCATGCATGAAGAATGTCATGAGAGTAAGTGAAGCGAAAGTTGTATGTCAGGATCGTAGCAAATGGAAATCAGTAGTCTCTGCCTACCCCTCCGGGAAACAGGCGTGACTTTATGTATGTATGTATGTATGTTAGTAGTGTGTATAAATAAAAGCTTGTAATCAGTATACTATTGTTCTGTTTAAGGAAATGTTCCGTCCTTGTTCCAGAGAAAAAGTCCCGTCGGACCCGGGCGACTTGTTTTGGACGCATTTCGAGTTGCTGAGGAAATGTAAATTTATTGGTGAGTTCATTAATTATTATCTTCAGGTTCCGTATCTCAGAAGAAAAAAGGAACCCTTATAGGATCACTTCGTTTTCCGTCTGTCAGTCTGTCTGTCTGTCAAGACACTTTTTCAGTTGTCCCCATACGTCGACATAGGTCGCGGACAGTTAACTAACTCCAAATAAGTTATTTTTTTAAAAATGTGATATAATTACAAATGTATGGTTTTCGGACTTTTCTCTTTACTTGTGTTATTAAACATTGTTTCTCACCAAACTTCATGATGATTAGCGGGAAGTACTCTGTAGGTTTTTGATGCCCTTGCGGGCTGTATGAAATACGCGGTATAAATGGCCGTATCTTTTGATGGCATTGACTTAGAAGTTTGATTTTTTCACAGCTCCAAGGGACTGCATTCCTGAATATTTGATATTAATTTCAACTCGATACCTCCACGCGTTCCTGAGAAAAGGGGTCGTGACAGACGAACAACGAAGTGATTCTACAATGGTTTCTTTTTTTCCTTTTGTGGTACGGAACCCTAATAAGTGACATTTCCTGTAGGTAACCAATACATTCACCTTGAAATGACGCATAACAAGTGTTAACGTTCGGTTGCAGCCGTGGTGCAGAGCCCGGCCAACTCGCCGCCGAAGGACCCGCTGGAGCTGTCACAGTCCGCGATCAAGAAACGCCCAAAAATGGTGAGATCGTCTTATGCCGGCTCCAAACCACAATAAATAATAGTGCTAACGTACCGAAATCTCTTTCACGACCGCGATTAAACGAACTCCAACTTTATTGACACGCCCAAAAAGTTCGTATTACTTCATACACATTCGCTAGGCGGCTCGCGTCAGAAGGAATGCGTCCGCCTTCTTCGTGCAACTGTCGGCGACACGTTAGGGTTGCGCTGATTACACTGATACGGCGAGGGTGAGCGAGTGGGCGCGCGGCAAGCCGACAACCTACTGCGATTTGCCTACGCTGTAGGCAAGGCGGCCGAGCGTACCTACAGTGCAAAGTGGAACCTCCCTGTCCAAACATTGGCCAAATGTTATCTAACGCACAGGACGCAGTTATATGTCAGAATTAATCACAAATGTCTACGAGTATTTCACACTAACATGTCACTGCGTCCGCTGCGTTGGCCAATACGTGGAGCTGATATTAGAATTAAAGGATGATTAGGGGGTGATATATGTTTAGGGCGTATTAGTTGTGTAAAGCTGTACTGTACTTCTGCACTAACACCACCACCGAAAAAAGCGCAGGGTCGTGAATAGTGGGCAGTGCAGTATGTGTTGCCATTTTCATGCCAATGTCTTTGCTCACTGCCTAAGTTTTGGGCTGATTGTAAACCCCATTTCACTGAACTTCCTCTTTCCTATTAATATTAGAAATGCGAAAATTTGTAAGGATGGATGTATGTTTGTTACTCTTTCACGTAAAAACTACTGAATGGATTTGGATGAAATTTGGCACACACACACTTTTTATCCCGTAAAAATGCTTAGTTCCCACGGGATAGCGATAAGTGAGTTATACGCCGCCGTGACGTCATGAGCAGCAAAGCAACTAATTCTCATTAATTTGTCCAGGAAATATTGCAGATTGCATGTTGGGTGCACGTTTGCTTGATTCAATTAAACAAGTCTACGCGGACGAAAAAAGCTAGTCATACATAAATGTATCTTCTAGAAGCTCACAGCCTCCTTTGTATCGGTTGTCGGCAGCAAGTCATCCACACATACACTGAAGAGGAGGCGTCCGCGTTTGCGCACACCCGCCCCGGGAACAACGGGCAGGTGCAGCTGTGGCAGTTCCTGCTCGAGCTGCTGACCAGCGCCGAGCATCTCGACGCCATCCGCTGGCACGGTGCGTCGAACTGTCGTGACTCACGCGGCCTGCGATTTTTTAATCTCACCGGGTGACTAAAGCTCACCAAAATCTCTATTAACAAACCGGCTGAGTGCGAGTCGGACTCGCGCACCGAAGATTCCGTCATCAAGAACATCTAGTATCGCATTTTTTCTTTGCGAGACCGAAACATTTTTTTTAATGTTGATTAACTACACATTTACGGTTTTCGGATTTATTGTTTTATTTGTGCTGTGAGACCTTGCTTCTTGCCAAATTTCATAGTTCTAGGTCAACGGGAAGTACCCCATAGGTTTTTAAGTGTCTTGCAAATGTATGAAACATACGACATAAACGGCCGTATCTTTTGATTGCGTTGACTTAGAAGTTTGATTTTTTCACAGCTCTAAGGGAGTGCAGACCTGAGCATTAATTTTAACTCGATACCTCTACGCGTTCCTAGAAAAAAAGGGCCTTGACAGACAGACAGACAAACGGACAACTAAGTGATCCTATAACGGTTCCGTTTTTCCTTTTGAGGTACGAGACCCTAAAAATGGGCATTCTGGTAATCTTTAGTCACCTGGTGAGCCTCAAAAACTGCACCTCTGGGCACGACGGCCAGGTGTACCTATGGCAGTTGCTGCGAACAGCTGCTGTGCTGTCCGCTGACCGTTTACGGCGGTTAAGCGGCAGCCGGGCACTGACGCGTCTGTTTCTGGCGGCGGCCGGGTACTGACGCGTCTGACTCTGATGGCGGCCGGGTACTGACGCGTCTGTCTCTGGCAGCGGCCGTGTGCTGACGCGTCTGTCTCTGGCGGCGACCAGGCACTGACGCGTCTGTCTCTGGCTGTGGCCGGATGCTGACGCGTCTGTCTCTGGTGGCGGCCAGGCACTGACGCGTCTGTCTCTGGCAGCGGCCGGGTGCTGACACGTCTGTCTCTGGCGGCGGCCAGGCACTGACGTGTCTGTCTGTGGCTGTGGCCGGATGCTGACGCGTCTGTCTCTGGCGGCGGCTGGGTGCTGACGCGTCTGTCTTTGGCCCTGGCTGGGTACTGACGCGCCTGTCTGCGCAGGCACGGAGGGCGAGTTCAAGTTGCTGGAGCCGGAGCGCGTGGCGCGGCTGTGGGGCGCGCGCAAGCACAAGCCGGCCATGAACTACGAGAAGCTGTCGCGCGCGCTGCGCTACTACTACGACGGGGACATGATCGCCAAGGTGGCCGGCAAGCGGTGAGTGCCGCTTGTTGACTACAAAACCCGACATTTTATTCAAATCTATTAAAATTGTAATGACAACATAAAGAAAAATGGCGGGACTTGAACCTGCAACATCAGAATTCCGTGCCTTGCGTTTGTGTTGCCAGTTTCGCCACACTACCCTGCGAATTTTTTAATGTGTTTCGTCTTACGGTCATTACATTATTGATTTTAAGGACAACTATCCTCGGTGTCATCTAGATGAAACTTTTTAACAAGTTATCATATTCAACTGGGTACCTTTACAGCTACCGCCAGCTGACGAGAGATGGCGCCGTTTTTGTTATTAAATTTTATAATCGAAATTTCTTTCGATTTTTATTTTTTAAATGTTTTTAACATTCAAATTGTTAAATTAAAATTGTAATGACAACACAAAGAAAAATTTATCAAATCTATTGTCGAGAAGACATTCATTTCTCAGGCGTCTTATAAAATCAATTACTATATCTTGGACAGGGATGTCTGGATATGATCCCGACTTGTATCCCAGGTTCTAAATAGTTACTGTGTTAAATATTTAATATGTAAAATTGACATTGTAATATTGATTAATTAAAAAAAAATGTATATCTCGTTGAGTTTCTTGCCGGTCGGTATCAGAGGTTTTTTCCGTACCGGTGGTAAATTTTCCTGGCATTCACAAGTGCTTCCTGTAAGGCTTTATCAGAAAAAAGATAATAAAGATAAGATACAGTAAATAGATAGAGCAGTACCGAAACTAGGCCTATTTATTGAGATACATACCCACACTCCAATAGAATGTTAGGGTTGTCTTCTTAATTTTTTTCTAATCTTTTTTTGTTTAGTTAGCCCTTAGTTAGTCAGCACTTTTGAGATAACTAGCTACTCTTCGTTAGGAGCATTAGGGTTGTCACTCTTAATTTTTGTATTTTTTTTTAAATAAAACCTATATTGGGGTTCTATAATTACGAAATAAATTAACTAGCTTACAAATAAAATTTTGTTATTATTAAAACTTTAACATTGTAAGAAGTAAAATTTCCGGTTTTGAAGAAGCCTATTTTAAGCAGCCACATTGCTATGCAACAGTTATGTGGCATCTTTAAAACGATCGCGGACTGTTTTGGAGCGCACGCAATAACGATAAACGCAAAGCGCGTCCACTCGTCTCGACGCGGCAGCCGCGACTGACAGCCAGTGTGACCAACTTCAAATTAGAGATCCTGCCCTACTTAGGCTAGAAAACTGACAAATCCTGCCAAAGCCAAACTCTTATGGCTAAGCTCCTTTAAGACTGGGTTTACAATCAGAGTTTATGAGCGATAAAAATGGAAAAACACGGCAATGGCTGTTTCTGGTTGTGCAATGGCCACGATTTTGCGTTTTTATCGCTCGCAAATGCTTACTGTGAACCGAGTCTAAGGCTATACTGCCAAACGTGCCAGCTTATATTGCAATCCTGCCACAAACGGCCAGATTTTGAAAACTTCAACCGATCCTGCCAGAAGTCAACATGAAAGGCTAAACCTGCCAAAAAGGCAGGATCCTGCCACATATGGTCACACTACTGACAGCACCGCGAGAACCCCTCAGCGGCCGTGTTGAGCGTGCGTCTGTGTGAGTGCGTAGGTTTCGAGCGTTTGTACGTGGATTCTTTACTGCTTATATGTATACTGTGGTTTGACTTAGACTAAACAATGTTTGTGCTAATGACATCCGACCCGTTGTCTCTGACGTCCTGAGTTGTAACGTCTCTTATATCGGCAGGTTCGTGTACAAGTTCGTGTGCGACCTGGAACAGCTGCTGGGCTACGGAGCGGCCGAGCTGGCGCGGCTCGTGCAGGACGTGCGCGACGGCCGCGCCGACGCAGACGACAGCTAGCGCGGCTCCGTCGACGGCTTGCGCGGCTCCGTCGACGGCTAGCGCGGCTCCGTCGACCCGGAGCAGCTGCTGGCCTACGACGCCGACGACAGTTAGCGCGGCTCCGTCGACGGCTAGCGCGGCTCCGTCGACGGCTAGCGCGGCTCCGTCGACGGCTAGCGCAGCTCCGTCGGCCCGGAGCAGCTGCTGGCCTACGACGCCGACGACAGCTAGCGCGGCTCCGTCGACGGCTAGCGCGGCTCCGTCGACTGCTAGCGCGGCTCCGTCGACCCGGAGCAGCTTCTGGGCCACGGCGCCGATGATCAGCTCGCCGCGCGCTCGCTCGCTCGCTCTCGCCTTGTCAGTGTAATTGAACACGAATGCAGCGCAACCCTAACGTGTCGTCGGGAGTTGCGGGCGGCGCGTTCCTTTTGACTCGAGCCGGCTGGCGAATGTGTGTGAAGTAATACGAACTTATTGTGCGTGTCAATAAAGTTGGAATTAGTTTAATCGCGGTCGTGAAAGAGAAGTTTCTGTACGTTGGTACTATTATTTATTCTGTGCTATTGCCTTAGAATAAGTAAGAAGCGTTTGTAAATAGTATATTGCAGTAAGTTAATTGTGTTGTATAGGCAACACTTAGTTTTTATTGTTTTCAGTAAAATTACAGTTTCGGTGCTGTCAATTTTTTTCTATGAAATAGGAAAGTAAATGAGCAAGTGGGCCGCCTGATGGTAAGTGATCACTGCTGTATATAGACACCTGGGGGCCTAGCACGCTAGCGTTTATCGATGACATAAAGCATTTATCCCTATGCAACACCAAGAAGATTACAGACAGATATTGACAAATTTATGAGAATATTTAAAAAATCAAAATTTACAAACCTAGTTCTAGGGCTTATGCCGTGACAACATACCAAAAAGTCATTTCCATTGGTTAAGGTTTAGAGGGTGGAAAACGTTATCGCCGTTTGTATGGAGAGCGCTTTTTGGGACTGGGTTCACACTCCTCTTAAAATAAATACGATTTAGTGTTGGCTTCATACCAATCACAGGTGTGACGTCACTGGCGTTGTATGCAGCGCGATACAATGTTTTCGCGAACGCTGTTATTTTATTACTCGTGATATTTCGAAAAATAATTATCGTAGAAGTAAGCGAAACACAGTTTTCTTCTTTTAACCAGTTCTATCATTTTTAAAATAAAAAAAATATTAGAATACCTTGTTTCAAATTTTCGCGATTTTCAAACATATTTATAACGTTATCGGGACGCTTAACGCGATAAGAGTATATTGTTAATTTACCTCGACGTTTCGGCTTACGGTCATGATTCAACGGCCGTAGTCACGAAGATACAGTCTACTCGTGACCACGACCACGGCCGTTGAAACATGGCCGAAACGTCGAGTTAAATTAACAATATACTTTTATCACGTTAAACGGCCCGATAACGTTATAAATAATCAGAATAACGTATTGTGAACACGCCATCCAATTTTGTGCAGTAGTATTTGCGTGTGTGACATTCAGATAGACAGAAAATATGTAACAATATTTGTTTTAGCTTCTTTTGCTCTTATAAAGGCCTCTCATATTATTTTTTCTTAAACATGCACAGTTTTTATTACACTTTTAATTTTTATTAGGTACTAGCTTCTGCCTACGGTTTCGCCCGCGCGGCCTACAGGAAACAAATGACAAAGGTGGACTTTCCAAAAATCCTTTCTTAGTGGATGCCTACCCTGTATAAGTATCTATGTGCAAAATTTCAAGTATCTGGGCCCAGCGGTTTGGGCTGTGCGTTGATATATCAGTCAGTCAGTCAGTCAGGTCTTTGAATTTTGTATGTATAGATAGGTTTAGTTTATTTTGTCCGGAATGTCATTTGAGAATGGCTCTGTCATTCTACTGGAAACAATTAAAAATTAAATCATAGTTTTAAGACTTTTTTGTACAAATAAAGCTCTATCATCGTTTTTTGCTTTGTTTTATTTCGTAAAATTACACCTCGTCGAGTTTCTTGCCAGTATCTTCTTATTAAAGGTTTTTCCGAACCGGTGGTATAGTCAGGAGGGTTCCACCTCGCGTTGTAGGTACGCTCGACCGCCTTGTCTATGGCATTGACAAATCGCAGTAGGCTGTCGCTGTGTCAGTGTAATTGAACACGAATGCCGCGCAACGCTAACGTGTTGCGGGGGGAAGGCGGGCGCGGGCGGCGTGTTTCTTTTAACTCGCGCCGCCTGGTTAATGTGTATGAAGTAATACGAATTTTTTGTGCGTGTTAATAAAGTTGGAATTCGTTAGTACTATTATTTATTCTGTGGTATAGTACATTACTACTACTACAGAGGCCAGGAAGAAAGCTGCTGCTGGACGAGTATGGGCCGGGGGGTTCCACTCCGCATTGTAGGTATGCTCGCCGCATTACCTATGGCATAGGTTAATCGCAGTAGGGTACCGGCTTGCCAAGCGCGCCCGCTAAAAAACGTGCAAGTGCGAGTCGGACTCTCCAAGTATAGGGTTTACTTCACCATTTTGTCGGCGTGATTAATATATATATCCATGCCAAATTACAGATTTCCAGTACCACAGAATAAATATTAGTACTAACCAGTACTAAGAGTCCATGTGCTAGGCTGCGGACAGACGGACGGACGGACCGACATGACGAAACTATAAGGGTTCCTTATTGACTACGGAACCTTAAAAAGCAGCGAATAACATTTAATTTTTATGTGTATGAAAATATTCCACAGTTTTCGTTCGATTCATTTCGAAACTTAACATCTACTTAACCTCTTAGATTGCGTATTGCGCCGCCCCATTGAAGTATTCGCTTCTATAAATACCATGCTTGAATAACACTGGACATTGCATCACTCTTAACGAGACAAGGCCACGGGCCATTTGGTGTCAACAAACTTCAAGGGCTGATGGCACAAGATGACATGAAGCCCTTGGCGCGGATATACATATATATTTTTACTTTCTTTTTATACTACACTAGCGGACGCGCGCGACTTCGTTCGAAATTAGTAGCCTATGTCCGTCAGGAATAGTGTAGCTTTCTATCTGTGAAAGAATTTTTGAAATCGGTTCAGTAGTTCCAGAGATTACCCCCTACATACAAACAAACTAACAAACAAACAAAGTTTATCTCTTTATTATATTAGTGTAGATAGGAAGGAAAACGAGCAAGTGGGTCACGCGATGGTAAGTGATCACCACCGCCCATAGACACTGTAACACCAAAGGAATTGCAGATGCGTTGCCAACCCAGAGGGCTAAGATGGAATACCTACACACCGGCTATCTTGCTCTCCACGCCGGACGAGACGATAAAGAGCTTAAATACTATGGCAATAAAGAGTTTATTTTAATAAAGCATATATCATTGTTTCTTTATTCCGCAGACTAAATTGACAGTCATGAGCGTACCCAGCTACTGGCCTAGGGGGGGGGGGGGGGGCAAGTCAGATGCTAAATTCGGTAATCGTCGCGCGCGGTTTTTTGGCAATTGCACCGTGCATTTTTCCAGTGTCTGCTACGCGGTTTATTTAAAAGTTAGAACATAAGGCCCCCTTTTACACTTTGATTAGTAATTAGGCGAGTTCATACATGTTCTGCGAGATTTCTAGGGGGGGGGGCAGCTGCCCCTTGACAGTCACTTGTATGGGAAGTGTCAAAAACACTCGTCAATTTAGTCTCTGGGTAAAAAACAGACTACTAAAGCTGACTCCGAGCTATTCGTAAAAGTATTAGTTACGGCCAGTCTTAGAAGTGGCTAAACATTTTTGTACCATGTCGCTGTCAGTATGTGACAAATTCGAGCAACTCTTCCTTCATACGTTACTACGACAAGGTTCTTAAGTGTTTAGCTACTACTTACTATACTTTACACTAGCGCCCCGCCCCGACTTCGTACGGGCACAGAATAAATAATAGTACTAACGTACAGAAACTTCTCTTTTTCGACCACCATTAAACGAATTCCAACTTTATGATCACGTACAAAAAGTTCGTATTATTCATAAACATTAGCCAGGCGGCATGCGTCAAAAGGAAGGCGCCGCCCGCGTCCGCCTTCCACCCGCAATGCCCTGGCGCACCGCTAGGGTTGGGCTGCTTACTGTAATACTATCACAACGCGCGGCACAGAGTGAGCGGGCGCGCGCGCGGCAAGCCGGCAACCTACTGCGATTAACCTATGCCATAGGTAATGCGGCGAGCGCACCTACAGTGCGGAGTGGAACACCCCTGGCACGTGTATTTATTTATTATTTATTTTATTTATTTGTTTATAACAAAATGGTACACATCTTTTACAAAAAAATAATAATAATAAAATAAAAATTAATAATATATAATTAGGATGCACAAAAAACCGGCCAAGTGCGAGTCGGGCTCGCACACGAAGGGTTCCGTACCATTATCTATAAAAACGGCAAAAAAAATCATGTCTGTTGTATGGGAGCCCCCTTAAATATTTATTTTATTCTATTTTTTTGTATTTGGTGTTACAGCGGCAACAGAAATACATCATCTGTTAAAATTTCAACTGTCTATCTATCACGGTTCATGAGATACAGCCTGGTGACAGACGGATGGACGGACAGCGGAGTCTTAGTAATAGGGTTTTACCCTTTGGGTACGGAACCCTAAAAAACATCAAAATGGATTCATGGGTTCTATGTCTGTCTTTAAAAACTCGCAATGCGCTGAAAAAACGTCCCCAGATCTTGGTTGGTTGATAATTGTTGAGTCACTGCGATGCGTGTCATGTTACATGCAAATGTCGATTATTTAAAAGTATAACACAGCGGACAGTAATGGATTACCATAAATTGTCGGCCAAATGCGGCACGAAGCGGCGCCGTCCGTAGTCGACAAATTGAAATTAAATTTAAAATGCTATATAATGAATGACAACACAAAGAAAAATTAGGGTAATGGCAGGACTCGAACCTGCAACATCAGCATTCCGTGCCTTGCGTTTTCCAGTTTCGCCACATACCGTGCGAAAAATCATCACATTACATTGAAAAATTCGCGGTAACGGTATTGTGGCAAAACTGGAAAACGCACGGAATGCTGATGTTGCAGGTTCGGGTCCTGCCATTACCCTAATTTTTCTTTGTGTTGTCATTCATTATATAGCATTTTAAATTTAATTTGAATGTTATAAACAAATACAAAAAAATATTTTCGATTACAAAAATCGACAAATAGTTCAAAAAGTTTCCGACGATATCGATGTCACATTGTCATTTCTCCTGCCAAACGTTTAACAACTTTTAGCAATTTATTCAGCGACGGGGCAGGAATGCGTTTTTAGGAATCTCATCGGGTGACTAACGCTCACCAAAATTAACGTTTTTCACAGAGATTTGGCCATTTCGGTGAGCTTTAGTAACCTGGTGAGAATCAATGTCAAATCAAAAAGTGACAGATTTTGAAGGGAATTGACTTATATTTTTAACTTACTTAAACTCGAATATGACTTAATCTCTAATGACGCGATTTGTCTCGCAGGTCGCTAGTTAGCAAATATTGCTATTTGATACTTAAACCCATTCTGCAACAATGTCACAAGGTGGTCCTTCGTCGTGCCAAGATGTCAATTTGTTTAACTCAATGCTGGCTGACTTAGAATTCTTGCAAAGGTGAATGGGCATTTTTGTATGGGCGCTGTCCCAACCCTTGTATACAATAGTGAGTAGTATGGACGTGTAGTACTCGGTGTAAGGATCATCACTGGCTATGTTTCGAAGACCAGGTGTCTGCAGCATTAATCATCGTTTTGTATGAAAAAAAAAAAAAAAACACCAAATTAGACCTATGCTCCCATTACGTTTTTTACTTCTAGTGGCCTCAGTAATGCGTGGTTAAAATCTTTCGGCTATATCTCGAAAATGATTTTACAGATACTTTTCATACAACTGCTAGTACAAAGTGAGGTATAAAATGGGCTGTAGCTTTTTCCCTGCAAACATCTCGGTTTTGCTGTCATATAAAAAAATTAAGCTCTTATTGAGAGCTTTCTAATAAGATATAGCACAACTGTATACAGCACTTGGGACAATTTGCCCATTCTCCTTTCCTGTTTATTGATCGAGTCAGTATCGTAGCCTCGATCGAAATTATAATGCATTACCTAGTTCGTACTGATTACTGAGAATTATGGAATCGTACAAACACGGTAGATTAATTTTCTTTAATTTCCATAAGGCAAGGTAGTACTAATTTACCTTCGGGCGTAGAGGAATCAATACCTTCGGGTAGTAGGCATATAGCTGTATAATATACAGGGTTATTGGTAAGTCGACCTATTCCTGCCAACTGCCAAGGGGTTGTGGAGGAGGTTATTGGCAGCAAAAAAGGTCAAACCCTGTCTCAAAAATTTCACCGGGTGACTAAAGCTCACCAAAACGGCCATTTTCATAGAGAATCGGCCGGTTTGGTGAGCTTTAGTCACCTGGTCACATTCAAAAATACACATCAGACCCCTGATGTAGCTCAAAACGCCATGGGTGCAATTTTAGAATCTCGACAGGTGATTAGAGTTCACCAAAATGGCCGCATTTCTATGAATAACGGCCATTTTGGCGAGCTTTAGTCACCCGGTGAGATTCAAAAATCGCACTCCAGGAATTGGTTGCAACATAAACGTTTAATACATTATACTAAGTATTATAGGTTGCAATGTAAGCGATATAAACTGTTTATATTGTTTTATTTCAAGTACAAGTCGCTAAAACATGAGAAATTGTTAACTCTAGCTTGTTTATCGAGTGCGGCGGGAGGTTGTGTTATGTTGTGTGAATTGACGCAATCCGAGCCCGCGGTGTGTCAACGTTGACACTGCTTATTTCTATGTTTACTCAATTTTGTGATCGCAAGCATTTCGGGCAAAGGTTAAAACTGCGACGAATGTTTTCTACCAGCTTCATTTGTTGATTCCGACGCAAAAGAGGGGTTTTATAAGTTTAAACGTAAAAAAGAAATTAAAAAATTACACTAGTCTCTATGACTCTTAAGAAATAGTGCACTGACGGATAATAATAATAACTATTATTATTCATTTATTTCGACCAACAGGGATCATACAACACTATACAATAATGCATATATCACATACAAGAAAAATCACATCAAACAATAAATAAAATAGCAATTAAGAGGTAGCTTTATGTCAGCTGTGTTGAAGCGTGCCTGCGATTCCCCAGATGCTATGGGTGTCCATACTGCCTATGGGCGGCGGTAAGTTATTTCCATTTCATGAGAATAATAAAAACCGGTCAAGTGCGAGTCGGACTCGCAACGATGGGTTCCGTACAAAAACGCCGAATAAACACGGTTCTTGTATGGGGATGGGGACCCCTTTTATTTTTTTGTCTTATTTGTTTTTACATTAAAAAATACATTGAATTCAGACTCTAGAAGTCCATATCGTGTTAAGTAAGAGTTGCTCTAAGGTTCGTTTAGAGAATAACAGTACGGTTGATATAGCAGCCGTAATAATTCACACTCTGTGAAAGTTACAAGTGCCTGTCTATTACCAGGGGGGTTCCGCACTGTAGGTACGCCCGACCGCCTTGCCTATGGCATAGGCAAGTCGCAGGAGGCTGTCGGCTCGCCGCGCGCTCGCTCGCTCGCCCCCGCCGTGTCAGTGTAATTGAAAACGAATGCCGCGCAACCCTAGCGTCTCGCCGGCAGTAGCGGGGGGAAGGCGGGCGCGGGCGGCGCGTTACTTTTGACTCGCTCCGCCTGGCGCATGGTGTAAGAAGTAATACGAACTTTTAAAGCGTGAGAATAAAGTTGGAATTCGTTTAATCGCGGTCGTAAAAGAGAAGTTTCTGTACGTTAGTACCATTATTTATTCTGTGCTATTACGGTGCACCAGAAACAGCCCTGTGACAGACGGACGGACAGCGGAGGCTTAGAGCTTGGGCTCCGTTGGCACCCCTTGGGTACCACCAGCCAGTTTAGCCGGACATCTGGGTAAAAATACCGGACATCCTTTGTCTTAGCAGCGATACAGTGTCAAGGTCGACCCACACCGGATGCGTTGCAGCACGGCTTCTAAGACACGCGCGTGCACTCGCCGGTTGTAATGTATGGAACTATATGTTGAGATGCCACATCGCTTGCATTGCGTGCACGTACGCAGCTCTGCACAGCGTACTGGAGCCGTGCTGCATACGCATCCAGTGTGGCACAGTCTTAAACTAAACAACCTACGCGTGTTCCGCCTCTATACGAGATACCGTGTAGATTTTAAATAGTACGACCGTTCGGTATTTGAATGAAGGGCATTTTTTTAAACAACATAGGAAGGCAAACGAGCAAGTAGGTCATCTGATGGTAAGATCACCTCCATTCATAGACACCCGCAACACCTAAGGAATTGCAGATGCGTTGCCAACCCAGAAGGCTTAGATGGAATATCTGTTGTGCCAGTAATTGCACTGGCTGTCTTGCATGCGTAACGTGACCATTTATTTATTTTGTCAGACCGGGACACATCTGCGGAAATATATAATAAAAAATTTTTTTTAGTGTTTTACAAGTATTTTATTATAGAAGATGGAATAACACAAAATAATCAACGCTCTAAACACAAAATATTCAGGTTGGCATGACTTACTAACTAAGCCCCCAGTAGTGGTGTGTCGGGCCACGCATTTCGGGCGAAAAAATAAATTTTAAACTATCTTTGGGTCTGCTTGCAAAACCGGGACTATGTTGGCTTCGCTGGGGACACCGGGACAGACTGCCTGAAACCGGGACGTACAGTCACGTTATGCATGTGCGAACAAGTTAAAGCGGCTAACAATTCACTACTGGCATGATTCATGTCAGTAGTGGATTGTTAGCAACGGCGAGTCATCGGCCGCCGCCGTAACTAGCTACGTAACTCAGTACATCTCTCTTCTACTTGGCTATATAGTAATAAAGAGATGCACCGAGTTACGCAGCGACTTACGAAGCGTCGTAAAGATTCATGGATGGTGCTGAGTTACAGGTTTTCTAGCTGCTCTGTAATGCTATAATTTTAAGTTCCCTAGGAACCCTAAAAATACAGCTTAATTGAATAAGTTAATTTGGATACAATAGGTCTGACGCCATCGCTGACTATCATTTTTTACATAATTATTTGGCTGGTATACATCGGTTGACGTCGGGGTGAAAGGGTCAATGTATGCAATCGAAATGAGTAAGTTTTACAAGGTTTTATTTTAGTTTACATACTTACCAGGGGTGCAATTTTTTTGAATCTCACCATGTGACTAGAGCTCACCAAAATGGCCGAATCTCTATGAAAAACGGCTATTTTGGCGAGCTTTAGTCACCCGGTGAGATTCAAAAATCGCACTCCAGGATGGTGTTGATGCTGGCCCGCACCCAGCAGAGAATCGCGGCGGTTTCCTTTAGCCCCATCTCGTAGCCAGATTTGGTAGCTGGCTTCCAAATGGGAGAAATAATCCCGATTTAAAGCTGGCTACGAATCGGGAATCATTTAGGCCTATACCATCCCTTCCCTATGTTTTCTTTTTAATCTTAAAGAACAGCGGGTGGTATGACCTTGTGCAAGATTCGTTCGGATCGCTACCACCATCTTGTTCGCTAATCCTGCCGCTAAGCAGCAGTGCTTGTGCTGTTGTGTTGCGGCGTGGAGATCAAGACAGCCGGTGCAATTACTCGCACAAGAGGTATTCCATCTTAGCCCTCTGGGTCTGCAATCTCTTTGGCGTTGCGGGTGTTTATAGGCGGTGGTGATCACTTACCATCAGGTGGTTACTTGCTTTTTTGTCTTCCTATTTCATAAAAAAAAACGTAAAACCTTTTTCAAACTGCGTGTAGCTACCAAATCTGGCTACTAGATCGGAAAGCACAATTCCTATTTAGAAGCCAGCTATCAAATCTGGCTACGCAATGGGATTAAAGGAGCGGTTTTCTTACTGAGGACGGCGGGGCACCGTCGACGCGCGAACGCGAACATGCCTGATACGGTGCAGGCCCACGGCAGCCGCAGTGGTAACCTGGACGCGTCGTTACGTACCGGAAGATGCGGTGTTGGTAGGCCTCCCACAAGGTGGACCGACGATCTGGTGAAAATCGCCGGAAACCGGTGGATGCGGGCAGCACAAGACCGATCGCCGTGGAGATCCTTGGGGAAGGCCTATGCCCAGCAGTGGGCGTGTTCCTGTTGATATGATGATGATGATGATAATGATGATGACCGATTGTACCCGTGCGGGTCGCCAGTTATTACTACATTTATGCTTAAAAATTACAAGGAATCTAATTAAAAAATAATTTAATTTTAGTATTCAATTGCTGCCGATTAACAATGATTAACAATATTTCACTGCGTAACAGAAACGTAGAACGAAGTATAGTGAAGCGAGAATAATGTGAATAATTCAAGCTCATGGTAATTTCAAATTAAGTATTGACCTAAATTGACCTGTATAATTTGCCCTGTTTCACGTTTATTTACACTAATTAAACTCATATTACTTAATATGTAACAATTTAAGGTATCCAGTGGCCAAAACATGACAACAGATTTTTGAATCTCACCAGTTACTAAAGCTCACAGAATCTCTACGAAAAACGGCCATTTTGGTGAGCTTTAGTCACCCAGTGACAGCAGTGGCAGTGATGCACAAATTGCATTCCAAGCCTGCGGGGCAATTCTCGCGTCAGTAGAGATGAAGTCACACTCGAGATACGCCAAAAAGAGCTGTCAGATCCGTTCAAAATCTGTCATATTTTGACACATCTCGAACGTCAGATGAATCTTGATGAGCCCCAGATTTGGGGGCCTGGGTTAGTTGTTTCTCCCTGCGTCTCTGTCAAACTAGTGTCATAGGAAAGGAACGCACATAGACATAAACTCAGTCTAGCCTTTTTTATTCTATAGGATCTATTTGTTTCATTCCCGGTAGAGACCCTTGGACCCAGGGGTTTCGAGGCCAAGAAATTGGTTAAAAACATTGGAATTAAATTTAAAATGCTATATAATGAATGACAACACAAAGAAAAGTAAGGGTAATGGCACGACTCGAACCTGCAACGTCAGCATTCCGTGCCTTGCGTTTGCCAGTTTTGCCACATTACCGCTACCATACCCTGCGAATTTTTCAATGTGCTACGTCTTTTTTACGGTCATTACATTATTGATTTTTGTTTGGGAAAACTACCCTCGGTGTCATCTATGAGAAACTTAATCAAGTTATCTCATTCAACTTGGTCATCAATGCCCGTTAGCTGGAGAGAGATGACGCCATTTGTTGTTAAAAAAAAATACAAAAAGAAAAAAAAAAACGAAAAATTAAAAAAAAATTGATTATAATTTTTTTTACCATTTTGTCTATTGATTGTGTACAAGGGGTAAATTAAAGTGGATGTTTAGAGTGTGTAGAAGTCTGTTTTTGGCGCACAGTATTGTCATTTCAAGTAAAGAGATCAGCTAATAAAATATCGCTTTCAATTTTATTACTTTTTCTATGGATGCAGGGTAGACTTTGTGCAAGGTCCGTCCGAATCGCTACCACCATCTTGCTCGCTAACGCTGAGCAGCAGTGCTTGCACTGTTGTTTTCCGGTGTGGAGAGCAAGACAGCCGGTGTAATTACTGGCACAAGAGGTATTCCATCTTAGCCCTCTGGGTTGGCAACGCATCTGCAATCTTCTTGGTGTTGCGGGTGTCTATAGGCGGCGGTGATCACTTACCATCAGATGACCCACTTGCTTGTTTGCCTTCCTATTTCATAAAAAAAAAAGTTGTACTATATCCATGCAGATATACACACACGAATATATTTCTAGCTCGACATTGTTATGAGTGTGAATTAATTTAATTTGATGCAAAGCCAAAGTACTCCGGTGAATTAATTAATATTTGTTGTAGAATACAACTAATTATATTTATATTATAACAGAGTTTGAACTTAGTTTCCTTTTAGAACGCGGCGCGAGCGTGTTGGCTGTTAGATTTTTAAAAAAAGTACAGTTGAAGAAAATGACAGGTAGGTGTTTTAAAATTTTATGTAATTTTAATAAGAAAAAGAAGGCGTTGATTTAGGAGTCTAAATCGGAAACATCGTATTAATTATTAAATCTGTTGATTGTAGCAACTTAAACACAAACTTGTAACATCAGTCCTAAATTAACAAGCTGCTTGCAATATTGTCATAAACTTACTTTGACATATTTGTCGTAGTAAATAAGTACTTACTAGAAATTCATAATCAAAGAAAAATCAAGTAAGCAGCAAGCTCGCCTGCTATCTGGGTTGTAGATTTTACACTTGCAATGATCCGCGACTGGAGTGCGATTTTTGAATCTCACCAGGTGACTAAAGCTCGCCAAAATGGCCGTTTTTCAAAGAATGCGGCCATTTTGGTGAGCTTTAGTCACCTGGTGAGATTCAAAAAATTGCATTTGAATCTCACCGGGTAACTAAACCTCACCAAAATGGCCGTTTTTCATAGAGATTCGGCCATATTGGTGAGCTTTAGTCACCTGGTGAGATTCAAAAATTGCACCCCTGGTCTCCCTGCCGATCGATTCTCGGGTGGTGCATTTTTAAGGTTCCGTTGTCAACAAGGAACCCCTATAGTTTAGCTATGTCTGTCCGTCCGTCAGTCCGTCTGTCCGCAGCTTAGCTCATGGACTCTTAGTACTAAAAAGCTGTAATCACGCCGACAAAGTGGTGAAGTAAAATTAAAAAAAATGTTTTTTTAGGTTACCTCCTCTACAAGTGAAGTGGGGTTGTAATTTTTCTTACATCACCCCGGGCCGTAGTAGTAATTTACCGCCTTCTACGCGAGCAGAAATTTCCACTTCCTGGCCAGGGGAAGACGTAAAATTGTATACACACCTTGGGCGGTGATAAAGAAAGCCTCAGAGCACATGTTTATCGCCCTCGCCTCGCCTCGTCGCGTGCGACAAGTTCCTGCGATCTGAGACATTATTTATTTCACCACCCTCAGGGTGTAACGTACTATTCTTGTCTACCCCATAGTGTGTGGTGTCGTTACATAGCAATTTCTATGTACTATTCATCACTATGATGTAATATCCGTGAGCAGCAATGGACCCGGCACTGGCGATGGAGGTGTCGGCGCTGGCGCGGCGACGCGAGGTCGACGAAGCCACGGCGAGCGGTGACTCCCCCGTCCAGCAGTTCTACCGCGACGCCGTCGTCTTCGTCACGGGCGGCTCCGGCTTCGTGGGCAAGCACCTCGTAGAGAAACTGCTCAGGTAAGCCGGGATGTGGAGGCTGCGAAAGACCGTCAATAAACTAGGGCATTAGACTAGGAGACATCAGTAACCGTTTTCTCATAGAGGGTGCCAGGCCCGTTGCGTCGGGGGTGGCGGCGAGAGGGACTCTTCTCTGAGTTGCGTTGCTTGAGATTGCAGCCCTAAGTGGGTAGTAGATAGCAAACTACAGTTACTTGCTGGGATCTTTAGTTGAGTGCAAAGGATTATGGTAGTGGTTCGTCTACAAGCACTCGGTCAAGAAGCTGATCGATTAGTTTATAGATGGAAAAAAATCTGTAGTAATCATCATCATCATAGCGGCCCATTTAATGCCCATGTTTGGGTGTAGGCCTCCTCCAAACTCCTCCATTCTCTACGGTTTTGAGCTCTGGTCATCCACTCTGCACCTGCATGCCTCCGGATGTCATCTACCCAACGTTTAGGTGATCGTCCTCGCGGTCGAGTGTGCTGCCACGGTCTCCATTCCAGCACTCTCCGCGTCATCGCTCCTTGTCCATTCGAGCAATGTGCCCCGCCCATTGCGACTTCCGTTTAGCTATGATAATATATATCACATCTTTCAATTTAGTTGTGAAACGGATCCATTCGTTTGTTTTGCGGTCGCGTAGGGTGATCCCGAGCCATAGCTCTCTCCATACCTCTCTGCGCTATTCTTATCTTTTCCACTGACCGATGTTATGATGGGCTGCAAGAAGTTGCATTGCGGCGTTTCTTCTCAGCAGAATCTCCCATTTTCCGAAGCGCTGGTAGACTCAGACTACATTTCTGAGTCTAAAGAACCAAAATGACCTACTTGCAAAATAAATTATTCATTTTCATTTTCATTTCCTTGTGGTCGGATTTCTGCGCAGTGGTTTCTTCTTTCGTCCTCTCTCATTTCTCAGGCTTTTTCAATCTCGAGGATGTTGGCCTCCTTCAGTCTGTACCAATGTACTCTTTGTTGAACTCTTTGTATCCATTTGGCTCTTGCCACTCTTTAAAACCCGTCATACCAGCACATTTGCGGTTTGCCAGGTGGGCTCGTTTCTCTCCAGGGTCACCATGTTTAATGACTAAAACTAGATCAATACAGTCAACAGTTCTGCGAAGCTAGCGTAATCTTCTACTGCGGTAGCGCAGCGACCCATAATAGGCCATAGCATCCGATCCCAGATTCCGTTTCACCTCTCAGAACTGCAGAATAGATTTCCTGATAAAGTTCAGAAAGACCTTAAGGACCGTTGGGAGTTGACCACGCCCGTTGTTCACAGGTCGTGTGACGTGAAGCGAGTGTACCTGCTGTTGCGGGGCAAGAAGGGCCAAAGTGCACAGGAGCGGCTCACCAAGATATTCCAAGATCCGGTGAGTTGCTAGATCCTTCAGTGGCTATAACACGACTGGCTGAGTATGGAGGTATGGATGAGTTCTTGCATGCTTAACTTTGAGTTGCATTACATTGCGTGGCTTGATAGGGCGATCAACCACGTCTTACATCGGTAACCCGCAATGTAATGCAACTCGCATACGAAATTCGCAGCATGTAAATGCTCATTAAAAAAGGAACACTGCCCTCGTATCACGCCAGCGTTGCTATTCAATAAAGCCTTTATGAATTTTGGATCAAATTACGTGTCATTTGCAGTTGTACGACACACTTCACAAACACAATCCGGACTTCGTGAAGCGTGTGACAGCGGTGGAGGGGGACATCACGAAGCTACGGCTCGGCATCAGCGACCAGGACTGGCAGATGCTGGCTGTTGAGGTACGACTTACCAAGTTGACAAGTTTGGTTTTCAGTTATTAGGTTATTGATATTACAGTTATCTTAAAGAATGTATGAATGACGTATGAGTGTGTCATAACTGCCAGCTCATTTAGAGCTTTGTAAAGGACAGGAAAGAAGGAATAGGATAAACAGATTGAAGACCTTTGCTTTGGGCCATCATTAGGGTTAAGAGCTTGCGGTAGAGACTTCATTGCATTGCAGTTTTATGCTGTCACTTCTAGGTCTTGCCATTTTTAATCACTTCCATAGGCCAAATCTTCTCGAATACCCTCCTTCAGGTAATTGCTGAACTATTCATATTGTGCATGTCCAATTGCAATGTCCCACAGGTGACTGCTATTTTCCACGTGGCTGCGACAACCACGTTCGACGAGCCGCTACGCGTTGCCACGTTGACGAACGTACGCGGAACGACACAGGCGCTGCTGTTAGGCCAAAACTGCAAGAACATCAAGTAAGTCAAGGAATGTCACAGTGCTCGGATGACAGCGATCTGCACTAATCTGCGACAACCACAACCAGTCGTTACTTATTCGTTTCCTACATTTCAGTAACCTTGGTGTGTGACAATATCTAATTTGTTCTCTTCACAGGTCCTTCGTTCATGTGTCAACGGCGTACTCACACGCAACGTACGGACGCATCAGCGGTGAAGTTTTTGAGGAGTTCTATGAAAGTCCAGCGCGCCCTGATACCATTATTGATCTAGTTCAACAACTGAGTGAAGAAAAGCTAGCCGATATCAAGCCCAAGTGAGTTTTTTCATCATCGTAACTACCACAAACATAACATCTTTATCGTGCTTGATGCATTCTCTTCTAAGTTATTTATCATGGTCACCAATATCATAACTAACGTCAACATCACCACTAACTTCATCGTCACTATTGATGTCAATACGAGTATCATCATAATTATCTGTGTAGTCTATTTAAAGAGCAGTCTGATTTACCGCAGTTACCCTTAATATAAGCAAATTCTGTGTAGACTGATAGCCGACTGGCCCAACACCTACGCCTTCACCAAAGCCATCGCCGAAGAGGCAGTGCGAACTATGGCCGGAGACCTGCCCATTTGTATCGTTCGACCCGCTATAGGTAAGCCCTCTGACATCTGACACCGACATCAGTGGCCTTCAGAGGACCGATTTAAATTATCTCTCCCCGCATCGCTGTCAAACTAGTGTCATTAGAAAGTAACGCATGTAGAAATAAAGTCAGATACACTAAGCTTGGTTGGTCGTGTTAGGGTTACCGGGATCGCTTGAGAATTAAAGCTCCAGCTCTTTCTATTGAGAGAGGAAGCATGGATCTAGCAGTGGGATGTAAAAAGGCTGAAGTTAATGACGAGGTGACGTGTTGCAGTGATCGCGTCGCTCCTGGAACCCGCGCCTGGATGGGTCGACATAAGCAGCGCCTACGGTCCTAGCGGGGTAAGTGTCGTTCCACTATATTAGTCTAGTCAGTATAAGGGTATCTGAAATGGAACAGGCTGGCTAGACGTCTATCTGCCGGCTTTGTCTAGACAGACTCTTGCATATATAATATTAAGTTGCTTGTAGAACGGATGGCCGATAGGGTCAAAGAGTTCTAGAGTGGCAACCACGTACCGGAAGCCGTAGCGTGGGCAGACCCGCCACAGGGTGGACCGACGACCTGGTGATGGTTGTGGGAACCCGCTGGATGCAAGCAGCACAGGAACAGGCGTTGTGGCGATCTTTGGGGGAGGCCTATGTCCAACAGTGGACGTCTTTCGGCTGATATAATGATGATGAATATTAAGTTTGGATGGCTATATTCGGTTCCGTAATAACACCGCTATGGTTCCAGCTGTTAATAGGCTGCGGTCTGGGTGTGATGCACACGTTCCTGGCGGACGACGATTCGCACGTGGACCCGATCCCGGTGGACTTCGTGAACAACGCGACGCTGGCGGCGGGCTGGCACACGGCCGAGCGACGCGCGCGTGGGCACAGCGACGTCAAGATCTACGCCGTGGCGACGGCGCGGAACCCCATTACGTGGAGTGAGTGTTGGGTTTGGCCTTTTGGATTTAAATTTGATAAGGCAGTGGTGTAACAATAGGGTAACAGGGCGGGCAGAATGCAACAGGCAGCTGGAAGGCTCTCCTAGCTCGGGAGGGCCATGCGAGCATAGCAATATGCTATCATTACGTTACATCAGGGACGCGGCTGTTTCACATGTGTACAGCACTGATTTTGCGGAGTATGATGACATGCCAGAATCTATGAATGATCTTACAATTTTTTGACGGAGGGCTCTATCCGATGAGTATGTCACGAGCCTCCGCCAGTATAGTTACGCCTATGTGGTAAGGGTTGTCTAATATTTCATGAAAAATTCGTTCAAGCACCTAGTTCAATTTTCGCAATTTACACGCATGGTTTATAATAACTTACAGTCTACTCTTGATCACAGCCGTTGCATTACACTAGAAATGACGATGTAAATAGCTAGTATCGCTGCAAAAGCATCAATGCAAGTTATACATTTGACGACATAGGACATGCTAAACAAATGTTTTATTCGCAGAGGATCTTCTGGGTAAACTATACACAGAAGCTGGCAAAGTTACCACCCCTCGAGCCATTTGGTACAACTTTGACTTCCACACGAAACACCGCGCGCTGTTCGTCCTGCTGACATGGCTGCTTCACTACATCCCCGGCTACCTGGCGGACGGCGCTCTCATGCTGTTAGGGAAGAAGCCCAAGTGAGTGGAACTGTTGGTAGTTGCATGTTGCATCCAGTGGCCCTGACGCGACTGGCCAAGTTTAGTTTATTTCTTCTTTTTCTTTAATGGCGGCCACGAAGCTTGTGCCAATGTCAGTGATGAACGATATTGTTCGGTGTGGGCCGTAAGAATCATCCTCCCTCTCCCCCGTCGGGGTATTAGCCGTCGACCAATGATATCCCACCATATAGGCTAAGAAATCATTGACCAATGCCCAGGGTGCACCGGCCCAAGCAATGCTCTTCCCCCCGGAGGAGTCCATAAGGGAACCGCGCACTTGGGCACACGAGGAGGAAACCCGACACGCACCCCAAGGTTAATTTATCTGAGTTTATGTCTACGTGCGTCACTTTCTCATGATACTAGTTTGACAGAAACCCAGGGGGGGGGGGGGGGGGCTTAAGTTTAAGGGCCGGGCATGTTAGAACCAATGTATTGAGATCTCGCGCACTTAAAAAAAGATGGTTTTATATTCGTCTGTATGTATTTTTATGTATTTAAAGTAGCCCAGTTGAATAACTTGTTATGTTTCTCATAAATGGCACCACGTGCAAAACGAAGCACGTTGAAAGATTCGCGGTGTCTGGCATTGAATGCCGAGGTTCCAGGTTCGAGCCCTGTTCATTTAAATTTGAAATTTTAATGTTATAATACATTAAAAATAAAGAATTCGAAACATATTTCTGTTACTATATCATTTAAGATTTTATTCAATTTTCCCAGAGCAATGAAGATATACAGCATCGCTTACAACCTCTCGTCGGTACTGGCTTTCTACACATGCAATGAGTTCCGCTTCGACGACGCCAATCTACAACAACTCAACAAAAGTTTGTCGGCGGTTGACAAAAAGATCTACAACTTCGACATAACAAAAATGGCATGGTCAGAACTGCTGATCATGTGGGCCATTGGCCTTAGAAAGTACATAGTAAAAGACGGTTTGAAAGATACCGAGTATGCAGTGAAAAAGCAATCCGTATTTAGAATTCTGAACTACATGGTCATGGCTCTGTATATGTACGCGTTATATACACTGTGCACGTACGCGGTTTCGTTTGTAATTATGATGTGTTAGTTAAATAAAACATTTGTTTTGTTCTTTTGTTTTATTTTATCTGCTGGCAGTCATCGGACTTTGATCAGATGAGCTGTGAGATGCAAAATGGTGTGGAGAGTTAGGGCCAGTATCCTAGCTCCTTCTGGGCCCAATTTCATAAACGCGACAGGCGACAGGTGACAGTGATAATTCGCCGTACATTACTGTGTCGACAAGTAACGCTACAGACTTACAGACTTAACATTATAGTGGGCAAGCAATGTATAACGAACTGTCACTGTCACCTGTCGCCTGTCTCGTTTATGAAATAGGGGCCTGGTCAAGCAGCGTCGCTATCCGTTAGAGCCTCCACAAACGGACTGCTTAGAGCAGTCAGTGCCATCAGCTTCAAGCGATCGCTATTGAGTGATCTGCAGTTTCAATGCAAAATTGCCATTCTCAATACATGGACCGCTCAAGCTGTTCGTTTGCAGTCGCAGCTTGAAGCAGTCCATCCTGACTGCTTCAAGCTGTCTGTGTATGGCCGGCCTTACTGTTTGTCCGCAAATCTCCGTCCGTTTACTCCTTCGACTCCTTCTAAACCACTCAACGGATTTGGAATGGTTTTCAGTTTGTTTTAGAGATTTTTTATGGAAGGTTTTTATATACGTTACGAGTAGATCCCGATCATACCCGGGCGAAGCCGGGACGGGACGCTAGTCTACACTAATATAATAAAGAGGTAAACTTTGTTTGTTTGTTGTTTTGTTTGTTTCTTTGTTTGTATGTAGAGGGTAATCTCTGAAACTACTGAACCGATTTCAAAAATTCTTTCGCTGATAGAAAGCTACACTATCCCTGACGGACATGGGCTACTGATACCACGCGAACGAAGTCGCGGGCGTCCGCTAGTTTATAATATTAGCAGGATATGATAGTAGGATAAGTAGGTTACTCGCATTAGTATTATGAGCAGGTAAAGTAACCAGCTGACTGACAATACACTAATTTAAAAGGAGTGTGAACTCAGCCCTAAAAAGCGTTCCCTATACAAACGGCGATAACGTTTTCCCCCGTCTAAACCTATGACAATGATATTTTGGTATGTTGTCATTATGCCTTAGAACTAGGTTTGTGTTTTTTGATCTTTTAAATATTCTTCATAGAATTGACAACATTTGCATTTTAGGAGTTTCTTACAAAACAAAAAAGCGACAGTATTTTTGAAACTATTAAGAATATTTAAAGAATTTAAAACTCAAACCTAGTTCTAGGGCATAATAGCAACATACAAAAAAACATGGCTAAGGCATGGCATGGTTAAGGTTTAGAGGGTGCAAAACGTTATCGCCGTTTGTATGAACACGACCAATAGAGATGTTTTTGAGCAATTTGTGCGCTCCAACATAACATACTAGCGGACGCCCGCTACTTCGTTCGCGTCGAATTAGTAGCCTATGTCCGTCAAGGATAGTGTAGCTTTCTATCAGCGAAAGAATTTTTGAAATCGGTTCTGTAGTTCCAGAGATTACCCCCCACATACAAACAAACAAAGTTTATCTCTTTATTATATTAGTATAGAAGTGTAGATGTAGATATAGATAACAACATATATAATATTAATAATAACATAACTTGTGCATGGTAAGTCCAGATCGCTACCACCATCTTGCTCGCTAATCCAGCCGTTAAGCAGCAATCCTTGCACTGTTGTGTTCCGGCGTGGAGAGCAAGACAGCCGGTGCAATTACTGGCACAAAGGGTATTCCATCTTAGACCTCTGGGTTGGCAACGCATCTAGAATATCCTTGGTGTTGCGGGTGTCTAGGCGGTGGTGATCACTTATCATCAGGTGACCCACTTGCTCGTTTGCCTTCCTATCTACACTAATATAATAAAGAGGTAAGCTTTGTTTGTTTGTGTGTAGTGGGTTATCTCTGGAACTACTGAACCGATTTCAAAAATTCTTTCACAGATAGAGAGCTACACTATCCCTGACGGGTATAGGCTACTAAGTTCACGCCAACGAAGTCGCGCGCGTCCGCTAGTGTTGTATAAAATAAAAGCTATCCGGTCGTCAAAAGTTAGGGCCAAGGATACAAAAAAATCGATCGTATAACAATACGACCTCAGGTACCGCATTTAAATAAAGACGCTACCTATTTACGATTAGCTCAGATTTCCTGTTTACGCAAGAACCAACAAATTATCACGTATTTACGTTTGTATGTCACACCAGTTTAGCAGTGCTAGGTTAAATCATGTATGCCGATATCCCGCAGCCGTACGGCCACACCGCAGTACACTGCCGAGCATTGTACACGCTGGCTGGGCAGTGAGTAGGTAGCTCATTTAATTCGATGCAATCAGACGCAGGTACTACGGTGACGTTTTTTTTAATTTCAAACAAAATAAAATTTATTTTTGTTCATTTTAAAAATAGTGTCAGAACTTAGTGTCCTTGAGCGGCGGGAACGCAGCGGTTGTGATAGTTTTTCTTTAGTACGTGTATGAGTGAAATGACAGGTGGGTGTTTTTTTTTTAATAATTTTAAATACTTTTTCAAATTAAAAACTGACTTTATTCCTTAATGAGATGGTATTATTTTCCCCTAGTTGAAACGGGACCAATCTCGAGCATGAATGAATTAGTTAAAAAAAGAATCATCAAAGTCCCAATTGGCGGAGATATCCTGAAACACAAAAAAACCGGTCAAAAGCGAGTCGGACTCGCGCAGTGTAGGGTCCCGTAGTTACCTAATTACTCGTAAACTTGTAAAGACTACTTAGCTGTGATAGTTTTCCATTTAACTTCATCTACATCTACACTAATATAATGAAGAGGTAAACTTTGTTTGTTTGTATGTAGGGGGTCTTCTCTGGAACTACTGAACCGAATTCTTTCACAGCTAGGAAGCTACACTAACCCTGACGGGCATAGCCTACTGAAGTACTGATTCCACGCAAACGAAGTCGCGGGCGTCCGCTAGTCATATAATATACAACTACAGTGACTTTTTTCACGTTCCGAAAAATTCTTAAGCTGGCAGGGGGGGGGGGGACACTTGACTCTACCAAAATTTTGCACTTTAAAGCTTAATAATTTACAAATGGATGCCTCAATCAAAAAACTGTTTTCACAAATATCAGCGCTCTCCATACAAACGGTCATGCCACCCTCTTAACCTAAAGCTTTAACTATGCCATGCCGTTTTAATAAGTAGTTGTAACGCTTTAGAGCAAAGTTTGTAATCTTTCCTTTTTAAAAATTCTTTTTATTTTAAAAATATAATTGTTTTTAGGGTTTCGTACCCAAAGGGTAAAACGGGACCCTATTACTAAGACTCCGCTGTCCGTCCGTCTGTCACCGGGCTATATCTCATAAACCGTGATAGTAAGACAGTTCAAATTTTCACAGATGATGTATTTCTGTTGCCGCTATAACAGCAAATACTAAATCACAAAATAAAATAAATATTTAAGGGGTTGCCATACAACAGACATGATTTTTTGCTGTTTTTATTGATAATGGTACGGAACCCTACGTGCGCGAGTCCGTCGCGCACTTGGCTGGTTTTTTATTTTGTATGAAACTCCTAAAGTGCAAATATTATAAAACCTATTATCGGATCACTCACGTGTTTGAGGTCGAGTAGTTGCTCGACATGTTTCGGACCAGTGAGTGATCAGTTTGTATTAATATGTCCGAGGCTCGCGTTACTTTTATTTTATGTTAAAAATTATAAAACCTATGAAGAGTACTTAGACTATTGTGTTCCACATTATAAACCTTATGCTGTTGCCGTGATTTTTAAATGTGCTGTTCAGTGGCGTAGCTAACCAGGGGCTAGTGCTGGGATGGCTAACCTTTTCTCACCTACGTGCTAATTTTTCAAACACTAAAAAGGTAGCGCCATGACGTGCCATATTGTCACTGTTTTGTCGAACAAATCATCTAAAAGGAAAGTACCATCGATTGCAAGGATGCCATGCCGTGCCTAAAAATTTGAGCCGCGTGCCACCTTCGGCACGCGTGCCATAGGTTCGCCATCCCTGGGCTAGGGGGTGCCGTGCCCTAGGGCCCTCAAGCTCAGAGGGCCCCTGGCCAGCGTGCCTCTACCTCTAGCTGTCCTACTCGCAAATATTCTTCGACCACCAATAATTTGTGTATATGGCCCCAATTTTGGCCCCAAGGTACACCACTGTGGCGTAGCTATGGTCACCAAGCTACGCCACTGATGCTGTTGTTATGCCTTAGAATGAATCTTGCTCATCCAGCCGCTAAGCAGCACTGTTGTTCTGGCGTGGAGAGCAAGACAGCTGCGGTCCTAACATGTCAGCCCAGGTTTAATTTAACCCCTCCCTGTATCTCTGTCTCACTAGTGTCATAAGAAAGGGACGCATATAGAGATAAACTAACCTTAACCAGTCATGTTAGGGTTACTGGTGCAATTACTGGCACAGGAGGGTATTCCATCTTAGTCCTCTGGGTTGGTTACATCTGTAGTCTATTAAGTTTAAAAATTTAATGGTAATAGTAAATCCTATATGTGACTTCACGTTTTTTTTTTGTAAAAAAATGTCAACGGCCGTAATGACACCATCGTCCCACTTGGTAACAAATAAATTGGAATATTATTTAAATACCTCGCGAACGTGAGGAAATAATCCATCGTAGTTTTTATGTCGTAAGAACTACGCTTTCTGTCCTTTTTAAACGACTTTAATAAACCAAAGGTTCTCGTTCTCTACACGTATTTCTGCCTGTCTGTCTGTATGTCCCATTTTATAGAAAACTTGAGTTAGAATGATGGAATTTTGCACATGTATAGGTATCTATCTCGGTTATTTTTTTCTAAGGAATAACCGCTTATAACCGGTTTCTTCTCAGAGAAAATAATTAGGTTGGCATTCCCTGTATCTATCCCACGCACAAATAGCAAGGACGGTATTCTAATGAAATAACTATTTTTATTTTCAAAATTGATAGAGTTGGTTAAAAGAGCAAAAACTGTGTGGTTTTCTTCTACGACCATTGTTTTTAGAAATATCACGAGTAATAAAATGGCAAATGGTCGCGAAAACGACAGCGCGGATAACGTTACACTCGCGATTTCTATAGAGCCAAAACTAAATCGCGTTTATTGTAAATACCTAAATACTGTCTGCTTTTAACTAATTAGTCTCATAATAACAATTTCTGCATTTTTATATGGATTCAAATGGCCATATTTCGGAATAAAAAAGTATTTTTTTCTTTGTGATTTTTAAAACTTTGTATCGATGTAACTTCTAAAAAAATTTTGTTCTGCAGAAGATGGCAGTTCGGTCCATTTACAACCTTAGCTCCCGTGAATTAGATGAGAGAACGCTTTAAGGAAATAGACATCCTTACAGTAGCCTCACAGTGTAATATATGATGTAATTGTATATACGCATAGGAACTTTAATTCCTTCAAAAAAGGCAGTGATGGCCATAATTTCATAATAAAACACACGAAAAAAAAAGCTGTCTGTACCCAAATTTGACTCTGGCCAGTTCTAAAGGCACACAAAACATGAATATTTTATCTTTGTGCTGCCGTTATCGGCTGTTCACTATTTACTTTTAATAGCTTTGACTTTGATTTTTTTGAACACCTAATTGTTATTCCAATTAAATATAACATCCCATTAAAGTGTTTTTATCTGGAGCACATTGTGATGTTTCTCGCCGGACGAGTCGTATTAAACTTATCTTTTGTAGTCCGACGGCTTGACTATGTCATGCTTGTTTAAAGGGCATTGCTTACGGTGGCGTCGTTGATCGGGTTGCCCCTTCCCTGCAATATGGTTGAGGGGGACGATGGCTGAGATACGCGTCATACTCGTGATCGGGTGCTGTTTGTGGGGCCCGGACTATTCATGCTGCAATGACTGTAATTCTCAAAAAGCCTAATATGTACTACTACTTTTTATGTTTATTTGACTTTTTTTACATTCGGAGACTATACATCTCCAATTAATATTGTACAATTTGACTGTGGAGACGTTTTACACCTCTGCTAAGCATAGTATTTTATGCAACTGTTGCATAATGAGGGGTCTTAAAATACGAGTGTGGTTTTATGAAACGAGCGTCAGCGAGTTTCATAATAGGATCACACGAACATTTTAAGACCTAATTATGTACAGTTGCATACATTACTTTATCTACACACATATCATAAGTACTCTATGATGGGTTCAGAAGCCATAGGGCAATGACCTGCATTGCTACTAGCTACTAGCGCTAGGTACCTATTAAATATCTATAGACTGTACACATTAAAACAATGTAATAATAGTATTTTATGCAACTGTTGCATAATGAGGGGTCTTAAAACACGAGTGTGGTTTTATGAAACGAGCGGCAGCGAGTTTCATAATAGGATCACACGAGTGTTTTAAGATCTAATTATGTACAGTTGCATACATTACTTTATCTACACACATATTATAAGTACTCAATGATAGGTTCAGAAGCCATAGGGCAATGACCTGCATTGCTACTAGCTACTAGTGCTAGGTACCTATTAAATATGTATAGACTGTACACATTAAAATAATGTATTAAAAAATGAATTTGAACAAATATAGAAACCAATTAGAAAAAATCTTATAATAATAGTGGTTGTTATAATGCTGGTCATTGCCTACGGTTTCTGAACGCATTATAGAGCATTTATGATATGTGTAGATAAAAAATGAATTTGAACAAATATAGAAACAAATTAGAAAAATTCTCATAATAATATTGGTTGTTATAATGTTGGTCATTGCCTACGGTTTCTGAACGCATTATAGAGCTATTATGATATATGTGTAGATAAAGGTAATTAATTTGTTTTTGACCCTTAGAGACTATAATTATATCTCTAAGTTTTTTAGACTAAGTAAATACTTATGTATATGGCCCCTCAAATAATAATAGCCAAATGGCTATTATTATTTGAGGGGCCATATACATCCCTTTCTCATTTCTTTGACCTGGGGCCCTACACACTACACATCTTATAGTTAATCTTAACTACTGCCATTTCATTCAAAAAGCTTAAAGCTTGCTGTGCTATTTATTGTTATCTATTTTTTTAACATTTCTTTATGTTAAATACTTAGTTTGTGATACATGCGGGTGGTAGGACTTTGTGCAAGGTCCGTCCGGATCGCTGCCACCATCTTGCTCGCTAATCCTGCCGCTAAGCAGCAGTGCTTGCAGTGTCCTTTGGTTTTGCGCGTGTCTATAGGCGGTGGTGATCATTTAATTTACCATCAGGTGAACCACTTGCTCGTTTGCCTGTCTGTGTTGTATAAAAAAACCAGCCAAGTGCGAGTCATACTCGCGCACTGAGGGTTCCGTCATCAACAACATCTAGTATCGCATTTTTGATTTGTATGACCAAACATTTTTTTTGTGTTTATTAACTACATATTTACGGTTTTCGGATTTATTATATCATTTGTACTATAAAACCTTGCTTCTTGCCAAATTTTATAGTTCTAGGTCAACGGGAAGTACCCCATAGGTTTTTAAGTGCCTTACGAATGTATGAAACATGCGGTTTGATTTTTTCATTGCTTCAAGAGACTACAAATTTGAGTATTTGGTATTAATATCAACTCGATAGCTCGACGCGTTCCTGAGAAAATGGGTCTTGACAGACAGACAGACTGACAACAAGTGATCCTATAAGGGTTCCGTTTTTCCTTTTGAGGTACGGAACCCTAAAAAATAATAGTGCATAGAACAAAAGACTACAACGGGGATCGAACTGGCGACCTCTAGCTTCGCAGTCTCAGGGTCCCTTGCTACACCACTTTCCGCGCGGATGTGCTGGAAATGATGTAATTTACAATTTACTGCACGTTTTTTTTATTACTCGAGAGGCGTTCACATCCTTTATTAACATACCTAGAATTTCTCGTAATTAACGAACGTAAACATTGATAACGAAAAAAAACAGGCCAAGTGCGAAGCGGACACGCGCACTGTGGGTTCCGTCATCAACAACATCTATTGTCGCATTTTCGCTTTGTAAGACCAAAAAAAAATTTTTTTTTGTGTGTATTAAATACAAATTTACGGTTTTCGGATTTATTGTTTTATTTGTGCTGTGAGATCTTGCTTCTTACCAAATTTCATAGTTCTAGGTCAACGGGAAGTACTCCATAGGTTTTTGAGTGTCTTACGAATGTATGAAACATGCGGCAGAAACAGATCTTTTGATTGCGTTGACTTAGAAGTTTGTTTTTTGTTTTTTTTACGGCTCTAAGAGACTGCAAACTTGGGTATTTGGTATTAATTTCAACACAATACCTCCACGCCTTCTTGAGAAAAATAGTCTTGACAGACAGACAGACGGACAACAAAGTGATCCTATATGGGTTCCGTTTTTCCTTTTGAGGTACGGAACCCTAAAAATGATATTAATGGAATCATCTACTTTGCTACTCCGTGATCTCAGTGGCAGTAACACCACCAATTTTGGTGGTGGTCGTTTGAAATGAAATGAAATGGTTTATTCCTGAACATGTGTAGGTACATTATGAATGATCTTGAGGTTAAAACGATACAGTACCAACATGTTCTGCCGCAAATTTTAAAATGCTATATAATGACAACACAAAGAAAAATTAGGGTAATGGCAGGACTCGAACCTGCAACATCAGCTTCCGTGCCTTGCGTTTGTCAGTTTCGCCACATTTCCGCTAATTATTTATTTGATTAATGAAAGAATCAAAATAAATAAAATCGGAAGTACATTTCGATTACAAAAATGCTCTGCCGCCTCCAGCTTGCAAAAATAGACTTAGACTAAATACTAACGTGCTGACTTAAGATTTAATACCATTATGTCGTTAATAATATTGTATATGTTGGGCAGATAGAAGTGGGTTAAAGTGTCGACGAAATTTAATTTAAATTTAATTTAAATTTTTAATTTTAATGTATAATTCGGATTTTAATTTTATTGTAATTTAATTTAATTCAATGTGAAGATTTGTTTAATTATTGTTATATTTCTTTTTTTTTTATTAATTTTTATTCAATTTCTATTACTGACATTACGCGAAAATGATTTAGTTTCTGTTGTTATTAATTAATTAATTATTTTTATTTGACTCGACATTTTAAGCTGCCTTATTTTAAGTTTAATTTTAATTTAATTTAATTTTTTGTACTATCATAATATACTAATCTTTAGCTTTAAGTCACTTACTAACACATGGATCTTGTTATCTGTCGGATTAAATAAATGAATGAATGAATGAATAATAATAAAAAAACATAATTCGCTTACTAGCTAAAAAAAAAACACAGAAATATAACGAAATAAAATGCGTGTCAATCTAATAATTCAATATGACGTGACTTAATTACAAACAATTTAATATTCATGTCACGAAAGTATCTTGATAGTTTGTTGGGTTATCGCGTTAGTTGTCTATTTTATTTCTGAATATATGTATGCAACGAGCGCTTCCATTTTTAGGGTTCCGTACCCAAAGGGTAAAACGGGACCCTATACTATACGGGACCTCACAATTGCTGGCACCTGGAGTGCGATTTTTGAATCTCACCGGGTGACTAATGCTCGCCAAAATGGCCGTTTTTCATAGAAATGCGGCCATTTTGGTAAGCTTTAGTCACCTGGTGAGATTCAAAAATTGCATTTGAATCTCACCGGGTAACTAAAGCTCACCAAAATAGCCGTTTTTCATAGAGATTTGGCCAATTTGGTGAGCTTTAGTCACCTTGTGAGATTCAAAAATTGCATCCCTGTGGCCCTAACTTGACTGGCCAATTTTAGTTTATCTCTATCTGCGTCTCTTTCTTATGGCACTAGTTAGACAGAGACACAGGGAGGGGTTAAACTAAAACTAAATATTAGGGCCGCTGATTCGCGGATTAGCAAAGTGATTGAATCCATTAATATCAATATGGACTTCCGTAATCTAATATGGACGCCTGAATCTGTAAATTGTCCATAAATGTGTTAACATGTCCTTACAAGGAAATGTATTTCTAGGTAAATTATTTAAATTAATTTTAATAATCTACGCTACGGCCCTGATGGCCGGTGAATGACCTAGAATCATGTTGCACAAACCTGACCACGCATCTAACGCGGTGTGCTAATCTCATAAATAATTGCGTAATAAACATTTTAAGCAGTTAATAATGTTATTTTCGTGACTTTTCAAACCAATTTAAACGGTTTATATCGCGCGTATGTCGCAAATATAATTCCCGACCTTCGAGCCTTTTGAACCGATCCTAAATTTTCAACATACATTACTTTAATTTTCTCAGCAAGTATAATAAATAGCAAAGAAAATTAAACTTTTGGCGATGTGGAAAATGGATAAATAGACAAACAGCAGCAAGGCTTTTTAAGATAGGAAGACAAACAAGCAACTCACCCCCTGGCCCCAAATTATTTTCCAATTAAAATGGTCAATTTTTCAGTCGCGTTTTCCAATAAATATTTTTTTCCGAAGTCTCGATTGTGGGGGCCCCTTTTGTGGAGGCCCAGGGGCTGTCCCTTAAATCCGGCCCTGTAAGTGGGTCCCCTGATGGTAACTGATCACCACCACCTACACCCGTAACACCAAGGAGATTGCAAATGCGTTGCCGACCCAAAGGGCTAAGATGGAATACCTCTTGTGCCAGTAATTGCACCGGCTGTCTTGCTCTCCACGCCGGAACACAACAGTGCTTTGCTTCGTTTTGCCCTTTGAATACCTGACTCTAAGAACTGACAGCCTGACAAAGTGTGGTCAAAAGCAGTTTATTACGTTTAACATTCTTACTTTGTTGTAATTAATTCGACTAGTATGATAATTAAATGGTTTAACAGATGAATTAAATGATTGGTTCAAAGCGAGACTGGTTTCTGAGCCTAGTAACTTACAGCGCTTACGTAACAGTCAACACGAGATTCACGAAACTTAACTTTACTCTAAGTAATTAGGATTGTATTCTAAGTAATTACTGGCACAAGAGGTATTCCATCTTGCCGTCTGGGTTGGCAACGTATCTGCAATCTCCTTGGTGTTGCGGATGTCTATGGCGGTGGTGATCACTTACGATCAGGTGACCTACTTGCTCGTTTGCCTTCCTATGTTGTTTAAAAAAAAAAGGTAAAGTAAAAAGGCACTCACGCCCTCTGAAATATGCCACCCCTAGACCGCGGCCTATAAGGCCTATCGAGAATTCCAGCAATGGCACGCTTGCTAGACACTTGTATGTATTAAATTGTTTGTATATCCGTGAACAGCAATGGACCCGGCTCTGGCAAAGGAGGTGTCGGCGCTGGCGCGGCGGCGCGAGGTCGACGAGGCCACGGCGAGCGGTGACTCCCCCGTCCAGCAGTTCTACCGCGACGCCGTCGTCTTCGTCACGGGCGGCTCCGGCTTCGTGGGCAAGCACCTAGTAGAGAAACTGCTCAGGTAAGCCGGGAGGGTGCGAAATACCGTTAATACACTAGGAAATACTAGCAATAGACTGGGAGCGTCAGCAGCCGGTTTCCCGTAGAGGGTGTCAGGCTCGTAGTGACAGAGGGTGGCGTCGAGAGGGACTCTCTCCAGAGTCGGGTTGCTTAAGAGAGCAGCTGCTATGCAAAGCTGCTATGGTTAACCTTACCATCTTCTTTACGGGGTGCTTGCGGACGAACTACTACCATGAGCTTTTGCAGTCTAGTAATGATCCTTTGCAGTAACTGTCTGCTGTTTACCAAACACTAAGGGCTGCATTGTCAAGCTACCTGACTCTGAGGACAATCCCTCCTGTTAATTTATTGAAAAGACAAACTGGAACAAATTTGTTGATATGGACCTCCGCAAAGTAACGCCTGAATTTGTTAATTATTTATTGAAAAGAGGCAGTTGATAGTGAAATACCATTAACAAACTTTACTTTGTATCAGTACAGTTGTCACTTGACTGTGTAAAACTGTTACAAGACCAACAATACCATGAGTAGACCACAAGCACGAACTGCGAAAAATTTGCAGTTCATCCTTTTCTCTCCAACCCGAGGAGCGAGTACGTCCACCTCTGAACAGAAGTCTTCCCAAAGGCTTCCACAACGGACGGGCGCCTTCTGCATTCACGGGTGTCAAGCGATCTTAACCAAGTCGTCGGTCCATCTTATAGGAGACCTTTTCCATTTTACTAGCAAGTTACCTCCACAAAATGGGCTGCGAAAGTCTACTTTCTGGTCTTATTTCTGTGTACAAAAGACATAGTGTAGTGACGGGGGCAGCAGCCTGCATGTTTGCTTGTGCCTACTAGTTAATACTACTTACAAGTGGATATGCCATGTTAAATAACTAAAAGTTGATCAATACAGTCAATATAGTTCTATAAAGAAAGCATAATCTTGTACAACGGTAGCACAGTGACCCAAAGTAGACTTTGATACCAAAGTTCGCCGCGCTCTCAGTTCCTCCTGATTCAAATTGAATATCCATTGAATTCAGATAAACTAAACTTAACCGGTCATGTTAAGGTCATCATCATCATCATCATCATCATCATCAACATGTTAAGTCCAGCACTGGACATAGGCGTCCCCTGATTCTTGCCATCTTGGTCTGATGCTAGTCTCTTGACTCCACTGTTTGCCAGCAACTTTTTGGACGTCGTCTGACCAGCGCGCTGTAGGTTTGCCAGGCTTTCCGCATGCACTGCGGGGCCGTCACTCTGTAATGACTCGGCTCCATCTATCGTCCTGACATCTCATTAAGTGCAAGATTCATCAAGGTCCCATGTTAAGATCACTGATGTTTATTGTTTTTCGCGATTGGTATACCACCCCTGTATTTCTTGCTGGGAGTTGACCACGTCCGTTGTTCACAGGTCGTGTGACGTGAAGCGAGTGTACCTGCTTTTGCGGGGCAAGAAGGGCCAAAGCGCGCAGGAGCGGCTCACCAAGATATTGCAAGACCCCGTGAGTTGTTAGAGCCTTCAGTGGCCAATATATGACTGGCTCAGGTTTGCTTTATCCCTCTCTGCGTCTCGACAATTGGTTTTGAGTTTATCTACCTCTAAATAAACTTAACTTGGCCGGTCATGTTAGGACCACATAGCGGATACAGAATAGCGGGAGTTTCATTAGCAGCGGTTAGCGAATGTTGTTACCACATTGCCACCATATAAAGGGGTTTATTGGTAAGGTACAAACAATATGGAATTATTTGTGTACTAAAAGCGCACGCTCTGCTATGCTGAAGGTCACACTACTGCCTGCCTGGGTATTTTACTCCATTACTGTAAGGTATTTTACACTACAATTATTAAAAATTTGAACCTCGGCGTTATTCAACAAACAGCTTTTTTGATATACGTAGGTACATGCTTAAACTATTAAAATCGAAACTTTAACTTCATGGCGTACAATATAGAACCCTCACAGACATTTTCATGGAAAACACACTAAAGGAACGATGTACTTGACCTGCCTAGTTTAGTTTATCCGAGTTTATTTATTTATCTCTATATGCGTCACTTTCTAATGACACTATTTTGACAGAGACGCGGTGAGAGATAAATTAAACCTAGAACGGTCATGTTAAGGCCACTGGCATCGAATCACGAGGTTCAATAACGTCCTGTTCTATAAAAGCTTTATGAACTTTGGATCTAATTGCGTGTCATTTGCAGTTGTACGACACACTTCACAAACACAATCCGGACTTCGTGAAGCGTGTGACAGCGGTGGAGGGGGACATCACGAAGCTACGGCTCGGCATCAGCGACCAGGACTGGCAGGTGCTGACTGCTGAGGTACGACTTACCAAGTTGACAAGTTTGGTTTTCCGTTATTAGTACTTAATTACCTTACTTACCTTATAGAATTAATAAAGCAGATGTTGCAAGTGTGATTTTCTTATCACAAGGTGAAAGAGTATTGAGTGTAATAAGATGGTGATAATCCTTGCCTTTGGTTCATCGGCACGCGAGACTACTAACTCAGTCCGTACTTCGGATGCATTTCCACCGGTCTGCCGATTTAGCACTTTTAGAACTTAGCAGAGAAATAGCTGTGGCCCTCTATTAAGTAAAAAGATCGAAGACCCCTGCTTTGAAGTACTTTGGCCCATCATTAGGGCTAAGGGCTAGCGGTAGAGACTTCACTGCATCGCAGTTTTCATTTACCAGATCTTCTCGACCACCCGCCACCAGTTAATTGCTTAGCTATTAAGATTGTGTGTATCTACAATTGTCCCTCAGGTGACAGTATTTTTCCACGTGGCTGCGACAACTACGTTCGACGAGCCGCTACGCACCGCCACGCTGACTAACGTACGGGGAACGACTCAGGCCTTGCTGCTTGGCAAAGACTGCAAGAACATCAAGTGAGTCAAGAAATGTCACACCACGCCATGACCAACATACGCGAAACGACTGAGGCGCCATTGTTAGGCCATGACTGCAAGCTCGTCAATCATAAGATGATAAATGATGATCAAGTAAGTCCAAAGCTTGTACCACCAGTATCAGCATTTAAGATTTGTTATCAAAGTGACTTCTGCTCTAAGCTTAAACTCGTAAACGGCCTCTTGAAGTACCGCGTTAGATAGGTAAGCACATTTCACTAACCTTGGTGCATGAAAATATCTGATTTGTTTTCGTCACAGGTCCTTCGTTCACGTGTCAACGGCATACTCACACGCGACGTACGGACGCATCAGTGGAGAAGTTTTTGAGGAGTTCTACGAGAGTCCAGCGCGCCCTGATACCATTATCGACCTAGTTGAACAACTGAGTGAAGAGAAGCTAGCCGATATCAAGCCCAAGTGAGTTTTCTTCGTTATCGTAACTACCACAAATACAACAACATCTTTATCATCGCCGCATTCATTATCTTCTAAGTTTTTTATCATAGTCACCAATATCATTACTAACGTCATCGTCTCTGTCGTCAATACGATCATCATCATCATTATTTGTATTGTATCAATTTAAAATGCAGTCTCATTAAAAACAGTTATCCTTAATATAAGCAAATTCTGTGCAGACTGATAGCCGACTGGCCCAACACCTACGCTTTCACCAAAGCCATCGCCGAAGAGGCAGTGCGAACCATGGCCGGAGACCTGCCCATTTGTATCGTTCGACCCGCTATAGGTAAGCCCTTTGACATCTGACATCGACATCAGCAGCCTTAACATGATTGGCCCTGGTTTAATTCATCGTTCCCTGTGTCTCTATCAAACTAGTGTCGTAAGAAAGGGAAGCACAGACATATGTAAACCCAGATAAGACTTGGCCGGTCATGTTAGGGTACCTGGGCTCGTGTGGGAACTAACGTACCAGCTATTTTACTCTGGCCTGGAGACCTGAGCCCAACAGTAAGACGTATTGAGACATATTGAAATGAGGCTGGAGATGAAGACGATGTGACGTGTTGCAGTGATCGGGTCGCTTCTGGAGCCCACGCCCGGTTGGATCGACATGAGCAGCGCCTACGGGCCTAGCGGGGTAAGTGTCTCCTCTCTCTCCATCCTATTAAAGTATGGCCAGTACCAGGGTGTTAGACAACGTGACAGGCTTTATTGCCAACGCTAGAAGGAATGATTATTCTATAGTGTATATAGGCTTCCGCGACTTCCGCGTTCCGGATCTGTAATGACATCATCAGTGATGATCCAGCCAAACGGCAGTAGTGTTGCACCAGCGGACGCTATCCATCACTATGGCCGCTAAACCCCCAAAGTGGTTGTAAAGGACTACTCACGTGTCCCCTTGCTGGCGTTTGTGACATGTTATTCAGCGCATGGCTCGGCGGCATGGCTGCCTCTCCGCTTAATTTCACAGTTACTGCGCGAAGTGAAAGCGCTCTTATAAATCTGTTAACTTAGTCTTGCCTAGTCTTGCCCGTGACTTCGTCCGCTTAGAATTCATTCGAGAATTCTGCATTTTTATGTTTAAAATTGAGTCTATGGCCGTACTCCTCCCATCATTCTCTGTTACCTGCAACTTCTTCCGTCCCAAAAAAAGGTACATCTCTCATTCCACCCTCTTAGAGGTAGATTTGTGAAAAAAAGGAACCTATGTCCGTTGTCAGGTATGAAACTATCTCTGTACCAAATTTTAAGCCAATGAAAGCCAGACAGATAGACAGTCTTTGGCATTTATAATATTAAAGATTGGATGGAGATATTCCGTTCCGCAATAACACCGTCGTGGTTCCAGTTGGTCATAGGCTGCGGTCTGGGAGTAATGCACACGTTCCTGGCGGACGACGATTCGCGCCTAGACCTGATCCCGGTAGACTTCGTGAACAACGCGACGCTGGCGGCGGGCTGGCACACGGCCGAGCGGCGCGCGCGCGGGCACACCGACGTCAAGATCTACGCCGTGGCGCCGGCGCGGAACCCCATTACGTGGAGTGAGTGGTTTGGATTGTACTATAGCCAGTTACTAGTTGCAGTACTTATGAGGTAGTATCACACTCGTACAGAATACTGATGTGAGTAAGTTGCAGTAACGATTTGTACTGTGAGTGATCTAGAGGCCCAGGGGATCAAAGGCTGTCAGGGGATCAACGATTCTCTTGGTATCACTGGCTCCCATGGGCAGCGGTTTTTATTTAAAAACTACTGATAGGATACACATTAGACGACTTTTTGTATTGTTCGTCGGTTACTAAATAAGATCGCTTGATCGCCATCTAAGTATGTAAAGATTCTTTTATTCTTTTAATCCTAGCCGAGAACTTGATCATCACTGATTTTCGTGAAATTGGTACCAAAATTGTAGCTTGCAGCTACATTTGACATTGGCGTATCTTTCTAAGACTGTTTTTAGGAAGGGTGTTAAGATGCTATGGCAGATTCGATCGAAACGGTTACCTAAGAACCTGGGGTGAGCACCAGATCATCAATTTATACGAGATATGACATTTAACGTCAAATTGGTTTCTCTTTCTCTTCGATAAGTGTTTATAATTAACAGTCTAGTTGTGATCACGGCCGTTGCAATACTTGCAATACAGTCGAAACGATGAGGTAAATAACCAATGTTACTGTCGCGGTCAAAGCATCAATTAAGTTATATTGATGCATGGGACAAGCCTCAACAAATCTCTTATTCGCAGGGGAACTCCTCGGCACGCTGTACAAGGAAGGTGCCAACATTAGCACCCCAAGCGCGATTTGGTACCAATTCGACTTCCACACGAAACACCGCACGCTGTTCATCTTGCTGACTTGGCTGCTACACTACATCCCCGGCTATCTGGCGGACGGCGCTCTCATGCTGTTAGGAAAGAAGCCCAAGTGAGTAGGACTGTTGCTAGTTGCATGTTGCATCCAGTGGTCTTGACATAACCTGACAAGTTAGTTTATCTCTGGCTCTAACAGGACCGGCGAAGTCTAGTTTGTCTGAGTTTATCTCTATGTGCGACACTTTCTAATAACACTAGTTTAACAGAGACGCCAAAGGGATAAGTTAAATTTGGGCTGGTCGTGTTATGGCCACTGAGTTTATCTTTACGTTCTTCCCATTTCTTAAGACACTAGTTTGACAGAGACGCAAAAACAATCAACAAACTGGAACAAATTAGCGTGGTACTCCACAAAACCAAAATCAAACCAAACCAAACCAAAAACCAAAGTTTGGTTTCGTGGAGTAGCGACGTTATTTGTTTGACACCAAAGTTTGGTTTCCCGGAGTAGCAAGGTAAAGGTTTCAGTTTGTTGAACTTAAATGTTCTACATTAAAAATCGAAAGAAATTTCGATTGCAAAACATTCAACATTTTGTATATTTTTCCCAGAGCAATGAAGATATACAGCATCGCCTACAACCTCTCGTCTGTACTGGCTTTCTACACATGCAATGAGTTCCGCTTCGACGATGTCAATCTACAACAACTCAACAAAAGTTTGTCGGCGGTCGACAAAAAGATTTACAACTTCGATATAACAAAGATGGTGTGGTCAGAAACGCTGACCATGTGGGCCATTGGCCTTAGAAAGTACATAGTAAAAGACGGTTTGAAAGATACCGGGTATGCAGTAAAAAAGCAATCCGTATTTAGAATTCTAAACTACATGGTCCTAGCTCTGTATATGTACGCGTTTTATAAATTGTGCACGTACGTGATTTCGTTTGTAAGTATGATGTGTTAGTTAATAAATATTTATTTTGTTATTTTGTTTTGGTTTATCTGCTGTTACACATAAAGTATACACATAGCTGTGGGTTTGCAAGTAGGTTGCGCAGACTGGAGCTTAGGATGGCAGATTTTAAGAGCGGCAAATATGGGGTTCAATTCTTTACTTCTTGCAGAAATCAAAAAGCGTTCTGAAGGAGGGAGGAGGAGGAAAAAATAACAGCTTTTACTTGTAAGGTTAAGTCATTAATAGATTGTCACGTTACTTTGCGGAGGTTCATATTATTAACAACAAATTGAAACAAATCACCTCGTTACTCCGCAAAACTAAACTTTGGTTTTAAACCACTTGCTACTCAGCAAAACCAAACTTTGGTTTCGAATAAATATCGTCACTACTCGTCGAAACCAGACTGTTTTCATAAAGTAGCTAGGTAATTCGTTCCAATTTGATCCAACAAATGGTAATACTTAATATGTGCACTTGAATTCAGCACGAGGGCTGACTTGCTTGTTAATACAAACGATTAAACAATAAAATAATGCATTATTTATAAACGTTGACATTGTAAGGCCCTGCACGTGCACCCTGCCATGTTGACAATACAAAATCAGCGTCATCGATTACTGTACCTAACGAGTTTACTTTAATTGAGGCTGAATATCACATGTAGTTATTAAAGGTCAATGATTTGTAATTTTCCATACTAACATGTTTTTAACAGACTGCCAAAAAGGAGGAGTCTCAGTTCGTCGAAATCTTTTTTTAAATATTTTATGTGTGTCCCCCGATTACTCGATGATGGCTGGACCGATTTGGAAAAAAATAGGTATACTAGCGACCCGCCCCGGCTTCGCAGATGTACAACTAGGATAGGCTGTACATAAAATCTCTAATTTAAAGTCGCGCAGTGGGCTACAGAGAAAGCAATGCTCGGAGTTTTGTTGAGAGACAGGATCCGAAACGAGGTGATCCGCCAGCGACCAGTGACGGACACGGACGGGTAAGCCAGTTGAAGTGGCAATGGGCTGGTCACATTTGTCGAAGAACAGATAACCAGTGCAGTAGACAGGTTGTCGAGTGGAGACCGCGTCCAGGCAGGCGTAGTGTGGGGCCCCGTGCTAGGGGGAGCGATGACATTGCAAAGTGACTGGCAGAGAGTGGACAAAACCGAAGATCGGGTCCAGTGGACTATGGGAGAGGTCTATGTATAGTCAACCAAGAAATTGCTTGATCACTTTTCGACCGTATTACAAAGGGATAAGGTTGAAAAGTGGTCAAGCAATTACTTGGTCGACTATACAGTGTGCACTGAATTAAGCTGATGATGATGCAAATCTCTTAATTAAAGTGCAAACTGTATCAAAATCCGTTGCGTGGTTTAGAAGTAGTAAGCGACCGAAGTTACGATGAAGACAGACAGGAAAGGGACGGATCCTTTGGTTCGTTTTCGTAATTGGCCATGAAAGAAGTTTTTTTTCGCTGTTGCGTAATTAATTATTAATCAAGAATTTATTTGCCGTTTTAATAATCGGGTTTCGTAATTAACTTCGATAGAAGATCATTTTTTCTTTGTTTGTAATTAATTATCTAACAAGAATTTATTTGCAAGTGTAGTAATCTATCGAAAGATTAATTCTAGTTTGATAGTTAATTATGAAGAAAGAAAAAACAATCCTCTATCGAAGTTAATTACGAAACTCAAGTAACAAAACAGAATATAAATTCTAGTTCAATAATTAATTAAAAACAAAGAAAAAATAATCTTCTATCGAAGTTAATTACGAAAACGAACGAAAGGGAAGAAACATAGCAACTTTGTTTATACGACGGGCGAAATATAAAATTGCAATAAATTAAGTTGACAGAGGGTTCCTAATTAAAAACTAATATCTATTGTGAAGTGTCAAAGACGGACGTTCAAATGAAAAAACAGGTATAATGATAATGACTAATAAAGTTAATTTTATTAATACATGTAAAAAAAACCTTGACATAAACAAACAAACCGACAATAAACAACATTAAATATGCCCTCGCTATTGAACTTGAAGTGCTAACCACACTTCCCGATGATCTAATAAAAGGGCTTCGACATAATGATCTATTATAATTATTATAAAAAAATACCTAAATCAACAATATTTATTTACATTTCCTGGAGTGCGATTTGTGAATCTCACCGGGTGACTAAAGCTCGCCAAAATGGCCGTTTTTCATAGAAATGCCGCCATTTTGGTGAGCTTTAGTTACCTGGTGAGATTCAAAACTTGCATTCGAATCTCACCGGGTAACTAAAGCTCACCAAAATAGCCGTTTTTGGTAGAGATTCGGCCATGTTGGTGAGCTCTAGTCACCCGGTGAGATTTCATTTCAAACTCAGAAAAATCGTGTCACCACCCCATGGAACAACCTCACGGTGGGTGATAGCGTCTTCCAGTACACTGTCGATAGCTCTCTACTAGGTAAGTGCTGATGACTGCGTCAACGCAAATACTTTTTTATTTTTATTTTATAAATAAATTAAAATTAAAAAAATAAATATCGTTCCATCAGCTGGCAACCCATTGGCTACTATCAATTATGTTCCGTGAATTTGGATTTGCAGGAGTCACTTCCAGTGTTCTCTTTATAAAATAGGAAGGCAAACGAGTAAGCGGGTCACCTGATGGTAAGTGATCACCATCGGCCATAGACACCCACAACACCGAGGAGATTGCAGATGCGTTGCCAACCCAGAGAACTATATTGGAATGCCTCTTGTGTCAGTAATGTCACCGGCTGTCTTGCTTTCCACGCCGGAACGCAACAGTGTAAGCGCTGCCGCTTGGCGGTTGGATAAGCTTGCAAGATGGTGGTAACGCTCCGGACGGACCTTGCGCAAGGTCCTACCACCCGCAAGATATGTTGTGACATCCTTAATTCAATTTCATTTTGCATGCATTTTACGAGATAAAAATATCCATGTTCAATCCAAGACATGATTTTATAATCTGTCATGAAAATCAGTAAAACCGTTAATGCGTGATTGATGAACAAACATCCAAACATCATTAGTTTCGCGTTTATAACACTAGTTTTTGCCCGCGACTTCGCTTGTTTAATTGAATCAAGCAAACGTGCACCCAACATGCAATCTGCATTATTTCCTGGACAAATTAATGAGAATTAGTTGCTTTGCTGCTCATGACGTCACGGCGGCGTATTACTCACTGATCGCTATCCCGTAGGAACTAAGCATTTTTACGCGATAAAAAGTATCCTATGTGTTAATCCAGGTTATAAACTATGTGTGTGCCAAATTTCATCTAAATCCATTCAGTAGTTTTTACGTGAAAGAGTAACAAACATCCATCCATACTTACAAACTTTCGCGTTTATAATATTAGTAGGATTAGCAGTAAGTCTACACTAATAATCTACACTAGTCTACACTAATATAATAAAGAGAAAAACTTTGTTTGTTTGTTTTTTTGTTAGTTTGTTTGTATGTAGGGGGTAATCTCTGGAACTACTGAACCGATTTCAAAAATTCTTTCACAGATAGAAAGCTACACTATTCCTGACGGACATAGGCTACTAATTTTACGTGAACGAAGTCGCGCGCGTCTGCTAGTAGTATATATAATAATACGTATATCTCTGATTTGCACCGTTTCATAAGAAACCTTTAGACTGCGTTTTTGCCGAGCCGCTCTTTAGCAAGTACTGCGTTTTTCATTACGAGGGCAGAATGGACCGGTGACGTCGGATGGGTGTGGTAACAAAATTGTAAGTTCGCGCAATAAAAAACTTTCCGCTCTTGACCTCTGTGACGTCACGTGAGACGCAAACTTTAATTACACGTATGGTATCTCATACGCCGTGCCGAAACCGCGTTATGCAAAAACTTCACTTTAAACGAGCGTTCGGAATCAACAGCTCTAAGATCTAACCCGTTTATTCATAAAAGTTTAACAAATTTTTTTTATACATCACTAGCGGACGCGCGCGACTTCGTTCACGTAAAATTAGTAGCCTATATCCGTCAGGAATAGTGTAGCTTTCTATTTATGAAAGAATTTTTGAAATCGGTTTAGTAGTTCCAGAGATTACCCCCCTACATACAAACAAACTAACAAACAAACAGAGTTTACCTCTTTATTATATTAGTATAGATAGGCAGATAAACGAGCAAGTGGGTCACCTGATGGTAAGTGATCACAACCGCCCAAAGACACCAGCAACAAGGAGATTGCAGATGCGTTGCCAACCTACAGGGCTAAGATGGAATACCTCTTGTGCCAGTAATTGCACTGGCTGTCTTGCTCTCCACGCCGGAACACAACAGTGCATGCACTGCTTAGCGGTAGGATTAGCGAGCAAGTGGTAGCGATCCCGATGGACCTTGCGCAAGGTCCTACCTCCCGCGAAATTTGATTCGTTAATGTTAAACTTAACCTCAGATTTTACTTCGTGTAGCTATTACATACATAGATAAAGTCACGCCTGTTTCCCAGAGGGGAAGGCAGAGACCACGGATGTTATTACATAGCATTTAAATGTAGTGTTTGGTCACAGTATAGATATAACCAGTAAGGAATCTACGTACAAACGCTCGGAACCGACGCACGCACACAGACGCACGCTCAACACGGCCGCTAAGGCTGCTAAGGCGGCCGTCAGTCGCGTTAGCAGCCTTAGCGGCCGTGTTGAGCGTGCGTCTGTGTGCGTGCGTCGGTTCCGAGCGTTTGTACGTAGATTCCTTACTGGTTATATCTATACTGTGGTTTGGTCCAGTCTAAGCATCACGTGGTTTAGGTACACTGCGTAGCGTATTACAAACACACAGACTAAAGAAAACGATGACGATGACGTCCATGCAACGGGACGTCACTTCGCTTGGCCTGTGGTCTGTCAGGAGTGGTAGAGCGGCACAATGGACGAAGGCTTGCTCGGGGAGTCGCTGAACGGCGGCAGGCCGAACTGCTCCGGCCGGAAGTCTCGCAGGGACCTGGGGGGGAAACCCTGGCTCAGAGGAGTGTAAACCCAGCCCTCTCCATACAAACGGCGATGACGTTTTCCACCCTCTAAACCTTAACCTACAGCCATGGTTTTTTGTATATTATCATTATGCTAAAACTAGGTTTGTATGTTTTTTTTTAATTCTTAATAGTTTCAAAAATATTGACGCTTTTGTATTTTGTGAAACTCCTAAATTATAAATATTGTCAAATCTATGAAGAATATTGAAAAAAACCCTAGTTCTAAGGCTTAATCAGAACGTGATCAGAACATATCTACCAAAAAACCATTGCCATAGGTTTAAGGTTTAGAGGGTGGAAAACGTTATCGCCGTTTGTATGGGGGGCGCTTTTTGGGCCCCAAAAAGCGCCCCCCATTGGGGCTGGGTAGACAGTCCTCGGAACACGTGGGGCAGGGGTAACTTAACCTAAGGTCGGTTTTCAATTCCGCGGAATTCTGACAGGTGTAATTTTTTGACATTGCAGATGCTGCAAACCTTTTTGTTTGCTGTCTAGAGATTAATGAGCCAAGATTTTTTTTAATTTACAATATTAATAAGCATTTTTGCCAGGATCAAGTAATTTAAACAGGAACACAAACCGAGCACATTTGAACATTCAAAATAGAATAGAGTTAGAGAAGCTGAATAACAGAACGCACGCCAACATGTAATTTAATGGTTATGTTTGTCCATATTAGTAAGACGCTCAGTAGTACACCAACACCATACAGCTTGTCTTAAATTGTAAAGAATTTTATTTTAAATATTTTAAAAAAAATTTCAATTCCCCGAAAATTCTATAATGATACCAGTTGTAATATTTTAATTTCCCATTATAAATATTTGGAAGTTGATAATGATTAAATAACTTTACTTAAAATAATTGTGATGCCGTAGTAATTAGCATTATTTGTTGATACTTTGTGAACTAAGTGCCTTATTGGTCACGCCTTATCGGGGGTATATTTTTTTCGCATGGAAATACACCAAACGTCAGAATTCCGCGAAATTATTTTACAGACTTTAAGCACGCAGGTCGGGGATCGGGTAAACTTTCCGTTCGCAGTACTGCACGTCATCGAACACTTAAATTATTAGCAAAAATCGTAAAACTTATATCATTACGTCGCAGTGCTAGCTAGGGTTGGCTGCATTGCAACACGACAATCAGAATGACGAAAATTGTTATTGAATACACTATATCCTCCCAAATCTTTAAACAATTCTATAAGTTACAATAAATATTATAGAAAAAGATCATAATTGAGAAAAAAAAGTAGTATTTTTAATATCATATTTAGAATCAAAACAAAAAACACTGTTAGTAGTATCGTTACTAAATAGTACATTACTTATCTAGGGACTAAAACAGGTAATTATGACACGAGATGGTTAACCGCCAGACCGAAGCGAGGCTATGAAGTTGATAGACCTCCCTTACGAGCATAGACAATTTCTCCCAGTTCCCTTTTTGTCAATTAACGATCTCCCCAAACCAATCGACGCGGAATCGGCTCGGCCGACGTCATGACATCTACTTCACTCTTATTGCGTAGACATAAAGCGTTTTTAGATCGGCTAAAGTCGATTCTGCGTCGATTGATGTGAGGAGACTCTAAGTGTGTTGCTAATTGTACAATGCTGTCGATTTTAACCCATTACATTGTTAGCATTACATTCGCGAGCTGTCGTGCTCATCACGCCACCGACATATATAGTTCACTGATGTCACAACGCATCAAGTGACCTACGTCTATATCTTTACACTTCAAATTCGCGTTTTACATTATGGTGAGCTGGCGTGTCGGTGACAACTTTAGTTTGCGTTATTGGCAGTGAAAAGGTTAAAGCGTCAATCATATGATTGCCCTCGCCAACCCTAGGCTGCTGTCATACGTCATCGCATCAATTTCGATTAAATGTTTACGCAGTCTGATCGACAGTTCAATAAGGTTATAACCGTCGGTAAAACCAGAATGACGTCACGCGCGGCTGCCTGCGTCTGCGCTCAGTACCCCTACCACGAGTTGACGGGTGATAGCTTGGGTGAAGGACTAAAGCATGGATATAGCCTCAGTACTTGTCAAGTGTACATAGCCAAAGCTGTCAAAATAGTCACCTTTGTGTGCGTCAAGGTAGTAAAACCTGCAAATTAATAAGAAAAACAGAGTATGCTACCTTAATGTAAACATTACCATAGCCAAAGGTGACCATTTTGTCTATTGGTCGTGTACAGGGTGTCAATTGAAGGGGAGTTTAGAGTATGTAGTCATCTCTTTTTGACACATTGTATTTCCATTTAAAGTAAAGAGATCAGATAATAAAATATCGCTTTCAATTTTAATACTCCTTCTATGCTCTTCTATTTCTATGGGTGATAGGACTTGCTGGCGACAGCGTAAAGTATTTGTATAGAGAATTGTTCAGCGCCTCTAGCGGTCACTTTTACAATTAAAGATCGCTAGTATTAGTACAATGGTATAACCTATCGAAATCTAAGCGCTAGCGACTAACGCTTTATAGTTATTACCGTAGAACATCGGTCGGTACCTGAGTCACAAGTTTGACAAATGTCATCGAATAATATCGTATTAGTCAATACGTAACTCTTTCACTGGCAAGTTGAAGCGTATTTAACATGTTATCGGGATTTACTCGCTCTCGACTGGAGTAAATGAGTTTTCGATAGCAACTTGTGGTAGCGGTAGGTACAGGTGACGTAATAAATAACATAGTGGTACGATTTTATTTTATTGACGGTATAATTTTCAAGGTCCGCGCGTACGAGGAGCCAATATGACCTTATCGGTAAACGCACGCCGTCCACTCTTAACCTTTGTAAAGCAATTTTTCGATAGGCGGAGACTGTCATACCTGAGGACCAGCGTGGCCTGCCGCGTGCGCTCGCGCTCCAGCCGGGGGTCGGGGACCATCACCACCTGGAAACCAGCACCCACTGCAAAGATGGCAGACACAATACTTCGATGGGTTGTATCCAGGGCTCCCACCTCTCCCGGACACCGGGAGTGACCCGGACTCTGGGAGTCTCCGTGAACTCCGGGAGTCTCCGTGAACTCTGGGAGTCTCCGTGAACTCCGGGTGTCTCCGTGAACTCCGGAGGTCTCCGTGAACTCCGGAAGTCTCCGTGAACTCCGGGAGTCTCCGTGAACTCCGGAAGTCTGCGTGAACTCCGGAAGTCACTGAACTCCGGAAGTCTCCGTGAACTCCGGAAGTCTCCGTGAACTCTGGGAGTATCCGTGGACTCCGGAAGTCTCCGTGAATTCTGGGAGTATCCCGAAATCGAGGCCTGAAAGTTGAATCCCCGGCTTCCGGAGGAAGTTAAAATTGACAAAATTCTCCCGGAATTTCAAGTTACATGAAAAAATATACTTAAGGGCGATAGTGCACTAAGTAGAACGGAATAAGTAAAATGTCGGACGGTAAAATTATGTATAGTGCATAAAGTAGTCTACACTAATATAATAAAGAGGTAAACATTGTTTGTTTGGGGTAATCTTCGGAAGTATTGAACTGATTAAAAAAAAAAATCTATTACCATAATGTAAATTATGTCGGAAAATTCAAAATAAAATATAGAATCGATGATTTCTTATCCTATTTTTTATTTTTAAATACGAAAGTAGGTAATCATGTTTTTGATGTTTGGATGTTTGTTCCTCAACATTAACGGCTGGACGGATTTAGACGAAATTTGGCAGACAGACAGATCATATTCTGGCTTAAAACTTGGAATACTTTTTATCCCGTAAAATGCACAGAAAATAATAGAACAGGGGTGAAGACGCGGACAAAAGCTCGTCAAGTATAAATCAATAAAAATAATTGGCTGATGCAGAGCAATGAAGACAGTATTCACATCGCATTTCTATCAACAACCTGTAGCTATTACCTATTTGGTCGCCAAACGCAGTGGACCTAGCATGACCATGTCACAGAATAAATAATAGGTAGTAAAAAAATAAACGTAGAGAAACTTCTCTTTTACGACCGCGATTAAACGCATTCCAACTTTATTAACACGCTCAAGAAGTTCGTATTACTTCAATTACATTAGCCAGGCGGCTCTCGTCAAAAGGAACGCGCCGCCCGCGTTCGCCTTCCCCCCGCAACTCCCGGCGACACGTTAGGGTTGCGCTGCATTCGTTTTCAATTACACTGATACGAGGGCTAGCGAGCGGGCAAGCGGCGAGCCGACAACCCACTGCGATTTGCCTACGCTGTAGGCAAGGCGGCCGAGCGTACCTACAGTGCGGAGTGGAACCCTCCTGACCATGTTTAACTTAACCCTCCCTGCGTATCTGTCAAACTAGTGTCATAAGAAAGGGATGCACATAGAGATAAACTCAGATACACTAAACTTCAGCCGGTCATGTCGACCACTGGTACAGACAGGGTGGCATAGGCGTACCCATCATTTTTTAAGGGATGGCGCAAAAGTAAATAAACTAAGGAGTAGAAAATTAAAAATGCTTTCGATTAACTGATTGATACTTCGTTCAGCTATCGCAAACCACTCGACTCGATCTCAGTGCATGCGCGCTCGATTCATTGATACCTATTGCATTGTTTCGCGCGGTAATTTTAAAAGTATCCAAATGAATATTTAATTTTGTCACTATATTAATTTTGCCTTAAAATGCTGAAGTTCGGGTCTGAGAGCAAGGTGGGCCAAATGCCCCACCTTGCCTCATTGTGGGTACGCCCATGCAGGGAGGAAGTGAGTGAGGGCGGGTACCTGCATGCCGGCCGCTACGGCCGCCTGCACGCCCACTTCGGAATCTTCGAACACGATACACTGCAAAACAATATAATCTTTTATACCTTAACTAGCGGACGCGCGCGACTTCGTTCGCGTGGAAGCAGTAGCCTATGTCCGTCAGGGATAGTGTACCTTTCTATTAGTGAAAGAATTTTTGAAATCGGTTCAGTAGTTCCAGAGATTACCTTCTACATACAAACAAAGTTCTTTATCATCTTCTCTTTATCTTTACTTAGTAGTGGAGTCGCTATTTTTCATGACCGCACGCTTAGTATTAAAGTGACTCAATTCTGAATTTGATATTTCCCAAAATTAAACCCTATGTGTTTTAATTAAGGTGATATTTTGGGACGTGTATTATTCAGAAATGGGTCACTTTAATACTAAGCGTGCGATGTCTGTCCTGGATTTTTATAGAGTATCTTCGGCCGCCTTTTACTCTTAAACCACGCAACGGATTTTGATGCAGTTTTCACTGTTATTTAGAGAATTTTTTACAGAAGATTTTTATGTACAGTACATCCCGATAGTACCCGTGCAAAGGGGCAGATCGCTAGTTAACAATAAATTGACTTGTATAACCCTCCCTTCTGGCGGCGGTCGGGTAATGATTACTTATTTTATCACTGAAGAAATCTCGGGTCGGGAAAAATTAATAATTAAAAATTCGAAGCGAAAACTGCATTGATATCGCTGCAAAAACGTCACGTGTACAAATTAAACGAAGCCAGATAACGCAAAAAAAAAACAATGCGTATCTTTAACACGGAAATCCCCGTTTGTTGTTTCATGACTAGCCACAAATTTAGCTTTACAGTTGCGCGTGGCGCTTCTATCATGTTATTATTTGTAGGTATTGAAATTTTATAGTTCCTTTTTTCTCCGCTGCTATTCGTATTTCAAATTTTTATTTATGTCACGTGTACGCTTTAAGGCCCATATATCTACTAAATGAAGGTCTATTGTGTATTGTGGCTGTAAGGCCTAATTGCTTTAGTCTTAAAAAAAAAAAATTTTTTTTGAAACGTTGTCGGAAATGTTGACATTATACTCGAAGAAACAAACCGCGAAGGACGGCTATCGCTCCAGGAAGTGGCATACGAAATTCATTGCACAGATATTAACTTTTTTTAAAGTGATAGAGACTATGGAAAAATCTCATTCGAAATTTAACATTTTTAATCACGTCTCAAACAGCTTTGATGTATTAAAAACAAACAAGTACTCGGCTGGAATGGCAATTGCTTACTTCCCAAGCCTACGGACATGTGAATAAAAAGTTATGTTATGCAGCCTTTCCTCGACATAAAGAACAACTTTACGAGCATGAGAAGTGTTTTTTTTTTAATAATATATTTTAAAATGATGATCTAAAACAATTTCCCTTTCACACCATTTGGTTTGAAGTATCAAGTACCCAACTATGTTTTAATCCTGGAGTGCGATTTTTGAATCTCCCGGGGGGGGGACTAGCGCTCACCAAAATGGCCGAATCTCTATGAAAAACGGCCTTTAGTCACCCGGTGAGATGCAAAAAATGCACCTCAGGTGACTTAAGCTCACAAAAATGGGCGAATATCTATGAAAAGCGGCCATTTTAGTGAGCTTTAGTGACCCGGTGAGATTCAGAAATCGCACTCCAGGACATGGTCTATCTGTCTACCAAATTTCATCTAAATCCTTCCAGCCGTCAATGCGTGATAGGGGAACAAACATCCAAACATCCAAACATTTAAACATCATTAACTTTACGTTTCTAATATTAGTAGATTAGATAGTACGGTTATGAGAGTAAGTGAAGCAAAGGTTGTATTTTTTTTTATATACAACATAGGAAGGCAAACAAACAAGTGGGTCACCTGATGGTAAGTGATCACCACCGCCTATAGACACCTGCAACAACAAAGAGAGTGCAGATGCGTTGCCAACCCAGAGGGCTAAGATGGAATACCTCTTGTGCCAGTAATTACACCGGCTGTCTTGCTCTCCACGCCGAGACACAACAGTGCAAGCACTGCTGCTTAGCAGCAGGATTAGCGAGCAAGATGGTGGTCGCAATCCGGACGGACCTTGCACAAGGTCCTACCACCCGCAAAAATTTGTATGTCAGGATCGTAGCAAATGGAAATACGTGGTCTCTGCCTACCCCTCCGGGAAACAGGCGTGACTTTATGTATGACATACATACATAAAGTCACGCATGTATAGTTGTATAGAAGTAGGATGTATACCCGAGGTCGATGGCGACTCTAGGGGCCTTAACAAACATTTAGCTGCAATTTATGACAACCAACTTCAAAAGTGGTTAAGGCCCTCTTTGCCAGGTTTTTATGCCAAACACAACCAGTTATTGTGAATAAATTAGAATTTTTAAAATGCTCATAGTTTTTTTATTTTTATTTAAATAAAATACAGATTTAGAGTCACATTCTGTCATCAGTTTTTAGGGTTCCGTACAAAAAAACCGAAACCCTTATAGGATACTCGTGCGTCTGTCTGTCTGTGCGTCCGTCTGTCAGAGCCAATGTGCTCCAAATCTACTGGACCAAATCAAGTGAAATTTGGTTACCCTATGACCCAAACACAAATGTGCAGAGTAAATAAATTACTGAGCCTAAAATTTTGAAAAAAAATGCAAAATATAGTTCATTGCTTGTAGATTACAGGAAAATAAATCCAGAATTAGAATTATTTATTTGTTTGCGAAACACAGGTAAGTTACATAAAGGACTTATTCTATTACAGTTCTATTCTAATAATTGAATAAAATAATAAAAACATTTGACTTTGGCACTTGGCACTGTACGGAACCCTCTCCACGCGAGTTCAACTCGCACTTGGCCGGTTTTTATTGTGTTGGCATTATAATCTTCTTGGGTTTTGCCACGTGAGGCGTCGTCACTATTCGCCTTAACTGCGAGTGTGAGCAGGCCATATAGAATTTCAAAATGGCGGCTGCGAAAAAAAAAACTGTTTTGGCGGGAACGCGTACGGCTGATTGGTATTTAAAGAGGTGGACTAGGTTTGTACGTTTAGATTTTTTAAATATTCTTCACAGATTTGACAATATTTGCATCTTAAGAGTTTTATACAAAACATAAAAGCGACAATATTTTTGAAACTATTAAAAATATTTAAAAATTCCCTAGTTCTGAGGCATAATGGCAACATACAAAAAAATCATGGCTATAGGTTAAGGTTTAGAGGGTGCAAAACGTTATCGCCGTTTGTATGGAGAGCGCTGGGTTCACACTACTCTTAATGGTGCCCGCTGCATTACTTTAAAAACATTTAACATGAATAAAAAGTATCCTATCTTTTAATCCAAGACACGATCTATCCGTCTGCCAAATTTCATCTAAATCCCAGTAAATGTGTAATTAGGGAACAGACATCCAAACATCCAAACTTCATTACTTTCTCATTTATATATTAATCTACACTAATATAATAAAGAGGTAAACTTTGTTTGTTTGTTAGTTTGTTTGTATGTATTATAGGGGGTAATCTCTGGAACTACGTGAACGAAGTCGCGCGCGTCCGCTAGTAGGATATATAATTACTAGCGGACGCGCGCGACTTTGTTCGCGTGAAATTAGTAGCCTATATGTCCGTCAGCGATAGTGTAGCTTTCTATCTGTGATTTTTTTTTGAAATCGGTTCAGTAGTTCCAGAGATTATCCCCTACATACAAACAAACTAATAAACAAACAAACAAAGTTTACTTCTTTATTATATTAGTGTAGATGTAGATTAGTAGGATTTCAAAGGCTTTGAAGGTATTTCTATCATCTCCATATCCTATTTTTAGCGTCCCGAAACCTCAAAAGCAAAAAAAACGGAACCCTTATAGGATCACTCCGTCGTCTGAATGTCTGTCAGTCAAGACCCTTTTTCTCAGGAACGCGTGGAGCTACGAGTATCGAGTTGAAATTAATACCAAATACTCAAATCTGTAGTCTCTTGGAGCCATGAAAAAATCAAACTTCTAAGTCAACGCAATCAAAAGATATGGCCGTTTATTATGTTGCATGTCTCATACATTCGTAAGATACTTAAAAACCTATGGGGTACTTTCCGTTGACCTAGTTTTGGATTATAAGACTTGTTTTCAGTTATTTACTTTTAACGCAAGCGGGTTTTTTGTTCTCTAGTCATTTGTTTTTAACGCAGTCAGGTTTTTTCCTTTATTTTGTACACGACTGCTACCAGAAGGGAGGGTTACTTTTTTTTAGAAGTTTTTACTACAATAGTGCAAATTATAAGCCCCTAGCAACAAACAAATAAATGGCTACCGCATTAATGATGAGCCAGCCACGCTGACATATGGCGCGACGCTCAAATTGCAAAATGTATTGCCCAACGTAACTCAATATATTACTAAAATGCATCACCTTTGCACAACAAAGATTGGTATGTCATTTCATTGGCACAAGGTTCCTCTAGCGCAGAGATATTCAACTTTTTCTTTATAGGGGCCACTAACACGTTTCAGTCATGGTGTCTAGAGCCGCAAGCAAATACTACATTTCGATGCTACGAGAAGTGTGGAACGTATATTATTAATTCACGAGTCCCGAGATATCTCGGGTAATAACATACGTTCCGCACTAGCATCGAGATGTACTATTATGGGCGCGAAATTTAGAATGGTGCGAAAATTAAAATGGCTTACAATTTTGTAACTTCAGAGGTGCAATTTTTGAATCTCAAAATGGCCGAACCTCTATGAAAAACAGCTATTTTGGTGGGCTTTAGTTACCCGGTGAGATTCAAATGTAATTTTTGAACGCCAAGAACGCTTAAAGGTGTCGCGAGTTGTCGTGCTCATCACGCCACCGACACATAGTTGACAGGTGACACAGTGCATCAAGTGACCTGGGGTGCAATTTTTAAATCTCACCAGGTGACTAGAGCTCATCAATATGGCCGAATCTCTATGGAAAACGGCTATTTTGGTAAGCATTAGTTACCCGGTGAGATTCAAATACAGTTTTTTAATCTCACCAGGTGACTAAAGCTCACCAAAATGGCCGCATTTCTAAGAAAAACGCCCATTTTGGCGATCTTTAGTCACCCGGTGAGATTCAAAAATCGCACTCCAGGCGGGCCGCTGGTTGAGTATAGCTGCTCTAGCGGATGTGTGTGTGTGTGTGTGTGTGTGTGTGTGTGTGTGTGTGATATTGCTTTTTTTATAACTACAGAAAACCAGCCGCGGCTTATTTCGCGGAGCCAAGAATATCACCGCATAACAGCACAGGGGCCGCAGATGGCCGTTTTTCATAGAGCCTCGGCCGTTTCGGTGAGCTTTAGTCACCTGGTGAGATTCAAAAATTGCACCTCAGTGGCCTAACATGACTGGCCAAGTTTAGTTTATCTCTATCTGCGTCTCTTTCTTACGACACTAGTTAGACAGAGACACAGGGAGGGGTTAAACTAAACCTGGGCTGTCATGTTAGGGCCGCAGGAGTGCAAGGGGACCACCTCCTGGGGGCTAGCACGCTAGCTTTTATCGATGGCATAAAGCATTTATCCCGCTCTAACCAGTACGCGTGTGCGAGAGGGACCAAAGCGTTTATGTGCGCGATAAACGCTAGCGTGTTACTATAGCAGGAGGGTGAGGTACGTACTTGCGCGGGCCGCGGCTTGTCCGGGAACCGGCTGGCGGCCACGAGGTAGATGTCCGGGTGCGGCTTGCCCCGGTCCACGTCCGGGTCTGAGAACGTCACCTCGAATAAAACACGAACCGTTACTTGTTTGGTCAAAGTTGAATGTCTCAAAAACCGCTAGCCCGTTTGGCACCAATCAAATTAGATACTAGCGGACGCGCGCGACTTCGTTCGAGTAAAATTAGTAGCCTATGTCCATCAGGGAGAGTGTAGCTTTCTGTCTGTGAAAGAATTTTTGAAATCGGTTCAGTAGTTCCAGAGATTATCCCCTACATACAAACAAATTAACAAACTAACAAACAAACAAACTTTACCTCTTTGTTATATTAGTGTAGAGTGTAGATGTCTAAGAGCATCTCCAGTGAGTGTCTTAAACAGTCTGTTATGCGTCTAATTTTATAATTCTGAGGGTTAGTGCGAGCATTTATAAGTACTAGTACTACGCCCCTGAAAAATGCTACTAACAAACTGAAACAAATTGCCTGCCGTGTTTCGTGTGGAAGCGGAGGAGGGTTGGTTTTGCATGAAAATATTTATGTCACATTGACGCAGCTATCCTGCACGGGCAAAGCACTGGTGTTGCAAAGCAGTTTGTTCCAGTTTGTTGATATGGACTTTATGGACCTCCGAAAAGTAACGCCTGAGTCTATGAATCATTTAAGAGCGTACAAACAGAGATTTGGCAACGTCGCCTATACTTAGCTGCCAAATATTTAGCTGTTTTCATTGATTTATCAAAACTAATGAGTTTTAATACAGAATATAGCAACGGTATGTACTAGAACTTGTGTTCTGACATTTGCTGGTAAGTAGTAAACCTTATATACTTATACCGAAATGTATGTTTGTATGTATGTATGTAAATTCTTTATTGTACAAAAAAAAACATAAATGACAAAAAGAGATAAAGTGATGTACAAAGGCGAACTTATCCCTTTAAGGGATCTCTTCCAGATTTGTAAATGTACACATTTACAAATGGAAAGTTTCCAAATGCTTGTTTTACACTTAATTATAACTATTTAGTATAACTGCATTAACTATTGCAATGCATTATCAATATTTTAGTACATCATCATCATCATCATCTCAGCCACAAGAAGTCCACTGTTGGACATAGGCCTCCTCCATGGATTTCCAAAGTGACCGGTTGGAAGCAGCATGCAACCAGCGCCTTCCTGCCACCTGTATAAGGTCATCGGACCATCTTGTGGCTGGTCGTCCTACGCTGCGCTTGCCAATACGCAAGTACAAGTTTTAGTACATTCCGTTGTTATATTCCGTATTTTAATTCATTAATGTTGATAAATCAATGAAAACATCTAAATATTTGGCAGCCATAGGCGACGTTGCCAAATCTCTGTTTGCACGCTCTTAATGCTACTGCCACATAAATAACGTACAGAAACTTCTCTTTTACGACCGGGATTAAACGAATTCCAACTTTATTCACACGCTCAAAAAGATCAGTATATTTATATATATATAACTAAATATAGACATATATTGAGTTGTAATTACTGATTTTGTTGGATTTTCACCAATTTTTTTTTTTTGACATGAATATTTTTATTCTTATATTCTTTTGACATTCGGAGACTATACATCTCCAAGTAATATTGTACAATTTGACCGTGGAGGCGTTTTACACCTCTGCTAAGCATAGATTAAGGTAATTAATTTGTTTTGACCCTTAGAGACTTTAAGTTAGATCTCTAAGTTATTTAGACTAAGTATTTGATCAGGGACCACATACATCCCGATTCTAATTTCTTTGACCTGGGGACCCTATACATCTCTTGGTCAATCTGTACTGGTGCCAGTTCGTTCAATATGCTTAAAGCTTGCTGTGCTATTTATTATCTTTTTTTTTTTTTTACACTTTATGTGAACTATTGTTATGATTGTGTATATTGCTCTGTAATCTTGTTTTCAAAAGAGAAGAAAAAAAAAAAAGATAAACTGCTGAGTTTCTTGCGGCGTTTCTTCTCAGCAGATTCTTCCATTTTCCGAAGCGCTAGTAGATTCAGACATGTAAAAGAGCCTATATGGCCTACTTGCAAAATAAATTTTTCATTTTCATTTTCATTTTCATCATATTGCGCCAGGCGGCGTAAGTCAAAAGGAACGCGTCGCCCGCGCCCGCCTTCCCCCCGCTACTCCCGGCGACACGCTAGGGTTGCGCGGCATTCGTTTTTAATTACACTGATATGGCGGGGGCGAGCGAGCGAACGCGCAGCGAGCCGACAGCCTAACTGCGATTTGCCTATGCCATAGGCAAGGCGGTCGCGCGTACTGGAACCCCCCCTGCTACTGCCGTGCGTGAGTCAGAGCCGGTTACCTTGTGGTGGAACATGCCGAACAGCTTGGGCCTGGCGATGGCGACCAGCCGCACGGCCTGCTCCGAGCCGTTGGTGGCCAGCGCCATCGGCACCTTGTAGTCGAACAGGTGCGTCAGCAGCCGGTCCGCGCCTGCGCACCCGGAGCTTTCACTCAGCATGACAACTCGTTGGAAATTTCAAACAAAAAAAAATCAAATCGATCTAGCCGTCTTTGAGTAATTGGGGAACATACGTAAAAAAAAGTTCCCGACGAATTTAGAACCTCCTCCCTTTTTTTGAAGTCCGTAAATGCAATAGTTATGGTGTAATTACTGGCACAAGAGGTATTCCATCTTAGCCTTCTGGGTTGGCAACGCATCTGCACTTTCCTTGTTGTTGCAGGTGTCTATAGGCGGTGGTGATCACTTACAGGTGGCCCACTTGTTTGTTTGCCTACCTATTTCATACAAAAAAAAAGCTATTTACATCGCGCTTTGCGTTTTTAAGCATTTATTTAGTAAGATATGACTGGTCTATTATTCTATGGATACAAACACGGAAGGTATCATTGATATGTGTAGCATAAAACATAGATCAGGGGAGCAATTTTTGAATCATATCAGGTGACTAATGCTCACCAAAATTGCCGAATTTCTGTGAAAAAATTGCATTTGAATCTCACCGGGTAACTAAAGCTCACCAAAATGGCCGCGCTTCTATGAAAAGCGGCCATTTTGGCGAGCTTTAGTCACCCGGTGAGATTCAAAAGTGCACTCCAGGGTGTCTCAGAAAGTGACATTCTGTCAGTGTACGACTTGACGCAAGGAAGCGAAAACAAACGTCAAAATGTATCGATCGTCATTGTCAAACCCGTACAATCTGTCGTTGCTAGCGTTGACGCTGTTAATCCTTCGGCGAAACCTAGTCTATGAATGACGTAACGCGTTGACGCTGAGAATCAGTGGGTGGCAGAGCCTATTGACGACGTCACGTCTGCCCTCCCGACTTACCAGGCTTCTCTGGCGCCAGCGGCAGCCGGTCCCGCACCAGGTCGGAGAGCTGCCGCTCGAACTCGTCCACCGACACCGGCAGCCGCGTGCGCTCGCGCACCAGCGCGCACAACTCGCGGTCCGTCATGCCGTATATCTGCAAGACCATTTTTTTAAAATAAAACTGGTGATCCGCCCCTGGCCCCCAATTCTGGTGCTCATCCAGATTCATCTAACGTTCGAGATGTATTGTGTCAAAACATGACAGATTTTGAAGGGATTGACAGCTCTTTTTGGCTTATCTCGAGTGTGACTTCATCTCTAATGACGCGAGAATTGCCCCGCTGGGCTTCGTACGGGTAGGTATGTCGGGATTTAATGTTTTTAAAAACGTTCTGTAAAGTTTTTGCGGGTGGGACCTTGTGCAAGGAGCGTCCGGATCGCTATCACCATCTTGCTCGCTAATCCTGCCGCTAAGCAGCAGTGCTTGCGCTGTTGTTTTCCGGCGTGGAGAGCAAGACAGCCGGTGCAATTACTGGCACAAGAGGTATTCCATCTTAGCCCTCTGGGTTGGAAACGCATCTGCAATCTCTTTGGTGTTGCGGATGTGTATAGGCGGTGGTGATCACTTACCATCAGTGGTCCACTTGCTTGTTTGCCTTCCTATTTCATAGCAAAAAAAACCCTTTACCTGGACTGCATTGTCTTTGGAGTAAGTTTTTCCATACTTCTCACAGATTTGTGCAATCATGGCGTGGTACATCACCTCTGAATCTGTAACAGACGAGCAATTTCTGAATCTCATCCGGAGGTGAAATTTTTTAATCTCACCAGGTGACAAAAAACACCAAAATGACCATTTTTCATAGAGATTCGGCAGTTGAGATTCAAAATCCGCACTCCAGGTGACTAAAGCTCAAAAATGTACTCCAAGCAGTATCTTATTTTACCTTATTCCCTTATTTGTTTATCTTATTTTTGTTTACTTGTGTGAATCAATAAAGAGTATTTGTTGTTGTTGTTGTTGTTATCTTTATTTTTTCTTTATCTTCATACCAGCGACACACCCCGGCTTCGCATGGTTACAATCAGGATGTAATGCACATAAAACCCTTCTGTAAAAAAATCTCAAAATGACAGTGAAAACCGTGTTAAAATTCGTTGCGTGGTTTAGAAGGAGGCGACTTAACATACACTATAAGGCAATACGTCTCTGGAACGCGCTCCCTCTCAATATAAGACAAGCTCCAAGCAAGTTTGCTTTCAAGCGAATGCTTCGTAAGCACCTGCTGAACCAAGACTCTGAATAGGCTGGTAATTCCACTCGTCGCATATATGTATGTAGGGTGTATGTATTAAATAAGTATGTAAGTATGTATTTGTTTGTATTCGTATATACTATTATATGCATAATTATATTATACTCTGTGTATTATATTATGTTGCGCTACCTACAACGATTTCTGTTTTGCCTAGAGGTTGACTGGTAGAGAATGCCTTAAGGCATTAAGTCCGCCTTTTGTACATTTAAATGTATTTTTTTTTGTGCAATAAGATTAAATCTACACTAATATTATAAAGAGGAAATATTTGTACCTATTTTTGTATGTTTGTATGTTTGTAATGAATAGGCTCAAAAAGTACTGGGCCGATTTAAAAAATTCTTTCACCAATAGAATGCTACATTCTTCCAATTTGACATAGGCTACATTTCATTTTGAAAAAAATTAGGGATCCTTGGTAAAATTTGAACAATGTAACCGAAGGTGTAGAAAAATGAGTCTTAAAATTGATTGTACCCGTGCGAAGCCGGGGCGGGTCGCTAGTAAATAATAAATATAAGGATTTAGGACAGACGGACCGGACAGTGACTTTACTTTATACTATAGATTTTTTTTACATAGTATAAAACGGAGTAAGACAAGCAGGTGTGCGTAGTCAGTAAGTTGCAATGTGAGTAGGGTACTAATTAAGTATGGAAGTGAGTGCAGTACTCGCCAACAAACATTATTGTTTGGCGAATTTTCGTAAAAGTTGTGTACCATTTTGTTATAAATAAATAAATAAAATAAAAAAGTCGCTATCCGCCTCTGTCTGTCTCCATACTTTAGGCCGCTTACTCCTTCTAAACCACGCAATAGCTTTTGATACCGTTTTCACTGTCGAGAGATTTCTTTACGGAAGGTGTTTTTGTCGGCACATTGCTTCCGAATTGTATCCGTACGAAGCGGGGTCTGATCACTAGTGTTTTATAGAGTTACCCCCTTATTCATAAACGCTTCGTAAACGTTTGTTAGTTTACATGTTTTGTCTTTATCTGTCATTGTGACGTTTGCCCTCAAATGAAAGGGACAAAACATTTGTTAGCTTAAAAATATTGTTAACTTTTTATGAATAAGGGGGTTACAGTTCCCGGCAAAAAACTTGAGCACTGACCTTGACTGCGCAGTAGCTGTTTCTAGTACAAATGTGTATGCGGCTATGCGCAAACTTACCCCCTCCACTCGATTTATGCTCAAGTTGTCTGCTTGCAACTAAAACACTCGCATTGTGGGCAACCTACCTCCATGTTTGTGAAATTATAGGGATTGCGGGAAAATACGCATGAAGCACGAATGGTCACTTGAAATGAAAAGTGGTGGTATAATTTCCGATTCTAAATCCAAAAATTTTGACTCTTAAATAAATAAAAATACTTGAGTACAACGCTGTGTAGTTATTAAGGTACCTATTACTTTTATCTGCGACTAGCGGGCACCCGCGACTTCTTTCGCGTGGAAATAGTAGCCTATGTCCGTCAGTGATAGTGTAGCGCTCTATAAGTGAAAGATTTATGGAAATCGGTTCAGTAGTTCTAGAGATTACCCCCTACATACACACAAACAAAGTTTACCTCTTTATTATATTAGTGTAGATGTAGATAGATAAACGGGTGTTCAGCGATTCATCACACCGTTCGTTCACAGCCTCGGGCCAGCAAAGGAGTGGAGGCCCCCTGGCCGCAAATTATTTTCCAAATAAAATGGTCAATTTTTTCAGTCGCGTTTTCCAATAAATATTTTTTCCGAAGTCTATATTATGGGGGCCCTCTAATGTGGAGGGCCCGGGGTTGTGGCCTCGGTTGCCCTGCCTTGAATCGGCCCTGAGCAGCCTAATGAAAAACTTAAAAACACTGCTCGAGTAGGTTACGCTACGCAATATTTACCTAAAAGTGTTCCATCTAGGTCGAACAAGCAATGCGTCACTTTTTTAAAGTGTCTCGTGCAAAAGGACTTGCGGCCCGGGATCATAGCATACGCAAAGCGCATGAAAAACAAGTAAATTTTGTCGACACATACTGATTCATTCTAGTGAATCAACAACAAATTTGAATTATTTGAACCAAACTGTTGACAAGTCAATCTGACGTTTTAAGTTATCAAAATGTTGGTAGCACTGCTTTGTTTTTTTTTAACTTAATGATACCCACAGATGTTTTACTCTACTGCCGTCAGGGGGGAGGGTATCGAAGTATTTTTGATGAATATTAGCGCCATCTGTTGCCGAGTAGAAACACTAAAACCAATGACAACACTGCCATAGAGAACGGTTACTCTATGTCATTACTAATTATTCTAAAAAAAAATTACACCTTTCAGCCTTTAATCTTAGCTTCAGTCGCTTATTGTGCTGCCATCTCTTAGTGAATAGAAAGACTAAAATTTCGAAAACTATTATCTATTCTGTGGTAACACTAAAACTGTAACTGTACTTTAGTATCTCTACTTGCCAACAGATGGCTTTAAACAACGCAGCCAGCATCATGGGGACCCTACCGCAGGGATCAGACCTGGGGGACCTCACCTAGTTTTAGTCTTAGTTTAAGTTTTATATATGTCCACTTCTTGTTAGCTTAATTCTAAATAAAAGCTTTAAACATGTATTTTTTCATTTCAACAATGCTTCATAGTATTGAATATAAAGTGAATGAACAAAGTATCCAAATCTTTTCTTTATCTTCTATGTATACATAGTATAATAGTACTTTATCTACACATATATCATAAATGCTCTATAATGCGTTCAGAAGCCGTAGGTAATGACCAGCATTATAACAACCAATATTATTATGAGAATTTTTCTAATTTTGTTTCTATATTTGTTCAAATTCATTTTTTATTAAATTATTTTAATGTGTACAGTCTATAGATATTTAACAGGTACGTAGCACTAGTAGTTAGTAGCAATGCAGGTCATTGCCCTTTGGCTTCTGAACCCATCATAGAGTACTTATGATATGTGTGTAGATAAAGTAATGTATGCAACTGTACATAAGTAGGTCTTAAAACACTCGTGTGATCCTATTATGAAACTCGCTGACGCTCGTTTCATAAAACCACACTCGTGTTTTAAGACCCCTCATTATGCAACAGTTGCATAAAATACTATTACTTCCTATAACGCTATCCGTTCATGTCTATCCTATATCCTTATAGTGTATGTTCCAGCCGCCTCCTAAACCACGCAACGGATTTTGATACGGTTTTCACACTGTCTGCTGTCAGTTGATAATTCTTTGCGGTAGATTTTTATGTATATTTCATCTTAATTGTGCCCGTGCGAAAGCGAGGCGGGTCGCTAATTTGATACGAAGTCGAGTTACGATTTGGCTGGTTTAGAAGAAGTATGCGGCCGAAGATATGTGGATAGACAGAAACCACGGAAATCAGACTTCCGTGACAGGAACGTATAGCCACTTAGTTTTATACTGTGTAATTGTAAAGAAAGATACACAACCCGAGCGGTCTGATTAATCAGGCTTAGAAGTGATAATTATCAAGATAAATATAGGTTGATAATTATCTTTGATAAGTATAATGAGTCGGTTGATGAGGATGACATTATTCAAATTCCACAGATTAAACTCATGAATTTAATTAAGTAGTATGTATTTTATTCACGAAATTAAAAACGAAAAATTATAAAATATTACTTACCTTGATTGTATTATCTATTTGCTAAACTACTTGCTTCTAACGCCAGTGTTGATATATAATATCAGTTAAAACAGGATTACTAGGTAGGCTTATATTTTTAATTTACCTCGACGTTTCGGCCATGTTTCAACGGCCGTGGTCACGAGTAGACTGAAAGGAGGGCATTACTTCTGTTTAGCCGCGCGAGTTTTATTTAAACAGAAGTAATACCCTCCTTGTCACTACTCGTGACCACGACCGTTGAAACAAGGCTTATATTTGCTTGATAATGTTAGATAGTTAGCTAAAAATTATCATGATAATTATCAAAGGGCATATTTATCTTGATAATTTCAAACCCTGGATTAAATAAAACAGATATATTATATTCATTCTTTTATTACCGAACCTTTTCACCAGTGATTGCGGAACCGCAAGAACATTAGCACAATCTTTACTCCAGTATGAACTCGATTGTATTCTACATCTAGAAGGTACAAGTATTTTAAAACTATTTTCTTACACTTTTGATACAGGGGTAACTTTTACTTGCATTCAATTTAACCCTTTGAACGCCAAGAACGCTTAAAGGTGTCGCGAGCTGTCGTGCTCATCACGCCACCGACACATAGTTGACAGGTGACACAGTGCGTCAAGTGACCTGCCCCTCTAGCACACTAGCGTTTATCGCTGACATAAAGCATTCGTCCCTTTCGCACACGCATACTGGTTAGAGCGGGATAAATGCTTTATGTCATTGATAAAAGCTAGCGTGCTAGGCCCCCTGGGGTGCAATTTTTAAATCTCACCAGGTGACTAGAGCTCATCAATATGGCCGAATCTCTATGAAAAACGGCTACTTTGGTAAGCATTAGTTACCCGGTGAGATTCAAATACAGTTTTTTAATCTCACCAGGTGACTAAAGCTCACCAAAATGACCGCATTTCTATGAAAAACGGCCATTTTGGCGAGCTTTAGTCACCCGGTGAGATTCAAAAATCGCACTCCTGGCGTGTCGGTGAAAGTTGTCACCAGTTTGCGTTGTTGGCGGTGAAAAGGTTAAAATATAATTGACAGTTTTGGAAGAGACAACGTTCCAGCGTTCCGCCGCCAGGGGCGCCACTAGCACATACAAAACAGGTTTTTAAACTTAACGCGATTTAAGCACTCAGCAGTTGGACATTGAGGCTGCGTTTCCACCAGAGATGTGCGAGGGTGCGTAGCGAGGGATGTGTTTGTAAAGAACCAATGAGCCGTTTCCACCAGAGCTGTGCTGGCCGAGGCGAGGTAAATGAGCGATTCTATTGGTTCTTACAAACACATCACCGATACGCATCCTCGCACATCTCTGGTGGAAAAACAGGCTTATACCTATGTATTCAATATTCGAAACAAAACAAAAATACAATAGATGCCAACGCAATTATCGCTTTTCAGAAACGAATCGAATTAAGTTTGGAATGAAGTCTCATACATTATAAATTGAGTGCAAGGTGAGCGAACGTTATCACAATATATGTAGTACAATGAAATAAAAGCCCTCTGCGTTAAAACTACGTAATAATAAAACTAAATCAATTAACAACAAAGTTTTTTACAATACACAAATAAAATTTTGACAGAAATCTGAATTTTGTCTCTTCGCGATTTCTTTAACTCGGGGACGGGCGAACTTTTCCCTTTGCGGGCACACATTTACTAACAGCGGTTTATATTTGACTTTTGAGCTCACGACACTTGCTGCGGGCCAATCAAATTCAATAAATCTAGATTCTTAATAGCTATCGGGATCTTCGTGATCCTGAGAAAAACAAGTGACAAATATACTGTCAGACGCAAGAACAAGCCAGGGGTGCATTTTTTTAATCTCACCGGGTGACTAAACCTCACCAAAATAGCCGCATTTCTCTGAAAAATTGCCATTTTGGTGAGCTTTAGTCACCCGGTGAGATTCAAAAATCGCACTCCTGGCCCCCAATTCTGGCGCTCATCGAGATTCATCCGACGTTCGACATGTGTCAAAATATGACCGATTTTGAAGGGATTTGACAGCACTTTTTGGCTTATCTCGAGTGTGACTTCATCTCTAATGACGCGAGAATTGTCCCGCAAAAGATTGCCGAAAGCCTTTAAGAAAGTGGAAGTATTGGAGCTACTTCTCTTAGCATAACAGCGACGAGCTCTGGGGCAGCGCCCTGTCTCTCTCTAGCGCTAGCTCTAGTGAGCGAACGCTGATGCGTTACGAAAAAAACAGTACGCGAGCGTATATTTTGAATGGCGCGCGGCCGGCGAGTGTCGACCACTGGAGCAAGTTTTTAAAGTTTTGACTGCAATATATATTTTCGCGACTTAAATTTTGTATTATCTTTAAGCTACTTCAAGGGTGGCCCGCGGGGTTTAGTCTGCACATTCCTGCTTTAATTTAACAACAAATAATATCAAAAAGGAACTTACATACAAACAATTTGTAAAGCTCTACCCCCACTGACGCAACCTCGAAGACATTCGTGGATTGTGTTGTAGAAATATAGGTTACATACAAAAATAATGTCCTTTCGCTTCTGATTCAGTGGAGATCAAGCCTTAGGGACCGTACCGACTCACCGACAAACAATTTTTTTCTTTACACATAGTTTTAAAAAGATATTTTTTTATAGTTTGACAACTAGCGGCATTGTAAACTTCGGCGCGGGCAATTGGGTCGAAAATAAACTAAACACGACTCTATTCTAAAGAGAGTAAGCCTTTCTAGGGTTCCGTACCAAACGGTGCCAATGGGACCCTATTTACTAAGTCCCCGCTATCCGCTTGTCCATCTGTCTGTCATCGTTTGAACCGTAACAGGTAGTCACTCGAATTTATCACAGTGTGTATCTATATATATAAAATTCAAATTACAAATAAAAAGTTAAAAATTAAAAGGGGGCCCCGTACACGAAACGTGTTTCTTTCGGCGTCTTTTGTACGGAACCCGTTCGTGTAAATCCGACTCGCGATTGGCCGGTTTTTATAAATTGTGTAGGTATTTTTGAAATTCTTTGCCAGAGTACAAACTACACAGTACAGAATAGATAATTAATTAATTTGTCAAAGAACAAATAAGTAAATTCGTTCTGGTTTTGACAGTTCAAACAATAGTTTAATAAATGTTATCTACACTAATATAATAAAGAGGTAAACTTTGTCAGTTTGTATGTAGGGGGTGATCTCTGGAACTACTGAACCGATTTCAAAAATTCTTTCACAGATAGAAAGCTACACTATCCCTGACGGACGTAGGCTACTAATTCCACGCGAACGAAGTCGCGGGCATCCGCTAGTTCACATATACATTTATGAGTAAAACGTCGATACGGTCCCGTATTCAATTTTTTTTTATAATCACACATAAAACATGTACATGGATTCGGACGTCATAATGTACAGAAATTATTTTTAAGAACTCTTGTAAACATAAATTTGCAATAAAGATAATTTGACTTTGAAAAATAAACAAAGAAGACCACAGAAATGCTCCAAAGTTGACGACTTCGCTTTGGTTACTTGTGTCACAGAATAAATAATAGTACTGACGTACAGAAACTTCTCTTTTTCGACGAATTCCAACTCTATAATCAGGGACAAAAAGTTCGTATTACTTCATAAACATTCGCCAGGCGGCATGCGTCAAAAGGAAGGCGCCGCCGGCGCCCGCCTTCCACCCGCAATGCCCTGGCGCACCGCTAGGGTTGGGCTGCTTACTGTAATACTATCACAACGCGCGACACAGAGCGAGCGGGCGCGCGCGCGGCAAGCCGGCAACCTACTGCGATTAACCTATGCCATAGGTCATGCGGCGAGCGCACCTACAGGGCGGAGTGGAACCCCCCTGCTTATGTTTTTATCGCAGCGTCAAACAGGCTAAACCGGCATCTAAAGTAAGTAATTGGCACTATTGCCTTGAAATATGATTGAATATTAACTCGAACAAAAAAATGTATGAAAGTTGTCAAAAAAATTAAATGATATAAAGCTTTTAACAGTTATGGCATCTACTGACAAAAGTAACCAAACGCGATTGAACCATAAGGCTCATTTACACGTTGATTAGTGCAAATGCGAAGTTCATGCATTATCTGTTAGTTCAAATGGAAATTGTATGAACTCGCACTTAACACTTCGCAAGTGTAAATTGCCCTTTATTAACACGTTTACACGACACCAGAGGGCACTGTTGTAACCAGTTGTTTCTTTTGAAAGTACATGAACGATGTTAGTTTTTAGACAAGGGAATTTGTTACATACAACCTTCAATATTTATTTTTGTAACCTCCAAGCATACTTTTTTGTATGAAAATATTTTTAAAAGCTTTCTATATATTACAAAGCAAAAGGCAAGTGTCGTTTTCATTCAATTTATATACATTTCGCGCTGTTTAAAGCTTGGATAGATACAAAACTATAATATATATATATTATTCTTTCGTTTTGTATATATTTTAATGCCTAAGTATGTTACACTTTTAAAATTACATTTATACATTTTTTAAGATATATTTTCAACACAAAGTAGTAAGAACGAGACGAGACTATACGGTGATATATGCATCTAACTCTCACTTCTGTACAACCAGTCAAACCATTAAAAACTAACTTTAAGATGCTCGAGTTTTTTATTTCATTATTTTCAGGCACTTTAGCATCCTCGTAATTTTGACTGTAAAAAAATAAATTCTACTTCGGTACGTTTCGTGATTTTTTTATTGATAAGGGGAGTAAACAGGCCAGCGGGTCACCTGATGGGGAGTGATCACCGCCGCCCGTGGGAATCAGCGACCCTAATAGAGTTGCCGATCCGTCCGAGCCTTTAGCCCCCAAGTCACTCAAATATCTATGTGAATTTAGTATTTATCGACACGTTTGTCTTTTCATCTAAGCCATAGTTAAGAAATAATAATTGAGTTTAGAAAACTTAACTCGGAGAACACATTAAATTCAAGTGTTTCTTATAAACAGCAAGGCAAGGGCAGATTTCAGCAAGAACATTTGAATCGGCCGCAAACAAGCACGGGGCTTGCGCGGTGGTAACCAATTACCGCAGCTTATAGACGTGTGCAACTCACGCTCGTACTCTCCTAGCAACTGTCCAAAAATTTTCAAAAACATTCCTAAATTTTTAACAAGTCTCCACCTGTCGCAATTTCTACTGACACATCGCTGATTGCAATATTTTCTTGAAATCTGTCCGTACATTTTATATAAGCGATGGGCGATTGTGACAGGTTTTTTCCGATTGTTTCGATTGTTCGAACATATCGATGGTTCTAGATTGTTCTGTCTTCGAGTCGAGTCTGACTCGGCTTTGTGGTTTCGATTTGCAAGTACGCGCGATGGCGAGAGGTTTCGGTCGATTGTCGTTCGTGCACCTCTGCCACTGACCTATAAGCAATGGACTTCTAGTCAGCGTTTAAAAAATGGCCGCATCAAAAGTAGAAGAAAAGTCAGAAAATTACACTAAATCGACAATCGCTCGCGCTGTCAGTCTGTCGGACCGACGGCGCTGCTGTCAATGCTATTATTTTGTAAAAAAAAACCTATTTGCAACGAAACTTAATAAATTATTATTTTATACAGTTAGACGTAAAGTTGTAAATTCAATGACTATAAATGGTAAACTAATAATTTGCATTTGTAACGTTGGCGCCAACCTATATTCTCATGTCGGGCCGTTTTTGTTCTGTCATTTAGTACGACACTGTACATTCATGCATTATAATATCATTGGCCTCTGCTCAATATTTGTAAACAACTAAGTGAGTCAACTGACCGACGAACCGATGAATGAACGATGCGACAATCGAAACAATTGAAAACCTTTCCATTGTTTTGTTAAGCAGCGAGTCGATGGTTGACTCGATTGTATATTTTGACGATTCTTTCGATAGTTAAAACATCTCTGAATTGCCCATCGCTATTCTACATTGGTTTCACCTAGCCTAAGGTACAGCGTGCCCTCGTCATGTGTCTACAACGACCTCAGCCGGCACTTCTATGGAATCCTCGCCCACCGAACTCACTTTGGATTTATCGTAAAAGTCACACTTCTTCAGCATCTTGACGTCGTGATCATTTTTTATGCTCTTCAATCCATTTTCATTACCTACATCGTTAACGTATTCTACATGTTCCTTAATTACTTCCTCTGTTCTCTCTCCCTCTTGAGCCTGTGCGTCTACCTGAGGTGCTTCTTCGGCGTCTCTGCCCTCTTTAGCTTCCTCGGCTTCAGCAGCTCTCGCTTCTTCCTCTACCCTTTCCCTCTCCTTTCTCTCCTCTTCCTCGAGTCTGTCTTCTTCTTGCTTTCTCTTCTTCTCGGCGATCTCGAGCCGGCGCTGCGCGTTCCACCACGGCATGAACCGCTGGAACATGACCCTGGAGCGGTGCTGCGGCTTCAGCACCCAGGACACCGCCATGTCCACGTCTGCTATCCTGGAATTGGAAATGTTAGACTTTAATTTCAAATCTTTCATTAATACAGGCATCAAGAGGCCCACATTTTTTTTTACTTATAGTCTTATTATATTTATAGTACAAAGTAAAGTTAACAACTGTGGCATAGCGTTCCTGAGAAGTAGTGTTAGACGAGTGTTCGTTATTTGTCCACAGGCTAGGGACACGCTGTATGTACATCCAGTGGTGTAGTTCAGTGTTTCTCAACCTTTTCCAAGGGCGGACCCTTAATGCAACCTTACCCTGACCCGTGGACCCTCAAAATCAAACAAAAAAATCGCTTGGATACTTTTATATGAGTATATTTGACTTACACGAAAAATACCACGCCCGTCAAACGCTCGGCAGTGTCGTTATGCCTAATAATTTTTACTTTAAATATTTATTTCTTCCGCGGACCCCAGGTTGAGAAACACTGGTGTAGTTGATCAAAGGTTTGAAGGTAGGTACTGACTTGCGCCGGAACCGGTCCCGGTCGAGCGCGTGCTGCTCCCAGTGGCCGGCGCGGGCGGCGCGCGCGGCGAACGCCCACACGCGCATCACGCGCACGGCCGGCGGCTTCTCCGAGAACCGCACCTGCGCAGGGGGGGGGGGGGAGTTAGTGCACGGTTAGGGCGAACAATAAGGACCTGGAGTGCGATTTTTGAATCTCACCGGGTGACTAAAGCTCGCCAAAATGGCCGTGTTTCATAGAAATGCGGCCATTTTGGTGAGCTTTAGACACCTGGTGAGATTTTTTAGGACCATTAACACCAACTGACCTAGTCCCAAATTAAGCAACTAAAGCTGCTTGTGTTGCGGGTACTAGAACACGGCTATACATACTTATTATACATATAACATATTACATATAATATATAACATCCAAGACTCGGGTACAAACATTCGTATTCACGATACAAACATTTGCCCCTCCTGGGAAACGACCAACAGGTATCTGTCATGCCGTCTCCGTTTATTCTATGGACACAAACAGATACAGCTATCTGTTTGGTTGGTAAAAAGGGGCCTTAAATAATCTCTCGAGACAATTTACACCCATTGACCTAGTCACAGACTATTTAAAGCTTGGACCTTGGCTACTAGACTTATAATTGTCTGCAAAAACTACGTGGCAATGTGTTTCCGAACATAACACCAGTTTGACAGCTCTCCATTGATAATGGCACCACAAAACGGCACAAATGGCAACATTACTCCCTCCCATTGCTTCAGCATTGCCATTGCACAGTTCCCGGCAAACAACTTGAGCATTGACCTTGACTGCGCAGGAGCCGTTTCTAGTACAAATGTGTATGCGCAAACTTACCCCCTACACTCGATTTATGCTCAAGTTGTTTGCCTGCAATCATAACACCAGTTTGACGGCTCTCCATTAATGATGGCGCCACCAAACGAGACAAAAGACAACATTACTCCCCCCCCCCCCCCCCCCATTGCATCAGCATTGCCATTGGAGTTCGGATTTCTTACAACAGCAATCATGCCAGGTGCGGCGCACCTCTACACTGAGGCCGCAGCGATTGAGTTGCATTGTGTGTGCGAATGAATAATAAGAGTTATAAGATAACGCAGCTCTACGGAGCTAGCTGGAGCAGTGTTGCATACGCAACGTCTACGCAACCGGTGTGGTCCGGCCATTAGACAAAAACAGCGTCCTGTTGCAGGCGTTTCTGTTTTTCTTATAGCTTGTATTAATTAGCGCAGCAACTCAATTGTTCAAAAGAAATTTTTTGTTCTAAACAACACTTCTGTGCTTGTATATACTATTATTTACTCTGTGACTATGCTCCAGAACCCTAGTTCCATTTGGCTTTATCATTTCTAGAACAAACATTATCAACTTGACCTGTTCGCGCCAAGTCCGTCTAAACCTTGTGTCACTACGTCGAAATCATTGACCCACTGAGCGTCGAACCATCTCGACGTCACCGGTGACTGTCCTGGTGAGTCACTGGTACACAATCATGATGATGACCTCATCATCGTAGGTGACGGTTATCTTAGGGCAACGCGTCATCACGTGTGCCACAGTCACAGATAATTATATCTGAGACTATTATAAATGCGGTGGGGCGCCTATAGACACCCGCAACACCAAGAAGATTGCAGATGCGTTGCCAACCCAGAGGGCTAAGATGGAATAGATAGATAGATAGATAGATTCATTTATTTCTTATTGGAAATTACATTAAATTTTTAAGATAACGATTTTTAAGTACCTTGTTGTTATTAACACAAATGGAATATGGACCTTTGTTGTCATAAAAATAAGAGTTTTTGATTTGATTAAATTCAGAATGTCAAACATAACAAATTCACAATAAGATCGTCAAAATACCACTTGTGCAATTACTGGCACCGGTTGTCTTGCTCTCCACGCCGGAACACAACAGTGCAAGCACTGCTGCTTAGCGGCAGGATTAGAGAGCAAGATGGTGGTAGCGATCTGGACGGACCTTGCACAAGTTCCTACCACCCGCATATCGTTGATATCACTATAATCTATAGTTTTAAGACTTTGGCATAGCTTTAAGTTGTAGAAACGCGCTGTTCGGGGGCTACCAGAAAGCCTTTTCAAGATCATTTATCTATATCAGCTAAAATGATGAAACAATGATAAGTAATAGAGATCTGGAGTGCGATTTTTGAATCTCACCGGGTAACTAAAGCTCACCAAAATAGCCGTTTTTCATAGAGATTCGGCCATTTTGGTGAGCACTAGTCACCTGGTGAGATTCAAAAATTGCACCCCTGCGCTGACACCTGACGCACAAAGAAACTAACAGGGCTTGTTGTAAAATAAGAATCATTGGTCTTTGTTCCAATCTAACAGCATAAACACAATGGACAATTAATGAATAACAAAGCACCCTTGTTTCGACGCAACTGAAAGCAGTTTGACTGTTTTATAATTCTGTCGTATTAATCTAAGTCTTGTGGCTTGTATAACACAAAAACTGAAATCAAGATCATCTACATCTACACTAATATAATAAAAAAGAGGTAAAGTTTGCTTTTTGGAATCGGTTCAGCAGTGCCAGAGATAACCCCCTAAATACAAACAAACAAACAAAGTTTGCCTCTTTATTATATTAGTGTAGACTAGCAGACGCTTTCTAACCGTGAAAGATTTTTTGGAATCGGTTCAGTAATTTCAGAGATACCCCTGAACCCCTACAATCCCAATATACAAATAAACAAACAATTATTATTAGTATACTAGATGTAGATAGTGCAGATATCCGATAGTACAACAATGACGTCATACCTAATCATGGCTGTCCTATCTCGGTTTAGGTACATGAATGCGCAGTTTTGAGGAAAAGTGAGAAAATAAACACATAGCAACACAAAACACGATACACAACCAAAGACATCTATGTACACACTAGACGGGCTGTACGAAACAGAAACATTGCCGCAACTCATGTGCAGAAGCGTAACAAGCAGACGCTTTTACGTATCACACTCACACTCAACTAAATATGTAAAAATTCTTCAACAACACAGCTTTTGCAAGTTCAAGTTTTGCGGGTGATAGGATCTTGTGCAAGGTCCGTTCGGATCGCTACCACCATCTTGCTAATCCTGCCGCTAAGCAGCAGTGCTTGAACTGTTGTGTTCCGGCATGGAGAGCAAGACAGCCGGAGGAATTACTGGCACAAGAAGTATTCCATCTTAGCCCTCTGGGGTGGCTACACATATAGATGTGTATAGGTGAATATGTTACTTACTACAGTTAAAGTGAGAAATTGACATAATAGAACTAGTGTGACATTGACGATACGCGATAAGATTCAATTTAGCCTGACCTATTTTTTTCACTGAGATAATGCTCATCTCTTCGAATTTTGAATTTTGACAATCACTGAGAAGAGTACTCACTTGTCAGTGAGCGTTTCCTCTCTTTCATTTGGAGTGTAACCTTAAACTATTTAATCAATCGGACATGTTCAGCAACTATTGATAATTTAGAGATCAGCTAATCCTGCAGTCAGACATGTTCAGCGACTATTGAAAAATCGATGTTTATTGACTTTTGTTATTCTCAAATGTCCACAGACATTTGTACATTAGCCTGTTCAGTAACATATGGAACTTTATAGTGTGCAGGTGTTTTGAAGGCCCGCAACGCCAAAGGGATAGCCCTTTGGCGTTGCGGGTAGGGTTGCCAACATTTTTTCGGTTGAGTATAGTATTTTTGAGAATAAGCTGAGAAAATATATAGTACAGTCAGCAACGAAAGTCCATGAACACATCCTAATTTCCAAAACACCTGCACACTATAAAGTTCCATATGTTACTGAACAGGCTAATGTACAAATGTCTGTGGACATTTGAGAATAACAAAAGTCAATAAACATCGATTTTTCAATAGTCGCTGAACATGTCTGACTGCAGGATTAGCTGATCTCTAAATTATCAATAGTTGCTGAACATGTCCGATTGATTAAATAGTTTAAGGTTACACTCCAAATGAAAGAGAGGAAACGCTCACTGACAAGTGAGTACTCTTCTCAGTGATTGTCAAAATTCAAAATTCGAAGAGATGAGCATTATCTCAGTGAAAAAAATAGGTCAGGCTAAATTGAATCTTATCGCGTATCGTCAATGTCACACTAGTTCTATTATGTCAATTTCTCACTTTAACTGTAGTAAGTAACATATTCATCAACCCGAGATAAAATTAAATTAAATCTTATGTCATTTAATATAAAGCTCAGTTTACCTTAATAGTTAATACCTTTAAAATCAATAATGTAATGACCGTAAAGACAAAGAACATTGAAAAATTTGCAGGGTATGGTAGAGGTAATGTGTCGAAACTGGCAAACGCAAGGCACGGAATGCTTAGGTTTCAGGTTCGAGTCCTGCCATTACCCTAATTTTTCTTTGTGTGTGTGTAATTATACATATACTATTCTACGACTATTCCAAATATTTAAACAATGGTAGTGTTCAGCGACTTTTATAATTAAGCTGTTCAGCAATTATTGGAATTATGCTGTCCTGTAATTTTTGAAATTACGCTATTCAGCGATTTTTGTAATTAGGCTGTTCAGCAATTTTTAGAATTATGCTGTCCTGTAATTTTTGGAATAAAGCTGTTCAGCGACTTTTGGTATTTCATGGTGTAAATGTAATTTTGCTCTTAACGCAGTTCAACGACTTATGGACAAATGACCTGTTTAGTGACTTTTGTAACGTTATTGTGTTCGGCGACTTTCGTTGCTGACTGTACACTACAAAAATATATAGTATTTTCCGGAAAGATGAAAAAAAGGCAATGGTGTAAGTTTGTTATCTATTTATCTATTCTATCTATTTTAATAACGTGACAAGTACTCAAAATATAGTATACTAGCGGACGCGCGCGACTTCGTTCACGTAAAATTTGTAGCCTATGTCCGTCAGGAATAGTGTAGCTTTCCATCTGTGAAAGAATTTTTGAAATCGGTTCAGTAGTTCCAGAGATTACCCCCTACATACAAACAAACTAACAAAAAAACAAACTAACAAACAAACAAAGTTTTTCTCTTTATTATATTAGTGTAGATTTGCGTACTATATATTAGTTCAACAGTATATAGTACAGAGCGCTGAAATATAGTAAAATATTATATAATATAGTACGGTTGGCAACCCTAGTTGCGGGTGTCAATGGGCCGTGGTGATTACTTACCACCAGATACCACTTGCTCGTTTGCCTTCCTATGTTGTTTTAAAAAAAAGAACAGCTGCTGTCTTTTGAAGCCGCAAATGCAGTGTTGAGTTGCGGCCATGCACTCAGTGTGACACTGTCTCTGTTTCGTACAGCGTGTCTAGTGTATAGATAGAAGTCGTTGTACATAACAACACAAGTGAAATAAATAAATAAGTGTAAACGCGAAGTCATATCCTAGTGAGAAAACGCGCTGTAAAATACGTTTTCCTTAAGACACTTGCTGTAAACAGGGAAACTTAGAACGACAAAAGCATATTCCTCTTTTAGGGGGCAGTCGTGTAGAAACAGTAGGTGGTTCAGTTCAGGTAGGTGCATGTATACATTTGACAAAACCTGGGGTGGAAGTATTTCATGTCATATTATATGTTTCTTTTAAATACATAATCAATCATTATTTATCCGGGTACGCTTTAGAAACCCACTAATAATTATAAATGTAAAAGGTTGGATGTTTGTTCCTCAATCACGCATTAGCAGCCGAACGTATTCAGACTAAATTTGGCACAGAAAACGATCGTGTCCCGTAGAACATAGTATACTTTTTATTCCACAAAACGCATAGAGTCCAATGCTACGCATGCAAAACCGCGGCTAAAAGCTAGTAGTCAATAATTATTTGTTACTTTACTTTTGCATTAAATGAATACTTCACCACAGGAATTGTTTATTAACCATTCTAACTTAACAATTTGCTAAGTCACCCCGCTGTTTCCGGCCTCGCATTGCTTCAAACGTTACTTTCGAAAAAAACGTTATCAGCTCGCTCGAATGCGGTGAATGATGAAATAAATAGTAAGGTTGCGATAAGGTTATCTGCGTGTTGACGTTCGCATTCCGAGCGGTTAATTATTACTGGAGGGGGCCAGTGTTGCCAGTGTAGCCAGCCCTAGTAGCTAGCGCATACCCAATCTACACTAACCTAGGGCACAAATTAAATAATAGTACTAACGTACAGAAACTTCTCTTTTTCGACTACCATTAAACGAATTCCAACTTTATGATCAGGGACAAAAAGTTCGTATTACTTCATAAACATTCGCCAAGCGGCATATGTCAAAAGTAAGGCGCCGCCCGCGCCCGTCTTCCACCCGCAATGCCCTGGCGCACCGCTAGGGTTGGGCTGCTTACTGTTATACTATCTCGCGCGACACAGAGTGAGCGGGCGCGCGCGCGGCAAGCCGGCATCCTACTGCGATTAACCTATGCCATGGGTGGTGCGGCGGACGCGCCTACGGTGCGGAGTGGAACCCCCCTGACCTAGGGGCAACTCCTCTACCTGTGGACAGCTGTACCTGGGGACACCTTATAAGTCTTAAAGCTATGCTCTCTCATCGTCCGAGTAATTAATACTGGAGAAGGCCGGTGTTGCCATGTTGCCAGCGCCAGTAGCGAGCGCATACCCAATCTACACTAACCTAGCGGCAACTGCACTACCTATGGACAGCTGTACCTGGGGACCCTTAAGTCTTAAAGCAACTCTCTCATCGTCCGAGCAATGAATCCTGGAGGAGGCCGGTGTTGCCAGCGCTAGTACAGTATTACCAAAAATATATAGTGCCTCGATGTACCTGTGCAGTACACCAATTTTAGTAGCGCGAGAAATTTGGATCTACCAATGATAAAGTAGAATTTTACGCGCGCTAAACTCTTGCGCTTTTATTGGCCAATCTATTTCGGAGCAACATGGCGGCAGCCCGTGCGCCACAGTGTACGAATTGTGTAAGCGAATACTCTGCCAGTTGCGCTTGCAAATAAAGTACAATATGGATTAGTCACACGTTCGGCTACTGTCGGAAACCGGTCTGCGCTTCTCTGCGCAAACGAATACTGCCGATGCTCAATATATTTTTGGTAAAACTGTAGCGTGCGCATACCGGATCTACACTAACCTAGGGGCAACTCCTTTACCTGTAGATAGCTGTACCTGGGGACGTGGACACTCTCTAAATGTTAGAGCTATACCTACTCTATCAAGGTCTTAGCAATCCACATGGTTCTCTATTCCCTGCCTTCAGATCAAAGCGGAGGGAATAGAGACGCGTATCCATTGCTCCAACGATGAGAGAGTATAGGATATTCACAGGTGGAGAGAGCAGTTGCCCCTACACTAATATATTAAAGAGGTCAACATTTTTTTTGTTTGTTTGTATGTATGTAGGGAGGGGGTAATCTCTGAAACTACTGAACCGATTCCAAAAATTGTTTCACTGATAGAAAGCTACACTGTACCTGACGGACATAGGCTACTAATTCCACGCGCACGAAGTCGCGTGCGTCAGCTAGTGTACAATAATTTTATTTGTCAACAGTTTATTAATCATCGAAAATCAAGTTGTCACTCAGTGGCGTGACATTATCATTTGAAATCTAAATCGCGTTGTTTGTGACAAGTGTGCTCCGCGGTACGTTTGCATTTCATCTAGGAATATGTCAGTACTACCATAACAATATTTTTCCATAGTAAACAAGGAATTTTATAGTCGTATAACTTGTATTCGTAAATGTCGTACGCGCGGCAACTCAAGGCCGAACCACAGCGGTCGCGTATGCGACACGGCTCTAACTAGCTTCGTAGAGCTGCGTTACGCGATCCTCTGGTACGGGTTTCAATTGCAGCGGTTCCATAGAAGTGGCGAGCCTCAGAAGTAGGTACACTTAAGAACCTTGTCGTAGTAACGTATGAAATGAGGGTTGCTCGAATTTGTCACATTACTGACGGCGACAAGGGCCTAATTTTATAAACGCGACAAGCGACAGGTGACAGTGACAATTCGGTATACATTGCTTGTCCACTATGATGTTAAGTCTGTAAGTCTGTAGCGTTCCTTGTCGACGCAGTAATGTACGGCGAATTGTCACTGTCACCTGTCGCATGTCGCGTTCATGAAATTGGGCTAAGGTGCTGAAATTGTCACTTCTGAGGCTGACCGTAAGTAGCTACACGAAGTGCGTCGCGCCTCGATTCCATATCGAATAGAAACATGTTTATCAAGCAAACCACTGACTGATAATAATGGACTTCTAGTCGGCGTTTAAAAAAATTCCGCATCAAAAGTCGAACAAAAAGGACAATAAATCGACAATCGCTCGCGGTGTCAGTCTGTCGGACCGACGGCGCTGCTGTCAATACTACTATTTTGTAAAAAATACCTATTTGCAACGAAACTTAATTATTATTTTATCCAGTTAGACGTAAACTTGTAAATCAAATGACCATAAATGGTAAACTAATACTTTGCATTTGTAACATTGGCGTCAACATGTATTCTCATGTCGGGCCGTTTTTCTGCTGTCATTTAGTATGACACTGCACAACCATGTATAATAATATAGTTAAAGCAAACAATGAAACTAAATTGCGATAGTTTAGAAAAACCCATCGCAAACAAGATGATTTACCGCTGCCTGCCGCAACCGAGTTTTACGTTATTTATCACGTTATCTGAGTTATATCATATCTGCAAGGTTTGTGTCCAAACACTAGGAATCAGTGACGCCTCGCCAGCGGGTGTGGGGCAGAATGGTACGCGGCCGGCGTCACGTAAACGTTACGCGTTACGCAAATGTTGCGTAACTTACGCCGTGATAATTGTGTTATGGTGTGTACGAGCCATAGAGACGGTTACCAGGCAGATGTGGGTTTTCACAGACTGCGATGACGTCTAAGGGAGTACAAGCTGTGATGATTCGTAGCATTAAAAGTGCGAAGGAAAGACCGTTGCAATTTTATTCTCTTGAGAGTTAATAACAAACTCGCCTGCGTTAAAATACCAGCGAAGAGAACAGCGCCCCTATTTTTTTGTCAAGGGTTTATAGCTTTACAATCTAAATACATTTAGTTCAGACAACGTAGCACATGCATAAAGGCAATGCAGGCGGAGAGAAAAAAAAACAGCCACCAGAAAACATAATTAAATAATTATGTTGATATTCTATTGGCCCTTCCTTCTGGCGGCATTCAGGTAAAACATGCCACGTTCCTGCGGGATAGCGAACGACAGATACAAAACAATTGAAAGTAACGGCCAAAAATGAAGAAACAAGCTATAAACGTCAGCTGTCAATCACAAACACTTGCCTATTGGTCGATTCGTTTGATTTTAATCCGCTCCAATGACAATGGCAACCCCAAATACCGTTTGGGGATTCCCCGTTATATTTAGTACTTAGCCAGCATAAAAAGGGTCCTTTCATCAGCACAATACCTTTTGTTTTCTAAACGACTTCAGAGAAAAAGGCGAAGATTAGCGTTCATTTTTTGCCTCGTAACTTATGCTAAATTCCTGATTTTTGTCTCTTAGAAGGCGCGTTGGCGGTCCCGTACATATCAGGTGGTAATGGCATCCACAGGGTACTTAAAACACAAAATCTTTACAATTTATAGCAAAAGAGGAACAAGACAGGCCCAACTCAGCTGTTTTGCAAAAAATGCACAAGTGCTGCCATAAGGGGGACCGACGATCTCGACATGATCACGGGAATCCGATGGACCAGAGCAGCAGAAGACCGACCGAGTGGAGGTGCCTAGCAGTGGACGTTTTTGGCTGATATGATAATGAGCCTAACACTTCCGCCGGTATCTTCCCATCAGAGGTTTTCTCCGAACCGGTGGTAAATTTTATGACATTCGTAAGTGCTTCCCGTAAGCCTGATCTGAAAAAAGATATTTTGACTTTGTCTGGGTTCGGGGAGTAAGCATGGCGGTGATTGAGGTCTGTTATCCCCAAGATACTTTAACTATTCGTGACTTTTCATCAAGTAAGAAAAACCTTCAGTTTTCTCGTTTTTAATGCAAGGTCGTTGGCAAATAAACATGCGGCTCGCCGGCTGATAAGCAATTACCGCGAGCTATACACGCTTTGCAACACAAAGCACCCCTCACTTTTTAACTAGCCAGCGCCTGGGAAAGGGACGGAAGTTTTGTCTGCTACAAACGTTCTAGTGCTACAAATGCAGGAGTTAACTAAGCAGACATAGAGAGACCAGACGCACGCTAGCTGCTATGGCTGGCATAAAACCTGTACTGTGGCTGCGGGTTGATTTTTTAAATTTCAAGCACTAGAAATTCGCCAGCCGCGGGCACTGGCCGCTTTTTCACTAAACTAAGATATGTCAGGTGACAAGGACATTTCAGTTTACATTACGTATCCACTATTTATTTAAACAAATGTACGTCGTCCAGTCGTAAGTCCATCTATGTCAAATTGTCGTGGTCACGTGGCACCTATCAGCTTAATGAAATAGGAGCCTGTCAAAGTAGGTACTGCCCACACTGTGACTCAATGAGCTCCGAGTGTCTTAGCATCAGACTTGGCACTCAAGACGGACCTGTCGGGATCGAGGTCAACCGATTACAGGCAGAGTTCAACGACCGCTAAGATAATTCTCGAATTGTTGAGCAAGTAGGTACATTTTGTTTGTCACAACAAATGGTAATCAGGTCAAGAGGTACGTGGTGCATGGAAAGTCCCGAGGGTCGTTTTATTATCAAACCGCGATTAGAATACAATTGGAGAACACTGTCATTTCATAGATATAGGAATGAAACTTGACGCAAGTCTATGAAATGACAGTGTGGTCCAATTGTATTCTAATCGCGGTTTGATAATACCTAGTTGATTTCTTTTATAATACCCAGAAATAATAGGAGTGTTTTCTCAAGATTTTTGTTGTGATTGTTTATTAGCCTAAATAATCTTTATTTTTATTATCATCGTATTTATCTTTATCTTTTCTTTACAAAGTCTTTCTTTAAAAACTTTATAAAGTCGCTATCCGTTCCTGTCTGTCCCTAATCCTTCTATATGTTCGGTCGCCTTCTCCTTCTAAACCACGCAACGGATTTTGGTACCGTTTTCACTGTCATTTAGAGATTTTTTGCTCGGCTGCCGCCAGAAGGTAGGGTTGTTTTTTGAGTATACACTCGTATTTAGAAATAATTATTTTTTTAAATAAAGTAGGGGTTAAATCATTTGTTCGTGCAATCATGAGACATAAGTGGCAACAACATCGGAGCTACCCGCTTCGTCATGCCGCGTCATTCTGAAAATCATTCGTTTGTTGTGCAAGGGCGGGAAGTGAGCAATGGCTGTAAGGTGTTAGGCAATGATGATTAACCCCGAAATAGGCTTTTTAAATAAAATAGGAAGGCAAACAAGCAAGTGGATCACCTGATGGTAAATGACCACCACTGCCCATAGACACCCGCAACACCAAGGAGATTGCAGATGCGTTGCCAACCCAGAGGGCTAAGATGGAATACCACTTGTTCCAGTAATTACACCGGCTGTCTTGCTCTCCACGCCGGAACACAACAGTGCAAGCACTGCTGCTTAACGGCTGGGTTAACGAGCAAGATGGCAGTGGCGATCCGGACCGACCTGCGGTGCGCAACAAAATTAGCCGACCATTAAAAAGGTAAATGAGAGTAATTGTCTATACTCGAAAGGGATATATCAACTTCATCGTGCAAACTAAATGTCTCCCTTTCGGAAAATGACACTTTCTCGCAGTTCCGTCTTTAATGGTGACTTACTCGTATATGTGCCGTCGATTATACCGGAATTTCGAATTTCGGATCGTTCGAATTTTCAAATGTTTGTTTTTAACATAAAAATACCGTGATACTCAGACATATTTATACAAACGGATCACTCGTGTATTTAAAGTGGAGAACTGCCTGACACGTTTCGGACCAGTCCGGGGTCCTTAATCATTTGCCCCGCGGCGGTTCTCGACTTTATAATACTTGAGTGATCCGTTTGCATTAAAAAAGTTTGTATTGTTTTGTATTGCGCTGTGTAAATACCTAACCGTGTAATCGTTCGCTTCAGCTTTGATTGCGTTACCTATAATCAACGTTTTCACAATGATTTTTCATTTCGATTTCGAAATTCACGTGGCCGTCGGATAGGAATTATTAGGATTTGAAGCGTTCTATTTCATAAGTCATAAGAAATAATGTTATCCATGGCAGCTGTGTGCAACTGTGACCAAGTTCCTATGCAAGTGTTTGAAATAGGCCAGGGGCCAATACCACTAAAACTACTAGTGTAGTGTCACTATTTGACAGGTGATAGGACCTTGTGCAAGGTCCGTCCGGTTCTCTGCCATCTTGCTCGCTAATCCAGCCGCTAAGCAGCAGTGCTTGGACTGTTGTGTTCCGGCGTAGAGAGCAAGACAGCTGGTGAAATTATTAGCACAAGAGATGTACCATCTTAGCCCTCTGGGTTGGCAACGCAACTGCAATCACCTTGGATTTGCGGATATCTATAATGTCACACGTCACATGTCAATGCCGTTTGTTTTCCGAGTGGAATAACTTTTAATTATGATCTTACAGTAACCGCAATACAATAACAACACTTTTGCATGACACATGTGACAATGACAGAGCGCTCAGACGGTCAGTAAAATGCGTAAAACATCTGACATTTGACAAAAGGCGGCAACTGCGCGCAAGGTCGCCGCCGCGGCGCGTGCTCCGCTATAAAGTGAAGTGTAGCAACTCGCGCGCAGGGGACGACCTAACCTCGAAATGTTGCACTTGCTAAGGATACAAACAACATCAAAATCTAATGAAAATGATAAAAATATTTTGCAAGTAGACCACGTAGGCTCTATGCTGTTTAGCATTTTAACAATTCACACATTTAGGCATTACTGGGGTCCATATATCAAGGTTAATATTTCCCAAACAAAGTTTCATCCCCCATTAGGGTACAGGAATCCTGTGTTTTTACGATCATTTTTTTTTATATCACGAGAAGTAACGACGCGGTCATACTTGAGAACAATCTATAATATTCTATAACTACGACTCTAAATTATGATAATAATTAAAAACTCAATCCATAGTCAGTAACAAACAAGTCGACAGGCGTGTAATAAAATAACGCAGCGAGGCGCCCGCGCCGATCGTGCGCGCGCGGTCCATTTATATCCGCATCTATTCCAAATGATGCGCGTCACAATGGGCATTCTTTTATGCGCTGTTCTTATAACCACAGTATATATCTAAGCAGTAAAGAATCTACGCACTAACGCTCGAAACCAACGCACTCACACAGACGCACGCTCAAGAACGCTAAGGGGGTTCTCTCGGTACTGTCTGTCAGGGGTGCCCCGTCGAGACGAGTGGACGCGTTTTGCGTTTATCGTTATTGCGTGCGTCCCAGAATGACAGAGATCTTGTTAAAGATGCCACAAAAGTATTGTGGAGTAATACACGCTAGGGTTGCGCGGCATTCGTTTTCAATTACGCTGCCACGGCGGGGGCGAGCGAGCGAGCGCGCGGCAAGCCGACAGCCTACTGCGATTTGCCTATGCCATAGGCAAGGCAGTCGAGCGTACCTACAGTGCGGAGTGGAACGCCCCTGGTAGTATTTGGTAAAGCGGAGAGTTAATTGTTTCATGATGCACTTTCGTGGCAGCTCGGCAGATGAATAGTTGGCGAACGGTTAGAGTCTGGGCTTCTCTATACAGTTAATCCGTAGGATATCGTAAAGGCTTTCTGCTCATCACTTTGAGCTCAGCATCACTTTGAGCTCAGCATCAGTTCAAGCATCGCATCAGTAAGTTATGGAAAAGACTGGACTTTAATGATCGAAGATTGGGATAGTGTGTGGAGCTAACAGTAAGTTTCAGTTTTCCCTGACTTTCCAGGCGATCCCCTCGATTCCACTGACTTTCCCTGACTAACTTTAGCTTTCCTGACTTTCGAGAATGTTCACATCCTGCTAATCCATGCCCACCTAAAGTTTTTGCTCTAATCGTGCTAGTACATATGTAAATACACCAACATAAACATAAATTCAGCTCGGCGTCACGTCGTCATGTCAACGGAGTCATAAAACTCGAGAGTACGTGTGAGTATTGCAACAACAAGTATACAGTTTGGCGAGGCGGCGGGAGCGCACCTAACGACCGTGTTCTGGCACTCGGTGCGCACGCGTAGCGCCCATTGAGCTAAGCCCGTGCCAGAATTATTATATACTAGCGACCCGCCCCGGCTTCGCACGGTTACAATCAATTTTAAGACTCATTTTTCTACACCTTCGGTTACATTGTTCAAATTTTACCAAGGATCCCTAATTTTTTTCAAAATGAAATGTAGCCTATGTCAAATTGGAAGAATGTAGCATTCTATTGGTGAAAGAATTTTTTAAATCGGCCCAGTACTTTTTGAGCCTATTCATTACAAACATACAAAAATAGGTACAAATCTTTCCTCTTTATAATATTAGTGTAGACTAACGGACGCCTCCCGCGACTTCGTTTGCGTGGAGAATGTTTAGGATCGGTACAGTATTTCCAGAGATCACCCCCTAGATACAAAAAACAAACAAAGTTCACCTCTTTATTATATTAGTCGCTGGCTTAGAGAGTAAACCTGCTAAGCACCTTTCTAACTCCTATGAGCTAGCAGGTTTACATAAGCCAACGTAGTGTAACTTAGTGTAGATAGTGTAGACTAGCGGACGCCCGCGACTTCGTCCGTGTGGAATTAGTAGCCTATGTCCGTCAGGGATAGTGTAGCTTTCTGTGTTTTTTTTTTAAACCGGTTCAGTATTTCCAGAGATTACCCCCTACATGCAAACAAACAAAGTTTACCTCTTTATTATATTAGTGTAGATAGTTTAGGTTAGTGCAGATGTAGATTAGTGTAAATGTAGATAGTGTAGATGTTGAAGTGTAGATTAGTGTAGATGAACGATGGAGAACGACAGATTAAAGGCCGGGCCACACCGGATGCGTTTGCAGCACGGCCCTTGAGACGCGTGTTCAGACGCCGGTTGTATGTAACAAATATTGTCAAATCTATGAGTATTATTAAAAAAATCAAAACATAAAACCCTAGTTCTTAGACATAATGACAATATACTAAAAAAACATTGCCCTAGGTTGGGTTAGGTTTTGAGGATGGAAAACTTTATCGCCGTTTGTATGGGAAGCGGTTTTTGGGGCTGGGTTCACACTCCTCTTAAAAGGTCCTTACGAGTGAAGTGGTTCATACTGTGTATGCATGACGCAGCCCTAAGAAGCCAGCTGGAGCCGTGTTGCATACGCAACGTCTTAACAACCGGTGCAGCTCGGCCTTTGCTAACCGTCCGCTACAATTTAAGGCGGATTCACAATACAAAGTGACCGTCGTATCGCCGTGATAAAAACGCTTGTTGCTATAGCTACACTCTACGCGACGCCATATTGCTATCTCTGATTGGTCGAAGCGAAAAGATCGTTGTTTTTACCCTACTGCCGCCAGAAGGGAAGGTTTTGTTTTTCGTATGTAATGTATGTAAGTGTGGCTATTTCTTTGACACGCTCTGCAGCCCAAACGGCTTCATGGACTTTGTCGTGTGAGGTGCCGTTGGCTGTAACCTGCGGCACGTGACGTAATCGCAGTTTGTACATTTCACAATAGATAAGGCAATTTTACGTACATTTTATCTTTCAATCGCACCGACAATCGACATAACGCGCAACTAAACAATCTGTGACGTAGAGTTAAAAAAAATTTTTTAAAACAAACTTTTCTATTGACTGTACTCTGTGATTGCATTGTCATCGGAGCTACACATACCTAATTGGAAAACAGTCCGACCACTGGATGTGAGCCAAAGTTCACTTGTAAGCTTTAAAAAGAAAAGAAATCATAAAAACAATCCATAGCATAATTAAAAAAAAGTTTGAGCAATGTAGATAGAAACACCTTCAAAACCTATTAAGTATGTATGTCTTAAATGTTAGATTAGAAGGTATCGTCTAAGGGGGACAAAAAAAAATTACAAAACATATTTGACCACCAACCAACAAACCTAAGTACTTGACCCATTGGTTTGAAGTTAAAATTAAATTTTTATATGCAAACGGGGACTCCCGAGAAAATAGGTTTCGCCAGAGGGGTTCCACTCCGCACTGTAGGCAAATCGCAATAGGTTGTCGGCTTGCCACGCGTCCGCTCTCTCTCTCTCTCGCTGGGTCAGTGTAATTGAAAACGAATGCAGTGCAACCCTCACGCGTCGCCGGGAGTTGGGGGGGAAGGCGGACGCGGCTGGCGCGATCCTTTTTACGCGAATCGCCTGGCAAATGTGTATGAAGTAATACGAACTATTTGCACGTGTTAATAAAGTTGGAATTAGTTTAATCGCGGTCGTAAAAGAGAAGTTTCTGTAGGTTAGTACTATTTATTTATTCTGTGGTTTCGCCCGGAATGGTGAAGGGTATTTGTTAGTTCTTTCATAGATATATGATATGATATGACTCAACTAAATACTGAGAACAACAACCACTGCTGTTTCATGACCAATAGGATTTTGTGATGTGATGAAATAGTGTTTTGTTATTTTATGTGTGAAATCATGATTAGATTGGAAAATGTATTTGTAGCTTATAGACATAGACATATAGAGTTTGGCTACTTGACTGAGGCAAATAATTTTATTTGCTACAACTAGAAATGAACAATTTTCCGATTTTTTCCTTTACTAGAGCAGTGGGAACTTGCTTCTTGTCAAATTTCATTATTCTGTTCAACAAAATAAGTTTTGTTTACAGACAGACAGACAGACACACAACAAAGTGATCCTATAAGGATTCCATTTTTGCAAATTAAGGTACAGAAGCTTAGAGAACTTCCAATGCAACATCTGGGGTGTTGAAAAAACTTTTGTGTGATAAAAATGATTACTCATAAAAATATGTAAATAATTAAAATGTATTCGATGAAAGGTGTTGAAATAAATAAAATAAAATAAGTTTATCTCAGATCAAGAGATCCATAATAAAGTACTTATCGAAACTTGAGCCCCAATAAATCATTAAATAACTCTGTAAACCATAACTAATGCATAGTGATAAAAACGATAAAAGCATGAAGGTTGTTGAGAAGGTCATACAAAACAATCTGTCACAAATTACCTAATTCGTCACAGTATAATTCTTAGCGTGCTACATTTAAAGCATAATAGCTACATGCTGCCTATTGGTGGACATACAGCCTAAGAGTCATTGAATTTCTAGTAGCTACTTTACATATTTAAGTAATAGATTCAGTGTTGTTTTGAAGAAGTCCATATCAACGAACTGGAACAAATTACCTTGCTACTCCGCCAAACCAGTGCCGGGCTCGTGCAATAAAATCAAGCGTTTTCGCATAAATATATATACATATATTTCGCACAGACGCAGCTATTTTGCACGACCCCGGCACTGGTTTCGCGGAGTAGCAAGGTAATTTGTTACAGTTTGTTTACATCCATTAGCCTCCCTTCTGGCAGGCATTAGGTAAAAATACCTCTGTTGCTACTAAGGAATGCAAACCAAACCCTGGTTATTTTCGCTTAGAAATAACAGCAAGTTAAAACTGGATATTTCTTTCTTCTGTTATTAACTCATACAAACCAGTAACAGCATTATTGTAAAAACTATTAAGAAGTAATTATCATTAGATAATTTGTCACCAAAGTTGGGCATGATTTTTATGTTGATGCAAATAAAGCATGACCACACAGGGACATAGGATAAAACAAATTTGCTATCCGTTCCTGTCTGTCCCACATCTTCGGCCGCTTACTCCCTCTAAACCCCGCAGCTGACTTTGATCTGGTTTTCACTGTCATTTAGATAATTGTTTTAGGAAGGTTTTTATTGACACTACGTCCTAATTGTACGCGCGAGAAGCATAGGCGCGTCGCGTGTACAATTAGGATCTAATCTAATCTACACTTCTACACTAATATAATAAGGAGGTAAACTTTGTATGTAGGGGTAAACTCTGAAACTACTGAACCGATTTCAAAAATTCTTTTACAGATAGAAAGCTACACTATCCCTGATGGACATAGGCTACTGATTTCACACGAGAAGTCGCGCGCATCTGCTAGTATAAAATAAAGTCGCTATCCACCTTTGTATGTCCTCATATCGATGGGGTCTTGCTCCTAAACCATACAACATATATTGATATGATTTTCACTGTCGTTTACAGATTTTTTTTTGCAAGGTGTTTGTATAGTCGACCCAGAAATTTCTTGACCACTTTTGAACCTTATCTCTTTGTAATAGGGTCGAAAAGTAGTCAAGCAATTTCTTGGTCGGCTATACATAAGATCCTAATTGTAGGGATATTGGGCAGATCGCTAGTTTACACTAAGTCATACCAAAACAAACTTAAAGTTAAATTGTTTTAAACTTTCGCGACTTTCACACATATTTATAACATTATCGAGACTTTAGCGCGATAAAAATAAATTTTTATCGCGCTAAAGTCCCGATAATGTTATAAATAAACTTAAAGTTTTATCTAACTGGGAATCCCCTCTGCAAATAACATCTAGCGTTTCCACGTAAGTGCAATGGATTCACGTTCACATTCGGGTTCCCTCTGCGCGTTTTTTTACCCGACTGCCGCCAGAAGAGAGGGCTAACTCTTAAGAAATATATTATCGGGTACCCAACACAGATGACGATGGCTGCGTCGTCTTATTTATAATGGCAATCAAGACTACTCGGATAAAATCGTTGTTGATTTACGTCAACGTTTCCACCGTTTGGCAAGGCCATAACCGTTGGTCGAGTGTGAGAATCGTCTTACTCATACAAGCTGTGCTTAGTCTGGGACTAGATCAATACTGGGTGTAAATTGTCCTGTGACCCATGAAACCCACAGTACAAGATATAATGTTTATTAACAAAACATAATGTAATTAAATTCCGTAATTGGCCAATGTTTTCTTAAATAAACATTGTATATTGTGTTGTGGGTTTCATGGTACAATAAAATAAAGTTAACAAGGTATTTATCTCAAAAGTTCAACACATTTCTGATGTGTTCAATATTATCTTTCCAAACTCTATGATTAAAAGTAAACATACCTTTTTCGGTGGTTGTTGCTTCCTCAGCAATCTCTTAGCATCATCGATCAGCAGGCCGGTACTTTTCTGGACCTCCACTTCGGTCTCCACATCCTGCAGTGGGAGCTCCTCGCACATCGTCCGCACTGCACTGTCCACCTCATCCTCCGAGTCACTGTCCGGCCGCACCGTGTCATCAAACAAACTGTCATCCGTCAAATCACCAATAGTCCGCGAGAATGAGTTGGAAAGCTTACAAGACACACCGCAGCCTGAATCACTGACATCAGACTCCGAGTCACTATCATCAGCAGACACTTCAGAGTCACTCTGGTCACCAAAAACATCATGCGATGTGTAACAGCTGTCTGGAGAATCCTCGAAAACAATGAATGAGTCTTCCGAGTCACAGTCTGAGACCCTTCTCGCTCGTCCAGCTTTTGGACTGTCCGTGAACACAATCTGGAAGGAATCCTCACTTTCTGTGGTTGATGTAGATCGGAAACGCCCAGAGACTTCATCAAAATATTCATTAGGCTTACATTCATGCTCTGGCACTTTCGTTTTCACTTCGTTAACACTAGGACAATGGCTGATTAGGTCACACAACTTTGTGGGTTTCACCAAAGGCGAGCTATCAGGGCTGGACACGTCTTCAGCATCAATTTCATGAGCAAATGTCATGTCATCTTGGATGTTCTTTAAAATATGGGACTTCTTTCTCTTGTCTGTTCCTCTGTGCTTCTTTGAGTGCTTATCTTGCGGTTTGTCAATTCGCATGCACTTTGTGCGATTGCTCGCTCGTTCATCTTGTTTATCTGTAACCGGTTCTGCAATAGAATCGGTAGATTTAGCTTCTAACCTAGATCTCCTAGGCTTTCTACATTGTAGTAATTCCTTTAATCTATTAACTTTATCTTCACAGGATGCTATTACTTCCACTTTTGAGTCGACTTTGGGTTCCGTAACACTAGTATTCCTGTCAGTTTCTTCATTACTTGGTGCTGTTTCAAGTTTTGTGTTAGCTTCATCTTTTGTCTCCCTATGGGGTTGTATTTCTAATTCCACTCGTACACTCTCAGTCTTAATTTTAGGTGCTTCTGCTTCTATCAGCTCTTCTTTGTGGTGGTTGAACGGGCTGAAACATTCCACATAAGGCTCATTGGCGAGGCGTACAAAGTCTTCTGGAGAGAAGGCATCTTCAAAGGACTCTTCCACCGATCCAGGCTCGATGAAAGCCTTACGAGGTCGCCTCCGGGACTTAGGGGTGGTTGTGGGTTGCTTAGCAGAGAGCAGGAGGCGTATCCGGTTGAGTTTGTCCTCGCACTGCGCGACCGCGGCGCCGCAGTCGCCGCTCATGGCGCCTCTCTCGCCAGCGGCCGACTGCTCCCCGGCCCGTGCTGACTTATTTAGGTCCTCCCGTTTGGACGCCTGCCAATCGGGCGGCGGCGACTCGGCGCGTTCAAAACAATCATAGTATTGCGGCGCCGGGGACTTAGCGCGGCGCTGGAACATCCCGCCCGCAATGGCGCTGAAAACGCCCGAAAAAAAACTACCTATCCCTGTGAAGGACGAGTAGTAATCGCTCCTCGATTGTGTGGGTTCTTTTTCCATCTTAGTCTCTGTAAATGCTTGCGGTATCACTTTAGGCTGTTCCGCCGTCACGATGGTGTCCGCTAAGTTCTTCTGCAGCGGATTCGGAATCAAATGCAAGTTGTGTATCAATATTTCGTCGGCAAACTTCTTTGTCATCTCGGACTTGGCTGCGTCGGTGCTGTAGTTGGATATGGAGTACTGCATCGTACCGAAGGGTGGTATTGGGTTCAGATTGAGCTGGTTGCGCTGATTGCGCCACTGATTACGATTTGTATTCATGTTTTGCGTTCTAAGTTAACAACTATGTCACTACGAAAAATTTGTCCGTGAGGATGCTACGCCATTCTAAAACTCAAGCAAGCATCGGGTCTGGAAATCTTGTTGTATAAGGGTCTAGGAACGGCTTGTGAGCTAGTCTACACCACTTTCTAGAGCACTTCAAGGGTACGTCCTGGGAAATCCACTCCAAATTACACGAAATCACTTTGTCACCACTGAACAATGTATCTCCACGCGACACGATGTCTGCAACGTCTAAGTAACTTGTCAATTTGTTTTCTTCGTGATAACTAACGTTGATGGGCTCCATTGTGGCAAAATTACGAGAACACATTAAACACACATCTTTACACTTCGGCCATTTTGAGAATAATAAAGTTAAAGGGCAAAGCAAAGATATTACACTTTTGTAGAATAAGTTGTCTATGGACAACTGGTTGATGTAACGCGAACGTATAAATTACATATTGGCCAACATAACAAAATAACATTGTAAAAGTATCCTTAAAGAAATCTCTCAACTTGCAGTTTACTGTTAATATTAGTCAATACTCAATACTAATCAATAAAGTAAATAAGGATATTTATTTATTTATTAATCTCATTGCACAAAAATACATTTAAATGTACAAAAGGCGCACTTAATGCTTTAAGACATTATCTACCTACCAGTCAACCTTTAGGCAAAACAGAAATCGTTGTAGGTAGTGCAACACAATACAATAACAATCTTTGGTAACAGATTCGTAACAGAAAATAAATTAAATTTTGTGTCATTGATTTTGTAGCTTACTAAAAAGTAAAATTGATTTTGTTTTTCACAAAAAATAGCCAGTCATATGTTAGGGTTTACGTCCACGTACCTAATGAAATCGAAAAAAAATCTGACAGATTTTGTAAAGTCAGTGATCTGTAATCCTTATAAATTAGTGCAGCTACTCGCTAAGAGAGGGCGCTACTAACTTCTAAATTTTATATGGACAAATAATTAGGCAGTTAAATTCTGATTTAATCTTTAAATTATCAAAGTGGTATCACTCGTTGGGGATTTAAGTACCTTATTATAGTCATAAGCTAAACAAGACTGCAGCGTTATTTAGTCATAATGCTGTCGAAAAATAATTAAGTACCTACTACAAATACCACCAGTGTAATTTTCAACCATTCCAACCAACCATATTGTTCTCCAATACTTACACTGTATTGGAGTACCTACTTGGGGCCGTGTCCATACTAGTACAATAAGAAGTGGACACAAGCATTCATGGTAATGTCTGTGGCACAAAATAAATAACAGTAGGTACAAGCACAGAAATCTCTCTTAGAACAAAAACGGCGTTTAAGTATAAGAAGCATCCTACTCTATGCCTTTCTGTTTATCGTATAACGCGTAGTCATTTGCACGCGTCGCAACTCAATTCCATCGGCCCCAGTGCAGAGGTGCTTCGAACAACTTGTAAACAACTTCGCGAAGTGCGCCGTGCGCACCTGTCTGTGGCTTGAACCATAGTTTAAAATTACTCCATACAAATCTTTACAAAATATTGCAGTATCCATAACTGACTGGGGAACACACGCATCGTCAATCAATAGTCTGTGGCTTGACCCACAGCTTAAAATGGTTCCATACAACTATTCAAAACATATAGCAGTACATTTAACAAAGACTGGATAACACGCGCATCGTCATTAGTCTGTGGCTTACACCACAGCTTAAAATCTATCCCTACAATTTATTTCAAAAATAAACAGCATCCAAACAGAGACTGACTAACCCGTATCTTCGTAGTCTGTGGTCTAAGCCACAGACTAACGAAAATAAGCGACACACAGTCACAGTATGAATACTGTCAGTTTTATTAATCACATGTATGGAGTTATTTTAGACTGTGCCATTGCCACAGACTAATGAAAACCTTTGCGTCATCCAGTCAATTAATTGAGACTGCTTATTTAAGTAAAAAAAAATATGGGATCATTTTAAGCTGTGGTCAATGCCACAGACTGCAAAATATGGGTGCCTACCTATTATAAAATCTATTGTTTGATACTGCATTTTTAACTCAGAACTAAAGATTTTTCCCGCCTTCCGCCAGAAGGGAGGGTTTATTCTTTCAGGTTCAATTATTTAGAGTACGTAGAAAGAGAGTATTAAGTTTGTGTGATTGTCTATCGATACAGCAGTTTTGAAAAAAAACCAGAATGACCGGATAGAAGCAATATACCCACTATTTAGTTAGACTGTGATGAAAGCAAAAAAAGTAATCGAAAAACGTGACATTTAAAAATCGTTTAATAAATCGTTCTAATTTGAATATATGACTTATGTCGTCACACGATAGCCGCCGGTTTCTCTAATTTATACTAATTACTTATTGTTTCTAGGTAAACTATTTTATGTGTGGTGTAAAGAGCATTATTTCATTAATTTATTTCTCTGTGTGTTGTCTCGGCTTGATTCTGTGAAGTCCCTCGGACACAAATTGTGCATTTTAATTTGTATAAATAAAACAATGACAAAACATTAACATGTTATTTTATTAAATAATTAGGGATACGCATAGATTATCTTCTTTTACCATTAAACATTCTCTTATATTTTTTTTATTAATTGACTTGTACCACCTTGACATAAGCACTTATTCTACATATACATACTATTCTATATTATTATTCTATACATGTTGATAAAGGCAATAGGTATGTTATAGTTACTACGGTAATGGAAAAAATTCGTACGGAAAAGAAAATAAATATATTTTTTTTCAGTTAGTTTTCTAATTTTTCAATATTTTTGTGATATTTTTAAAATTTATGATTAATAATAAGTATAATAACACTAAAATATAATTGTCATTTATTCTTTAACGATAGAAATGATGAAATCGGAAGAAAGTACTACTCTTGTCATTTTGGTATAGTTTTTTTCAGTAAAACGTATTTTTCTTTGTTTTTGTCTAAATTTGACACTAAGCAATATTTTTCCATCACTTATTTATTTATTTATTGGAAACAAAACTAAAAAATTTCGTAAAATTACCCATCACTAGTAGACACAATTTGTACCCGTTGCTAGTTGCAGCATGACGTAGTACTATTATCTATTCTGTGGTTGCAGTACGAATGCGCCGGTCCGACTGGAGTAGTATCGCACTTTGTATGGCTAGTGAGAGATTCAAAGGCCCTAGGGCATCGAAATGAGAAAATGAGTCTTCTTATTTCGATGCCCTAGGAGTTAAACATAAAGGGTCAGTTGATTTGCGGTTCTTTTAGGATCACTGGCTCTTAAGGACAACATCACATATCTTTTTTAGGATTTCATGCCCAAAGAGCATAACCCTTCCTTCTGACGGCAGTCGGGTAAAAACTATATTATATTTGTTTTAATTACAAGATTGCGGCGAAATGTGCCGTATATTTTTTGTCTTAAATATCAGACAGTGGCTGTTAAAAGGTTCAACATGGTATTAGGATAATGTTGCTACTCGATACTAGATGGCGCTGAAACGCCACAAAACGCCATCTCGCATTTACCCTTGTCTTTTTTAACTATATGACATTTGTTTTGATTACAAGACTGTGGCGAAATGAGCCATAAATTTTGTGTCTGAAATATCAGACAATACCGGATATCAAGTTAAACTACACGAGTTTTAGTTTTGCTACTCGATACTAGATGGCGCTGAAACACTACAAAACGCCATCTCGCATTTACCCTAAACTTTATGACATTTGTATTAATTACAAGGCACCCTCCCTATTGGCGGCGATTTGGGACAGATTTTTTATCTTTCAGTTTAGAATAAGATTTTACTGTTTTTTTTTCTTTTTCTTAATTTAGAATTTGATTAAATAAATAGAGAGAAAGAAAAAAAAACAGGACTGTGGTGAAATGAGCCATATATTTGGTGTCTGAAATAGACAATGGCGGTTAAAAACTTAAATTACGTAAGTTTTAGTTTTGCTACTCGATACTAGATGGCGCTGAAACACTACAAAACGCCGTCTCGCATTTATCCCTGTCTTATCTTTACATAGTATTAATAAAATAAAGTCGCTATCCTTTCTTGTCTGTCCGCATGTCTTCGGCTGCCTACTCCTGCTAAACCATGCAACACGCAACGGATTTAGATACGGTTTTCACTGTTGTTTATGGATTTTATTACAGGTTTTTATGTACATTAAATACATTCAACTTTGTACCCGTATCAGCGAGAAGTTAATGCTAAGACTGGGTTCACAATCAGAGTTTATGATCGATAAAAACGCAAAAACGCGGCAAGTGGCTGTTAATTTGGTCAATGGCCGCGTTTTTGCGTTTTTATCGCTCGTAATTGCTTATTGTGAACCCAGTCTAACGCGTTGCGACGTTTTTCGGGTCAGTAAACTTGCACTAAGGGCTCGGCGTGTGGTTGACAATGTTTGTATGCATAGGGATTGCAATCCCGGGATTTTTAGTATGACCAATTCCGGGATCTCGGTATCATGGATACCAAAAATCCCGGGATCCCAGTATTATGGATACTAAAAATCCCAGATATCCCAGTACTATGGATACCAAAAATCATGGGATCCTGGTATTGTGGATACTAAAAATCGCGGAATCCCAGTACTATGGATACCAAAAATCCCGGGAAACCGGTATTGGGGATACTAAACACACCGGAATTGCAATCCCTTGTTGGCGGTGGACAGGCTAGGCTAACTCTTCGTCGGCCTTCACGCGCTCGATGGGCGACAGGCTCTTGAGCGCGTCGTCGAGGCGCGCCAGCCAGCCCGCCAGGCTCTGCCAGCGGCTCCACAGGAACCACAGCAGCAGCGCCAAGAGCACGCACTTCGTCACGCGGTCTACGTAGTACCGGCTGGAGCCAAATAAATAATAGATTAATTATAAAATCATTTCGGTTTCGTACCTTTTTTACACAAAATAGGAAGGCTAACGAGCAAGTAGGTTACCTGATGGTAAGTGATCGCCACCGCATACCGCCACCATATACATCGCAACGTCAAGGAGATTGCAGATGCGTTGCCAACCCAAAGGGCTAAGATGGTATACCTCTTTTTAAGTGCCGTAATTGCACCGGCTGTCTAGCTAACTGCAAGCAAGCACGTTGCTTAGCGTGTCGATTAGCGAGCACGATGATGGTAGCGAACCGGACGGAACTTAAACAAGGTAATACCACCCGCTACCACCTCAAAAGGCAAAAAGAATCTTGAAAGGATCACTTTGTTATCCATCTGTTTGTTTGTTTGTCTGTCTGTCAAAGGAACTCCCGTTGATCGTTGATGAATTATCTGGCAAGAAGCAATGTCTTATATTATTAGGCTATAGCAGAAATAAAGGAAATTATCCGAGAACAATTTTATAATTTTTAACATGAAACTACCGTGAGACTCAGACATATTAATAAAACGGATCACTCACGTATTTTTGCGTCGGGAAATGCCCGACATGTTTCGGACCAGTCCGTGGTCCTTAATCATGAGCACGCACACAACAACAACAACTAACACAACAACTAACAAACAATTAACAACAATTAACAATTTTATAGTTACGTAGTAAATCACAAAAAAAATCGATGATTAACTTATTTGCAGTTGGTAAACTCACTGCGACATATGTTGATGTATGGGGACAACTGTTTTTTAATGGCAAAGTTAAGTTTGTCCCTCAATCCAGTTTATGTTTTGTTAGAGCAATGTTCGGTACATAATATTAAGTTTGGACGGAACTTTTAATAGTGCATGAGTCCGACTCGCATATGGCCGGTTCTTTTTTGGAGTCGCTTAAAAATAGATTGACTTGTGGAAGGCAGCGCTGTCTTTAAACTACTGGAGGCCCTGGGCACATCATGACGGCCCCCTATGACTATGACAGGGATGGCTAACCTTTTCGGCTAAATTTTTCAAACAATACAAAGGTAGCGCCGTGACGTGCCATATTATCACCGTTTTGTCGAACAAATTATTTGAAAGGAAAGTACCATAGATTGCAAGGATGTCATGCCGTGCCCAAATATTTTTGCTGTGTGCCACCTTCGGCACGCGTGCCATAGATTCCCTTTAACATGCCAGAGGTCCATTTTGTTAACAGACACAAGGAATGAAGCTAGGGGGCTCCATGTATCGCGATGCCCTAGGCACTTACCCGAGTGTCCTAGGGATAAGGGGTACTAGTGCAACTCACATCCTATGCAGTTTCCTCGCTCTCGCCAAGTTCCCAGGGTCCTCCTTGCAGCAGTACTGCCTCAAGCCAAGGACGTAGTCCTTCAGGTACTCGGGGACGTTCACTCCGCTGACGTCGGTGTAGAAGGTGCGGTTGTCCTCCTCGGACACGCGCGAGCGGAGGGAGGTGAAGTTGGTGTTCCGGAAGTTCCACTCCTTGGTCGTGTAGTACTGGAGGACGTTGAGGCCGTGGCTGATGCGTTTCTGGACGTTTATCATGCTGCGGACAGTTAAGCAAGCCAGGGGTGCAATTTTTGAATCTCACCGGGTGACTAAGGTTCACCAAGATGGCCGAATCTCTATGAAAAACGTCTATTTTGGTGAGCTTTAGTTACCCGGTGAGATTCAAATGCAATTTTTGAATCTTACCAGGTGACTAAGTAAAGCAATCCCCCCCACAATCTTCTACGTAAAGACGTCAATAGTCAAAGGGCAAACCGTTTTTGGTGGTGGTCCTTACGCGTCTACGGAACCACTCCTGTGTACGCGTAAAGTTCTCTCAGACCCACAATAGGCATGCCTTTTGACTATTGTTAAATCACCTATCTGTGTTGAAATAAATTGTCATTTGTTAAGCGATCGTAGCCGCCCGTACCCTTCGCGAGGACTACGATCAGCAAAAATAAAAGTCATTTAAAAAAAAAAGCTTTAGTCACCCGGTGAGATTCAAAAATCGCACTCCAGTTATAACCCCTTAAACAAGGATGGCAAACCATTTTTGAAAAATTTCCAAAAATATTAAAAGGTTGCGCCATGAGCATGACGTGCCATTATTACCGTTTTTTCGACTGAATCACCTAAAAGGAGAGAAGGATCGATTGCAAAGATGTCATGCTTTGTCCAAAATTTATGCCACAATAGGTTCACCATTCCTGCCCTGCATGGTAACGAGGCAGTTCTCATGATGCAACCCGGACTTGCAGGTGGTATGGTAAAGGAACTCACAAGGTCTTCTTCCCCAGCAGGGACAGTGGTGTGTCGATGAGGTAGGCTGGTAGTAGCTGTGTGGTGATGATACAGAACTGGTGATGCAGCCAGGAGTGACAGGTGCTATGGGAAAGGAACTTACAAGGTCTTCTTCCCCAGCAGAAACAGTAATGCGTCTATGAGGTAGGCTGGCAGTAATTGTGTGGTGATGAGACTGAACTGGTGATGCAGCCACCAGGACTTGATGGAGCCGCCGGGGTACCACAGGGCCACTGTTAACGGGTACTTGTTGACCCAGTCCTCGCCTGTACGCAAACAGAATAGGGTAAACACCTCTTTTATTATTGTCACGTAAAGTACCAGGATTATGAACGCAATGACTATTTACGTTAGTTTAGGTAGATGCTTATCTATGCAGCCTGAAATAATAGCTCGATTGCCTTGTTGACATTGTTAATATTATTGGTGCATGAATATAATATAAACATGATTGGTAGATACTAAATAATAAAACCCTGAATGTTGAGGGAAACATAACATTTGTACGCCTAAATGGCAAAACATAGAGATCCCTAAATGTCATATCTTTAAGATATAATCTGTACACCTATGTTCCACAAATAAAGTATTCTATTCTATTCTATTCTAATAAATTGATTCTTTTCTGTTCTACTCCATCAAAATGGAACACTTTTCTTTTTTTTCCTACAGACGCCTGTTAACTGTTGTAACTATTTTACAGAAACTATTTAAAATATCTAAATATAATTGAATTTATTGAATTGGAATGTTATTTTTCAATCCCACCAGGTGACTAAACCTCACCAGAATAGCCGTTTTTCGTAGAGCTTCGGCCATTTTGGTGAGCTTTAGTCACCTGGTGAGATTCAAAAATTGAACCTCTGTACCGTATTTTAGTGTGGTAATTATACCATTTCTCATCCTAGAGGCACGGGGCACTCACCGAGCCGGATCATCTCTCCCCAGGTGCAACGGAGCGCGCCCGACAGAGTGATGTTGAAGAACTGCGCCTCTTTCTTCCTGACGGAGAATTAAATAAATTAACAGTCTAAACTTTACATAAATAAAGACATCATATTTACATTTCCTATACGTCGTAGCATTGTTGATCGGGAGAGAAATAGAGAAAACTCTGCTGAGGACAGATGTAAACCCAAATACAGATCCAGAGCTGAGGCTGAGCTGGGGCTGATGACCCTGCTGGGTAGGTCGACCAGTGATGAATCTTCTACTTCGACTTCCCTTACTCAAAGGTTAGATCCGGTCTTGGGTAAACCTCTCTTTTTATACTGTCAACTAGCTTCTGCCCGCGGCTTCGCCTGCGTGGCCCACAGGAAACAAATGACATCTACATTTGAAGCGCAAAAAATGTGTTTATTTTCGACTTCACATTAGAAATCTTGAAATTATCAGTGGTTCTCTAATATATTAAGCATGTTATTATACATATACTTAAACCTTCCTCTTAAATCACTCTATCTATTAAAAAAAACCGCATCAAAATCCGTTGTGTAGTTTTAAAGATCTAAGCATACATACATACAGACAGACGCGGGAAGCGACTACTATTACTATGTAGTGATGATGATGATGAATATTTTGCCAAATTTTGACTAATCTATTTGTATAGTGGTAACACCAACCATTGAGATGCGCGCGAATTAAAATCATGCGCGACTTTTCGACGGGGTATTAAGACTCTCTTGGGATCGATGGTCCCCATAGGCGGGGGATCACATCCCACCAGGTGATCCACAACCTCGTTTCCCTCCCTATTCCACAGGAACACTTACTTGTCAATGGCGGTGGCGTAGGCCAGGAGCACGCAGCCGTTGACCACCACGTCGACTGGCATTGCGTCCGCCAGGTACGAGGGCTCGCAGTGCATCGTGCGGATCACGCCTGGCCACGTTTAATGTTATTATTACCTTCATGGTTAGAGTTTGCGGGTGGTTGGACCTTGTGCAAGGTCCGTCCGGATCGCTACCACCATCTTCATCCAGAGCAAGACAGCCGGTGTAATTCCTTGCACAAGAGATATTCCATCTTAGCCCTCTGGATTGACAACGCATCTGCAATCTTCTTGGTGTTTCGGGTGTCTATAGGCGGCGGTGATCACTTACCATCAGGTGACCCACTTGTTTGTCTTTCTATTTTATATAATAAAAAAAAGTTGTCTTACTAAACACAACATTTTTATGGTGGTAAATTTATTTATTTTAGCACGTAATTTAATGTCAGATACAATTAAGTATATAGTTATAAAAATTAATTCCAACAATATTAAACAAATCAAAGATATATTTATTAAACCAAGTCATCAAAATTAAATTATAAACAAGCAAACTTAAAAACTACTTAACATGATATTAAACTAAACTAAATATATGGTCGTTGGCATCGGTGTGGTTTGGCTGGCTGGCACCGACTCCAAAAGGTAAATAAAATGTATGGAATTGTATGAATCAATTTGATTTTATGTTTGGATCGGAAATCGGAAGTAGGCGGTAGGTTTTTCGCGGATTATTTTTGCTTTTTAGTTTTTTGGTTGTTTTTTAGAAGACGGTTTTAGTGAGTCTGGTTGTTTACCTAAGTTACAAGCCTAATCTCCATTCCTCACCACCTTTTACAAAATATTGCTTTTCCCAATGCAGAGACGTTAATACTTTCTCCTGGTACTTCACCATCAGCTCCACTTCACCATATATGCATTGTATACATTGGATAGGTCACACTATCTCAAATTTAAGGGTAGATGGTACCTTTAGCGCTCCCGATGACCAGCCCCGAGGGCCCGTTCAGGTTGTCCACCCACCCCGGGATAGGCTCCTTCAAGGCTGCAGTCACTGAAAAAGAATAAATCTACATCTACACTAATATAATAAAGAGGTAAACTTTGTTTGATTGTTTTTTGTTTGTATATAGAGAGTAGTCTCTGGAACTACTGAACCGATTTCTAAAATTCTTTTACAGATAGAAAGCTACACGATCCCTGATGGACATAGGGTACTAATTCCACGCAAACGAAGTCGCAGGCGTCCGCTAGTTTAGTATACACAAGCGTATCGTATTTCCGTACGTGACAGAGTCCGTTATGTAACCATTATTTCATTTCATTTTGGGAGAGAACCGGAGTGGTCGATATCGGAACTTGGGTTGCGTCGCTGAAATGGAGATGGGCTGCGCACGTGAGCCGTATGCCCTGTGAGAGATGGGCCCTCAGAGTCACCGAGTGGGACACTGGAACGTGGGACGACAACCGGCGCGTTGGACGGATGAAATCACCCGTGCGATTGGGAAAAATTGGATATTTGCCATTGAGAAGAATTATACCGTAGTGCGTGTCGGGTTACCTCTTGTACCACATGCTGTGGTTCAAAGTCAAAGTCAAAATATCCTTATTCAGATTAGGCTTACAGGAAGTAATTATGAATATCAAAAAATTAGCCACCGGTTCAGAAAAAGCCCCTGATAAGAAGTTCTCGTTCCCTTATGTGCACACTGAGAATCGGTGTAAGTATGATTTCTCAGCCTATTTGATGACCGATGGCTAATAGCCCGACAAGGGGTATTTTGACCCAAATGATACAGTGTACAATGTGACATTGGTATAGTCGACCAAGTAAGCTTTGCCACTTTTGAACCTTATTGCTTTGTAACACGATCGAAAAGTGGTTAAGCAATTTCTTGGTTGACTGCACAAGCCTCATTGCTGCCATTAGGAAGAGTTATTCTCACCAATGGAAGGCCGAGCGATGGCGACCGGAAACTTCTTCGCGTACTCCGCCACCATGTCCTCGGTTATGGCCTTTGTGTACGCGTACGTATTGGGCTCTGAAGCAATCAGTCTGCGACAGAAATGACAAATAGTTAAAATACACTTTTTATGAATGTACAGCCTAGTGAAAGGCCAGGTCAGGAGTACCCTTAACCGACGAGCATGCATGAAGTGAAGAATGTTGCAAGAGTAAGGAGAAGTGAAACAGATTCACCACTCTCTGATATGTTCCCGATATCATATAATATGGAGGATAGGCCAATAGAGAGAACTCTCACCAGGCGGGTGTTATGCCTGGGGACCACAGTCCGAAGGATGAAAGTTGGAAGTTATACATATATTTATATGCGTCCGTGTAACAAAACTTCGTTAGCGTGATGTAGCGCATGTCAGTTGGTTTCCTCTAATCTACACTAGATGGCGCTAGAGTCGCTACAATATCAAACAGATCTGTGATATCGTCTTTGATTGTGTTCATACAATAAACAGAGACAGCATAACTGATATCTGCTGGATATAATACCAAAAATTTATCAGGGAGTGATAAAACAGGCCCTAAGCAAAGCAAAGGTTGTATGCAAGAAAGCAACTCGGAGTCTGTGGTCTCTATCTACTCCTCCGGGAAATAGGCGTGACTTTATGTATGTATGTATAGCTTAGTGGATAGCGATAGCGACCCTAAGATACGCACATAGAAATAAACTCAGAAAAACTAAACTTGAATACATTTCAAGTTGAATAAAGACACTGTACGCCATACGCAGAGTGGCTGGCAACACCTGGATGAGAGGAGCCGAGGATCGGTCTCAGTGGCACGCCTTGAGAGAGGCCTACGTCGAGCAGTGGACAAACATGAGCTGGTTATGATGATGATTGTAATGAAAGACGCTGTTAATGTTTTTTAAGATGTATAACAGCGTTACTTGGGCTCCAAATAGTCCAGCATATCGTCGTCCATCCAGCGCACCAGGTCCATGACCCAGGCGGGCTTGTGCGCGGCCGGGTACAGCTTCTCCTCCAGCACCTCCAGCTCGCAGCGGCAGTACGCGGTCGACAGGTGCACCAGGACCTAAACACAAGTTTTTATGGAAAAGAGAGGTCAACGGGCAAGCGTCACTTTATGGGAAGTGATCAAGTGATTAGTAGAGGGAGACGCATTGTGGAATGAATTAAATTTTTGTAACCGAAATTTCTCTCGATTTTTATTTTAAATGTTTTTAACATTCAAATTATTAAATTAAAATTGTAATGACAACACAAAGAAAAATTAGGGCAAGGCACGGAATGCTGATGTTGCAGGTTCAAGTCCTGCCATTGCCCTAATTTTTTCTTCGTGTTGTCATTACAATTTTAATTTGAATGAATTAAACTTCGGCAAAAACCGGAGAGTGTGTAGTATCATAGTAACGCCTGTAGGTATTTGCTTTTTCGTGCTTCTGCACTACAGGAGCAAGTCGATGTGTGTGTACAGTCAGCGTCAAATATACCAGAGCGGGCAAGGTGGTCAAAAATATCTGAGCACGCCCGAGCGTATTCGACAACAGAGTTGAGTTCAGATATTTTTGACACCTTGCCCGCTCTGGTATATTTGACGCTGACTGTACACGCGTCTATGTGTGGGCACTGCGCACCATACTAAAAGCTAGAGATTACTAGATAGAGCGTTTTAAACCATCACTATGTTCCGCACAACTGCAGTTCCGTCACCTCTCCTCACTAACTCTGTCTCACTTTTGTTTGCGATAGGTGTCATAACGTCGTGCGACCCATTGCACTCGTTAGTAAACTTGTGAGAACCATGATCATTCTTCTAAAGTCGAAACTATTAGCATCTTCTAGGTGAGCCTGCTACATCTTTGGCCTCATCTTCATTTACCATCAGGTAAGATTGAAGCCAAACGCAAACCCATTTCTAATAAAAAAAAACTTTTTCGTCAATACCTCTGATGACAACGGTCCGGATGGAACTTGTGCAAAGGCCCGTCCTAATCGCTGCCACCATCTTTCTTGCTATTTCAGCCGCTACGCAGCAGTGCTTAGACTACTGTAGTCAGAGGCGTATTTAAAGATTTGGCGCCCCGGGCCATTTAGCTTTGGCGCCCCATTAAATGGCGATAAAGTATTTCATTTTAGGGGCGGCTGCCGCCCCTCGCAGCCTGGCGCCCCAGGCCATGGTCTGGATGGCCCTAGGGTAAATACCCCCCTGACTGTAGTATTCTAGCGTGGAGACCAGGATAACCGGTGGAACGTCTTGCACAAGAGGTATTTTACCATAGCCCTTTGCACTGGCATTGCAGCCTTCTTGGTGTCGTGGGTGTCAATAGGTGGTGATCACTTACCATTGGGTGACCCAATTGCTCCTTTACCTTCCTATTTTGTAAAATATATTTAAGTCGAAGCTGGGGTTTCTGAATTTAGGCGGCGCGTGGTTATTTTGTATACTATCATTCTTTGCCTGTTGTTCACTGTACCTCCAGGTTCTCCATCTTCTCCGCGAGTCGGAGCACGCGCAGCGTCCCGGTCGTGTTGAGGGCCACTGCGTCCTTCAGCCTTTGGTCGAACCTGGAACGGGTCAAAGTTACGTGACTTACGTATCTTATGCTTGTAAGAGGAGTGTGAACCCACCGCTCTCCATTAATAAGGCAATTACGTTTTCCACCCTCTAAACCTTAACCTATATCCTTGATTATTTTGTATGATGTCATTATGCCCTAGAACTAGGTTTGTATGTTTTGATTTTTTAAATATAGGTACTTTCCTATTAGGTAAATATGTAAAAGCATCCGCCAGGCAACTAATTTAACCTGATCCTGTTTATGTCCGCCGGCCCTCACCTGACGCAGGCGGCGCTGTGGAACACGACGTGGCAGCGCCGCTGCAGCTCCTGGCGGTCGTCGTTGCTCAGGCCGAGCTCGTCCTCCAGGATGTCCCCGCTGACCAGTCGCAGCTTGCTGAACACGTCGGGCTGCTTCTCGCGGAGAGGGCCGAAAAGCTGGTGGGTTTCATAGCATTAGAATAGACGACGTGAACTTTATGATTTTTACCCGACTGCGCGACGCAAAGGAGAGTAATATCTTTCTCAGCCTATATATATGTCTGTATGTATGTATGATTGTTCCCTCGTGCTCTAGAGACCAAACGCGTGGGCTGATTTTGGTGATTCTTACGTCAATCAATTTGTCTTATTCTAGCGAGTGTCACTATAATTAAAAATGTAGACCAGCTCAAGTCTTCCCAATAATAGTTCCCCGAATTTTAAACTTCATGAAACTATTGCAACGGTGTTAGTATTCGACATTCTTTAACAGAACTTCGGAATACTGCACTTGTTTTAGTCTTTTCAGTTTTGATTTTTTTTACGCAGTTGTTTTTTTTATGTGGCGTTCGTTATGTATAAATGCAATTAAGTATAACTAGTTTTTGCTAAAACGCAAGAGGGCTTTTTCGGTCGTCTACACACTATCTTTAACACGAGAGGGCGGGTTTAATTTATCCTTCCCTGCGTCTCAGTCTCAGTCTAACCAGTGTCATAAGAAAAAGAAGGAAAGAGATAAACTCAGATGAACTTAACTCGGCTTTGACTAGGCTAGTCACTGACTATGTGACTATTATCATTGCTACACCCTACTGGGGTATCATGTATGTTACGCTGGAATTGTAAGATCTTTATATTTACTACATGTATGCAATTGAATGAATAAATGAAAATGTGTCTGAGAGTGCTAACTGCCAGTTCTAATAACACCATTGGTGACGTCACAGTCTAGCGGTATCTATATCTCATCTGATGCCAGTAGCCGATACAAAGTGATGATCTCGTCTCCATGTCTGGCCACCTTCGGCATCATAACCTCACCTTGTTGCTACACAGCTCCCGCAGCCGGTCTTCGCTAGAAACGCCGCGCTTCGGACGGAGTAGCAGGTACACGGTGCTCAGCTCTGGGCAGCATCGCAGAAGTTTCTCCACCAGAACCTATTGAAGGATAGGTATTGAAAAGTTTAGGGGAATTCTTGGAAACTCTCATTCCCCTGGCGCATGCTTCAGCATATTCACCTAAATACGTACTAAGAATGTGTAAATCTTTACAAAACATGCCAGAGGTATCAATATTTTCAAGAATAACCCACGTTATGTGTACTTAGCAAAAATTTATAAACATTTTAAAACATGCGCCAGGGGACTGATAATTTTCAAGAATTACGCAGGAACGCTCCCTCATTGAGACGAACTTGACAAACTCAACTTGGCCGATCACGTTAGGGCTGTAAACTGTCACTTTATCTAGACACTTAGAACCTCCCCCCCCCCCCCCCCATGGTTAAGTGATGACTAACCATGGCGGGGACTAAGTGACTAGATAAAGTGACAGTTTGTGGCCCTAACATGACCGGCCAAGTTAGCCACTGATAAGTGGTCACCTCAAAGCTTCGCCTTCGTCTTGGTCCGCTGACTCACCTTCCCCACGAAGCCAGTAGCGCCCGTGATCAGGACATTCTTGCCCGCGTAGTACTCTCCGACTGTGAGCCCCATCGTGAACCTCTGCCGACAAATTAACGACACTCGCTTTCCCTGTGGGTAAAGGCCCTGTTTTTATTGGTTAAACATTTTTGTAATGATATGGGAATGGGGTTACACTGATGCCACGCCACTGCGACCAGGATTTAGGAGCAGTGGTTTTACTGAAATTTCAGTCGCCACGACGCTGATTGTACGGGTTTAAAATGATCCGCTGTAAATTATAATCTTGGCTCCAAATAGGATTTTGTCCCATTTGGCGTCGAGACCATTGGTCTGCGATGGCCTAGCGCTCTGAGCCTCTTTAGCCAACTTTTCATCAGGCTCGTTGACGTCACAGCTGACCGAAGAGCTGGCAGTTTTTCGGACAAAGAATAAGTATAGTAGTACAGAGAGGGAATGCTGCCAGCGTCTTCGGTACCATGCCTAAGGGGCCTAATATTTTCGATATTTTTTTAATTATTTTTGATATAGTTAAATATGTACGTGTTAATTGTAGGATACTTTTAGTTTTTGTGTAGTTTTTATTTTTTAACGTAATATAGGATCGGCATAAATTATAGGAACTTACCTTGCACAAAATAGCCGTTATGTCAGAGTGATATTGCAGCAAGAGAAATGCGCACAATGCGCTGCGCCCGCGGGTCAGCCGGCATTCATTTACATGGGGGAAATGATAAGGCGGCGCGCGCGCAGGGCGCTAAGGAACGTCGCGTTTATTTATTAACCCCCTTATTCATAAACGCTTCGTAAAAGTTTGTTAGTTAACATGTTTTATGTCTTTATCTGTCATTGTGACGTTTACCCTCAAATAAAAGGGACAAAACATTTGTTAGCTTAAAAAGATGTTAACTTTTTATAAATAAGGGATTGCACAAACTTAACTATAAACTGTACAGAAGGCGTACTAATGCCTTAAGGCAATCTCTACCAGTCAACCTTTAGGTAAAGCAGAAATAGGCAGTAATACTAACTGTATAATAACTTAGGTCCACTACTTCTGGTGGTCGGAGAATATATGCGAGCAAGAAAGCTAGAGTTAGAGGAAGGCTGGCCAGGGGACCCCTGACCTTGAGGACCCTGGGGTACGGCACACCCTAGCTCCTGGGTTGCTACGCCACTGACCACAGTCTAGAGTTTGAAACCTGATTATATTACCTCGAATTGGCAATCCCAAATCACTGTCAAACGTCACTGCTTGGCCAAAGGACTAAGATTCCCGCCCACTAATTATTATTTAAAAAAAGTCACTGCCGTGAGACCGCGTGTAGCGACTTTTCAGTCTAAATTATCAAACCGTGCTTAGAATACAATTGGAGGGTAACGTCAGCACACTTTCATTTTATAGACTTGCGCCAAGCTTCATTCCTATATCTATGAAATGACAGCGCGCTGACGTTATCCTCCAATTGTATTCTAATCACGGTTTGATAATACTGTCGTGTGCTGTTTTCACGGCGCCGTGTCGGAAACTGGATGCAATCTTGCCGTATTAGCCGTGTATTACATGACTAACATGAGTTTGCGCACGAGGGTAGCGTTTTATAACTGTATAGCAACAGAATTATTAGATTTTGTGCTAATTGACAGCCGGGTTGTGAATCAACTACGTCGTATTATGATTTTGTGTATAGCGTCTTATCTTATACTATAGCGTGCATAATCCATAGTTTAGAAGGATAATTGTTCATGGACTTTTGTTGCTATTTCAATAGGTCTCAAGCAAATTGCAAACACGTGACACGTGACAGCGGGCAAACGTCTATATTTTAAAATCCAAGATGGCGCAGGTAATTTTTTTAAGTCGTCACACAGCCATATAATTATGGGTGCCGATTACTCGTATAATGATGCATTACTATTGTATTTCTCGATGAATGTTGGCAGTGCGCACGTAACAGTGCCGTCTAGTTCGTCACGCTCGCTGCATTTAATTGCAGTTCTTTAATACGCACGCGCACGTAACTATTGGGCGTCTCTGTTGACTTACTGTTGTTGTACATGCTCTGCTGTCGATTCTTACATAATTATAGGCTCTAGCATGACCGCTGAAGTTTAGTGTATCTTTCTGTGTGCTCTTTTATTATGACACTGTCTAGGTAAGGCCACAGAATAAATAATAGTACTAACGTACAGAAACTTCTCTTTATCTACACACATATCATAAAGGCTAAATAACGCGTTCAAAAACCCTAGGAAATGACCAGCATTATTACAACCAATGTTATTATAAGAATTTTCTTGTCTGTGGTAGTAGGTAAATCTGTTCTTTATTGCTCATCACATTACCGATATCTCGTGACTGCTCGTGACGTTATGAATTTAAATTTGGAACAGCTGTCAAAATTCAAATTGGTCTCTATTCTAGTATCCACAGATATTAAAACAGTTATCGATACGAAACGTCAACTCAGTATGTTTTTTTAATTTAAACGTACGACATTTGATCACGAGTGACATGACAATAGGGACTTCATTCGTTCGTCTATGGTTTAAAAAAAAAACGTTCGTCTTGACGGATAGATCGAATCACAGAGTACCTTTTTAATATACATGGCCGCCATTAGTTGTCATACGTTTGTTGGTTTTTTGCTGTTACGTTTTTTTGCAGTTATGATATGTGTGTAGATAAAGTAATGTATGCAACTGTATATAATTAGGCCTTAAAACACTCGTGTGATCCTATTATGAAACTCGCTAATAGACGCTCGTTTCATAAAACCACACTCGTGTTTTAAGGCCTCTCATTATATAGGTAGCAGTTGCATAATAGTATTTTATCTACACATATATCATAAATGCTCTATAATGCGTTCAGAAACCGTAGGCAATGACCAGCATTATAGCAACCAATATTATTATGAATTTTTTTGTAATTTGTTTTTATATTTGTTCATTTTTTATTACATTCTTTTAATGTGTACAGTCTATAGATATTTCCTAGGTACCTAGCACTAGTAGCTAGTAGCAATGCAGGTCATTGCCCTATGGCTTCTGAACCCATCATAGAGTACTTATGATATGTGTGTAGATAAAGTAATGTATGCAACTGTACATAATTAGGTCTTAAAACACTCGTGTGATCCTATTATGAAACTCGCTGACGCTCGTTTCATAAAACCACACTCGTGTTTTAAGACCCCTCATTATGCAACAGTTGCATAAAATACTATTATCTACACACATATCATAAATGCTTAATAACGCGTTCAAAAACCATAGAAAATGACCAGCATTATTACAACCAATGTTATTATAAGAATTTTCTTGTCTGTGGTAGTAGGTAATCTGTTCTTTATTGGGTAGTATCTCTTAGTAGTCTGTGTTTATTGGTGATCACATTACCGATATCTCGTGACGTTATGAATTTAAATTTGGAACAGCTGTCAAAATTCAAGTTGGTCTCTATTCTAGTATCCACAGATATTAAAACAGTTATCGATACGAAACGTCAACTCAGTATGAGTTTTTAATTTAAACGAACGACATTTGATCTCGAGTGACACGACAATAGGGACTTCTGATCTTTTGTCTATGATTTAAAAAAACATCCGTCTTGACGGATAGATCGAATTGCCGCCATACTTGTTTGACACACATATCATAATTTCTCAATAACGCGTTCAAAAACCATAGAAAATGACCAGCATTATTACAACCAATGTTATTTTAAGAATTTTCTTGTCTGTGGTAGTAGGTAAATCTGTTCTTTATTGGGTAGTATCTCTTAGTAGTCTGTGTTTATTGGTGATTACATTACCGATATCTCGTGACGTTATGAATTTAAATTTGGAACAGCTGTCAAAATTCAAGTTGGTCTCGATTCTAGTATCCACAGATACTAAAACAGTAATCGTTACGAAACGTCAATTCAGTATGATTTTTTAATTTAAACGCACGACATTTGATCTCGAGTGACATGACAATAGGGGCTTCCTTCGTTTGTCTATGATTTAAAAAAAACGTTCGTCTTGACGGATAGATCGAATTGCCGCCATACTTGTTTGTTGGTGTTTTGCTGTTACGGTTTTTTGCAGTTATGATATGTGTGTAGATAAAGTAATGTATGCAACTGTATATAATTAGGCCTTAAAACACTCGTGTGATCCTATTATGAAACTCGCTGACGCTCGTTTCATAAAACCACACTCGTGTTTTAAGGCCTCTCATTATATAGCAGTTGCATAAAATACTATTATGCAACTGCTATATAATGAGAGGCCTTAAAACACGAGTGTGGTTGTATGAAACGAGCGTCAGCGAGTTTCATAATAGGATCACACGAGTGTTTTAAGGCCTAATTATATACAGTTGCATACATTACTTTATCTACACACATATCATAACTGCAAAAAACCGTAACAGCAAAAAACCAACAAACGTATGACAACTAATGGCGGCCATGTATATTAAAAAGGTACTCTGTGATTCGATCTATCCGTCAAGACGAATGTTTTTTTTAAACCATAGACGAACGACTGAAGTCGCTATTTTCATGTCACTCGAGATCAAATGTCGTGCGTTAAAATTAAAAAAACATACTGAGTTGACGTTTCGTATCGATAACTGTTTTAATATCTGTGGATACTAGAATAGAGACCAACTTTAATTTTGACAGCTGTTCCAAATTTATAGTATTTTATGCAACTGCTATATAATGAGAGGCCTTAAAACACGAGTGTGGTTTTATGAAACGAGCGTCAGCGAGTTTCATAATAGGATCACACGAGTGTTTTAAGGCCTAATTATATACAGTTGCATACATTACTTTATCTACACACATATCATAACTGCAAAAAACCGTAACAGCAAAACACCAACAAACAAGTATGGCGGCAATTCGATCTATCCGTCAAGACGAACGTTTTTTTTAAATCATAGACAAACGAAGGAAGCCCCTATTGTCATGTCACTCGAGATCAAATGTCGTGCGTTTAAATTAAAAAATCATACTGGTGTGGCGACTCTAGCGCCATCTAGTGTTCAGTAGAGGAAACCAACTGACATGCGCTAGTTCGCGCCAACGAAGTTTCGTAACACGGACGCATATATACAACTTCCAACTTTCATCCTTCGGACTTCGGTCCCCAGGCATAACACCGCCTGGTGAGAGATCTCTCTATTGCGACCTACCTCTACATTGGTGACCCACGACAATGAACAAAAAACGCAACCTTCGACGACTTTCAAGACGAAGACGCAGTCTCACAGCAAGCCAGACTACCGCACTGTGCACCACTAGCATGCTGCTATACCTCCATGCCTGGTGTCTACAGTGTGCAAACCCTTCTCCTACACTACTGCTACGCTCTCCAACGAGGATCCTGAGCAGCAGCAACTCAACTCCACAACGCTCTCCGACGCGGAACTGAGCAACTACGGAGCAACAATGCTCGCCAACGAGGCTCTGAGCAACCAAGCAACCTGGCACTTGCAAGCGCCCACATAACGCACAGACCGCACTGCATTACGCACCAACCTCCGGTTTCAAAAGGGGGGCTGGTGTGGCGACTCTAGCGCCATCTAGTGTTCAGTAGTGTTCCAGCTGGGCAAACCATAGCGCAGGTTTTTCGGGGTAAAATGGGGGTATTCTCACACCGACTTTGCATAGCTCCGCTCGATTCTGCTCGGCACTGGTTTGCTTTAGCGCTGCCGGCGCTGCTGACTCTTCTTCTCCCATATCGACGTGTACTGTTCGGGGTCACCAATGTAGAGGTAGGTCGCAATAGAGAGATCTCTCACCAGGCGGTGTTATGCCTGGGGACCGAAGTCCGAAGGATGAAAGTTGGAAGTTGTATATATGCGTCCGTGTTACGAAACTTCGTTGGCGCGAACTAGCGCATGTCAGTTGGTTTCCTCTACTGAACACTAGATGGCGCTAGAGTCGCCACACTGAATTGACGTTTCGTAACGATAACTGTTTTAGTATCTGTGGATACTAGAATCGAGACCAACTTGAATTTTGACAGCTGTTCCAAATTTAAATTCATAACGTCACGAGATATCGGTAATGTAATCACCAATAAACACAGACTACTAAGAGATACTACCCAATAAAGAACAGATTTACCTACTACCACAGACAAGAAAATTCTTAAAATAACATTGGTTGTAATAATGCTGGTCATTTTCTATGGTTTTTGAACGCGTTATTGAGAAATTATGATATGTGTGTAGATAAAATTCATAACGTCACGAGCCGTCACGAGATATCGGTAATGTGATGACCAATAAAGAACAGATTTACCTACTACCACAGACAAGAAAATTCTTATAATAACATTGGTTGTAATAATGCTGGTCATTTCCTAGGGTTTTTGAACGCGTTATTTAGCCTTTATGATATGTGTGTAGATAAAATACTATTATCTACACACATATCATAATTTCTCAATAACGCGTTCAAAAACCATAGAAAATGACCAGCATTATTACAACCAATGTTATTATAAGAATTTTCTTGTCTGTGGTAGTAGGTAAATCTGTTCTTTATTGGGTAGTATCTCTTAGTAGTCTGTGTTTATTGGTGATTACATTACCGATATCTCGTGACGTTATGAATTTAAATTTGGAACAGCTGTCAAAATTCAAGTTGGTCTCTATTCTAGTATCCACAGATATTAAAACAGTTATCGATACGAAACGTCAATTCAGTATGATTTTTTAATTTAAACGCACGACATTTGATCTCGAGTGACATGACAATAGGGACTTCATTCTTTTGTCTATGATTTAAAAAAAACGTTCGTCTTGACGGATAGATCGAATTGCCGCCATACTTGTTTGTTGGTTTTTTGCTGTTACGGTTTTTTGCAGTTATGATATGTGTGTAGATAAAGTAATGTATGCAACTGTATATAATTAGGCCTTAAAACACTCGTGTGATCCTATTATGAAACTCGCTGACGCTCGTTTCATAAAACCACACTCGTGTTTTAAGGCCTCTCATTATATAGCAGTTGCATAAAATACTATTTACGACCGCGTTTAAACGAAATCCTACTTTATTGACACGCTCAAAAAGTTCGTATTACTTCCTTCATACACATTCGCCAGGCGGCTCGCGTTAAAAGGAGCGCGATGCCCACGCCCTCCTTCCCCCCCGCGTCTCTCCGCGATACGTTAAACCAAACGGGTTGAGGGACAAACATAACTTTGCTATTTAAAAACTGTTGCCCCCATACAGCGACATACGTCGCGGTTAGTTTACCAACTGCATATAAGTTTAATAGTACTTGACATAATTGTCTCTCGTCATTTATTGGGTTACTGGCAAAGACTGGTATCGTTGCCTCAGTTGCTTTAATTTATTCCAGTTTTTTTAGAAATAAAATTACTGCGTTTTTTTTAAAAGAGGAATGTACCTTATGTTATTAATATGCAATACAAAATTATATTACATATTGATGAGTAGGCAGTCGGAAGGAATTTGCATTATTCAATTGGTTCATTGTGACGTCACTGCCGCTATTTCAGCGTTAGTATTTGTCTCTGTCTAGTTAGTGTCGGGAGACAGGGATGGCATACTTTCCTTTTGACCTAAGTTTTTCGTGCTCCCTTTTTAATAAGCATTTTTATCGTTAATAAAAAAAATGTATAGCTTTCTATTAGTGAAAGAATTTTTGGAATCGGTTCAGTAGCTCCAGAGATTACCCCCTACATACAAACAATCAAAAAACCGGCCAAGTGCGACTCGACTCGCGCACCGAGGGTTCCGTACAAGCTCACTGACCGGAAGTAACAACGCACTGATCAACTTTAGACTCACACCTATTCATTAGTAGGTAAGTGAGGTCTAATAGGTAACAGCGCCATCTATGAACTGCGTTCGAAGTTAACCTTTGTATAGTCTACCAAGTAATTGCTTGCCCACTTTTGAATTTTATCCCTTTGTAATAACCTTACACTTCTGAAGAAAAACTACTGGAAATAGTTCTATACTTTTACTTATAAGATTACAAGAAAACCTTTAAGATGTCTATGGTTTTAAATAGAGATGCAATGGATAGTTGTTTGGCCGGATACCGGATACCGGATATTCGGCCTGATCACCGGCCGAATATCCGGTATCCGGCCGCCGAATATTCGGCCGGCCAAACGATACCTACATTTTAGTTTGGCGGCGGGCGCGTCTTACAGATTTCAACCTGTTACGTATTGTAGGTTCGGGCGGACCGTTTTCTTGGCAAGAAACGAGTTTTATTAGGGCAGTGTACGGAACTATTGCGTTCGTATGCAGTACACGTGCACCCGCCTATTTTGCTGAATCATCATCTCAGCCACAAGAAGTCCACCGCTGAACATAGGCCTCCTCCACGGATTTCCAAAGCGACTGGTTGGAAGCAGCATGCAACCAGCGCCTTCCTGCCAACTGTATTAGGTCATCAGACCATCTTGTGGCTGGTCGTCCTACGCTGCGCTTGCCAATACGCGACCGCCATTCGAGAACTTTTCGACCCCATCGGCCATCAGTTCTCCGTGCTATGTGCCCTCCCACTGCCACTTCAACTTGCTAATCCGCTGGGATAAGTCGGATCTCCTCATTTCTGATTCAATCAAGCAGAGAAACTCCAAGCATAGCCCTCTCCATAGCTCGTTGCGTGACTTTGAGCTTTCTTATAATTTGCTGAATAGATAAGTTTAATTAAATTGTACGTTAAAGGCAAAAAACGAATATTGATAATTTATTGTTGTTTTCTTGTATACTAACCATTTTCCAAAGTCAAAATACCAAACAGAATCACTATTCGGTATCCGGCCGGATAGTGCGCAACTATCCGGTTTTCGGCCGGATAGTAAAATAATGGCCGGATAGGCCGGATACCGGATAGCAACCGGATATCCGTTGCATCTCTAGTTTTAAAATAACACAGTAAATATCTCAATATTGTGGCTGAAGTTTGTCTTTGAGTCCGATTTTTTTTTCGTTAGAGCAATGTTTGAAGCTATTATAGTTCATGTATAGTCGACCAAGTAATTGCTTGACCGCTTTTGAACTTTATCCCTTTTTTTTATACAACATACGAAGGCAAACAAGCAGGTGGGTCACCTGATGGTAAGTGATCACCACCGCCTATAAACACCTGCAACAACAAAGAGAGTGCAGATGCGTTGCCATCCCAGAGGGCTACGTTAAGAAGGTTGCATGCATTGCATATACTTTATGATTTTAGGTATCCAAGCAACCACTTGTAAATTTTCTAACAACGCTGTCAACTCTGTACTATTCTATTAAACTCTTTATAAAACATTCGATCGTTTATTAGATTCACGTTTATACGTTAACATGGTAGCAGAGCGTTAAAGATCGTTATTTTATGAAGAAAGAAGTGTCGGGAGTTCTCATATTTGTGAAATAAGTTACAAAAATGGATAGATCGTTTTTCGAAGCGACCAAACTGCAAGTTGGTCTACTCGACGATAAGAACTGGACGACATGGAGGTACAAGTTGATTATAGCTTTGAGAGGATTAGGAGTACTGGATATTGTAGAAGGCAATGAGAGCAGACCTATTTTAGCATCGAATGCTACCTCAGAACAGAAAGCTTTATACGAAACGCAACTGCAGAACTATGAAAAGAGAGATAGTACAGCATTGCTAGTGTTAACAACAAATTTGTCAGATGAAAATCTTCAGAAAGTTATGCGATTTTCTACTTCAAGAGAGGTATGGCTAGAACTGCACCGCTTGTTTGATGGAGTGTCAGAAGATCGAGCCTATGACCTTTGTTTGAAATTCTTTGGCTGCAAGAAACAACCTGAAGATGACATAGCTACCCATTTGTCAAAAATGAAAAACATTTGGTTTTCACTAACACGAGAATTGCAGAAGTCAAAAGAAAGTGATTTGCCAGAAATTTTCCTTATTTGCAAAATTTTGGACACACTGCCTGAAGAATACTTCGCATTTAAATCCAGCTGGTTGTTAATGTCAAAGTCTGATCGAACGGTAGACAACATAACAAGTCAACTATGTTCTCATGAAAGAGCGCTATCCTCTAAGAATGGAGAAGATATGGAAGCTCTTTATGTACAAGGAACAAAGAGTAAACTGAAGAAGAATAAGAAACCTTTTGACAAAAGAGAGAAAGAAAAATGTCACTATTGCGGTGAGATCGGTCACAGAGTTAGAGAATGCTCTAAATGGATTACCGATGGACGCCCGCCGAAACCGAAACCATCAACATCTAAGAGTGATTCAAACATGAAAGTTAACATGAATCTTATGGCTTTTGACAACCGAAGTTCAAGCATGGATTATGATAACTGGTTCGTTGACAACGGAGCCACCAGTCATGTTACCCACAGATGTGATTTATTCGAAACATTTCAAGATTTTGAAGGCTCACATACGGTAACAACTGCGAATGGAGAAGCAGTTCAAGCAATTGGTAAAGGCAAATTGACGGTACTGGCTGACGTTGAAGGCAACAAGCAAATGATTACTCTTAATGACGCGTGGTATGTGCCTACCATAAAGAAGAACCTTTTCTCTGTGCTGTCAGCCCAAGACAAACTTTCAAATAGTATCTTTACATCACAAGCTACAGAATGTAATTTGTCAGTCAATGGTAACATATTGCTAATTGGAAACAGGAAGAAACATGGAGGGTTATATCAGCTGAAACTGACCAATGTTAAACCTGCCGAACCTTTAGAAATTAACTACCTGGAATCGAACAATTTACTACAGCTATATCATGAAAGGTTGGGTCACCAGAACAAGGCCCATGTAAAGAAAGTTTTGGAAAGAGAACTTGGAATAAAGCTGAAGCAAGACACTGAATTATGTGAGGGTTGTATATATGGGAAAACGCACAGAATGAAATTTGGAACTAGACCAAAAGCAACTGAAGTCGGAGAGCTCATACACGCAGATGTGTGTGGCCCCTTCAGATTTTCGATTTCCAAATTCAGATATTTCGTTCTTTTTAAGGATGATTTTTCAAAATTTCGTTATGTATACCTGCTGAGACAGAAATCAGAAGTAAGTCAGAAGCTGAAACTGATGTTAGCTGAAGTAAAAGCAATGGGACATAAAGTAAAAGAGTTACTTTCAGATAACGGAGGAGAGTTTGATAATCAGGCCGTAAAGAAAATACTGGAAGAAAATGGTATTCGTCAAAGATTCGTTCTATCCTAAGGCCTCCTGCAAGATTCGATGACTTTGTAATGAATATTGATGACTTGAGTGACACTAAAGAACCAAAGACGTATAAAGAGGCGCTTGATGGACCTAATCAAGATGGGTGGCGCACGGCCATGGACAGCGAAATGAATTCTCTACGTGAAAATGAGACATGGGAATTAGTGAAACCTAAAGGAAAAATTAGAGCGTTGCCCTGCAAGTGGGTATTCAAACGTAAAATGAATCCTGATGGAAGCATTGATCGCTATAAAGCAAGATTGGTGATTAAAGGCTATTCTCAAAGAGAAGGAATCGACTATGATAAGACATTCAGTCCTGTAGCCAAGTTAAGCACAATCAGAGTTTTACTTAGCATCGCCGCTAACGAAGGATTGACATTACGACAGTTTGATGTCGCTACTGCTTTCTTGAATGGAAAAGTACAGGAAGAACTGTACATGAAACAGCCTGAAGGATATAATGATGGGACAGGAAGGCTATGCAAGTTAAAGAGAAGCCTTTACGGTCTAAAACAAGCCCCTCGCTGTTGGAACATCTGTATCCATGAATTTCTAATTGAATCGGGATTTAAGCAAACAGAAGCAGATCCTTGTTTGTACTTTCGCAAACGTGGTAATGCCAAAGTGTTACTAGGCCTTTATGTAGATGACGGATTAATTGCATCAACAGATGAAGCAGAAGCAGAACACTTCGTGGAACATGAACTAAAGGCTCGTTTCAAAATAACAACGAAGCCTGCATCCTATTTCCTTGGCTTGGAACTGGAGCGTCAAGCTGATGGAGCTATATTAGTACATCAAAGAGCTTATGTTAAACGAATACTAGAGAAATTCGGAATGACAGACTGCTAACCAGTTGCTACTCCAGCTGTAAAGGAATCACGAGAGAGTGTTACAGATGAAAATGCATCTATAAAAATGGATTCTCGAGACTTTCCCTACAGACAAGCAGTGGGAGCACTCAGTTATTTAATGGTGGCAACTCGCCCAGACATAGCTTACGCTGTAAGCGTAGTATAAAGGAAATTGGAAAATCCATCTGCACAAGATATAACAAAAGTAAAGAGGATTATGAGGTACCTTAAAGGAACAGATTCCCGAGGCCTTGTATTCAAAAGAAGTACAGTCACAGGCATTGAGTCCTACAGTGACGCAGATCATGGAGGTGACTTGGACACTGGTCACTCCACAAGTGGAATAATCAGCCTACTAAATAACTCCTTAGTTAGCTGGGAAAGCAAGAAACAGAAATCTGTAGCGCTTTCGACCAAAGAAGCCGAGTTAGTGGCTGCTAGCGAAGCATGCCGGGAGATGGTATGGTTAAAACGCCTTGTTGGACAGCTGACATCGCCACACCAAACTCCTATTTTGTACGTTGACAATGAAGGAGCAGTTAAGCTAGCACACAACCCGCCCTACGAGTATCACCGCCGCACGAAACACATACGCTTGCGACATTACTATGTGAGAGAGTGTGTCAACAATGGCGTTTTAAGAGTGAAGCAAGTTTCCGCTGAAGAGCAGCTAGCTGATATGCTTACCAAGCCGCTATTCAAACCGAGACTGGAATTGCTATCGCAGAAGATTGGCTTGACATCATAAAGAAGGAAAGAGAAGTGGATGTTAAGAAGGTTGCATGCATTGCATATACTTTATGATTTTAGGTATCCAAGCAACCACTTGTAAATTTTCTAACAACGCTGTCAACTCTGTACTATTCTATTAAACTCTTTATAAAACATTCGATCGTTTATTAGATTCACGTTTATACGTTAACAGGCTAAGATGGAATACCTCTTGTGCCAGTAATTACACCGGCTGTCTTGCTCTCCACGCCGGAACACAACAGTGCAAGCACTGCTGCATAGCGGCAGTGCTTGCACCTACCACCCGCAAACCCTTTGTAATAAGGTCGAAAAGTGATCAAGCAGTTCGACGACTATACATCAGTAATCTTCACTAATCTACACTATCTACACTGTAATATAATAAAGAGGTAAACTTTGTTTGTTTGCTTGTATGTAGGGGGTAATCTCTGGAACTACTGAACCGATTTCAAAAATTCTTTTACATATAAAAAGCTACACTACCCCTAACGGACATAGGCTACTAATTCCACGCGAACGAAGTCGCAGGCGTCCGCTAGTGTTAAATATTTCAATGAAAGTTGTAAGGAACCCTCGGTGCGCGAGTCCGAGTTTTTATTAATCCAATTAGGAATTAAAAGTAGGTAGGTACTCACGAATGTCGGTCACAAGGTCGTGGTCAAGTTTCTGAATTGTTTTGAAGTCAACACAACACATTAATTCAATGGAAACCGAATTATTAAACACTAGCTGATGCCTGTGACTTTTTGTGTTTATTTATTTGCCAAGTCATAAAACAAATTACTTAAGTACATTTAATTTTTTACGTTTTCACGACTTTAGATATTGATATTGAAAAAACTATTGCAATGGTTTATATCGCGTGTATTGTAACGAATCTAATTTCCGACGTTTTGAGGGGATCTAGCACGCTAGCTTTTATCGATGACATAAAGCATTTATCCCGTTCTAACCAGTATGCGTGTGCGAGAGGGACCAAAGCGTTTATGAGCGCTATAAACGCTAGCGTGCTACAATAGCAGGTGTCATTTAAAAAAAAAATCTTTTTTTAAAGAACAAGATTTTATCCTAATGCGCTAAAAAAACTAAAACAAACTTTTCCTTTAAAACTTTCACTATCAACTTATAACGTCATTACACAATTACTTCAAGTAGCGAACGGTCGTACTATTTGATCCAGATGATGCCTCGTATAGAGGCAAAACGCGCGTAGATCGTGTAGTTTAACCCCCTTATTTATAAACGCTTCGTAAACGTTTGTTAGTTAACATGTTTTATGTCTTTGTGACGTTTGCCCTCAAATGAAAGGGACAAAACATTTGTTAGATTAAAAAGATTGTTAAGTTTTTTATGAATAAGGGGATCAGTTTTTAGTGGTGATGATTTATAGTTGAGTCTGTGCGATGTGTTGTTTCGTGTGGAAGCGGAGGGTGAGTTTTCGCATTAAAAAAATATAGTAATAGAATATATATCGCACAGGCGAAGCTGTCTTGCACCTGAACGGCACTGGTTTCGCGGAGTAGCTTATCAAACAATAAAAAAATTTACACCATGTTCAGTTTCTTGCCGGTATCTTCTCCCCAGAGGTTGTTTCCGAGCCGATGGTAAATTTTATGACGTTCATAAGTGCTTCCCGTAAGCCTACTAAATAAAAATATCACAACTTTGACTTTGAATGTTATTTGAACAATTTACCGCGCACAAACGAACCAACAAACAAGCAAAAAATTACATTCTATTACATTTATTTCTTGCGTTTCTCGATATTTTTTTGCAAAAATAGTGAATTACGACACGAAAAATCCTCGATATTATTATATGGTATAGATCAATAAAAGAAATAAATCATAAAAACAGTTTTATTAAAATAATTAATTTATTCATATAATTAAATATACATTACAATGAGGTACATAACAATAGCATTAATTAATAAACAATGCCTCTAAATAAACTACATTAAAGCAAAATGCAATGTTCAATTTCAATCACGGAGCATATGGAGTGGCATTTTATCATACGAACATTTGCCGTTTGCCGGAATCGAACCCGCAACCTCAAGTTTCATAGTCACTAGGCGATCCGGTCGTTTTAAAAGATTTTACAAGTTATTTAAAATTGAAATTCATCTCATTATTTATTTATTATTATTATGAGATAATAAATATCTTCGATTTTTTTATAACATTAACATACCTTTGTATTTCGAGAAGTTGAGATTATTTCCACGAACATAAAGAAAACACGACAAAAGCTAACTTACACTTAATTTTTTATTTCTATTTTATTTGTACTTCATACAATTTTATTTGTTCTACACATAATATTTTGCATAAAAATATTTGACTTTCAATTCATTAAATCACATAAAAATTCAAAAAATATAATCTCATTTTGGTGTGTTATGTTGTTTACCGTATGACAGTGATCACCGTTAGTTCACAATATACCTAGGGCGATTGTGAACTGTCGATAAATTGTGAACTCTACCATTGGGACTATGGCAACTGGTGTAAATTGTCCAGGGATATTTATTTATCTATACTGCTGACAATAAATTGCATTAATTATCTATAGCAGGGGTACCCGATCGTTATTATACCGCGACTCCCTTTGCAAGTTGATTTTTTGTTCTTTAGAACGAAAAATAAGAGGCGGAGCTCCGTCAACTTCTCCTAAATATACGTCAATTGTTAGCAGTATGGTGCAGTTCACAATTTAACGACAGTTCACAATTAATCGACTGTTCACAATTTTTTTTTTATGAAATCAGAAGGCATCAAGCAAGTGGGTCACCAGTGGCCCGTTTCACGAAGCTACAAGTTACAATTTTACAAGTCTAAACCGGCAACACTGGTCAATAATGACCAATGGCAATGGGCATAATGACCCATGTTGCCGGTTTAGACTTGTAAAATTGTAACTTGTAGCTTCGTGAAACGGGCCACTGGTGGTAAGTGATCACCACCGCCTGTAGACATAGACAATTTTTTTTGGATCCCTCTTTAATTGTCAGCTAAGTTTGTCGCTGTTTGTGCCACCCAGTAAATACTCATAGCCTAATCTTTCGTCAAGGGAAAACATCGAGACGAAACCTGCACATTTACGTAACTGTATGTAACCGTGATCCTGCGGCTTCCCTGTCGGTGTACCAGCCCAAGTTCAGTAGTGGTGGAGCTAGAGGACGGCGGACAGTACCATCGCAGTGTAGTAGTAGAGGAAATACGCGCACAGCGAGTATATCACGATCTTGGTCGCCAAGTCCAAGTAGTAGAGCCTGAAACAAACGAGTCACGTCAATAAACTATGCGTTTTTAGGGTTCCGTATCTCGAAAGGCAAATAGGGACTCTTATAGGATTACTTTGTTGTTCGTTTGTCTGTCTGTCAAGACACATTTTCTCAGGAACGCGTGGAGGTTTTGAAACTAAAAAGATGATAACATTTAGCGGGAGGCTCATCCCCAGTGGGAGGCTCGACCCCGTAGTGGGAGGCTCATTCCACTGCCAGGGGGCGCGTCCTCCTAGGGGGAGTCTCATCCGCAGCGGAAGGCCCTACCTCATCCATCTAGCGCGAGTCTCATCCTCCTAGTGGGAGTCTCATCCCACCGCCGGGAAGATCATCCCACCGCTAGGGGGCGCATCCCCCTAGCGGGAGACTCACCCCCTAGCGGGAGACTCATTCCCCCAGCGGGAGACTCATCCCCCTAGCGGGAGACTCATCTCCCTAGCGGGAGACTCAACCCGCTAGCGGGAGGCTCGTCTCCCTAGCGGGAGGCTCATCCCCCTAGCGGGAGACTCATCCCATAGCGGGAGACTCATCCCCTAGCGGGAGGCTCACCCCCTAGTGGGAGGCTGCGGGAGGCTACTCACTGCTGCTGCAGCCGCCGCGCCTGCGGCAGCGTGGCGGGGTCCTCCTTGCAGCAGTACTCGCGCGCCCCGCGGACGTACTCGCGCAGGTAGGAGCTCCAGTTCACCATCTGCGCACAACAAATAACATAACAAAAACAACAAATACTCTTTACTGATTAACACAAGTAAACAAAATAGAAGAACACACACAGCAGCGTTGCCAGATTTATTTTCAGGCAAAGCGGGATTTCGAAGCCTTTGTATAAAAAAGCGGGACTAATTCGTCGAAAGCGGGACATAACATAAATAGCTTAAACAATCAGCAGATTTTTATTACGTATCGTCTTATTTGAGTTTCAAATTAAATTTACAGTGATGATAGTCAGCTATAGAATGTTTTTTAATGAAAATACGGTGCTTGGCCAAAAAACGACTACTAAAACGGGACTGAGCCTGTCCCGCGCGGGGCATTTAATTTTAGGCTAAAAAACGGGTCGTCCCGCCAAAATCGGGACGTCTGGCAACGCTGACACACAGGGACATTTTACAAGGGAGTCAACAGGCGGTCTTATCGCTAAGCAGACAGGTTTTTCTGCTTTGCGGTAATCCATGTGGGTATTAACAGGATCGAATACTCTGCTAGTCCGCAAACCCAGGGACAGCAATCGTGATGAATAACAGCGCGCGTGTCGTCGACTGAGCGTCGAGATTACGGTATTCTAATGGTTTTTTATTTCCAAATTAATAGTATTTTATGCAACTGTTGCATAATGAGCGGTCTTAAAATACGAGTGTGGTTTTATGAAACGAGCGTTAGCGAGTTTCATAATAGGATCGCACGAGTGTTTTAAGACCTAATTATGTACAGTTGCACACATTACTTTATCTACACACATATCATAAGTACTCTATGATGGGTTCAGAAGCCATAGGGCAATGACCTGCATTGCTACTACCTACTAGTGCTAGGTACCTATGAAATATCTATAGACTGTACACATTAAAATACTGTAATAAAAAATGAATTTAAACAAATATAGGAACAAATTAGAAAAATTCTCTTAATAATATTGGTTGTTATAATGGTCATTGCCTACGGTTTCTGAACGCATTATAGAGCATTTACGATATATGTGTAGATAAAAGAAATTAAAAGATTGGCTGTTACAATTACAATTATACGATGTACGCGAATTAATTAAATAAATAAAAATGATTATAATGTAAAAATTAAAATAATTTGATATGGAGAATGTATAAATAATAACTTGTTTTATCAACATTATTAATAATGAATAATGTATTGTGTTAGTTAATAAACACTTGTAACCATTGACTTGTAACGATTGTTATTAATAAATTTTTCATTTTCATTTTCATTTTCAAAATTGATAGGTACTTGGTTAGAATTAAAAAAAACCGGCCAAGTGCGAGTCGGTCTCGCGCACGAATAGTTCCCTACCGTTTTCTATAAAAACGACAAAAAAAATTACGTTTGTTGTGTGAGAGCCCCCTTTAATATTTATTTTATTCTGCTTTTTACTATTTGTTGCTGTTGGGTTGGTAGTTTGTAGAGATGCGCCGAGTAACACTTTTGCCGAGTAACGAGTACCGAGTTTTACTCGGTTCAATTTTTTTTCAACCGAGTACTCGGCCGAGTAACTCGGTTCAATCAAAATGCCATTTCGCGCGCGTAAACAAGTACAAACAGGTTCGCGCTGGTCGAGCGGCCGGCTCGCGTTGATACACCTCTCACCCCGCCCGCGCCTTTCAACTACCAGTCACTTGATAGTTTGCAAACAAATACCTACTTCACGTTGCGCGTTATAGTAGATAAATAATTGAAAAAGTTTGTTAATTAACGATTGACTGTGTGTTACCTGATCAGCGATGACCTGATTTTGATTAACACTGTTGTTTTAATTAGATCTACCTAAATATATTGCTTTTCTTATACCGAGTATACTCGGCATTCAAACCGAGTTATTCGGCCGAGTACGAGTATCAAAAAAGCCGCCGAGTACGCCGAGTACCGAGTATAAACCGAGTAATCGGCCCATCTCTAGTAGTTAGACTGTGGACCCCTAAATAAGGGTTCCCTCACCTTGATGTCAGTGTAGAAGGTGTCATCGTCAGCCTTGGCCAGCCGCCCGCGCAGCGCCAGCAGGTTGTCGTTCCGGAAGTGCCACTCCTTGGTCGTGTAGTACTGCAGCACGCCCAGCCCGTAGCTGATGCGGCGCTGCGTGCGCACCATGCTGCGGGAACAGTCAGCGTCATAGCAGGAGCCCAAGTCACGAGCGGACATGGTCACGAGGGGACGTGGTCACGAGAAGACGATATCGTTGTGTTTGAGTCAAGTGATGTGGTCAAGTGCCACCATGGTCACGAAGAGACACGTTTAAAAAAGCTAAGGTCGCAAGGAGACATAATTACGTGTTAGCGCGTTCACGATTGGACATGGTCCCGTAAAGACAAGCTTATGTCATTTGTCACCGTAGTCATGCGAAGTTTACGAAAAAACTTATTCAGCTGGCGTTGACTCACAAAGGAGAGTTACTAATACGTCACAACACACTAATTCGCTACGTAAGTTTTTTTTATACATCAAAGTAAGGCAAACAAGCAAGTGGGTCCCCTGCTCCTGCCCAAAGACACCCGCAACACCGAGGAGATTGCAGATGCGTTGCCAACCCATAGGGGGCTAAGATGGAATACCTCTTGTGCCAGTAATTACACCGGCTGTCTTGCTCTCCACGCCGGAACACAACAGTGCAAGCACTACTGCTTAGTGGCAGGATTAGCGAGCAAGATGGTGGTAGCGATTGGGACGGACCTTGCACAAGGTCCTACCACCGGCAAAGGGAGGATTCGAGTATTACGTAACGCAATTTTTGAAGATTTTTGACCCCCCCTCCCCCCATTGTAACGCACCGTAACGTTTTTCTGTACCCCCCTTCCCCCTCTCTAAACGTTACGTAAGACTAAATGATAAAAAACATTAATGACAAAAACAACATTAAATGACGTACAATGCAATCTAGGGACTCCCCGTGAAATATCAACAAAAAGGTTTGCCAACTTGCGAGAACAAATTAAAAAAAATGACGACCAGTCTAATACAATCGAGGGTTTCCCCGTAACGTTAATGAAAAGGGTTGCCAGTTTGGGAGTTTTAATTCCCAAATTTTTTAGAAACAATGTTACGTAACGTGTTGTAAGACCCCCTCCCGCCCCTGTAACGCATCGTAACCCCCAAATTGCGTTACGTAATACTTGAACGCTCCCAAAGTCAGCGCGTCTTATCTTTCCTGGACTAGTTAAAAAGAGACGCACTGAGTTACGTAGCGACTATAGAGTTACGGAGCATCCGTCCACACTCACAAGGTGTCCCGGCCGAGCGCGAGCAGCAGCAGGTCCAGCAGGTAGGCGGGCAGCAGGTGCGTGAGCAGCGCGGCCAGCTCGTGCCGCAGCCGCGACGCCTTGGGCGAGCCGCCCGGGTACCACAGGCACACCGAGAACGGGAACTCCTGCACGTGCACGCGGCCTGCCGACAGGGGGGGGTCAAACTCAAGGTCAGCGGTTCATATAACTTACAATTGTCTGTGACAGGTGACAAGTTGACAATTCGACAGTTGAACGTTTCATAAAACTTTTGGCCAGACATATTTGTAATCGGAGAAGCCGACAAGTCTGTCAAGATGTCACGACAATTCGAAATTTTTGCGTTTCGTAAAAAATTATTAGTGACAATGAAAATTGGACAAATCTTCAACGATTTTCTGACATTTGTCGTTGGTCATCGGCAACATTAACCCTCTGAACGCCAAGAGCGCTTTAAGGTGTCGCGCCCATCGCGCTACCGACGCATATAGTTGACTGATGACACGGTGCAATAGCGACCTACGCGCATATGTTTAAACTTCAAAATCGCGTTTGCCGCCGTTATTTTAATTTTTAAATTATCTACTGCGGAGATTTTCGAGAATCATTATTAAAAGCAAAAACAACATTTTTTTTTTTCTGTTTGCCTGTACTTACACCAGTAGCCGGCTGGCTGTATGGAGTTTTTCTATGGTCATTTTTAATTTAATAAGTCGATTTGAAAATATATCACAGCGGCCAGTGGGCCTAGCACGCTGGCTTTATCGCTGACATAAAGCATTTATCCCGCTCTAACCAGTACGCGTGTGCGAGAGGGACCAAAGCGTTTATGTGCGCGATAAACGCTAGCGTGCTACTATAGCAGGAATGGACTCCCATACTTCCATTACCGGCCAAGTGCGGGAAGAAACTGGTCGTTTGTAAATGTCAAACTTCGTGTCTTAGTTTTTTGAAACTAACACGTACATTTACGAGCATGTTTGAGAAAATAATCATTAAATTTCATTTTTAGGGTTCCGTAGTCAACAAGGAACCCTTATAGATTCGCCATGTCCGTCCGTCCGTCCGTCTGTCCGCAGCCTAGCTCATGAACCCTGAGTACTAGAAACCTGTAACGTGGCATGGATATACATATTGACCTAGCCGACAAAGTGGTGAGGTAAACATTTTAAAATATTTTTTTAGGTTACCTCCCCTACGCGTGAAGTGACTAGTGATGCAACGAATATTCGCATTCGCATTCGCATTCGCGAATATTCGCATATTCATTGCATTATTCGCATTCGCCAAAATTTATGCGAATGTTTTGCGAATATGAATAGCAGAAAAAAACCAATTTAAAGACAATAGTAGATAAATAAAATCAAAATCCATTCACTTTCTTATGTTTTTTAATGCAAGAAAAAGTCACTAACCTCGTAATCACAATATCAGTTTTCACTTTATCATTTGGTATTATTTATTTACTTACTTGATTTTTTTTGCAATGAAGCTTAACAATTACATTTTCATTGGAACTTATAAATACAAATGGAACGCATCTCCTTCGAACGAGACTGCCTCTAAGCCATAGACAATTGGCGCCAAATTTGAACAAAAACTGAATATTCGCATTCGCATTCGCATTCGCGAATGTCGGTTGCAGATATTTGCATTCGCATTCGCATCCGCGAATGTTCAAAAAATGACATTCGTTACATTACTAGAAGTGACCACTGATTTAGGGAATACGGTCCCTAAACAGACGGACAACATTCGAACAGTGGAAGGGTCGTAACTCACCCATGTCGAGCGCCGCGCCCCAGGTGAGCGGGTTCCTGCCCGACTCGGTCAGGTTCACCACTTGGATCTCTTTGGGTCTGCGGAATAGACATTAAATACTTATTTATTACTTTTATATTTGATTTATAAGTGCAATCGGGATAAAATGCACGTAAAAACGTTTCCTATAAAAATCTTTCCCACTCAAAGGTTAACTGCAAGAGATCCCTTAAAGGGTTAAGTTTGCGTTTGTACATCACTGAATCTCTTCTTGTTATATTTGTACAATAAATTTACATACATGCCCCTATTGCATAATGACTTGTAACTTGTAACACAAGCGGAAGTCTCTTTTCAACTCCTCTTAATAGAAAGAGACTTCCGCTTGTAATTCAAGTTACAATTCATTATGCATTAGGGGCCATGATGTAGGTACATACATAAGAATAAGAATAAAGAATAAAGAATAAAAAAGATTTATTGCCATAACATAACATACTATATACTATGCCTTGGCAACAGGTACCAGTCTCAGCATATGCTAGGCACAGTACCTGGCGCTGGTTTTCAGACTGGCCCCTTGTGAGAGGCAGTTTAAGTAACAATTGTGAGAAATGCATTCATGACAATCTTAAAATAGGTACAGTATTTTCAACATTGCAGTTGTACATTCTTCTTCTTTATGTAGAATAATAAAGCAAACAGAAAAAAAAAACAAAAGTAACAACAAAAATAACAATAACAGTACTTAATACTTAAACTAGGTGGTGGTGTGTGTGATGGGTGAATAATTACGTGATTGCGTAAAGTGATTTGATTTGCTTATCTATATGTATATGTTCAAAATGTTTTTTTAAAATAACTAGGTAGGTGAGGAAAAAAAGTTTTTTTTGAGAGAAAAAAAAATACTTTAATTACGTTTGAAGAGGGTTTTTTGTCTTTGTATTTCTAGTAAGTGTTGTTTAAGTTTATTTTTGAAATCTAATAAAGGTATTTGATCTCGCAATGGCGGTGGTAAGTCATTCCATATTTTTGATGCGGCGAACCTGAACCCCCCCCTAAACAACGCGGTACATATCTAGTAACAGTCCAAACTGCATCAAAATCTCTATAAAAACTGTTTTGAAGCATTTTTAATAAATAATAGATAGGCTTTTAATTAGTCAAGTATGCTATTTTAATATAATTTTATTTTGGTGCTAAATAACGTAATCAAAAAATAACTAAGTCCAACTTTCTGCACAATATGCAAAAAGTACCGCTGCAAGAGCAACTGTTTTAATATTTTTTTTTAGTTATTTTATTGATTCGCCCGTCGTCAGCCGGCTGTTCTACCGCTAGCGGTCGTTGCTTACTTGTTGAGCCCCGTGTCGTAGGCGATGAGGATGCACCCGTTTACCACCAGGTCCACCGGTATGACGTCAGCCTTCAGCGTCTCCTGAAATTCAACATATATAAACTTTTCATTTATTTGAAAACTTATAAAAATTATAACATTATTTATTAGTAGCGGACGCCCGCAACTTCGTGCGCGTGAAATTAGTAGCCTGTGTCCGTCAGGGATGTTGTAGCTTTCTGTTGGCGAAAGAATTTTTGGTATCGGTTCAGTAGTTCCAGAGATTACCCCCTACATACGAACATTTACCAAAAATATAAGGGTTCCCAATTTGACTATGGAATCCCAAAAAAATTATCCCTAATTGATTTTTGTGACACACACACACACACACACACACACACACACACACATACACTTACACACATTCACGCACACACACGCCTCCACACAACTAATAAACTTAATTTAAATTATAAAATTTTTAAATTTAAATTCTTATATTGAAATGTTAAATTTAGATTTGGTATTTGATATTATATAACGATAATTCTAAGCACCTGGATACTATGTACTAAATTTGGAAGAGCGAGATCTCCTGACACAGGTATCTCAATACCTACTAGGAGATCTCAACCTGCCCTGTGTATGCACCTGGCTGTTTGAAATGAAATAAATTTATTTTATTTTTTTATTTTTGATGGCATCTCCTAATTCTTTTAGAGCCGCTGTAAATCCTCCGTTTTTCATAAGTTGTGCTTCTTGCAAGCTTAACCTGAATAAAGATGTTATGATGTTGACTTTGAACTGCTCTTGGCTCTCTGGGTGTGCAACGCATCAGCAGTCTCCTTGGTGTTGCGGGTGTATAAGGGCGGTGATGATAACGGGTAAAACCCACCCTAACAAACTCTCTTTCAAAAAGTTAGTTCGGCATCATCTCTCTAAGCAGAACTCCTCTTAGCTTTCTTCTGGACAGATTGTATGTTTGTTTATGTATTTTACACATAAAATACCTATGTATATAAATACTTATTTCTATGTATTGTACTATATGTTTTGTATGTACGTAGTAGCATTTGTCTTTGTGTTTCTATTACTCGTTGTCTATGCACACCGCCCACAACTTTTCTGTTTATGCCCAAAGATTGATTGACATTCTGTATTTTTTGCGTAATAAAGGTTAAATAAATAAAAAAGAGAACAATGGTCGAATTGAAAAGCAGAGTGCACTGACCTTGAGGTGCATGGTCCGGATGACGCCCTTGCCGGCGCCCACCAGCAGCCCGGTGGGCCCGTTCAGGTTGTCCACCCAGCCCGCCATCGGCTCCTTCAGCGCCGCGGTCACTGCAATAACAATAGTAGATTATGATGCGAGGTCATTACACTCGAGGCGGTACTATTCGCGCGAGCGGTACGCGAGCTGCTACAATCAACGCAACGAGTGTTTCAGCTGTGCCCCGCCTCAGTGACTCACAGACGGAGGTAGTTAAAATAATGTTACAGCTCAAAATTATAACGTTTAATATAAAAATAATTATGGCAATTATATCTTCAAAATACTAAAACTGCTAAAATTATAACGTACTAGCGGACGCCCGCGACTTTGTTAGCGTCCAATTAGTAAACTATGTCCTAGGAATAGCGTAGCTTTATATTACTAAAATACTTTTTGGAAAAGGTTCAGTAATTTCTGAGATTACTCCCTACATACAAACAAACGGCGGGTGGTTTTGCGGGTGGTATGACCTGCAAGGTCCGTCCGGATCGCTACCACCATCTCGTTCGATAATAATGTTGTTCCGGCGTGGAGAGCAAGACAGCCGGTGACAGAGGTATTCCCGCTCTGCTTTTTGGTTTGGGTCTGGTACCTGCGATCTCTTCGGTTTTTTTTATGAAATAGGAAGGCAAAGAAGCAAGTGGGTCACCTGGTGGTAAGTGATCACCACTGCCTATAGACACAAGCAACACCAAGACGATTACAGATGCATTGCCAACCTAGAAGGCTAAGATGGAATGACCCTTGTGCCAGTAGTTGGGCTGTGTCGCTCTACACGCCAGAACACAACAGTGCAACCACTGCTGCTCAGCGACAGGATTAGCGAGCAAGATTTTGGTAGCGATCCGATCCATACGCGGTCACGCGCGCGCAATCTCCTCGGTCTCGGTGCTTGGCTTGATCACTTGCCATCAGGTGACCCAGTTTCCGGTCTGCCTCCGTGTACGGTATAAAAAATCTGTGCCCCGTATGTGGGCCTCACCGATAGAGGGCCTTGCGATGGCGATGGGGAACCGGCCCGCGTGCTGCGCCACCAGCGCCTCGGACAGCGCCTTCGTGTATGCGTACGTGTTCGGCTGCGGCGCGATGATCCTGGAACAGGGAGGTTGTGAGGAAGGTTGATGAGACACTTGGTAATGATATGTAGCTTTGTAGACAATTATAATTTAGTAGCGGACGCGCGCGACTGCGTTCACGTAAAATTAGTAGCCTATGTGCGTCAGGGATAGTGTAGCTTTCTATTGGTGAAAGAATTTTTGAAATCGGTTCAGTAGTTCCAGAGATTACCCCCTACAAACAAACAAACAAAGTAAAGTTTACCTCTTTATTATATTAGTGTAGATGTAGACTAGATAATACTGGGGTGCAATTTTTGAATCTCAATAGGTGACTAAAGCTCACCAAAATGGCAGTTTTTCACAGAGATTAAGCCCTTTTGGTGAGCTTTAGCCACATGGTGAGAATCAAAAACGTAACCTCTGGTAGTAGAAAACCTGGCCGACCACGCGCGACCTGGAGACGATCGGTCGAAAAGGAAATCTCTTCTATATGGTATACTACTCACAAATGGAATGGCATAAAAGTGCAATGTTGTTGTAGACCACTATTAAAAATATAGTAATGTCCAAAGAAGCAATTTGAAAAATACGATATTTTAGATGTTAAAGTGATACAAAGTTACACAAATTACAAAGAAAAAAGTTCTTTTTTTTAATATGTAGAGACTTAGTTAAAAGCTGACAGTATTAAAATAAACGCGATTTAGTGTTGGCTCTATACAAATCATGAGTATGATGTCTCCTGGGGTGCAATTTTTGAATCTCATCAGGTGACTTGAGCTCACCAAAATGGCCGAATCTCTAGGAAAAACGGCTATTTTGGTGAGCTTTAGTTACCCGGTGAGATTCAAATGCACTTTTTGAATCACACCAGGTGACAAAAGCTCACCAAAATGGCCGCATTTCTATGAAACCCGGCCATTTTGGCGAGCTTTAGTCACCCGATGAGATTCAAAAATCGCACTCCTGCGCTGTATGCAGCGTGATAGAGCATTTTCGCGACGCATTACAACACAAGACTGCAGATGCGTTGCCAACCCAGAGGGCTAAGATGGAACACCTCTTGTGCCAGTAATGTCACCGGCTGTCTTGCTCTCCACGCCGAGACACAACAGTGCAAGCACTGCGGCTTAGCAATTCTTGTGGGATGTTGTACAGGACATTGTACGTACTTGGGCTCCAGATGGGCGAGCAGCTCGTCGTCCATCCACTGCACGCACTGCAGCAGCTGCTGTGGGCTGTGCGGCGCCTCGTACACCCGCTCCTCCAGCACGGGCAGCGCGCACTGGCAGTACGCGGTCGACACGTGGACGAACACCTGCGGACGGTTGTACCATAGTTAAGCCTTAAAAATCATAGCCTACCTTGGGTAATTGACTACAGGGCAGCCGCTACATACAAATTACAGATAACAAAAAAACGTAATAAAATAAATTACAAAGAATGAATTTCCCGAAAGTTGACTTGCAAAGAATGCCTTAAGACATTAAGTCCACCTTAGGTACATTTTGTTTTTTTGTGCAATAAAGCTTAAATAAATAAATAAGTGAAATAGGCAAAATTGTGTAAACAAAACCATGTCAAAAAGCTGAAACATTCACAATGCACACATCTGACGTTACATTCAAAATGGATACTATTTATTATTATCCTTCCAGTTTTTTTCCATTTCTTTACTCCTTTTTGTCTTCATTTATAGTTTTTTTTGTTTTGTTAATAATTGTTTATGTAATTCTACTAACAAAATGGATGAAAGTCTGAATAAATAAAAATTGTATTATTATTATTGCTGAGATGGTACAAACGATATTTGCCACTTGTCTATTGACGTTTGTAGTGACGAGGTTAAGGCGTGTTAATTTACGTATCTACCGATTATCGACTAAGGGTGGCAGGTTATTGTAATCGATTATAGTGACGATTTTTAAAAAAATTTTTATCTGAGTTACGACGATGAACCTCGTGCAGGCTCCGCCCGGATTGGTACCATAATCTGATATTGTTTCAGTCAGAAATCTATGCTTTGTAAATTCAAAATTCGCTTTTTAGTGAGTCTGGTTGTTTATCAAAGTTACACGCCTAATGTCAATTGCTCACAACCCTTAACAAAATATTGCTTTTCCCAAGGGACGTTAATTCTTGAGGAGTTCTCCTGGAGTGCGATTTTTGAATCTCACCGGGTGACTAAAGCTCACCAAACTGGCCGTTTTTCATAGAGATTCGGTCATTTTTGTGAGCTTTAGTCACCTGGTAAGATTCAAAAATTGCACCTCTTCACCATCAGCCTCATTTAACCAAATGCATTGCAATGAGCATAAATTGCCTTAGCAACTAGGTATATTAAAATAACCGCGCATATTGCCACCCGTGAAATACTTATTATTGAGTGGTTCCGGAGGCCGTCTGTATTCACCATCAGTTCCAGTTTTCCGATAGCAAAAGTACAAGTTACTGTAAAAAATATCCAAATCGCTACAGGTGTGCATATATTTTTTTAAGATTTCCCTCGATTTCTCCAGGATCCCACCATCAGATGGTGACCTGATGACAATGGAACCAACTTGAAAGTAAACCCTTTCCAACAAAATGGGGATTTTTTTGGTTCATTTTAATGTTTGACTTAATGTTTTGATATCTTATTGATTTTGTAATAAATTAATCGATTTCAACAAATTTACGAAAATGTTATCTGAATCGAAACGAAGAACTTGGTCACTACACTAAGTTTAAGAAAAAAAAGACTTAATATGTAACTGTTTACATGTTGAGTTGTTAGTATGAAATAGTTTATTATTACGATAGAAATAAATGTAATAACCACTTAGTTGCACCTCAAAAGAGCATATACATAGCTTTTAGGTATCTGTGAAGCTCAAAAGTTGTTGAATATTTTATTTATAATTTCAATGGATAATGCACATTTACGTTATATGGGTGTTGTCATGTGTCAAATGATGGGTCTTACATATATACTTCTGTATTATTTATTATTATATTTTATTAGTTCGGAGTATGTTTTGACCATGATTCCAAATTAGGCAGGTCCCGTTACATTGGAACGGCTGCCATCTGACCTCCACAATGCATGTCACAGGGAAACCAGACTGACAGGATCATGGTTACATGTTAAATTACATTAATACAATACAATACAATATAATATGCTTTATGGAATACCACATTACAATTTAACAGAATTACAGATAAATCTTAATATAGGTATCCAAAGGGCGGTATCGCTTGAGAGCGATCTCTTCCAGACAACCTTTGGATAGAGATACAAATTAAAACTAAGATAACAAGATGGTAGGTGGTGCAAAAATAAATAAAACAGTGAAACTAGATTATATAAAAATAATAATATACATAATATATTTATAATAACATAAAATAAATACATACTATACCTACAGCCAGATGATTAAAGGCACGGAACGAAAAATGGATATGTTTGGCATAAGTAATTAATGTGCATGTGGTGTCTTTATTTATCACCATAAGAGTGTTGGTTATTACCTCGGAACATAAAATAAACTATATCTCTTTCTATGATCTGAGGTTACTACAGTAGTACCTACTGAGGTATTGTTCATTTTTTTTTTTACACATATCTGCGATCAGTCCTTTTCACTATAAGCAGATCTGTTGTTTGGATGAAGGGCGTGGGGAGCGTATCTCCATTGAGAACCGCTCCATAGTAAGTTCGCGCTAGCGGCCGGCATCGCGGCGTCAAGGCACGTTGCGTTCTCATTCCAGAATATCACGTCGTTTGAGGCGTTTCAAGTATTCGGGGATGGTGAGTTTTACCGCCAGCTGATTTGGGTGGTTATTTAGGCGATCTTTGTAGCGCTTCACATGATGGTCAATTTCCTCCTTTACTGTACTCATGTGCAAATGTTCATGCAATTCTGCATTTGTGATGAACCAAGGCGCATTTGATAAACTCTTTAGTATGCAATTTTGAAGACGTTGTATGATGTTTATGTTGGAAGTACATGCTGAGCCCCAGAGTTGAAGTCCGTATGTCCAGATAGGTTTGATTGTTGCCTTGTAAATCAGTAGCTTGTTGTCTATTGAAAGCTTTGAGTTTCTATTGAGCAGCCAGTATAGTTTCTTATATCTAAGGTTTGCTTCATTTCTTTTCGATTGTATGTGCTTTTTCCACGTAAGTCTACGGTCCAAATGCATTCCAAGGTATTTCACTTCATTGCTGTGAGGCAGTTCATTGTTTCCCAGTTTAACAGGTGGGCAGTTTCCTTTACGTAGTGCGAAGGTTACGTGGGTTGATTTTGTTGCACTGGCTTTTATGCGCCACTTCTTTTGCCATTCACTAATTTGGTCCAGTCCTTCCTGCAATTTTGCCGAGGCTTCTAGGGGGTTTTTGTTACTAGCAAGAATGGCAGGTATTGTTCATAAGTTAGAAAAACTTATTGGTACATGGCGACCGCTATTGTTGAAACTCGGAACTTTACTAACATCAGTTTCTCCATGCCCCAACCCACTAGATACTAGGCCACCAAGACTCAAATCTCTCTCTCTCAAGACTCAAGACTCTATATTCAAAATGCCTACATTTATAAAATTGAATCAAATTCTAAATTAAGAAGAAAAAAAACAACAATAAAATCTTATTCTAAACTTAAGAGGAAACACAAGGGCCGTTTTTCCATACAAACGTCGTCCCCTGTTTCCTCTCAGGATAATGCCAATAGAGCAATATTTTTTTTCCAAATAATCGATGGCTACTATTATGCATGTCCCTGTTTTCCTTTTTTCAATAAATTAATTATTAAAAGAGATATGAACATTCAAAAACTTAAAAAAATTGGCCAGATTTTCGGGCAGTGTTCATACATTCAGAAAACAAATTTTACTAGATTATTTAAAAAAGGAAAAAAATAGGAACACTGCCAAAGCCTTTCTTTAATTTTTAATGAAAAAAGTAGTTAAATCGGTTAAGTTTTGGAAAAGGAATCAGGGGTCTACGAATCGTTGATTTTGTGTACTTTAAATAGATATTTTCAGTCCAAGCTGCAGCTGTCTCTATTGCGCTCTGCGGGGGGAGGCTTGATAGATGGAGGCAGCAATAGATTTTACAAATACCTATTTTTTAATTCTCTTGGCCTTGAGGTTTCCTCTTAAAGGTAAAAAAATTGTCCCAAAACGCCGCCAATAGAAGGGTTACCGGAAGGCTGGGCAATACAATGCCTACATTGAAATAATTATAACTGTTGGAACCAACAAAGCCTTTAAATGCAGTTAACACTTTCGTCACTTCTTTTTTTATTTGTGGTAAAAAAAAGACATACCTCGATCTGCGACATGCCCTCCACCAGTTCTAAGACTCGCTGCGTCCCCAGAGTATTAAGCTCTGCTGCATCCTTTAATTTCATGTCAAATCTGTAATTGAAATAAAAGTCTTTTTTGTAGAGAAAACTCGTGCGGTATCACACTGACGACACGTCTCCGCAAGGGAGAATGTTAGCATTGATTCATTATACTGTATCTACGAATGATCATATCTCGCGTGCGATGGCTAGAAGCGTAAAAATCACTACGTACGTTGGCGGTGGGGCGCAGTTCTAGTCTGAGAATCGCCATACAGTCGACTACAACATCAAAATGATAACAGTACTAAGTCAATTATTACAATTCTCACTACAATACAACGCGATACAATTAATCAAATCAAAATATTAACAATTCGGTTTAATAAATGGCGGCCATTATTTTCACACTGACAGTTGTCTTCCCGCGCATAACTTTCGACTATCCGAAGTGCCTACAGATGGCAGAGCTGGCGTATTATAAACGCCATTATTTTTGTGATGTTGTAAGCATTGAAATTATGTGTTATTTTAATTCAAATGAGATAACAGCTAACTGCTGCCATCTATGGTCGAGTAGAAAATGTATACAAACGTTAGTTTCACTACTTGTTAACGGACCGCGCAAAAATCAAAAGTAATAAGTACAGTTCTAATCGTCGCGCGTCGTGAAGTTTTGTAAAATCGTATTAATTAATAATTTTCATTTCACATTTGTTATTCGATAGTGGTTACGTTTCTTCTCGATAACGAATTAACGACGTAGTAACATTAAAAGGTAGTGTCTGCCAAGATTGCCAAGACAAGTAGATACGGAAAAGAAAAGAGGACATTCTTACCTTACACAAGCTGCACAATGAAAGACAATTTGGCACTCCCTCCTTAGCTCCTCCCGATCTTCGTCCGATATACCCATTTTTTCCACCAGAATGTCTCCAGGCACAAGCCGAAGTTTGTCGAAGCATTTCGGGTCGTTTTCATGAAGGTTATTGAATACCTACAATAATAATTATTATTAGCGCCATCTAGCAAGATTCCTTGAAACTCAAACAGACGTTTACTTGGTTGCATTTAAGTTATGAAATCATGTTATGCTTTTGCTATCCACCGCTAGATGGCAAACACGAGAGTGAACTCACCTGAGATTTAAGAAATTCGCCAAGTCGCTCACTGCTGCTAAGTCCTTTTTTCGATCTCATCAGCATATATATCATTTTTAAATCTCGACAGCTTCGAAGGAGCTTCTCCACAAGGACTTTGCCCATAAAACCAGTGGCTCCGGTGATAAAAATTGATTTGTTTGCGTAATACTCCGCCACGCTCGTAGAAGACGCCATGGTGCTTGAAGTTCTGAAATAAGAGTATTTATCTATTAAATGTTAATTTGAATCGGCCTGTAGGCAAATAATAACTTTTTGACCCTAAAATCAGTTAAATGTGTCGCCGTATGGCTCCACGTTTACAGACTTTACTTAACTTTAATTGTTGCATTTATTGACACTAGCCGGAAACTAGATGGCACTAGTAGTTCATACATTAAAAAAATAGTAACAATTATTTTAGTTATTTTGTTATGTATTTGTAGGTGCTTTATTAATTGCCGTAACAATGAATAACTTTACGTCTTTTGAGTGTATTTATTTATGTTATTGCAACGAACTAAATAAATAGCGATAAAAAAAACGGATTGTAAAAAAAAAACCGTATTGAAATAATTGAATCTCATTGTTTATAAAAATACATGTTCCTCCACGACCTTGTCTCCAAAGACATTTATGTTATTTATGGTGACATAAATGTCTCTGCTTGTCCACCGATGTTCCTTCCACGTAGCGATTAATATTCAGTTAATGTTAAAGCAATTAAAGATACCGCGAACGACATTGCACTCCTTATTTGACGTCACAATACATAGAAAGTTATAATTAAATAGCTTGCTCAGACCAATTAACTGCTATTACCTCCCTTGTCCAACTAAGTTCCATTAAAGACGGACTGCTAATGCCAGCTAGCTGCAAAATTGGAGTTTGGATGCAGTTTCATGCGGTTTTATTCGTGAATCGATGGTAAACCATATTCGAAGTCAAAAATGGTCATAGTCAAAATATCTTCTGATTTTTTGTACGAAACACATTGAAAAAGTCGCAATATATGGTTGCGGTAATGTGGCGCAACTGGCGAACGCAAGGCACGGAATACTAATAGCAGGTTCGAGTCCTGCTATAACCTTAATTTTTCTTTGTGTTTTTATTACATAGCATTTTAAATTTAATTTGAAAATATCTTTATTCAGGGTTTACAGGAAGCACTTATGAATGTCATAAAATTTACCACCGGTCCGGAAAAAACTTGATGAGATACCGGCGAGAAACTCAACGCGCTGAGGATAACGAGTTATTTTGATAAACACGAGTACATACATAACACAATATTTTGTGTGGAAGTATTTACACAGATTAAATACAAGTAGTATGGAGCTGTCATTCCTCGCGTCCGACTCGCTCTTGACCGATTTTTCCTACTTTCAGGCGCTGCTTATAGTTCCAGCAAACAATTTAAGCTTAAATGGGGTGGAGGGGGTAAGTTTGCGCATACACATTTGTAATAGAAACGGCTACTGCGCAGTCAAGGTCAATGCTCAAGTTGTTTGCCGGGTACTGTACTTCACGAATTTTGGACGGAACTACAAGAATATCGGCGCACCACTGCACTGGGGCCGGCGCAGATGAGTTGCTGCGTGTGTGAATGAATACGAGCTATACGAGACATATAAAGAGACATATAGGACGCTTGTTATAGGTATAGTCGACCAAGAAATTGCTTGACCACTTTTCGACCGTATTATAAAGGGATAAGGTTCAAAAGTGGTCAAGCAATTACTTGGTCGACTATGCTTAAACGTCGTTTATGTTTGTATTCAAACTTCTGTAGGTACTTGTACTATTGTTTATAATGTGACAAGCTGGTGGTACCTATTATCGGTTTTGAGGGTGGTACGACCTTGTGCAAGGTCCGTTCGGATCGCTACCATCATCTTGCCCGCTAATCCTGCCGCTAAGCAGCAGTGCTTGCACTGTTGTGTTCCGGCGTGGTGAGTGAGACAGCCGGTGCAATTACTGGCACAAGAGGTATTCCATCTTAGCCCTCTGGGTTGGCAACGCATCTGCAATCTCCTTTGTGTTGCGGGTGTCTATAGGCGGTGGTGATCACTTACCATCAGGTGACCCACTTGCTCATTTTCCTTCCTATATTGTATAAAATAAAATACGCGAACGTTCCTAACATTTATCTTATTTTTTACCTAAATGCTGCCAGAAGGAAAGGTTATGTTTTTTTAAAAGTATGTATGTATGTATTGTCATGTAATATCTGCGCCGCGCGGTCACCCGGGGGTCAAGTTCACACAGTTGAGTGAAAAGGTCGATCCGTAATCATTCGATTGTGTCATATGGCGGGTTCTTAATGCTGGCTCTTCGTTCTCACAAAGGTCAGCGAGAAGAGTACTTTTAACAAGCTTTTTAACCGACTTCAAAATAAAAACCGGCCAAGTGCGACTCGGACCAAGCAATGTGGGGGTAGTAGCAAGTTACTCGTAAAGTTTTTACTGGCGTGAGTAGTCACGCTGATAATGTATGTCCATACCAAATTAAAATTTTCTAGTACTAAAAGTCAGAGCTAACCTGCGGACAGACGGACGGACAACGATTGCGAAGCTATGAACGTGAGTAATAGAAAACAATACATAGGCTAGTAATAAAATTATTTCAAACTAACGGACGCGTGCAACTTTAAAATTGAAAAGAATTGAAATTAGTAGCCTATGTCCGTCAGGGATAGTGTAGCTTTCCATTAGTGAAAGAATTTTTGGAATCGGTTCAGTAGTTCCAGAGATTACTCCCTACATACAAACAAACAAAGTTTACCTCTTTATTATATTAGTGTAGATGTAGATGTAGAAATATAGACGTAGACTAGTGTCGATAAAGCGAGGACTCAAGCAGCCTTGTGGTGCAGAAAATTGGACCCCACGAGCGTCCTTAGTTCCTTAGGGTCCAATTTTCTCTTCAAAGTTGAATCTCTATGTTCGTCCCTTTCATAAGACTATAGTGAGACAGAGACGCAACGAGGGATAAATTAAAGGCCGTCGTGATAGGCCCGCTGACCTTAAATAGGGTACTTTCGATACGGCACGGCGCCTTGCGACAGAGCCTCTGGCAGGTATTAATATAATGGTGCCCAATAATACGTTATTACTGCACAGTGCGGAGAGCACGCAAAATATTATAGCCCAAGGACGGAAAACAAAAACGTAAAAGTTTTCAAACCAAACTGGTGCAAAGTAGTATTGTGAGTGCGAAAGTAACAATAACTTGTCATTGATCACTAAAAAAAATCACTATAAATAAAATAAAATAAATAAATAAAAACAGCATGACAGGTACAATATAGAGAGAATACATAAGGCACACAATTGACTTATCGCTTAAAGCGAGTTTTGTCTGTTACGTTTCTGCGCCTAAACCACTAAACGAATTTTGATTAATTTCTGTATAGAGATAGATTTAAGCTTGGAGAGGGACAGGGGGTACCATTTGTCGCATGAATAAAACTTGATGGATTGAAATACATGGTAATGAAAATTTGTATTCTCAAGTTAGAGATAGGTATCAAAATTCATACTAAAAAGTTCTGTATTGACAGGTATAATCCCATCTTTACATATCTTCTTTATTTTTACATAGTATAAAACATAACCGGCAAATATATATAAATACATATAAAACATGACGACCGGTCAGCCTAGTGGTTAGTGGCCCTGACTACAAAGCTTGAGGTTCCGGGTTCGATTCCCGGGAGGGGTAAATGTTTGTATGAAGAATACGAATGTTTGTACCAGAGTCGTGGATGTTATATGTATTTAAGTATATATTTATCTATAGAAGTATTTATATCCGTTGTCTAGTACCCATAACACAAGCAGCTTTAGTTGCTTACTTTGGGACTAGGGCAATTGGTGTTAAGAGGAAACACCAAGGTCTAGAGAATTGAAAAATAGGTATTTGTAAAATCTATTGCTGCCTCCATCTATCAAGCCTCCCCCCGCAGAGTGCAATAGAGACAGCCGCAGCTTGGACTGAAAATACCTATTAAAAGTACACAAAATCAACGATTTGTAGACCCCTTGTTTTCTTCTCCAAAACTTATCCGATTTAACTACTTTTTTCATTAAAAATTAAATAAAGGCTTTGGCAGTGTTCCTATGTTTTCCTTTTTTTATATAATCTAGTAAAATTTGTTTTCTGAATGTATGAACGCAGCCGAAAATCTGGCCAATTTTTTAGGTTTTTGAATGTCCATATCTCTTTTAATAATTAATTTATTAAAAAAAGGAAAACATAGGGACATGCATAATAGTGGCCATCGATTTTTTGGAAAAAAAATATTGCTCTACTGGCATTATCCAGAGAGGAAACAGGGGACGACGTTTGTATGGAAAAACGGCCCTTGTGTTTCCTCTTAACTGTCCCAAGATATTTATTTATTTATTATAACCCTCCCTTCTGGCGGCAGTAAAGTAAAAACGAAGTTGCTATCCGTCCCTGCCTGCCCTCATTGGCCGCTTAGATACTCCTTCTAAACCACGTAACGCATTTTGATACTGTTTTCACTGTCATTTAGAGATTTTGGACACAAGGTTTTGTTGTACCTACTTAATTATGTATGTATATATGTAAACTCTTTATTGCACATAATATTAAAAAATAACAGTTTACAAGCAAATGAGTAAATGTACAAAGGCGAATTTATCCCTTTGAGGTATCTCTTCCAGGCTCGAGCAGTTGACAGGACACTGGAGTCGAGAGTAGACACAGAAGAGTAGATAGGGCAAAAGAAAACAAATTATACTCGTATGAAGTACTATAACGTACAAAAAAAAATTCTTAAAAAATCTCAAAATGGCAGCGGAAACCGTATCCAAATCTTTTAAGTGGTTTAGATGGATTAATACTCTGCGTGATCGAATCAGAAATTAGGAGATCCGCAGACGTACGAAAGTAACCGATATAGCCCAGCGGATTAGCAAGTTTAAGTGGCAGTGGGCACGGCATACAGGTGGCAGGAAGGCGCTGGTTGCATGCTGCTTCCAACCGGCCACTTTGGAAATCCATGGAGGAGGCCTATGTCCAACAGTGGACTTCTTGTGGCTGAGATGATGATGATGATGATGATGAGATGGATTAAGCGGCCGAAGATATGAGCACAGACAGGAACGGATATCGACTTTGTTTTATACTACGTACAGTCAAGGAATTAAATTTCCAACCCACCTAAGGTTCAATATCATATAGCAAACTGTCACCATAAGAGCTATAGAGCAAGACGTTAGTTTGACATATCGACCTTAATGCATTGCGAATGTCAGACAACATTTCAACGAAATGGGTAGGGAATTAAATTCCTTGACTGTATATACTTAAAGATAAAAAGAAGCAGATAAAGATTCATAAGAGTCACAAAATATTAGGAAGCCATTTCGTATTCAAGGCGCGGTGCACTGAACAGCCTCGGTCGCAGAATAAAGAATAGTGCAAGCATATTTAGAAGTTTTACTCCCAACGAAAACAGCGTTTAGGTACAAGAGCGTCCTGCTTAGGGCGACTAACTCTGTGTGCTCATTTTACAGGACATGTGATCTACAATTACAGGATTCAGAAAAATAATAGAAATATTCACGTCAAATAAAAATAGAAGCGTAGATATTAGGCTTGTGGATTTTTTATTTTTTTATTTTTTATAAATAATATATAAATAAAAACACCGGCTAATGTATTAACCGTTTACAACGACCGCATACTACAGGTATGCAAAGTGAGGTAAATTAATAAAATCCATAAGCCTAATAGATAAGTGGACATATACAAGGAGAAACAACAAAAAATGCTGTTGAAGATCCAACAAAAACAGTACTATAGTATTATAATAATAAGAATTTAAATATATATATTATATAGTAGGTAATATAAATAAAAAAATAGAGAACACGATGATGTCTCCCACGTCAAACCGCATTAGAGTACCTACATATTAGGCTTTTTGAGAATTACAGTCTTTGCAGCATGAATAGTCCGGGCCCCACAAACAGCACCCGATCACGAGTATGACGCGTATCTCAGCCATCGTCTCCCTCAACCATATTGCAGGGAAGGTGGCGACTCGATCAACCAGCGGGCGAGAAACATCACAATGTGATCCAAGATAAAATTACAATTTAATGTGATGTTATAGTTAATTGGAATAATAATTACCCAATAAAAAAAACGAATATTTAGAAATGTCACAAACGTACAATTATCAAAGTCAAAGCTGTTACATGTAAATAGTAAACAGCCGATAACGGCAGCACAAAGTTAAAATATTCATGTCGTCTTCTGTGCCTTTAGAACTGGAGTGCGATTTATGAATCTCATCAGGTGAGTAAAGCTCGCCAAAATGGCCGTTTTTCATAGAAATGCGGCCATTTTGGTGAGCTTTAGTCACCTGGTGAGATTCAAAAATTGCACCCCTGGCCAATTCAAATCGTCGCATATGTATTCCTCGACTTCGTAATAAGCTTTCTTCAACAGCGTGTTTTTTATGTATGTTATATATATCCTTTTTAAATTACCTGCTCTTCATATCTCACGTCATGTTTTGGTTGCCGAGTTACCTTGGTGTTTAAATGTCATCTGCCACTTAATAAAATTACTATTTACGGATATCTAATGGATTTATCAATGTACTTCTTGAATGCATTGAGAGATAATTCCCATTCAGCCACAGGCACTTTATTGTAGAATCTCACGCTGTTCCCTAGGAAGGATTTCTTAATAGGCAGGTAGATCATTTATGTACACGAGAAGAACGAGAAACGGTCCCAAAATCGATCCTTGTGGCACTCCAAGCTTCAGTGGTGCTCCACATGACTGCACTCTATTTACTACCTACCACCTCCTGGATTCTAACGTTAGTATCTTATCGTCAATGTTCAGTTTAAAATGGCCATCACGGGGCTTTGATTTTCTTTATTATCATAGCTAACTGTCTTGTTCATTCGAAATTCGAATATCATCCCGTCTCATGCGCGAACGCAACATGATATAAAAGTGCAAATCATGACGTAGTATCGCAACTGTGCCGCAACACCAGTTACATCTGAAGGCCGGCGTGCGCGCAGACAATGCAATGCAGTTAGTGGACCGAAATGTGTAATTATAACTTAATTAGGATAAAGAGAAATGCAGAGGAGAGATACTTTAGCGCTTCGAGATAAAAACGAAAGCACTTGCTTGCTTTTACGCGAACGCGAAACTCAAATAATAGCAGATTGTTCAACGAAGGATGAAAGACACCCATTACGCACGAGTTGTTTTGGTGCAGGAGAGGATCGAGTGGAATTGGTGTTTCACCCAAGTTAAACACTCTGCTTTTCATTTCGAGCATGAGGAAAGCAAAAAATGTCGTGGATAATAAAAAAGATCTTTATCATCTCTCATATCCGAAAAGTGGGGCGTTACATAGCTGACAAGCCTGCAGAAAGTAATATTTGGCTCCATGATGAGATGATAGAATATCTCTTGCGCCAGTAACGTCACCGGCTGTCTTGCTCTACACGCCGGAACACAACGCAAGCGCTGCTGCTTAGCGACTGGAATAACGAGCAAGATGGTGGTAGCAATACAGACGGACCCTGAACAAGGTCCTACGACTAAGTTTAACTTTGAGGCCAAGTTTGTTAAGAAAATTCCACTGTTTGGTTATCATTTATTACTTTATAACTTACAAACTTTACAAATATAATAGATACAAGTTTTTTGTAATTTTTTTCAGAAAAATCAATATAATAGAATGGCTGTGTGACGCAAAATGTTTATTGCAAAAACCATGTTAAGTATTAACATGGTTTTTGCTTGTAATGATTTCATCATGTTAATTCCCATCAAAGAAATTAATGTAAAAAATATGCCAAGTCACGCAAAATATTTAAAGCATTAAGTAGGCAGTTGTGCTTAATTTTTAAGGTTCAATGCCTTAAAAGGAAAAACGGAACCCTTATAGGATCATTTAGTTGTCCGTCTGTTTGTCAAGACTCCTTTCCCAGGAACGCGTTGAGGTATCAAGTTGAAATGAATATCAAATACTCAAGACCGCAGTGTCTTAGCGCTGTAAAAAAACAAGCTTCTAAATTAACGCGATCAAAAGATACGGCCGTTTATGCAGCATATTTTATAGATTTGCTAGGGAATCAGAAACCTATAGGATACTTTCCGTTGACCTAGTTAGAACCAGAAAATTTGGCAAGAAGCAAGGTTTCAAAGCAGAAATAGGTTTATTAATTATTATTAATACCTATTTATATAATTTGACAACTCCAAATATTTTCAAACGTGCGTTTTAAACGCTCTTTTTTACCTCGGTCGTGCAAAGTCCGGAATGGGCTGGCGGCTGGGGTTTTTTCATCTTGCTTTCACATGGGTGCCTTCAATGCGAATGTACCGATTTTTGCAAGGCCGGCAAAGTACTAGCAGTCCTAATGGTGCTGTAGGTCTCCATGGGCAGCGGTGATCACTTAACATCAGGTGAACCACTTGCTCATTTGTCGGCTTTAATATAAAAAAAACTTACCTTTTTGATCCTCCCCGGGGGACTAAAGCTCACGGCAATGGCGGTTTTCCTAGAGATTCGGCCACTTTGCTGACCATTAGGCACCCTGTAAGATTCAAAAATCCCCTTCCAGATGACAAAAGCTCACCAAAATGGCAGAATCTTTATGAAGAATAGCCATTTTGGTGAGCTTTAGTCACCCGGTGTGATTCAAAAATCGAACTCCAGGGCCTAATATGGTCACCAAGCAACGCCGCAGGTGATGTGATGTATAGAAACTTATGGATTAGTATTATTTTATGTGGTTTTTATTGTGGTTTTTAATGTTTATATAGGTGTTCAAAGCCGGAACCATAATGAGGTTTTATAAGTTTTTTCTCATTACTTGATTAAGCAAGCGCACCGTGTCATCGTAATTACGTGCCGTTCGCGAGATGTGTACATACGTACAGACAATCGTGAGATCACCTGTCATAGCGCGAATAGGTAAATACCGAGCAGGGAAAACCGCCTGCGCAGTTAGTTGTGAACTGCGCGTTTTTAACTCCCATCGAAAAGAAAGTCGGAAAGAATATTTGTGTGCTTAGAATAATTTGAAATCTAGGTTTTATTTAAAATTTGAGAAAGCACTCATCTGAAAAATCAGCATGCAAATCTTTATTTGCGGACCCCTGGGGGAGACTTACGTCCAAGTGCCTATTTTTTTCTGAGTCTGAGAGAGGATTAATGAATGAGTGACAATTACAGTGCATGAGGAATAAATTAGTCTAAGTTGTTGTGTTGTTTGTTCTTCTTATACGTAGTGTTCATGTAAGTTATATATATCTTTTTTATGTTTTAAATTGTATTAGGAATAAGTTTCACTCATGTTTGTTTTTTTGTATTTGTTGTTAACATTGGCCATATTTTTACCCTAATTGTAACTGTCTAGCATTTAAGTATCTTTTTCACAAGTGTAAATGGTGTACCGTTCTTGTTGAATAAATAATAAATTATATATCGTTAAATATTTTATCTACACACATATCATAAAGGCTAAATAACGCGTTCAAAAACCCTAGGAAATGACCAGCATTATTACAACCAATGTTATTATAAGAATTTTCTTGTCTGTGGTAGTAGGTAAATCTGTTCTTTATCTTTGCCTCTCATTATATAGCAGTTGCATAAAATACTATTTCGTTACATAGTATAAAATAAAGTCGCTATCGATTCCTTGCTGTCCTAAATCCGTGTGGTTTACGTTCGGCCGCCATCTTCTAAACCACGTAACGAATTTGATACGCTTTTCACTGTCATTTAGAGATTTTTTGAACGGAAGGTTTATGTGTACATATGTACGGTGAATAGTCTCTGTCACCTGGCGCCTGTCGCGTTTATGTAATAGGGCCCAGGGCGGGTGGCTAGCTTGGTATAAAACTAAGTCGATATCCGTTCCTGTCGGTCCTGATATCTTCGGCTGCTTTCTCCTAAACCACATGGATTTTAACCTAAGATTTTAACAGGTATAGTTTTCACTGTCATTTACAGTTTTTTTTAAAGGTTTTAACGTACTCATCCTAACTGTCCCCGTGGGAACCGAGGCGGCTCGCTATAGTTTAAACTATATTTTTAAACAGTAAAAAATTTGAAAATATTAGGTAATCAGCATGCAAATACTAGATAAGTACCTCCATCAAAACGTCAATTATGTGACTAATTGATTTATGATTTTGGAAGCTTTTGGAAGCGTTAGTGGCCTATTGACTAGTCGGTGAAATACTGGCACAAGAGATATTCCATCTTAACCCTCTATAGGTTGGCAACACATCTATGTACTATATCCTTGGTGTTGCGGGTGTCTCTAGGGTCTCTATGGGCGATGGTGATCACTTACCATCAGGTGACCCACTTGCTCGTTTGCCTTGCTATTTTACAAAAAGAACTTTTAATAACAAAGGAACAGGCTGTCCTCGCCACGTGTTAGTCTCATAATAGTAGTAATACCTATTGATCGTCATTAAAACGTTTGCACAATGGTCGCGTGGGCGGTCACGTACCATCCTCACCACCACTCACCACCGGTGCCGCAGTAGGACGCTTGTTAAACCTAAAAGCCGTTTTTGTTCAAAGTAAAACTTCTGTATTTGTACTATATTTACAAAGGTTGTCTGGAAGAGATCGCTGCTTAGCGATAAGACCGCCTGTTGAATCCCTTGTAAAATTTCCCTGTGTGTGTTCTTTTATTTTGTTTACTTGTGTGAATCAATAAAGAGTATTTGTTGTTGTTGTTGTTGTTGTTATATTTAATCTGTGACACAATTAATGGAAAATTATATTTTTATTATTATTGTTGGTACGGTTTTCGATCCGGCCATTTGAAAGGCATTCATGGGGCCGAAGCCAACATGAAAAGGCCTTTGGTACCATATAATATAAATGAGATGAGCGCAACTCTGGAGGTCTATCCGCTAATACACTATGGAGGATACTAGCGGACAGCCCTCCCCAGTTGCCAAAGCATTGCCAGGTAGGAAGCGACATGGAGTGGGCTGGACAGGATTACCGGGCTATGGATTGAGATAGCGGGCACCTGCCTTTTAAGTATCTCAAAAATCAAAAGTTGGCAGGAAGTGACTTGCCGGCTCAATAAATGGGCCCCTCAAACTGTCGCCCACAACGGCAACGAGGCGGCAACATTGGTGCGCGAAGTTTTGATGTGCGAGTTTCTTATGGTTAATAATTATAAATTCACAATCGCTGTCATTGCAAATATTTGACGTCGGAACGTCAGTTTGACTTTTTTTTTTTTTTTTTTTTTCTTCTCTGGCACCGCACGACTTATGCATTGCCATTCGTCAAGTTTTTCGTTAAATTTGTTTTTTTTTTAATAAAAAATTAGGGAAACATATTCACGGGAAAATCAGGTTTAGGAGCGAGGTAATGAAAACAAAGATCAGTAGGATAAGTGACAGGATAGAAATATAAATAATTGTTAAAATAAATGGAACATAAAGTAAAAGGAGAATGTATATATGTATCTTAGACTTTAATATCGTTACTATTGATAAAAGATGCTAAAGAGTGATAGATGGAGGGGTCAAGCGAGGAGAGGAGGACATTTATACTGGTAGGGAGAGGGACTTTATGGGAGATCAGATCATCGAACAAAGGAAGATGGTCATACCTGCTGCAAGAAAAGAAAATATGATTCAAATCACAAAACTCATCTCCACAATCGCATACAGGACTATTCATAATTTTTATTCTCGCCAAGTGAGCAGGAGTACAAGTATGACCTAGTCGCATTCTAATCAAAACAGTTGTTGCTCTTTTGCTTAACTTCATTTTATGAAACCAGGGCTTTGTTGGAAGAGTATTTTGGATATTTTTATAGTGTTTGCCCTTAAAAGTACTGGAGAGTTCCCAAGATTTATCCCAGGCATCTTTGAGATATACCTTGGGAAGAGAAACTAGATCATGACAGAAATTTTTATAGTAAAAGATGTCACCACACTCCACAGCCTCATTTGCTAATTTATCAGCACGCTCATTTCCGACTATGTTGCAATGGCCAGGTACCCATAAGAAATTCACTATGAGCCCCTCAGACTTACATTGAAGAAGCTTTACTTTTGCATCAATAATTAAAGGGTAATGCGTCTTGGAGCTAAATGGAAACTTACTGAGGCTTTCCAGTGAGCTTTTGGAATCGCTTACAATAATGGTTTTTTTAAGTTTCATCAATAAAGTGTACTCCAGAGCCGTAACTATTCCAAAACATTCTCCAGTGAAAACCGATGTTTCTGGTGGGAGTTTTAATTTTTGAACGATATCATACTGTTTATGAAACACTCCTACACCAACATTGCCACTTGTAGAGTGTTTAGAAGCATCTGTATATATTTGATGCCAGCCAAGCCACCGATCGTCAATAATTGAGTTCAGACGAACATTTGCATGAGGATCATCGCGATCAATATTTAAATTAAGATATATATGAGGGTTTACTAATAGAGCACCAAAGTGGCAGTTAAAAAGTGGTAAAAGACGAGTTTGATTGGTTGGAGCAAGAAAAGTTAAAGATTTGTTATAGCTGTTTATTAAACGAGGAGGCGGTTTAAACTTCCAATACGAAGATAAAGGTAGAAGGCTAGAGAGTTTTTTAATTTTAGGAAGAAGTTGATGAGTGCTTAACTGCATAGATCGGAATAAAAACCGATTGGACAAATACTGCCGTCTGAAATTTAGAGGTGGATCACCACTCTCTACTTGAAGAGCATTAATTGGGCTGGATTTCATCGCCCCCAAAATTATCCGCATGGCTTTTGATTGAATTCCATCTAGCCTCTTCAGAGCTGATACACTACATGGTTCTAAAAGGAAGGTGCCGTAATCTAAAATACTTCTGATCATGGCGTTATATATTAATTTTAGCGAAAATGGATGTGCGCCCCACCATACACCAGAAAGACATCTAAGAAGATTTATATTCTTCTCACATTTTGCTACTATATAATCACAATGCGGGTAACCTGTAAGCTTCGAATCCAAGATGACACCTAGGAATTTTGCATGGCTTTTTTCAGGTATAATTTCGTTATCATAACAAATATTTGCAGGCGGTGTGTAGCGTTTACGAGTAAAAGTAACTATAGTGCTTTTTGAGGTTGAAAGTTCTAAACCGTGTTTAAGTAACCATGATTTCAACAAGACTAAAGAGGAAGAAAGTTGAAGAGACGCTATTTTAGGAGAATTATTTACAGTATAAATCAATAATTCATCAGCATACTGCAAAATGTGAGCAGAATTATCTAGAGATGATTCTAAATCATACGTGTAAATGTTATAAAGAAGAGGACTCAGAACTGAGCCCTGTGGCAAACCTTTCCATGCAGTTCTCGTAAGATCAGTAGAGTCCAATACAATTTCACGGCCAGATAACATGTTTTGGACGAAGTTTAATAAAAAAGAGGGAACTTTCAAATACTTAAGTTTTTTAATTAACACTTCTATTAGAACGTTATCATATGCTGCTTTTATATCTAAAAAGGCTGCAATCACTGAATCATTTTGAGAAAAGGCAATACGGATGTCTGAGGTAAATACACTTATGCTGTCCATCGAACTCCGACCCTTTCTAAAGCCATATTGCGAATTGGCTAACAGATTCTGATTTTCCATGTACCATTCGAGCCTATTTTTAACTAAATGCTCTATAATTTTGAGTATAACTGGCGATAAAGCTATTGGACGGTAAGACATTGAATCTTTTGGATTTTTACCCGGTTTTAGGATTGGCAACACAATCTGAGACTTCCAAGGTAAAGGAATGTCTGCTGTCATCATGACAGAATTGATAATGTTTAAAAACAGTTCAAGAGCGTTATCGCCGAGGTGCGAATAAAATGAATAAGGAATTCCATCTTTACCTGGGGCGGAATCCCCAGTGCGAGATAAAACACCTTTAAGCTCATAAAGAGAGAATGGAGAATCAAGACCATATGGACAGGACAAACGTGAACTGACATGGATAGAGATGCCACTTAAATCTCTTTGTGGAGCCGTTGGCGGGGCCAAACTATCAAGGAAACTATTACGCAAAGAAGGAGGCATAACCATATGATTTGACGTACTTACTCCAGCTTTAAATCTTCGTATACTACGCCAAACTTCAGAAGATTTTGTATTAGGGGATATGGATAGACAAAATCTCCTCCATCCTTCAAATTTTTTTTCTTTCAATATTTTTTTAGTTTTAGCAATGACATCAATTAACTTATTAAAATTTTCTTGTGACATATTGGCATTATATGATTTTTCTACTTCCTTTCTGTCAGTAACAGCTTTAGTACACTCTTTATCCCACCATGGTGGTGATGGGAGTTTCCCAGTAGGATTCTTTTTAACAGGGAAAGTTACATCAGCTGCCTCTTTCAAAATGTTGGTAAAAAGGTCTGCAGAAATGGACACATGCTGTGACATATTGGGTGAGAGAGCTTGGACCTTATTCTCTACATATTGTTTATAGTCACTCCATTTGTCATCAATTAATTTATATTTCATGCGTGGTGGAGGTCTGGGAATATTGTTCACTTTAAATACTGTAAAACTCAGAATGATTGGAAAATGATCACTACCATGTGTGGAAGGAAGAGTTTCCCAATAAATGGAGGAAGCTAAACTAGGAGATGAAATTGTTAAATCTATAGCACTATCATTTTCAGTTGGAAGGGTGCGACGAGTAGGGGAACCATCATTTAATATGCAAAGGTTAAGTCTGTCAATAAGGTCCAAGAGGTCCTCACCATAACAGTTTGACAAGGAACTACCCCATGCTCTATGTTGACAGTTAAAATCTCCCATAATAACAATAGGCTTTGGAAGACTAGTAATTAAATTATTAAGATCACTGAAGGTTTGAATAGAAGGTTTAGGAATATAAATAGAAAGGAAGCAGACTCTATTTATAATGCAAGCTACAGCAGAAAAATTATCATTACTAGGTATGCGTATTTGTGAAACACATAATGAGTTTTTAATAAGCAGAGCAGCTCCACCATATCCATCAGATCTATCATCTCTGAGGCAGGAATAACCACTCAACTTGAACAGAGAGACTGGTTTAAGCCAGGTCTCTGCTAAGGCAATAACAAATGGATCATATTTATTTACTAAATAAATAATTTCACTCTTTTTATTTATTACGCTCCTGCAGTTCCACTGAACTGCTTTGGATCTGTTGTGATCCATATTGATTATTGAGAACATTAATTACTTTGGCAACGTTGGACGGTTCAATTACTTTGGACTGAATAAGGGTGTATAAAAGGGCAATTACATCAGAAATACTGAATTCACTACTATTGTTAGTTGCTCTTAAAGCACAGCCATTTGGCATAGAAGAGGATGGATGTCTAATCAAATTTTCGTGTTCTTTCTGATTATATCCCTTAACCAATTTTGGAGGAGCTCGAGGTTTTGTAAAAACTGTTTTTCTGTAGGACAAATTCGAAGGGGCTGAAATATTATTACTAAATGATTGACCTTTAGTTGTAGTTACAATGTCTGCATATGATTTAGATATTGGTGGATGAATTTGAGAAGCCTCAGCATATGAAATGGATTTGTCAGCCATAGAAAATTTAATTTTTTGCTGTCGGGTGAATTCAGGGCAGGATTTATTGGTGGCGAAATGAAGACCTCCACATAGACAACATGAAGTGTCTTCTTCATCAATTGCACAGGACTCTCCGGAGTGCTCTCTACCACATTTAAAACAGCGCGGTTTAGACCTGCACTGTAGTTTTGTGTGCCCAAAGTGGCAACAGTTGTAACACTGTATGGTCGGATAGGTATAGAGCTGAACATCTAAAGCTGTATAGCATATAAAAATACGGTTTGGGAGCATCTGACCATCAAATGTTACCACAACTGTCTGAGTAGGCTTCCATACAGGAGCTCCATCAATTATTTGTTTAAAATTCATGCGTCTAATTTTCAGAATTTTTCCACATCCTGTTGGTACAGTAGAGTTTTCTATAATGTCTTCCGGAGTGAGGTCCGTCGGAACACCACGGACTACACCTATCCGGGACACATTATAAGATGGAATATACGCTTTCAGTTTACTTTCAGTAAGGAAACTATGTCCCATAAATGCATTGGCATCAGAATAATTGGAGAAAGAAATAGAACATCTATTTCTTCCTATCCTCTTAACACTACCATCAATGATGTTGCGAAAAGCATGTCGTCTTAAATGTTTACCCAACGAGATGGGGTGGAGTGTGGTACCATCATTAGCAGATTCTGACTCTCTTTGCACATGTATAATATATGGAGCAATGTCTGCAGAGTCATATAAAGTTCTGGCAACAGGAGGTGCCTTTTGAGGTACCAAATTTTTCATAGAAGTGGTAGCAAGAGGGGGTGCCTCTGTGACTGGACCTGGGGATGAGTTTTGTGAAGTAGGAGAAGAGGTTATTACAGGAGCTACATCATTCTTTTCCTGACCCGAGCAATGACAACCTGTGGGTTCAGTATTCAAGGTAGAACCTTGCTTCCTTTTTCTTTTATTACAATGCTTGCACATTTTATGCGAGCGAGTACGTTTCTGAGCTCTATTAACAGACGAGTCGGTTTGATCCGTCTCCATACCAGACTCGTTTGAGACAATTGTTACATAAGTACTAGGCAAAGGAACTTGCCCGCCGCCAGGGTCTGGCGGTTCCTCCTCGAACTCCATTTTAAAATATATACATGAAAAACTTACCAGATAATGACTGTACACAACACTAAACTACTAGAAAACAAAATTAATATAATAAATACCACAAATATACCCTACTGATCAAATATTTACAAGATAACTATTAATTGAAAATTCTGACGAGAAAAACGCGACCGCCTTCTTCGAAGTTTCCCGCCTTTTTTTTCCAGTTTGACTTGACAAGGCTCGAGTTGAGATTCTATTTTAAAATAGCATTTTAAACAAGCGACCATCGCGCCTTGCAATAACAATAACCTCCTTGCTTTTCATAAACTTGCAAATGGTTTGGTCAGATACCATCTGTAAGCCTTTATCTAGTGCACTCGTTGCAGAAAAAAGATTCACGTTCACATCTGGATCGTACAAAACAGATTTTAGTACAAAACGATCGGCCAATCTGTGCCATTATAAGCTTGCAAACGGACACTCCCCACTCCGAGGGCTTTTAAAGTTGTTCCATCGCCAAGCTGCACAAAATGTTCATACTTAGTCCAAATCTTTATAAGTATTCTATCATGTTTTCTCGGCTTCTGCACATGTGTTGAGTGCAACCATCCATATACCAAATGTCGCATGAACTATTCATATCAGACGCTATTAGGGCTTGCTCGTCGTCATTGCTCTTCTTTTTCGAATTATTCTTTTTGAAGAAGCAAAATTTAGTTGGATGGCCCTGGTTGGATGGTCTTATTACAGTAGCCGCACGTCTTGGTTTTGTAACAATCGTTTTTAGAATGGCCAGACTTGCCGCACACGGCGCACTCAGTCAGCGCTCTGCTCCCGTTGCCTCTGCGCTGTGCCACGAGCGCGACTGCCACATCGTCTCCGGCATTAGCTAGTTCTTTTTCCAGCAGCAAACGTTGCACCAGCTCTTCAAGTGTTTGTCTTTCACTCAATCACGCAATTTGGGGGGGGGGGGGGGGGAGGGTGTCTCGTAAAACGCTACGATGCGTTACAGGGGCGGGAGGGGGTCTTTCTTACAACACGTTACGTAACATTGTTTCTAAAAAATTAGGGAATTAAAACTCCCAAACTGGCAACCCTTTTCATTAACGTTACGGGGAATCCCTGGATTGTATTGTACCTACGTCATTTAATGTTGTTTTTGTCATTAATGTTTTTTTTGTCATTTAGTGTTACGTAACGTTTAGAGAGGGGGAGGGGGTACACAAAAACGTTACGGTGCGTTACTAGGGGGGGAGGAGTTGTCAAAAATCTTCGAAAATTGCGTTACGTAATACTTGAACGCTCCCTAACGTAAATTACTGAATTAAATTGAATTATATTGAACTATATTTTGAGTACGATGTACATTGTTACTCTTGAAGTATAATGGTGACAGACATACTTAGTTTTTAATTTTCATAAGGTAACAAACTAACAAACCTTTTATTGCATTACAACATGGCTAAGGATGCAGAGGTGTTCCTGGGGAGCAATTTTTGAATCTCACCAGGTGACTAAAGCTCACCAAAATGGCCTAATCTTTGTGAACAACGACCATCTTGGTGAGATATAGTCAGCTAGTGAGATTGGGGTGTAATTTTTGAATCTCACTAGGTGGCTAAAGCTCACCAAAATGGCCTAATCTTTGTGAAAAAGGACCATCATGGTGAGATTTAGTCACCCGGTGAGATTCAAAAATCGCTCTCCTGGACTTCAAACTACTATCACTACCATTATTATCATAAGCTCACGCTGTTTATAGTTGAGGTTATAGGAAAATTGTAGCCGGTACTAAACGCAGTGTCAAATGAGCTAATTTTAATATGGATTAGGCAACAGCTCGTCTGTCATTTAATTTAATTGTGTATTGCGACCATTCGTGGAAGTTTTGATATAATTATTAATTAATGAGCTCAAGACGAATATAATTATAATTAACACTAAGCAGAATTTACGCGTGATCATACCGTGAATCACAATTTTATAAATAATTAATTAAATAATTAATAGCTTCAGGCGTTACGTTGCGGAGGTCTATATCAACAAACTGGAGCAAATGAGCTTGCTACTCCGCGAAACCAGTGCCGTGCAAGTGCGAAACAGCTGCGTCTGTGCGATATATATTTCTAATGCAAAAATCCACCCTCCTCCGCTTTCACACGAAATAACACACATCACACGACTCAACTATAAACCACCACCATTATGATCTACGTAAGGCATCATCCGGATCGTATATATATCGTATACCTATGTCGCATTAAATAACAAAACTACAAATCGGTTGTTGTCAGAAAGTCAAAGTAAAAATATATTTATTCAGATCAGGCTTACAGGAAGCATTTATGAATGCCATAAAATTTACCACCGGTTCGGAAAAACCTCTGATGAGAAGATACCGGCAAGAAACTCAACGAGGTGTAATTTTTTAAATAAATCAAAATTTAATTACAATGTTATTTTTACATGTGTTATCTTTGTTAGTCTAGTTGTTATTTGGAGCCAGGGGTCGCCAATGCAGGTCGGGATCATATCCAGACATTCCTGTCCAAGATATAGTCATTGATTTATTCTTACTAGCGACCCCCTCCTGCTGCGCGCGGGTTCAATCGGGATAAAATGCACATAAAAACCTACCCTATAAAAATCTCTAAATGACAGTGGAAACCGCATCGAAATCCGTCGCGTGGTTTAGAAGGAGAAGGCGGCCGAACATAACACTAGAAACATTTCTGACAAGTCTGTAGCGTTACTTGTCGACACAGTAATGTACGCCGAATCGTCACTGTCACCCGTCGCCTGTCGCGTTTATGATATTGAGCCCCAAGGTCTACATTTTGAAAATGTACCCCTTTACTTTAGACTATGTAAGGAAGAATACACTGGAAAGTCTACTCGTGACCACGGCCATTAAAACATGGCCGAAACGTCGAGGTAAATCAACAGTATACTTTAATCGCGTTAAAGTCCCGATAACGTTATAAATATGACTGAAAAGTCTGTAAATAAAATGCCTATAACATGGCAAAGCTAAGAGTCCATTTTTGTCAATTGATTGAACCTTAAATATACACCTCACATGCAATGTAACATATATATTCCTTTTGAAATAGGAAGGCAAACAAGCAAGTAGGTCACCTGATGGTAAGTGATCACCACCGCCTACAGACATCCACAACACCAAGGAGATTGCAGATGCGTTGCCAACACAGAGGCCTAAGATGCAATACCTCTTGTGCCAGTAATTCATAGAGCACCTAGGTTATCTATGCAGTAATTACACCGGCGGTCTTGCTCTCCACGCCGGAACACAACAGTGCAAGCACTGCTGCTTAGCGGCAGGATTAGCGAGCAAGATGGTGATAGCTATCCGGACGGACCTTGCACAAGGTCCTATCACCCGCAAATATGCAGTAATATGCAGTTTATTTTGATGACATTTAACCCGCAACATATACCTATTTAAATATTAGAATGGCAGACATAATGTTTTAATTTAATTTGAATATTCTAATAATACCTACCATTTACTACCTACCTACCATTATAAAATCAATGACTATATCTTGGACAAGGATGTTTGGAAATCATCCCGATCTGTATTGGCGATCCCTGGCTCCAAAGATTGTACACCTGCTGTGTTAAATTGTTAAATTATAAAAATTTTGAATATTTGAGATGTAAAATAACATTGTAATTTTGATTTATTTAAAAAATTACACCTCGTTGAGATTCTTGCCGGTATGTTCTCATCAGAGGTTTTTCGGAACCGGTGGTAAATTTTTTGACATTCATAAGTGCTACCTGTAAGCCTAATCTGAATAAAATATTTTGACTTTGACTTTGACTTTACTGATATTTATCGATCGAGACGAATTACATCAAAGATTTAAATTTTATCAATTAAATAGTTTATTTGTAAATCAAAGGTGTTGCAGGATGCTACATGCAATATTTAGTGGTGGTTCACTGTGTCACTGTGTCCGTGTCAATCCTCGTGTCCTCGACAGCCTCCTTCTAAACCTCCAACGGATTGTGATACGGTTTTCACTGTTAATTCGAGACTTGAATGTTTACAGAAGGTTTGTCTAATTCTAGTTTTAATTATGATTCTGGCTTATATTTAATATTTGACACTATAGTGCGTCTAAATAATAATAATGCTTGATATTTTGTAACATTTTATAGGTAATTAATTATGCTCACTTGAGAATCATGCATGGAATTATAATTGTAAATATTAGTACACAACAAAGATAAAAGATATTAAACTGAAAGATAAATTTTCAAAAAATTTCACATGCCTAACGGCCGAATGTATCATGGATCTCTAATATACATGTAACATCATTTAAGCCATATGTTCTTGTGAATAAACATTTCATCAAGGCTTTTATGTAAACTATAAAACAAAATAGTGCCCACTTTACTTTTCTTGTTTAATTGGAAATAAAGAAATTAATGATGTGTTGCTACCCGGGCAACAGCTAGTATCCGATACACGTATTGTGTTGTAATGTTGTTTGATCTAGACTTGTTTTTGTGCACAAAATCTAGCCTTTATGTTATAAGTGTCTGGGAAAGAATGCGACTGGTTCAGGCGTTAAGAAACAATCGACTTATATATATATATATATATATATATACATCAAGCGATTTGATTCAATTTGGTAGAAATTGTCACAATTGTATTAAATAACCGCTTTAATACAATTATCAATACCAATATAGTATGAGTTTTATCATGGTCACTTGAAATTCGGGTTTGTATTTGTACAGTTAAGGAAATTGAAACACGTACCACCGTAGAACCTAGTCGAAGAGACATACGCATGACATTTGTATGACATAGCCTGGCGTTTAACGCGTCGCGTCATTGCGATAAGGTTCTAAGGTGGTACGTGAATATATATCCCCTACTGTTCCCGTACTGTATGTAAAGCAACGCAATGTAATGTAATGTATTTGTGTTGTATGTATTTGTTGCCATTTCTTTTTTATTGTTATTTCTAAGTAGTAGTAGTAAAGATTAATTAAAATTTTAATTTACATTATTTGGGTAGTACATAGTTTTGTAAGTAACACACAATATGGGATCAGAATTTGAATTTGTAAAGTCTAAGTTAAGATTGTTGACGATATGAAAATAAGGTTTTATTGTTTACCTGTTGTACTTACGAGTATAATTAAGATTTGCTATGAATATGAGGGTACAATTATAAATAATATTGGACGATTCATAAAGAGCTGCCACCAAAATGTATGAAACTATCATTATTTTATAAGCAATAAAGTATTGGACAATTCGGGGGCAAATCTTGTGAAACGACCAGTACGTACTTTTGCTGTTGACCGAAAAATCCACACTTAGTTTGTTTAAAAAAAAAACAATTAAATAAAAAACAATGGCTAGAGCGAATAAAAAACAAGCATATCGCTTTTACTGGTTTATAATTTGCAGTTCGCTGTTAACTTTTGTTTGTTTTTAAAGATTTTAAATCGTCACTATTTATTTAATAATAATAAAAAGTATTACTTACTTTATTTTTGATCACTGCGCCAAAAACGTAAAAAAACCAGTCAATCCCACAACACAGCACAAAACAAACAGAAAAAAAAACTGGACTCCTTGCTGCGAGAGCGTACGATAAAATGCCGCCAGAATGTCGAGTGCGCAAAAATCAAGCACCTCGCATGCTACGCGCGTTCGCCGCGTACAAACTTACATTTGCGGCCGCACCGAACGACAACTCTAATAAAAACCAACACCAACTAAGTAGATTAACTAAAAATTATAACTTTTATACTATAATTTAATGACATATGATTCAAATTTTAGCTAACATGACTTTTTAATTAATTTGTACGGAATGAAAGGTGTGCTATTTCGATTTCGTAAGAACTGACGCTCGCTCCCGGCCGCATTTGTAAGTTTGTTAACACTGCAGCGCGTCGATGGGTCGTTACGATCGAACATTGCTAATGTAAAATTCCAAATTGCATGCGAAATTGATTTACAGGTTAGTCGACATTTTTGTCTACAATTGGTAAGTAATGAAAGTACTCGTTGTAATTTCAACTGGGTAAATCATATAATTAGTGGAAAAATAATTTTATTTGTTTGATTAGACGGTGCGAACGTGCAGGATTGCGATTTTTGAATCATACCGGGTGACTAAAGCTCGCCAAAATGGCCGTTTTTCATAGAAATGGGGCCATTTTGGTGAGTTTTAGTCACCTGGTCAGATTCAAAAATTGCACCCTAGCTCTCAAATTATACTAATTTAACGTTGAAATAAAATAATTTAAGCGGTTTGTATCCCGTGTATTGTAAAGAAAGTAATTCCCGACGTTTTGAGCCCTTTTCAGATCTCATGTTCACAGGCAGAGTACCGGCGGGAATTACAAACTATACGTGAGATATAAACCGTTATATCTGTTTTATTTCACTGTCACAAATCGCCTAAAAATAAGAAATTATTTTTTAAATCGAGTGTTTTCGCAAAATAGCAAGGAAATTTATTCACATCCGTTAAGTAAAAAGAAAAACGTAAAGCGTTAAATTAGAGTTTTGGATTTAACTAGGATTTAACACTGTTAACTGTTTAACCCAGCGAGGTTGGGCGAGGAGGAGAGAGAATTTGCTGTAATAAGATGCCATAACGTCATAAATAATAACAAACGTAAGCCCTAAACATACGCGTCTACGGAACCACTACTGCGTGCGCGCACAGTTCTCTCAGACCCACAATAGGCATGCCTATAGTCAAAACTATTGTTAAATCACCTATCTGTGTTGAAATAAATTGTCATTTGTTAAGCGATCGTAGCCGCCCGTACCCTTCGCGAGGACTACGATCAGCAAAAATAAAAGTCATAAAAAAAAGTAAGACCTAGACCAAATTAAACTTTTAATACTAAAAAAATGTTTTTATTTTCAATCCGTTATAACTTTGCCTCCTTTTCTAATTGTACCCATTCATAACACCTCTTTTTTGCGTTTCGCTCAATTTTGGCTATGTAAAGATTCTTGACTGAAATCAAGTCGTATCTGCTCTGCTGTCACCTTGTCGTCTTTATAATGTGGTGGGATGTATTACTTATTAAATTATTTTATTTTATAGTGAATCTGATTTCAAACTTCTTTATACGTAGTTATATTGTTCGTGTATTTCATCGTTATATATGAGTAAATTCTCTTTCTATTGCTCAAAGGTTAGCTGGAAGAGATCCCTTTAAGGATTAAGTTCGCCTTTCAACGTTACCTGTATTTTCTGTGTAATTGTAATAGATTATGTACAGTAAAGAGTTTACATACATACCTAAATGTAGTAGTAACCAGGCGAGTCACACCGCGGCGACAGTGGACGGGTTAACGAGATCCAATCTGCTCCGTGTAATGAGAGGCGCCTGCGCACGGTGTAGTCACGCGCCGGTAGATGGTGCTACGCGATCCAAAATGGCGGCTAAGGGCGGTTTTAGGGTTCCGTAGTCTCAATGGAACTCTTATAGTTTCGCCATGTCCGTCCGTCTGTCTGCAACTTAGCTCAGAAACTCTTAGTTCAAGACTCCTAAGTACTTTTGTTAGAGACAAGTGTCCCCCACCCCCTACAGGTAAATAGTTGTGGTAGTGTAAATAGCGGAGTTAGAAGAAACCATGGAAGGAATACTATCACAGCTAATAAGGCTTTACAAGTATGTCTACGAGTAATAGTTGACCAACTTATAAAATGTACTTGCAATTCGGAACCCCACTTTGCGCATGGCCCGACACGCACTTAGCCGGGTTTTTTTTATGAAACAAAAGGGTCTGTTTTCGTCGGCGTGGTAAGGATTTTCATGGAATAGCCTCGTAAGGCCCACGTCAAATTTCAAGATATAATTCCATACGTTACAACCGGCGTGTGACGCGCGTGTCTACGGAGCCGTGCTGCATACGCATCCGGTGTGGCCCGGCCTGCCTTCATACAAATGTAAACTTGCTTAACATGTAATTTTTACCCGACTGCGCGACGCAAAGGAGGGTAATGTGTTTATCAGCCTATAATAATTGGGCCAAAATTCTTTTTAGTGCCTAAAAAAAAATTGAAAATGTATAAGCACTTTTACAAAATTGTAGATGTCTCGAAATATTTTCCTAGTTATATTACGTTAGTTCTCAACCAGGCCCCAATTTTTATTAGGAATGCTCCTACCATCCTGGGTTTTTTATTCCAGAAAATTCTCATTTGGTACCCAAATTACCACTGCGTTACCAGTCCCCATGACTCCTCAAGAATAGTGTCCACTGCGTTACCAAACAATAGTTTTTTTCTTATTCTGACCCCATATATTTTTATAACAGTCGTCATTCGGGTATGCGTATGTCATTCCGAATTTAAAGATAACATATTATTTTAAGAATATCTGGATAAATAAAAAATATGCGTTAAAATGTACAAGGGACATTTTTATAGGCATCAAAAAGAATTTTGGCCCAATTACGTACGTATGTTTGTTTGTTCCTTTGTGGCGATCTAGAGATTAAACGAGTGGGCCGATTTTGATGAGTCTGACGTCAACCGATTTATCTTAATCCGAATTAAAAAGTGTAAAATAAAAAGTAAATTTAATCAATCAAAAACCCAACTGCGTCAAAAGTAAATCAATACTGAAAAGACTAAAACAAGTCACAAACATTTTTTTATAGAATGGGGAGTAAAACAGTCACCCCGATGGAAAGTGATTCTCTTCGCCCGTGGAACCAGCTGTCCCAAGAGATTCGATGATCCGTGGCCCACCTTTGGGTCCCGAGTGGGCCACAATATCTCTCACTCGCTGTGCAAGCCACTACTACACGCCGGTATTCTGTGAAAGTGTAGTACTGTAAATTCCGGTCCAGCTCACTCGTACTGCAACCAGAGGTGCGATTTTTGAATCTCATCGGGTGACTAAAGCTCCCCAAAACGGCCGTTTTTCATAGAGATTCGGCCATTTTGGTGAGCTTTTGTCACCTGGAAGGCGATTTTTGAACCTCACAGGGTAACTAAAGCTCACCGAAATAGCCGTTTCTCTAGAGATTTTAGTTTTCAGTTTCATAGACACGACAGGCGACAGGTGACAGCGACAATTCGCCGTACATTACTATGACGACAAGTAACGCTACAGACTTACAGACTTAACATCATAGTGGGCAAGCAATGTATACCGAATTGTCACTATCACTTGTCGCCTGTCGCGTTTATGCAATTGGGCCAAGTCTACCACTGAAACATTTCGTAGTTTTTTTTAAGCACACAGTCTTAAGACTTGTAGCCTTGCTTACCACAAACGCCTGAAAATTTACGCAAGCCTGGCTGTATAGGGGTCTGAAGACTTGATAGATACTTAGTAGTATTTGTATTTAAATAAAAAAATGCACTGATGGGCCCCTCTGTCTCTGCTATTTGTCAGTAGATGGCGTTAAAATTTTAGTGTCATAGTTGCCTACTAGATGGCGCTTCCCTTGCAGTTTCGCTAGTACTCACTAGGTGGCGCTGTATTTGTGTAGTCAACAATTGTCACTAGATGGCGGTTTTCGTGCAGTTTTGCTAGTACTCAATAGATGGCGTTGTAATTTTGTTGTCAACATTTGTTGCTAGATGGCGCTTTTTGTACAGTTTGGCTATTAATCACTAGATGGCGTTGTAATTGTATTGCCATTTTACCAGTATATACCATAGTACAGTCAGCCACGCCCGAGCGTATTTAACAATAGAGTCGAGTTCAGATATTTTTGACACCTTGCCCGTTCTGGTATATTTGACGCTGACTGTACATGAGATTATAAACGATGCTGCACAAGCAATTTATGGGTTTAGGGTTCCGTAGTCTTGACAAGGACCTCTTACAGTTTCGCTGTGTCCGTCCGTCCGTCCGTCTGTCCACAGCTTAGCTCAGTGGCCCTTAGTAGCAGAAAGTTGTAATTTGGCATACATACTCGTATTAGCCAACAAAGTGATAGGATTAAATATATGTATACATATATATTTTTTTTATTCTTTATTTATTTAGAGGCTTTGTTCAGAATTGAACATGTCAGCCCCATTAGAAAACAATACAATTATATAAAAAAACACATCAAGGATCCACAACACAAAAAATAACTATTTTATCAAACATTTGTACAAACGCCTAGCTGCATCGGTAGTTGGTTCAGCAAAAATCATTTGCAATGATCCCACATTGATGGAATCAAACCCCAATTGCACAAACAACCTGGAGTGCGATTTTTGAATCTCACCGGTGACTAAAACTCGCCATAATGGCCGTTTTACATAGAAATGCGGCCATTTTAGTGAGATTTAGTCACCTAGAGAGATTCGGAAATTGCATTTGCATCTCACCGGGTAATTAAAGCTCACCAAAATAGCCGTTTTTCATAGAGATTCGGTCATTTTGGTGAGCTCTAGTCACCTGGTGAGATTCAAAAATTGCACCTCTGTCCCTAATAGGCTTCGTCCGCACTCACTCCATGACCAAATGATAGACATCTTCGGGAATTCAGCAAACTTCGCAATTTGGCGAACTTACCCTCCTCATCAAATAGAAGAATTTGTTGAATGGAACGTGTCCGGAACGAAGCCTATTATCGCACGCTTAGAATTAAAGAGACTCAATTCTGAATATGACATTTCCCAAAATTAAACCCTATGTCTTTTAGTTGAGGTGATATTTTGGGACGTGTATAATTCAGAAATGGGTCGCTTTAATTCTAAACGTGCGCTATGTGCGCTGACTATTTCAGCTCTGCATAAACTAACATGATCAAACCAAGGGCCACGAGGAGGCTCACACGTAGGTTAGGACAGCGCCCATACAAAAATGCCCATTCTCCTTTGAAACACGAAGTAATTAAAATAAAAATAAATAAATAAATATTTTTCGACAATTAACGCCAATTAACCTAGTCCCAAAGTAAGCAACTAAAGCTGCTTGTGTTATGGGTACGAGACAACGGATATACGTACTTATATAGATAAATACATACTTAAATACATATAACATCCAAGACTCGGGTACCTACAAACATTTGTATTCATCATACAAAAATTTGCCACTCCCGGGAATCGAACCCAAAACCTCAAGCTTTGTAGTCCTTCACTAACCACTAGGCTATCCGGTCGTCTAAAAACAATATTAATACAATACAAAAATAATATTTAAAATGGCCGCCTTTTATTCACAAGGAAGATGTTACCGATCGTGCCCTCGTGAGCTAATTTATTTAATTACTCTTCAACTAAAGTGAAATCAGCAACTATCATTATTTTTTCTAGCAATTATTAAGGATATCGAAATAATTCACGGCATTGAACATCAATCATTCGTTGAACTGAAAAAAATATAGAAAAAAACAAAGAGAAACACTTATTAAAAGAACTTATTTCGTGCTTAATTAATTAAATTAGTGTTTAATTTAGAACTAGGTAAAAATAAGTTCAGTTGATTTCATGTACCGAAATTGTTTGAATGATTTTATGATTGGATCGAAACTCGCGTGTAGACGTAACGGGTTTTTTTCGTTTTTTTATTTTTTTGAGATTGGTTTATCATTTATTGAAAAAACAAAAAATAAATGTCGCTTTTTAGTGAGGCATATTGTTTTACTTTTTCGTTGTTTTTTGAAGGCAGTAGACTCAGATGTAAAATAGCCTATAGGTCCCTACTTAAAATTATGGCATACATGCAGAAGAATGTTTTAGGTTTTTTGTCTGACTAGTGTCATAATATGAGGGATGCACTGAGCAATAAATTGAAATGAAATATTTTTTTGCGTATGGAATCTGGGCTATAATTTTATTCAGCTGCAATTGCTAAAAACTTATTAGTAATTAATAGATTCAGGCGTTACTTTGCAGAGGTCCATTTCAACAAACTGGAAGAAATTACCTTGCTACCGCGCGAAACCAGTGCCGTCTCGTGCAAGTTGGCTGCATCTGTGCGACATATATATATTCGTTCAAAAACCCACCCTCCTCCGCTTCCACACGAAACAACATATATATCACACAGACTCAACTACACACCACCACCACTAAACATACAACAAGTACGCCATTCGTTCAAGTAGCGAACGGGTTAAATTCCGATGATGCCTCGTACAGAGGCGAAACGCACGTCGATCGTGTTGTTTTAGTGTTTAGTGGTGGTGGTGTGTAGTTGAGTCAAAGTCAAAGTCAAAATATTTTATTCAGATCGGGCTTACAGGTAGCACTTTTGAATGTCATAAAATTTACCACCGATTCGAAAAACCTCTGATGAGAAGGTACCGGCAAGAAACTCAACGAGGTGTGATATATGATGTAGCATGTGGAAGCGGAGGAGGGTGGGTTTTTGCATAAACCTATGTGTCGCACAGTCGCAGCTAACTTGCACGAGACGGCACTGGTTTCGCGGAGTAGCAAGGTAATTTCTTCCAGTTTGTTAACAACTTATTAGCCTCGCTCAATCCTACCATTACAAAAATGTACACGCATTTACAACAACAGTTGTTATTAAAATTGCTTATCATTATCAAAATTTTACATTCCAACGTAACTAATTAGGTACAAAATATGAAATAGAAATAAAACTTACAAGTACCCTAGAGTTGTGACAATAAATAGTGGTTAGTGACCTTGACTATGGATCTAGAGATTCTGGGTTCGATTCCCGGGAGGGGCAAATGTTTGTATGACGAATACGAATGTTTGTACCTGAGTCATGGATGTTATATGTATTTAAGTATGTATTTATCTATATAAGTATGTTTATCCGTTGTCTAGTACCCATAGTACAAGCTTTGCTTAGTTTGGGACTAGGTCAATTGGTGTGAATTGCCCCGAGGTATTTGTTTATTATTTATTTAAATGACAATTAGAAAATATCGAAGGTAGGAACTGAGGTGCAATTTTTTAATCTCACCAGGTGACGAGAGCTCATTAAAATGGCCGAATCTCTATGAAAAACGGCTATTTTGGCGAGCTTTAGTTACCCGGTGAGATTCAAATGCAATTTTTGAATCTCACCAGGTGACTAAATCTCACCAAAATGGCCGCATTTCTATGAAAAACAGCCATTTTGGCGAGCTTTAGTCACTCTCTCTCTCATTCTCTTCATATTGAATGAACCTGCACTATTTCTTTAAATTATTGGTGCATCTTTTATTGCGCAAATTGGCATGGCGGACTTAATGTGTGTCGGCAATGTCTGCTAGTGGACCGGAACCCCCCCCCCCTGGGTCGCGATCAGCTGACCCGCGCATGCGCTGATGTAACTCTACCTACATAGTTTTTCATAATCGTGAACCGGTCTAGCCAGTGCTGAGCGAGCGAAATGTCGATAGGTATGTCAACACTTAATGTCGCTAGTTCATGTTGATAGTCTATATCGATACTTAATGTCGATAGGTTATGTTGATAAGTTATGTCGATAGGTTATATCGACGATACTTAATGTAGATAGGTTATGTTGATAGGTTATATCAATAGGTTTTGTTGATAGGTTATGTCGATAGGTTATGTCGATAGGTTATGTCGATAGGTTATACCGATAGTTTATGTGGTTTGGTTATGTCGATAGTTTGGGATGTTGTGTTATGAGCAAGCGAAAGACGTTGGTGTGTTGCATGAAAAATGTATATGTCGCAAAGGTGCAGCTGCTTTGCACGTTTGGAAGAGTAGCAAGGTAATTTATTCCGGTTTGTTTTTAATTACTTTATAATTAAATTACAGACGTAATTTCTGCCTACTCTTCCGGGAAACAGGCGTGACTTATGTATTTGTGTTTGTAACAATTTGTCTATCGTAAAAGCTCTTCCATCGATACTCGCAGCGCCGCACTGGCTCCGCTAGTCGAGCGAGACCACTTTCACTGCGCGCGCGCATCGGTCTTTGTTTACCTCCTCTATTTGCTGTTCCACTACACTCACTTTCCTACTGCGAGTATTGTATCCTTAAGTTATTTCTGGGTCACATACAGGGTTATTGGTAAGTCGACCTATTCCTGTCAAGGGGTTATGGGGGAGTTTATTTGCAGCAAAAAAAGTAATGTGATACCCTGTCCGAAAAACTTTAAAGAAAGTCATAAAATACGAATTTTCCATACAAATGTCGTAAATAATCATACATATAATTCATAATTGTATGTTAAAGGGTCATTTGAAAGGCGTTCATGGGGCCGAAGCCAACATGAGACCTATAATACCATATAATATAAATGGTCCGATGGCCTCACACAGGTGGCAGGAAGGCGCTGGTTGCATGCCGCTTCCAACCGGTCACTTTGGAAATCCATGGAGTCCATTCAACAGTGGACTTCTTGTGGCTGAGATGATGATGATAATGAATATAAATAAGATGGGCCCAACTTATTATTAGTGTAGATATAGGATATAGAGTGAGGAATGAGGTGATAAGAGACAAATGCGGAGTGAAGGAAGATGTGGTAAAAATTGAGAAAGGTTTTTTTTTTTTTTTATGTATGTTAAGATGGTTTGGGCATGTAGAGAGGATGGATAAAAGAAGATTAACAAAAATGCTATATGAAGGGAGAGTGCAGTATGCAAAAATGGGAAGGAGAAGACCTCGGCGAACATACTTCGACCAAATCGGAAACATTCTGGAGAAACGCCAGGAGTGTGATTTTTTAATCTCACCCGGTGACTAAAGCTCACCAAAATGGCTGAACCTCTTTAGTCACCCAGGGAGATTCAAAAATCGCACTCCAGGTCGAATACCCTAAACCGACGAGCATGCATGTAGAATGTTATGAGAGTAAGTGGAGCAAAGGTTGTATGTCAGGATCGTAGCAAATGGAAATCCGTGGTCTCTGCCTACCTCTCCGGGGAACAGGCGTGACTTTATATGTGTATGTATGTATGGAATATTGATTAGTAAAGATAGTGTAGATTATTATTATTATGTAGGTACGGTTTCCGATCACGGGCCAATGGGGACCTGAAGTGCAATTTTTGAATCTCACCAGGTGACTACAGCTCACCGAAACTGCCGAGTCTCTATGATAAGCGGCCATTTTGGTGAGCTTAGTGACCCAGTGAGATTCAAAAATTGCATTTGAATCTCACCGGGTGACTAAAGCTCACCAAAATAGCCGTTTTTCATAAGGATTCGGCCATTTTGGTGAGCTCTAGTCACCTGGTGGGATTCAAAAATTGCACCCCAGGTCTACAAACATGGACTTCAGGCAAGAACAGGTATTTCCTCAATTAATTAAGGAACGGTAATGAGCAATGATGGAAACGTTGGAGAATTACCGGGTTATGCTCTACGCTGTGGAACTAGAGCTTCAGCTATCGCAACACCACAACAATGTTAGTGGAGCGCACGCGCACGGGTACGAGCTAGCACGAAAGAGTTGCTGTTTGAAATCGCGCATGTTAATTGACGCAAAGTTATGTTGTGTTACGCGCCCATACCGGATGCGGGTTGCGTCTGTTCGCCAGGTAAAGAGACGTAACATTTAAACTGTTATAGTAGCACAGTTTAACGCGGGCATAAACGCATCCGTCCCTCTTGCACACGCCTACTGGTTAGGAAAGGATAGATTTAGGCTCTATGTCAGCGCGGGGTCGTCCATTAATGACGTGATGTTTTTTAGCATTTTCTTAAACCTCCCGCCCCCCTGGTGATGCGTTTTAGCACAAAGCATCTTACAAATATTCCCTCACTCACCATTTTTCGCTCAATGAAAAAATTTATACATGTGATATTGCAGGTGTCTGTGGGCGGCGGTGATTGCTAACCATCACGTGACCCGTCTGCTCGTTTCCCCCCAATACTATTTAAAAAAAAAACACTACACCCTCCCTCCTCCCTTGTGATATTTCGTGATTTTTGCCACACGTGATTAAGGACGTTAAACTAAACCAGGGGTGTAATTTTTGAATTTCACAGTGACTAGAGCTCACCAAAATAGCCGTTTTTCATAGAGGTTCGGCCATTTTGGTGAGTTTTAGTCACCTGGTGAGATTAAAAAATTGCACCCCTGGGCTGCCATGTTAGGGCCGCTGGTAACGGTCGCGAGGGTAGCCAGATACGAAAACCGGTTAAGTGCGAGTCAGACTCACACGAAGGGTTCCGTACAAAAAACGCCGAAAAAACTCGTTTTTTTTTTATACAACATAGGAAGGCACACAAGCAAGTGAGTCACCTGATGGTAAGTGATCACCACCGCCTATAGACACCTGCAACAACAAAGAGAGTGCAGATGCGTTGCCAACCCAGAGGGCTAAGATGGAATACCTCTTGTGCCAGTAATTACACCGGCTGTCTTGCTCTCCATGCCGGAACACAACAGTGCAAGCACCGCTGCTTAGCGGCAGGATTAGCAAGCAAAATGGTGGTAGCGATCCGGACGGATCGTGTCTTGTTTGGGGACTCCTTTAATATATTTTCTTTATTATTTCTTGTTATAGCGGTCACTGTAAAAATGTCAGGTATTGGTATTACGGTTCAAAAGATACAGATAGACAGATTGACGGATAGCGGAAGCTTAGTGTAGGAAAAGTAAATAATAATAATCAAGAAGTCACTAACTGTAGGAAATATATATTGATTGATTAAGCATTGGATATTGACAGTAGTGTGTGAGGCGGTGCCACAGATAAGATCGCTGGACGCCCTGGTCCGAGCCGTAGAGGTGGCCTCCTGACATCCCCCCTTCACAGGTCCAGTCTTCGAGGAGCGACAACCGCTCGGCCACTCCTAGTGAAGATGCCGGCAGGAGGCACTGCAGCAGGAGAAGGCTGCAGCGGCAACTCGACGTTAGGTTGACCTGTGGAGGGAGAAAGTAGGGTTCCCTTTTCAGGTGATATCTGGGCCGTCTGGGCGTGAGTAACGTCTCCCCGTAGATTACTATTAGTGTCGTCGATTACTTTGGCTTGTGCCTCGTCAGGACGTAAATGCCATGTGTTTCTTTGAAATACTGATCCGTCAGGTTTTTCAACAATATATGACCTTGGCTGTTGAGCAGGTGCTAAGATCTTAGCAGCCGTCCATTTTCGGTGTTGCTCTCTTAGCAAAATATTATCTCCTGGTTTATATTCTATACTCCTATTCTTCCCTTTGTCAGCAAATTTTTTCTCTACTTTCTTAGTATTTTTTAGGTGTTTGCTTACGTTTTTGATAATTTTAGGCTTAAGTAGCTTGTTATTGATTGGTAATAGTGTCTTAGTTCTTCTGCCCATTAATCTTTGAACTGGTGAAGCTAGCTTGTCTCTTGGTGTGTTGCGGTGATGAAGAAGTGCCAGTGATATATCAGAACCATCTTCTAGGCATCTTCTTAGTAAATTTTTCGCTTCTTGAACGTAACGTTCGGCTAAACCATTCGATCTGGCAAAGTAGGGGCTGGAGAGTCTATGTTCAAACTGCCAGTCTCGACAAAATTTTTTGAATTGCTCACAGTCATATTGTCTTCCCTGATCAGACATCAAAACATCTGGTATTCCAAATGTGGAAAACCACATTTTTAATGAGTTGATGATTGTTGAGCTAGTAATAGATGACAGCTTATGGAAATCAAAGTACCCAGAGTAGGCATCTGCTATCACAATGTAGTCCTTTCCACAGAAATGAAATAGGTCAGATGCTACAATGCTCCAAGGACGTTCTGGTGTTTCTTGCAACATTATTGTTTCCATTGTGTTATCTTTCTGTGTTCTTTGACAAGTCTTACAATTTTTAACGAATTCGGTTAGATCATTAGCCATGTTGGGCCAAAATACACTATCTCTTGCAAGCTTTATCGTTCCCGGTACTCCTTTGTGGCTTAGATGGCAATGTTTCATAACTAATGGGATCATGGTTTGTGGTACTAATACTCTATCATTTTTGAAAATCAGTCCATTATGAGTACTTAGTTGTTCCCTGTAGTACCAGTATTTTTTTAAATCTTCTTGAACATCTTTTATGTCATCTGGCCAGCCTTCGTTGATAATTTGTTTCAGGTCTGTAAGTTCTGTACTACGCTCTATTTCTTGCAATAGTTGTTCTGTTCTAGCCTTTGAGAACGGCACTAGTGCACATATTTGGTATGAATCATTCACTTCTTCACTGCTTAGCCCTCTACAATCTCTGCTGAGTGCATCTGCTACATGCATTTCTTGACCTTTCTTGTACACTATTTTTGCATTATAGGGTAGTATCTGGTACATCATCCTCTGTAGTCTCGGTGGTGCCTCTGTCAGTGGTTTTTTAAAGATTGTTTCTAGGGGTTTGTGATCGGATTCAATTGTTAAGTCTTTACTTCCCCATATGTAGGAATGAAACTTCTTGCATGCTACCAAGATAGCGTTAGCTTCCTTTTCTAATTGGCTGTACCCTTGCTCTGTTTTGGTAAATGATTTTGCACAGTAGGCTATTGGGTTCCCTTTTTGCATTAGTACTCCTCCACATGCATAGCTACTGGCATCGACAGACAGGAGTATTGGGGCCTTTGGATCATAGAAGCCTAGTACTGGTGGGTTTTTCAGGACGTCTTTCAGTTTTTTGAAAGCAGTTTCTTGTTCATGATCCCAATACCAGTCTATGTCTTTTTGTAGTAGTACTCTTAGGGGGCCTGTGATGTCAGCTAGGTTTTCAATAAATTTTGATAAATATGTCACCAGACCTAGGAAGCGCTGAAGTTCTTTAACATTTTCTGGTGTTTTTATGCTGTTCAAGGTTTCTAATTTTTCTGGATCAGGCTTCAGTCCCTCACTTGATAGTATGTGCCCAAGGAATTTAATTTCTTGTTTGTTGAAAAGGCATTTGTCGGGGTTCAATTTAAGCCCAGCTGTTCTGAATCTTTGTAGCACTTCTTCCGTGGTCCTATCAAGAAGCTCCCTGGTTGGTGCATGGATTAAAATATCATCCATAGATATTTCCACCCTGTCAATCCCTGATAGTATTGATGTCATAGTTTGTTGAAACACTTCGGGTGCTGATGCAAGGCCAAAAGGCATGCGTAAACAGGAATATCTCCCAAAGGGTGTGCTAAATGTAAGGTACTTGGATGTGCGTGGCGTGACTTTGAGTTGCCAGAACCCTTTTTTGCAGTCTAGGAGTGTGAACCACTTAGAGCCAGAAATCCGGGTAGCTATTTCCTCCATTGTGTTCAATGGGTAATGTCTTCTTTTTAAATTTTTATTAATTTCTGTAGGGTCAATACACAGTCTTATGTTGTCTTTTCTTTTCACTATGACCATCGGTGATACTGCCGGAGTGGGCTCTGTAACTGGTACTATAATGTCATTTTTGACCATGTAGTCCAATTCTTCCTTGACTTTGTCCCGTAATATGTGTGGTATTTTTCTTGCTGGGCATATTGGCAACTTGGGGTCATCTACGAGATCAATATCATATTGATAATTCTTCAAGCAACCAATACCATCAAAGAGGTCATCGTTGATGTTGACCAAGTCGATTCTTTGTATTAGGCCTAGGCTCACACATGTTGTCTTACCCAGTATTGGAGTAACTTCAGAGTCTACCACCAAGAATGTTACATGATAAGTCTTCATTTTAATTGAAACATTTATGTGTGTTTCCCCATAAACCGTCAATTTGTGGTTAGAAAAGGACAAAAGGTACTTGGTTTTGGATGTATGTACCTTTGCTTTAGTTTTTTCAGCTAACCTTTTAGGTATTACATTACATTGACTGCCAGAATCCAATTTAAATCTTGCTCTGATGTTTAATGGCAAGGTAACTGTTTCATACCAGTCTTCATGTTTGTTCTGTAATCCAATTGTGGACACAAATACGGTTTCATCTAAGCTTTCATCATCACTGTCATTTAGTAAGTGAACAGTCTTACTCTTACAACACTTGGTGAAATGGTTCCTTCTTTTGCATTTCTTACAAACTTTTTTAAATGCCGGACATTCTCTAGGCCTATGTTCTGTATCACATCTTTGACAATGATATTTTTGTTCAGCTTGTTCCTTTCCCACTTCTTTTGATTGCTTTTTTATCACATTAATGGTTGCAGAACTAGTTTGTTGTGACATAGCGCACACCTGCCTGCGTACTTGTTCTGCTGAACGACAAATATCAATTGCTTTCTGCAGTGTAAGTTCCTCAGTACTTAACAACTTTTCTCGAGTACTATCTTCTTTAATGCCAATGATAATTCTGTCACACAAAATGCTGTCTTCCAATTTTTCGTACTCACAGTTCTTTATCTTCTCTTTTAATTTTGTAATAAATTCGTCAAATGTTTCTTCTTGCTGAATTATTTTATTAAATATATATCTTTCGTAGTGCTTGTTGATCTTAGGCACGAAATGATTTTTAAATTTTTTCTTAATCGCCTCGATGTCTTCATTTTCCGAATTAAACGTGTTGTATATGATGGCGGCGTCTGGGCCAATGGTGCTCATAAAAATGGCCACTTGGACTTCTGGAGCTTTACTTTTAAGGTTGGTGGCTACGGCGTACCATTCAAATTGTTGGAGCCACAGCTTCCATACGACTGCCATGTTTTCATCACTGTTTATGTGTAATGGTTTGGGAGGACGAACACTCGCCGACGCGCCATTATCACCATTTTCTTCTTCTTTTCCCATTATCGGTGTTTTTTAACGTTCCCTGGTTTCGGCACCATGTAGGAAAAGTAAATAATAATAATCAAGAAGTCACTAACTGTAGGAAATATATATTGATTGATTAAGCATTGGATATTGACAGTAGTGTGTGAGGCGGTGCCACAGATAAGATCGCTGGACGCCCTGGTCCGAGCCGTAGAGGTGGCCTCCTGACACTTAGTAATAAGTTCCTGTTGGCACCCGCTACGTTAGGTACTACGGAACCCTAAAAATTAAGAGTTCTAACGAAAAGCCTTGATTGTATTCTGTGAAGCAATGCTCACCTACATGACACACATGACAGACACTTAGGTACCTTTAAGATAGAAAAGAAAAAAATATAACCCTTTCTTCTGACGGAGTCGGGTAAAAAGAATAAGCTGCTGAGTTTCTTGCGGCGTTTCTTCTCAGTAGAATCTTCCATTTTCCGAAGCGCTGGTAGACGCAGACATGTAAAAGAGCCTATATGACCTACTTGTTAGATACATGTTTCATTTTCATTTTGCATAACTAAAAAATTTTGGTTTCCGGATTTTTTTCTGTTATTTAAGCTGCGAGGCTTTGCTTTTTACTAAATTTCATGGTTCTAAATCAACGGGAAAAACACTATAGGTTTTCAAATTCTTTGCAAATGTATGAAATATGCGGCAAAAACGGCCGTAGGTACCTTTTGATTGCGTTGACTTAGAAGTTTAATTTTATTCACGGCGCTCAGAGACTGCAGTATTTGACTTGAGTATTTGAAATTAATTTCAACTTGATATCTCCACGCGTTGTTGAGAGAAAGAGTTTTGACCGACAGACTGACAGATATAATATCATATAAAGTCATCAAAATGATCTCAGAATAAGATAAGGACATAGATTTTTGTTTCATTTCTTTTGCGGGTGGTAGGACCTTGTGCAAAGTCAAACCATCTTGCTCGCTAATCCTGCCGCTAAGCAGCAATGCTTGCACTATTGTGTTCCGGCGTGAAGAGCAAGACAGCCGGTGCAATTACTGGCACAAGAGGCATTCCATCTTAGCCCTCTAGGTTAGGCAACGCATCTACAATGTCCTTGGTGTTGCAGGTGTCTATAGGCGGTGGTGATCACTTACCATCAGGTGACCCACTTGCTTGTTTGCCTTCCTATTTCATAAAATAAATAAATGACATGTGCTTTTATGCAATAAAATATTTTGAGTTTACTTTGACTTTGGGTTAAGTTGTCCTAACTCTTCCGATCGTCGTCACACTTTTCCAAAGTCGGTCAAAATGCATCCATGCACTTGACCGCGTCGCCGAAATCGGCCGTCGGCGTAACTCGTGCTTCTGATAAACCACGATTGCGTTACGACGCGTAACTATTTGACGTCGTGAAAAACACGGGCGAGAAATGCATGCGGCGCCGCGGCGTTCGGAAATATGGCAAACGGAAAATAAGCCTTGTTTGATTTTAAGTGTCTTAAAATTCTGCTACATAATCACGGTAACAATGAAACATGTTTTTGTTATTAAATAGGAAGGTAAACGAGCAAGTGGGTCTTTTGATGGTAAGTGATCACCACCGCGTCATTGTAGATGCGTTTCCAACTCAGAGGGTTAAAATGGAATACTTCTTGTACCGGACCGGAACACAACAGTGAAATGCTGCTCAGCGGCTGGATGCTGCTAGCGAGCAAGATAGTGGTAGCGATCCAGATGGATCTAGCACTGGGACCTACCACCTGTTGTGGTATACATTTCTAAATTAAGGGTTAATCACCAACCACTATAACTATATCTTGGACAGGGATGTTTGGAAATGATCCCGACTTGCATTGGCGATCCAATCCTGGCTTCAAATATTGTACGCACTGTAGAAAAACATATATTTAAGAATGAACTGTATTGTAAATTGATTAATTAGGCACTGGAGAAATTAAAATACGTGCTACGGAAACAATGGAATTTATTGAACTGAATAAAAATAAATTGTCATACACAATTTTTAATGTTGCGAACACGCACCTACTGTACTCGTACTGTGTTAAATATTAAGGCTGTAAAAATAACATTGTAAATTTTGATTTAATTAAAAACTACTCCTCGTTGAGTTTCTTGCCGGTATCTCCTCATCAGAGGTTTTTCCGAACCGGTGGTAAATTTTCTGACATTCATAAGTGCTTCCTGTAAGTGATTTGGCTGTGACATGTTTTAGGAAATAATTGATTTAATTATGGTTTATTGTGTTAGACGCGGCGGGCCGGCGCGGGCGCCGCGCCGCGCGTCGCCGCGCCCGCTGCGCGGTTATGCGATGCTCCGCCAGTGAAAGTCGAGCCGCCGCGACCGCCGACCGTCCGCGGAAAATGATATAGACGCACGCACCGCTGCCGACCGTGCTTTCCTTTGTTTTTGGTGAGTGATTCGTTTTTATTTTTCAAGTGGGGTCTGTTTTTCAGCGGTTGAAACGCCCGTCGGTGCGAAATTTTGCGAACGCCCACTAGGTCTGTGTGTTTTCAAACTAGTGATGTAAAAGCAAGTTTTGAAACTTAAGTTACGGTATAAATAATTGTTGTTATTTAAAGAAAATCATTTTAATTTTGATTTAAATTTAGCTTTTATTTGAACATCCTACTAATATCCTATTTAACTAATATTAATGCGAAAGAAATTATGTTTGTATATTTGTGTATTTGGATGTTTAAATGTTTTTTTCTCAATCACGCATTATGGCCAGAAGGATTTAGATGTAACAAACAGATAGATAATATAATAAAACATAGATAATTTTTAACTCTTTTGTTTTTTTCTTGCCACGTTCTTGCACCACCTAAGCTGCTCTTATATGTTCTTTCTTACGGTTGTCTAGAAGAGATCGCTTCTACCGCCTATCGTATCTCTTATGTTGTCTCTCTAAATTGTAAATTTTTATGTTGATCAATGTAGAGTTATTATAAAAGTTATGGTTTACTGAATAAATTAATTTTTGAATTTTTTGAATTTTGAATTGTAATGTATCCCGAAAAAATAATAGTGTATTTTTCTGAAACAGAATCTTGAATACATTTATTTCTATACCACAGTCAACAGAATTTCTCAGTAAAATAAAATTTCTTTTTAAAAATAAAGTTTTAAATGGTTAGTGGACCAATTGTTTGTTTAATTTTTTTTTACTTGACTGCCGCCAGAAGGGCTGGTTATGTTTTTATAGATACGTAAAACTAATTTAAACTTAAGTAAAACATTAAAACTCGAAAAGAATAATAAATTATTAAAAATTAAATAAAAATATCCCCAAGCTGTGTTGTGGCCGGTTCAAATGTTCCCATTATGCTGGCAGCGTTTCCGCGCTGTATGGCAATGGACATTCGTTGAACCAGCCACGACCCAGATCGGGGTTCATAATTTTTGTTTATTGAAATTGTAAATAAAAAAAACAACAATAAAATCTTATTCAAAACTTAAAGGTAGAAAATTAAAATTAAATGTATAAAATAAATAAATATAACGAAATATTTGACTTATAGATGTCCTATGAATGAATGAAGTCATGATGACAGCCTGACCTTCGTGTCGAAGTACAGTCTGTCTTGACTTATGTAGATCTTGTTTGCTTGACACCCGATGACTTATTTTGTTCTTCCAACATATCATTGGAAATCCTTTGACACCAGAGATGCAATTTTTGGATCTCACAATGTGACTAAAGTTGAAAATAGCCGAATCTCTATAAAAACGGCCATTTTTGTGAGTTATAGTCACTTGGTAAGCTTCATCAAAAACCTATAGGGTACTTCCTTGGTACTTCCCATAAAAGCGCCTTAAAGCACAAGTGATGTGAAAAATCCAATACCAAATACCATAAATTGGTTGTCACATTACCTATTTTTTTTTGTGATTAAAAACTTATATTTGCGTTTGGTAAACTGACGTCGACCTATATCAATGTATGGCGACAGCATTTTTCCAATGGCAAACTTAAATTTGTCACTCAAGTCAGTTTATCTTTTCGTTAGAGCTATGTTTTGTGCATATTTTATTCGTACGGAACCCTCAATCCGCTGGTCCGATATGCTCTTGGCCGGTTTTTTTTTAACAAAAACTCAACTCTCGCCTTCGTTACAGATCGAATAAAGAGGAAGCCAATAAGAAACCGAAGGGCAATGGACGCCGGCATCATCGCTATGGACAAAATGGATGACATGTAAGCATTTGTTTCACGCCCTAGGGCCGCAAAGCGCATTTTCTATAGTCCTAAAAGAGAGACTTTTTTTTAAAATTAGTGGCTTTCCATCTCTGGGTCGAAATGGATTTCGCCCCAGAAGACTGGAGACTATTTGGAGACTATTTGGTCGCCAATACATTTTTTATCATGTATGCAAGTCAGTCTAAACTTCAAAACTCTGCTTAGCTTTACATTATTATGATAAAATTAGGTTTACGGATAGTTTCGATACGTAAAAGCATAGAGAAAACCTATTCACTAATTTTTAACTAAATTAAATTAAGTAAAACATCTTCCATGACATGAGGTTTGCGCATTTTTAGGCCAACGCATCGACGTCGGAAAAACAGACAGCCCCAGGGAATTTTATAGCAGCGAACCGACTTAAAGACATTTTTAGATAAATACGTGAATAGAATAGAATAGAATAGAATAATTTTTATTTTGCTTCAAAATATGGTATACAATAAGATGACTTAATAACTAGAGTTCCACATATTCCGCCAGCATCTGGCATGCAAAAATTTATGTTTATGGCTTAAATGGCCTACAAATATACAATAAAATGTCAATAACTAATTACTTAAAACTACCTAATATAATGTTGTCATATCAATAATTTCAATAAGTTCAGTAAAAAACAAAAATGTTTGTAATGTCACAGTAGGGTGCATAAATCATAAAAATGTCAATTTGAGAGGCATCTATTAAGCAGATTATGTAGCACATTCATAATAATTAAAATATTCATTAATCGAATAGAAGCTTTTTTGTATTAGCCACTTTTTAAGTGCGCTTCTAAATAAGTTTAGTGGTAACATTTTTATGTCATTGTGCAGTCTGTTAAAAATACGTATAGCCATACAATAAGCATTTTTACTGAACAATTTCGTTCTCCTTGCAGGTACTGTCAATTTGTCCGGGTACCTTGTATTAAAGTTACAATTCTCTTTGCCAGTCTTAAATAAATATGAGTGTGTTTTTACAAACAAGCAGATTTCAGAGATGTAAATACAAGGAACAGTCAGTAGATTCAGATCTTTGAACAATGGTTTGCAGGATGTCATAATGTCTACATTGCAAATAGCCCTAATACATTGCTTTTGCGCTAGTAATGCTCTATGGGCATGACAAGAATTGCCCCACACAAGGATCCCATACCTTAGTGAGGAACCTACATACCCGTGGTAGGCCTGGAGTGCAACACTTTTTGTGCTGATTTTTGTCAGTCGCCAGAGAGCATAAGCAAAGGAATTAATCTTACTACACAATTTATTCACATGGTCGTTCCAAGAGAATTTGTCATCCAAAGTGATACCCAGAAACGTTGTTTGATTGGTTTCCTTAATATTTTGATTTTCATATGTCACAGCCAGAGGGCGCTTGTTACCATTTTTATTAATGAACTGGATGAATGTCGTTTTATTTATATTAATATTTAAATTATTCTTGTGCAGCCAGGCTACAATTTTGTAAATAGTTTCATTTATCTCAGTATTGTAGGTGAGGATATCTTGACATGGTATTACAACAGAAAGATCGTCAGCAAAGAGCGTACAGTCCAATTTTGTCACACTTGAGAGATCATTAACGTATAACAAGAACAACAAAGGTCCCAGGATACTACCCTGTGGCACACCAACTTCATTCCTTTTAGTAGAGGATCTGTAAGGAGTCAACACCCTGTTAAGGTCCAATTTTTTTACCTCTACAAACTGGGTCCTTGTTTGCAGGTAACTTTTTAGCCACTCATTTACTTGGCCTCTCAAGCCATACCGCTCGCATTTAACAAGTAGTATTTCGTGTGATACAAAATCAAACGCCTTACTCATGTCAAAGAACACTGCCACAACTGACATGCTCTTATCCATGCATTTTAAAACATTGTTGGTTAAAGAAAAAGCAGCTAACGAAGTCGATTTTCCCTTTTGAAATCCAAATTGCTCCGCTTTTATTATTTTATGTTTATCAAGAAAACCAGTAATACGCTGGTGCATCGCTTTCTCAAAGATTTTTGACATTATGGGTATGAGGGAAATAGGCCTATAATTATCTACGTTCTCTCTTTTGCCCTTCTTATAAAGTGGCTTAACCAGTGAGTTTTTTAGAGATTTTGGGAAAACACCGCTGGAGAACGATAGGTTTATAAGATAACTTAGTACCGATGCAATTTCCAACCTACATGCTTTTATAATATGGGTTTGTATATTATCATAGCCAGTTGAGAAAGTAGAATTGAGTGAGTTGATAATTTTAGTGATCTCATGTTCATCCGTAGGGGCCAAGAATAAGCTGGAATTAAGAGGTTTTATAAGTGAAATGTCAGGTTTGTGATTATTTTTAATATTAGAATTTGTCGTATTTATATAATAATTATTGAAAGCATTTGCAATGTCAGTTGGATTAGTTAAGACTTTATCATCAATTAATAATTTATCAATACTTATATCACTGGGATTGTATTTAGCTACGTTTTTGATAACGTCCCACGATGCTTTGCATATATTTTTGGAGTTCGTTATATATTTACAGTTGGATAACTTTTGAGCTTGATGCATACATCTTCTAAGAAGCCGCGAATAGCTTTGATATTTAGTTTTGATATTATTACGCATCATACCTTTGGCAGCTCTATAATAAGCAAAGCGCAAATGTCTTTTTGTACTCACAGATTTCTTAATACCGCGTGTAAACCAGTTTTTTGATTTTGCCCTTGACGTAGCTTTAGTTTTTCTAACTGGAAAACATAAATCGTAAAAAAGAATAAAAGTACTATGAAACCGCTCAAACGCGGTAGACATATCAGTTTCATTATACACATCAGACCACGACAAATTGCCGAGGCAAGTTAAAAATTTGGAAATGTTCTCTTTGTGATAATCTCTCTGAAAACAGTACCAAAATAACAAAGGTTCTGTTTTGTTCAGAACAGTGAATGTAATACTTTGAGCAGTTTCGTGATCCGATAACCCTAGGTTGTATATTGTGCTTTTGGCATCGGGAATATTTGAGAGAATTTGATCTAGGCATGCTTTTTGGCGGGTAGGGCCAAGTATATGCAATTTAAAGTTATTATTTATTACAATTCTTGAAAGTTCACTTGATCTCTCTGTAGTCTTTAGTATATCTATATTTATATCACCAGCAATTACTATTTTATACCTTGTTCTATGTTTAAGACGATTTAGAAGTCGTTCCAATTTCTGGAAAAAGACAGAACAATTAGAAGTCGGGGTCCTATAAACACATACTATGATGCATTTTATTGAAGTGATTTCTATTGCACAGCACTCAAATACACGCTCTTCGTAGAATTCGCAAAGGAATTGCAATTCTTGCGACTGTATACCGTTTGCACATAGTATGCAAACGCCTCCTCTCTTTTGTAGTCTCCTCGAGAATGAAGATGCCAACCGATATCCAGAAATGTGGATATTCCCCTCACCTCCTGATTTGATAAATGTCTCACTAAAGCATAAAACATCAAAACGTTTATTTTGCTCCGCTAGTTCTGCAAGTGTGAGTTCTATCAATTCTTTTTTACTAGTTAGACCTGAAATGTTTTGATGTAATACTGAAAATGAGTTGCTAACATTTTTAGCTACGAAAAAATTCTGTGCTAGTTTTTGGAGTATGCGATTTAGTGCTTTCCCCCTGTTTATGGAAGTACTCTGTAATGCACTTTTGTCTGATATTTTTTGATACGTGTACTCATGTTTCTGTTTAAATTTTTTATTAGATTTATTTTTTTTAATTTTAATTTTCAATTGTATTTATACCAAGAAATCAAAACCGTGTGTAATTAGCAGTGTAAAATGCAGGACAGCCGGTGTAATTAATGATCGGCGGTGGTGATCACTTACCATCAGGTGAAACACTTGCTCGTTTGCCTTCCTATGTAGTGTAAAAAAATGCTGTACTCAAGTCCATGTCACAGTAAGAGCGAGCAGAACGGGAACGACCCGGCGGCGCCGGACCTCAACCAAGCCCCGGCAGAGTCCATCGCAGACTACTTCGACGGCGCCGTGCTGCTCGTCACCGGCGGCACCGGCTTTCTCGGAAAGGTACAGCTAATATCTAAGTTGCGAGAGCGAGCCGAAAGGGACCTAGCAGCGCCGGGCTTCCTCGGCAAGGTACAGCTACCGTCCATGTTGCGAGAGCGAGCCGAAAGGGATCCAGCGGCACCGGCTTTCTCTGAAAGGTACAGCTAATATCTAAGTTGCGAGAGCGAGCCGAAAGGGACCTAGCAGCGCCGGGCTTCCTCGGCAAGGTACAGCTACTGTCCCTGTTGCAAGAGCGAGCCGAAAGTGACCCAGCGGCACCGGCTTTCTCGGAAAGGTACAGCTAATATCTAAGTTGCGAGAGCGAGCCGAAAGGGACCCAGCAGCGCCGGGCTTCCTCGGCAAGGTACAGCTACTGTCTTAATTGCGAGAGCGAGCAAAGAGGGACCCAGCAACGCCGGACCTCAACCGAAAAATTACAGAGTCTATCCCAGACTACGAGTACTTCGTAAGAGCTATGCTGGTATACACACGGCATCACTCTTCACATAACATAGAATACTACTTCATTAGTAGCTTATTACTCCGTCTCAAAGTGAATGAGAGATCTGACCCACTAGTCGCGGCCACAGACCACCGATTTTATTGGGATTGCTGATCTCCGATGGCGGTGACCTTTTCCCACCAGATTTGCAATTTTTTAATTTCATCAGGTGACTAAAGCTCATCGAAATGGCCGAATCTCTATGAAAAATTACCATATTGGTGAGCTTTAGTCACATAGTGACATTTAAAAATCTCCAGGTGACCAGTTTCTGAAGGCAGTTGTCTTTCCTCCTACCGACTGACTTAGAGTTAGGAGCTCATTATGTGTCTGTTCCCCAGGCTCTGCTGGAGAAACTCTTGCGCAGCTGTCCCGGCATCGACACTGTGTACTTGCTGCTGCGGCCCAAACGTGGTCTGACCGTTGAGCAGCGATACAAGGAGCTCCTGAAGAACCAGGTACGTTCCCTGTTGAAGTTTGCGAGGAAGATCGAAGGTATAGTACATTATACTCCTAGGGCGGTAAAATAAAGAATGTCCCAGATCGTACGTATTCGAAGGAAAAGAAGAAGATGAAGAAAGACCATTTATTTAAGACTACTCAACATAATACGCATGCATCACAGTAAAGTACTAATATCAGAAACATGTTGTGTTGTGTTGTGTTGAACAGAGTCAAAATGGGTCCAACTCACCATAATGCTGATCCGCTGACGGATCCGCTGATTTTCAGTAGCACCCTTGGGTTTTTTATTACTAAACGTGACGCACTAGTCGAAGTCGATAAGCCTGCGTTCTGAGGGTTTCTTTATCACCTATCGAGGTGTGTGTACTCACATACTATATTTTTAGGTTTTCTCTTAGCTAGGAAGTGGAATGTTCTGCACGCACATAGTGGGCGGTAAACAGTATAATACAAAATCAATCCGAAATTCAGAACCAGTGGCAACACCCACAGAAACTTTTGATCAGGACACTGAAATAAGTATAACATGTCAAAGTTTCCTAACTGTAAGTTTGCTGCCAATATCGTTCTATATAAAACATTAATTCAGCGCCGATCCAGCGTTGCAAATGTTGAAATCCAGTAACGCTAGGTCCAGCTACTAGATTAATTTGGATCACCAGTGGATCAGCATTTAGGGCCTCCACTAAGTCACGAAGGTGCACGGAGCGGGTACACGGAGCGAGTGCACGCCTATAGAAAATAGTATACATGTACATGATTGTGTTCCTAGGACAGCATTATGCGCGAAACATTGCTACAATGTGTGTATGAGAATTTTTAACAATCTACCAAAACATATACAGGCGCTACCTCTGAATAAGTTTAAAAATAAGTTAATGGAAATACTGTCAGATAAAAACTACTACAGTGTAAAGGACTTCCTCTTAGAGGGAAAATTCCCATAAAGTTTTAAAACTTTTGCATGCTAGTATAATAATACAGATAGCAGAATAAGCTACCTATTGTCTCCGTACCACCTAATGACTCGATGTACCTACTTATTCTATGCAAATAAAGATATCTATCTATCTATCTATCTATCTATCTATAAGAGCGTTCACACTCGCGCGGGTGCTCATACTTTTGTTCGACAGGCGTACACTCGCTCCGTGCACCCGCGCGCTTAGCAGAGGCCCTTACGCTAACGCTAGCGCCACGATATGAAATATTATGTTTGTTTAATTATAATTTAGTGGGAGGGTGTGATGTACTGGCAGCTGTAAGACGTCTAGGTGACATGAAATGTCTGCGTTATCTTTTGTTCTGGAATACAAGCATAAAATGACGGACGTGTTTTACACTTTCTTCGATCCAGGGATGCAATTTTTGAATCTCACCAGGTGACTAAAGCTCACCACAGTGGCCGAATCTCTATGAAAAACAACTATTTTGGTGAGCTTTAGTTACCCGGTGAGATTTAAATGCAATTTTGGAATCTCACCAGGTGACTAAAGCTACCTGAACTTTGGCTAGATCAGATATTGTTCCCTGCAGGTGTTCGACCGCATCCGCGCGCGCTGGCCGGAGCGGCTCGGCAAGCTGTCGCCCATCGCCGGCGACGTGAGCGCGCCGGGCGTGGGCGTGAGCGCGGAGCAGCGCGCGCTGCTGGCGCGCGTCACCGTGCTGTTCCACTCGGCGGCCACCGTGCGCTTCACGGAGCCGCTGCACGCCGCCGCCGCGCTCAACGTGCAGGGCACGGCCGCGGTGCTCGAGCTGGCTAAGAGCATGCCGGTCCTACAGGTAGGATACAACAACAACAACAAATATTGTTTATTGTACACCACATAAAAATACAAAGCAAACAAATAAACGAAACCATCAAAAACAAAACTTGTAAAAAAAACCAAGTCTCGCAACTAAGTTCTCAACCGTAAAAAGTTGTGAGATCCATGTTATACCAAGTCGTTTGGCTTATTCAGACCCTAATTAAGGGACCTTCTGTCTTAAGTTATTACGTAATTAGATAATCTAACAACATCTTGTAGTGACCACATTAATATGAAAAATCTTTTATGTTTAAATAAAATTGATTGACTTGGTCATCGCATGAAAACACAATGTAACTACTTTACAAATATTCAAATAAGTTCTACTAAGAGGGTAAATGAAGTAATGAGAAGAGGCGGAACTTGTTATATTACTTTTTTATTGTATTTTTCCGTAATTAGTAAAATTATTTTCTTGATTTCCTTGTATTGTTTGAGAAACGCACTAAACATACTTCGGCAGGAACTAGCTGTTGGCTGACTCGTATTATAAAAGGCCTCGCCCGCGCTCGGCCTTCTATCCCATACTCGTCCGGCAACTGCTTTCTTCGGCCTCTGTAGTAATGTACTTTTATCTACACATATATCATAAATGCTCTATAATGCGTTCAGAAACCGTAGGCAATGACCAACATTATAACAACCAATATTATTATGAGAATTTTTCTAATTTGTTTCTATATTTGTTCAAATTCATTTTTTTTTACATTATTTTAATGTGTATAGTCTATATAAATTTAAAAGGTACCTAGCACTAGTAGCTAGTAGCAATGCAGGTCATTGCCCTATGGCTTCTGAACCCATCATAGAGTACTTATGATATGTGTGTAGATAAAGTAATGTATGCAACTGTACATAATTTGGTCTTAAAACACCCCTCATTATGCAACAGTTGCATAAAATACTAATATTTGTTGAACATATAGATAATAACATATGGTAGTTCCGGTACATGAAAAATCTGCTGCTATCTATTAACTTGGGTGAAAGATATCACCTGCACCTAGGGTTGCCAGGTGTCCGGCTTTAGCCGTACATGTCCGGCTTTTTACAGTCGTGTCCGGCCAAGCAAATACAAGTCCGGCCTGTCCGGCTTTTGTTATCCTTTTGGTCAACCCCGCCGCGCGCGACCAAAGTCAAGCGGACATGACTCGCGATCTCGCAGGCGCGAGGTAAGGTGAAGGTGAGGTGGGCGGGGTTAGGCCAAAAACCAATGTAATCAGACTACGTTAGTATTTGCGTCCGGCTTTTAGGGCAAAATGTCCGGCTAAATATGAACCTGTGTCCAGCTTTTCTATTTTTGGACCTGGCAACCTGTTTAGACTTAGGGGTCTTAGATTGATAAATAAAATAAAGCGTTCATACGACAACTACTGTAATACTTTTCCACAATCAGTAATAAAGAAATTAGGTAAAATTAAAGAGATACACGCGTGCGTGGGTGGCGTATGTGTCGCGTCTCGCGAGTCGATGGCAAGTAAGAGACGCGGCGCAGGCGACGGCTCTGGGACGGGCGTTGAGTTGCCTAACTGGTTTGCGTGCGTCCGTCCCCCGCTTCGCCTGAAGAGGTCGCAGCCGCAACATCCTGGGGGCCCTTGGAGACGTCAGTCTTCAAAGGAACGTCTATCTCGTCCAGTAGGGGGCAGAGGTATTTCACACCCCGCCTATAAGTTCCCGTATTAGTTGCGACTTCAGCCACACGGGAGATTCCATCAGGACCGGGAAATAATTTGGCAATTCGTCCAAGTCGCCAATGTAGGGGAGGAGCATTCTCCTCTTTGAGCAGCACCAGGTCGCCCAGCCGGAACGGTCTGCTCGGCACGCGCCACTTTGTCCTCTGTTGGAGCTCCGCGACGTACTCGAGCTGCCAGCGCTGCCAGAAGTGCTGTCTTAGCGCCTCAAGCCTCTGAAATCTGTCTAAGCGGTTCGGGGGTATGGCTTCTAAGCTCGGCGATGGCAGAGACGTCAGCGCGCGGCCAATGATGAAGTGACCTGGAGTCAGAGGTTGGAAGTCATTAGGAGAGGAAGACAAGGGACATAAGGGTCGGCTGTTAAGGATAGCCTCTACCTGACTAAATAAGCTTGCCAGTTCCTCGAAGGTTAAATGAGAGTTTCCTAAGACCCTTTTGAGGTGAAATTTGGCCGATTTTATTCCTGCCTCATGTAAACCACCAAAATGCGGAGCATAAGCCGGTTGAAAATTGAATTTAATTCCCTCATTTGATGCGAAATTAGAAAAAGAATCATGACTGTCGGATATAAAAATTGCAAGTTCCTTGGCCGCACTAACAAAATTTCGGCCGTTATCGCAGAAAATCTCACGCGGCCTTCCTCTGCGAGAGATAAAACGACGTAGCGATAGTATAAACGAATCCGTAGACAACTGGCTCACAGCTTCTAAATGTATACATTTGTAGCGAGTGCAAATAAATATAGCTAAATAGCACTTAGTAATTCTGCATCCGCGTCCATGCCTATCGGTTATGAGAAAGGGTCCAGCAAAGTCGACACCGACACTAATAAAAGGGAAATCAGGTGTAACGCGTTGAGAGGGGAGAGCGCCCATCAGCGGAGCAGAAGTATTGCCCGCGGCGCGGCGGCACGCGACGCACTGCTGCGCCACCGTGCGCGCCAGCCCGCGGCCCGCCACGGCCCACACGAACTCGCGCGTCGCGCCGAGCAGCAGCTGCGGGGGAGCGTGCAGGAGACGCAAGTGCTCCTGCTGAAACAACAACTTCGTGAGCCTGTGCTTACCATGCAGGAGCATGGGGTGTCGTTTTTCAAACGGATAAAATGATGAATTCAAACGTCCACCTACTCTAAGCACCGCGTCAGCCCTATCAAAGAAGGGATTCAAGGACAAAATCGGACTCTTTGAGCCGAGACATTGACTATCACGAAGAATTTTGAACTCGTGAGGAAAACTGTCTTGTTGTGACAAAGTCACTAATGTTTTAAAAGATTTTTCAAGCTCCTCAGGCTGTAGCACACCGTACATTTTATTGTCCGAGTGCCGACAATTGTATAAAAATCTAAGTACATAAGCCAATGAGCGTTGCAATGGTTTTAATTTCGAATATCTTTCAAAATCTAAAAACCTTGTCTTATTGATCTGATCGTCAGTTAAAGTGACATTAATTTTTAATTCTGGTATATCAGTCCCAGTATTTAACGCAAATTGTGGCCAATTGCATTGCGGCTCATATAAAAATGCCGGTCCGTTCCACCACGTATCTAAATTTGTCAATCGACAAGCTTCAACGCCCCGCGACGCGTAATCCGCAGGGTTGAGAGATGTGGGAACGTGACGCCACTCACTGTTTTCAGTGAGTTCTAAAATGGTAGCCACCCGATTAGACACAAAAACGTTTAACTTAGCATAATTCGTTTTAAGCCACGACAGGACAATCGACGAGTCAGTCCAATAAAACGTCTGAGAAAGCTGGCAACGCAGCGTTTTAGAAACAGCTGATGAGAGTTGAGCGCCGAGCACGGCCGCACACAACTCCAGACGAGGGATGGTCGTGGCCTTGACGGGCGCTACGCGAGCCTTGGCGCACAGCAGCCGCACAACAACATCGCCCTTATGATTAATTGATTTTAAATAAATACACGCGCCAAATGAGATTGAGCTGGCATCGCAAAAGCAGTGCATCTGAATGTCTGTAGGCATGTCACATAGGACATAACGCGGTATTTGTAGTGAAGCTAAAGAGGACAGACCGTTGACAAAATATTGCCAAGATTTTTTAATATCGATTGGCACGGGTTCGTCCCAACTCAACTTAGCCAACCATAATTTTTGTATTAAAACTTTAGGTATAATAGTGAGCAGACATAGTAGGCCTAGGGGGTCGAAAATTTTGCACGAATCTGATAAAATAGATCGCTTGGTCGGGCTACCGTCCTTGGCAGAATATTGGGTAGGAAAATGAATGATATCTGCAGCGGAATCCCAGCCTACTCCTAGAATGTGCGACGATGAGCTGATAATTAAACTTTCTTGCGGATCAGAATTCTCGGAGTCGCACAAAATGGAAAGTAAATTGGAGCGATACTTGCGTAAGGGGAAGCACCCAGCTGACAGAGCGCGTTCTACAGAATTTTTAATAAAACGTAATTCTTCTTCCGTATCTGAGCCTGTCAATAAATCGTCAACTAAAAAATCGTTTTGTATAATTTTCTTTATTTTGTCGTCCGTGCATTCCTCACCTAACTGCCATAAACAGCGCGTGCTTAAATAACTAGCGCTAGAAAAACCGTATGTGACCGTATTGAGCCTTAAAGTTTTCATTGGTTCAGTTTCGTGGCTTCGCCAAAGAATTAGTTGCAAATTACGGTCGCTATCTTGCACTCTAATCTGGCGATACATTTTTTCAACATCGCCAGTCAAAACATACTTATACGTGCGAAATCTCAATAAAATGTTAAACAACGAGTCCTGAATAGTAGGCCCCACCATCTGTAAATCATTAATCGAGTAACCAGATGTGGTGGGGGCGCTCCCGTTAAACACAACACGAATTTTTGTAGATTCGCTAGTAGGTTTAAGCACGGCGTGATGAGGCACGAAATAAGACGTGTCCGGAATGTTTACATCAGACTCTGAAAGATGGCCCAGATCGGCATACTCTTTAATAAATTGCTCATATAGAAGTTTAAGCTCTGGGTTGCATTTAAATCGCTTTTCTAATGCGATGAAGCGTTTCTTAGCTAAACGAAACGAATTACCTAAACAATCAGGCTCAGTTATTAATGGCAAACGAACACAAAACCTACCGTTTTCGTCACGGTAAGTATGTGTCATAAAATGCTGCTCACATTCTGTTTCTATGTCCGTGTAAAGTGAAGTAGGCTTAGGAATTTCCTCCAGCTTCCAAAATTTGGTCATTGATTCGTCTAAGGTGTCTAAACTATCACAAGTAGTCACGTGACTACAGTGAAAAAATGTATTAAATGAAATATCGTTAGACCTTAAGCTTACAGCCCCGGCCAGCAACCAGCCGAGCTTAGATTTGCGTGCAATGAGCATGTCTTGCCCTAACGCCATCTGCTCGGACCCGATTAAATGCCAAAACATATCAGCGCCGATTAACACGTCTATAGGTGCGGGCTGATTAAACGTGGGATCTGCGAGCGTGATGTTGCGCGGCAAGTTTAATTGCGATAAATCAATGAATTTATGTGGCAAGTCACTTGAAATGACAGGCAAAACCAAACACGAAAGATCGAAACAAAAATTGTTGTCGTGTTTAGACCGTATTTGAACGGCGCAGCGCTCGGGCGTGCCAGACAATGGAACGTTACCTACCCCTACCACATTAATGTTACTGCGTTGAGGCACTAACTGCAGTGTTTGTTTTAACTTATCAGTTATGAGAGAAGTCATGCTGCCAGAATCTAAAAGCGCGCGCACGGTTGCATGATTATTGTTAACCGGATTGTAAACATCTATAAGCGCCGTAGATAACAATACATGGCTCGAATGGGACACGGCCATGTTATTGCACGCGACGCCGGGCTCCGTGCGCGGCGGCGGCGCGGCATCGACTGGTGCGCTGGCGCTTGCAGCCTGAGGAACCTCCCTATGCAACAAAGTATTGTGACGCTTCTTGCATTTTGAACAAGGACCCACTCTGCATCGATGCGACGCGTGCCCCTTTCGAAGACAGTTCAGGCAAAGTTTTAACTTAGCTGCTCCGGAGATTCGATCTTCGATGGACATCGACAGGAACGACGAGCAATCGTATATCCGGTGGCTGCCGCAGCAGTACACGCACGAGGCAGAAGCAACGGGCGAAGAGCTGCCGGGAGTGGCTGAAATCGTGAAAGTTTTCATGCTAGACTTTTCTGGCTTATTGTGGGGGGAAAAGAACTCGCGCTTATTATTATTGACCGGCCTTTCCGTTTTGTGGCGTTGTACCGACTCTAATACATCGGCACGGCCTTTTAAAAATCGATTAAAGTCGGCCAGGGAAGGCATGTTGTCATCAAATGAAGTATCGCCCTTAAATTCTTCCCACTTCAAGGTAGTGTTGATGTCGAGCTTGGCAGAGATCATGTGAATAATTAAAGTATCCCATTTGTCAGTAGGCTGGCCCAGTGTATTCAAAGCCCGTAAATTTTTGGACACGTGGTCAACTAAAAAACGTAAAGCCTTGGCTGATTCACGACCTATAGGCTGGAGGTTGAACAGTGAATTCAAATGGTTACTTATTAACTGCTTTTTATTGTTGTACCTCTCGCATAAGAGACGCCAAGCCTCAACATAGTTGGACTCGGTAACTTCTAAGTTACTTATTACCTGTGACGCTTCACCATCTAAATAGGAGTTTAAGTAATGAAACTTATGAATTGGCTTTATTCTATCAGAGCTGTGAATAAGCGAATCAAAGGTATCTCGGAACTCGAGCCACTTAAAGTACGAACCATCGAAACTTGCAATTTTTATCATAGGCAACCTAAAATTTACTTCGTTATCATGACTGCATTGACTAGCAACTTCAGACTTAACACTCGTAAAGTTCGATTTGTCTGTTAAAGTGTCAATCATTTTTTGTGCGGCAGTTATAAGGGAAAAGAAATCACGCTCGATTTCTTCTCTCGCATCAATTTCTGAGGACAAAGTAGTTGGATTTGCCACTTCTATTTGCGTTTGCACCTCATCAAATTGTGCGAGTAAGAGTGTGCGAAAACGATCCAACCTTAATGAGAGTTCGCCCATTTGCTCAGATGAAATACTGTCACACTCCTTTAACAGGTTTATGAAATTTTTAAATTTAGTGATACGACCTTTAATTGAGCTTCTAGTAGTAGATAAGGCAGCCATTTTAGCGAGTACCTATTCGGTATTACACCTGAGACAAACGAATGAACAATTAAATTCAAATTAAGTAAAAAGAAATACGTAATTTCATCCGGCTTATGTTCCCAGTCACCGTGGTTGCACGATACAGTCGGCAGGGCAGTGCAGTGCAGCGTAAGCGCGTGCGGACGCTCGTCAACAGCGCGCCGCCCGGTGCACAGGGAATGCTAGTTGCTAGGCGCTGGCTGCCACGCTGCGCCGGCGGCGATCGCCGAGTGCAAACCGGTTTCAATAGCTGCTAGGCGAAAACATGAGCGTTATACAACGGAGTGTGTAATGTAAGAAATCGATCAATGCGAATGATTTTAGCGGCAGTAACTTTAATTAAGACGTATATCGTATAGAAACGAGCAAATGGTTTATGGATAGCAATTAATGCGTAAAATCAAGAGAAATAAGTTTTAATAAAAAGGAAGGTTGTTTAAAAGGTAAACCTATAATAGATTTAAGCTCTTAGGCTTCAAGTAACGGCGTAAGCCTTAAATTGATAATTATGTAAGCGTTCAGATTGGCAGTCTCGGCGGCGACCAGCGGAAGTGACTGGCACGCGTAAATAATAGCCTCAAAAATCTGAAACCCTTATACAAATAAGACGAAGGGTCTGCATTTGGTTACTAAATAAGTATAATGACTAAAGCTTGAGCTTTATGGGAAGAAAAATGGCAAAGCTTAATAGTCGTGCAGAGAAAGGGTTTGTTGGAAAGAAAGGAAATAATGGAATGGTGCACTTCCCTTGCTAAACCTTGGCTGCGGCACAATCAGGCTGGCCGGCGGGCTTGAAGTAAGGGTGGTTGCAGCTCCAGAAGGGACGTCGTGAACCCTCACGATGCAGACGGTTGCATGAAACGGCACTGAATTGCTATCTTAGCTTTTCAAAATAATGCAATCCTCTTCAGCGTAGTCGTAGTCGCGAATATTTTGTCGCCGTTTGCTCCGACACGAAGTCGCCGTCCCGTGACCTTTGTTCGTCCTTCTTGAAGCTTCGACTCGCGTAGTGGGTGAAGTTGTAGTTGCGTAATCACGTCGGGGTCACCAATGTTTAGACTTAGGGGTCTTAGATTGGTGACCCCGACGTGATTACGACAACTACTGTAATACTTTTCCACAATCAGTAATAAAGAAATTAGGTAAAATTAAAGAGATACACGCGTGCGTGGGTGGCGTATGTGTCGCGTCTCGCGAGTCGATGGCAAGTAAGAGACGCGGCGCAGGCGACGGCTCTGGGACGGGCGTTGAGTTGCCTAACTGGTTTGCGTGCGTCCGTCCCCCGCTTCGCCTGAAGAGGTCGCAGCCGCAACACAACCCTACCTGCACCCTTGAACTAAGGCGGCCTCGCTGCCGCTCGTGCTTCTACAAATCTCTGGTGCAATTGATCACTTTCATCCCTTGGTTATCAATCTACTATTACATATACTGTTGTGGTTCTAAAACGTGTCCGTGCTAGGCGCTGGTGCACGTGTCGACGGCGTACAGCAACGCGCCGCAGCCGAGCATCGAGGAGCGCGTGTACCCGCCGCCCTGCGACCCCGACAGCCTGGTGCGCTGCGCCGGCATGCTGCCGCCGCAGACCGAGCCCCTGCTGGCCGACGCACTGCAGGTCAGTAGTGAACTAAGAGTGCCCCGCGGTTAGGGTAGTCAGGCTTTAGCCGGACATGTTTGGCCAAATATTTTCTCGTCCGACCTGTTCGGCTTTTGTTAGGCCTTTGCCTTTGTGGGTCGAAATCGAGCGCGAGCGAGCGAGTGCTGCGACTGCCCCTAGAGTCCGAATACTGTCCGGCTTTTAGAATATATGTCCGGCTTAAAAAAAGCTACGATAATATCTAATCAAAAAGGTATGTCCGGCTTTTAAGATAAAATTAAGCGCCGAGTCCGGCTTTTGTGCTTTTGGACCCGTCGCAGGCCCTGCCGCTGTCGACGGAGCCGAGCATTGAAGAGTGCGTGTACCCGCCACCCTACGGCCCGGAGAGCCGGAAATATCTGACAAAAGTTTGCTCTTCTTGTAACACCATCTCCTATCGGAGATCGGCCATCATTAGGCAATCTTAACTTTGACAACTACTGCGCAGAAGACTTTGTACTCATGCCGAACTACTGACGAAGGTTCTTCAGCCGATGTTCTGTCTGCCGGGTGGTCGGCAGCCTTGTATTTTAAACTGGAGCGACCGATACTTTTTGTTGCGTGTTATACGTCCAAGGTATTGCAACTTTCTGCACTTAAGTTTTAAGAACTTCCTTGTTAGCATATTTATCTATAATTTAATCTCGCTAATCCTGCCGCTAAGCACAGTGCTTGCACTGTTGTGTTCCGGCGTGGAGAGCTAGACAGCCGGTGCAATTACTGGCACAAGAAGTATTCCATTTTAGCCCTCTGGGTTAGCAACGCATCTGCAATCTCCTTGGTATTGCGGATGTCTATAGGCGGTGGTGATTACTTACCATCATGTGACCCACTTGCTTGTTTTCCTTACTATTTTATATAAAAATATCCATAGAAGTATTTGTGTTCGCAGGGCGACCACCCCAATACTTACACCCTGACGAAGGCACTGGCGGAGTCCATTGTGCACGGCCAATTGGACTTGCCCGTGTGCATCGTGAGACCTTCCATCGGTGAGTTTTAGGGTTCCGTTAACTAATAATCTGCATTTGTAACATTGGCGTCAAATTGTATTTTTATGTCGGTGCGTTTTTCTGTTGTCATTTAGTGTGACACTGTTCCTTGGTGTCACCTCATTAAAGCGAATCTTGTCAATAAAGCGAGTTACCCATATAAACATCTCAGCAACAAGTTTATTATATAACTAGTATCACAAGAATAAGACTCACATAGAGACAAGATTTTCTACAATAAGAAGGAAAACAAGCAAGAGGTTCACCTGATGGTGAGTGGTCACCATCGCCCATAGACACCCGCAACACCAAGGACACTGCGTTGCCAATCCAGAGGGCAAAGATGGAATACCTCTTGTGCCAGTAATTGCATCGGCTGTCTTGCTCTCCACGTCGGAACACAACAGTCCAAGCACTGCTGCTTAGCTAGATTAGCAAGCAAGATGGTAGCTAAGTTGGATGGACCTTGCACATGGTCCTACCACCCACATGTTTAACTAATATTGGTAAATATGCTGAAAAATGCGCCAGGAAATCAATATTTTCAAGACTTATCCACAACTTATGTATAAAGTACTAGCGGACGCCCGCAACTTCGTTCGCGTGGACATAATAGCCTATGTCCGTCAGGGATAGTGTAGTTCTCTATTAGTGAATGAATTTTTTAAATCGTTTCAGTAGTTTCAGAGATTACCCCCTACATACAAACAAACAAAGTTTACCTCTTTATTATATTAGTGTAAATAGTGTAGACTAGCGGACGCCGGCGACTTCGTTCGCGTAGAATTAGTAGCCTATGTCCGTCAGGAATAGTGTAGCTTTGTATCAGTGAAAGAATTTTTGAAATCAGTTCAGTAGTTCCAGAGATTACCCCCTACATACAAACAAATGAAGTTTACCTCTTTATTATATTAGTGTAGATGTAGATTATATTAGTATATATTAGTATATAAAGTATAAAATTCCTTGCGGCGTATGTCACCAAACAACTTTGAATTATTACCCAACAACTTTGAAGGCGTAAGGGTCGCCGTACACTCGTCGCTTCCCATGGCATTCATCAATTAGTAACATGGACAGCGAGCCGTATCGATCACGGCACGTGGCGGATTTCCCATGCGTTTAACTTATTGAAACTGCAAAGACAAACTGATTAACCTATTTCGATCTCCTTAGCGGGTCATCGATGGCCTTCACCATAACTTAGAATACAGCTTTTATGAAAGATTATTTATGATAAAAAGTATCCTATGTTTTAATACAGGATATAATCTATCTTTCTGCCAAATTTCATCTAAATCCGTTCAGGCGTTAACGCGTGATTGAGGAACAAACAGACAAATATCCAAACCGTTATTTTCGCATCGTCTTTATCTTTACATAATACTAGCGGACACCCGCGACTTCGTTTGCCTGAAATTAGTAGCCTATGTCCGTCCGGCATAGTGTAGCTTTCTATTTGTGAAATAATTTTTGGAATCGGTTTAGTAGTTTCAGAGATTACACCATACAAACAAACAAACAAAGTTTACCTCTTTTTTATATTAGTGTAGACTAACTGTTGCCCGCGACTCCGTCCACGTAGCATTCCTTCATGAAGCGTCCTTTTGTTTCTAACCCAATATGGATTAATAATCTACACTAATCTACAGGTACTTTATATATTCTACTACTGTAGAGTAGATAGAGTAGATAATAAAGAGGTAAACTTTGTTTGTTTGTATGTAGGGGGTAATCTCTGGAACTACTGAGCCGATTTCAAAAATTCTTTCACAGATAGAAAGCTACACTATCCGTGACAGACATAGGCTACTTTGACCACGCGAACGAAGTCGCGGGCGTCCGCTAGTCTATACATATAATAAAATCGTTAAGACAAAAAGTCTGTACATTGAAGATTAAAAAAAATAACCACCCAGGGCGACTTAAAACGAGTAACTGAACACGATAAGACCATTTAAATTTTTATTGTTTGTTTGTTTGTTTGTTTGTACGCCAATCACGTAAAAACCGCCGAACGGATTTAGATGGAGTTTTCACAGATCTGTTTAAAGAAGTCCAGAATAGGTTTTAGGCTATAAAAAATTTGAAAAAAAGGGGAATAAGGGGGAAAAATGGGGGGTGAAGTTTGTATGGATTTTTTTTTAAAGATTGTTCTAGAATCATGAACTCAGAATTCATACTTATTATTTAATATAAACAAATACCTGTTTCAGCATTTTTTCCAAATCGCTTTCAAAAAAGCAAAAAAGTGGAATTAGGGTTTAAAAATACTTAACTTCATACAACTATATTTTAGAAACAAATGAAGCGTGACTTTTGAAACTTACTACACATAATTAAAATCTAATAAAGATCAATACAAATTCTCAGTTTTCCAGAAATATGCTTTAAATGGCGATTTTGAACAAAAGAGTGCAACAGAAAAAAACAGTTTTTCTCAGTACATGAGCTTGCAGTACTATATCGCGATAATGGTACGATCTAATCATCCTGGATTAACACAGGATCATTTTTATTCCGTAATTTAACTTTGCTCTAATAGTTAATGAACACTATTAAATAATTAATTATTTCATAGTTTTTATTAATTATTTGACGGATTTGGATGAGAAACGGAGATAGCCTCTACCCTGGATTAATACATAGCATACTTTTTTTTCGTAAATATGCATAGTTCTTGCAGGATAATGATTAATGAGTTGTGCGCGGTTCTTCTTCACCTTAAAACAGCTGGGCGGATTTAGACGAAATTTGGAATGGGGATAGCTGAAACCTTGGATCAATATCGGATTTTTCCGCAAAGATGCAAAATTCCTACGGGACAACGCTAAACGACTTCCACGCGTTACGAGCAGCAAATAATCTTGATGTATTTTGGCAAAAAGATAGGTTGTATTTTGCTCCTTTAGACTTCTTGGGCTCACTTGAGCAGGAACAAAGATAGGGGGACGCTTGCTAACGTTATAATACTGGTCGCCCTCGGGTCTCGCAAGTTACTCAAGAGTATTTATATCAGCGGGACGCATCATCGCACGCGCTTACATGGAGCCCGTACTTCAGCCCCGCTGGAGGGGGGTATAGGAGTTGTGTGCTAACGTCTTACCGCCGCTCGCGATCCGGGCTCGCAAGATGCACAGGATTATAAGCATCAATAATTTTTTATACCATATAGAAAGGAAAAGAAGCAAGTGGGTCACCTGTTGGTAAGTGATCACCACTGCTTTTAGACATTCGCAACACCAAGGATATTGCAGATGCGTTGCCAACCCAGAGGGCTAAGATGAAATACCTCTTTATATTTATTTCAGACTAGCGGACGATCGCGACTTCGTGGTCATAGTAGCCTATGTCTGTCACGGATAGTGTAGCTAGTTCTATGTGTGAAAGAATTATTGAAATCAGCTCAGTAGTTCCAGAGATGACCCCCTACATACAAACAAACAAAGTTTACCTCTTTATTACATTAGCGTAGAGTAGATAGTGTACATGTAGATTACTGTAGATTATTAACCCATATTGGATTAGTAACAAAAGGACGCTTCATCAAGGAATGCTACGTGGACGAAGTCGCGGGCAACAGCTAGTCTGAAATAAATATAAAGAGGTACCTATTTCATCTTAGCCCTCTGGGTTGGCAACGCATCTGCAATCTTCTTGGTGTTGCGGGTGTCTATAGGCGGTGGTGATCACTTACCATCAGGTGACCCAGTTGCTTGTTTGCCTTCCTACTTCATATAAAAAAAAAGGTTTTTGTACGAAGATCCTAATTGTACCCGAGCGAAGCGGGAGCGGATCGCTAGTTAATTACAATCAAACAGGGCTGCTGTTGTTTTCCGACACAAGTTTAAATTGTAGTTGTTAAAAGTCTGGGAATATCGATTGATCCTTGAAATAGCTTTTAATGATAGCCCTGTAGGGTATTACCTTGCCGTACCGAACGCACTGTCGCGCCACGAAAATGTTAAACGTGTTACAGCATGAATAGTATTGGTACAGATGTCTCACTTCGAACAAACGCGGCGTTTACTTTACGAGGCTTTATATTTTTCAGTGACCGCAGCGCTGCAGGAACCCTTCCCGGGCTGGATCGACAACATCTACGGAGTCACCGGTGAGTGGAGTCCAGGGGTGCAATTTTTGATTCTCACCAGGTGATTAGAGCTCATCAAAATGGCCGAATCTCTATGAAAATCGGCTATTTTGGTGAGCTTTAGTTACCCGGTGAGATTCAAATGCAATTTTTGAATCCCACCAGGTAGCAGGTGATTAAAGCTCACTAAAATTGCCGCATTTCTATGGAAAGCGGCCATTTTGCGGAGCTTTAGTCACCGGTGAGATTCAAAAACTCCAGGTGTCAGCGCAAATTGCAAAGGCGGAACTCTTATAATATCGGCCCGTCTGTCTGTCAAAGCCGGTCGGTTACTATTGAGATCGATATTTTTATGTATTTGAAAATTGACATTCACGTAGACTAGGTAAGGTTGATTTTAGATTTTTGAGCGCTCAACATTCGCTAGCCGTGAGCCAATCAAACATAATACGAGTTATTTAAGCCGCGCTCGAAAGACATAAAACACCCCAAAATAGTATATAGGTAATTAATTAACTATACCTATTGAATTGCATTTAAAATTTTATGCAACGTTTTAAAATTCACTCTGCATTAAGACAGGTATCTTTTGAGACAAATAATAAAAAAAGTAAATTTAAAAAATCAAGGACGCAACTGCGTTTAAGTAAATCAAAACTGAAAACACTAAAACAAGGTCAGCAGTCTGAAGTTCTGTTAAGTACCTAATGTTGAATACCTACACCATTGCAATAGTTTCATGAATTTCAACAATCGGGACCCATTAAAAATGTGGACCGCTTTAAATCTTCCAATGATACTCCACTGAATATAGTTCGTCGACTTTAATTTTTTCTTTTTCACAATATTGCGTCTGGTTGTCGCCATATTGAATTTTGATTATTGACATGTCTTTAGTGACACTCGCAAGATTAAGACGAATCGATTGACGTAAGAATTATTAAAATCGGCCCACGCGTTTGGTCTCTAGATCGCCACAAAGGAACAAACATGCATGCATACATACATACATACATATATAGGCTGATTAACACATTACCCTCCTTTGCGTCGCGCAGTCGGGTAAAAAGTCACTGTAGGGTTGTTTTGACAGCCTCTCAGTTACCTTGGACATGTTTCTTGCAGGTATAATAATGGAGATATCGCGCGGCACCTACCGCTCGGGGCTGTGCCGCCAGCGTTACGTCGTGGACCTGGTGCCGGTAGACCTGGTGGTGAACTGCTGCATCCTCGCGGCCTGGCGACAGGGCGCCGGCAAGTCAGTGCGCCATACTCATACTCATGCCGCTCGGGGCTGTGCCGGGAGCGTTACGTCGTAGACTGGTGCCGGTAGACCTGGTGGTGAACTGCTGCTTCCTTGCGGCCTGGCGACAGGGCGCCGGCAAGTCAGTGCGCCAAACTCATAGTCATGCCGCTCGGGGCTGTGCCGGGAGCGTTACGTCGTAGACTGGTGCCGGTAGACCTGGTGGTGAACTGCTGCTTCCTTGCGGCCTGGCGACAGGGTGCCGGCAAGTCAGTGCGCCATACTCATAGTCATGCCGCTCGGGGCTGTGCCGGGAGCGTTACGTCGTAGACTGGTGCCGGTAGACCTGGTGGTGAACTGCTGCTTCCTTGCGGCCTGGCGACTGGGCGCCGGCAAGTCAGTGCGCCATACTCATAGTCATGCCGCTCGGGGCTGTGCCGGGAGCGTTACGTCGTAGACTGGTGCCGGTAGACCTGGTGGTGAACTGCTGCTTCCTTGCGGCCTGGCGACAGGGCGCCGGCAAGTCAGTGCGCCATACTCATAGTCATGCCGCTCGGGGCTGTGCCGGGAGCGTTACGTCGTAGACTGGTGCCGGTAGACCTGGTGGTGAACTGCTGCTTCCTCGCGGCCTGGCGACAGGGCGCCGGCAAGTCAGTGCGCCATACTCATAGTCATGCCGCTCGGGGCTGTGCCGGGAGCGTATGTACCAACGTGTGAGACTTAAATAGTTGTCGACGGCGAGCAGTGCGATGGTATAAAGTGGCAGTTGGCGCTTCGACACAAAGTACCTCAGAACCTCCCACAGGTTTAATTTAACTGGAGAACATTAACCATTAGGTTAACGGCTAACATTAGGGTAATGACTCGACACCCACACTAGTACACAATACTGTTTCCGATGTTGTTTTGTGTTTGTTGTTCGTGTCCTCTGTGGTGCTGGTACCGACTGACGATCTGCCGACCTTCATGAAGCAGGAATTCTGGCCGACGGGAGTCGCTTTCCGTCGTTATCGCGGACTGTTGCTGGACACCCCTAAACTAGGTCACACGTCGCCGAAGTAACTACTAATATTATTGTTTGAATGTTTTGTCTGACAAATATGTACGTTAGTCTTTAAGATAAATTTTCTATGGGCCTATGCAGCCGGAAATCAATGGTTCTCATCTTCTTATGGCGGACATACAGCATTCCTTCCTTGCGCACGCGCATATTGGTTAGAAATGGATATAGACTTATGTCACAACAAACGCTAGGTGTCGCCTCTGACTCGAGAGGATCTCATATCGAGCCTTACTCTCGCAGGACGGGCCGCTGTCCCGTGTACAACGTGACTTCGGGCTCCATCAGCCCGCTGCAGTGGGGCGCCTTCACCAAGCTCTGCATCAAGTGGGCGCGCGAGAACCCCACCAAGTAAGCACCAGGCCCTCACAATACGGTATTCTTAAATTTTTCTTAAATGTAAAATTTAGATAATTTACTAAAGGAAGAACATCTGCGTCAAAGGCAAGCTTATTTACAGAAATTTGATGTTTTACCTAAATTTGCGTTCGGTAGCGACAGCTCAAAAAAAAACACTTTGATTACAGTTAGTAAGTATTTAACCCTTTCGACGCCACGTTAAATACAAAAGTGCTCACACAGGCAAAGCTTTTATTTGTAAGTAATAGAGTTGAACCTTAAGCGAATGCACTTAGGTCACCGTTATAATTGTACGCATTGACGTTATTGGCGTTATTGGTATACAGTGCGAATATATCGGTCGAATGGATATCCCCACTACAGGTTTAACTAGGGTTGCCAACCGTACTATATTTTATAGTATTTTACTATATTTCGGCTCTCCGTACTATACACGGTGTCTCATTTAAATCGGTCAGTATGGGAAAGTCTGAAACTATAAGACATACGAAGATCTGGAGTGTGATTTTTGAATCTCACCGGGTGACTAAAGCTCGCCAAATCTTCAGATCGCCAGATCTTTGTATGTCTTATAGATTCAGACTTTCCCATTTTGACCGATTTAAATGAGAACTAATATATAGTACGCAAATTTACTATAATTATATTTCGTGCACTTGTCACGTTATTAAAACAGATAGAATAGATAACAAACTTACACCATTGCCTTTTATTCATCTTTAAAAAAAAATACTATCTATTTTCTTAGCTTATTCTCAAAAATACTATATTGAACCGAAAAAATGTTGGCAACCCTAGGTTCAACGCTAACGACGAATATATCCCTCAGTGCCTACAGCACAAATATACTTACGATTAAAATTCGTGTCGCTATTCAGCCGCGCTCGCCGCTCGACATGGAACTGACGCTTCTATATTTGACTTAGCGTTGAAAAAATTACAAAGAAAATCTTTGTTCAGAGCGTCAGCTACGTCGCGCGGGTGCACGAAGCGGGTGCACGCCTATCGAACAAATGGCATGAGCCCGCACCCGCGTGAGTTAGCGACGCCCTCGTACTATTTTACTATAAGGTGCACCGTGCACCCGCTCTCCGTGCGCCCGCGCGACTTAGCGGAGGCCCTTATGGTACGTTTGATGAATTCTTCCGACTTTGACTTTGACTTTGTTGCCAGGTACGTGATGTGGTACCCCAACTTCTCGTTCACGGAGTCCCGCGTGGTGAACACCTTCTGGGAGGTGACGTGCCACTTCCTGCCTGCCTTCCTGTACGACCTGCTGCTGCGCGCGCAGGGCCGGAAGGCCATGTGAGTATATACTCGTACCTACTCATACTGTTACCCATACTCATCGATATAAGAAGACAATAGATCTGCCTCCTTGTTCGGATTGTTACAAGCCTAGCGTAACCATTTTGCGACTTAATGAAACAGGTAAAGAGGGGCTTTCAATATTTAGTCATTGGTTCAACTTTGAATCTTATCGTAAGTGAATAAAGTGCTTCTAAGTTTTCTAACTAGCAGCGACACACGGCGTCGGATAGCAGAACTAAAAATATGACGCCAATTTAAAACGTACAAAACGCAGAGCTGTTTACTTGACAATTGGCACAGACAGTTTTATTCAGGCTATCCAACATAGTCTACCAAATAGACTATGGTCGGTGACTCTGCCACTGCGTTGTACACAGTTCTATCGTTTTCTCATTTCGATGGTTATACCTAACTAGCGACCCGCCCTGGCCCTGCACGAGTACAATCTTGATGTAAGAAATTTTCTAAATGACAGTGAAAACCGTATCAAATTCGTTGCGTGGTTTAGGAGGAGAAGGCGGCCGAAGATACACTATAAATTTTCAGGACAGACAGGAAAATAGCAACTTCACTTTATACTATGTGTAAAGATGTACCCTTGGTCCGAGGGGTCCAGTGATGTTCAAAGATCAACTTATTTATCCCTTTGTTTAAGGATTTTTTCGAATATCCGTTGAGTGGATGTATGGATATTAATTAGGGGTAGACAAAGAATAAGAGTATCATCATTCATAGATAATACAACTAATTATCACCGGCCATAGAATTATTTTATGTCACCGACTCATAACCATCGTTTATTTAATCGTAACTACCGCCGCCATCTCTAACCAACCTCACTCCTAGCATGATGAAGCTCGCCCGCCGATTCAAAATGGCCGCCGCGACCGGCGAGTACTTCGCCAACCACGAGTGGCAGTTCGGCGTGCAGCAGCTGACCGCGCTCCACGCCGACGCGTGCGCCGCGGCCGACGGCGGCGTGTTCCCGCACTGGCCTGACATGGACTGGGACGCGTACATCGGCACGTACATGCTCGGGATACGGAGATTCGTGCTGAAGGACAGCGCAGACTCGCTCGCGCAGGCGCGGACCAAGCTTAACAGGTGAGGCGGATGTATAATTCACAACCAGGAGTGCGATTTTTGAATCTTACCGGGTGACTAAAGCTCAACGAAATGCCGGTTTTCCTAGAGATTCGGCCACTTTGGTGACCTTTACACACCCTGTAAGATTCAAAAATCGCGTTCCATTTGACAAAGCTCACCAAAATGGCCGAATCTCTATGAAAACCGGCCATTTTGGTGAGATTCAAAAATTGCACCTCAGACCTAACAAGACCCAAGTTTAATTAAACTGTGCGTCCCTTTCTTATGAGATTAATTAGACAGAGCTTGAGGGAAGGTTAAATTAAGCTCGGGTGATCATGCTAGAGCTACAGGAGTGACTGTCTCGTGTGCAACTTCATTGCTAGCACACTGGCTTTGGTATTATGTAGCATGCAAATTTTTAGCACACGCTGTAAATTAGAGATCGATATGCTTTATATTCGCAACAAAAGCTAGCGTGCTAGGAGCTTTGCTGATGGCGGCGTGTCAATACTAACGAGCTGGCTTGATATGAACTTTGTATGAAATTATGGACAGTATTGTTCATGGACTTTCATTTGCTGACTATACGCGCTGACAATCTGCACATAGTATTCTCTGACGTATAGTTCTCTTCAAAGTGCATGAAACAAAAAGGTGAATTAGGGCGCCATCTCGCGCAAGATTTTGTTACTGATTAGTCTATCTACTTGACAACAGATGGCGCTGTAATCAGTTATTAATTAATTTCATTTCATTGCAGATTGTATTGGGTACATAAAATACTGCAAGCTGCCACGGGGTACTATTTCTTCAGGCTGCTAGCCGGAAGACTGCGGTAGAGGCTGAATGTATTATAAATAGATTTTAAATGAATTGTATGCTCACGTAAGTTAAAAAAACAATGGATTCGACTTGTAACCATTCTTCACATATAAAGAACAGCAGGCACGTCTTGAAAACATGAGACTATCTCCGAGGGCTTACCAATATACTAATAGTCCCTATCAGTTTGATTTAGAGTAAACAGTTTAGACTAATCGGACAAAAACAGTTCCCACTGACACATGAACTAGGACTGGTTAGTAGGACCTTGTGCAAGGTCCATCCGGATCGCTACCACCATATTGCTCGCTGAGCAGCAGTACTTGCAGAAAGACTGACATAAGTCACGTCTAAGAATTGCTAACCTTTTGTTTTGTATTACTTGCCTTAATAATCTGTCCAAACACTGTGATCTTTATTCGACTCGAAAGCCGTTGTAAGTTTTTTTTTTATATTGCGAACCAACGATGTAAGTTAGTGTTTAATTTTAACAATTTGTAAGTATCTATATACTAATACTAAATTATAATAATAATTGCGACTCGACCTAGCTCCCGCGGTTACGATCGGGATCTTTGTATAGTCGACCAAGTAATTACTTGACCACTTTTGAACCTTAACCCTTTGTAATACGGTCGAAAAGTGGTCAAGCAATTTCTTGGTCGACTGTACATAAAAACCTTCCGTGAAAAATTCTCTAAATGACAGTGAAACCCGTATCAGAATCCTTTGCGTGGTTTAAAAAGAGAAGGCGTCCGAACGTACCAATATCTCTCTTATCTGTGGAACATACACCATAAAAATTTAGGACTGACAAGAACGGATAGCGACTTTATACGAAGTAAAGACAAAGATATTTATAATTACAACCTCAAATCCATATTATTTGTACAGCGTGTTGTCCAAAAGGGCTAAAAAGATTCCACGACACATTCCCCCTTATTCATAAAAAGTTAACAATCTTTTTAAGCTAACAAATGTTTTCTCCCTTTCATTTGAGGGTAAACGTCACAATGACAGATAAAGACAAAACATGTTAACTAACAAACGTTTACGAAGCGTTTATGAATAAAGGATAAAACGTCAAGAGAATAAGTATTGTAGAGGGATTATAGAGCGGTAATTTTGTTCTCATTTCAAAAGGGTTTTGTTCGTTGAAAATTAACATGATGAAAATAATGTATGACTTCGGTTACACGCTCATTCTGGCGTCAGTTCAGTCCATCATTCTGGTCAGAATGACGAGAGAATTATCGTGTAACCTGTCTCGTGTCGTGTCAGTCTGAACTGATCGTAACCGTGTCCATTTGTCATCATTCTGGCATCAGTCAAAACTATACCGGAATTATGGACTGAACTGACGCCAGAATTAGCGTGTAACCGAAGTCAATGACGTATTATTTAGCGGTAAGTAGGTCTAAGTACATGTGAACATAGCTTTAAGTGCATCTGAGTTACCATTATTATACGTTTTTAAATTGAATTGTTGTTTTTATGGAAAAGGAGGAATTCGGCATGCGGGTATCCTGACAGAAAGTTACCACCTACCCCCTGCTATAAAAGAGTGGCTGATGGTCGCTTTAGGTCACACCACCCCTAGACCTCAGGAATGCGGTTTTTGAATGTCACCGGGTGACTAGAGCTACCCAAAATTGCCGTTTTTCATAGAGATTTTTGGTGAGCGTTAGTCACCTGGTGAGATTCAAAAATTGCACCTCAGGATCGTGTTAATCACTGTACGAAATGCAACAGAATGGTGCTATTTCACGTCGATATTCTATGAGTGTGGTACTACCCAGGAGTGCGATTTTTGAATCTCACAGGGCCGTTTTTAATAGAAATGCGGCCATTTTGGTGAGCTTTAGTCACCTGGTGAGATTCAAAAATTGCTTTTGAATCTCTCCGGGTAACTTAAGCTCACCAAAATAGCCGTTTTTCATAGAGATTCGGCCATTTTGGAGAGCTCTAGTCACCTGGTGAGATTCAAAAATTGCACCCCTGTTCTAACTTGTTGATTCGTACTGCAACCTGCAAGTCTTCATTGCAGCTCACAGCAAGTCAGTTTTGAAATAATTGAACTGTAGTTCAAGTAAGTATTTGAAAGAGTCGAAAACTCAAAGTAAATTAAATAAAACAACAAAGATAATATAAAAAAGGTCGTTTTTATTTTATAAAAAGTCTTGTCATATAAAAGTACAAAAACAATTTACACCCACACCTTGCGTCACATTTATTTAATTTTATTTCCTACAATACAATACGAAAGCATAGCATTCCACTGAATTTTCTATAAGTGAACAAAAACATGGTAACTTCATTTATTTTAAACTCTAAATTAAAGCATAAACACAAATAGAAACTTCATTCTACAACTTGACACAAACATCTACTTGCCCTTAAAAATATAATATTTACAAAAAACACTAATTTGACCTACAAAAACACTACCTTATAACTTATAAGGAAAACTGGAATGCGATTTTTGAAACTCACCGGCTAACTAAAGCTCACCAAAATAGCCGTTTTTCGGCCGGAGATTCGGCCATTTTGGTGAGCTCTAGCCACCTGGTGAGATTCAAAAATTGCACCCCAGGTAAATTGTGACAGCTGGGACGATACATTGGAACAAATTACCTCACTACAACGCGAAACTAAGCTTTATTTGTTGATACCTCTACAAAGCAACGTCTGACCCTCTTATTCATAAAAACTTAACAATCTTTTTAAGCTAACAAATATTTTGTCCTTTTCATTTGAGGGCAAATGTCACAATGACAGATAAAGACATAAAAAATTAACTAACGAACATTTACGAAGCGTTTATGAATAAGGGGTGAATCTATAATTAGCAGAGACAATTTCTATTTTCTGAATGCAACACTTTAACTAAATACATAAGTAATTTTTAGACGTGTGGCAAAACTGACTTGCTGGGGCAAGACAAACACGCATTACGAACTGCTACTTTCTTTTAAACTTTACATTTACAGCTCATGTTTTATTTATTCCTCCCTGCTACCCCGTCTAATTGGTTTTGTAAGAAAGAGACCCACTGAGGGATAGACCTGCGCGATCATATTAAAGCCACATTAAACACCAAGTTGTTATTTATAGAGATATTTCGCGGTTGCTTTTCTATTCATAAACGCCCAGTAGCTTATGACGGGAATTAAGGAATTAAACATAATAAGTATGTTAATTCAATGACATCGCAACATTTCATGAGTAATGGAGTTAGTCTTGTCCCTTGTGTCAGTTTAGCCCCACGCCGCATTGGGAGTTTTAATACAATTCTGCCGTTGGACATTATTGGTGACATTCAAGTAAAGTGCTACGTCTCTTGGCATTGCATCCACAAGATACTCGAGGCCCCAGCGCGTTATTGTCGTGAACATAACTCATATGTCCCTTTCTAACCAATAGGCGTGTGCGAAAGAGACGGGTGATTTATGTTCGCGATTAACGCTAGTTTACTACCAGGTTTATAACAAGGAATTAGCACGGCTATACGACGAAAGAACGTCGCTGTCTTTTCGACACCTATAAGGTCTTTATTTGTTTGATTTATTTTCTTTATTAATGGGCGGCTGACGGATGCAATTTAGTGAAAAAACACAGGAGGAAGTACTTTTAAAATTTCGAATTCTATTAATGTATTAAAAATGTATGCAGTTTTCCCTGCTGAACTGTCACTTTATACATGCTTTATACCTTTGCCTTGTACGCAACTGTCACGGTGCAGAGACGTCATTTCTGTACAAGTTCATAGTTCATTGTTGAAACAATGAATTGAAAATGTTTAATATAGAAAAAACGTACGTACGTAATTTTATTCCAATGTAATAATGGGTATCATTCGACGTTAATGATACGTAATTTGCATCCGTCATTGGTTAATAATTCACTTGTTACCTATGTAACAATTAAATAAATGACCCCTGTTGTCAAAGTTCCCCGTAGACCCTTCGGTAATAGGGCAATCATGATTTTCGCTCAAGTTGAAATATTTAAAAATTCCTCGAAAAAGTAACTACAGTTCAGAGGAAGGGAACAATACAAACATCACAGTTCAATATACAAGTCACTAACTCGAACTTATCTTACCATGGAGCTAAGGTAAGTTAGGTGGAGATGGCGGGTAGACTGGCGGCTGAGTCTGAGGCTGAGGCTGAGACTGTGTCTGAGGATGAGAAAAGGGGCGTGACCCAGCCGCTCAGCCAGTATAGGACTAGAGCCCAGAACAGGCACCGGAACACGATGTCTACGACGTACATTCTGAAAAATAAACAATGTAAATAAATAAATAAATTGGCACAGTTTACACCAATTAACCTGTCCGAAACTAAGCAACTTAAGTTGCTTGTGTTATGGGTACTGGAAAATAGATATACGTAATTTTATAGATAAATACATACATAAATACATATATAAAGTCCAAGACTCATCATTCATTGCTATATACCAGAGTTTCTCAACCTAGGGCCCGAGGACCCATGGCGGCCCGCTAACTTATACCTGGGGGTCCGAATACGAAATAAAAATTAAAAGTAAATGTTATGAGGCAGAATGACGCAGCCGAACGTTTGATGGGCGTCGCATTTTTCGTATGAATCAAATTAAATAGACCCATGTGAGTATTGCACATAAAAGTATAAAAGCGGGTTTTTTGTTCGATTTTGAGCGATCCACGAATCATGGTAAGGTTACACTAGGCCCTAGTGCAACCTAGTGACTAGGGGTCCGCTTTTGAAATAATTTGAGAAATATTGCTATGCACATAGTAAAATTTTGCTAAACGCGACTCTGATTTCCATTTAAGATCCCATAATTAATGTAAATTATTATACACTGTTTTAGGGGAAAACATAACACAAACCCCTTCACCAATCGATGATGGTTCGACCCCTCGGAGGGACGAACTTGACTTCTTATTTAAAAAGTGATGAGAATTGTTCGATTGGTTGATACTCACACTTTCATGTGCCGACGGGCGGCGGGGATGGTCTCGTCTCCCTCCTTGAGGATGTACCGTCGCGCCGACAGGATGCAGTCCTCGAAGTATCGCGAGATGTCCAAACCTGCACAACAAGTCAAACAGAGCTTTGTTACCTACAGCTACTGAAATTACTGGTACAAGAGGAATTAAATTCCATCTTAGCCCTCGCATCTGCAATCTCCTGGGCATGTGTCACACTGCGTAGCGTGCAGAAGTGCGACTTTTGAATCTCACCGAGTGACTAGAGCTCACCAAAATGACCGAATCTCTATGAAAAACGGCTATTTTGGTGAGCTTTAGTTACTTAGTGAGATTCAAATGCAGTTTTTGAATCACACCAGGTGACTAAAGCTCACCAAAATGGCCGCATTTCTATGAAAAACAGCCATTTTGGCGAGCTTTAGTCACCCGGTGAGATTCAAACATCGCACTCCTGCGTCGCACTCCACCATGGATCCACGTGACATCAGCGTCGCGCCACCCTGGGTGACTCGACATATGCTGAGTGGACTCCGTTTCCACGTTTTGTATACTTATAAGCACTTAGTATTAACTTTAAGCCCTTTTTTGTGTATGTATACTATTATGTGGAATTAAGCTTTTCTATTCTATTCTATCTCTATGGGCGGTGGTGATTACCATCAGGTGACCCGCTTGCTTGTTTGCCTTACGATATTTTTCTTATAGCACACTACGTATTAATCCAGTTCAGCCTACATAAGTGCTTGGTAGCATTGTTTCAGCATCCAAAAAACTCGCTCGCTTTCCTCGTGTACCAAAATATCCCGAGTGAAATTGGTATCTTTCATCTCTTGTTGAAAATCTACTATTGTTGGGGGATTTCCCCGTGCTTTGCGTTGTTCTAGAGGACGCACTCACCGACGGCGTCAACCTTGTAGTCCCGCTGCAAGCACTCTTTGCGTGCTTTGGTTAGGAATATACAGGATGTACTGCACTCAAAAAAAAAGTTACTTTTGCGGTTAGTTTCCATACTTAGCCTTGGAAAGCGCCTGCATAACTAACTTTGTTTCTGTTTTTTTTCTATGATGTTCTGGCGGATGTACTCACCGACGGCGTCAACCTTGTAGTCACGGCGCTCGCGCTCGTTGAGGGCCTTGCGCTCGGTCTGCGCGATGTCGGACTGGAAGTCCCACTGGTTGGTGGTGTAGTACTCGAACACTTCGAAGCCCTTCTGGATGCGGCGCTGCACGCGGATCAGACTGCAAACAGGCAACGGAATATGGAATGCGATTTTTGAATCTCACCGGGTGACTAAAGCTCGCCAAGATGGCCGTGTTTCATAGAAACGCGGCCATTTTGTTGAGCTTTAGTCACCTGGTGAGATTCAAAAATTGCATTTGAATCTCACAGGGTAACTAAAGCTCATTAATTCGGTTCATTAAGCTCATTAATTAATTAGGTTCGGCCATTTTGGTGAGCCCTAGTATTCTAATGACTTTTTTATTGAAAAAATTCAACCATCTAAACTATGAACTATGCACGCTATACAATATCAAAACTCAAATATGGCACACGCCTCTAACGTGACAAAGTCCGCCATGGCTACGTTTGGCGGAGTTTTAGATGTGCCATGAATGTCATGAATGTATTATCCACTGGTGTAGTTGACCGAAGCCAAAATTTATTGAATTGGTTAAAAGAAAGGAAACTGTGTTTTTAGTTTTCTTCTACGATCATTATTTTTCGAAATATCAAGAGTAACAAAATGACAACGGAGGCGTCGCGAAAACGCTCTATCCAGCGCCAGTGACGTCACAAGCGTGATTTGTATGGAGCCAACACCAAATCGCGTTTATTGAAATACTAAAAGCTTTTATTAGTTTCTCATGTATTCAATTTTTTTATATTTTTATCTAGATTTGAATGAGCATATTTCGAAACAACTTTGTATCTTCTCTTTGTATCTAATCTTTTCTACGTCAACTTTGTAACTTTGTTTCGCTATAACTTTTAAAATATCAGGTATTTACCTACTTCTTTCGACATAAATATATTTTTAGTGGTCATCTACAACAAATTTATAACCACATCTGCATTTTAAGCTGCATCCGCATTTTAATCCGCATCCGCATTTTAATCCGCATCCGCAAAAAGACGTGGCGAGTGTACTCACACAGGCTTGTAGCCGAGCACCAGCAGCAGCGTGTCCACGAGTATGGCGGGGATCCAGTGGAACAGCACCATGCAGATGTTGTGGTACAGCCGCGAGTGCTTCATGGAGCCGCCGGGGTACCTGGGGACATAACCAACGACATTCATCATACATCTGCTTCTATACGTGCTAGCTTTTACCCTCTGCTTTGCCTGTGTGACTTATTATGACCCTACAGTGTCGGATGCTGTACTGACCAGGGGTGCAATTTTTGAATTTCACCAGGTGACTAGAGCTCACCAAAATGACCTAATCTCTATGAAAAACGGCTATTTTAGTGAGCTTTAATTACCCGGTGAGATTTAAATGCAAGTTTTGAATCTCTTTAGGTGACTAAATCTCACCAAAATGGTCGCATTTATATGAATAACGGCCATTTTGGCGAGCTTTAGTCACCGGTGAGATTCAAAAATCGCACTCCTGGCCACCCCGTTGAGCGGCAGTTCATGATGCTCTCGCGCCCAGCCTCGATCATCTCGGACCACGTGACCTTGACCCTACAGTGGTGGGTGCTGTACTGACCAGGCTACCCCTTTGAGCGGCAGTTCATGATGATCTCGCGTCCAGTCTCGATCATCTCGGACCAGGTGACCTTGACCCTACAGTGGTGGGTGCTGTACTGACCAGGCTACCCCTTTGAGCGGCAGTTCATGATGATCTCGCGTCCAGTCTCGATCATCTCGGACCAGGTGACCTTGACCCTACAGTGTTGGGTGCTGTACTGACCAGGCCACCCCTTTGAGCGGCAGACGGTTCATGATGATCTCGCGCCCAGCCTCGATCATCTCGGACCACGTGACCTTGCCCCTACAGTGCTGGGTGCTGTACTGACCAGGCTACTCCGTTGAGCGGCAGACGGTTCATGATAATCTCCCGCCCAGCCTCGATCATCTCGGACCAGGTGACCTTGATCTCGGCCGACGACGTGAAGTTGACCACCCTGTGGTGATGGCAGCTGGAACAGAAAATTCCGTCAGAAAGATTGAACACATAAATTGCTGGTTGCAGGGGTTCTGCCAGAAGACCAAAATTTTTCTTTGTGTTTTCGTTGCATCGATCATTTAAAAAGAACTCTTAATGACGGTGACAACCGTATCCAAATCCGTTGAGTTGTTTTGAAGGAGTGCGGCCGAAGATATGAGGACAAACAGGCACGGATAGCGACTATCTATATATATAAAATTCAAAGTCCTGACTGACTGACTGACTGACTGATATATCAGCGCACAGCCCAGACCGCTGGACCTAGAGACTTGAAATATTATATACAATGCAAGGAAAGAAAATTACATCTCGACGAGCTTCTCGCTTATATCTGCGCCTCAGAAGTTTTTTCTAACCAATGGTAAATTTTCTGACATTCCATTTCTGAAATGCTTCCTGTAAACTAGAACTGAATAAATATATTTTGACTTTGACTTTGAATTTTTAATTTCAGTAGACAGAACCTAAACTTTTCTGACATTCATAAGTGCTTCCTGTAACCCTGATCTGGATAAATATATTTTTACTTAGACTTTAACTTTGATTCGTTTAATTTCAGTAGATAGAACCTAAATAAGTTCCGCTTTGGCGTCTCACCCCCTTAATCATAAAAGTTTACCTATCTTTTTTAACTATCTTAACTTTTGTTCCTCTCATTCAAGGGCTAACTTCGCAAAGACAGATAAAGACAACACATGTTAACTAATATAGGTTTACGCAGCGTCGCAGGGTAGTCGATCTTACCCCATGGCGATCCAGTACCACGCGGAGATCATGATTCCATTGATGAAGACGTCAACGGGAAGGTAGTCGGCATAGCTGTTGCTCTTGCAGTACATCGACCGGATCACCCCTTTGCCCGCGCCTGGGAATTTAATAAAAAGTTTAAAAACCTAATCAAATATTTAAAACTAGCGTACGCCTGCGACTTGGTTCGCGTGGAATTAGTAGTATGTCCGTCAAAAATAATCTAGCTGTCTATCAGTGAAAGAATTTTTGAAATCGATTCAGTGTTCCAGATATAACACCCTACATACAAACAAACAAACAAACAAAGTTTAACTCTTTATTATATAAGTGTAGATAACCAAACTGGAACAAATCGCCTTGCTGCTCCGCGAAACAAGTGTCGTGTACTTAGTGAAAAACAGATGCGTCTGTGTCGCGTATACGTTTCAGGATCACTCATGTACGTCTGTCCGTCTGTCACAACCAATTTGATCTGAAATTACTGAACTGATTGAGCTGATCTTTGTATGCAATAACCCACCCTAAGCCGATTACATATGCAACAACACACATTACACAGACTCAACTACCACTAAACACTAAAACTACACGATCTACGCGCGTTTCGCTTCTAAACGAGGCATCATCGGGTAATTAGGTAATTTGTCCCAACCTGTTGACATGGAGATTAAACAACGGATAGTTTTAGCTACCATCTGTCAAAAGGTGAATGGGCATTTTTGTATGGGCGCTGTCCCAACCCTTGTATACAATAGTGAGTAGTATGGACGTGTAGTACTCGGTGTAAGGATCATCATAGGCTATGTTTCGAAGACCAGGTGTCTGCAGCATTAATCATTGTTTTGTATGAAAAAAAAAAAAAACACCAAATTAGACCTATGCTCCCATTACGTTTTTTACTTCTAGTGGCCTCAGTAATGCGTGGTTAAAATCTTTCGGCTATATCTCGAAAATGATTTTACAGAGACTTTTCATACAACTGCTAGTACAAAGTGAGGTATAAAATGGGCTGTAGCTTTTTCCCTGCAAACATCTCGGTTTTGCTGTCATATAAAAAAATTAAGCTCTTATTGAGAGCTTTCTAATAAGATATAGCACAACTGTATACAGCACTTGGGACAATTTGCCCATTCTCCTTTGTCAGTAATTCCGTACTCACCGATCAGCAGGCCCGTGGGTCCGTTGATGTTGTCCGTCCAGCCAGGGATAGGCTCCTGCCAGATCGGGATCACTGCGGAAGAGAATAAATCTTGTATTATCACCAGCTTTTACCTAACGCTTCGCGCTCTCGGGATTATTTAAGAATTTTGCGGGATTTTTACGGGATAAAAAGTATCCTATGTTTTAATCCAGGACATGGTCTATCTGTTTGCCTCATCTAAATCCGTCCAGCCGTTAAAGCGTAATTGAGGAAGAAATATCCAAACATCATTGATATCATTACTTTCGCAATTACAATCACAAATACTAATAAATAATTAGTCGGATTATCATCTTCTATATCTTTACATAGTATAAACTTCGAATGTTTTTACCTATAGAAGGACGCAACACTGCAGCGGGGATCTCGTCGAAGGCTTCGACGACGATGGCCTCACCCAGAGCCTTCGTGAACGCATACGAGTTGGGGATCTTGTTCAGGAGACTGTGAACAAATAGACACACGTATGATACAATCATTAACAAAACGACGACGCGGCAAAAAGGCTTAAAATTATATAAACATATTAAAACATAGTCTAACTCAGACTGAGTCACAGATGGACTCAGACTTAGACACGGACTGACTCAGACTCACGCTGATAGGTATATAGACTGATTCTGACTTAAGCTGAGGTACAGACGGACTCAGGATGATGCAAAGATGGACTCAGACTGATGCACAGACTGACTCAGACTGAGACAAAAGCTGACTCAGAAACAGAATAAATAATAGTACTAACGTACAGAAACTTCTCTTTTTCGACCACCATTAAACGAATTCCAACTTTATGATCAGGCACAAAAAGTTCGTATTACTTCATAAACATTAGCCAGGCGGCATGCGTCAAAAGGAAGGCGCCGCCCGCGCCCGCCTTCCCCCCGCGATGCCCTGGCACACCGCTAGGGTTGGGCTGCTTACTGTAATACTATCACAACGCGCGACACACAGTGAGCGGGCGCGCGCGCGGCAAGCCGGCAACCTACTGCGATTAACCTATGCCATAGGACATGCGGCGAGCGCACCTACATTGCGGAGTGGAACCCCCCTGACTCAGACTCAGGCTGATCGATCTCAGCCTATATGACTCTGACTTAGGCACAAACAGACTTAGACTTAGACACAGAGTGACTTAGACTTAGGCAGAGACAGACTAGCTAGGACTCAGGCTGAGGTACAGACGGACTCAGACTGACTCAGACTGAGACTCAAGACTAGACTAAGTCACAGTTGTAGGACTCACTGCGGCGTGACGGCGGCGACGGTGGCCTCGTCCATCCACTCCATGGCCTCGATGATGCGGTGCGGGTCGGCGGGCGGCGGGTACGGCTTCTCCTCCAGCAGCTTCTCGTGCAGGTGGCAGTACGCCGTCGAGATGTGGATCAGCAGCTGCGAGCGAACGAGAAGCTTATGTAACTTTGTATTTATTGGATGAATTAATTTAAAATTTTAAATAGTCCGGATGATGCCTCATATAGAGGCGAAACGCGCGTAGACCGTGTAGTTTTTGCCCCTATTCATAAAAAGTTAACAACCTTTTTAAGCTAACAAATGTTTTGTCCCTTTCATTTGCGGGCAATGTCACAATGACAGATAAAGACATAAAACATGTTAACTAACAAACGTTTACGGAGCGTTTATGAATAAGGGGGTTAGTATTTAGTGGTGGTGGTTTATAATTGAGACTTTATTTTATAAATAGGAAGACGAACAAGCAAGTGGGTCACCTGATGGTAAATGGTCACCACCGCCTATAGACACCCGCAACACCAAGGATATTGCAGATGAGTTGCAAACCTAGAGGGCTAAGATGGAATGCCCCTTGTGCCTGTAATTTCACCGGCTATCTTGCTCTTAACGCTGAAACACAACAGCGCAAGCACTGCTGCTGAGCGGCCGGATTAACGAGCGGGCGGACCTTGCTCAAGGTCATACCACCCGCTCTGAGTCTGTGTGATATATGTTATTTCATGTGAAGCGAAGGAGGGTGGGTTTTTGCATGAGAAAAATATGACGCACAAATGCAACTGTTATGCACGTGCACAGCACTAATTTCGCGGAGTAGCAAGGTAATTTGTTCCAAATGCTACATAATGAATGACAACACAAAGGAAAATTAGGGTAATGGCAGGATCCTGCCATTTCCTCATTTTCCTTTGTATTGTCATTCATTATACATCATTTTTAATTTAATTTAAATGTAAAAAAAAAATACAAAAAGAAAAATCGAAAAAATTTAAAAATAAATATTTTCGATTACAATAATTTGTTCCACTTCGTTGGTATGGACCTCCGCAAAATAACGGATCTGGGTTGCAATTTTTGAATCTCACCAGGTGACTAGAGCTCGCCAAAATGGCCGAATCTCTATGAAAGACTGCTATTTTAATGAGCTTTAATTACCCGGTGAAATTCAAATGCAATTTTTGAATCTCACCAGGTTACTAAAGTTCACCAAAATGGCTGCATTTCTATGAAAAACGGCCATTTTGGCGAGCTTTGTCACCCGGTGTGAGATTCAAAAATCGCACTTCTGGGGTGCAATTTTTGAATCTCACCAGGTGACTAAACCTCACCAAAATGGCCGCATTTCTAAGCCCTAGGGCCGTAGATATAAACATTAAAACGTTACATACCTTGAGATGTTTGCATTCCTTAGCCAGACCAACTACGAGCTTGGTGCCACGTACGTTCAGTAAGACTGCCTTCTTTAGCTCTTCGTCGAATCTGTGTGAAAATACATAGTAGGTTGAACATAGTTGACAACGCCATCTATTGATGAGTAGTTATAACGAAATACGGAGTGTATCAAACCGCAATTAGAATATAATTGGAGAGTAACGTCAGCCCACTGTCCTTTCATACGTATAGGAGAGTAGCTTGACGCAAGACTTTGAAATGACAGTGTGCTGACGTTTCTCTCTCCAATTATATTCTAATCACGGTTTGATTAATACATTGTGCAACGCAAAGAACGGATCGTATGACTATTGAGTACAGCGCCATCTATTACCGAGTAGCCAAACCTACCTGATGGTTGCAGCCGCATGTATAATGATATCAACTTCGTCCAGTATCTTCTGCCGGTCCGTGGCGCTAAGCCCAAGGTCTGGCTCTCCTGCGTCTCCGGAGATCAGCGTCATTTTGTCCATGAGCGGTTTGACGCCGCCGCGCATGTTGCGAAGCTTTTCGAACAACTGGAAAGAACAGTTTTTATTCAGATAACTCTTTATTTCTTTCATAGATGGCGTTAGTGATTAATCTACGGCATTAACTTTTTCTTCGGCTCATAGACTACAATATATTAAAGGCATACGGAGAGGAAACAATACTATTTTCGTGGACTAACTAAGCGAAATATTATCCATATGTCCGTACAAAACTAAGCTAAGCTAAGCAGCAGCTAAGAAATTATTCAATTATATGCAAGATTTCAAACAATAGGTCGTGCCTTTGAATAACATTAGACATAGGCGCACTACCGACTTCTAACAACTGGTTATTTTAATTCGACACAATGCGCGCGTTAGACTGTGACTGTGGTTAGACTATAGGGTAAGGTATACCACGATCGTGTCACAATAACACACATTTCAGCCATTTTGTCACTGAAAATTCTTTTGATTTCATAAACGGCTAAACTATATACTGACTTAGTGTAAAGAATGTAGGGATGTGTGTTTCCACCCTTATAGAACCATAGAGTCTAACCCTAAACTATTGTATTGTTTCGCTTGTCTGTAGCTCTCTCTCTTGTCTACGACCCTGTCTCCGGTAATAGTGTACTTTCTGGTGCTCCCAATTAAATCTAATTGTACTAAGTTAATACTTTGTATCGCGGCCATTATTGTGTGTCCAATAAAGACCAGTGAAGTACCTATCTCCTATTTTATTTGTTTTCCACTGCACGTCGGTAACAACCGGCTTATCACTTAGATACCGACAGAGATTCGAGTCAGACAGGAACGGATGGCGAGTTTGTTTGACGTATAAGTACTATGTAAATTAACGAAGATGAGTTACGACTTTCCTTTTTTTTTAAATCATAATCACGTGACATTTCAAACTGATTAACATAATCGCAAAATCACGTGAACGGGTGTGTTCGGCACAGTGTCGCAAGCCGACGTTGCCGGCGGCACGTTGGCCAACATTCGGCCGAAAAGCTGCGACCTTGGCTCCATCTCGGACCAAGGCTACATTCTACAAACATTGACCATACGGTGACCTTGCGTGGATCAAAAACCGGCCAAGGGCAGGTGTGCGATTTTTGAATCTCACCGGGTGACTAAAGCTCGCCAAAATGGCCGTTTTTCATAGAAATGCGGCCATTTTGGTGAGCTTTAGTCACCTGGTGAGGTTCAAAAATTGCATTTGAATCTCACCGAGTAACTAAAGCTCACCAAAATAGCCGTATTTCATAGAGATTCGGCCATTTTGGTGAGCTCTCAAAAATCGCACCCCTGCTCCGTGGCGCTAATTTCAAGAAGTGACTACGGCGTCATTGGAAATGCCATCTTCTTTATAATCTCTATTTATTTAAAGGCTTTGATCAAACTTAAAGATGTCAGCCCCGTTAGGAAACAATACAAATATATACAAAAATACATTACAGATTCGCAACAACAACAAAAAAACTACCTAATCAATCATTTATACAAACTCCTAGCTGCATCGCTAGTTGGTTCGGATAAAATCGATTGCAATGAAGCAATGATCCCACATTGAAGGGACTAAACCCCTATTGCGCAAACAACCTGTTTCTAATAGGCACGGACACACTCCATGACCAAATGATAAAAGTCTTCGGGAATTCTTTTTCTTTACATACTACTTAATACTAGTAGATTCAGACATGTAAAATAAATTTTTCATTTTCATTTTCATTAACTTAGAATAAAACAAAGTCTCTAACCATTCCTGTCTGATAGCACGCGTGAGGGTGGTAATAAAAAAACTTACCCTATAGATGGCAATGGCACACTACGTATGCAGCCAGTGCAGCCTACATAAGTGGTTGGTAGCATTGTTTCAGCGCAAGAACAATGTTAATTTTGTTTCATTTCTTTTTAAATCCATGATGGTGAATGATATTTTGAAATTCATTTTTGATAAGCTTGGATCCAAGATGGCGGATGCCATTTCGACATAAAATAAATTATTAATTATATATGTGTCAAATCCATTATTTTTGTCACTTTGAACCCAAATTTAAATTTAAATTCGGACAGCTTTATTTCGCATAAAAATGTTTGCCTCATTTTTATTTTACATAATTTTAAAATCCGCACATGTCGATTTAGTTCTTCAAAAAATTGTGTCGTTGTTATACTAAAGGACCTTTTTTAGGGACCGTAATTAACAACAAGGAACCCTTACAGTTTCGCCATGTCCGTCCGTCTACAGCTTAGCTCTGAGACCGTTAGTTCTAGAAAGCTGTAATTTGGCATGGATATACATTAGGTACGACAAAGTCGTAAAATAAAAGTTAAAAATAAAATGTTTTAGGGTTCCTTTGTGTTTTTATTTCTCCCTCTAACCTATAATATGGGGTATTGTTGGATAGGAAAAATATCGCGGGTTTGCACAGGCAATTTTAAGCTTTAAAGTGCATTTTTTTGTTAGAGTCTAGAGTCTACTGTCCCCCCCTCCCCCCCCCCCTGCTGGCTAAATAGTTGTTTTGGGACACGTAACAAAATTAAAAGGAAAGCTATCACAGCTAGGTTTTACAAGTTTTCGAGTAAACAGGCGCGAGTCCGACGCCACTTGGTCGGTTTTTATTATGCATGACATTTTTTACTATCCTCATTTCATTATTCCATTGTATTGTCGTGGTCAAAATGAAAAGCAGAGTGTTTAACATGGATAAAACACCAATTCCACATTCGAATGCCGCCCTAGATTCGCTCATAAGCCATAAAGTCTCGTGCAAAATTGCTATTCAACCCTCGTTGAACAATCTACTATTACTATTGTTCTTTTAACTCACGTCGTCGTTCAGGGTGTCCTCCATTCTCTGCTGAGGAGTCTTGCCTTTCTTCTGGCGCACCAGCAGGAAGATCTGGCCGATGTCTGGACACATCCTGGAATAGAAAGACACGTGTCTCAAATTAAAGAATTTCAAAAATTACAGCACTACAAATACTAAAATAAGAAGGGGGACGAGCCAGTGGGTAACGTGATGGTAAGTTATCACCACCGCTCATCAAAACCCGCAACACCATGAATACCTATTGGTCATTGATATGTATACATATATTTTGTGATCATTTCAAATAAAAAAAAAGAAAACTAAATAAATAGACGTACAGTTAGCCTCAGAAGTAGCTAAACACTTAAGAACCAGGTGTGCGATTTTTGAATCTCACCGGGTGACTACGCTCGCCAAAATGGCCGTGTTTCATAGAAATGCGGCCATTTTGGTGAGCTTTAGTCACCTGGTGAGATTCAAAAATTGCACCCCTGTATTCAGAGAAGGTTCTCTATATCTGTATATTTCGACTTGACTTGAGCATTCGCTCTTGACAGATCAAAAATATTAAATTTACACGTCAATGAGCTTCTTGTACAATCAACCTCAGAAGTAGATAAACACTTAAGAATCCTTGTCGTAGTAACCTATGAGTTGCTCCAATGTGTCACTTGCACCGCAAAGCACTAAAATGTTCAGCTATTGCTGAGACTGACCGTACATCCAAACATCCATAAATACATAGGTACAATCGAAAAACCTATGCCCTCCCTTTTGGCGGCAGTCGGGTAAAAATTGCGATGATGCATTACAATATTTCTTATTACACCTACTCACGTTATTGCGTATGTCCGCCTTGACCTCACACCACTCATACAGACCCATACAACCAACGTAGTAATCTACACTAATATAATAAAGAGGTAAACTTTGTTTGTTAGTTTGTTTGTATGTAGGGGGTAATCTCTGGAACTACTGAACCGATTTCAAAAATTCTTTCACAGATAGAAAGCTACACTATTCCTGACGGACATAGGCTACTAATTTTACGTGAACGAAGTCGCGCGCGTTCGCTAGTATAATATAACTTGAAACCAACAACTTGTAATATTCACTTTTATTAATAACTAGCGGACGCGCGCCACTTCATTCGCGAGAAATTACCCTTTGTCCGTCAGGAATAGTGTAGCTTCCTATTGATGAAAGAATTTTTGGAATCGATTCAGTAGTTCCAGAGATTACCCCCTACATACAAACAAACAAGAGTAATTACTGGCACAAGTGGTATTCCATCTTAGCCCTCTGGGTTGGCAACGCATCCCCAATCCCTTTAGTGTTGCGGGTGTATGTAGGTATGGGCAGTGGTGATCACTTACAATCAGGTGAACCGCTTGCTTGTTTTCCTTCCTATGTCTACACTAATATAATAAAGAGGTAAACTTTGTTTATTTGTTTTTTTGTTAGTTTGTTTGTATGTAAGGGGTAATCTCTGGAACTACTGAACCGATTTCAAAAATTCTTTCACAGATAGAAAGCTACACTATTCCTGACGGACATAGGCTACTAATTTTACGTGAACGAAGTCGCGCGCGTCCGCTAGTTGTATATAAAAGAAAACCGTATCAAATCCGTTGCGTTGTTCAGTGGGACCAAGCGGCCGAAATATCAGGACAGACAGGGGAGCAATTTGTGAATCTCACCAGGTGACTAGAGCTCAACAAAATGGCCGAATCTCTATGAAAATCATCTATTTTGGTGAGCTTTAGTTCATCATCATCATCATCATCTCAGCCACAAGAAGTCCACTGTTGGACATAGGCCTCCTCCATGGATTTCCAAAGTGGCCGGTTGGAAGCAGAATGCAACCAGCGCCTTCCTGCCACCTGTACGAGGTCATCGGACCATCTTGTGGCTGGTCGTCCTACGCTGCGCTTGCCAATACGCGGCCGCCATTCGAGAACTTTCCGACCCCATCGGCCATCAGTTCTCCGTGCTATGTGCCCTGCCCACTGCCACTTCAACTTGCTAATCCGCTGGGCTATGTCGGTTACTTTCGTTCGTCTGCGGATCTCCTCATTTCTGATTCGATCACGCAGAGAAACTCCAAGCATAGCCCTCTCCATAGCTCGTTGCGTGACTTTGAGCTTTCTTATAAGGCCCATAGTAAGCGGCCACGTTTCAGTGCCATAAGTCATCACTGGTAACACACATTGATCATACACTCTCGATTTCGAGCTTCGAGCTTTAGTTACTCGGTGAGATTCAAATGCAATTTTTGAATCTCACCAAGTGAATACAGCTCACCAAGATGACCGCATTTCTATGAAAAACGGCCGTTTTGGCGAGCTTTAGTCACCCGATGAAATTCATAAATCGCACTCCAGGAACGGATAGCTACTTTATTGTATACTAGCGACCCCCCCGGCGCCGCACAGGTACAATCGGGATTTTATGTACATAAAAATCTTCCGTAAAAACATCTCTAAACGACAGTGAAACCAGCATCAAAATCCGTTGCGTGGTTCAGAAGGAGAAGGCGGCCGAAGATACACTATAAAATTCTGGACAGAGAAGAAAAATAGCGAATTTATACTATGTGAAGAAAGATAAAGAAGAAGATAGTAAGATATTAATATGTTATGTATTGTGTATGTGTGTGTGTGTGTGGATCTGTGTGTGTATTTTAGCTTAGATGATACAAAGAATTTTATGTTCTGAGGTGTGTAGCGTATACGTATGGTCAGGGGGGCCTATTTGCTTATGGCATAGGCAAATCGCAGTAGGCTGTCGGATTGCCGCGCGCCCGCTAGCTCGCCCCCGCCGTGTCAATGTAATTGAAAACGAATGCCGCGCAACCCTAGCGTGTCGCCGGTAGTAGCGGGAAGAAGGCGGGCGCGGGCTGAGCGTTCCTTTTGACTCGTGCCGCCTGGCGCATGGTGTAGGTATGAAGTAATACGAACTTTTTGAACATGTTAGTAAAGTTAGAATTCGTTTAATCGCGGTCATAAAAGAGAAGTTTCTGTACTATTATTTATTCTGTGGTATGGTGTCTTTAGGCGTCAGAATGCCTACGAACACTACGAACTGCTCACCTGAGGAGTTTCTCGATGAGCACCTTCCCCATGAAGCCGGTGCCGCCGGTGACGAACACGGTCTGGTCGCGGAACGTCTCCGCGATCCGGTCCGGCATCGCGTCCAGGTCGCTCGCACTCAGACCCTCGCTCGCACTCATCTTGGTGAAATCTGGAAAGTAAGGGTAATGAGAATTTAGTCGTTGGACGAAAATCCATGCCGTAAACCTTTGAAAGCCAAGAACGCCTAACGGCGTGAGTTGTCGTGACTACAACGCCGCCAACTCCTAAAGGCGTCTGAGCTAAGGTGTACTTCGGTCATGATACTTATGTATGATTCATGACTCATAAATGATGTCTATTTTAAAGCATTTTTAGGAACCCAGCAGGAAAAAATATCAATCTTTTTAAACTAACAAATATTTTGTTCTTTTCATTTGAGAGTAAACGTCACAACGACAGATCAATACATAACACATGTTAACTAACATATAATAGGTTAACGCAACGTTTATGAATAAGGTGGCAAGTCTCTGCTGTCCGTCCGTCCGTCGCAGGGCTGTATCTTTTGAACCATAATGACACTTGAAACTTTCACAGAATGTGGAATACTATGGTATAATAACAGATAATATAATTAATTCTAAAGGTATAAATACAGGGGGGGGATTAATCCCTATACAAGGAGCATATTTTTCGCCGCTTTATGTTCGGCAACCTTCGTATGTGACTCCGACTCGCACTTGGCCGGTTCTTAGGATTTTCTTTGGTCTTTGTCTTCCTTTAATTCATAGTGCTTGGCGTGTGGCCGACACGTGGCCGAACATTTCATTCAAATTTGAAAGTTTACAAAACAACAACGATCTGACAATAAATAATCATAATCATAAATTAATTGGTAATATTCATTACACGTCACATTTTAAATTATTAATATTTAACATTAAGAAAGTCTATTATACTTAAATTCATCTCACAATCATTCACATATTAATCATATTCAATAAAATTACAATGTCAGACATTATGTCAAAAACAAAAGGAACAATAACAAACAACCAATAATACAACCCATTGCAAATTATCTTACCTTATCTTAAAAAGGTTAAAAACAATAGCATTAGTAGCACTCTAGCGTTTATCACAAACGTAAGCCTCCGTCCCTCTCGCACACGCTAGCTGGTTAGAAAGAGATGCATGCTTTATGTCGAAGGTAAAACCATCGCGCTGAGACCCTTAGCGTGAACTCCACATAGGTACCTACATGTATAGTTCAAGTTTATTAAAAATGTTAATAATAAGTTTTGTAGAGATAACAATACCCAATATAAGGTTCAAGGTTTGAACTCTCATTAAAAAAAACCCGAGATCAAATTAAAACTAAAAGATATAATAATACAATACAATATTATATTACTGGTGTCTCAAACAATGCTCGAAAATGTTAGCTTATTTTTTTTTAATCAAACACGAACAGCCTCTGCCTAAAATATTTAAAAAGTTCACTAAAGATAATAAAGAAAAGTAAAATAAAATGTAAATATCCAGTTTTCCCGCTGCGCTTATAGTTTTAAAAATTCCAACAATTGCATTTAAAATCGGCCAAGGAAAAATTCTATACAGCCAAGAAAACCGCTCATTTTTCAACACAGTGCGAGTGTCATTTTTTAAAAATGTCTATGGTTAAATATAACAATTTAAAAAGTTTTTAAAAGCGACAAAGTGAGGTGCATGAACTAATTAAACGATGTTATTTTATTATGCCAATCGCTAAACCAAAGTCTTAATCGAGTGAAGAGAATATATGTAACTTGCCACGCCGCCTAATTTAAAATTCAGCACAACAATGAATTACTTAGTTATACGTGGTTATACCAAACTTTCTTCCAGCTAAATCATTCACGACGTAAAAATTGCATATTGGAAAAAGTGTTTTATTTTAGCATATTTTTAGAGAACAAGCAAAAATCAACGACAAAGAACAAGATGTGCAAAATTATTCTACACACTTTGAAACGTCGATTTCTTCGTCATTAAAACTTTGAATACCTATCAGCAAAAAGAAGTTCATTTGCAATTAAACGTTGATCAAACGACACTTTTCGTGTTAATTTATCATCATCGGAATACAACCCGGAAGACGTCCACTGCTGGGCATAGGCCTTTCCCTTCATTTCATAGGATTAAGTTTTTTGTTATATATTTGATAAATAAATAAATAATAATAAGGATCTTTAATATAAATTATCTTATAATTAGGTACTTTAAAAACGCAATTAATTAAGGTAAAGTTCCTAGATCTTTGACAGTGATCGACGAGAAGATAAACGAGTAAAAACGAGACAATAATGTCAACTACTGGTACAACCAATTTCCTCCGTGTGACAAACACTGAGACGGTTACCTTACCTGTTTTATTATTTATTATTATTTTATTTATTTTATTGTCTTCACATTGAGTAAAGCAATGTCTCAGCGGGAACGGCGGTGGTGGCAATTGGGATGTTGACAAAAAAATAATAATTAGTCCATCTTTTAGAACGCCAGAAAATAGTAGATACGTATTTTTTCTTTTGCTTCTAAAACTTAAAATAACAAAGTTACAGAGCGGCGAAAGTTCGCGCTACGTCATTATATCGTAAAATTTTTACGAATCGAGTGACGTCACGAGCCCCTACTCCTGAATTTGAATGTGCTGTATCTTTGTCAATATTATTCGTATGGACAAATAAAAAAATACGTATCGAGTATTTTTCTATAATCTAACTGACGGACTAATTAGAATCTTGTTGTTTTAACCCAGGAGACATCCCTATTTTGTGGTCTTACCTGCCCGCCGTAACACAAGAATAGGGATGTCTCCTGGGTTAAAACAACAAGATTCTAATTAGTCCGTCAGTTAGATTATAGAAAAATACTCGATACGTATTTTTTTATTTGTCCATACGAATAATATTGACAAAGATACAGCACATTCAAATTCAGGAGTAGGGGCTCGTGACGTCACTCGATTCGTAAAAATTTTACGATATAATGACGTAGCGCGAACTTTCGCCGCTCTGTAACTTTGTTATTTTAAGTTTTAGAAGCAAAAGAAAAAATACGTATCTACTATTTTCTGGCGTTCTAAAAGATGGACTAATTATTATTTTTTTGTCAACATCCCAATTTTAAGTGCCACAATTTTGACATAATTGTAGACTTTTTCATACAAAAATGTGACAAATATGTTTCATCCTCGTAGAATTTGTTTCTATCCCGCGGGAACTTTGCATTTTTACGGAATTAAAAGTATCGTATGTGTTAATCCAGGGTAAAAGCTATCTCCGTTCCAATTTTTATCTAAATCTGTTGAGCCGATTTAGCGTGAAAAAGTAACAAAACTCTATGTCACAGACAAACTTTTGAGCTTTATACAATTAGTTGAATTGTACCACTTGTACGTTTTGTGACATAGGCCCCGGCTAGCACGCTAGCGTTTTATGCACACATAAAAACACCCCTCCCTCTCGCACACGGGCTAGAAAAGGATAATAAATGTCTTATGTCAGCGACAAAAGCTGGCGTGCTAGGACCTCTGGCTGTGTCAACAAAACCGCAGATTGAAACCTCCCGCGACCTTAACATTCAGCTAAAGAGAGGACACAGTTACGCAACAGTTAACTTTTTAAAGCAAAAGTACATGTGTATGACCCCCTTAAGGTTTAGAAAATTGGCAAGTATTGCACAACACGCCGATGAAAATTTGATGTAAAGTTCTGACTCGTCGCAATATTCATGGTCGAATTAGCTGAGAGTTAGTTTTACACAATGATACATGCCATTCTCTAAACGCTTCGGCGTTGCGTTCGACGTCGAGGCATCACTTAGTAGCTTAATAGCTAGTACGCTAGAGCAAGTGCGGGTGGTAGGACATTGTGCAAGGCCCGTCCAGGAGTGCAATTTTTGAATCTCAGCGGGTCACTAAAGCTGACCAAAATGACCGGTTTTCATGGAGTTTCGGCCATTTTGGTGAGCTTTAGTCACCTGGTGAGATTACAAAATCGCACTCCAAATCGCTACCACTTCTTACTCGCTAATCCAGCCGCTAAGCAGCTGTGCTTGCACTGTTGTGTTCCAGCGTGGAGAGCAAACGGGGAACGAAAAGAAAAATAAGTACACTAATTATATAAATCTTATGTCTTGTATTGTTGTTACATCTTCACGCTAAAAAATCTGGATGGATTTGAATGAAATTTGAAACGAAGATAGCTTTATGCCCCAGGATTTACACATAGGATATTTATATTACTTTTTAACCGACATCAAAAGCTAATAAAGCAAATGCATCTACATCCGATTTGCAATCCAATCATAAAATCAAATTTATTTACTCAATTTCATTTTTATTCGCCTGTTTTAGTCAGTGCCGTTAATGTTGGTGTCGTTTGGCGTCGACTCCAAAAGATGAATCAAATTTATGATATCTTATAAATAAATTTGATATTATAAAAAAAAATGCATTTATTTCAGACCATATTGTCCATAATTTGATTGGATTTAATTATGATTGGATCGAAAATCGTAACTAACGTATAATTTTCGCTTTTTAGATTTTGGTTGTTTTTAGGCGAGGTTTTTATCCCGTAAAAATACAAAATTCCCGCGGAATAGCGACAAACGAACTCTACGCGAACAAAGTTGCCGACAACAGCTTGTTTTTCCATAAATAACACCTAAAAACCTATACCTACACGGTCGCAATTAATCCACGTAGACTGCTGCGGTTTTTCTGAAGGACTCTTTAATTATCTTATCAATGATGGTGACGTCACGCGGTAATGGGACGCATCGAATTATCCCATCATTAGGTACCATTATCTTTATGTGCACCTTATAAAGCAACTATAAGCTTTGAAAATAGTTCGTCAGACTCGCGCACCGAGGGTTCCGTACAAACTTAGGAAGCACCGAACATTGCTCTCGCGAAAAGATTAAAAAGTTGTCCATGTACATATGCTGAGTGGACTCCGTTTCCACTTTTTGTATACTTATAAGCACTTAGTGTTAACTTTAAGTCCTTTTTTTGTGTATGTATACTATTATGTGGAATAAAGCTTATCTATTCTATTCTATTCTATTCTATTCTATACATGTCAAATTGACTAAGTCTACATATAGTCGCAAGTTTTTTTTTGTGGTCTAATTACAAATTTACGCAAGCCGAGAAACCGAGAAGGTAAATAATACATATACAACGATACGGTAATGCTAACATATCCCAATATTTTGAGCTCAATAATTCCTATACGTACTGCAAATCCTACAATTGATGGTAACATACTCGTACTGACAATGGTTTCCAAAAGCTAGTTTAGAAGGTCGTTGTTCAAAAGAGCTATCATACCAATTTGTAACATTTATAGTTACTGAGATAAAGTGGAATGTGACAAACAGACGGAGCTTCTCTATAAATGTAGTCGTAGGGTGCAATTTTTGAATCTCACCAGGTGACTAGAGCTCACCAAAATGGTCGAATCTCTGTGAAAAACGGCTATTTTGGTGAGCTTTAGTTACCCAGTGAGATTCAAAAATCTCACTCCTGGTCCTAGTATGACTACGGAAACCTAAAAAAGACTTAAAGCCTTTTTACAAATCGGCGTCAGCCGATCTTCTCTTATCCGAAGTTTAGAATTCACGCAAAAAACGGCAACATATAATTCACCGCTACCAAAGAATCCACTCCCGCGCAAGGTCGGGCTATTGACCGATTGGTCAAGCGTGGCCACTTGCCACACTACTGACCCACTCGCGGACCTGCACTCGCCAAGCCAAACTTAAGAGGAGTGTGAACCCAGCGCTCTCCATACAATAACGCTCTCCATATAATAAGCGCTCTCCATGCGATAACGTTTTCCACACTCTAAACCTTAACCTACAGCCATGATTTCTTTATATATTACCATTATGCCCTAGAACTAGGTTTGTATGTTTAGCGTTTGGGGCCGTTAAAGCATTACGTAAGCAGTATAGGGGGGCGGGGGGGGGGGGTCTTTGCTGAGCTTATTTTTGATGACATGGGGGGTGGGGGGGTCTGGATGGTGATTACTTCAGCAGTAGTTATTTACTTTTTTACACATATGGAACTGATGTGCTTTAATTAAAAATTTAGAGCACCAAGATGTTGAATGGTTCGATGAGATGAGATCGACGTTTGCATTCCAAAATCGGATAAAAGTGAGCAGACATACAACATTGAGGAGCACTTTTTAATATTCTCATTCCTAGAATTATATCTGCTGCTCATGAATCAATAAAAAAACAATACATTTAAAAAAAATGCATATACCAATGTTAACGTAAGCATGGGGGGGGGGGGTAAGAACTTTGATTACTTTTGTCTGACAAGCGGGAAGTGGGGGTAAATAATTGTAGTAAATCTGCTTACGTAATACTTGAACGGCCCCTTTTAAGTATTCTTAATAGTTTTAAAAGTATTGTAGGTGTTTTGTATGAAAGTCCTAAAATGCAAATATGTATTGTCAAATCCATGGAGAATATAAAAAAAGAATCAAAACATATAAAGATAGTTCCAAGGCATAATGACATACCAAAAAAATCATTACCATAGTTTAGGACAGGTGACCCACTTGCTCGTTTTGTTGCCTTTTTAGTAGCCTGTTATGGTGTCCCACTGCTTGGCACAGATCTCTTGACCTCCACAGCTCCTTCCTATTCTTACTTCCTTTCCTTTCTTTCCTGTTTTATATTAAAAAAAAGATAAACTCAGATAAACTAAACTCGGTCACTGAACTTGACTTTGTGAACACATTCTAGCTGCGCATGAGTATTGCTCTCATAGCCGACTATTTAATTTGCCGATTGGCTATATTTATATGGGGCTATACCAACAACCTTATTGCACAAATAACAACATTTACAAAAGGTATACTGAATGCCTTGCTCTTATGCCCTTTGCGCATCAGAGAAAGTATGTAGTGGGTGCTGCAGGTAAGTCAAAATCAAAGTCAAAATATCTTTATTCAGATCAGGCTTACTGAAGTGCGATTTTTGAATCTCACCGGGTGACTAAAGCTCGCCAAAATGGCCGTTTTTCATAGAAATGCGGCCGTTTTGGTGAGCTTTAGTCACCTGGTGAGATACAAAAATTGCATTTGAATCTCACCGGGTAACTAAAGCTTACCAAAATAGCCGTTTTTTCTAGAGTTTCGGCCATTTTGGTGAGCTCTACTCACCTGGTGAGATTCAAAAATTGCACCCCAGGATACTTATGAATGTCATTAAATTTGCCACCGGTTTGAAAAAACCTCTGAAGAGAAGATACCGGCAAAAAACTCAATAAGGTGTAATTTTTTATTGAAAACTTAACCCTCTCATTTTTTTTATAGAATTGGACGGCAAACGAGCAAGTGAGTCACCTGATAATAAGTGATCCTCACCCATAGACACCCGTAACACCAATATTGCTGATGCGTTGCCAACCCAGAGGGCTAAGATGGAATACTTCTTGTGCCAGTAATAGCATCGGCTGTCTTGCTCTCCACGCCGGAACGGAACAGTGCAAGCACTCCTGCTTAGCGGGTGGATTAACGAGCAAGATGGTGGTAGCGATCCGGCTGGAACTTACACAAGGTCCTACCACCAGCAACTTGTTTTTTACTGTGTAAAGAAGATAGTAAGTGGTACAGAACCCCTTGTCATTTCGTCTTGTCTGTCTGTCTGTTTCTCAGCCGTAGGGTAATATAAACCCTATGTTTGTATTGTACGGAATACCGCGTGTGTTGCGACACGTGGACGTTTTCCTCGGTTTACTTCGCGAATCGCCGCCGCGTGGCGCAAGCGCCGCTGTCGCAAGCTACGCGCGCGCCGGACCTTGAGCGCAAGATAATTTCTCGAAATAAGTAGACGTACGACTCATTCCATCCCATTCAAAAATCTTGTAGATTTTTAGGATTCCGTGCCGTACCTCAAAAGCAATTTTATTTTACCATATTACCGGCGTCACTAATTGGTACATCCATGCCAAAGTACAGCTTTCTAGTAAGGTACTAAGAGTGTCTGAGCTAAGCTGTGGACGGGTGGACGGATATGGCGAAACTGTAAAGATTCCTTGTTACCTGCAAAACCCTAAAAATTGGAAGAAACTTCTATTAAAAAGGGTGACAACTATTTCAAATTACTCTTGTTACGTTTTAGATTAATTGAAGACTATCACATTTAATGCTACAGGAACAGACTGCATTTGAACTGCCAGCCAGCTGCAAAGTTGCAGTTTGGACGCAGTTTCATGTGGTTGGCATAACTGCATCGAAACTACAAGCGAGCTATGCAGTCAGCTTGCAGTCGGCATGTAGTTTTCAAAGCTACAGCCGATGTGCAATCGTTCAATAGTTCGTTTGCAGTTTAGATGCAGCTATACGAACTGCATAAAAACTGCATCCAAACTGCAACTTGGCAGCTGGCTGGCAGTTCAAAAGCAGTATTGACCCTTAGTGATTCCCGGAAGTCGTCCATTTTATGCACTTCCGTAACCGTCTCCTTGAACTGAATTGTTTGTTCCGGTCACTAATCTTTACTTCGAAACGGTTTTGACTTACTCAAACGGTTATCTCACTCTGTTGGGTAAATGGTATTCAGTTGAGTCATTGTCATTGTCCAGAAGATGATTTTAAAAAAAATCAATTACGAAAAGTTATTGATCTGTGTGTAATTTTTACATTTTAAGGTCCCAGGGGGCGATTTTTGAAAATGGCCATTTTTCATAGAGATTCGACCATTTCGGTCGGTTTTAGTCACCTAGTGAGATTTAAAAATTGCACTCCAGCATCAAATAACGCAATTTTAAGCATGTGAACGCAGGCCTAACAGGGTTTTATATTGACTTTGCGAAATATTATAAAATACAAACTTATGTTGCTACCGGTACATAATATTGTAAAACACAAAATATATTATATTTTAGTATTATTGTTCGACTTGTTTCGGCTGATTAATAGACTCAGACGTCACTTTGTGGAGGTCCATATCAGCAAACTGAAACCAATTACCTTGCTACTCCGCGAAACCAGTGCTGTGCACGTGCAAAACAGACGCTGCGGTATTTTTTGGATGTTCGTGATCTTTAATTATAATATTATTGTATGTCTGAACCTTTTGATCGTGTTTTAATAATTTTAACTTTTTAAATAAAAACCGACTTAATACTGCTTTACTTATTTGTATATAAATATATTTATTCATCCCTTAATTTACCACCATTGGAGCAAAATATTTCTCTTATCAAGTAAATGGGATTTTTTCAGAGGTGCCATTTTTCAATCTCACCAGGTGACTAAAGCTCACCAAAATGGCCGAATCTCTATGAACAGCGGCAATTTTGGTGAGCTTTAGTCACCAGGTGAGATCCAAAAATCGCACTCCTGAGGTGCAATTTTTGAATCTCACCAGGCGACTAGAGCTCATCAAAATGGCCGAAGCTCTATGGAAAACGCCTATTTTGGTGAGCTTTAGTTACCGCTGAGGTTCAAAAATCACACTCCTGTAGTGCAATTTTGGATCTCACCCGGTGACTAAGTCTCACCAAAATGGCCGAATCTCTGTGAACAACGGCAATTTTGGTGAGCTTTAGTCACCCGGTGAGATCCAAACATCGCACTCCTGGAGTACTCTTTCAAACGAAATGTTTTTATTTGTTCTAAAATTGACAAAAATATCCGTCAATATAAAATACATACAGACGACTATACATATAACTCTTCCTTTTTTGGAGTCGATTAAAATTACACATACTTATGTAACTTTTTTTGAAATACTACCCAATCGAAACTTGACTTTATGCAAGTTAGCAGAGCACTCCATCTTTAGTAGCAGGTAAAGTATGAGCAAACATTGCTATAATAAGTGAAAATCATGACATATCATCATCCGCGTAACTACCCAGCTCAACTACTATCCATGCCGAGTATGTCAATGTTTGTTTGTATGTTTGACGCAACGATATTCGCTTTCTGTTAGGCCAATATTTGCTAGTTCTTCAAATTCTGTGTGTGTGGGCTAATTTTTGACTTTCGACCGCCACGCGCTAATAAATGCCGGCTAAAATATGCGCTCGCGTATTTGATTAGTCGAGCGCTCGAAAATAAAAACCGTCCAAGTGCGAGTCGAACTCGCGCACGAAGGGTTCCGTACCATTATCTATAAAAACGGCAAAAAAAAAACATGTCTGTTGTATGGGAGCCCCTTAAATATTTATTTTATTCTGTTTTTTAGTATTTGTTGTTACAGCAACAACAGAAATACATCATCTGTGAATACTTCAACTGTCTATTTATCACGGTTCGTGAGATACAGCCTGGTGACAGACCGACGGACAGCGAAGTCTTAGTAATAGGGTCCCGTTTTACCCCTAACCCTAGAAATCAACCGCTGATCCTGTGGACACTTTCTAGTTCTTAAAACTTTACTCTCTCATCGTTAAAGCAATCAATATGCTTCTCTATTCCATACCTTCTCTTTGACCTGAAGGGAGGGAATAGAAACACATGGGGATTGCTCGGACGATGAGATAGTATAGCTCTAAGATCTAGTGTCCTCAGGTACTGTTGCCACAGGTAGAACAGTTGCCCCTAACTTGAGATTTTGTACAATCTATATCTTTATCTTCTTTTTACCCGACTGCCGCCAGAAGGGAGGGTTGTGTTTTCAAGTGTATGTTCTTTATCTTTATTACATAGTATATTTATATTTATCCTACTAATATTATAAATGTGAAAGTTTGTATGTTTAGATGTTTGTATGTTTGGATGTTTGGATGTTTGTTACTCGATCACGCAAAAACAACTGAATGGATTTGAATGAAATTTGGCACACATATAGTTTATAACCTGGATTAACATATAGGATACTTTTTATCCCGTAAAAATGCATAGTTCCCACGGGACACTGATAAGTGAGTTATACGCCGCCGTGACGTCATGAACAGCAAAGCAACTAATTCTCATTAATTTGTCCAGAAAATATTGCAGATTGCATGTTTCCATTAAATAAGTCTACGCGGACGAAGTCGCGGGCAAAAGCTAGTAATTTTATAAAACAAAGTCGCTTTCCGTTCCTGTCGGTCCTCATATACATATATATATATATATATATGTATATATATATATATATATATATATACGCTTTCTCCTTCTAAACCAAGAAAAGGGTTTCGATACGGTTTTCGCTCTAATTGATGTTTGTTAAAGAGATGTTTTTCACGAATGGTTTTTATGTGTGTACATTACATCCTTGTTGTACCCATGACGTTGACCAAATAAATAAACTGAACTAAACATAATTTTAAGTAAAATCGGTGTCAGAATTTTTGTATTGTTCTCTGTGATAATCAGAAAAACAAAACTTAGTTAATTTTAACTTGTAACAATTCACTTGTAAAGATTTTTATGAATAAATTTTCATTTTATTTCTGTTTTTTTTGAGGTAGCCAAATTTTGGTGCAAACTACGTCATTTTTCGTATCGTTTCCCAACCGTGGGGTCACGACCTCTGGGGCCGCAATCTGTCAGTAAATGGTATTTTTGCAAAAACAATCATTTAAAATTAGTACCTTAATTCAGTTTATGGTGTTCGTTAGAGCAATGTTCGGTGTTTGTGCTTATAAATTAGGTAAGGAACACTCGGTGCGCGACTCCGACCCACACTCGGCCGATATTTTTTTACAGATATACTCTTATCCAGTCTAGCTGTTCCCCGTAACTTCGTCCTCTTAGGATTAATTTATCGCTATCCCGCAAAAATTATCGCTATCCCGCGAGAATTTTGCCTGTTTCCGGGATAAAAAGTAGCCTATGTTTTTCCGAAATGCAAACATCTCCCCTCTCATCAAGATTTTGTTGCCAGCAACTTTTTTTTAATATAAAATAGGAAGGTAAACAAGCAAGTGGGGCACCTGATGGTAAGTGATCACCACCGCCTATAGACACCCGCAATAACAAGGAGATTGCAGATGTGTTGCCAACTTAGAGGGCTAAGATGGAATACCTCTTGTGCCAATAATTGCACCGGCTGTCTTGCTCTCCACGCCGGCACACAACAGTGCAAGCACTGCTGCTTAGCGGCAGGATTAACGAGCACGATAGTGGATGGTGGTGGCAAACTTCTTCCGTCCCAACAATATAGCAGTTTAGGTTTACACAGTTTCATACCCCATTTTACCCCTTCATCATCATCATCATCTCAGCCACAAGAAGTCCACTGTTGGACATAGGCCTCCTCCATGGATTTCCAAAGTGGCCGGTTGGAAGCAGAATGCAACCAGCGCCTTCCTGCCACCTGTACGAGGTCATCGGACCATCTTGTGGCCCATTGGACCATTTTACCCCTTAAATGCTCTTAAATACCTTTAAGAATTTGTAGAATTATGAGTTAGATATTTAGATTAAAATGTTTAGATTATTTTGATATTAAGTAGTTTTGAAATTCAGATTCCAAATAGATCCCGATGTCTCTTCTTTATCTTTACAACGTATAAAAGAAAGTCGCTATCCTTTCCTGTCTGTCCCCTTGTCTTCGGCTGTTTACATAAACCACGCAACGGATTTTGATACAGTTTTTTTGCTGTCATTTAGACAATTTCTTACAAAACATTTTCATGTAGCTTATTGTAAAGCAAAACCGAACGGGTCGCTAGTCACAGAGATAAGAGAAAATGGCGAAAGCGTTTAAAAAACTAGCGCCATAGTTTTACCATTTACAAGACAAACCTGCTAACTGTTTCTAGTTTTCGCAACTAGAAGTATTGAAGCAGCGCGTTGCGACACGCATTGCTGTTTGCCCTGCGTTTGCGCCACTACTAGAACGAGTCCTTTCCAGTGATCGCTTCAAGTAGCGCAAGCCAGTTGGGCAAGCTGCGGCATTATCGTTTTTGGCAAAAATCTTTTTAATAATAACTTACCCGCTCTGGCTTGGCTCGGATACAACCAGGATGCAGTACATAAAATCCTTCCATAAAAATTCTCTAAATGACAGCGAAAACTATATCCAAATTATCCAACTATTCCGTGGTTTAGCGTATGCATGGAAATGAGAAAACTATAGAACTGTGTACAACGCAGTGGCAGAGTAGCCGACCATAGTCTACTTGGTAGACTATGTTGGAAAGCCTGAATAAAACTGTATGTGTCAATTGTCAAGTAAACAGCTCTGCGTTTAGTGCATTTTACAATGGCGTCATATTTATAGTTCTGCTATCCGACGCCTGTGTCACTGCTAGTTAGAAAACTTAGAAGCACTTTATTCACTTACGATAAGATTGAAAGTTGAACCTGCTCACCTCACCTGCTTCACCCCGTGTCGCAAACTGGTGACGCTAGGCTTGTAACAATCCGAACAAGTAAGCAGATCTGTTGTCTTCGAAAATGAAAATGAAAATGAAAATGAAAAATTTATTAATAACAGTCGTTACAAGTCAAGTACATAAATAATTGTTACATTCACATTGCATAATTAGTTCCGATACACTAAAACAACACTATAATTATAATTTAGTTAACCGTTTCTCTTAAAGTAAAATCGGCATCTCCAATTCAATATCTTCTTATATCGATGAGCGTATCTAAGCAGTCGAATATATGAGGAGAGATAGAAGTTGATAGCAACTTTGTTATTCATATACTATGTAAAGACTATAGACCCACCCCGGCTTCGTATGTATGTATGTAAAAAACGATGTAATTTACATAAAAACCTTCCATAAACAATCTCCAAATGACAGTGAAAACCATATCAAAATCCGTTGCGTGGTTTAGAAGGAGTCATCAGCCGAAGATACGATTAGAACAGACAGACACAGATAGCGAGTTGGTTTTATACTATGTAAAGATACTTTGTAAACATAAAGAAGAAGATTACAGAATAACCGGACAGCCTAGTGATGCGCGTACAAACGAACAAAGCGAAATAAAATTCAAAAAAATATTATTTACTTCACGAATCTTCTAGCTAATTTTTTTGCAAAAATGTTTAATGTATAGACACGATAAGTCTACGATTTTATTATATCAACAGAAAACCATTTCTGTAGACCACAATGAGTGCGATATTTTAATCTCACCGGGCGACTAAAGCTCACCAAATAGCCGTTTTTCATAGAGATTCGGCCGCTTTGGTAAGCTTTAGTCGGTTATCATCTAAAATATGAATTTTCTGGCTGTCGAAATTAAATATATACATTTTGTAACCTCCTCTAACACGACATTGGACACGTAAGAATGTACTTAGATGCCCTTAAGCGTACTCGAGGTCATTTCGTTACTACGACCAAAATACCTGTTATTTGTTTTTTTACGCCTTCAAAAATGGAAGAGATTCCATTGCGACGCGCATGTCTCGTTATCTTTTCACCCGACTACGGCAAAGCCAAAAGGAAGGGTTATGTTTTTAGCAGTCGATGTATGTATTTAAGTACCACATCGGCTGAAACGTCTAGGCGATGAAAGTTACTAACTTCTTAGGGTTCCGAAGTCAGGAACGCTTATACTTAGTTTCGCCATGTCCGTCCGTCCGTCCGTCCGTATGCAGCTTAGCTCAACGACTCTTAGTACTAGAAACCTGTAATTTCGCATGGATATATATGTATAAGTATGTTAATCCGTTGTCTAGTACCCCTAACACAAGCAGCTTTAGTTGCTTACTTTGGGACTAGGTCAATTGGTGTGGACTGTCCCAAATTAATAATAATAATAATTATTATTTTATTAATTGACCGGTTTTCTTTTACGAATGTTGTTGTTTAAATAATCTTTCTATGTGGTATTATTAGCCATGACTAATTATTAACAAACCTAGTAGAGAACATGGAATAGGTAAGTACAAAATTAAATGGAATATCGTAAAGCATAAGACAGATGTGACGTCATCACTAAAAACAAGTCATTAGCGTCATCAAACGTAATTTAAGTCTGCGCACAATAAACACTGATTTTTTATTTATAACTTTAATTACTTTTCTGTAAATTATACTACTTCAAGCTGACAGGTGTCATGTGATTATGACAAATCTATACATGACTAACTCGAAGAGTCCGACCATTTGGCCGGTTTTGTTTTATATGAAACATTGAAACTAATATAATTCAAATATTTAAAAGTCTATGAAGAATATCAATCAATCAATTTGTATATATTGTATTTATTTTAGTTTAATTACTATTGTTTGTATTGTTTTTGTTCATAATTAAGAATTTATTTAAATTTTGACCTTAAATTTTGATATTACAAAGACAGAAATAATCAATACATACCCAATTCATACGGGTTCGATTCTCAGGAGGGGAAATTTTTTGTATAATAAAGATGAACACGAATGTTTGTACCCGCCGAGTGTTGAATATTATAACGTTACGAAGTAATGTGCTAATTTTAATGTTTCGTTTTATAAATATGTATGTTAGTCTTTAAGGTATTGTTTCTATGGGCCTGTGCAGCCTGAAATAAATGGTTCTATTCTATTCTATTCTATTCTATTCTATTCTATAATGTATTTATTTACGTGTATATCTTCATTATACAGTATAAACTAAAGTCGCTATCGATTCCTATCTGTCCTAAATCCTTATAATGTATTTGTCCGCCTTCTCCTTCTAAACCACGCAACGAATTTTAACGGTTTTCACGACAGTAACCTACAAGTTGACATTTGATATTCGAGCGTTCGATATAAGCGAGCCAATCAAATACGAGGGAGTGTGATTTTTGAATCTCACTGGGTGACTCAAGCTTACCAAAATAGCCGTTTTTCATAGAGATTCGGTTAATTTAGTGAGCTCTAGACCCTGGGGTGCAATTTTTGAACCTCACCTGGTGATTAAAGCTCACCAAAATGCCCGTTTTTATAGAGTTTCGGCCATTTTGGTGAGCTTTAGTCGCCTGGTGAGATACAAAAATTGCACAACTCGTGAGATTCGAAAATTGGCACCACTGGTCTAAGATAATCGAGATAAGATCACCTCACGTGTCTGTCTGTCTGTCTGCCCGTCAGTCCAGCATCTTTTGATTCTCTAGTGTCACTGACGCGTCATTAGTGATTCGACAAGCAAACCCAGTGCCTTATTGCAACATCGGTTCTCGGAAAATGTCAACTGAGGTCAGCGGTATGACAAACTGACAAACTATTGTATTCACTTAAACGGGTAACAGTTAAGTCTAACTTTTATGTATACACATACCTTTTGGGGTTCCGTATATAAAGGGTTCCAAGGGTGGATCCAGCCTACGAGTGGGGGCGGGTCAAAGTTCAGCCGAAACAGGGCCATCAATGAGATTAGTACAATTACTAGTGGTTAATCTGGACTCAGCCCAGGGGGAAGGGGGGGGGGGGCAAAAATCCCACAGTATACTTAGTAGTACAATATCATGAAATTGAAAGAAAACTATCAAAAGTATCAGGCAACTACGGAATCCTACACTGCGCCAGCGCAACTCGCATGCACATGAGCGGTTTTTAAGTAAAAGTCGTCTTGCTCATAATAATTGTTAATGTACCGTGTGCGCAACTTCCTAACTCCAATAAATGAATTTTCTTTCTTGCTTTCACGCCCACACACATACACACACATACACACACACACACACATTCACTGTCACAACATGAACATTAGGAAGCTTCTTGTAGCAGTTATTTTTCTATCGGCTCTTTAATTGACAGGGGTGCAACTTTTGAATCTCACCAGGAGACTGGAGCTCACCAAAATGGCCGAAACTCTATGAAAAACGGCTATTTTGGTGAGCTTTAGTTACCCGGTGAGATTCAAAAGCAATTTTTGAATCTCACCAGGTGACTAAAGCTCACCAAAATGGCCGCATTTCTATGAAAAACGGCCATTTTGGCGAGCTTTAGTCACCCGGTGAGATTCAAAAATCGCAGTCCAGGTTAGTACAACCAGCATCAGCTGACTCCAGTCCAGCTTTTTAGCTGCCTTTTGTCAGCGTTGCAGTTCCGAACCACAGCATTATGCTGAGCTACTTGAGCTAGTAAGCCCTTTCGGCTTATTATATCTTTTGTGTTGAGTTTCTCTCTTTTTTTTAAAAATTAGTAAGGCAAACAAGCAAATGGGTCACCTGATGGTAAGTGATCACCACCGCCCATAGACACCCGCAACACCAAAGAGATTGCAGATGCGTTGCCAACCCAGAGGGTTAAGATGGAATACCTCTTGTGCCAGTAATTACACCGGCTGTCTTGCTCTCCACGCCGGAGCACAACAGTGCAAGCAGTGCTGCTTAGCGGCAGGATTAGCGAGCAAGATGGTGGTAGCTATCCGGACGGACCTTGTACAAGGTTCTACCACCCGCAAAATATATATGTACATATATTTATATGTATGTGTATATATTATTTTATTTATCTGCGTATGTTTATGATTTATGATAGTATATGTCTGTTTTTCTAGATAGCTTTGTTGCCATGTTATTCCACGACCAATCTATTCTGTTATACGTCTCTAATTTCTAACGGTTGGCTGGAAGAGATCGCTTATAGCGATAAAACCGCCTATTGGGTGCCTTATGTTTTCTCTCTTTATTGTACCTGTTTGTGTATTGTTGGTGATCAATAAAAAGTTATACTAATAATAATAATTGATAGATGTATTGTATTATTATCGGGCCTTTAACGCGATTAAAGCATTGTTAATTTACCTCGACATTTCGGCCATGTTTCAACGGCCGTGGTCACGTGTAGACATTAAATATGAATGTGAATGTGATGTTGAAACATGGCCGAAACACGGTAAATTAACAATGTTTTTTTATCGCGTTAAAGTCCCGATAACGTTATAAATAACGATCTATGAGTTTTTAAAGATTTGAAAAACTTTTTTTTATTCTAGCCGCTGCCGGCAGCGGTTGTAGCGCCCAAATATACGCCCTAGAAATCCGCTGTTTGAATACCAAACGGCTCAAAAACCACTGTCACTTTTTGAGACGACATTTTTTTTTGGTAAATCAAAAGACTTACCTGAAATTTTAGTGTAGTTTGACACGAGACACTCTGTCGGCGCGGCGCGTTGAACTGTCGGCTGCGCAGGCGCGGGTGCGCGAAAAGCGATCCGTACCCTTGAGAAATGCGATTTCGTAGTAAACTATTGGTAAAGCCAGATAGCATTTTGGTGCTGAAGGTTCTGTTCTGTATTAAACGCTTTTCCCCTTATTCATAAATTCTTCGTAAACGTTTGTTAGTTAACATTTTTTTTGTCTTTATCAGTCATTGTGACGTTTGCCCTCAAATGAAAGGGAGGAAACATTTGTTAGCTTAAAAATATTATTAAGTTTTTATGAATAAGAGGGTTAGTGTATACCAAGTTTAGTTAACTGAGTTCATTTCTATGTGCCACTTTGTTATAAGAATTTCAACTTGATAGCTCCATGCGTTCCCGAGGAAAAGGGTCTTGACGGACGGACAGGCTAAAAATGAAGTGATCCTGTAACGGTCCCCTTTTTACCCAACTACGGCCAAGTCAAATCTAACCTACTTTCAGATCTCAAATTTATAAATAACAACAACTGTTATAGGTATCCAATAAAGCAAAGAAATAGAGTTTATCTACACATATATCATAAATGCTCTATAATGCGTTCAGAAACCGTAGGTAATGACCAGCATTATAACAACCAATATTATTATGAGAAGTTTTCTAATTTGTTTCTATATTTGTTCAAATTAATTTTTGTACAGTCTATAGATATTTAATAGGTACCTAGCACTAGTAGATTAATAGCAATGCTGGTCATTGCCCTATGGCTTCTGAATCCATCATAGAGTACTTATGATATGTGTGTAAATAAAGTAAAGTATGCAACTGTACATAATTAGGTCTTAAAACACTCGTGTGATCCTATTATGAAACTCGCAGACGCTCGTTTCATAAAACCACACTCGTGTTTTAAAACCCCTCATTATGCAACAGTTGCATAAAATACTATTAATACTTGTTCATAATGTTATTTTGTTCCTATAAATACATATTTTATTATAAGTTTCTCAAATAAGTCGTAAAGTGACCGGCACGCTGTGTGCGCTCCATCGTTTCAAGAGTGTTCTCCCAGTGGGTACCACGTGGGTACTAAAAAGTTACTCATACAGGCGCTAGTGTTGCCAATTATAGATTATGCTGATGTGTGCACTACTAACCTTACCCAGGAGTGCCTGAATAGACCGCCTTCTCAATAACGGCATACGTTTTATCTTCGGTCTTCGTAAATACGACCATCTCTTCATTTCGGCGTCAACTTAACTGGCTTCCCATCCGTCAACGTAAATCTTTTAGAATTTATTGTACCCTTTTCTCAATCCCGTTCGAGCCCGCTACTCCAGGATACCTCAAAAGTAAATTTAACTTCGATCCCCTCATGCAGGTTGTGAACTGCGTTCTTCACGGTCTCTTAAACTTACCATCCCTTTTCACCCTACTGGGTTCATGTCTAATTCTTTTGCCCCTCAGGCAATCCTCTTACAATTAAAAAAAATATTTTTTTGTATGGGGACCCCCCTATTTTTTAACTTTTTTTATTTTTAGATTTTTTCCTATGCTTACACACAATTACCGAGCTGGATTCCAAATTTCATCCTTCTAGGTCACCTGGAAGTAGGTTAGGTTTGGGTCAGTCAGTCAGTGCTAAAATTTACGACTTTTTGACCTTCATATCTTTATAACCGTTTGAGCTAGCTTCATAAAATTTGGGCTTCTAGGTGTCCTTATGGATATAATTAAACACACGTAGTTTTATGTGTTTACGTTAAAGAGGTTTTGAGTTATAGAAGGCTCGAAAGTGGCACCGAGTGGTTCGTGTAATATTACACTCGGCGCTGGCTAGCCAGTTCCTTTGCTTGAACTTGGTTTGACACGCTGCCGCGTGTCTAGATGTCCACATCCCGTAATGAGTCTATCACAAAATGTCCACATCGCAAACCTTCTTCATCGCAAAATCCGGCCTAATGCGAGTCAAACTCGCACACGAAGGGTCCAATACAAAAATCCTGCTGCTCTTCTCGAATGGACGCTTTAATTTTTTACTTTTTAGGGTTCCGTAGCCAATATCAAGGAACGCTTATATGTAGGTATATGGCCGTCCTTCCGTCCGCAGCTTAGTTCAGGGACTTTAAATCTTTTTTTTCGACATTGAGACAAAAATTATGTTTCATGCGTAGCCTGTTTTATGTTTCTTAACCTCGTAAGGCCCCAAGTCCTAAATATAGGACAAATGTCAAACTGACTTTGAACTCACTGTCTCAAACGATATGGTTCACAATTCATAGAATGAAATTTGATGTGGGCCTTACGAGGTTAAATAGTGATGCGCCACAACCGATATTTATATTTTTTTTACCCGACCGCCGCCAGGTTAGCCCTCTAGGTTGGCAACGCATCTGCAATCTCCGTGCAGTTGCGGGTGTCTATAGGCGGTGGTGATCACTTACTTAAAAGGAAGGGTTGTTTTTAGCAGTTTATGTGTGTATGTTTCTATTTACGTATGTTCCGTAGTACCTAGCCTAAATCTCTTTCTGTCATTTATGTTTTAGTACAATAAAGAATTTACATATGTACACATTTTTTTTTAATCGAGAATTTTTAATCCTCTTCGCTCGTTTCGAATAGCGTGAAATTTAAAATCCTAATCGTATGAAATTTGCAATTTCACATACATGTTGCGACACGGCGGTAGCCTTCGCGTGCTTGTGACATGGGCAACCGAAATGTAGATTAGGCGGTTATTAAATTTTAAAAACTGTGCCAATGTCTGCTGAGCCGGTGGCAGGAAAAGAGGTGTGTCACAAGCAAATAATAAATAAAAAAAACAGAGGGGGCGTGGACGATCTTGAATGGACCTCGGACCGGTATATCTCTTTGAAACCTGAGGGCCTAGCACGCTGGCTTTTTAGCTTGTTTATGATTTAATTTTAATTTTAAATGTAATTAGTAATATTGGTACTATCATAGATTATTCAGTTTCTATTTTGTTTTATTTTATTTACTAATATCATATGGACCACAAAGTTGTCTGAAAATAAAGATAAGTACTTTATTTATTTATTTTATCGCTGACAAAAGCATAAATTAAATTTGTAATGAGAACACAAAGAAAAATTAGGGCAATGGCAGGACTTGAACCTGCAACATCAGCATTCTTTGCCTTGCGTTTTCCAGTTTCGCCACACTGCCATTGCACGAATTTTACACGAATTTTTCAATGTGCTTCGTCTTACGGTCATTACTTTATTGATTTTAACTACCCTCGGTGGCATCTATATGAAACATTTAAAATAAAAATCGAAAGAAATTTCGGTTACAAAATTTAATAAGTCAAAATGTCTTTAATCTTTAATTATGAATGTCATAAAATTTACCACCGGTTCAAAAAAATCTCTAATGAGAAGATACCGGCAAGAAACTCTACGAGGCGTAATTTTTACTGAAAATTTAACATACACAAAGTCATGCCTGTTTCCCGGAAGGGTAGGCGGAGACCAAATTTAACTCTCAACTTAATCTTCTCCTCAGAGTTTTTTCCGAACCAGGGGTAAATTTTACGCCATGCATAAGAAATTCCTGAAATGTATATCCTATAGGTATACTTTGACCGTTATATCTAGTACTATCTTTTTATTTTGGATAGACAGATAGTAGCGCTCTCTAGTGACAGATAGTAGCACTGAAGTAACAGCACCATCTGTTGTTAATTACAAGTACTACATTTACAACGCCATCTAGTGACGAGTAGCCGTATTATCTTCACAGCGCCCTCTATTGCTACACATTTGAAGGCAACATTCATGGAAATAGTAAAGCATAGAAAGATTATTAAAATTAAAAGCGATACTTTATTAGCTGACATCTTTACTTTAAATGGCAATACAATGTGTCAAAAAGAGATGACTACATACTCTAAACTCCTCTTCAATTGACACCCTGGAGTGCGATTTTTGAATCTCACCGGGTGACTAGAGCTTACCAAAATGGCCGCTTTTCATAGAAATGCGGCCATTTTTGTGAGCTTTAGTCACTTGGTGAGATTCAAAAATTGCATTTGAATCTTACCGGGTAACTAAAGCTCTCCAAAATTCGCGTCGATGCGTGGACGCATGCGGGGCAGCAACAATGGGATCATAAAAGTAATTGCGGAAAGGTCAGACTGTGCTATCCAAAATCACTGGATGGTTAGTGCTCTGAGCTTTGTTAACTATGAGAAGTGAACTTAGTGCTGAAATTGTTTTTTTTTTTATATTCTTGAAATTAAGTTATTTCTTATTGCTTTATTTTACTGTTATCTTAAATTTTGAATTGTTTTTATGTAAAATTATTAATGTAATCCAATTTATATTTAATTACAATTGCATTCAGTGTTCAGGTTAATTAATTATGGCTACTAACATTTAGTTTTTGTAAGAACATTGTCTACTAACACGCTATGGATCTGTAAGTTATCCGAAATAAACTTTGATTTGATTTGATTTGAAAATAGCCGTTTTTCATAGAGATTCGGCCATTTTGGTGAGCTCTAGTCACCCGGTGAGATTCAAAAATTGCACCTCTGTACACAACCAATAGACAAAATGGTCACCTTTGGTTATGATAATGTTTACATTAAGGTAGTATAATCTACGTTTTTCTTATTAATTTGCTGGTTTTACTACCTTGACGCACACAAAGGTAACCATTTTGACAGTTTTGGCTATGTACACTTGACAAGCACTGAGGCTATATTCCGTAGCTATATTCATGCTTTAGTCCTTCATCCAAGGCAATATTAGTGTTAAGAAAACCAAAAAAAATGCTTGTCAAATTCGACCTCTAGATGTCGTTCATTTAGGTTCGTGTCATCTACGAGTACTTAGGGTGGAAATTAAAATAATAATTGAAGATGAAAATTTTATTTATGCAAGTTTAAGCAGATTTTTTAGATATTTTACAGCCCCCGTTAGTATTTTTTGAATAGTTTTAAATTATTTTTCGTTCTTATTATTTTTGATTTCTCTAGGTGTCATGCCAAGTGCAAGCACATATCTGTTTGCTGCGACTGGCGAAATTTCGATTTAACATAGTAAAAAATTAAGTCACTATCCGTTCCCATCTGTCCTAAATCCTCATGGTCATCGAAAAGAGAAAACGATAGAACTGTGTACAACGCAGTGGCAGAGTCACCGACCATAGTCTATTTGGTAAACTATGTTGGATAGCCGGAATAAAATTGTATGCGCCAATTGTCAAGTAAACAGATCTGCGTTTTGTACGTTTTACATTGGCGTCTTATTTTTAGTTCTGCTATCCGACGCCTGTGTCGCTGCTATTTAGAAAACTTAGAAGCACTTTATTCACTTACGATAAGATTCAAAGTCGAACCAATGGCTAAATATTGAAAGCCCCTCTTCACCTGCTTCACCCCGTCGCAAAGTGGTGACGCTAGGCTTATAACAATCCGAACAAGTAGGCATATCTATTGTCTTCTTATATCGATGCTCATGGTATATATTCGGCCATCTCCTAAACTATGCACCGGATTTTGACAAGTTTTTCACTGACATTTAGAAACGTAACCGTGGGAAGCCGGGGCGCGTCGCTAGTTGTATAAATAAAACACAGTTAAAATTTAATTACCTATATATTATTTTTAATTCTTTATATTTTACATAACTGATCTTAAAAAGCGTTGGTGGCCTAGCAACTAGGGCGCTAGACTCATGATCGTGGGGTACCGAGTTCGATTCCCAGCGGTCGCCATTTATACAGTTTTCCTAACTAATATACATTACCTAAGCATTGGTAGAATAAAAACGCTTTCACAGCAAGGAAAAACGTCGAGATATATTATAATGATTTTATCGCGTTAAAGTCGCGTTTGCGGGTGATAGGACCTTGTGCAAGGTCCGCCCGGATCGCTACCACCATCTTGCTCTGCCGCTAAGCAGCAGTGCTTGCACTGTATTTCCAGCGTGGAGAGCAAGACAGCCGGTGCAATTACTGGCACAAGAGGAATTCCATCTTAGCCCTCTGGGTTGGCAACGCATCTGCAATCCTTTTGGTGTTACAGTGTCTCTGGGAGGTCGTGATCACTTACCGTCAGGTGACCCACTTGCACGTTTACCTTCCTATGTTGTATTAAAAAAATCTCGAATGTGACTTTATCTCTGCAGACGCAAGAATAGCAACGGTGGACGCTTGACGCGAAGCTAGCCGCTTTCTGTGGCATCACAGCAGCAAGGGACAAGGCGGCGACACCCTCGGTTCTCAGCCCTCTTGGCTCCAGACGAAAGGCTCCAGCCTCTTTTCGGGAGGCAGCATCGCGTTCAACTCGTCGATGTCGTGCAGTGTCTGAAGATAAGGTAAGGTAAGATAAGTAACATAGGTAGTACCAGGGGAGTTCCACTCCGCACTGTGGGTACGCTCGACCGTCTTGCCTATGGCATAGGCAAATCGCAGTAGGCTGTCGGCTTGCCGCGCGCTCGCTCGCTCGCTCCCGCCGTGTCAGTGTAATTGAAAGCGAATGCCGCGCAACCCTAGCGTGTCGCCGGGAGTAGCGGGGAGAAGGCGGGCGCGGGCGGCACGTTCCTTTTGACTCGCGCCGCCTGGCCCATTGTACATAAAGTAATACGAACTTTTTGAGCGTGTTAATAAAGTTGGAATTCGTTTCATCGCGGTCGTAAAAGAGAAGTTTCTGTACGTTAGTACTATTATTTATTCTGTGTTAGTACATAACATAACATACACTCACACAAACTCACTAGTTTGGTTTATGTAACATGTAACAGCATTGCTACTAGTTAGGGTTCCGTCCCCAAAGGGTAAAACGGGACCCTATTAGTAAGACTCCGTTGTCCGTCCGTCCATCCGTCTGTCTGTCACCAGGCTGTATCTCAAGAACCGTGATAGTTAGACAGTTGAAATTTTCACAGATGATGTATTTCTGTTGCCGCTATAACAACAAATACTAAAAAACAGAATAAAATAAAAAATTAAGGGGGCTCCCATACAACGGACATGATTTTTTTTGCCGTTTTTATAGATAATAGTACGGAACCCTTCGTGCGCGAGTCCGACTCGCACTTGGCCGGATTTTCTTTGTGTTGTCATTATAGCATGTAACTTTAATCCTACTATAATATTATAAACGCGAAAGTTTGTGAGCATGGATGGATGTTTGTTACTCTTTCACGTAAAAACTACTGAATGGATTTGGATGAAATTTGGCACACACATAGTTTATAACCTGGATTAACACATAGGATACTGTTTATCCCGTAAAAATGCATAGTTCCCACGGGATAGCGATAAGCGAGTTATACGCCGCCGTGGCGTCATGAGCAGCAAAGCAACTAATTCTCATTAATTTGTCCAGGAAATACTGCAGATTGCATGTTGGGTGCACGTTTGCTTGATTCAATTAAACAAGTCTACGCGGGCAAAAGTTAGTTTGAAATAAAATATATCTTTAAACCGTATTATTTCGGGGCGGCAGGTTAAACCTATCCGTTATGGGTTTTTTACGTGAATTCGGAAATGACGAAAGCTATACATACAAATGGTGTAAGACAACAAACCCTACGTAAGTGGGTACGTAATATTTTTCTGTGCAATTTTCCTCATCAACATTTGTTTGTTGATGTATAAATAATCTAATACGTCATCAAAACTGTTTATAATTATTGCAGAGCAATGCTGAAAAAAACGGACTAGTGCGAATCGGACTCGCGCACGTAGGGTTCCGTACCATTATCTATAAAATAACCAAAAAAAATCATGTCCGTTGTATGGGAGCCCCCCAATTAAATATTTGTGTTATTCTGTTTTTTAGTATTTGTTGTTATTATAGCGGCAACAGAAATAAAGCATCTGTGAAAATTTCAACTGTCCACCTATCACACACACACACACACACACACTCAGACGCACGGACTCTCGGGCAAATAGACCTTTGGCCTTTCCAAATAATTTTAATTGTTATTCCGCTTATTATATTGTATAGATTTTAATTCTAACAAGTGTACGCAAAATGTATTTTATGTAAATTGTTTTACTCCGAATCAGGTTTCCACGTGACAGGCGTTGCCTAGTGTGGGGCCATCGGATAAGTTATGTTTGTAAATCTGTTTTCTTTTAATAAACTATTTCTATTTCTATTTCTATTTCACTTTGGAAATCCATGGAGGAGGCCTATGTCCAACAGTGGACTTCTTGTGGCTGAGATGATGATGATGAAATTTCATGTTTCTAGGTCAACGGGAAGTACCCTATAGGTTTTTGATTCCCTTGGAGTCTAAACATGCGGCAAACTCGGCCGTATCTTTTGATTGCGTTGACTTAGAAGTTTGATTTTTTCACAGCTCCAAGGAACTGCAGACCTGAGTATTTGATATTAATTTCAACTCGATACCTCTACGCGTTCCTGAGAAAAAGGGTCGTAACAGAGAGTGAGAAAACGAAGCGATCTTATAGGGGTTCCGTTTTTTCTTTTAAGGTACGGAACCCTAAAATTGCGTCATTGTTTTGTCCTTAGACTAAACGCGCATCGAGGCAGCTTCGGGGTCAAGGGAGTTTTGTCGCCTTTTCCGTCTTAATATTTTCAAGTTCATTAACCCCACTTGAAATTAATAAAAACAAAAAATTTACAGCGTAAAAAAATAACAGAGAATACCTAAATTTTATTTTTAACTAACTTCTGATTTTTAGGGTCGCGTACCACAAAAGGAAAAACATAACCCTTATGGTATCACTTTCTTGTCTGTCTGTCAGTCTGTCAAGATCCATTTTCTCACGAACGCGTGGAGGTATCGAGTTGAAATTAATATCAAATACTCAGGTCTGCAGTCCCTAGAAGCCGTGAAATAATGAAACTTCTAAGACAACGCAAGCAAAAGATACGGCCGTTTATGCCGAATATTTAGACTAGCAAGGGAATCAAAAACCTACAGGGTACTTCCCTTTGACCTAAAACCATGAAATTTTGCATAAAGCAAGGCCTCACAGCACAAACAAAGGGGAAAATCTGATAAACCAAGTGCAACCACGGCTGCTAGCGACTGGATTAGGGTGACCAACGTTGGGTGCTCATTTTACAGGACATATGATCTACATACGGGACCAAGTTGTTTTATGGTCTGGTATTTTTCTTATTAAGAGGAAACACCAAGGTCTAGAGAATTTAAAAATAGGTATTTGTAAAATCTATTGCTGCCTCCATCTATCAAGCCTCCCCCCGCAGAGTGCAATAGAGACAGCCGCAGCTTGGACTGAAAATACCTATTAAAAGTACACAAAATCAACGATTCGTAGACCCCTGATTCCTTCTCCAAAACTTATCCGATTTAACTACTTTTTTCATTAAAAATTAAAGAAAGGCTTTGGCAGTGTTCCTATGTTTTTCTTTTTTTATATATTCTAGTAAAATTTGTTTTCTGAATGTATGAACGCAGCCGAAAATCTGGCCAATTTTTTAGGTTTTTGAATGTCCATATCTCTTTTAATAATTAATTTATTAAAAAAAGGAAAACATAGGGACATGCATAATAGTGGCCATCGATTTTTTGGAAAAAAAATATTGCTCTACTGGCATTATCCAGAGAGGAAACAGGGGACGACGTTTGTATGGAAAAACGGCCCTTGTGTTTCCTCTTAAAACACAGGACACAGCCAAAATGATAGCTGAAAAACGGGACGTCCTGTAAAATACGGGACTGTTGGCCATCCTAGGCTGGATTAGCGAGCAACATGCTGGTAGCGGTCCGGACGGACCTTGCAAAGGTCCTACCACCCGCTAGCCTGCCGGCGGGCCTACCTGCTGCAGCAGCGACGAGCTGCGGCTGAGCTGGTGCTGCACCTCGTGCACGCGCGACAGCCGCTCGGCGTGCCGCGCGTTGCCGCGCTGCCGCTCCGTCATCAGCGCGTACAGCCGGGCCACCTCCGCCTCCACCTGCGGAGTGCGGACACACGCGTCAGACAGACGGACACACACACACGGCCGGGCTGACCTCTCTGCCGGCGGCGGCCAGGGCCAGCTGGTCGGCTGCGAGCGGCTGCGCGCAGGCCGCGAGGTGACACACACAGACACACACACGGCCGGGCTGACCTCTCTGCCGGCGGCGGCCAGGGCCAGCTGGTCGGCTGCGAGCGGCTGCGCGCAGGCCGCGAGGTGACACACACAGACACACACACGGCCGGGCTGACCTCTCTGCCGGCGGCGGCCAGGGCCAGCTGGTCGGCTGCGAGCGGCTGCGCGCAGGCCGCGAGGTGACACACACAGACACACACACGGCCGGGCTGACCTCTCTGCCGGCGGCGGCCAGGGCCAGCTGGTCGGCTGCGAGCGGCTGCGCGCAGGCCGCGAGGTGACACACACAGACACACACACGGCCGGGCTGACCTCTCTGCCGGCGGCGGCCAGGGCCAGCTGGTCGGCTGCGAGCGGCTGCGCGCAGGCCGCGAGGTGACACACACAGACATACACACGGCCGGGCTGACCTCTCTGCCGGCGGCGGCCAGGGCCAGCTGGTCGGCTGCGAGCGGCTGCGCGCAGGCCGCGAGGTGCGCCTGCAGCCGCGTCGCGAGCCTCTCCCAGCCGCGCGCGTCCAGCCCTATAACACACATCTATTAGGAACACTGACCCCCCATTGTTATATCATGAAATGAGTACACGATTCATAAAATAAACTGTATTTTCAGGAATAACACTCGACTCTAAACTGCAGTGGGGTTCCCACGGCACAGGGATAGCTAGTAGGTTGAGTTCTGCTGCTTTTGCAGTCAGAAAAATACGGCATCTAACCAATGTAGCGACGGTATGGTTGGTCTATTTCGCTTACTTTAATAGCATTATTTCGTACGGCCTTATCTTCTGGGGATCTGCTGCAGATATCGAATTAATTTTCATGTTGCAAAAAGGGCAGTTAGAGCAATTTATAATATGACCACACGTGAGTCATTTATGGAAGATTTTTCAAGGAAATAGGTATCCTAACCCTACCATTGCTATAAATATTTGAAATCACCATGTATGTTAGGAAAAATGTATGTAATTTCCTTACCAACGTTGATAAGCCAAAGGCTATTAGAAATATATGAGCAAGCTTAAAGTTCCAACTTACAGACTGGCTAAAACCAATTAGCCGTTCCGGGAAAATGTTTAAGATTGTACAACAAAATTCCAAAAGAACATTAGTGAACAAAATTATACAAAATTCAAATCTAAGTATTGTCAAGAAGAGTTAATTTCTCGGGCGTATTATACAATCAATGACTATATCTTGGACAGGAATATTCAGAAATGATCCCGACCTGCACTGGCGATACCTGGCTTTAAATAATTTACACCTACTGTGTTAAATAATTAAGATGGAAAATTAACATTTTAATTTTAATTTATTTCCAAAATTACACCTCATGTTTCTTGCTGGTGTCATGTTATTTTGACTTTGACTTTGCCTTCGCATACCTTCCAAGACTTCGGGATCGCGCGCTCCGGGCAGGCCCAGCGTGCCTCGCATGATCGGCAGGAACGTGGGGATCTCCTGGGGACCAGCAATATCCGTAGCATATTAGTTTTAGTGTTTAATGCTTATAATTTTTATTTTTTATTTGTATTATGTTGACATACCAATCAAAATTTTGTTTTAGTTTCATTGTTTAATACTTTTTAAATGTTTAATCGCGGTTGTTAAAGAGAAGTTTCTGTACGGTTAGTACTATTATCTATTCTGTGGCTGTACAGTCAACAGAAACATGTACCACCGTAGAACCTAGTCGAAGAGACATACGCATGACATTTGTATGACATAGCCTGGCGTTTAACGCGTCGTCATTGCGATAGGGTTCTAAGGTGGTACGTGAATATATTTCCCCTACTGTACACAAATGAGGGTATATCGACCTGCAGCCGCCTGATGTCTTCGTCCAGCATGGTGTCGGTGGCAGGCTTGACCACCACGATGTCCCGCGCGCGCTTGGTCTTGCGCGCCTGCAGGGACAGCTGCCGGCGCTGCAGCAGCGACTTCTTCGACTCAGCTCTTTGATTCTTCACAGAGGTCTTTGGAGAATCTGAAGTATATAAATTTTTAAGGTTCCGTACCCAAAGGACAAATGACATATTATATATTATTTAAATCATCACATTTTAATAACTCTTTGACATAGAATAATACCAATTAATTTAATATCACTGCATGACTATTATTTAATGTATTAATTTCTCATCATATCTTGACGTCATATTAAGTAATCCTAGATTTAGTTATTAATTATTATTGTGTGCAAAGGCACACAATAATAATTAATAAAGCCCTCCGTCCGGCGTTAATAAAGCCGTCAGTCCATGACTGACTGGACTGACTGTATACCAATGTAATCCATATCTATAATGTACATGACTTGATAATGAACAAATGAAATGAAAAGGGTAAAATGGGACTCTATTACTAAAACTGCGCTGTTCATCCGTCTGTCACCAGGCTGTATCATGAACCGTGACAGTTAGACACTTAAATTGTTCACAGATGATGTATTTCTGTTCCCTCTATAACAACGAATACTAAAAAACAAAATAAAATAAATATAAACGGGGCTCTCATACAACAAACTTGTTTTTTTTGCCGTTTTTAAAAACAATGGAACTGGACCCCTCATGCATGAGTCCTGGCCGGTTTTTTAACATTCCAAATCTCAATTAATTCTGCTCGATTGGATAGCCTATTGGTTAGTGACCTATAAAGCTTGAAGCTGCGGGTTTGATTCTCAAGAGGGGAAATGTGTAATATTTGAATGATGAATATGAATGTTTGAACCAAAGTCTTGTATGTTGTATGTAGAGATGCAACGGATATCCGGTTGCCATCCGGTATCCGGCCTATCCGGCCATTATTTTATTATCCGGCCGAATACCGGATAGTTGCGCACTATCCGGCCGGATACCGAATAGTGATTCTGTTTGGTATTTAACTTTGAAAAATGGTTAGTATACAAGAAACTATCAATATTCGTTTATTAGTATTACCTTTAACGTACAATTTAATTAAACATATCAAAAAGCCTCATTTAAAGTACTTAAGAAATCCCATGATCAGCATTAGTTAGTATCCAATTGCATACGAACGAAATAGTTCCGTACACTGACCTAATAAAACTCGTTTCTTGCCTAGAAAACGGTCCGCGCGAACCTACAATACGTAACAGGTTGAAACCTGCACGACGCGCCCGCCGCCTAACTAAAATGTAGGTATCGTTTGGCCGGCCGAATATTCGGCGGCCGGATACCGGATATTCGGCCAGTGATCAGGCCGAATATCCGGTATCCGGTATCCGGCCAAACAACTATCCGTTGCATCTCTAGTTGTATGTATTTTTAAGTATATATAGATAGTTATCCATAAAGTATGTACTTTGCCTAGTACCCATAGTAGTGTGACAACCAAGGCACGAAACATAGCAAGCGCCCCGAGCGCAGCGCCTCGGACGCCGTGTATCCGCGCGCCGAACGGATACGCAGCGCCCGATACGTGCCGAGAGCGCGCGCCCGGGCGGCTAGGATGACGCCACTTTCTGGCCGACTTTGGACCCGTCAACATGCTAGCTGGAGTAATCGCAATTGTTATTTTATTATTGTGGAGGACACGACAAAAACAAAGAAAAAAGAGAAAAGATTGTTCACAAACGTTTCTAGCGCAAAATGCAAGCGCGTTCCCTTTGCGGCGGCGCCTCGGCCGCTTGCTATAATTCGACACATACAATTTAACAGAGCGCACAAAACGCAGCGCCCCGGACGCGCGCTTCAGATGCGTGCTATGTTTTTTCCCCAACCCTTTACTTAGTTACAGTAAACTTGCTGTTGATAACGGATCCCAAATTGGATGAACTACGCTGTTGATTTGATAGGCCTACCTCCGATGGGTCGGTCCACCGTGTAGGAGATGTAGGGTAGCTCGGAGTCGGAGCACACACTGGCCCCCGGCGAGTTGTTGCCGCTAGCAGACGGCTCCACTCTGCAGGATTCTGCCCAACAAAAGCCAACATTATAATATTTATAATCATTTGTAACGCACAGACAGCCTAAAGCTGGTGTGTGCATGTCATTGTCCTCTTGTGTTATTGTTTGTCCCCTGGTTTGAAAGTACCAGTCTCCCCAGGGAACTTCTTGTGGTGGCTTTTCGTGCAAGGTCTGTGGCCCATTTCACGAAGCTACAAGTTACAATTTTACAAGTCTAAACCGGCAACATTGGTCATTATGCCCATTGCCATTGGTCATAATTGACCAATGTTGCCGGTTTAGACTTGTAAAATTGTAACTTGTAGCTTCGTGAAACGGGCCACTGGTCACATTCCACTAAATAAGTATTTGAATACGATGAGAGTCCCTCAATCACCTTTATATGTCGGCTGCAACAAAACGGAGGACCTCATACATTTTTTACTGGAATGTGACCAGATAAAAGATATCCGTAGAGTGTATCTAGATCACCTGAGCCTTAGTAACGGGGGGTGAATATGATCCTGAGTAGCCCATTATCTGAAGACGCGGTGCAGCTGTACAAATTCGTCAGACACGCTCTTGCGGCCCGGAGTTCTGGCTCGGGGCAGGCAATAGTGTGAATTTTTTTTCTGAGTCTCCTCATGAGGCTGGCAAAGTCACACTAGTGCACTAAAGCCTCAATAAAATTTTGGGGAAAAAAAAGTTTGTCTAGTCTATTTTTGAAAGAGTTCACTGAGGGTGCATTTATCACTGTCTCGGGTATACCTTGGTTTCTTCTCCCAGTATATTCTCGAGTTTTTTTTCCCACGTGGTTTACAGTTTTCAGTCATTTTGAGATTTTTTACGAAAGATTTTTATACATAACAACCTAACTGTAGGCGTGCCAAGCCGAGGCAGGTCGCTAGCATAGTATATACAACCTGCCAGCGTTGCCAGATTTATTTTCAGGCAAAGCAGGATTTCAAAGCCTTTTGTATAAAAAAGCGGGACTAATTCATCGAACACGGGATTATAACATTAAAAGCTTGAATAATCAGCAGATTTTTATTACGTATCGTCTTATTTGAATTTCAAATTAAATTTACAGTGATGATAAACAGCTATAGAATATGTTTTTTAATGAAAATACGGTGCTTTGCCAAATAACGACTACCATCTGGGTTAGTGGTAGAGTATCTCCGTAAAACGGGACTGAGCCTGTCCCGCGCGAGACATTTGATTTTCGGCTAAAAAACGGGACGTCCCGCCAAAATCGGGACGTCTGGCAACGCTGATACCTGCCCACGACTTTGGTTGGACTTTATCGCGAGCCAGAAAAAATACAAGATTCTAAAGAAAAAAGGAAAGGAAGGGTTTTTACAGTTTCTTCTCGCCTTATTGGCTTATGCCTGCACTGACCTGGTACATTGCTGACGGCGATCGTGTGCCCACGACGCATCAGCGGCGCCCGCTGCGTCTTCTGCGGCGGCACTGACGATTGTTCCGACCCCATGTCACCAGAAAAGCACCTGACTGCCCACAAGGTACCCAAACCCAACACAGCTTGCGTAGGCAATTGAAAATATTGGCAATCTATCCCATACTAAGCGATGATCTTCGCATGTGTGATTCCCACGCCCTAATTACTTAGCATTTTTAAAGTTTATTGCACTGGTTATATTTATTATTTTAATATTAACAAAATTCCCGATCCCGAATACAAATAAGACATAAATTAAATTAACAAAATTCATAAAAAAATAATAACGTTTGATTGACAGTTGAGTTTCTTCACTTGACAGTTGCCATACTTGCCATTGCCATTGAGAATTTCTTAGTAAGTTTATTCTCTCCGAGAAAGGCAAAGAAGTATAAATCCATCTATCCATCCAAGACATAGGTGGTTGTGTCGTGCTGTTGTGGGCCATGAGGCTAGCGGACTCGTTGCGAGCTGGCCGATAACCATAGATGCCACATGGGCGCGGCGCATGCGCGAGTAGTCGCATAGCGACAAACACTAAGTTGAAAATAACGTGTCAACGTAAAAGAAGTTAACTTTAAATTCCGCTCCGCAACGTGTGTGTATTGTGTGTGTACCAAGCTATTGCCCGCGTGTGCCGTGTTTCCTCGCGTGTGGCTTATTCTGGAGGTTCTGCGGCGGACGAGGTAAGTCAGTCTCCTCTAAGCCTTCGCGGCACGGCGCCCAACCAATAGGTCTTATGTGAAAACGGCTTGGGCCTTTTTGCCATGAATTTCATGATGATAGAGGCCAAAGCCATGTCTTTAGTTATTTTGGTTATAATGATGGATGCATTTGATGACAGTGAATGATAGATGATGACATTAAAATGCTGGTTTTACATATATAAGTAGCTTTGCATTCGCGACCAAATTTAAATAGCTTGACAAAAACTATATAATTATAGTTAATTCGGAAGGCCTTGAAGCGAACCCCCAAACACACAACATACGCTTTTGGCTCTGGGAAGACGTATTTCCTGCCCTAACCAGCGTTTCAAAGTCATCATTCACTTTAGCAAATGCATCTATCACCATAACCAAAATAATTGAAGACACGGCCTCCATCATCATGAAAAAAAGATTAAGGCCTTTTTCACATTAGACATGGCAGTATGAGTTCAGACCTCTTTGCCTTTTCCGAAGAGATTCAAAACTTTCAAGATTCAAAAAGATAAACTTACAAAGAAATTCTCAATGTTGTTATATTTAATCATCCCGCTCCGTTTCCTCACTTTGTCATTGGCACAATCGTACGTTCGCTATATGAACGAGTTCATTGCCACAAAAAAAAAAAAACTCAATGGCAACTGTCATCAAGTGAAGAAGAAACTGTTAAACGTGTAGGTATTTTTTGTAATTTTGTTGTGGTTTTGTTCGGGCTTTAGGGTTACATTTTAGATTGTTGTGTTATAAGCGAAAATACGAGTTTTCTATAATAACAACTAATTTTACATTAACAAAAGCAATTGTACGTAATCCGGTCGTGTGGTGTTTGAAGCATTGTTTCAATTCAGGGCGTATTGTACTGTACACGATTGAGAAGTGCTGTCCATAACACCCGAGCTGGTAGCGAGTAAAGCACCGGCGCAGCGCGTTGTGGCCGCGTGGCTGCGCGCGAGCAGCATGTCGCCGGCTCGGGCCGGCGGGCAGGAGGAGGCGGGGTGGGGGCGCGAGGGCGCGCGCGGCGTGAGCGAGGCGGCCGCGCGCGCAGGCCTGTACGCCGGCCACGAGGTCAAGCAGGAGCTCGTCTTGGGCCCCGAGCTGCTGCAACCACAGGACATAGTCTACTCCATCCCAGGTACTGGTCAGAGTCTATCTATCACTATGTGTGCCGACCCACTATAGAAAGGTTTCTTGTATGGAATCTGATCCACATGCAATCTCCATGCAAGTTCATACAGGGCTTACATATGCATCCAAGTCATTTGACTACTATGTTAATCAGACATCTTATAAACAATGGCTACTCCTTACTAAAATCATGTTTTGGACCAGTTGGTGGGCCTTTTTCATGAGCCCTTACGGCCATGGCCTGATATGTTAGATATCTTTTTATTGACAAGGGATATTAAACTTAGAATATCCTGGATGTTCTGAATGTGCCTGTGAGCTGGCATGGAGCTTACAGAATATGTACAAAAGAGAAAACAAATAATGCCATTTGAAATTTGTTTTCCAGTCTGCATGCTTTAGTAGAATAGAATAGAATAGAATTATTTATTTCGACCGTCTATGTCTACGTCATAAATTCTGTTAGTAGTAGTTTACATTCAAAACTTTATATAATGTTAATTACACATGAGCACAATTAATAATAATAAATATAAATTTAAATCAAGAAATACTAACAGAATTAGAATTTAGAATTGTAACATTTTTTTTTCCTTGTTATTATTAAATGAACTTTTAGATTACTTTAATTAAACTATATAGCACACATTAACAGATCAAAAATACTTACACATCATTGAGCTATAAAATTGTATGTGACGAATTATAGCAAGCAAGCAAACTCGATAAAATTCCATAGTTACCATAAAAACACAAAATTATACCTAAAAACCCTGTTTTCGCTAAGATTCACTCAATTTACTCAAAACTCAATTTGTAGTAGTCAATTTGATAGTCTTCAAAAGTGACCATGAGGTTAGAAAAAATTGCCTTTTATAGCTAATTATGAAAATATTTTTTTTCTTAAAAAGAGCAAAATATTGGCAACCATTTTCAAGTCCAAAAATCATGTTTATGTGTTACTTATTCCTTAAAAAAATCTCATGCAAAAACAATGTAGGACTTCAGAGATATTGAAATCAAAATTTTCAGGTTAGGGTTGTCAGTCGAGTATTTTTAATTTCTGTAACATGTTTTCGACGGAATAAAATCGTACATTAACATGACAATAATATAAATAGTAAATTAAGCAACACAAAATCAGTTTTCATATAAATTTTAACACAAGGTATAATAGAGTTACGTTTTTTTTAACTGGTTGATCGATGCAATCATGAAAACCACAACTTTGCCTGAGAAACATACGTCAATAAGACCGCCTATTCCTTTCTAGTTCGTTTCTTTGTTTTCTTTGTATTTTTATGTGATGTACAATAATAGTATTTTATGCAACTGCTATATAATGAGGGGTCTTAAAACACGAGTGTGGTTTTATGAAACGAGCGTCAGCGAGTTTCATAATAGGATCACACGAGTGTTTTAAGACCTAATTATGTACAGTTGCATACATTCCTTTATCTACACACATATCATAAGTACTCTATGATGGGTTCAGAAGCCATAGGGCAATGACCTGCATTGCTATTAGCTACTAGTGCTAGGTCCCTATGAAATATCTATAGACTGTAAACATTAAAATAATGTATTAAAAAATGAATTTGAACAAATATAGAAACAAATTAGAAAAAAATCTCATAATAATATTGGTTGTTATAATGCTGGTTATTACCTACGGTTTCTGAACGCATTATAGAGCATTTATGATATATGTGTAGATAAAGAATATTTGTTGTTTGTTGTTGTTGTCAAAATCTCAAATTAAAAATTGGCTGTTCATTCAAAGTAATCCGCTGATGGACAACGTTAGTATGGACTCTGGAGGTTTGTTGTGATGCTAACGTCCCTCTCGAGAGCTTTTCAACATTTCTATGTTGTTTCTCCAACGAAAGACATTGGGAAAGAGTCCGCTCTCGTTAGGCTTAGGCTAAACCCAATATCATTACGTGATGTCTGGAGGAGCAAGGGTGAGGTGTCATGGAGCCGTTAAATACCCATGGCGCTACTTCGTCTCCGCAGAACCTGACCCATTCTGCGGGGGATGTCCTCCCGGGCCTCGACCAGGGGACTTAATGTTAAGGGGGCATGAGGGCGCCAATCCTCATGCTGGTCAGCGAGTAGCAAATTCTGGTGCTCTTCAACCTCCGGGAGCATCTGTTAACATACTAGGAGATAATAAAAGCCAACTACTGGCCAGTAGTAAAAAAATTAAAATAACCAATGAATTTGAATTAGGTATAGAATGACCTCTTACTTTAAAACGTGCCAAGACGAGTTATAGGTAATTGACCACATTGCATTTAGTCGCATTTCATGTCGCAACACATCACCGTGTCACCCCAGAACTCAAATTCAAATTAAGAACATCGTCTTTTAGGTACATCTTTTTATTTAATCTAATTCTTTTGGTTAGAGCAAGCAGAATGTGCCATGCATTAATTATTTAATTTACAATAACAAAAACAACTATTCTATACACATAAAATTTCATTGGGTAAAACAAATAATAGCATTTAAATAAAATATTCAGAAGACAGCCCTATTTCCATAGAAATTTTCAAGACTCATAGAAATGCAATATCTCTGAAGTCCTTTGAGATAGGCTAGTAGTATTTTAAGGTATTATAGATAATTATATCATGTATCAATAAAAAGTAAACCGAAACGCTAGGATAATGTAGAAAAAACATGATTTCTGAAAATCATAAATTATTAAATATTTCCTAAATTACTGCAGCAATAACTATTTATTTTTTGCAAAAAGCTAAACGTTATTGTGTTAAGTCGATCTATTTGCAAAATGTTTACTGTAAGTTATAATTTTAGAAAATATGCTTAAAAACCCGTTTTCTCATAAAATCAGAAAATCCCTTTTTCTTTCAAAACTAAGCAAAAACAACTATTAGTTACTTCCCCTATGTTTTACATCCTAGCAATATCTAACGATTGGGTTCATAAAACAGGGATGGCCGCAACTAAGGCAAAATTACATACTGTGCGCCGCAAACGGAACCGCGGCTGCGCGCCCCATTGGCGGTCGAAACACTTGTATACAATGTTTTCTCTTTTTTCTTTGTTATTGTCGCTGCATCTGACGTGCTCGCCGCGCGTCAGACGCTGCGTATCCGTCCGGCGGTCGCGCGGCTAGGCGGCGCCCGAGGCGCTCCGCTCGGGGCGCTCGCTATGTTTCGTGCCTAAGATTAGTTTATGGCGTGTGGCGGGAGGTATGTTATGATACGATTGTTTAAATAATACTACTGTTTTAAATTTCAGTTCCATTAAAGAAAGAGGACCCAGACGGTGTGGAGCAGGAGCCATGGCAGCCGCCGCCCGCGTTCAGAGCCTGCAGCGTCCGCCTCGAGCGCCTCGCGCGCCGCGAGCCGCACTCGTGCAGCGCGTGCCACAGAACGTTCTGGCTTCCATCAGCTCTGCTGAGCCATCCCTGCAGCCCGGCCGAAGGAGGAACCAGCAAGGAAACACATCAGAGTTACACCCAGAAAAATATGTACTCGTGTGACACTTGTCGAAAGGAGTTTGTTCACAAAAGGCTTTTGATAGATCATATGAGCACACACGCAAGAGCGAAAACTTACTCCTGCAATGTTTGCAACAAATTTTATACAAGTCGTAAAAGTCTGAAGCGACATGCAGTTTTTCACACAGGCAAGAAGTATATTTGCGACATTTGCAACAAACAGTTTTTGCATAAATCAGATTTACAACAACATATCTACCTTCATACTGGAGAGAGACCACATTCTTGCCAGATCTGTAAAAAAAAGTTTTCACGAAAATTTCACTTAACTACACATACCCGAATTCACACAGGAGAGAAACCATACGCTTGCCTAATCTGTAAACTCAAATTTCCGCGTAAAGATACTTTAGATCAACATGTCAGTCGCCATACTGGTAAGAAACCACATTCTTGCCAGATCTGCAAACGCAATTTTTTTTCAAAAAGTAGTTTAAATCGACACTCCCTCATTCATGCTGGTAACAAACCATATTCTTGTCAGATCTGTAAACGTACATTTTTGTCAAAAAGTAATTTAGATAAACATACGCGCATTCATACTGGTGAGAGACCATATTCTTGCCAGATCTGTAAACGCAAATTTACGGCAAAAGGTAATTTAGATCAACATAAACGCATTCATACTGGTGAGAAACCATATCCTTGCCAAATTTGTAAAAAACAATTTTCACACAAAACCTATTTAACTACACACATGCGAATCCACACAGGAGTGACACCACACTCTTGCCCGATCTGTAAACTCAAATTTACGAGAAAAGGTAGTTTAGATCGTCATAAGCGCATTCATACTGGCGAGAAACCGTACCCTTGCCAAATCTGTAAAAAACAATTTAAACTTAAAGCATATTTAACTGCACACATGCGAATCCACACACGAGTGACACCACACTCTTGCCCGATCTGTAAACGCAAATTTTCTCAAAAAAGTAATTTAGATAAACATACGCGCATTCATACTGGTGAGAGACCATATTCTTGCCAGATCTGTAAACGCAAATTTACGGCAAAAGGTAATTTAGAGCAACATAAACGCATTCATACTGGCAAGAAACCGTATCCTTGCCAAACCTGTAAAAAACAATTTTCACAAAAAACTTATTTAACTACACACATGCGAATCCACACAGGAGAGACACCACACTCTTGCCCGATCTGTAAACTCAAATTTACGAGAAAAGGTAGTTTAGATCGTCATAAGCGCATTCATACTGGCGAGAAACCGTACCCTTGCCAAATCTGTAAAAAACAATTTAAACTTAAAGCATATTTAACTGCACACATGCGAATCCACACACGAGTGACACCACATTCTTGCCAAATATGTAAACGTGAATTTTCAAAAAAAAGTAATTTAGATAAACATATGCGCATCCATACAGGTGAGAAACCATATTCTTGTCAAATCTGTAAAAAACAATTTTCGCAACAAAATACTTTAACTGTACATATGCGTACCCATACAGGTGAGAGACCACACTCTTGCCAGATCTGTAAACACAAATTTTCACAAAAAGGTGCTTTAAATCATCACATGGAAACCCATACTGGTGAGAAACACCCTTGTAAAATTTGTAAAAAACTATTATCACGGAAGTATTTGCCGAAGCATATGCGATTGGAACACATGAACGGGACCCTTCCCCTGCCTCTACTATTTTAGATATATGCGTCGCCATACTGGTGAGAAACCACATTCTTGCCAGATCTGTAAACGCAAATTTTCGACAAACGGTAATTTAGAGCAACATACGCGCATTTACACTGGTGAGAAACATTTTCCTTGCAAAATCTGCCTTTTAAGGCAATTTTCACAAAAAGTTAGTTCAACTAAACATACCCGAATCCACATAAGCACAGGAGAGACACCATACGAATTTGGCAGGAGTAGTCCTGCCAAACCTGTAAACGTAAATTTTCCCAAAAGTATAATATAGATAAACATATGCGTACCCATACTAATTATAAACCATATATTCTTGCACAGTCTGTAAAGAAAAATATTAAAAAAAGTCTTTTACTGAACATATCCGAATCCACATTAGGAAATCCCACACAAGAGACATACCACACTCTTGTCAGATCTTTTATTTTATGTTCTGAGATACAGCCATACTGGCGAGACATTTTGCTAAATCTATTAAAAATAAATCAGAAAAAGTCTTTATCTAAACATGCCAATATACACAAGAGAAACCACATTCACACCAGATCTGTAAACGTAAGTTAGGCAAACAATAATATACGCATTCATTCTTGTGAGAAACACTCATGTAAATTAAGTAAATTACAATTTTCATAGAAATATTTGAATAGGCATATGCGAACTGCCAATGCCATGTTTGCTGTAAAAAGGCGGGCGAGGCGCGGCTCCGTCGACGTGCGCTGCTGCTACCAAAACCACAGAACAAATAATAGTACTAAACGTACAGAAACTTCTCTTTAACGACCACGATTAAACGAATTCCAACTTAATTAATACGGACAAAAAGTTCGTATTACTTTATACACCATGCGCCAGGCGGCGCGAGTCAAAAGGAACGCGCCGCCCGCGCCCGCCTTCCCCCTGCTACTCCTGGCGACACGCTAGGGTTGCGCGGCATTCGTTTTCAATTACTCTGACTCGGCGGGGGCTAGCGAGCGAGCGAGCGGCAAGCCGACAGCCTCCTGCGATTTGCCTATGCCATAGGCAAGGCGGTCGAGCGTACCTACAGTGCGGAGTGGAACCCCCCTGCCAAAACTGCAAGTGACCAATAATTGGAAACACTTTGCCTCGCATAATATTGTTTTCACCTAATAATGTTATGTTGTGTTGAATCATCGATTGTCCCCTTTTTCTCCAGCTGACACTGAAAATATTGCGGAAAACCGGTTATGTGGGCTACTCAGAATAATTCAATAATGTCTGCAAGGACCTGGTAGAGTTAAAGATCTTATGAAGACCTAGCTCTTCACTTTGACATGTGACGGAAAGACATACGCAACGATATGCAAATGGGATTTGTTTAAAAAATGCTATGAACATGTTTTTTTCCTTCTGCATGTAAGATTTCTATGCACAGTGAGTGATATTTTCTACCTTGTTTTGTCCTAGATACATAGTAACTAATGTATCTATTGTTGTATTGTATTGTAGTGCCTGTTGTGTGCCTTTGTGAAGTTTCTGTAAACTGTACGTCTTCATGTCGTTTTGTGATGAATAAAGAGTTATTGTATCTTAGGAAACTTTTGTAAACCCCACTCACAGATACTTGTCGAATGTTCGATTGTGTAAAAATAAATGTATTGCTGGTAATAATTGTAATCTCATTGATGACCCTGTCCTGACTGACCTTCGACTACGCGACCCCTCCTCCCTGACTCGAAGGCTGGAGCCACCCTTGGTCTGATGATGGAGTAGGAAAGAAAAATGACGATAAATAAAACTCTAAAAAGAAAACGGTAAGACTTAGATTAAAAAGTTTAAAGTCACCTACATGAGCATGCGCAAACATGCCTAAAGCACTGCAGAGCCGGGGAAGTATAGCATACAAAGATTAACACAATTGAAAACGATATTTTATTAGCTGATCTCTTTATTACTTTAAATGGCAATACAATGTGCCAAAAAGAGACGACTACATGCTCTAAGCCTCCTCTTCGATTGACACCCTACACACAGGAATAGACAAAATGAAGTACATATAAATACCTTTGGTGTACTGTAGCATAATCTACGTTTTTCTTATTAATTTGCAGGTTTTACTAACTTGACGCCCACCAAACGCAACCATTTTGAAAGTTTTTGGTGTGCACACTAGACATGTACTGAGCTACGAGTAAGAATTGTTATTCGTAGGTAACGAGGCTATATCCAATAATGTCCTGCTTTAGTTCTTTAGTTCCCATTCTGTTTGCGCAATAAAGTAGCAACAATAGTACCTGTATTGTATTAACATACTGGCTAGAGTCACCATCCAGCTACCACTTTCCTTTTCAACCTTCTTATTTTATTTATGGGCCCACAACCAATTGTGTTGGCGACAGAAAACCTCTTTTTCTACTTGTATTTTATACTTTTTTAAATATATGTTCTTTTTACGTTTTTTCGAGTGTGACTTTGTCTGTCTGCTTAGAAATGTTGAATTAAACGTGCTAAAATTCATAATGGCTTTTTTTAATTATTGAGATAGAAAAGTAGCGACACTTCGGTGCTCAACAAATGGTCCTTCGTAAGTATTGAACTAGTTTTAATTATATTTTGTGTGGTGCCTACTATATTCTATAATTTATCCCTAGCGTCATACTAGATTTTTTTTTGTAATTTATGATGCTTACTAGAAGCAAAAGTAGTGCTGGGAAAATGCCAGAGCAGTCCGCTACCGCCCTAGAGCCGGCCGCTTCCATTTCGTCGGCACAGCCGCCCGAACTGCCCCGTGGTAGCGAACGGTCATCAGTCTTGGGTCGCTCTGCGCACTCAAGTCGCTCCAGCGCAACTATCGTAGCGCAAAAGCTAGCAGCACAGGCCGAGCACGCTCGCCGCGTCGTCGAGCTGGAGCGCGCCGTGATGGAGAAGGAGCGAGAGGCCGAGCACGCTCGCCGCGGTGTCGAGCTAGAACGCGCCGTGATGGAGAAGGAGCGAGCAGCCGCAGATTTGGAACTAAAAGCGGAGCTGGTGTCGCGGCCTTTTGTGTATGGGCTAGAATACAGTAAGACTTGATCCCTAACTAATTCTGCTTCGCTATGAGTACATGTCCATGACCGCGACATGACCTTGATAGATTAATGCATTTCCTATACCAATAATAAAGTGCAAGTGTTTTACATTGTGACTCATACCTGATTATGTTATTCCTCTCAGGTCATCTGCGTCCAGTCCAGTACCACGATCTCACATGTGTTGCGTCCGCTTCTCTATTGTATCAACCATCTGTTGAGTTAAAATCACACATGACTCCTTCTGTAAGGAGCCCCTAAAAGTGTCTCAGGTTTACCCAGCTTCATGGAAGTCGCTTTTTATTAGTTAATATTATGCATTACTTAACTATCATTGTTGAACCCTCCAGCGATACATACATGTAATTTTGTTATGTGTTACTGTGTAGATAGATGCCAATCAGGGCCTCGTTTATCGACGGCATTGGGTTCCTCGCCAGTCGCCCAATGCGCTCCATCAAGATCGTAATTAAACGAAATATAGTCCGAGCCGACCCCCCTCCGTAGACCTACACTTCGCGAAGCATAGCAAACGCTCCGGAGGACCATACTATTGAAGTATGGGAAATTCTACACAGTCCTAACTGTCCCCCCTCCGTAGTGCCACGCTTCAGGAGCATGGCCAGCGCTCCGGAGGATCATGCTCTCAATGCAAGGGATCTACGCTGCAGGGCTACGCTCTTTATTGGCGGCTTACTATTAACTCGACTCCTGTTCGGAGCCGTTGCGCCTTGTGTACAATTATGGATCCCAGTGTTGGAACCCAGTCACCCAAGACTCACTTTGAATCTGAATTATATGAGAAAGATCACAAACATCAAGAACAAATGATTTCAACGGAAAATTAATTATAGACAAATGAACAAGATAAAACCAAGACACCCAGTACAACAGCAGTATCCTTAGTATACGCCTAGATACTCAGAGCACTTATAATACTTAGCTTGCATAATTGCGTCGCCCGCGATGTGACCGCTAATTCCAGAACTGTCCACTGATTCTAATATGCACAATACTGTTTGTAATAAATTACACTTTAAACTAGAAGTCACGATCGCGCGCGCCATTACTGTTTAAAACTATTAATGACAGACACTCCAGAACTTACCACAGAGTGCCAATGTTGCCATGAACAATATTATATTTCGCGGCAAAGTCGCGACACTCCCGCCGGGAACAATATTAATGTAGATTAATCATCAGATTGTCCGTCTATTCCCTGGTCTCTCTAAGGGCTTGAACGCTGTAGTCCGTTTATGTCCAGCTTGGTTCTGCTGTTTCTTTGTCGCTTGTCATAGACTCCTTGTCCATTATATTAGTATTATCCTCTAGATCTTCTGCTCTATCTGTGCTCTCAATTTCTACATCTTTATAACTAACATCTTTAGTATCATGTCTTATTCTTGTTAACACCACTTTTTACTTCATTATCCGACAAAGCTTCTTTTTCTTTTTGTGCATCATTTGTACCTTCCATCACAACAACAGGAATGACTACAGGCTCTTTCGGGCAAATATTGGATTAAACTGTTTTCTCTACGCAGTACCTTTGCATTGGACACTATGTCCGCTATCAGGTTAAAGTAAAAAGGCGTCGTCTGTAATTATATGACTCATCTAGTCAAAATCATTTGTCTAAGAGCGAGTAGACCTTTTGCGGATAGATCCTGAACCAATTCCAAGTGTACTGCTCCAGTAGCTAATCATATGAACAGGCGTATCCATCTTTTGCTTGTTTGTTTCTATTTTCACTGGTACAGATCCCAGGTTATCTATTTAGTTAACTCGTTCACGAGGTAGCGCAATAGTTTAAATGCGCCACTACCATGTTTCTTCCATTGCTTCTGAGAGTCCTTCTTGAAATTCATTAGTTTTCGACAGATCCACCCCAACCAGAAAAGTCTGTTCTCTGAATGAACTTGTAAGCTAACTATCAGGCTCTTGAAGCAAAAGTCAGGTTAATTCGACCAGCTTTCACTGTCTTTCTTCAGATTTGTTGGCCCGTTGGGCTTGTCGCTGCCTCAGTAGTGTTCAATTCCGTACACGCGCCCTTACGCTTCGTTACATCGCAAGTCAACGCACTAGCCACATTCGTCGCGTTATATTACTACCAACGTATATAAATGTTAAAAAATAAAGCAAAAATATTACATCACAGCGAATTGCGGCAGCAGTTATCTAAATTCGTAGTCCTAATTTTTCTCGCTTCCAACCTGTCAAAAGGATTTCGAAAAGTAAGGTATTGTAGGCACAGAACAGACAATAAGCCCTGCATAATAATAAAAGCGATAGTATAGTTATCTACTTCCACATTTAACCCTACAGGAATCAAGTAAGTTCCAGAACGGTTGTATGCTAATGCCTACCTATTAGCCGTGTTGGTAAATAGGTTTAGTATTAATAGACTTTTCACAAAGGTACATACTATCTCAAGCCGATTTACGAATATGTATATGCGTTTGCGATAAGAGACTGAAATAGTAGTTACTACTAAATAAAGTTAAATAGATTTATAAAGGTCAAATTGTATTCATAGCCAATTGTACTATTTAGAAACAAAGATGATAGTAACTCTCCTTATTGGTACAATCGCACGTAGGTACCTTTTAATTACTCATCGCCGACAACTCTGGTTTTGAAAGAAAAAGCACGTTTTATGCGATAGAATGAGAAGGTAAGTTTAGGCACTTATGTTATGGCGTCACACGGGTTTTGTTAGCAGTAACATTTCTATACGCAGTACTATTATATACTCTGTGGCACAAGTTGTGATTTTGTAATCATAAAACTTGTTATACTCAATTATATAGACGCACATAGAACATACAATGACATTCTATGGTGCCGCAACTCCATGATGCTGCATCTTCATACTGTATCTAATTGGGATATTCTATTCTCCTTTAATCTCTTGTGATATTAAAAATCATATGTTAATAGTGTGAGAAACAATATTATAATCAGTTTAAAATTAACAAAACCATAAATCGTTATGTAGCAACTCCTTTACTCAAAAAATATTACTATTGTACTATTTGTACAAATTATCGATAAGCTTTTTTTTTACAATGAAAAAATATTATTATATATTCATTTCTTTTTTCTATTTGAAATTAAGACTAACATTATTTTTACTGTGTATATTATACACTGGTAGATTGCTTTCCTTCTTCTTCCTTATTTTGAAAGTTATTGGGGCATAGTGCTGTATTATGACGAAATTTTTTCATACTACAATTTTTGCAATTCATGTTAAGTTGACACTGTCGCACCATATGTCCTCCCTTGAAGCAATTAAAACATCTGCCATTTAATTGGTTCTTCCTTTCTTCAATGGTTTTAAACCTTTTACAATAGACACTGGAATGGTTTTCTCCACAAAATATACAGGATGATTTATTCCTATTATCGTCATTAAAATTTTCATTATCTTCTTTCTGATGCTCAAATTTTCTTTTCATTGGTCTGTTATCTTGTTTCAAATTCCCATAACTAAGTCTAGGGTTTAAATTATTCCATTGATATCTTTGAGGCTTCCTGTCGTTATGATTTTCCCTTTTAAAATCATTGCATTTGTTATCCTGTGTATGCTGCATCACATGTAGAGTTTCCACTGTATATTGTGGTGGTGCTTCACTTGTAGTATTCTCATGTGTCTCATGAAACATTCTCTGCGCTTCTTCTTTAGCAGAGATAATGATTGACAATTGCTTTCTGATATCGTCGACGGACTCGGTTCCATTACAGCCTAGTCTCATTTTTATTTCATACACAATTTCGGTAGGAAATTTTTCCATGAGAAGAAATCGCACGTGATTGTTACTAGTATTCTCCCCCATTGATTGAAGGACGCGTAAGTGCCTTTCTATTTCGTCTAAAGTTCCTCTGCAATCTTCCATTTTCTCTGCTCGTTTGATTTTATTTAGAGCCTTGTGGTGCGCATATATGATTTCGTTCTCCTTTCCATATCTTGCTTTTAATGTGTTCACAGCAACTTGATAACTTTTATTTGTTGTATCAAAACCATCCACGAGTCTTGCCGCATCTCCTTTAAGCGAACTCTTGAGATATAGAAGCTTATCAACATCATTTAATTTTCTTCGGTTTATATTTGATGTAAACTGGTCCCAGAATTGATGCCATTCAAGTAAATTACCACTAAACTCAGGTAAATTCAAATCTGGCAGTTTGCTGTATGCTGAGTGTTCGCTTTCCTTAGTTGAAGTTGTTAGGCGTTCAGACATCAATTTTATTTTAGTATCCAGTTCTGCCAATACCTCCTCTCCTTTTAGCTGATATGTAGTGAAGTTAGAAATTTCATCGGTATCTGGGTGTTTGCAGATATTAAAATAATTGTTTAGGTGTAAAGCGAGACAGAATAGATCTCAACTTTGCCATTATCACTTTGGATGTTTCTAAGTTGTCATTGTTTAGAGTGTTGCACAGATTGAGAGCTTGATCTGATAAGGATCTAATTTCTTTCACGAATATGGACAAACGATTTAAAAGTATATCTTCCATTGTTAGAAGAAACAAATGCTGAAAATAAATTTTTACCATAATAATATAAAAATGGTACATTTAAAATATAAAATGATCAGTCCAAACACATCCATCCATCCATCTTGCCAGCTCTCTATGCGGTTAAAATACTATTGGCATCATCAGATAGAACAAGAAAAAAAAATGAAAGTTAAAGAAAATATCTGACTATTCCTACAATACTAGAATAGTATTACTGTAATATTATAAGTTTAAAATTCCATAGGTAAGTATCCACCTTTGTTACTATATTATTGCTATATAACCAACTACAATAATTTCGTCATATGTATAACATATATGCATTAGAAAACGAGTAAACAAGCTTAAAAACAATTTATTTGTTTGCCTGCCACAGCACAATAATGAACTAACTGCTTTATAGTTTCTACCATTGTAGTTATTAGTTTAGAATGGCAACATTTACTGTAATGTCAATTGAGCATGAATTCAAATATTTAAGTATTGTACTGTTTTATTCAATGACCAAATTGAAATATTTATTGAATGCTTGGCCCTATTGCATAACTTCAAAAACTAAACGTACAAGACGGCTTATTCGCCATAAGCATTCAAATATTACAACCTCAGTTTGTGTTTTGTTAAGTCAAATAAAATGATGTACTCAAGCACAGACTCATACATACGCGTCTCGATTTAACCTTTATGTTATTAATGCAAAATAACACCAGTGCGAAGCATATACGAGTAAACATAAAACATACCTTTTGCTTAGCTTATGTTGCTTGCTAAATGCTGCAACCTAGCTGTTCCGTTGCCGTAGTAAAATTTACTCGAATACGGTACGGAATCTCATTCCTCATATAATGGCCGCGTTACCGTTGTGATCGCCCTATAATAAATACACATTCTTCATTATATTTATGATCACCAATGTTTATTATGTACGTAAGGCTAGCTATCGCATTTAGTTTCTGTTTTATTTATGCACAATTTATGCTCGAGAACCACTTTCGTTAGGTACTACACATAGTTTAATAATAAAACAAAACACTAGCTCGATAGTCATTTGTTTCATAGCGTTCGAACGATTTCAAACTGTAGCGACTCAGCCTTTAAATAACTTCAAGCTGACTTCAAGTAATATTCTTTAGGTTTTCTACGAAAACTTTAGCCTTGGTACATGCCTATTAATATATAATGAAGAAAACTCTTAAAATTCACCATTTTGAGACTCACCTAAAAACAATGCTACTTTGGTTGGTATTTGTACACCTTTGAACACCTTTTACCACTTATTTCCAAATTTTTCACGCAAACTTTGCAATGTTTAGTTTTACGGAGCCGGCAAAAACAAACATGGCAGCACAGATTAGAGAGATATGGCAGATCGCACGCCGAACGCGCGTAAAATTTAAATTTGGATAACCTTAATATAAAACTTTGTCTACGTGTTTTGTTATTGTTCTTAAAATTAACTTAAATAATTAACAATCATGTTTGTTATTATATTCTATTAGGTAAAGCGTCGTATAAATTTCGTCAAACACAAAACACTATAATTTCCTTTCCAGGGAACGCCATTGAGGAAGAAATCTACTTCCGGTTTTTGATTTCTTTATTTAAAATCTATTTATTTACACATGCGTTGTAGTCACTACGTTTTATGTATAAACTTCAAAAAGTACTTTTATATTTTTAAAATATAGTTAATCACCATAAATCTTTCAAATGTTTTAATTACTCATTATAAGTTTTCCTATTGTCACATAACCAACATAATAACCACCAAGCATAAAAAATGGCTTACTTACATCTATCTGTCATGATGAGTAAAATTTCCCTGAATATAAACTTACATTTACATACGTTTTGTTTATAAATTATGTATTTATTTATGAATGATAACACGTAACTCACAAATTTTCTTATATTTCGTAAATTACAGAACCGTATCAATCTTAGGACAAGAGGTAGTTCTGCCACTGGACACTAGATGACGCTATGAGTCACACAACTTGCAATTTCCAAATATTTATTTTCTTGAAATGCATTATTTTGACTTTATAGGGGTTCACTATCATCCCAGCATCTTTCACCAAAAAAAGTACATGTCGCGGCCTTTTGTGTATGGGCTAGAATACAGTAAGACTTGATCCCTAACTAATTCTGCTTCGCTATGAGTACATGTCCATGACCGCGACATGACCTTGATAGATTAATGCATTTCCTATACCAATAATAAAGTGCAAGTGTTTTACATTGTGACTCATACCTGATTATGTTATTCCTCTCAGGTCATCTGCGTCCAGTCCAGTACCACGATCTCACATGTGTTGCGTCCGCTTCTCTATTGTATCAACCATCTGTTGAGTTAAAATCACACATGACTCCTTCTGTAAGGAGCCCCTAAAAGTGTCTCAGGTTTACCCAGCTTCATGGAAGTCGCTTTTTATTAGTTAATATTATGCATTACTTAACTATCATTGTTGAACCCTCCAGCGATACATACATGTAATTTTGTTATGTGTTACTGTGTAGATAGATGCCAATCAGGGCCTCGTTTATCGACGGCATTGGGTTCCTCGCCAGTCGCCCAATGCGCTCCATCAAGATCGTAATTAAACGAAATATAGTCCGAGCCGACCCCCCTCCGTAGACCTACACTTCGCGAAGCATAGCAAACGCTCCGGAGGACCATACTATTGAAGTATGGGAAATTCTACACAGTCCTAACTGTCCCCCCTCCGTAGTGCCACGCTTCAGGAGCATGGCCAGCGCTCCGGAGGATCATGCTCTCAATGCAAGGGATCTACGCTGCAGGGCTACGCTCTTTATTGGCGGCTTACTATTAACTCGACTCCTGTTCGGAGCCGTTGCGCCTTGTGTACAATTATGGATCCCAGTGTTGGAACCCAGTCACCCAAGACTCACTTTGAATCTGAATTATATGAGAAAGATCACAAACATCAAGAACAAATGATTTCAACGGAAAATTAATTATAGACAAATGAACAAGATAAAACCAAGACACCCAGTACAACAGCAGTATCCTTAGTATACGCCTAGATACTCAGAGCACTTATAATACTTAGCTTGCATAATTGCGTCGCCCGCGATGTGACCGCTAATTCCAGAACTGTCCACTGATTCTAATATGCACAATACTGTTTGTAATAAATTACACTTTAAACTAGAAGTCACGATCGCGCGCGCCATTACTGTTTAAAACTATTAATGACAGACACTCCAGAACTTACCACAGAGTGCCAATGTTGCCATGAACAATATTATATTTCGCGGCAAAGTCGCGACAGCTGGCTACGATCGAAGCACGCGGTGGTTCTAGTAGTAGATATAGTAGAACAGCGGATTGGGTAGACTCGTGTAGTAACACTGTTCCTAATTTTCAGGCGTCCAGGCCTAATAATGATGATGTTGATGATGGTGTACATTTACCGTCAGTGCCGGTACCCAGGGGGGTACTATTACCCGGCGCTGCAACTACGGTTACACCCCCATTGCATCCTGTCAATGAAAAGCCACACCAGGGGTCGCCGTGGCCTATAGAAGCAACGAAATGCGTTGCTGCTGCGGCTACCGTGTGGCAGAAGCCGCCTCTACCTGCCGGACCTCTACCTACTTCAGCAGAGTGTCTACCTCCGTGGGAACAATTCCCCAAACATGCACAGCATTTAGGTACACACACAAAACGTGAACTTTGTAACAACGTTAATAAAATTAGCTATAGTCAGGGTACACCTACTGCTATTCAACAACTAGCCGAAGCTATCACGAGCCTGGCCACATCGAAGCCGAAGTCGCCGAGGGTGAGTGACCTAAAGCTTCCTTTGTTTGATGGGCGTATCCAAGATTGGCTACTATTTAAAAGAACTTTTGATTTTACTAAAGCTGGGTTCTCTCCTTTAGAAAACCAAGCTAGACTAAATTTTGCTTTGCGGGGTGTAGCCAAGGACGAAGTTGGCGCGCTTTTAGCCTCTGCGCAAGACCCAAACGTGGTCATGAGCGCCTTGGAGGCTAGGTTCGGTCGTCCCGAGCACATAGTCCTGCACGAGACAGCTCAGGTCAAGGCTTTGCCTAGGCTTTCAAACATTGATGGAGGTAAGGATTTGTGCCAGTTTGCCTGTCGAGTACGCCGCTGCGTAGAAACCATTCGCGTACTCAACCAAATTGAATACTTGGCCTCTCCTGAACTCTCTAATATTATTATAGGTAAATTAAGCTCGCTGCTGCGGGCTCGATGGGCAGATTATGCTTTTGTTCGTAGTCATACTAAGTACAGGCTCGAACTTATTTCAGATTTCCTTACTCATGAATCTGACATTCATTCTAAGTTTGGCTTTATTCCTGACATAAAAATGTCAATGTCAGACGGACAAAAATCCAAGGAGGAAAAAATATATTCGGCCTGTACATATGACAACGAAGAAAACTCGTTAGAAAATTACTTGACTAAAGACGTCGCTGTTGTCAATTCTATACCGCCACCTAAATTCTCTATGGCAAAAAGAATAGCAGCGCCATCTACATTAGATCACGTGAAGCTTCCCTGCAAGTTTTGTCAAAATGTCAACCATGAGCTAACCAATTGCAGAGACTTTAAGTTGCTCCAAGTTGACGATAGATGGCAGTGGATTATTGACAATAAATTTTGTAGAAAATGTTTAAAGAAAGGTTCGCATTTATACAAAACGTGTAAAGCTAATTGCGAGGTACCTACCTGCAACCGTAAATTTAGTCACCATACCCTGCTTCATTCGCCGATGCCGTCGGAGCAGACCAACCATGTTTCCCTGACCGCAGACGCTGACTCTGTTTCCGTGCACTCCAATGCGAACCAAATCCAATGTGACCTGAGCTCTGACGAGGTGGTTGCTCTTACCACTTCGCAGCAGCCCATTGGACGTCCTCGTCCGTTGCTAAAAGTGATCCCGGTAACAGTTAGTGGCCCACTCGGTTCAGTAAATATTTACGCTCTTTTGGACGATGGCTCAACAGCGACTATAATTGATTCGTCAGTGGCTAAAGAGATTGGTGCAGTGGGACCTAAAGGTCACATTCGAGTAAATTGCATAGGAGGGCTTTTTAAAAATTCGGACGTTTCATTTGTAAACTTGAACATTAAAGGTAAACATAGCGAGAAATCTTTCGAAATTTCTAATGTTCGCGCTATGTCTAAGTTAGACATAACTAACTGTCAGTCTGTTACCTCGGGTGATATCTCTCAGTACAGTTACTTATCGGATTTAGTTGAAGAGTTGTGTTATGATCAAGCCATACCCTTGTTGATCATCGGGGTTGACAACTGGCATCTGAGTGTTCCCCTTGCCGTCCGCCATGGTTCTAAGTCACAGCCAGTTGCCACCTGCACTCCATTAGGTTGGGTTCTGTATGGGTTCTCTTCTAGTAAAACAAAGCCAGTCGATTTCGTAAACCATTGTGTTTTTAACGAAAGCGAATCCATAGAGACACTCATCAAGGAAAACTACAAGTTAGATTCTATTGGCATTGAAAAAAAAAGATACCGCACAAAAAGCGAAACTCGTGCAATAGAAATACTTGAAAGTACTACACAGCGTCTCCCCGGAGGACGCTTTGAAACTGGCCTCCTCTGGCGGGATGGTTTAACAGGAGTTCCTAACAATTATGAATTAGCCTTATCACGATTTAAAAGCCTTGAACGAAAGTTTCAAAAGGAGCCAGAGTATGCGGAAGCCTACCGTCAAAATATGCAGGCAACTATAGACAAGGGCTACGCGGAAATTTGTACTGAAACTCCTAAGGGCATAACTTGGTATTTGCCACATTTCGGAGTCTTCCACCCTCAGAAGCGTAAGTTAAGAATTGTTCACGATGCTGCGGCTAAGTTTCTGGGTATAAGTTTTAACTCTATGCTTCTGTCGGGACCCGACTTGTTACAAAACCTGGTCGCAATTTTAATGCGCTTTCGTGAGGGTTGCGTAGCGCTAAATGCGGACATTCGTGAAATGTTCCCTCAGATTAAAATACGTGAACTCGATCGTGACGCGCAGCGCTTCCTGTGGCGTAGCGACCCTTCATCACCCATTCTAGTATATAGGATGTCATCAATGATTTTTGGTGCAACATCTAGTCCATGCACTGCACTTTATTTAAAAAATAAAAATGCACTAGATCATCGTCACCAGTATCCTGATGCCTCACATGCCATTGTAGATAACCATTACATGGATGATTATCTTGGAAGCTTAGACGATGTCGATGAAGCCGCTCGTCTGGCAGCCGAAATAGTCAAGGTGCATAGTTTGGCCGGTTTTGAGATGAGATCGTGGGTTTCAAACAAACCTGAAGCCTTGTCCCTACTACCACCTGAGCTATGTAACCTCACCACGCCTCAAGTAGGTTTGGGTCCATCGTCCTCTTCATCAAGCTCATCTTCATCAGACTGCATAAAAATTTTAGGTTTGTCTTGGAACATGGTAGAAGACAATTTGTATTTTCGAACTGGTGTACCTCAGGAAGTTCCTTCGCCATTAACCAAAAGATCCACGCTTTCATTGTTGATGCGAGTGTACGATCCCCTCGGTTTTCTTTCTCCAATGGTGGTCCAAGGTCGTATTATGTTCCAAGAATTATGGAGAACAGGCGTGTTGTGGGATGAGCCACTTCCTGCTAGCACTGTATCAAAATGGTTGTCTTGGCTACAACGCCTTTCGGAAGTAAACGCCTGTTCGATTCCTCGTTGGTATCAGGGATTGTCGTGTCACCAGAAGCCTGATTTGGAATTACACGTATTCGCTGATGCCAGTGAGCATGCCTACGCTTGCGTCGCCTATTGGCGTTTGAGTTTTGGCAGTGACAAGGTTCGACTCGCCTTAATCGGTGGTAAAGCTCGGCTTGCGCCTTTAAAACCTGTGTCTATGCCCAGGCTTGAACTTCAAGCAGCCCTAATAGCTGCAAGGTTTGCAAGTTTTATCATCCAAGCTCATAAGCACAAACCGCGCAAAATAACCTTTTGGTCCGATTCAATGACAGTGATTAGGTGGTTGCGCAGCGACGCCCGCACCTTTAAGCCCTATGTGGCGCATAGAGTTGGTGAAATCACAGAAATTTCCGACATTGCCAATTGGCGTTACGTTCCAACTTCCGATAATGTTGCGGATGACGCTACGCGCCCCAGCACATCCAAATTCGACACGTCCGCTCGATGGTTCACAGGACCTCCATTTCTGCTAAAGTCATCTTATCATTGGCCAAGTGAACCGTTGAGCGAGGTCCCATCATTGTTTTTTTTTTTCTTGGGTAACTAGTGGTTAAGTAAAATGTTTACGTGTTATTCTTAGTTTAAGTTATCTTGTTGCACGCTTTGGCTGCCGCTGTAAGTGAACAAGAACTTTTTATAAATTTAAAAAAAAAAAAAAGCATCTCAGGATAATGAGGTGAAACGTTCCTTTCTGCCTGAAATAGTGGGACAAATTAACGTCCAGCCGCATGAACTACCTTTACCGGTTGTTGCGGATCACTCAAGGTTTTCAGAGTGGTTGCGTTTAGTCCGTGCAACGGCTCGCGTTCAACAATTCGTTAATTTAGTTCGGTCTCGTTTGAATTTAAAAGGTCAAAATTCAAAATTAAATTTGAAGAAAGAACTCATAAATACGAAGAACTTCCATCCTCTGACTGCAGATCTCATTGAAGCAGCCGAGAAAAGGCTATTCCTTAAATCTCAGTTAGATAACTTTCCTAACGAATCAACTCAGAGTAGCCCCATTTTAACAAACTCGAGACTGAAGAACCTTGAATTTCATCGGTCTTCAGACAACCTTCTCCGCCTCGTCGGGAGGATTCCACGCGCTCAAGGCGTAGATACGGAACCTAACCCTATCATTTTAGACGGCAAACATGACATTGTTCAGCTTATGATTGCGTACCTTCACAAAAAGGCCGCTCATGCGAATAACGAGACAGTGGTAAACCAACTGAGACGTAGATTCTATATCGTCAACCTGAGACCGTCCGTTAAGAAAGCTGCCAAATTGTGTCTCTTCTGTCGAATAAGAAAAGCTCAACCGCTAACACCTTTGACCGGAGACCTTCCTGAAGCGAGACTCGCCCATCATCAGAGACCTTTCTCAAATGTCGGCCTTGACTACTTCGGTCCCGTCACTATCACTATCGGTAGAGGATCTGAAAAACGCTACGTTGCCTTGTTTACTTGTCTAACGGTTCGAGCGGTACATTTGGAGATCGTAGCAAGCCTCACAACCGACTCAGCTATAATGGCTTTAAAACGATTTATAGCTAGGCGAGGTTGTCCTTCTGTGATTATGTCAGACAATGGAACTGCCTTGGAGCCAACAATAAACTCAGTGAGATATACGATTTTGCTGCTTAAGGGGAAATGTCCACGAACTAATTAGATCTTACCTCAGTAATAGAAAACAAATGACCCAAATAGCGTATATTAATTGCGAATCTAAGGAGGAAACTATGTACTCGTCTGATCTCAGAGAGACTCGGTACGGTGTCCCTCAGGGCAGTATTTTGGGACCCCTGCTGTTCCTAATATATATTAACGACTTACCGACAGTTACTAAATACCCTATGGTTTTATTCGCTGACGACAGTACAGTCGTTTTTGCTGATACACAGCCTGAGGCATTGGAGTCTGAAATAAACAAAACCTTGAAGTCAATTATTGAATGGCTTGATAGAAATAACCTTAAGGTCAACCTGACTAAGACACATGTCATGAACTTCAAACAAAGACGCAAAAACATTCCAAAGCTACAAGTAAGCTATAAAAACTCCAATGTTTCAGAAGTTGACAATACAAGGTTCTTGGGTTTGATTCTGGATCACAAGCTGTCGTGGAAACTTCAAGTTGAAAGAGTTTGCAGCAAACTGAACCAGTACTCGTATGCATTATATATGCTTCGCAAAATCGTTGGCCAATCCGCTGTAATAACTGCTTATCATGCATACGTCTCTTCGACAATACGATATGGAGTCATTTTCTGGGGTAACTGTACCGATCGCGAACTCGTATTTAGAGCCCAGAAAAAGTGTATCAGAGCTTTATGTGGGCTACGACCTATGGAGTCATGTAAAGCCCACTTTGTAGACCTGCAGATTCTTACCTTTCCTTGCATGTATATTTACGAGATTGCTTTATTTATAAAATCTAATTCTGATGAATGTCATCATTTTTCAAGTCAAAGACTCTGTAACAAGTTTTGTGCTGCCCCATCAAGGTCGGGCCTATTGTCTAAAAGTGTTATAGGAATGGCACCGAAAATTTATAACAAGCTCCCCACTTCTCTCAGAGACAAAGATAATGTTATGGAATTTAAAACAGCTCTGAATACTTACTTGGTGAGAAAGGCTTATTATTCTGTAAATGAATACCTAAATGACAAATAATAATTGATAATAATATACTTTAGTTTTAAGCAACCCTTTGTACGCCCTAGGGCAGAACATAGCTGAACCAAAAATATTGTCGACATCCAACACAATTATCTCATTAATAATTATGTGTATACCTATTGTTCACAAATAAAATACTTTGACTTTGACTTTGACTTGGCTGCTAACCAAAAAATTATCTGGAAGTTCATTCCACCAGTGTCCCCATCTATGGGAGGAGCCTGGGAACGACTCGTAAGATCAGTAAAGACCGCGCTATCTGTCACACTAAAGGAGCGGTCACCGCGTGAGGAGACCTTGCACACGCTCTTGTTGGAAGCCGAAGCCTTGGTCAACTCTCGACCTCTTACCCAAGTCTCAGTGGAACCACACGAAGAAGAGGGTCTGACGCCATATCATTTTTTGATCGGGTCCGCTTGTAATGAACCACCTTTGCGCCCTGTGTCCGATGCTGACCTGTGTGGACGAAATCAGTGGAAGAAGGGTCTTAGACTAGCTGATCACTTTTGGAAGCGTTGGGTGGACGAATACCTGCCAACGTTGATACCAAGACGCAGCATACCTCCTCAACCAAAAGTACAGCTAAAGATAGGGGATCTTGTTCTGATTGCTGATGGCTCCCTTCCCAGAGGAACTTGGCCGCGAGGCAGAGTAACTGCTGTGTGGCCCGGGTCACAAGGAGTTATAAGATTTGTCGACGTCGCAACGAAAGGGGGAATTTTGCGCCGTCCGGTGAGGAAGCTGGTGCCCCTGCCAACTGTCGCTTAATTATTGGGTGCTTTGCACCGCGGGGTGCCATGTTGGCGACAGAAAACCTCTTTTTCTACTTGTATTTTATACTTTTTTAAATATATGTTCTTTTTACGTTTTTTCGAGTGTGACTTTGTCTGTCTGCTTAGAAATGTTGAATTAAACGTGCTAAAATTCATAATGGCTTTTTTTAATTATTGAGATAGAAAAGTAGCGACACTTCGGTGCTCAACAAATTGGTATGCTAATATTTGTCAGCACTTCTTCATCGGACCAATCATACGTGTAATGTTAGACGTAGTTAGGTATGAAGGCTTTGTATCTTTCTTCTGATAAAGTTTTATTAGAAAGGAATGCATTAGCATCAGTGAAATTTGCAAATTCTAAACTAATTTTGTTTCGCCCTATATGTACCATTTACAATCCCAGTAACATTGCGACGTTTCAAGAAACGATCGACCGCTACAGGGTGAAGGATTGTCGCCTCGTTATCTGCAGATATTTTTTTTTGAACGTGTATTACAAAGGGTGACACATCAGTTTTTGATATTGAGGAATACCAATTAGCACACGAGAAGTATCATTATTGGCATTGTTGCTTTGACTATTAATAATTGCAGTGGACTGTATGGTTTGACAGAGAACTTGAAGCAACAACTTCATCTATTTTCTTTTTATCGTCTTTTTCGTTTATTAAACATTGACAATCTGTAACCTTGTCTCTTTTACCTCTTCTCCTTTTTCGTTTATGACACGAAAAATATGGTCGCCCATATATTTAATGAAAAAAACTACTTACCAGAATATATAATAAAACTATTTACGAAATAACAAAAACTACAAGTTAAATAATACAAATGTACAATAAAAACGACTGAACAGCAATCCTTTGCAAATTAGTTTAAATTTTCAAATTCCAGAACAAAAATCCGTATCCGCTTCACACGAAGTTTCCCGCCCTTTTCCTAATTACACGTTTGACAGTTAAGTTTCTTCACTTGACAGTTGCCATTGCCACTGAGAAATTCTTTGTAAGTTTGTAAGTTTATTCTCTCCGAGAAAGGCAAAGAGGTCTAAACCCATGTAGCAATGTCTTATATGAAAAAGGCTTGAGCCTTTTTGTCAAGAATTTCATGATGATTGTCGGGGAAGCGAGTGGATTTATCATATCATGATGAGGTAGGGTGGCTTGAGGCCTTGTGGGGTGTAACAACTTCTGATCATCATGATGGGTTTGTCGCTTCCCGATTATGAATATAAATCAGTACCTGGATTCAGTTCCTGATGTGTTGCTTGGTTTGATGAGTGTTCTGCTTCGCTTTAGATAAGTAGTTAGTTAGTTGTCTCCAGAGATGGTTGTCTCTGCTGGTTGTCACATTCCTCCGCCTGCACAAATTATGGCCCAATGAGTAACCCTGATCACCAATCAGGCCGAGGAGAGCCACGGTGATCCCGGGGTGCTCCTCGGTGCCATCTTACTTGTTCAACTGGAAGCATAACTTGGATCAGAACGGAATCACAGTGTCACGATGTTACGACACACAGAAGAAGGCAGAACTACAGGCTCACTCTCAGGTGCGGGGGGTAAGCCGGACGTCTCCGGGAACGCCCCGCGATAACGGTACTTGGTCAAGTGCGCACGCCAAGATTCTCAACTCAACCCGGATCCAACCGCCCCCAGCGGGACGGCCAGATATGTGCCCGGGTTGCCGGTGGAGCTGTAGGTAAACTGCAGTGATAGACGCCAGTCAGAATGGATCCCGCACATGTGTGCGGGCCTGCATCCCACCTGGCGCCCCAACGGCGTGATTGTTGTAGAGCGTAATGTAAACAGGTAAGACACCGAAAATACCGTAGGCACCACGACACTCCGCGATGCTGTGAGATGTTCAGAAATACTCAATGATGCTCAGTGATATGTAGAAATACGCTACTAGTGATATATGGTAGTACTCAGCGAAGGGCAATCTGAGATAATCAGTGACGCGTGGCCCTAAGGCAATCAGAGATACTCAGCTTTCGTGGAAGGAGATCCTGTAGAGGCTGCTCGGTGACTCCAGGATCCAGGAACACAACTACTTTTATCACGTCGTACAAGTTTGCACATGTCACCATTTTGGCGCTCAGTAGAAGCCATAGAGAAAGAACGAGAACTTTTATGTTCAGTGTTGCCACACTAAACCAGTTAAAACTCCCACTCACCTAGAGATTCGCGCCTGGCGCGACAATGATAGAGGCGTAGAAAGAGAAAGCTATAGAATAATGGACGTCTTCCTTTTCATTTGCACAAGAATAAGATATAAATATGAATTTGCTTGTGAAAAAAAGAGACAGAGCTTGATATGTTTTGTCCCTCATCGCATGTTTAATTTTTTCAAGGTGAAGTTTGCTAGGCATACTTCTATGCTAAACAGACTTTGACGTTTTGTGACAAGCTCAATCCATGTCACCGGAAAAATTACAAAAAATGTCCGATTTATTTAAAATTACGTGGACTATAGTTTATACAGGCGTTAAGAACAATATAACGAGTCTGCAGAATGGTGCGATGTTCTGTTTTAGGCTGCAAAAGTGACAGTGAATCGAAAATTGATGAACTATCTTTTCACTCTGAAGTTTTTAAAAATTTGATCTTATTTGACTTATTAGAACAGATGTTTCATATTGTGTGGTTTCTTCCCGCTTTACATACACATCCTAACGTGTTTCAAGATCAAATAAAGCTGTTTTATGCATTTTTAAGTGGTGCTTTTTACATAACCTTAAAACTCAGTGTTGTCACTTTTTCCCACGAACATTACCCCACGTTAAGGGGTAAATAGTACGTTGATGAAATATTGGTATAGAAAAAACTTATACAGGACCCTATTTTGTAAAGCATGTTAGTCTAGTATTTTGATTCATTTAATCGTTTATTTTACGAGATAAAACAATAGTACATAGATAAAATATGCACTCGTGTAACTCGGAGGTCGACTCAAATGCTGTATGAAATGAAGCCCCGTGAAGTGTATTCTGGATTTAACTTCCAGATTCCCCCACGAACCACATATACGGGAATCATGGATTGCATCTACTGGAATCTTCCAGAATGTGTTGTTAACACTTTGACCGAAATCTATTGTTACAGTGTGGGTTTCGTGACGTGTCCAGGAGTACCGCCTTCTGTATCTGACCCTTGATCCAACCTTCTAGCGAGAGTCTCTTGAGGTGTTGGTCGAGACTAACTAACCATTATTATTATTATTAAGAGTGATTTTATAAATTCCTGTGAATTATTAAAAACATTTTCCAAAAGTAATTCTTCTTTTTTCAATTTATAAAAAGATTGTTTTTTTTATTGACATCGTAAATGACCCCAGGGAAAACTGCCTTAAAGATGGTAACCCTAAATATTCATGTGTGTGTATTTGCTGTCCCTTTCGGAGACACGCTCGGCGTTAGTCTTCTCAATAGTAAGTCAATGGATAGAGGCTGTCGCGATGTCTCGCGAATACTTTATATGGCAACCCTAAAATGACGTCACGGTGCAGTGAGAACCCCGCTGTCATTATCTATCAAGTGAGTCCGTTTGAATGTTCTTTACTGAGTGATAATAGTTTAATTTGTGTGGAAAGGCGGTGTGCAAAGCATCATCGCGTGTTACAATGAAAGCTAAGTATTCTAGTTGTCTTCAGGAGAAGTGCATTCCAAGTATTGTGTTCATATTAACCCTTAAAGTAACTAAGTATCTTAATGTGCAAACTACCTAAATGTTCCAAGCATCGTGAAAGCATTCCATGTTTAGCTGTAATTTCACCAACTTAAATACTTAAAAATCTGAAGGTTAGAGTAAAGTAAACTGTTATCTTCTGAGTAATTAACCATAATGCCCGATCGTCTAATAACACGAAACACAGTCTAATCAACTCAACATGTCCACTAAGGATCTTATTTAAAGCTTCTCGAATCCACGGAGTCACCATTATGTTACCAGCCCGAAAGGGGCTTTGCACCACCGGCCTATGCTGCCACTGGTGCAGTGAGACCCTGGTAAGGTCATGGCACCAGTCGTGTGTAGCGCATAAGGTATGAGAATCCGCGCCCCTAGTTTACCAGCCCAAAGGGGCTTTGCACCACCGGCCTATGCTGCCGCTGGTGCAGTGAGACCCTGGTAAGGTCATGGCACCAGTCGTGTGTCGCGCATAAGTTATGAGAATCCGCGCCCCTAATTTACCAGCCCAAAAGGGGCTTTGCACCACCGGCCTATGCTGCCGCTGGTGCAGTGAGACCCTGGTAAGGTCATGGCACCAGTCGTGTGTCGCGCATAAGGTATACGAATCCGCGCCCCTAGTTTACTAGCCCGAAAGAGCCTCAGTAAGACTGACAAGGATTATGGTCAAGTCACATCGATAGCTTATTTACCATTATTAACCCTCATGACTAGACTCTATTACTATGACCGACATATCTCTATTCATAACAATTAACTTCATTATGATCTAAATACTTGGAACTGGCATTACCTTTCAGCACTATAAAGAGTCACCCCGGCCACAAGCTGGAGGTGTGACTCATGGACAGAGGCACCACATGCAGTGGTGTCATCTGTCCTCTAAATCTACAGATGGCGAAGCAGTAAACCCCAGACATCAGATAAGCATTCCCAGAAGGCAATGGAATAGTCTAACCATACCAATATGTAAGTCATATTATTATATTTTAATTTGATGATATCACACAATGATTGTCTAATACGTACTTGTCGCCCAAGAATGCCGAACCCAGGCAGAGATATATATACGTGACGACAGAGGCCAAAGCCATGTCTTTCTTATTTTGGTTATGGTGATGGACGCATTTGATGACAGTGAATATAGATGATGTCATTAAAATGCTGGTTTTTCATTTATAAGTAGCTTTACATTCGCGAGCAAATTTAAACAGCTTGGACAAAAACTATATAGTAAATTCGGTAGGAAGCGAACCTCCAAACACACACCACATACGCTTTTGGTTCTGCGAAGAAGTATTTCCTGCCCTAACTAGCGTTTCAAAGTCATCATTCACTGTCAGCAAATGCATCTATCACCATAACCAAAATAATTGAAGTCACGACATGGCTGTATGAGTTCAGACCTCTTTGCCTTTTCCGAAGATGATAAACTTACAAAGAAATTCTCAATGGCAACTGTCATCAAGTGAAGAAACTGCCAAACGTATAGGTAATTTTTGTAATTTTGTTCTGGTTTTGTTTCGGGCTTTAGGGTTACATTTTAGATTGTTATGTTATATGCGAAAATACGAGTTTTCTATAATAATAACTAATTTTACATTAACAAAAGCAATTGTACGTAATCCGGTCGTGTGGTGTTTGAAGCATTGTTTCAATTCAGGGCGTATTGTACTGTACACGATTGAGAAGTGCTGTCCATAACACCCGAGCTGGTAGCGAGTAAAGCGCCGGCGCAGCGCGTTGGCGCCGAGCATGTCGCCGGCTCGGGCCGGCGGGCAGGAGGAGGCGGGGTGGGGGCGCGAGGGCGCGCGCGGCGTGAGCGAGGCGGCCGCGCGCGCAGGCCTGTACGCCGGCCACGAGGTCAAGCAGGAGCTCGTCTTGGGCCCCGAGCTGCTGCAACCACAGGACATAGTCTACTCCATCCCAGGTACTGTTCAGAGTCTATCTATCACTATGTGTGCCGTCCCACTATAGAAAAGCTTCTTGTCCATACAAGAAATCTGATCCACATGCAATCTCCATGCAAGTTCATACAGGGCTTACATATGTATCCAAGTCATTTGACTACTATGTTATTCATAAATCTTATAAACAATAGCTACTCCTCACTAAAGTTGCATTTTCCTTGTGGTCCTTCTGGTGGTCCTTTGGCCTGTTATGTTAGAGCTGAAATTTGGTACAGAGTTAGGGTTTAATGGCCACATAAAGGGAAAACTATAAAAACTAGGATAATCGAAGATCTGGAGTACCTGATGACCCTGATTAGAAAACACAAGAGCCCAACCAAACTATTAGAGATCGACATACCACCTTTACAAAAAATATTCAACTTGGTGGGCCGCTTCATTTGATGTCAAAATTCGAAGGTCTGATGTATCTGATGAAGAACCCTCAGCTGGTCTCAGCTGTATTAGAGATATGGTAATGCCCCTTCTACTATTGGTACATGAAAAAAAAACAAAAATCCAGCGTAGTGGGACATATCTTCTAATTTAAGCTAGCCTATAGCATCCCACTGCTGGGCGAATGCCCACGTTTCTACAAAAAGAAGTGAAATCCCACCAAAAACATTCTGTAAAAAACTAGCCAAGTCTCGATGGAGCTGCTTATTTATCTCTAAAAAGTAATGAAATCTAGACAAAGTCGTGCCAAATCTAAGGTTCCTTACTGCAATTTCTTTATTTCAGTTCCATTAAAAAAAGAGGACCCAGACAGTGTGGAGCAGGAGCCACGGCAGGCAGGTACCGATCCCGGGGAGCGCCCGCGCTCCGATGCCGGCCGCCAGCCGCCGCCCGCGCTCAGAGCCTGCAGCGTCCGCCTCGAGCGCCTCGCGCGCCGCGAGCCGCACTCGTGCAGCGCGTGCCACAGAACGTTCTGGCTTCCATCAGCTCTGCTGAGCCATCCCTGCAGCCCGGCCGAAGGAGGAACCAGCAAGGAAACACATCAGAGTTACACCCAGAAAAATATTTGCACTTCTGACTCTTGTAAAATGGAGTTTGTGTATAAAAGCCTTCTAATAGACCACAAGCAGATGAGCTCGGGGGACAAACTACACTCCTGTGCCCTATGCAAGAAACAGTTCCTGACATGCAGTAGTCTGAAGCAGCACGCAGTTGTTCACATTCACAAAGATGCTAAAGCTTTCTCTTGCGAAATATGTGATCAGCATTTTTTGGGTAAGCATCCTTTATTTATTTATTTAATAGGACCTTAAATAATGAGTATACTAAATACAATACTAATTTAGAACAGTATATGGACCATGCATAAAGCACACTAATGCTAAATCTGTAAAACACAAAGTCTGATGGAATTCACAAACTGCACCCTTTTAAGAGGCAAGTTTAGTTCAGTTTAGGCTCAACTATTTACATATGGAGAGTTTTTTAAGGTATTGGGAATCTCAGTATTTCATGTGCACATTCAATATTATTATTATTATTAGTTAAATACACTAGCAGCTCTTGAGCTGATGCGTGTATATCACTGCACTTGTGTCCTTATATTTTTTAAATGTTCATCTAGTCTATTTTTGAAACAATTCACTGATGGCGCACTAATTACAAGTTCGGGTAGTGCATTCCACGAGTTTACAACACGGTTAGCCAAGAAGTGTTTCCCAGGGTTGCTTGCACTTGGACGTTTAGTTAGTATTATTTGTTTATATTGATTTCAGTTTAAATGTCTTTACTGTTGTTGTTGTGTTGGACAGTTGTTTGCAAGATTTGAAAGATAATGAATGTGGATTGAGAATGAATGGGTTACTCCTCAAATGTCTTCTTTATGCCGATGACCAGGTTTTACTTGCGTCATCGGCTGAGGAGTTACAGGAGATGGTAAATATTATGCACGGATCTTTTGAGAGGAAAGGAATGAAAATGAATGTAAATAAAACGAAAGTGATGGTATTTGAGAGAGATGAATGTATGACAGGTTGTGAAATTATGATAAATGGAGTGAGGATCGAACAAGTAAAAGAGTTTGTGTATCTGGGGACTATGTTTACTAGGGATGGTAAGCACGAAGAAGATATAGAAAGGAGAGTGAATGTTGCGAATCGAGTAAATGGGGCACTCCACGCCTTTATGGGCAGTCGAGAAGTGTCACAAAAAGCACGTCTGGCTGTACATGGAGGAGTGTTAGTGCCGACACTTACGTATGGTAGTGAAAGTTGGGTATGGCAAAAGAAACACCAGAGTCGAGTGAATGCAGTGGAAATGAGAGCGTTGAGAAGTATGTGTGGTGTGAGTCTGAGATATAGAGTAAAGAATGAGGTGATAAGAGAGAAATGCGGTGTGAAAGAAGATATAGTAACAAAAATTGAGAAAGGTATGTTAAGATGGTTTGGGCATATAGAGAGGATGGATGAAAGAAGATTAACAAAAAGGCTGTATGAAGGGAGAGTGGATGGAAAAATGGGAAGGGGAAGACCTCGGCGAACGTACTCCGACCAAATCGGAGACATTCTGGAGAAAGGCCAGGTCAGGAGTACCCTAAACCGACGAGCATGCATGAAGAATGTCATGAAAGTAAGTGAGGCGAAAGTTGTATGTCAGGATCGTAGCAAATGGAAATCCGTGGTCTCTGCCTACCCCTCTGGGAAACAGGGGTGATTTTATGTATGTATGTGTATGTATGTCTTTACTTTCTGAAGAATTTAAAAAAGTTCAACTTGAGATAATTTATACATATGAGGACAGACAGGTACTACAGTACGGTTACTAAAGTAAGGTACAGGCCAAAGGGGTACAAGTGATCCAACTGAGTTTTTGAGACATCTGCATTGTCCATCAGATGATGACTATAAATAATGGATTTCAATGACATGCGGTGACAACACAAACAAAAATCTGGGGCATTGGGAAGGACTCGACTCATGTCACGCTCTTACCAATCAGGCAACATTTTGTTCCCAAACAAAAACCCAACATCCTTGAGACTGTTAACACCACAAAGTATTTTTTGCCTTATTTCAGACCCAATGAACTCTGGAGCGCCAGCAGACGTGACGCAGGAGTCAATGCAGCCCGCGCTCAGAGCCTGCAGCGTCCGCCTCGAGCGCCTCGCGCGCCGCGAGCCGCACTCGTGCAGCGCGTGCCACAGAACGTTCTGGCTTCCATCAGCTCTGCTGAGCCATCCCTGCAGCCCGGCCGAAGGAGGAACCAGCAAGGAAACACATCAGAGTTACACGCAGAAAAATATGTACTCGTGTGACACTTGTGGCAAGGAGTTTTTTCACAAAAGGCTTGTGATAGATCATATGAGCACACACGCAGGGGCGAAAACTTACTCCTGCAATGTTTGCAACAAACTGTATACAAGTCGTAATAGTCTGAAGCGACATGCAGTTGTACACACAGACAAGAAGTTTATTTGCGACATTTGCAAGAAACAGTTTTTGTATATGTCAAATTTACAACAACATATCTACCTTCATACTAGAGAGAGACCTCATTCTTGCCAGATCTGTAAAAAACAATTTTCACGAAAAACTTATTTAACTACACACATGCGAATCCACACAGGAGAGACACCACACTCTTGCCAGATATGTAAACGCAAATTTTCACAAAAAAGTAATTTAAATAAACATATGCGCATCCATACAGGTGAGAAACCATATTCTTGTCAAATCTGTAAAAAACAATTTTCATACCAAAATACTTTAACTGTAGTACATATGCGTACCCATACAGGTGAGAAACCATATTCTTGTAAAATCTGTAAAAAACAATTTTCACAAGAAAATACTTTAACTGTACATATGCGTACCCATACAGGTGAGAAACCATATTCTTGTCAAATCTGTAAAAAACAATTTGCACAAAAAACTTACTTAACTACACACATGCGAATCCACACAGGAGAGACACCACACTCTTGCCAGATATGTAAACGCAAATTTTCACTAAAAAGTCATTTAGATACACATATGCGCATCCATACAGGTGAGAAACCATATTCTTGTCAAATCTGTAAAAAACAATTTGCACAAAAAACTTACTTAACTACACACATGCGAATCCACACAGGAGAGACACCACACTCTTGCCAGATATGTAAACGCAAATTTTCACAAAAAAGTAATTTAGATACACATATACGCATCCATACAGGTGAGAAACCATATTCTTGTCAAATCTGTAAAAAACAATTTTCATACCAAAATACTTTAACTGTACATATGCGTACCCATACAGGTGAGAAACCATATTCTTGTCAAATCTGTAAAAAACAATTTTCACAACCCAGTACTTTAACTGTACATATGCGTATCCATACAGGTGAGAGACCATACTCTTGCCAGATATGTAAACGCAAATTTTCGCAAAAAAGTGCTTTAGATGATCACATGGAAACCCATACTGGTGAGAAACACCCTTGTAAAATTTGTAAAAAACTATTATCACGGAAGTATTTGCCGAAGCATATGCGATTGGAACACACTGGCGGGATCCTTCCCCTGCCTCTACTATAGATATATGAGTCGCCACACTGGTGAGAAACCACATTCTTGCCAGATCTGTACACGCCAATTTTCGACAAAAGGTTATTTAGAGCAACATACACGCATTTACACCGGTGAGAAAAAATTTTCTTGCGAAATCTGCCTTTTCTGGGGGCACGGCAGTGCCCCCGCCAAGTCGAGCAAAAAAAAACGGCACGGCCGTACCATCTTTTTCTCAAAGCAGTTCAGTCCATTTTCGACCCCCTATAACTTCGTTGTGGATTAAACTAGAAGCCTGTATTTTCAGTAACCAAGCAGGCATTGTATAAACACGGAATATTTCCAATTTCATTCAATTTGAACTTGTAGTTTAAGAATTATAACTAGTCAAAGTTTCTTAATTTGTCACTGACTGACTGACTGACTGACTGACCGATCATCTGAAGTTTAAAGTACTTCTAGTAGACATAGAAGCTTCAAATTTAGAATACAATTAGCGTTTAGTGTATAAATTAAGTAAAAACCTTAATATTTTGCAATTTCTGTCCAGTTTTCTAAATACACCAACTGTATAAATAACTTTGTAATCCCACATAATATGTAGGATTAACAAATTTAATGTTTGCGTTCATATTATTTATTATTATTACAAAGTTAATATTATGCGAGTGCGATGCTCGCACATGTGAATGCGATATAAGTTTGCGATTTTCGTTTATAATTTCGATGACTACCTGTTATTATTAATATATTAAAGTAAAAAAAAAACAATCTAAACAATCTTCTTTAATACAATATGTATTGCTTTTGAGTTATATTATGTTTTCATGCGATGGCCAAGTCAATCTATCTTATTTAAACATAAAATATTTTTAATATTAATGTGGTCACTATAAGATGTTGTAAGATTAGCTAATTACATAATAACTTAAGACAGAAGGTCCCTTTAGTAAGGACTGAATAAACCAACCGACTTGGTATTACATGGATCTCACAACTTTTTCCGGTAGAGGAACTGAGTTGCGAGACTTGGTTTTTTTACAAGTTTTGATTTTGATGGCTAAGGCAATTTTCACAAAAAGTTAGTTCAACTAAACATATCCGAATCCACACAGGAGAGACACCATTACCTACTCCTGCCGAACCGGTAAACGTAAATTTTCCCAAAAGTATAATATAGATAAACATATGCGTACCCATACTAATTATAAACCACTAGCGGACGCGCACGACTTCGTTCACGTAAAATTAGTAGCCTATGTCCGTCAGGAATAGTGTAGCTTTCTATCTGTGAAAGAATTTTCGAAATCGGTTCAGTAGTTCCAGAGATTACCCCCTACATACAAACAAAAAAACAAACAAACAAAGTTAACCTCTTTATTATATTAGTGTGCAATTCTTGCACAGTCTGTAAAGAAAAATATTTACAAAAAGTCTTTCAATGAACATATCCGAATGCACATTAGCAAATCCCACCAAGAGAGACACATAACACTCTTGTGAGATCTTTTATTTTATGTTCTGAGATACAGCCATACTGGCGAGACACCTTGCCAAATCTGTTAAAAATAAATCAGATAAAGTATTTATCTAAACATACCAATACACACAAGAGAAACCACATTCACACCAGATCTGTAAACGTAAGTTAGGCAAACAATAATTTACGCATTCATTCTTGTGAGAAACACTCATGTAAATTAAGTAAAAAACAATTTTCATAGAAATATTTGAATAGGCAACAACGAACTGCCAATGTCATGTTTGCTGTAAAAAGGAGGGCGAGGCGCGGCTGCGTCGACGCGCGCTGCTGCTACCAAAACCACAGAATAAATAATAGTACTAAACGTACAGAAACTTCTCTTTAACGACCACGATTAAACGAATTCCAACATAATTAATACGGACAAAAAGTTCGTATTACTTTATACACCATGCGCCAGGCGGCGCGAATCAAAAGGAACGCGCCGCCCGCGCCCACCTTCCCCCTGCTACTCCCGGCGACACCCTAGGGTTGCGCGGCATTCGGTTTCAATTACTCTGACTCGGCGGGGGCTAGCGAGCGAGCGAGCGGCAAGCCGACAGCCTCCTGCGATTTGCCTATGCCATAGGCAAGGCGGTGGAGCGTACCTACAGTGCGGAGTGGAATCCCCTTGCCAAAACTGCAAGTGACCAATAATTGGAAACACTTTGCCTCGCATAATATTGTTTTCACCTAATAATGTTATGTTGTGTTGAAACATCGATTGTCCCCTTTTTCTCCAGCTGACACTGAAATTATTGCGGGAAATCGGTTACGTAGGCTACTCAGAATAATTCAATAATGTCTGCAAGGACCTAGTAGAATTACAGATCTTATGAAGAACTAGCTCTTCACTTTGACATGAGACGGAAAGACTTCTGACCGACAAATCTTAAAAGACGCCGGCACATACACAACGATATGCAAATGGGATATGTTTAAAAAATGCTATGAACATGTTTTTTTCCTTCTGCATGTAAGATTTTTATGCACAGTGAGTGATATTTTCTACTTTGTTTTGTCCTAGATACATAGTAACTAATGTATCTATTGTTGTATTGTATTGTGGTGCCTGCTGTGTGCCTTTGTGTAGTTTCTGTAAACTGTACGTCTTCATGTCGTTTTGTGATGAATAAAGAGTTGTTGTATCTTAGGAAACTTTTGTAAACCCCACTCACAGATACTTGTCGAATGTTCGATTGTGTAAAAATAAATGTATTGCTGGTAATATTTGTAATCTCATTGATGACCTTCGGACCCTGACTGACCTTCGACTACGCGACCCCTCCTTCCTGACTCGAAGGCTGGAGCCACCCTTGGTCTGATGATGGAGTAGGAAAGAAAAATGACTATTTATTATTCGTAGGTAACGAGGGCATATCCAATAATGTCCTGCTTTAGTTCTTTAGTTCCCATTCTGTTTGCGCAATAAAAGTAGCAACAATAGTACCTGTATTAACGTACTGGCTAGAGTCACCATCCAGCTACCACTTTCCTTTTCAACCTTCTTATTTTAATTATTGGCCCACAACCAATTGGTATGCTAATATTTGTCAACACTTCTTCATCTGACCAATCATACGTGTAATGTTAAACGTACTTAGGTATGAAGGCCTTATTGTATCTTTCTTCTGATAAAGTTTTGTTGGAAAGGATTGTATTAGCATCAGTGAAATTTGCAAATTCTAAACTAATTTTGTTTCGCCCTATATGTTTGAGTGTACCATCCCAGTAACATTGCGACGTTTCAAGAAACGACCGACCGCTACAGGGTGAAGGATTGTCGCATCGTTATCTGCAGATAATTCTTTTTGAACGTGTATCACAAAGGATGACACATCAGTTTTTGATATTGAGGACGACCAATTGGCACACGAGAAGTATCATTATTGGCATTGTTGCTTTGACTATTAATAATTGCAGTTGACTGATTATTTAAGTGGCCTGTATGGTTTGACAAAGAACTTGAAGCAACAACTTCATCTATTTTCTTTTCATCGTCTTTTTCGTTTATTAAACATTGACAATCTGTAACCTTGTCTCTTTTACCTCCTGTCCTTTTTCGTTTACGACACGAACTGCATTTTGCAGTAATATGTTTGCGTTTTAAATTGTTCGCATCTGATGCAGAGCAGTCAGTATCTGTGGATGATTCTAAAACATCTATTAAGATGTCCATAGGTGATGTAGCAATTTTTTCGCTATGTTTATCATCGTTCGCAAGACGTATTGAATGCGATAGCCCCCCTGCAGGGTCATCGGGCGGGTCGCCCATATTTTTAGTGAAAAAAAAAACTACTTCCCAGAATTTACAGTAAAACTATTTACAAAATAACAAAAACTACAAGTTAAATAATACAAATGTACAATAAGAACGACTGAACACCAATCCTTAGCAAATTAGTTTAAATTAGCAATTTCCAGAACAAAAATCCGCGTCCGCTTCACACGAAGTTTCCCGCCCTTTTCCTAATTACACGTTTGACAGTTAAGTTTCTTCACTTGACAGTTGCCATTGAAATTGAGTATTTCTTTATAAGTATAAGTTTATTCTCTCCGAGAAAGGCAAAGAGGTCTAAGCCCATCCATTCATTCAAGACATAGGTCTTATGTAAAAAAGGCTTGAGCCTTTTTTACATGAATTTCATGATGATAGAGGCCAAAGGGCCTGGACCCCAATTCTCGGGTCATGCGAGACGCTATCTCGCATGCCACATACGTCAAAAATGACAGATTTCCTTGGGATTTGACAGTTATTCTCGTGCGAGATTAATCTCGCATGAACCCAGAATAAAGCCATGTCTTTAGTTATTTTGGTTATGGTGACGAACGCATTTGATGACAGTGAACATAGATGACATTAAAATGCTGGTTTTACATATATAAGTAGCTTTGCATTCGCGACCAAATTTAAACAGCTTGGACAAAAACTATATAGTAAATTCAGTAGGACACGAACCCTCAAACACACACAACATACGCTTTTGGTTCTGCGAAGACGTACTTTTAGACTAGGAGGTCACGACAAATTTGGCAACGATCACCAATATGGCTGATCGGAAGCTCACAAGATAAAGGGCAACTCCGTGATGCCAAATATGTCGGTCTGCCTGCGCTAAGTGGTTGCGTTATCGAAATATGGCGCCTGCAAAACCAGTTATCGTTCCCAAAAAAAAACGACAAGTAAAATGGCTGAATAAAGTACAGAAAGGAAGTACCGGTTGCACTCATGTGAATTCTGCTAAAACTGAACAAATATTTGGTCGCGTTTCGAAGTTCAGCTCGTTTTAAGACCCTTGATCGTTGCCAAAAAAAAACGATAACGGAAATGGCTGAATATGACGTGGTATAAAGTATCAGTATGTACGAGCTTAATGCACCAAAACTGAAAAAATCTTTGGTCGCGTTTCGTAGTTATGAAGCGGTCTAGGTTACAATATCTCATACATTGTTGGAGTGTTTTTTCAAAAGCATTGGATAAATCAACTTCAAACATATTTTTGGGGAATAAGCACAGTGTCAAAAACATCCTCCTACACTTCTTTAGCAAACCTACCCTCCTCCGGTTAGGGGTAAGTAAGATCTGGTATACAAATGGAAGAAAAATTCTTTCTCACCTGCTGAATCTTATCAGTTTCTGGGGGCCTAGCACGCTAGCTTTTATCGATGACATTAAGCATTTATCCCGTTCTAAGCAGTATGCGTGTGCAAAAGGGACGAATGTTTTATGTCAGCGATAAACGCTAGTGTGCTAGAGGGGCTGGATCCTATTCATTTCTTTTTCATCCACATCGACATTTAACGAAAAACAACCCTTAAACTTAACAGTTGTAGTTACGTTCTAATGAACGTAACGACATCATTACATAATTGCTACCGTCAAATCGAGGTTTGATGATAATAATTATAAAAAGGCTTCGTTTATAGTTCTAAAGTGAGTTTATTTTTCAAATGCTGCGTTTCTTTTGATTTATGATGATGATGATGGATTTGCAACTAGTTTAATCTCCAAAGCTTTGAGCCCTTTTCAGATCTCGTGTTTAGTGGCAGACTGATATAATAATAGCCTATGTACGAGTATGACGAAACATTAAAAAAATACATACTACAGCTTAAATTCAATAATAGACATAAAAGCACCCTGCCAATCTGCTAAATATAAACTGATTTTATTTGATCCTTACGTCTAATATTCCTGTTATCAATAAAGAAACTTCTAAAAGTATAAACAAGCTCCATTTGTTGGCGTACCATCGGTATCTTACCTGCCGCTCAACGACGCCACTTCGCATCGCGTTGCAAAAGCGCCACTGTGCGCTTAACGGGAAAGACACAAAGTATTCCTGTAAAATGTATACATGCGTGCCGCGCAACCATGCGGATACAGATTAGTGTGCATTCCTATAGATAAGTAGCACACAATGATATAAATAACGCATACAATAGCACAGAGTAAACAGTGTCTTTCTCAGCTTGAGCGTCAACAATTACCGAAATTTTCCGAACAGTTAGCTTGATAGTAAATGGCTTTTGTACACCTGATTTGAAATTAATGAAAACCAAACGCAAGTTAAACCGTCACTTAAACGTCTACCCTGTCTAAAAATTCTATGAACGGCACTGAACATCAAAGCAAGACTAGAGGTGACATTTCAAAAAGGAAAAGCTTCGGTAGATGAGGAAGGACTAGTCTTCTATTTGGATACCAGATCTTACTTATCCCTAACCGGAGGAGGGTAGGTTTGCTAAAGAAGTGTAGGAGGATGTTTTTGACACTGTGCTTATTCCCCAAAAATATGTTTGAAGTTGATTTATCCAATGCTTTTGAAAAAACACTCCAACAATGTATGAGATATTGTAACCTAGACCGCTTCATAACTACGAAACGCGACCAAAGATTTTTTCAGTTTTGGTGCATTAAGCTCGTACATACTGATACTTCATACCACGTCATATTCAGCCATTTCCGTTATCGTTTTTTTTTGGCAACGATCAAGGGTCTTTAAACGAGCTGAACTTCGAAACGCGACCAAATATTTGTTCAGTTTTAGCAGAATTCACATGAGTGCAACCGGTACTTCCTTTCTGTACTTTATTCAGCCATTTTACTTATCGTTTTTTTTTGGGAACAATAACTGGTTTTGCAGGCGCCATATTTCGATAACGCAACCACTTAGCGCAGGCAGACCGACATATTTAGCATCACGAAGTTGCCCTTTATCTTGTGAGCTTCCGATCAGCCATATTGGTGATCGTTGCCAAATTTGTCGTGACCTCCCGTAATATTTCTACCCTAACCAGCGTTTCAAAATCATCATTCACTGTCAGCGGCCTTTTTCACATTGGACATGGCTGTATGAGTTTAGACCTCTTTGCCTTTTCCGAAGAGGATAAACTTACAAATAAATTCTCAATGGCAACTGTCATCAAGTGGAGAAAAGACACTGCCATTACTGCCAAACGTATAGTTAATTTTTGTAATTTCGTTGTGGTTTTGTTTCGGGCTTTGGGGTTAAATTTTAGATTATTATAAGCGAAAATACGAGTTTTCTATAATAATAACTAATTTTACATTAACAAAGCAATTGTACGTAATCCGGTCGTGTGGTGTTTGAAGCATTGTTTCAATTCAGGGCGTATTGTACTGTACACGATTGAGAAGTGCTGTCCATTACACCCGAGCTGGTAGCGAGTAAAGCGCCGGCCCAGCGCGTTGCGGCCGCGTGGCTGCGCGCGAGCAGCATGTCGCCGGCTCGGGCCGGCGGGCAGGAGGAGGCGGGGTGGGGGCGCGAGAGCGCGCGCGGCGTGAGCGAGGCGGCCGCGCGCGCAGGCCTGTACGCCGGCCACGAGGTCAAGCAGGAGCTCGTCTTGGGCCCCGAGCTGCTGCAACCACAGGACATAGTCTACTCCATCCCAGGTACTGTTCAGAGTCTATCTATCACTATGTGTGCCGTCCCACTATAGAAAAGCTTCTTGTCCATACAAGAAATCTGATCCACATGCAATCTCCATGCAAGTTCATACAGGGCTTACATATGTATCCAAGTCATTTGACTACTATGTTATTCATAAATCTTATAAACAATAGCTACTCCTCACTAAAGTTGCATTTTCCTTGTGGTCCTTCTGGTGGTCCTTTGGCCTGTTATGTTAGAGCTGAAATTTGGTACAGAGTTAGGGTTTAATGGCCACATAAAGGGAAAACTATAAAAACTAGGATAATCGAAGATCTGGAGTACCTGATGACCCTAATTAGAAAACACAAGAGCCCAAACAAAATATTAGAGATCAACATACCACCTTTACAAAAAATATTCAACTTGGTTGGCCGCTTCATTTGATGTCAAAAATCGAAGGTCTGATGTATCTGATGAAGAACCCTCAGCTGGTCTCAGCTGTATTAGAGAAATGGTAATGCCCCTTCTACTATTGGTACATGAAAAAAAATCAAAAATCCAGCGTAGTGGGACATATCTTCTAATTTAAGCTAGCCTATAGCATCCCACTGCTGGGCGAATGCCCACGTTTCTACAAAAAGAAGTGAAATCCCACCAAAAACATTACGTAAAAAACTAGCCAAGTCTCGATGGAGCTGCTTATTTATCTCTAAAAAGTAATGAAATCTAGACAAAGTCGTGCCAAATCTAAGGTTCCTTACTGCAATTTCTTTATTATTATAGTTAATGTTGTGTGACTTGGCTGTTGAAGGGTACACAAGGGTATATGGGTTATGGCGTGTGGCGGGAGATATATTATTTAATTAATTTATATGATTGTTTAATTAATACTACTGTTTTAAATTTCAGTTCCATTAAAGAAAGAGGACCCAGACAGTGTGGAGCAGGAGCCACGGCAGGCAGGTACCGATCCCGGGGAGCGCCCGCGCTCCGATGCCGGCCGCCAGCCGCCGCCCGCGCTCAGAGCCTGCAGCGTCCGCCTCGAGCGCTTCGCGCGCCGCGAGCCGCACTCGTGCAGCGCGTGCCACAGAACGTTCTGGCTTCCATCGACTCTGCTGAGCCATCCCTGCAGCCCGGCCGAAGGAGGAACCAGCAAGAAAACGCATCAGAGTTACACCCAGAAAAACATTTGCACTTCTGACTCTTGTAAAATGGAGTTTGTGTATAAAAGCCTTCTAATAGACCACAAGCAGATGAGCTCGGGGGACAAACTACACTCCTGTGCCCTATGCAAGAAACAGTTCCTGACATGCAGTAGTCTGAAGCAGCACGCAGTTGTTCACATTCACAAAGATGCTAAAGCTTTCTCTTGCGAAATATGTGATCAGCATTTTTTGGGTAAGTATCCTGTATTTATTTATTTAATAGGACCTTAAATAATGAGTATACTAAATACAATACTAATTTAGAACAGTATATGGACCATGCATAAAGCACACTAATGCTAAATCTGTAAAACACGAAGTCTGATGGAATTCATAAACTGCACCCTTTTAAGAGGCAAGTTTAGTTTAATTTAGGCTCAACTATTTACATATGGAGAGTTTTTTAAGGTATTGGGAATCTCAGTATTTCATGTGCACATTCAATATTATTTGTTTATATTGATTTCAGTTTAAATGTCTTTACTGTCTGAAGAATTTAAAAAAGTTCAACTTGAGATAATTTATACATATGAGGACAGACAGGTACTAAAGTATGGTTACTAAAGTAAGGTACAGGCCAAAGGGGTACAAGTGATCCAACTGAGTTTTTGAGACATCTGTGTTGTCCATCAGATGATGACTATAAATAATGGATTTCAATGACATGCGGTGACAACACAAACAAAAATCTGGGGCATTGGGAAGGACTCGACTCATGTCACGCTCTTACCAATCAGGCAACATTTTGTTCCCAAACAAAAACCCAACATCCTTGAGACTGTTAACAGCACAGAGTATTTTTTGCCTTATTTCAGACCCAATGAACTCTGGAGCACCAGAAGACGTGACGCAAGAGTCAATGCAGCCCGCGCTCAGAGCCTGCAGCGTCCGCCTCGAGCGCCTCGCGCGCCGCGAGCCGCACTCGTGCAGCGCGTGCCACAGAACGTTCTGGCTTCCATCGACTCTGCTGAGCCATCCCTGCAGCCCGGCCGAAGGAGGAACCAGCAAGAAAACACATCAGAGTTACACGCAGAAAAATATGTACTCGTGTGACACTTGTGGCAAGGAGTTTGTTCACAAAAGGCTTGTGATAGATCATATGAGCACACACGCAGGGGCGAAAACTTACTCCTGCAATGTTTGCAACAAACTGTATACAAGTCGTAATAGTCTGAAGCGACATACAGTTGTACACACAGACAAGAAGTTTATTTGCGACATTTGCAAGAAACAGTTTTTGTATAAGTCAAATTTACAACAACATATCTACCTGCATACTAGAGAGAGACCTCATTCTTGCCAGATCTGTAAAAAACAATTTTCACGACAAACTTATTTAACTACACACATGCGAATCCACACAGGAGAGACACCACACTCTTGCCCGGTCTGTAACCTCAAATTTTCACAAAAAAGTAATTTAGATAAACATATGCGCATCCATACAGGTGTGAAACCATATTCTTGTCAAATCTGTAAAAAACAATTTGCACAAAAAACTTACTTAACTACACACATGCGAATCCACACAGGAGAGACACCACACTCTTGCCAGATATGTAAACGCAAATTTTCACAGAAAAGTAATTTAGATAAACATATGCGCATCCATACAGGTGTGAAACCATATTCTTGTCAAATCTGTAAAAAACAATTTGCACAAAATACTTACTTAACTACACACATGCGAATCCACACAGGAGAGACACCACACTCTTGCCAGATATGTAAACGCAAATTTTCACAAAAAAGTCATTTAGATAATCATATGCGCATCCATACAGGTGAGAAACCATATTCTTGTCAAATCTGTAAAAAACAATTTGCACAAAAAACTTACTTAACTACACACATGCGAATCCACACAGGAGAGACACCACACTCATGCCCGATCTGTAAACTCAAATTTACGACAAAAGGTAGTTTAAATAGTCATAAGCGCATTCATACTGGCGAGAAACCGTATTCTTGCCAAATCTGTAAAAAACAATTTACACTAAAAGCATATTTAACTACACACATGCGAATCCACACAGGAGAGACACCACACTCTTGCCAGATATGTAAACGCAAATTTTCACAAAAAAGTAATTTAGATAAACATATGCGCATCCATACAGGTGAGAAACCATATTCTTGTCAAATCTGTAAAAAACAATTTTCATACCAAAATACTTTAACTGTACATATGCGTACCCATACAGGTGAGAAACCATATTCTTGTCAAATCTGTAAAAAACAATTTTCACAAGAAAATACTTTAACTGTACATATGCGTACCCATACAGGTGAGAAACCATATTCTTGTCAAATCTGTAAAAAACAATTTGCACAAAAAACTTACTTAACTACACACATGCGAATCCACACAGGAGAGACACCACACTCTTGCCCGATCTGTAAACTCAAATTTACGACAAAAGGTAGTTTAAATAGTCATAAGCGCACTCATACTGGCGAGAAACCGTATTCTTGCCAAATCTGTAAAAAACAATTTACACTAAAAGCATATTTAACTACACACATGCGAATCCACACACGAGTGACACCACACTCTTGCCAGATATGTAAACGCAAATTTTCACAAAAAAGTAATTTAGATAAACATATGCGCATCCATACAGGTGAGAAACCATATTCTTGTCAAATCTGTAAAAAACAATTTGCACAAAAAACTTACTTAACTACACACATGCGAATCCACACAGGAGAGACACCACACTCTTGCCCGATCTGTAAACTCAAATTTACGACAAAAGGTAGTTTAAATAGTCATAAGCGCACTCATACTGGCGAGAAACCGTATTCTTGCCAAATCTGTAAAAAACAATTTACACTAAAAGCATATTTAACTACACACATGCGAATCCACACACGAGTGACACCACACTCTTGCCAGATATGTAAACGCAAATTTTCACAAAAAAGTAATTTAGATAAACATATGCGCATCCATACAGGTGAGAAACCATATTCTTGTCAAATCTGTAAAAAACAATTTTCATACCAAAATACTTTAACTGTACATATGCGTACCCATACAGGTGAGAAACCATATTCTTGTCAAATCTGTAAAAAACAATTTTCACAAGAAAATACTTTAACTGTACATATGCGTACCCATACAGGTGAGAAACCATATTCTTGTCAAATCTGTAAAAAACAATTTTCAACACAAAATATTTTAACTGTACATATGCGTATCCATACAGGTGAGAGACCATATTCTTGTCAAATCTGTAAAAAACAATTTTCAGTAGAAAATACTTTGACTGTACATATGCGTACCCATACAGGTGAGAAACCATATTCTTGTCAAATCTGTAAAAAACAATTTTCACAACCCAGTACTTTAACTGTACATTTGCGTATCCATACAGGTGAGAGACCATACTCTTGCCAGATATGTAAACGCAAATTTTCGCAAAAAGGTGCTTTAGATGATCACATGGAAACCCATACTGGTGAGAAACACCCTTGTAAAATTTGTAAAAAACTATTATCACGGAAGTATTTGCCGAAGCATATGCGATTGGAACACACGGGCGGGATCCTTCCCCTGCCTCTACTATAGATATATGAGTCGCCACACTGGTGAGAAACCACATTCTTGCCAGATCTGTACACGCCAATTTTCGACAAAAGGTTATTTAGAGCAACATACACGCATTTACACTGGTGAGAAACATTTTCCTTGCTAAATCTGCCTTTTCTGGGGGCACGGCAGTGTTGGCAACCCCAACATTAATTAATAAACGTATTTCCATTCATTCATAATATCATTCAACTGTTCACTCTTATAATTCACTTGACTTCCGACCTCTCTGTTAGCTACATGTTATTCTTGTACTTGTGCCTCAGTTTCATCAATACAGTGCCTTTTATAGAAGACCGTCTTTAATTCTGTGCGATCCACTTCCACGCAAGCAAACCAACAACAATTCTACAGTCCACTCATTTCCCTGCGCTACATAAAATGGTCCATCGACCGAGAAGAGGAAAGTCCGCATAGCAACAATTTCGACGGCCCGGCCCCAAGCATCCCAGGCACGAAACAACCAACGCCTGCGAAACTGCGAATCAAAAAGCGGCACATACAAAACAAGTAAGAATTTTATAGCGGCAGAGCTGTTCGCGAAAAAGAAGCAAGTCGATCATCAATTTCATCATTTTCAATTTTGCCTGCGCGAAAATTGCGCGTCGCGTCATTTGTCTATGCATTTGGATATGCGCATCCATACAGGTGAGAAACCATATACTTGCCAGATCTGTAAAAAACAATTTTCACAACCAAATACTTTAACTGTACATGTGCGTATCCATACAGGTGAGAGACCACATTCTTGCCAGATATGTAAACGCAAATTTTCACAAAAAAGTAATTTAGATAAACATATGCGCATCCATACAGGTGAGAGAACATATTCTTGCCAGATCTGTAAACGCAAATTTATGGCAAAAGGTAATTTAGAGCAACATAAACGCATTCATACTGGTGAGAAACCATATCCTTGCCAAATCTGTAAAAAACCATTTACACTTAAAGAATATTTAACTACACACATGCGAATCCACACACGAGTGACACCACATTCTTGCCAGATATGTAAACGCAAATTTTCACAAAAAAGTAATTTAGATAAACATATGCGCATCCATACAGGTGAGAAACCATATTCTTGCCAGATCTGTAAACGCAAATTTACGATAAAAGGTAGTTTAGATCGTCATAAGCGCATTCATACTGGCGAGAAACCGTATCCTTGCCAAATCTGTAAAAAGCAATTTACTCTTAAAACATATTTAACTACACACATGCGAATCCACACACGAGTGACACCATACTCTTGCCAGATATGTAAACGCAAATTTTCACAAAAAAGTAATTTAGATAAACATTTGCGCATCCATACAGGTGAGAAACCATATTCTTGTCAAATCTGTAAAAAACAGTTTTCACAACAATATACTTTAACTGTACATATGCGTACCCATACAGGTGAGAAACCATATTCTTGTCAAATCTGTAAAAAACAATTTTCAAAACAAAATACTTTAACTGTACATATGCGTACCCATACAGGTGAGAAACCATATTCTTGTCAAATCTGTAAAAAACAATTTTCAAAACAAAATACTGTAACTGTACATATGCGTACCCATACAGGTGAGAAACCATATTCTTGTCAAATCTGTAAAAAACAATTTTCAAAACAAAATAATTTAACTGTACATATGCGTACCCATACAGGTGAGAAACCATATTCTTGTTAAATCTGTAAAAAACAATTTTCACAAGAAAATACTTTAACTGTACATATGCGTACCCATACAGGTGAGAAACCTTATTCTTGTCAAATCTGTAAAAAACAATTTTCAACACAAAATACTTTAACTGTACATATGCGTATCCATACAGGTGAGAGACCATATTCTTGTCAAATCTGTAAAAAACAATTTTCAACACAAAATACTTTAACTGTACATATGCGTACCCATACAGGTGAGAAACCATATTCTTGTCAAATCTGTAAAAATAATTTTCAACACAAAATACTTTAACTGTACATATGCGTACCCATACAGGTGAGAAACCATATTCTTGTCAAATCTGTAAAAAACAATTTTCAAAACAAAATACTTTAACTGTACATATGCGTACCCATACAGGTGAGAAACCATATTCTTGTTAAATCTGTAAAAAACAATTTTCACAAGAAAATACTTTGACTGTACATATGCGTACCCATACAGGTGAGAAACCTTATTCTTGTCAAATCTGTAAAAAACAATTTTCAAAACAAAATAATTTAACTGTACATATGCGTACCCATACAGGTGAGAAACCATATTCTTGTTAAATCTGTAAAAAACAATTTTCACAAGAAAATACTTTAACTGTACATATGCGTACCCATACAGGTGAGAAACCTTATTCTTGTCAAATCTGTAAAAAACAATTTTCAACACAAAATACTTTAACTGTACATATGCGTATCCATACAGGTGAGAGACCATATTCTTGTCAAATCTGTAAAAAACAATTTTCAACACAAAATACTTTAACTGTACATATGCGTACCCATACAGGTGAGAAACCATATTCTTGTCAAATCTGTAAAAAACAATTTTCAACACAAAATACTTTAACTGTACATATGCGTACCCATACAGGTGAGAAACCATATTCTTGTCAAATCTGTAAAAAACAATTTTCAAAACAAAATACTTTAACTGTACATATGCGTACCCATACAGGTAAGAAACCATATTCTTGTTAAATCTGTAAAAAACAATTTTCACAAGAAAATACTTTGACTGTACATATGCGTACCCATACAGGTGAGAAACCTTATTCTTGTCAAATCTGTAAAAAACAATTTTCAAAACAAAATACTTTAACTGTACATATGCGTACCCATACAGGTGAGAAACCATATTCTTGTCAAATCTGTAAAAAACAATTTTCAACACAAAATACTTTAACTGTACATATGCGTACCCATACAGGTGAGAAACCATATTCTTGTCAAATCTGTAAAAAACAATTTTCAAAACAAAATACTTTAACTGTACATATGCGTACCCATACAGGTGAGAAACCATATTCTTGTTAAATCTGTAAAAAACAATTTTCACAAGAAAATACTTTGACTGTACATATGCGTACCCATACAGGTGAGAAACCTTATTCTTGTCAAATCTGTAAAAAACAATTTTCAAAACAAAATAATTTAACTGTGCATATGCGTACCCATACAGGTGAGAAACCATATTCTTGTTAAATCTGTAAAAAACAATTTTCACAAGAAAATACTTTAACTGTACATATGCGTACCCATACAGGTGAGAAACCTTATTCTTGTCAAATCTGTAAAAAACAATTTTCAACACAAAATACTTTAACTGTACATATGCGTATCCATACAGGTGAGAGACCATATTCTTGTCAAATCTGTAAAAAACAATTTTCAACACAAAATACTTTAACTGTACATATGCGTACCCATACAGGTGAGAAACCATATTCTTGTCAAATCTGTAAAAAACAATTTTCAACACAAAATACTTTAACTGTACATATGCGTACCCATACAGGTGAGAAACCATATTCTTGTCAAATCTGTAAAAAACAATTTTCAAAACAAAATACTTTAACTGTACATATGCGTACCCATACAGGTGAGAAACCATATTCTTGTTAAATCTGTAAAAAACAATTTTCACAAGAAAATACTTTGACTGTACATATGCGTACCCATACAGGTGAGAAACCTTATTCTTGTCAAATCTGTAAAAAACAATTTTCAAAACAAAATACTTTAACTGTACATATGCGTACCCATACAGGTGAGAAACCATATTCTTGTTAAATCTGTAAAAAACAATTTTCACAAGAAAATACTTTAAGTGTACATATGCGTACCCATACAGGTGAGAAACCTTATTCTTGTCAAATCTGTAAAAAACAATTTTCAACACAAAATACTTTAACTGTACATAAGCGTATCCATACAGGTGAGAGACCACACTCATGCCAGATCTGTAAACGCAAATTTTCGCAAAAAGGTACTTAAAATCATCACATGGAAACCCATACTGGTAAGAAGCACCCTTGTCAAATTTGTAAAAAACTATTATCACTGAAGTATTTGCCGAAGCATATGCGATTGGAACACACGGGCGGGACCCTTCCCCTGCCTCTACTACTTTAAATATATGCGTCTCCATACTGGTGAGAAACCACATTCTTGCCAGATCTGTAAACGCAAATTTTCGACAAAAGGTAATTTAGAGCAACATACGCGCATTTACACTGGTGAGAAAAGAAAGAATTAAAAACCATATATTCTTGCACAGTCTGTAAAGAAAAATATTTTAAAAAAGTCTTTCACTGAACGTATCCGATTCCACATTGGGAAATCCCACACAAGAGAGACACATAACACTCTTGTGAGATCTTATATTTTTTGTTCTGAGATACAGCCATACTGGCGAGACACCTTGCCAAATCTGTTGAAAATAAATCAGAAAAAGTCTTTATCTAAACATGTCAATATACACAAGAGAAACCACATTCACACCAGATCTGTAAACGTAAGTTAGGCAAACAATAATATACGCATTCATTCTGGTGAAAAACACCCATGTAAATTTAGTAAAAAACTATTTTTATAGAAATATTTGATTAGGCATATGCGAACTGCCAATGCCATGTTTGCTGTAAAAAGGAGGGCGAGGCGCGGCTCCGTCGCCGAGCACTGCTGCTACCAAAACCACAGAACAAATAATAGTACTAAACGTACAGAAACTTCTCTTTAACGATCACGATTAAACTAATTCCAACTTAATTAATATGGACAAAAGTTCGTATTACTCTATACACCATTCGCCAGGCGGCGCGAATCAAAAGGAACGCGCCGCCCGCGCCCGCCTTCCCCCTGCTACTCCTGGCGACACGCTAGGGTGGCGCGGCATTCGTTTTCAATTACTCTGTGTTATATTAGTAAATAATACCACTTTGATATTTAATATATTTTGTATTAAATACAATCTTAAATCACAATTCTTTATTATGCAAGTAATGTTGATTAATGGCTGCGCGTCAAGACGTCATTGTGGCAGCTCTGGCGATCTGTCATAGGATGCGCGGGAGCGCAGCTGTCAGTTGCGGTCCAAAGTGTGGTCCGTGTCATCTCTCCTTTTTAGCGGTATCTAGCAGGTGTCACCAACACGCGTCCGCGACGAGTGGTGCGAGCCTGAGCGGCTGTGGACGGCGATTGCGGTGCTGCAGCCGGCACGGGCGACAGTGCAGCTGGCACAGGCAACGAGCCGTCAGGCGGCACCTGTTCTGCTGCAGAAGCCACTGGTAGTGGCGTCATAGGCTCCGAGATCGGTGTGACCGGCCTCGGGACTGATGGTTCTGTGGACAGATTAAAGTTAGCATGTGGGGGCGTGGCAGTGTGTTTCAAATGCCACGCATTTCTTTTATACACAGCTCCATCTTTAGTCTGTACTCTATATGAGCGGTGTCCTTCTGATGTCATGATTTGAGCTGGAACCCAGTTCTGGTGACCTTGTCTTAGCATTACGTTTTCTTGTTTCTTGAAGTCTATATTTTCTTTTTTCCCTTTATCTGCATTCTCTTTTTCCACTTCTTTCATCTGTTGAAGTTTTTTGGAGATGTTTTTTACTATTTTTGGTGTGAATAATTTTTCATTGGTAGGCAGTAAGGTCTTGGTTCTTCTATTGAACAATCTCTGTGCTGGGGAACCAAGATCCAACCGAGGTGTATTCCTGTGATGCAGTAATGCCAGTTGAATGTCTGTATTATCTTCCATGCATTTCTTCATTAAGTTTTTGGCTTCCTGGACATAACGTTCTGCTAAGCCATTCGACCTTGGAAAATGAGGACTCGAAATTCTGTGTTCAAAGTTCCATTCTTTTTTAAACATTCTAAATTCTAGACAGTCATATTGTTTGCCTCCATCTGACATTAAGGTATCAGGAATTCCAAAGGTTGCGAACCATGATTTTAGTTCCTGAATTATATTGAAACTGGTAATACTTTTTAATTCCTTGAAGTCAAAAAATCCAGTATAGCCATCTGCAATGAGAATATAGTCCTTGCCTTTGAGGTGGAACAAATCTGTAGCTACTAAGCTCCATGGTCTTACAGGTGCTTTTTGCAGTGTTATAGGTTCTATTTGGTTATCATTTTGGATTTTAGCACACGCTTTACAAGCTTTACAAGCATTTGTTAAATCAGTTGTCATGTTGGGCCAAAAAACATTATCCCTTGCAAGTTTTATTGTTCCATTAATTCCTTTATGACTTAGGTGGCAATTCTTAATGACTATGGGAACCATAGCTTTTGGTACTAGTACTCTGTCATCTTTGAATATGAAGTTATCATACACACTAAGGCTCTCTCTATAGTACCAATATTTTTTCAATTTTTCTGGTAGTTTGTCTATTTTTTCCGGCCACCCAGTTAGTATAATTTTTTTCAAGTCTGTAAGTTCCTCACATTTGTCAGTTTCCAGTTTAAGCTCATCCTTACGTGCTTTTGTAAATGGTAGTATGGCACATATTTGTAAATTTTCTGTATTTAAGTCTTCAGAAGTTAGTTTCTCACAGTCCCTGCTAAGTGTGTCAGCTACATACATTTCTGTGCCCTTTTTATAAATCACCTTTGGACTGTAAGGTAAGATCTGATACATCATTCTCTGCAACCGGGGTGGTGCAGCAGTCAGTGTCTTTTTAAATATAGTTTCAAGGGGTTTGTGGTCTGATTCAATCGTCAGGTCCTTACAACCCCAGATATAAGTGTGAAATTTTTTACAAGCCACCAGGATTGCATTTGCCTCTTTTTCCAGCTGACTGTATCCCTGTTCTGTTTTAGTGAACGATTTAGCACAGTAGGCTATGGGCTTGTTATTTTGAATTAGGACTCCTCCGCAGGCATAGCTGCTGGCGTCGACTGAAAGTATGATTGGTGCTTTAGGATCATAAAATCCCAGAACAGGTGGGCTTTTTAAAAGTTCTTTTAGTTTTAAGAATGCCTTTTCCTGGGGTTGATCCCAAACCCAAACTACATCTTTATGGAGCAGTTCTCTTAATGGACTGGTGACATCTGCCATATTTTGTATAAACTTTGACATATAGGTGATTAATCCAAGAAATCTTTGCAATTCCTTTACATTTTCTGGCCGCTTGATTTTTGTTATGGTTTCTATTTTCTCTGGATCAGGTTTCAAGCCTTCGCTTGTAACTATGTGTCCAAGAAATTTAACTTCTTGAGTGCTGAACACACATTTTTCTTTATTTAGTTTGAGGCCAGCTTTTTTAAATGTTTCTAGTACTTTTTGTGTTATCTTTTCTAGTTCTTCTCTGCTGGAGGCATGCAAAAGTACATCATCCATTGACACTTCTGTGTTTTTTATGTCTGTAATCAGCGAGCTCATGACTTGCTGAAATACCTCTGGAGCTGATGCTAGACCGAAGGGCATTCTTAAACAAGAGTATCTTCCAAAAGGTGTACTGAAGGTCAGGTATTCTGAAGTGCGTGGTGTTACTTGTAATTGCCAAAAGCCTTTTTTACAATCCAATAGTGTAAACCATTTTGAGCCATGGATGCGTGCAGTGATTTCTTCAATGGTATTAAGTGGGAAAAATCTCCTTTTTAAATTTTTGTTTATTTCGGAAGGATCTAGACAGAGTCTTATTTTGTCATTTTTTTTAACAACTACCATTGGCGAGACAGCTGGAGTAGGCATAGTTACTGGTTTTATGATTTTCTGGGCTACCATGCTGTCTAATTCATCCTTTACTTGCTGTCTGATTGTATGTGGGATCTTCCGTGCTGGGCATATTGGTAACTTAGGGTTATCCACTAAATCAATGTCATATTTGTATTGTTTCAGGCAGCCAATCCCTTCAAATAAGTCATCATCTCGTGTAATAGCCTCAATGCGCCTTACCAATTTCATGTTCACACATGTTGATTTGCCGAGCACAGGTGTTACATCCTCTTCTACTACCATGTATGTAATTAGTTTACTTCGTCCTTTGATCATAGTCTTCATGTGTACTTCACCCAAGACCAGCATCTTGTGATTAGAAAAGGATGTCAAATATTTTGTGGTTGATGTCTTGATCTGCATTAGGGTCCTGTCAATTATTTTCCTGCTAACCACATTGCATTGACTGCCTGAATCAAGCTTAAATTTAACAGTGACATCATTAGGCAATGTGGCTTGCTCATACCAGTCTTCTACATCCACATCGTTTTCTGCATCTACTAATGATACAACAAACCCGCTCTCATCTTCATCACACTGCTGCACACATTCTACTGTTCTCGCTTTACAGCATTGAGTGAAATGATTTTTCCTGTTGCATCGCTTGCACACTTGTCTGAAGGCGGGACAATTTCTTTGCGCATGTGTAGTGTCGCATCGACTGCAATGAAAAGTTTTTTCGCTACTTTTATTTGTTTTGTTTCTTCTGTTACAGGTTACAGTTTCAACAACAACAGCTTGCTTCATTGTGCTCGCCTGTAGTTTTACTTGCTCTGCAGAGTGGCAGATTTCAATGGTCTTTTCTAAGCTTAAATTCTCTTCTGTTAGTAACTTCTCTCTAACTGAATCGCTTTGAATGCCAACTAGGATTCTATCCCTAATTAAGCTGTTTTCCAGTGTACCATATCCACAGTTTTTTACTCTACTTTTTAGCTCAGTGACAAAGTCGTCAAATGACTGGTCTTCTTTTTGCACTACACCATTAAACACGTATCTTTCGTACGTTTCATTTATCTTTGGTGTAAAATGATTTGTGAACTTATCTTTTATTAATTGTAGCTGTAGAACTTCGGTCTCTGATAAATTGAAAGTGTTGAAAATAACGGCGGCCTCCTGCCCGACGCACGACATAAACACAGCGACTTGTACTGATGGCTTCTTTTCTTCCAAATGAGTTGCGATGGCGTACCATTCGAACTGCTGGAGCCACAGTTTCCATGCTCTTGCGACATTTTCGTTTGTATTTATGACGAAATCCTTTGGTGGTTTCACATTATGGTCAGGCTTGTTTTCGTCGCCCATTTTCCTTACTTCAATCTGGTTTCGGCACCATGTAATATTAGTAAATAATACCACTTTGATATTTAATATATTTTGTATTAAATACAATCTTAAATCACAATTCTTTATTATGCAAGTAATCAGTGTGACCAACTTCAAATTAGAGATCCTGCCCTACTTAGGCAAGAAAACTGACAAATCCTGCCAAACTCCTATGCTGAAAATGTCGAAAACCTGCCAAAATATTTTTGATTGTGTATATTGCTCTGTAATCTTGTTTTCAAAAGAGAAGAAAAAAAAAGATAAACTGCTGAGTTTCTTGCGGCGTTTCTTCTCAGCAGATTCTTCCATTTTCCGAAGCGCTAGTAGATTCAGACATGTAAAAGAGCCTATATGGCCTACTTGCAAAATAAATTTTTCATTTTCATTTAAGATTTAAAATTGATACACACATATTTTTTTATACTATTACTTAAAACAATAAAATTCAAAGAGAAAAAAGGGAAGAAATTAAATTATTTCACACAACCTAGACACCAATTTCGAGTTACATGTTTTACAAAATACAAAATCTTCATCTTTTCACTTTAGCTATCCAGGACGAAAGTGCCGGATTCTGCTCCCACTCTGGGCGATATAATCCTTCATATTTGCGTTTCATGATAAATCAGCAACACACGAAATCTTAAATGAAAATAAATGTGTAGTGTTTCCGACTAATTAAGAAAACAAGTGACTGTTGAAAATTGAATGAGCTACAAATACAATAAGAAATGCTAAGGGAAATCCCCAAAACCATAGACGACGAAAACTAAGAATATTTATAAACTCTAAGCCAAAACAGAGTTCTTTAAGTTTCTTTTTTTCTGATATCGATATTGCAACCTACTCCTTTAAGACTGGGTTCACAATTAGAGTTTATGAGCGATAAAAACGCGGCAATGGCTGTCTCTGGTTGATCAATGGCCCAATCCCAACCCAATCTAAGGCTATAATGCCAAATGTGCCAGCTTATATTGCTATCCTGCCAAATACTGCCAGATTTCGAAAACTTCAACCGATCCCGCCAGAAGTCAAAATGACGGTCTAATCCTGCCAAAAAGGCAGGATCCTGCCACATATGGTCACACTGCAAGTAATGTTGATTAATGGCTGCGCGTCAAGACGTCATTGTGGCAGCTCTGGCGATCTGTCATAGGATGCGCGGGAGCGCAGCTGTCAGTTGCGGTCCAAAGTGTGGTCCGTGTCACTCTGACACGGCGGGGGCGAGCGAGCGAGCGAGCGGCAAGCCGACAGTCTCCTGCGATTTGCCTATGCCATAGGCAAGGCGGTCGAGCGTACCTACAGTGCGGAGTGGAACCCCCCCTGCCAAAACTGCAAGTGACCAATAATTGGAAACACTTTGCCTCGCATAATATTGTTGTCACCTAATAATGTTATGTTGTGTTGAATCATCGATTGTCCCCTTTTTCTCCAGCTGACACTGAAAACATTGCGGAAATCCGGTTATGTGGGCTACTCAGAATAATTCAATAATGTCTGTAAGGACCTAGTAGAGTTAAAGATCTTATGAAGACCTAGCTCTTCACTTTGACATGTGACGGAAAGACATACGCAACGATATGCAAATGGGATATGTTTAAAAAATGCTAGGAACATGTTTTTTTCCTTCTGCATGTAAGATTTCTATGCACAGTGAGTGATATTTTCTACTTTGTTTTGTCCTAGATACATAGTAACTAATGTATCTATTGTTGTATTGTATTGTAGTTCGTGTTGTGTGCCTTTGTGAAGTTTCTGTAAACTGTACGTCTTCATGTCGTTTTGTGATGAATAAAGAGTTGTTGTATCTTAGGAAACTTTTGTAAACCCCACTCACAGATACTTGTCGAATGTTCGATTGTGTAAAAATAAATGTATTGCTGGTAATATTTGTAATCTCATTGATGACCCTGTCCTGACTGACCTTCGACTACGCGACCCCTCCTCCCTGACTCGAAGGCTGGAGCCACCCTTGGTCTGATGATGGAGTAGGAAAGAAAAATGACGATAAATAAACCTCTAAAAAGAAAACGGTAAGACTTAGATTAAAAAGCTAAAAGTCATCTACATGAGCATGCGCAAACATGCCTAAAGCACTGCAGAGCCAGGAAAGTATAGCATACAAAGATTAACACAATTGAAAACGATATTTTATTAGCTGATCTCTTTATTACTTTAAATGGCAATACAATGTGCCAAAAAGAGAAGACTACATGCTCTAAGCCTCCTCTTCGATTGACACCCTACACACATGAATAGACAAAATGAAGTACATATAAATACCTTTGGTGTACTGTAGCATAATCTACGTTTTTCTTATTAATTTGCAGGTTTTACTAACTTGACGCCCACCAAACGCAACCATTTTGAAAGTTTTTGGTGTGCACACTAGACATGTACTGAGCTACGAGTAAGAATTGTTATTCGTAAGTAACGAGGCTATATCCAATAATGTCCTGCTTTAGTTCTTTAGTTCCCATTCTGTTTGCGCAATAAAGTAGCAACAATAGTACCTGTATTGTATTAACATACTGGCTAGAGTCACCATCCAGCTACCACTTTCCTTTTCAACCTTCTTATTTTATTTATGGGCCCACAACCAATTGGTATGCTAATATTTGTCAGCACTTCTTCATCTGACCAATCATACGTGTAATGTTAGACGTACTTAGGTATGAAGGCTTTGTATTTTTCTTATGATAAAGTTTTGTTGGAAAGGATTGTATTAGGATCAGTGAAATTTGCAAATTCTAAACTAATTTTGTTTCGCCCTATATGTTTGAGAGTACCATTTACAATCCCAGTAACAGTGCGACGTTTCAAGGAACGACCGACCGCTACAGGGTGAAGGATTGTCGCATCGTTATCTGCAGATATTTCTTTTTGAAATATCCCGCCCTTTTCCTAATTACACGTTTGATAGTTAAGTTTCTTCACTTGACAGTTGCCATTGCCACTGAGAAATTCTTTGTAAGTTTATTCTCTCCGAGAAAGGCAAAGAGGTCTATACCCATGTAGCAATGTCTTATGTGAAAAAGGCTTGAGCCTTTTTGTCATGAATTTCATGATGATAGAGGCCAAAGCCATGTCTTTCTTATTTTGGTTATTGTGATGGACGCATTTGATGACAGTGAATATAGATGATGACATTAAAATGCTGGTTTTTCATATATAAGTAGCTTTACATTCGCGACCAAATTTAAACAGGTTGGACAAAAACGATATAGTAAATTCGGTAGAAAGCGAACCTCCAAACAAACACCACATACGCTTTTGGTTCTGCGAAGAAGTATTTCCTGCCCTAACTAGCGTTTCAAAGTCATCATTCACTGTCAGCAAATGCATCTATCACCATAACCAAAATAATTGAAGACACGACATGGCTGTATGAGTTCAGACCTCTTTGCCTTTTCCGAAGACGATAAACTTACAAAGAATTTCTCAATGGCAACTGTCATCAAGTGAAGTAACTGCCACACAGATTAGAGAGATAAAGAAAAAATTTTGGTTACAGTCTACTAACTCATCAAATCAATCAATTAAAGCAAAAATCATCTTGTTACGGCTCGAGCCTACAAAAATAGTATTTTACATATTGCTACTTCCAAACAACACATTGCCTTATGTTTTGGGCAGGCGCTTCAACGCCGCAATGAGTTGCAATATTGCAACTGCTGCCAGTCTGAATCTTACCATGGAAAAGACAAGATATTACATTATCAAAATTGTATAGTCGACCAAGTAATTGCTTGACCACTTTTGAACTTTATCCCTTTGTAATACGGTCGAAAAGTGCCCAAGCAATTTCTTGGTCGACTATACATCGCTATATCGAAGATTAAAGTTTTATCTACTGAGTTTTCGTCCAAAGAAAATTCCATTCCTCTGTTAAACGAGGCAACACATCTTATTCTATCATGGTTTTGTCTCTTTCTTCGTTATGTCCCTTCTACAACTATAACTCAGAGAGGGAGAAGCATATTACATTTATTTATTATGAGAGAGAATCCCTCTAACAGCCACAATTTAAAAAAGGCATTGCCATAAGGAATTGTTAATAAAAAACGTCAAAATAATTCAATTATTATGTACTGGTTTTGCCCGCGACTTCGTCCGCGTAGACTTGTTTGATTGAAACATGCAATCTGCAATATTTCCTGGACAAATAAATTAGAATTAGTTGCTTTGCTGCTCATGACGTCACGGCGGCGCATAACTCACTTATCGCTATCCCGTGGGAACTATGCATTTTTACGGGATAAAAAGTATCCTATGTGTTAATCCAGGTTATAAAATATATGTGTGCCAAATTTCATCCAAATCCATTTAGTTGTTTTTGCGTGATTGAGTAACAAACATCCAAACATACAAACTTTCACATTTATAATAATAATTTAGTAGGATGAAAAAATCGAATAGTTAAAAAAGCCGAATTGGCCTTATGGCCTCAGTCTATTTAAATGCTACAGGTACGTCCCGGGCACGGTATATACGTGTGCAATATATATTTCATCTGTGTATCTTTTATAGTTTTCGAGAAAAAGTGACTGTGAACTGTGACAAACGGACGGACGAAACTATAAGGCGTCGTCCTAATAAGTGGCTAACGATTATTATACTCATCCCTAATCCCTTGCTGTAGGATTCTGCCTCTAGGAATAATAAATATCTTACTTTTGACATATGACATAAAAAGATTTCGGCCAGCAACAGATTTTATTACTAACTGGCAACAGGCATTTCATTCATATTTCGTACAAGCGACTGACTCCGTTTCCAACGACGCGCGACTGTGAGAACAGTCAAAAATAATAATTTTAAGTTTCACTTATTGATATTGCGTGTTTGAACTAACTCTTTTGCTTTGTAAAAAAAGGGTATTTTAAGCTCGTTGCCATTTTTATACACCTATTTTATTTCAGGAGTTCCATCAGTGTCTATTGGTTCCCATAATCCTTTGACCTCAACATGGCTAGTTTGGCGTTATACCCTTTCTTTTGAGATCACATGTGCATACCTGAGTTACAAACATACATACATAGACTGCTAAAAACAAAACACTTTCTTTAGGCTTTGCAGTAATCTGGTAAAAATAAACACAACTAATTGTGGATGTCCTCCTTTTTTAAAGTCTCTTACTACGAATAAATACTAGGGTTGGTTAAAATATACTTAGAGGAAAAATTGTGCATGTTTGTTTATTCTATTAACAATTTCCTATTAACAACGATAAGACAAATGCTTCTAGAAATAAAGGGAACACTTAATATTCTAACTTACCGACTGACTATTAACCATCATCATATTTGCTGATGGAAAAATCCATACAATTGTACAACAAAACTCCTAAGAAACAATTGAATAAAAAGATTTAGAATGACTTGGTTTATATTGACATTTTTTACTTTGTTTATGACTATAGGTGTCCCCTTTCATAGACTTTTATGTCTGACATATATTCTAAATACTCTACAAACTACACAGGCAAAATGTTCTATCTATAAATCTAAATAAATTGCCTACTAATTATTTTACATTTACCATATTGACCAGACAGTTTCATGTTTTTCTTTGGATTAAGCCCATAACTGTGGTCATGACTTATATGTTTCATGTTTAGTGCTATCTCAACTGCAAAAGTAATAAAACAAATATCAAAGTAGGATAATGATCCTATTTCATTGGAAATGTAAGTAATATCAGTGGATACTACATTATTTCTTATTTTATAACAGTAATACTGTGATTTGATTATAATTGTAATTATACTATTAATGCAGTAATAGTTAATAATAATGAGCATACCGTCTGCTTCAGTCCATTTTCTTTTTTGGGTTGTCAACTCGGTATTAATTTGCACAGCAACAGCATAGGAATGATCTCCTGGTGTCTGGACAGCTAAAATGTAAAAAAATACAAATTTATAACTTTTGTACTACCTACGACATAATAAATATCTCGGTGCTATGTTTTTATAGTGGTAGCTAGTTGCACACTGTATAGCCAGTTGCAAGTTAAAGTATGAATTTTTGTCTTAATTGTGTTTCGGGAACGATAACAATAAATAAACCTTTGAAAGATCACCTCTTAATGGATTATTTATCCTGAAAAATTCACAGAAAAAGAAGATTAAGGTCCAATATCAAGAGATTCAATTACTTCCATCTAGTGCCGTAACTAGAGCGATGCCAGAGGTGCTCGAGCACAGGGCGTAAGCCCTGAAGGGGTGCAGAAATATCCAGGACTACGTTTTGGGTCACGCATGGTAGTCAGTGGTATATTAAAGAGCGCAGCCACCGTTATAGAAGCTGGCACCGGGCGCATAAAGGCTAATTATGACACTGCTCCAAACAGAGCATGCCGTAGTGCTTACCCATCATCATCTGCAGCCATGATAAGTCCAGTATTGGACATAGGCCTTCCCTAATTCTCGCCATCTTGTTTTGCTGTTAGTCTCTCGATTCCACTACTACTTGGCTTACCCATACTACTTGGGAACCATGGATATGCTTACTTGTATTTAAGTATCTCCATATCTATGGTTTCAATTACTCTGGTACAAACATTCATATTCATCATACGAATGGCTGTCCTTATCAGTATTCCAATCCGCAAACTTCAACTTCTTAGTGAAATAGCACTTTTGCCTAGTTAATTTATGTTAGAAAAACTCATTGGTACATCAAACTAGGTTTGTTTTAATCACATAAACATCCCATTAACTGAACTACTAAACCACCAACACTTTCTATATCAAATTTACAATTCAGTAACAATATTATTTCTAAATCCATACTTAATATAAATGATTTACAGGAATCCATACAAGAGAATGAATACTTACAGACAGTAACAGGACAAGCGGGTTTGCGAGTTGACATTTCCTGTTCGGTAAATAGTGTGGGCCATGAGAATGGAATTCTCTTATCGCCCTTGAAAAACTTTTCTTCAAAGTGAAGTTTGCATACCTGAAAAATACAAAGATAGGTGTAGGGTGTTAACTTAGGAAAAATTATACTAAGAATATTTCATGATTCACACACCAAACTTCACACCTAAAAGAATGGGTCAAAATATTTGAGAATGTACTTGTTAGTAACATTTTGGTTTCGTAGTGTAACTAGTCATCTTTATTCAATTGAAGGACTTCACTTTATAACACTTGAATCTATTGATTATGTTCTTAAAAAAATACTACATCAAGAACAATTATTTCACTGTAAGCTCAACACTAAAATCTTTTTCCCAGGCAGGCACCACAGGCTTTCAGGTACTTTATGTATGAATCTATATAAATATCTAAGCTGAGCGTACATTAACCCTTATAACTCATAATAATAACTTACGCAGGAGTTGCGATCAATGCGGTTCCGGTGCATAAGCGACGACGTCAACCTTGAGCTGCGAGACCTCAGAAGGTCCATCCATACTTGCTCCAGGTGTTTGCTCCGGGGCCACCAGCACACACTTGCTGTCTGGGATGTAGATGAACAGCCGTCGACGAGGCACCTTCTGGCACGAGACATTTCTGAAAACACAAAAAGCAACCTACAAAACACCCACAGAAATTAAGTAAAATCACAAAACTTTTCTTTCCACAAGATAGCAGCTTGTGAAGCTGGTGACTGGTATTCTGCAACAAATAATAAAAGTTGAGTCGCTATTTAGGCCAATAAATCTTTCTTTCGCAAATTGAAAAAGAAAATTCGCATAAGAAAATGTCAACCGAAAATTAACGGTCAAAGTGATTTTTTTTAATTTTCTACGTCGTGTTGGCAGCAGGATATACAGACCAAATTTTATTTTTAATCTTCGCATTTACTGTCAATTTCAATTTCAACGCTGTCAATAGTGTCAAATCTGACGTTGATCCAACGGTATCCCAACCTTTAGAACTGAAAATGAATTCTATAACAAGCAGATAAGTTTGACATTAGGTTTCTTAAAAAAGTGGCATCTCTACGGTCGGCTCAAATGTATGGCTGTTTCCTAGCCGTGAACTGCCAAACGTGTAGGTAATTTTTGTAATTTTGTTGTGGTTTTGTTTCGGGCTTTAGGGTTACATTTTAGATTGTTATGTTATATGCGAAAATACGAGTTTTCTATAATAATAACTAATTTTACATTAACAAAAGCAATTGTACGTAATCCGGTCGTGTGGTGTTTGAAGCATTGTTTCAATTCAGGGCGTATTGTACTGTACACGATTGAGAAGTGCTGTCCATAACACCCGAGCTGGTAGCGAGTAAAGCGCCGGCGCAGCGCGTTGCGGCCGCGTGGCCGCGCTCGAGCAGCATGTCGCCGGCTCGGGCCGGCGGGCAGGAGGAGGTGGGGTGGGGGCGCGAGGGCGCGCGCGGCGTGAGCGAGGCGGCCGCGCGCGCAGGCCTGTACGCCGGCCACGAGGTCAAGCAGGAGCTCGTCTTGGGCCCCGAGCTGCTGCAACCACAGGATATAGTCTACTCCATACCAGGTACTGTTCAGAGTCTATCTATCACTATGTGTGCCGTCCCACACATAGTGATAGTGAGAAAGGCTTCTTATTATTATTATTATTATTATTATTTGTAATGCACAGGCAGCTTTAAGCTGGTGCGTGCATATCATTGTCCACTTGTGTTATTGATCTAAATGTTTGTCTAGTCTATTTTTAAAAGAGTTCACTGAGGGAAAGAAAGAAAGAATCACTGTCTCGGGTAAACTGTTCCACACTTTCACTACGCGGTTCGCCTGGAAGTGGTATCTGGGCTTGCTAGTACTTAGAGTGCGTACCAGTTTCAGAGAGTGTCCTCTCAGCCTCTCATTCTGGTTCCGGGTAAATATGTCACTTAGTGCAGGTACATTGTAGTGTCCAGTTAGGATCTTGTAGGTCTCGATCAGATCGCCACGCTGTCTCCGTTGCTCCAGAGTTGTCAGGCCCAATTCCCTCAATCTGTCTTCATACTCTTTGTTGCGAAGAGAAGGGACCATTTTTGTAGCCCTCCTTTGCACTTTCTCCAACAGGAATATGTCTTTTTGGAAGTATGGACTCCAAATTTGGAAGGCATACTCCAACAAAGGTCTTATGTAGGTCTTGTAAAGTTCAATGAAAAGGTTCTTGTCTATGCAAGCGAAAGCTTTCCGAATTAAATATAAGATGGAGTTGGCTTTTCTTGTAATACCTAATATGTGTTCTTCCCATTTCAAGTTTTCAGTAATAGTAACACCCAGATCTTTTTGTGAGGAAACACGCTGTAAAGTTTTCAGGCCAATATTGTAGGTATACTTTGGATTGTTATTCCCTATATGAAGCACAGTACATTTATCTGCATTTAAACTTAAAAGCCAGTCTTTTGTCCATTGCAGAACACGATCCAAGTCCTGTTGAATGACATTGTGGCTGACGAGTGGGTTTCCCATTATTTTTGTGTCATCAGCAAATAAAAATAGTCTGGCGTCGACAATTTGATTTAAGTCTGTCAGGAACAGTCCAAACAGCGTCGGCCCGAGCACCGAGCCTTGAGGGACCTACTACTTGGGATTCTTGTCCATACAAGAAATCTGATCCACATGCAATCTCCATGCAAGTTCATACAGGGCTTACATATGTATCCAAGTCATTTGACTACAATGTTATTCATAAATCTTATAAACAATAGCTACTCCTTACTAAAGTTGCATTTTCCTTGTGGTCCTTCTGGTGGTCCTTTGGCCTGTTATCTTAGATCGGGTGGCAGGGTAGTGCCCCCGCCAAGTCGAGCGCGAAGCAAACACTGCCGTACCATTCTTTGCTGGAACCATTTCGCCGCATTTTCAGGCCCCTATTTGAGAACCTCTGGATAAGACCAGAATGCAGAAATTTTCGTCGTCCAGTAAGCTATAATCACATACTTAAAATCCAAAATTTCAAGTCTGTAGGTCATTTAGTTCCGAAGTAAAGCGAAAGCAAAGTTTCACATTTATGACACTCACTCATGATCATCAGAATAGAACTAGTACTTCCCATAAACTCAGAGAGCTGAAATTTGGTACAGACTTAGGGTTTAATATGGAAAGGGAAAACTATAAAAACTAGGATAATCGAAGATCTAGAGTACCTGGTGATCCTGATTAGAAAACACGAGAGCCCAACCAAACTATTAGAGATAGACATACCGCCTTTACAAAAAATATTCAACTTGGTGGGCCGCTTCATTTGATGTCAAAATTTGAAGGCCTGATGTATCTGATGAAGAACCCTCAGCTGGTCTCAGCTGTATTAGAGATTTGGTAATGCCCCCTTCTACTATTGGTACCTACATGAAAAAAATTCAAAAATTCAGCGTAGTGGGACACATCTTCTATTTTAATCTAGCCTATAGCGTCCCACTGCTGGGCGAATGCCCACGTTTCTGCAAAAAGAAGTGAAATCCCACCAAAAACATTACTACATTAGCGACATTTGCTGATGATACAGCTATAATGGCCGTTGGAAACACTCGCCTAGAAGCAACAGAAAAGGTCCAAGCCGCTGTTAACAAAATCCATGCATGGACGAAGAGATGGCGTATTAAGCTCAACGAAACAAAGTCGATTCATATTAACTTTACTAATAAACAAGAACAGTATTGTCCAATATACCTTAATAACAAGAGCATACCATATGGAAACACAGCAAAGTATTTAGGCATGACCCTTGACGCAAAGCTTCGCTGGAAGGCCCACGTCAAAAAGAAAAGCAATGAACTCGAAATACGGTTCAAAAAGATGTACTGGCTATTTGGAAGGCATGCCAAACTATCAGTACACAATAAATTATTATTTTACAAACAAGTCCTCATGCCAGTTTGGACATATGGCATACAGCTTTGGGGTTGTACCAAAAAGAGTAATATCCTGATAATTCAAAGGTTCCAAAATAAAGTACTGAGGGAAATTGTGGATGCACCTTGGTACGTCAGAAATGATGATCTCCATCGGGACCTCAACATAGAGGTCGTCGATAAAGTCATCAAAAAGTATGCAGAAGCCCATGAACATAGACTTCATCATCACGTGAATGTCGAGGCGATCCAGCTTCTTGACAACACAGACATAGTGAGAAGACTCAAAAGAACTAAGCCCGTTGAGTTAGTTCAGTGAAAATAAAAGACTATAGTGTAAGTGCAAACCAGTGCTACCAATAAAGGTCACACGAACAAAGTGCCTTCCCCTTAAATAGAGACATTAAGAAAAGTGTTAATGGACACATTCTTACATACTTTATTGTATAAAACTAGGTCAATATTTAAATTACTCATCAGCCTTATAGGAGGCTAGATTGTAATCGTATTAGGGTATTTAATATTTATGTAAGTACGCTAAAGTAAAAAAAAAAACCAAAAACATTCTGTAAAAAACTAGCCAAGTCTCGATGGAGCTGCTTGTTTATCTCTAAAAAGTAATGAAATCTAGACAAAGTCGTGCCAAATCTAAGGTTCCTTACTGCAATTTCTTTATTATTATAGCTAATGTTGTGTGACTTGGCTGTTGAAGGGTACACAGGGGTATATGGGTTATGGCGTGTGGCGGGAGATATATTATTTAATTAATTTATATGATTGTTTAATTAATACTACTGTTTTAAATTTCAGTTCCATTAAAAAAAGAAGACCCAGACAGTTTGGAGCAGGAGCCACGGCAGGCAGGTACCGGTCTCGGGGAGCGCCCGCGCTCCGATGCCGGCCGCCAGCCGCCGCCCGCGCTCAGAGCCTGCAGCGTCCGCCTCGAGCGCCTCGCGCGCCGCGAGCCGCACTCGTGCAGCGCGTGCCACAGAACGTTCTGGCTTCCATCGACTCTGCTGAGCCATCCCTGCAGCCCGGCCGAAGGAGGAACCAGCAAGGAAACGCATCAGAGTTACACCCAGAAAAACATTTGCACTTCTGACTCTTGTAAAATGGAGTTTGTGTATAAAAGCCTTCTAATAGACCACAAGCAGATGAGCTCGGGGGACAAACTACACTCCTGTGCCCTATGCAAGAAACAGTTCCTGACATGCAGTAGTCTGAAGCAGCACGCAGTTGTTCACATTCACAAAGATGCTAAAGCTTTCTCTTGCGAAATATGTGATCAGCATTTTTTGGGTAAGCATCCTTTATTTATTTATTTAATAGGACCTTAAATAATGAGTATACTAATACAATACTAATTTAGAACAGTATATGGACCATGCATAAAGCACACTAATGCTAAATCTGTAAAACACGAAGTCTGATGGAATTCATAAACTGCACCCTTTTAAGAGGCAAGTTTAGTTTAATTTAGGCTCAACTATTTACATATGGAGAGTTTTTTAAGGTATTGGGAATCTCAGTATTTCATGTGCACATTCAATATTATTTGTTTATATTGATTTCAGTTTAAATGTCTTTACTGTCTGAAGAATTTAAAAAAGTTCAACTTGAGATAATTTATACATATGAGGACAGACAGGTACTAAGGTATCGTTACTAAAGTAAGGTACAGGCCAAAGGAGTACAAGTGATCCAACTGAGTTTTTGAGACATCTGCGTTGTCCATCAGATGATGACTATAAATAATGGATTTCATTGACATGCGGTGACAACACAAACAAAAATCTGGGGCATTGGGAAGGACTCGACTCATGTCACGCTCTTACCAATCAGGCAACATTTTGTTCCCAAACAAAAACCCAACATCCTTGAGACTGTTAACAGCACAAAGTATTTTTTGCCTTATTTCAGACCCAATGAACTCTGGAGCACCAGAAGACGTGACGCAGGAGTCAATGCAGCCCGCGCTCAGAGCCTGCAGCGTCCGCCTCGAGCGCCTCGCGCGCCGCGAGCCGCACTCGTGCAGCGCGTGCCACAGAACGTTCTGGCTTCCATCAGCTCTGCTGAGCCATCCCTGCAGCCCGGCCGAAGGAGGAACCAGCAAGGAAACGCATCAGAGTTACACCCAGAAAAATATGTACTCGTGTGACACTTGTCGCAACGAGTTTGTTCACAAAAGGCTTCTGATAGATCATATGGGCACACACGCAGGGGCGAAAACTTACTCCTGCAATGTTTGCAACCAACTGTATACAAGTCGTAATAGTCTGGAGCGGCATGCAGTTGTTCACACAGGCAAGAAGTTTATTTGCGACATTTGCAACAAACAGTTTTTGTATAAGTTAGATTTACAACAACATATCTACCTTCATACTAGAGAGAGACCACATTCTTGCCAGATCTGTAAAAAACAGTTTTCACGAAAATTTCGCTTAACTACACATATCCGAATTCACACAGGAGAGAAACCATACGCTTGCCTAATCTGTAAACTCAAATTTCCGCGTAAAGATACTTTAGATCAACATGTGAGTCGCCATACTGGTAAGAAACCACATTCTTGCCAGTTCTGTAAGCGCAATTTTTATTCAAAAAGTAGTTTAAATGGACACTCGCGCATTCATGCTGGTAACAAACCACACTCTTGCCAGATATGTAAACGCAAATTTACGAGGAAAGGTACTTTAAATCGTCATAAGCGCATTCATACTGGCGAGAAACCATATTCTTGTCAAATCTGTAAAAAACAATTTTCACAAGAAAATACTTTAACTGTACATATGCGTACCCATACAGGTGAGAAACCATATTCTTGTCAAATCTGTAAAAAACAATTTTCAAAACAAAATACTTTAACTGTACATATGCGTATCCATACAGGTGAGAGACCATATTCTTGTCAAATCTGTAAAAAACAATTTTCAACACAAAATAGTTTAACTGTACATATGCGTATCCATACAGGTGAGAAACCATATTCTTGTCAAATCTGTAAAAAACTATTTTCACAAGAAAATACTTTGACTGTACATATGCGTACCCATACAGGTGAGAAACCATATTCTTGTCAAATCTGTAAAAAACAATTTTCAACACAAAATAGTTTAACTGTACATATGCGTATCCATACAGGTGAGAGACCATATTCTTGTCAAATCTGTAAAAAACAATTTTCACAAGAAAATTCTTTGACTGTACATATGCGTACCCATACAGGTGAGAAACCATATTCTTGTCAAATCTGTAAAAAACAATTTTCACAAGAAATTACTTTAACTGTACATATGCGTATCCATACAGGTGAGAGACCATACTCTTGCCAGATCTGTAAACGCAAATTTTCGCAAAAAGGTGCTTTAGATCATCACATGGAAACCCATACTGGTGAGAAACACCCTTGTAAAATTTGTAAAAAACTATTATCACGGAAGTATTTGCCGAAGCATATGCGATTGGAACACACGGGCGGGATCCTTCCCCTGCCTCTACTATAGATATATGAGTCGCCACACTTGTGAGAAACCACATTCTTGCCAGATCTGTACACGCCAATTTTCGACAAAAGGTTATTTAGAGCAACATACGCGCATTTACACTGGTGAGAAACATTTTCCTTGCGAAATCTGCCTTTTCTGGGGGGGCACGGTAGTGCCCCGGCCAAGTCGAGCAAAAAGAAGCGGCACGGCCGTACCATCTTTTTCTCAAAGCAGTTCAGTCCATTTTCGACCCCCTATAACTTCGTTGTGGATTAAACTAGAAGCCTGTATTTTCAGTAACCAAGCAGGCATTGTATAAACACGGAATATTTCCAATTTCATTTAATTTGAACCTGTAGTTTAAGAATTATAACTAGTCAAAGTTTCTTAATTTGTCACTGACTGACTGACCGATCATCTAAAGTTTAAAGCACCTCTAGTGGACATAGAAGCTTCAAATTTAGAATACAATTAGCGTTTAGTGCATAAATTAAGTAAAAACCTAAATATTTTGCAATTTCTGTCCAGTTTTCTAAATACACCAACTGTATAAATAACTTTGTAATCCGCGTTCATATTATTTATTATTATTACAAAGTTAATATTATGCGAGCGGGATGCTCGCACATGTGAATGCGATATAAGTTTGCGATTTTTGTTTATAATTTCGATGACTACCTGTTATTATTTTGATGATTGGAAGGCTTACTCATTGGTTTACCAATATTATTTGCCAACGATTCGAGCGTTGTTTGTGTACCTGTAGCTCAAAAAGTAGTACCAGAAAAGAAAAAGAGGAAGAGTACCTACAAAAATAAGAAAAGCTCATAAGACAGAGAGAGGACTTTAAGAAAATCCGTTGTTAGTATTTAAGAAGTACTTAGAAGGAACCGGAAAGGAAAAGAAGAAGGATTATCTACAAAAAGAAATGAGATGCCATCAAAAACAAAACTTGTAAAAAAAACCAAGTCTCGCAACTCAGTTCCTCTACCGTAAAAAGTTGTGAGATCCATGTAATACCAAGTCGGTTGGTTTATTCAGTCCTTACTTAAGGGACCTTCTGTCTTAAGTTATTATGTAATTAGCTAATCTAACAACATCTTCTACATCTACATATTATATTAACTAGTAAGTAGTAATAGTGTAGCTTTCTATCTGTGAAAGAATTTTCGAAATCGGTTCAGTAGTTCCAGAGATTACCCCCTACATACAAACAAAAAAACAAACTAACAAAAAACAAACAAACAAAGTTAACCTCTTTATTATATTAGTGTGCAATTCTTGCACAGTCTGTAAAGAAAAATATTTACAAAAAGTCTTTCAATTAACATATCCGAATGCACATTAGCAAATCCCACCAAGAGAGACACATAACACTCTTGTGAGATCTTTTATTTTATGTTCTGAGATACAGCCGTACTGGCGAGACGCCTTGCCAAATCTGTTAAAAATAAATCAGATAAAGTATTTATCTAAACATACCAATATACACAAGAGAAACCACATTCACACCAGATCTGTAAACGTAAGTTAGGCAAACAATAATTTACGCATTCATTCTTGTGAGAAACACCCATGTAAATTAAGTAAAAAACAATTTTCATAGAAATTTTTGAATAGGCAACAACGAACTGCCAATGCCATGTTTGCTGTAAAAAGGAGGGCGAGGCGCGGCTGCGTCGACGCGCGCTGCTGCTACCAAAACCACAGAATAAATAATAGTACTAAACTTACAGAAACTTCTCTTTAACGACCACGATTAAACGAATTCCAACTTAATTAATACGGACAAAAAGTTCGTATTACTTTATACACCATGCGCCAGGCGGCGCGAGTCAAAAGGAACGCGCCGCCCGCGCCCACCTTCCCCCTGCCACTCCCGGCGACACCCTAGGGTTGCGCGGCATTCGGTTTCAATTACTCTGACTCGGCGGGGGCTAGCGAGCGAGCGAGCGGCAAGCCGACAGCCTCCTGCCATTTGCCTATTCCATAGGCAAGGCGGTCGAGCGTACCTACAGTTCGGAGTGGAAACCCCCTGCCAGAACTGCAAGTGACCAATAATTGGAAACACTTTGCCTCGCATAATATTGTTTTCACCTAATAATGTTATGTTGTGTTAAATCATCGATTGTCCCCTTTGTCGCGATGTCTCGCGAATACTTTATATGGCAACCCTAAAATGACGTCACGGTGCAGTGAGAACCCCGCTGTCATTATCTATCAAGTGAGTCCGTTTGAATGTTCTTTACTGAGTGATAATAGTTTAATTTGTGTGGAAAGACAGTGTGCAAAAGCATCATCGCGTGTTACAACGAAAGCTAAGTATTCTAGTTGTCTTCAGGAGAGATGCATTCCAAGTATTGTGTTCATATTAACCCTTAAAGTAACTAAGTATCTTAATGTGCAAACTACCTAAATGTTCCAAGCATCGTGAAAGCATTCCACTTAAAGATCTGAATGTTAGAGTAAAGTAAACTATTATCTTCTGAGTAATTAAACATAATGCCCGATCGTCTAATAACACGAAACACAGTCTAATCAACTCAACATGTCCACTAAGTATCTTATTTAAAGCTTCTCGAATCCACGGAGTCACAATTATGTTACCAGCCCGAAAGGGGCTTTGCACCACCGGCCTATGCTGCGGCTGGTGCAGTGAGACCCTGGTAAGGTCATGGCACCAGTCGTGTGTAGCGCATAAGGTATGAGAATCCGCGCCCCTAGTTTACCAGCCCAAAAGGGGCTTTGCACCACCGGCCTATGCTGCCGCTGGTGCAGTGAGACCCTGGTAAGGTCATGGCACCAGTCGTGTGTAGCGCATAAGGTATGAGAATCCGCGCCCCTAGTTTACCAGCCCAAAAGGGGCTTTGCACCACCGGCCTATGCTGCCGCTGGTGCAGTGAGACCCTGGTAAGGTCATGGCACCAGTCGTGTGTCGCGCATAAGGTATACGAATCCGCGCCCCTAGTTTACTAGCCCGAAAGAGGCTCAGTAAGACTGACAAGGATTATCGTCAAGTCACATTGACAGCTTATTTACCATTATTAACCCTCATGACTAGACTCTATTACTATGACTGACATATCTCTACTCATAACAATTAACTTCATTATGATCTAAATACTTGGAAATGACATTATCTTTCAGTAATATAAATAGTCACCCCGGCCACAAGCTAGAGGTGTGACTCGTTGACAGAGGCACCACATGCAGTGGTGTCATCTGTCCCCTAAATCAACAGATGGCGAAGCAGTAAACCTCACACATCAGATAAGCAGTCCCAGAAGGCAATGGAATAGTCTAACCGTACCAATATGTAAGTCATATTATTATATTTTAATTTGATGATATCACACACAATGATTGTCTAATAAGTACTTGTCGCCCAAGAATGCCGAACCCAGGCAGATATATATATACGTGGCGACACCCTTTTTCTCCAGCTGACACTGAAATTATTGCGGGAAATCGGTTACGTAGGCTACTCAGAATAATTCAATAATGTCTGCAAGGACCTAGTAGAATTACAGATCTTATGAAGAACTAGCTCTTCACTTTGACATGAGGCGGAAAGACTTCTGACCGACAAATCTTAAACGACGCCGGCGCATACACAACGATATGCAAATGGGATATGTTTAAAAAATGCTATGAACATGTTTTTTCCTTCTGCATGTAAGATTTTTATGCACAGTGAGTGATATTTTCTACTTTGTTTTGTCCTAGATACATAGTATCTATTGTATCTATTGTTGTATTGTATTGTAGTGCGTGTTATGTGCCTTTGTGAAGTTTCTGTAAACTACGTCTTCATGTCGTTTTGTGATGAATAAAGAGTTGTATCTTAGGAAACTTTTGTAAACCCCACTCACAGATACTTGTCGAATGTTCGATTGTGTAAAAATAAATGTATTGCTGGTAATATTTGTAATCTCATTGATGACCTTCGGACCCTGACTGACCTTCGACTACGCGACCCCTCCTTCCTGACTCGAAGGCTGGAGCCACCCTTGGTCTGATGATGGAGTAGGAAAGAAAAATGACTATTTATTATTCGTAGGTAACGAGGGCATATCCAATAATGTCCTGCTTTAGTTCTTTAGTTCCCATTCTGTTTGCGCAATAAAAGTAGCAACAATAGTACCTGTATTAACGTACTGGCTGAGTCACCATCCAGCTACCACTTTCCTTTTCAACCTTCTTATTTTAATTATTGGCCCACAACCAATTGGTATGCTAATATTTGTCAACACTTCTTCATCTGACCAATCATACGTGTAATGTTAAACGTACTTAGGTATGAAGGCTTTGTATCTTTCTTCTGATAAAGTTTTGTTGGAAAGGATTGTATTAGCATCGGTGAAATTTGCAAATTCTAAACTAATTTTGTTTCGCCCTATATGTTTGAGTGTACCATCCCAGTAACATTGCGACGTTTCAAGAAACGACCGACCGCTACAGGGTGAAGGATTGTCGCATCGTTATCTGCAGATAATTCTTTTTGAACGTGTATCACAAAGGATGACACATCAGTTTTTGATATTGAGGACGACCAATTGGCACACGAGAAGTATCATTATTGGCATTGTTGCTTTGACTATTAATAATTGCAGTTGACTGATTATTTAAGTGGCCTGTATGGTTTGACAAAGAACTTGAAGCAACAACTTCATCTATTTTCTTTTCATCGTCTTTTTCGTTTATTAAACATTGACAATCTGTAACCTTGTCTCTTTTACCTCCTGTCCTTTTTCGTTTATGACACGAACTGCATTTTGCAGTAATATGTTTGCGTTTTAAATTGTTCGCATCTGATGCAGAGCAGTCAGTATCTGTGGATGATTCTAAAACATCTATTAAGATGTCCATAGGTGATGTAGCAATTTTTTCGCTATGTTTATCATCGTTCGCAAGACGTATTGAATGCGATAGCCCCCCTCCAGGGTCATCGGGCGGGTCGCCCATATTTTTAGTGAAAAAAAAAACTACTTCCCAGAATTTACAATAAAACTATTTACAAAATAACAAAAACTACAAGTTAAATAATACAAATGTACAATAAAAACGACTGAACACCAATCCTTAGCAAATTAGTTTAAATTAGCAATTTCCAGAACAAAAATCCGCGTCCGCTTCACACGAAGTTTCCCGCCCTTTTCCTAATTACACGTTTGACAGTTAAGTTTCTTCACTTGACAGTTGCCATTGAAATTGAGTATTTCTTTATAAGTATAAGTTTATTCTCTCCGAGAAAGGCAAAGAGGTCTAAGCCCATCCATTCATTCAAGACATAGGTCTTATGTAAAAAAGGCTTGAGCCTTTTTTACATGAATTTCATGATGATAGAGGCCAAAGGGCCTGGACCCCAATTCTCGGGTCATGCGAGACGCTATCTCGCATGCCACATACGTCAAAAATGACAGATTTCCTTGGGATTTGACAGTTATTCTCGTGCGAGATTAATCTCGCATGAACCCAGAATAAAGCCATGTCTTTAGTTATTTTGGTTATGGTGACGAACGCATTTGATGACAGTGAACATAGATGACATTAAAATGCTGGTTTTACATATATAAGTAGCTTTGCATTCGCGACCAAATTTAAACAGCTTGGACAAAAACTATATAGTAAATTCAGTAGGACACGAACCCTCAAACACACACCACATACGCTTTTGGTTCTGCGAAGACGTACTTTCTACCCTAACCAGCGTTTCAAAATCATCATTCACTGTCAGCGGCCTTTTTCACATTGGACATGGCTGTATGAGTTTAGACCTCTTTGCCTTTTCCGAAGAGGATAAACTTACAAATAAATTCTCAATGGCAACTGTCATCAAGTGGAGAAAAGACACTGCCATTACTGCCAAACGTATAGTTAATTTTTGTAATTTCGTTGTGGTTTTGTTTCGGGCTTTTTTTAGATTATTATAAGCGAAAATACGAGTTTTCTATAATAATAACTAATTTTACATTAACAAAAGCAATTGTACGTAATCCGGTCGTGTGGTGTTTGAAGCATTGTTTCAATTCAGGGCGTATTGTACTGTACACGATTGAGAAGTGCTGTCCATAACACCCGAGCTGGTAGCGAGTAAAGCGCTGGCGCAGCGCGTTGCGGTCGCGTGAGCGCGCGAGCAGCATGTCGCCGGCTCGGGCCGGCGGGCAGGAGGAGGCGGGGTGGGGGCGCGAGGGCGTGAGCGAGGCTGCCGCGCGCGCAGGCCTGTACGCCGGCCACGAGGTCAAGCAGGAGCTCGTCTTGGGCCCCGAGCTGCTGCAACCACAGGACATAGTCTACTCCATCCCAGGTACTGGTCAGAGTCTATCTATCACTATGTGTGCCGACCCACTATAGAAAGGTTTCTTGTATGGAATCTGATCCACTTGCAATCTCCATGCAAGTTCATACAGGGCTTACATATGCATCCAAGTCATTTGACTACTATGTTATTCATAAATCTTATAAACAATAGCTACTTCTTACTAAAGTTGCATTTTCCTTGTGGTCCTTCTGGTGGTCCTTTGGCCTGTTATGTTAGATCGGGGGGCAGGGTAGTGCCCCCGCCAAGTCGAGCGCGAAGCTCATTTAGTTCCGAAGTTAAACGAAAGCAAAGTTTCGCATTTATGACACTCACTCATGATCATCAGAATAGAACTAGTACTTCTCATAAACTCAGAGAGCTGAAATTTGGTACAGAGTTAAGGTTTAATGGCCACATAAAGGGAATGCTATAAAAACTAGGATAATCGAAGATCTGGAGTACCTAGTGACCCTGATTAGAAAACACAAGAGCCCAACCAAACTATTAGAGATTGACATACCTCCTTTACAAAAAATATTCAACTTGGTGGGCCGCTTGATTTGATGTCAAAAATCAAAGGTCTGAAGTATCTGATGAAGAACTCTCAGCTGGTCTCACCTGTATTAGAGATATGGTAATGCCCCCTTCTACTATTGGTACAAAAAATCCAGCGTAGTGGGACACATTTTCTAATTTTATCTAGCCTATAGCGTCTCACTGCTGGGCAAATGCCCACGTTTCTACAAAAAGAAGTGAAATCCCACCAAAACCATTCTGTAAAAAACTAGCCAAGTCTCGATGGAGCTGCTCCTTTATCTCTAAAAAGTTATGAAATCTAGACAAAGTCGTGCCAAGTCTAAGGTTCCTTACTGCGATTTCTTTATTATTATAGTTAATGTTGTGTGACTTGGCCGTTGAAGGGTACACAAGGGTACAAAACCAGGTGCAGCTTTATCAAGCCTACAATTGACTGGTTATTGAATCAACGTTTTCCAAGTGGCAGTTTTCCATCATCAATGGGTAGCGATTCTGGCGACAGATTGGTGCAATGGTGTCATGGAGCACCTGGGTTTGTACCCTTGTGTACCCTTCAACGGCCAAGTCACACAACATTAACTATAATAATAAAGAAATCGCAGTAAGGAACCTTAGACTTGGCACAACTTTGTCTAGATTTCGTTACTTTTTAGAGGTAATATCTTTTTATTGACAAGGGATATAAAACTTAGAATATCCTGGATGTTCTGAATGTGCCAATGAGCTGGCATGGAGCTTACAGCATAAGTACAAAAGAGGAAACAAACAATGCCATTTGAAATTTGTTTTCAAGTCTGCATGTGAAACCCTTGTGAACAATCTTTTCTTTTTTTCTTTGTTTTTGTTGTTTCCTCCATAGTAATAAAATAACTATTGCGATTACTTTTGCTAGCATATCGACGCCTCCAAAGTCAGTCAAAAAGTGGCGTCATCCTAGCCCGTATCAGTTTGGCAGGCACGTGGAAATGCGGCGCCTGAGGTTCTGCGCTCGGGGCGCTCGCTATGTTTCGTGCCTAAGATTAGTTTATGGCGTGTGGCGGGAGGTATGTTATGATACGATTGTTTAAATAATACTACTGTTTTAAATTTCAGTTCCATTAAAAAAAGAGGACCCAGACGGTGTGGAGCAAGAGCCACGGCAGCCGCCGCCCGCGCTCAGAGCCTGCAGCGTCCGCCTCGAGCGCCTCGCGCGCCGCGAGCCGCACTCGTGCAGCGCGTGCCACAGAACGTTCTGGCTTCCATCGACTCTGCTGATCCATCCCTGCAGCCCGGCCGAAGGAGGAACCAGCAAGGAAACACATCAGAGTTACACCCAGAAAAATATGTACTTGTGTGACACTTGTCGCAAGGAGTTTGTTCACAAAAGGCTTCTGATAGATCATATAAGCACACACGCAGGGGCGAAAACTTACTCCTGCAATGTTTGCAACAAATTTTATACAAGTTGTAGAAATCTGAAGCGGCATGCAATTGTTCACACAGGTAAGAAGTTTATTTGCGACATTTGCAACAAACAGTTTTTGCATAAATCAGATTTACAACAACATATCTACCTTCATACTAGAGAGAGACCACATTCTTGCCAGATCTGTAAAAAAAAGTTTTCTCGAAAATTTCACTTAACTACACATACCCGAATTCACACAGGAGAGAAACCATACGCTTGCCTAATTTGTAAACTCAAATTTCCGCGTTAAGGTACTTTAGATCAACATATGAGTCACCATACTGGTGAGAAACCATACGCTTGCCTAATTTGTAAACTCAAATTTCCGCGTTAAGGTACTTTAGATCAACATATGAGTCACCATACTGGTGAGAAACCACATTCTTGCCAGATCTGTAAACGCATTTTTTTTTTAAAGTAGTTTAAATCGACACTCGCGCATTCATGCTGGTAACAAATCATATCCTTGCCAAATCTGTAAAAAACAATTTGCACATAAAACTTATTTAACTACACACATGCGAATCCACACAGGAGAGACACCACACTCTTGCCCGATCTGTAAACTCAAATTTACGAGAAAAGGTAGTTTCAATCGTCATAAGCGCATTTATACTGGCGAGAAACCGTATCCTTGCCAAATCTGTAAAAAGCAATTTACTCTTAAAACATACCTCTGGATAAGACCAGAACGCAGAAATTTTCGTCATCCAGTAAGCTATAATCACATACTTAAAATCCAAAATTTCAAGTCTGTAGGTCATTTAGTTCCCAAGTTAAGCGAAAGCAAAGTTTTGCATTTATAACACTCACTCACTCATGATCATCAGAATAGAACTAGTACTTTTCATAAACTCAGAGAGCTGAAATTTGGTATAGAGTCAGGGTTTAATGGCCACGTAAAGGGAAAACTATAAAAACTAGGATAATGGAAGATCTGGAGTACCTGATGACCCTGATTAGAAAACACAAGAGCCCAACCAAACTATTAGAGATCGACATACCGCCTTTACAAAAAATATTCAACTTGGTGGGCCGCTTCATTTGATGTCAAAAATCGAACGTATGAAGTATCTGATGAAGAACCCTCAGCTGGTCTCAGCTGTATTAGAGATATGGTACCCTTTCTACTATTGGTACATAAAAAAAAACCAGCGTAGTGGGACACATCTTTTATTTTTATGTAGCCTATAGCGTCCCACTGCTGGGCGAATGCCCACGTTTCTACAAAAAGAAGTGAAATCCCACCAAAAACATTCTGTAAAAAACTAGCCAAGTCTCGATGGAGCTGCTTGTTTATCTCTAAAAAGTAATGAAATCTAGACAAAGTCGTGCCAAGTCTAAGGTTCCTTACTGCAATTTCTTTATTATTATAGTTAGTGTTGTGTGACTTGGCCGTTGAAGGGTACACAAGGGTACAAAACCAGGTGCAGCTTTATCAAGCCTACAATTGACTGGTTATTGAATCATCGTTTTCCAAGTGGCAATTTTCCATCATCAATGGGTAGCGATTCTGGCGACAGATTGGTGCAATGGTGTCATGGAGCACCTGGGTTTGTAGCCTTGTGTACCCTTCAACGGCCAAGTCACACAACATTAACTATAATAATAAAGAAATCGCAGTAAGGAACCTTAGACTTGGCACGACTTTGTCTAGATTTCATTACTTTTTAGAGGTAATATCTTTTTATTGACAAGGGATATAAAACTTAGAATATCCTGGATGTACTGAATGTGCCAATGAGCTGGCATGGAGCTTACAGCATAAGTACAAAAGAGGAAACAAATAATGCCATTTGAAATTTGTTTTCAAGTCTGCATGTGAAACCCTTGTGAACAATCTTTTCTTTTTTTCTTTGTTTTTGTTGTTTCCTCCATAGTAATAAAATAACTATTGCGATTACTTTTGCTAGCATATCGACGCCTCCAAAGTCAGTCAAAAAGTGGCGTCATCCTAGCCCGTATCAGTTTGGCAGGCACGTGGAAATGCGGCGCCTGAGGTTCTGCGCTCGGGGCGCTCGCTATGTTTCGTGCCTAAGATTAGTGTATGGCGTGTGGCGGGAGGTATGTTATGATACGATTGTTTAAATAATACTACTGTTTTAAATTTCAGTTCCATTAAAGAAAGAGGACCCAGACGGTGTGGAGCAGGAGCCACGGCAGCCGCCGCCCGCGCTCAGAGCCTGCAGCGTCCGCCTCGAGCGCCTCGCGCGCCGCGCGCCGCACTCGTGCAGCGCGTGCCATAGAACGTTCTGGCTTCCATCGACTCTGCTGAGCCATCCCTGCAGCCCGGCTGAAGGAGGAAGCAGCAAGGGAACACATCAGAGTTACACCCAGAAAAATATGTACTCGTGTGATACTTGTCGAAAGCAGTTTGTTTACAAAAGGCTTGTGATAGATCATATGAGCACACACGCAGGGGCGAAAACTTACTCCTGCAATATTTGCAACAAATTTTATACAAGTCGTAGAAATCTGAAGCGGCATGCAGTTGTTCACACAGGCAAGAAGTTTATTTGCGACATTTGCAACAAACAGTTTTTGCATAAATCAGATTTACAACAACATATCTACCTTCATACTGGAGAGAGACCACATTCTTGCCAGATCTGTAAAAAAAAGTTTTCTCGAAAATCTCACTTAACTACACATACCCGCATTCACACAGGAGAGAAACCATACGCTTGCCTAATCTGTAAACTCAAATTTCCGCGTAAAGATACTTTAGATCAACATGTGAGTCACCATACTGGTGAGAAACCACATTCTTGCCAGATCTGTAAACGCAATTTTTTTTTAAAAAGTAGTTTAAATAAACACTCGCGCATTCATGCTGGTAACAAACCATATTCTTGTCAGATCTGTAAACGTACATTTATGTCAAAAAGTGATTTAAATAAACATGCGCGCATTCATACTGGTGAGAGACCATATTCTTGCCAGATCTGTAAACGCAAATTTACGGCAAAAGGTAATTTAGAGCAACATAAGCGCATTCATACTGGTGAGAAACCATATCCGTGTCAAATCTGTAAAAAAGAATTTGCACAAAAAACTTATTTAACTTCACACATGCGAATCCACACAGGAGAGACACCATACTCTTGCCCGATCTGTAAACTCAAATTTACGAGAAAAAATAGTTTCAATCGTCATAAGCGCATTCATACTGGCGAGAAACCGTATCCTTGCCAAGTCTGTAAAAAGCAATTTACTCTTAAAACATATTTAACTGAACACATGCGAATCCACACACGAGTGACACCACACTCTTGCCAGATATGTCATCGCAAATTTTTACAAAAAAGTAATTTAGGTAAACATATGCGCATCCATACAGGCGAGAAACCATATTCTTGTCAAATCTGTAAAAAACAATTTTCAAAACAAAATACTTTAACTGTACATATGCGTGTCCATACAGGTGAGAGACCACACTCTTACCTGTAGCCAGATCTGTAAACGCAAATTTTCAGAATAAGGTGCTTTAGATCATCACATGGAAACCCATACTGGTGAGAAACACCCTTGTAAAATTTGTAAAAAACTATTATCAAGGAAGTATTTGCCAAAGCATATGCGATTGGAACACACGGGCGGGACCCTTCCCCTGCCTCTACTACTTTAGATATATGCGTCGCCATACTGCTGAGAAACCACATTCTTGCCAGATCTGTAAACGCCAACTTTCGACAAAAGGTAATTTAGAGCAACATACGCGAAACATTTAGTATATGAGAACTGGCCAAGTCAGACCTTAGGGTACAATATATAAGCTAAGTTATAAGAAGAAATGATATTTTATGTTGTTATAAATAAATTTCAGGACTGACCATTGAACTTGGCACCCATTTAGATCTCACTCCTTTTGTCGTTGAAGTCAACAACCAAGGCATATATCATAATATTGAACTTGGCTCTCATTTCACATTTCGCACGTTTAGAATTAAAGCGACCCATTTCTGAATTATACACGTCCCAAAATATCACCTTAACTAAAAGACATAGGGTTTAATTTTGGGAAATGTCATATTCAGAATTGAGTCTCTTTAATTCTAAGCGTGCGATTTATGTTTTTGATGGGATATCATTGCTTTTTGTACATAAATTATTAGTAGGTACTTATTTTCATTAAGGGTGGTATTCAACTCGTTTTATATTCACGTGAAGAACTTAAAATCCACATAAGGCTGTCAAAAGTGTTCCTTATGGAATCAATTAAGTGAAAAATTATAATAAAATGATAAAAAAATAGCAGTTTCTGATTTATTCCTTTGTATTCACCTAATTAGTAATTACCTATCTGCATGCTAAATTTGAAGTTTCTAGGTCATCTGGAACTGGGATAGAGTTTTGATCTAAAGGTCAGTCGGTGATAAAAATGTCGATTTTTGGTATTAATCCTTTCACTGCGCATGGCGCATATGCGCATGACGCATACGTATGCGCCATGGCGTAGCGAACCTCACCTGGGCATGACAGCTCATGCGACACGGCATTTTGACGTTCGTAGCGCTCGACCTCGGCGCTTTGCAAATTGCTACGGTGCAGTACAAGGGCCCGTTCAAGTATTACGTAAGCACTATAGGGGGGCGGGGGGTCTTTACTGTGCTTATTTTTGATGACATGGGGGGTGGGGGGGGGGGGGGTCTAGATGGTGATTACGTCAGCAGTAGTTATTTGCTCTTTTACACAAATGGCACTCCACCATTTTTACACATATGTAACTGATGTGCATTATTCAAAATTTAAAGCACCAAGATGTTGAATGGCTCGATGAGAACGATGTAGGCATTCCAAAATCGGATGAAAGTGAGCAGACATACAACATTGAGCAGCAAACATCCAATGTCATCGAAAACTTAGAATCTTGGATTCGGGTATCATGGACTGAAGACTGTTAATTGGTATTAATATGTATACCAAAAAATTTAACGGTGTTTGTTTTGTACGGACCTAACTCTATGTTGAATACCGTGTCAATAAAGTTTGTTAAAATTGATGGTCCAGCAGCCCCCGCCTGTTTTTTTAAGTGATCAATAACAGGCTGAATCTTCGTGAGTTCGTCCGGTTCCACGAGACGCCCAATTTTTCCGATGTGCATATTCTCAAAGAGGTACGTAATGTAGTGCCGTGGAATCGAAAACTTCCAAGCGTAGGACTAGGAAAACGTAGGACTACATTTATAGGACTTTGTGGCCATTCAATTATAATAGAACAATAAACTCGGAAAAACAATTGTCCTACAAAATCGATGGTTTGAGTTGGAGCGTCTTCCACGCTGAATATGTCGAAATAATGAGGTCATAAAAATCATTAATAACCAGCTGATTTTTTGTGTGCAGCTTAGTAAATATTAGTATAATTGAATGGCTACAAAGTCCTACAAATGTAGTGCTCGTTTTCCTAGTCCTACGCTTGGAAGTTTTCGAACAAAGAAAAATGCATGTACTAATGTTTACGTAAGCATGGGGGGGGGGGGGGGTAAGAGCTTTGATTACTTTTGCTGACAAAGGGGAAGGGGGGGTAAATAATTGTCGTAAATCTGTTTACGTAATACTTGAACGGCCCCCAAGCGAAAAGGGCGACTAAAACGGTGCGCAGCATATGCGCATTCAAGCAGGGCGGGTTCGTTTCGCTCAATGGCTGGGTTGATACTACATTTTAAATGAACCAAGCACAAATATTTTTTTAACGATTATTTTTAAAACATATGTAATTTCAAGGATTTGATTCTGGAGATCAATTCCTCTTTAAGGTTCAAAGACATTTTAGTGTTAATTAAAAAAAACAACTTTAGATCATTATTTTTTAAAAGCATTTAAATTTTGTTTGTGTTATAAGAGTAATAGGAACATGATGACTAGTTTGTCTCTTCTCTTCTTTAATTGACGTTTATTGACACCTGCCTGACATTTTCAGATGCGTTCCAATACACCACACCTCCGGCACTAATTTCTAATTACTCTTGGTATCATAAAAAACAACTTAGATCACATTATCATTGTGCTACTTATTGACAATAACTAATAAAACATTTTTTTTTTTACTTAATTTAGATCTTACTATGTTTAATCAAATCACAGTTTTCTATATACCTAGTGACAGGTTTGGGGGCTCGCTTGGGATATCTCCCCTGGCTATTATTAGTAGAGGAAGTAGTAAGAGGCGCCGTTGCCCGGTCCGGGGTACTCTCTCTATGGGATGTCTCGCTGTGTTCTGCAATTTGAATACCAACTGGCGGCGCGCTCGCGCCATCCACCCCATCCTTCGTGTACCGGACGTAGTCCATAAGATTAGACTTAAGTTTGTTAAATTAATAAAGATAATTATACCCGATAATTAGCACCTAAGATTAGACAGAGAAACAATATATGTGATCAATAAAGATAGAGTAGGATAGTATAAGCGTCAGGGCAAAGCACCTATTTTTTTGATATATAACAAACTATGTAATCAGTTAAATCTAATATAATTAATAAAGTCATGCCAGTCAGTAGGTACAGTACACTCCACAATAACACGCACATACAGACAGTCCCCGACGAAACAGAAACACATCTTCCATCCCTTTCTCGCCCCGCCCACTCCTGCTCCTAACTGACCCGTATAGCGCCACCTACACGTGGCGCTATAAATACCAGCCTCCTACACCGCCTCTCACCTCCGACATGAACACTACTCTGAACAGAAAAGGCATCTTCTCAAGAATTGGAGTTTCATTTGCAAGAAGAACCCCCAGTACGGTCCCAAAGAACCGGCGGCCCGTACACTTCGCTTCAGGATTAGCTGAGCACTCCCCACTCCCGCTGTTCGGCGCATTACACGGCAGGTCCCCGGGCACCGGCGCCGCACGCGACTCCCTTGCCGTTACGCTCGCGCTACGAGTATCCTCTCTCTCTGTGAATCTCTCTGTAAATCTCTGTGAAGCTGGATAAGATTGATCTGGAACCGGTTACAGTCATGGCTTTCAAGAAGTCGTCTTACAGCCAGAAAAACCACACTCTGCTCATGTGCAGTACAATAAACGAGATATTTGTGGGTGGGAGCTCAGCAGACTCAGATGCGGTCAGATTGTTCTTGCAAGCACTGATTATGATCTTCGGTAGATCTGTGCTCACCTCCATCAGGGCCGATCAACTGTTAGAAGCAGCTGGTTTGGATTTACAGGTCGATGAAGTGGATCCGGAGAGAACCCCCAGTACGGTCCCAAAGAACCGGCGGCCCGTACATTGGTCCTTCGAACCGGATAGTGCAAGAAAACGGAGCAAGATGCCAATTACACGTTCAGTCGGGAGGCGGAATCCATCGGTCGCGAGCGGTGCAACGGGCACCACGGGAGTGCTATCGCCGTCGGCCGGCATCACGTCGGATTCAGAAACCAGTGAAACCGGCGGCGCGTCCACCACCACCACCACTACGCGGGAGCTCTCATCGGCGGCGGCGTCATCGGCCACATACGCCGTGCCACATCGGGCCGCACCCCCCCCCCCCCCGCGCCTGCCCCCGTGTCGTCTGCGCACACAGCGGCGGCGATTAACATCTCCGCTACGGGTCCGCCGGTCAAGCCAGCGGCGATCATCGGAGTTCCTCCGTCGGCTCCGCCACACATGGCGGCGCGCATGAACTCATCGGCAACGGGATCGCTACGGCCGGCAGTGACCATAACTTCAGACACATCGACGACGTGCGCAACGGCGGCACGGACGGTCGCGGCCGGGCAGCGGCAACAACAGTCATCGGATGCGGGAGGACCGACAGCCCCGCCGCCCACAGAACAAAGCGAGACACTCGCTTACGCAACCTCATCGAGAAGGAGGAGACTGCAGTCGAAGGCGAAGCGCGTCGCAGCCGCTCGCCAGGAGCTACTCCGGCTGCAGCTCCAAATAGCAGCAGCCAAGCTGGAATCATTAGAAAACGACGAAGGAAGCGAAGATGAAGATGCGGATACAGTAATTACGGAAGTCGAACCCGCATCGCGTCGTGTGGAAGATTGGTTCGACAGAAGTCCGCTGTTGGCCATCGCGAACGAACCACACGTCCAGACACCGCAGTGTGTCACCGAGGAGGCGCCGCCCCGGTCCGGCGCCATCCAGTCAGCGGGGGCCTGCCCCGCCGACCTGTACCCGATGAAGACTCTACCTGCAACCGAGGAGGCGCCGCTGCAGTCCGGTGTCGTCCGCCCGGTGGGGGGCCACCCCGCCAGTCAGTATCAAGCAGGTACGAGTTTTCCTGTATTTGCGGAGGCGCCGCTGCAGTCCGGTGCCGCCCGCCTGGCGGGGGTCGGTCCCCCCGCCGCAGTCTGGATGCCTGAGCAGGAGCTCGGCATCAACCTGGCGCCGCAGGACCAGCCCCGCGGCGCCGCTGTGCCACCGGTGGGGGGCGTCCCCACCAACCTGAACTGGATGCCTGGGCAGGAGCCTGGCATCAACCTGGCGCCGGCTTTCTGTCTATCCGTCAGTCCGTCCGTCCGTCTGTCTCTCTGTCGGCCTATCTGTCAGTCAGTTTGTATGTCAGATTTTCCGTCTGTCTGTCAGTCCGTCCGTCCGTCCTTCCGTCCATCTGTCTGTCAGTCTATCCGTCAGTAAGTCTGTTAGACTGTCCGTCTGTCTGTCTGTACGTCCGTCCGTCCGTCCGAGCGACAGTAAATTTGCTCTAAAAATAAAAGCACAGTATTTATGTTTCTAATGTTTTGAGTGATAATCAAAGGTGTTAATATGGTCATGCTAGAGCGATTGACGAATATTAATTCTATAATGCGTACTTTACGAAAGAAAAACTGAATAATTATTGTAGCACACTACTTATTTTTCTAAACTTTACCCAATAGGTTTAGCTAACCACTAAAAGTCCTTAAATAGAATTCCAGAAATATCCAATTTTTATTGAAAGAAAAATAAGTATTTTTTTGATTTTCATAGTTCCACAAAAGTTATCTTGCTAACTTGATGTTGGAATAGCTCTTAGTATGAAACAATTAACATTTCAAATATTAATTTTGTATTTATTAGGATAAGCGAAATATTATGAAATACCTAAACCATGCCATTAGCACAATCTTAAACTTTCTAATCATTTTAAAAATAGTTCACAATACATGTTATCTATACACTCAGAATAAACGGGGACTATCCGTAGTCTTAAAAGTAAATATTTTCCGGCTACGCGACTACATGTCCGAGGATCCAGGCAAGAGCCACGTCATAGCCTTTCGTGATACAAGTTCTTATTGTATTCTTAATTTGATAAACTAAAGGATTATGAAGCCTCGAGGGGAAAGGATCACACAGCAAACACTCGAAGGAGCTACGGGAGTCAGAGGGCACCATCGACCGCATCAATTTAGCTTTCAAGATCTAGACACGCGGTAGCGTGTCAAGCCAAGTCCAAGTAACAGAACTGGCGAGCAGCACCGTTTGTAATATTACACGAACCATTTGGAGCCACTTTTGACCCCCTCATAACTCAAAAACTATTTCACACTAGCGGACGCCCGCGACTTCGTTCACGTAAAATTAGTAGCCTATGTCCGTCAGGAATAATGTAGCTTTCTATCTGTGAGAGAGTTTTTGAAATCGGTCCTGTAGCTCCAGAGATTACCCCCTACATACAAACAAACTAATAAACAATAGTATTTTATGCAACTGCTATATAATGAGAGGCCTTAAAACACGAGTGTGGTTTTATGAAACGAGCGTCAGCGAGTTTCATAATAGGATCACACGAGTGTTTTAAGGCCTAATTATATACAGTTGCATACATTACTTTATATACACACATATCATAACTGCAAAAAACCGTAACAGCAAAAAACCAACAAACGTATGACAACTAATGGCGGCCATGTATGTTAAAAAGGTACTCTGTGATTCGATCTATCCGTCAAGACGAACGCTTTTTTTTAAACCATAGACGAACGAATTAAGTCCCTATTGTCATGTCACTCGAGATCAAATGTCGTGCGTTTAAATTAAAAAAATATACTGAGTTGACGTTTCGTATCGATAACTGTTTTAATATCTGTGGATACTAGAATAGAGACCAACTTGAATTTTGACAGCTGTTCCAAATTTAAATTCATAACGTCATGAGCAGTCACGAGATATCGGTAATGTGATGACCAATAAAGAACAGATTTACCTACTACCACAGACAAGAAAATTCTTATAATAACATTGGTTGTAATAATGCTGGTCATTTCCTAGGGTTTTTTAACGCGTTATTTAGCCTTTATGATATGTGTGTAGATAAACAAGGTTTACCTCTTTATTATACTAGTGTAGAAAACGTGTCAAATTTGGCTCATATATTGAGACTTGCGAGATACATATGTGCTCCAAATTTCATAAACACATATTTTAAACGGTTATTTAGAAATTAATACCAATAATTGTAATTTTTATCACTGACTGACCTATAGATCAAAACTCTATCCCAGTTCCAGATGACCTAGAAAGTTCATTTGGCATGCAGGTAGGTGAATACAAAGGAATAAATCAGAAACTGGTATTTTTTTACAATTTTATTATAATTTTTCACTTAATTGATTCCATAAGGAAAACTTATGACAGCCGGTCTTTATATGGATTTTAAGTTCTTCACGTGAATATAAAACGAGTTGAATACCACTGTTCCAAACCCTTTTTTGGTTTTTTGAATAAAACAGAATTACGACGTGTGGTCCTTGCGACAATTTATTTGCAACTAACAAATACATACAAAATTAATTCTTACATTTAAGCTATGCATTTGTGAATGGCTTCTACGTCATACAAACTAATACCCACACAACCTTAGGGCCTGGCGGGCAGATATTAATATAGCTTTACTTATATACTAATAAAATAGGCCGGTATCTTCAATTATTAGCATGCCTGTATGTATGTCTGTCGGTCTATGTAAGTGTTTATGATTAAAGCTATGGTTGTTTTATGGTTGTTTTAGGAAGATCGAAAATATATTTTGTATGAAACTGTAGGTAACGTATATATTGCTTAAATCCGAACAACCACCCTTAATTACTTAAAAAGTACCTACTAATAATTTATGTACAAAATGTAATGATGTCCCATCAAAAACATAAATGTGAAATGAGAGCCAAGTTCAAAATTATCATATATGCCTTGGTTGTTGACTTCAACGACAAAAGGAGTGAGATCTAAATGGGTGCCAAGTTCAATGGTCAGTTCTGAAATGTATTTATAACAACATAAAATATCATTTCTTCTTATAACTTAGCTTATATATAGTACCCTAAGGTCTGACTTGGCCAGTTCTCATATACTAAATGTTTCGCGTATGTTGCTCTAAATTACCTTTTGTCGAAAGTTGGCGTTTACAGATCTGGCAAGAATGTGGTTTCTCAGCAGTATGGCGACGCATATATCTAAAGTAGTAGAGGCAGGGGAAGGGTCCCGCCCGTGTGTTCCAATCGCATATGCTTTGGCAAATACTTCCTTGATAATAGTTTTTTACAAATTTTACAAGGGTGTTTCTCACCAGTATGGGTTTCCATGTGATGATCTAAAGCACCTTATTCTGAAAATTTGCGTTTACAGATCTGGCTACAGGTAAGAGTGTGGTCTCTCACCTGTATGGACACGCATATGTACAGTTAAAGTATTTTGTTTTGAAAATTGTTTTTTACAGATTTGACAAGAATATGGTTTCTCACCAGTATGGATACGTATATGTGCAGTTAAATGATGTTTTTGTGAAAATTCTTTTTTACAGATTTGACAAGAATATGGTTTCTCGCCAGTATGGGTACGCATATGAATATCTAAACAATATTTTATTGAAAATTTGCGTTTACATATCTGGCAAGAGTGTGAGTTCTCTCCGGTGTGGATGCGCATATGTCTACGTAATGCTTGTTTTATTGAACATCTATATTGACAGATCTGGCAAGAGTATGGCTTATCACCTGTATGGATACGTATATGTACAGTTAAATGAATTTTTTGTGAAAATTGTTTTTTACAGATTTGACAAGAATATGGTTTCTCGCCGGTATGGATGCGCATATGTTTAACTAAATTACTTTTTTGTGAAAATTTGCGATTACATATCTGGCAAGAGTGTGGTGTCACTCGTGTGTGGATTCGCATGTTGTGTGTAGTTAAATATTTTTTAAGAGTAAATTGTTTTTTACAGATTTGGCAAGGATACGGTTTCTCGCTAGTATGAATGAGCTTATGACGAGTTAAACTACTTTTTGAAAAAAAATTGCGTTTACAGATCTGGCAAGAATGTGGATTCTCACCAGTATGGTGACTCATATGTTGATCTAAAGCAGCTTTACGCGGAAATTTGAGTTTACAGATTAGGCAAGCGTATGGTTTCTCTCCTGTGTGAATTCGGGTATGTGTAGTTAAGTTCAATTTTCGAGAAAACTTTTTATTACAGATCTGGCAAGAATGTCGTTTCTCTCTAGTATGAAGGAAGATATGTTGTCGTAAATTTGGTTTAAGCAAAAACTGTTTGTTGCAAATGTCGCAAATAAACTTCTTGCCTGTGTGAACAACTGCATGCCGCTTCAGACTATTACGACTTGTATAAAATTTGTTGCAAACATTGCAGGAGTAAGTTTTCGCCCCTGCGTGTGTGTACATATTTTTCTGGGTGTAACTCTGATGTGTTTCCTTGCTGGTTCCTCCTTCGGCCGGGCTGCAGGGATGGCTCAGCAGAGCTGATGGAAGCCAGAACGTTCTGTGGCACGCGCTGCACGAGTGCGGCTCGCGGCGCGCGAGGCGCTCGAGGCGGACGCTGCAGGCTCTGAACGCGGGCGGCGGCTGCCATGGCTCCTGCTCCACACCGTCTGGGTCCTCTTTCTTTAATGGAACTGAAATTTAAAACAGTAGTATTATTTAAAAAATCGTATCATAACATACCTCCCGCCACACGCCATAAACTAATCTTAGGCACGAAACATAGCAAGCGCCCCGAGCGGCGCGCCTCGGGCGCCGCCTAGTCGCGCGACCGCCGGACAGATACGCAGCGTCTGACGCGCGGCGAGCACGTCAGACGCAGCGACAAAAACAAAAAAAACAGAAAAGATTGTATACAAGGGTTTTGACCGCCAATGGGGCGCCTCGGCCGCTTGCTATAATTCGTCACATACAATTCTATACAATTTAACTGAGCGCACAGAACGGATGCGCGCTTCGGGCGCCTGCGTTTTGTTCCTTATAGCAACTAGAACAGAGAAGGCTACACATAGAAGTGTAGCCGAATATAGAGCTCAATAATGTGTATGTATTTTTGATCTGTTAAAGTGTGCTATACCGTTTAATTAAAGTAATCTAAAAGTTCATATACTAAAGCATGCAGACTTGAAAACAAATTTCAAATGGCATTATTTGTTTTCTCTTTTGTACATATTCTGTAAGCTCCATGCCAGCTCACAGGCACATTCAGAACATCCAGGATGTTCTAAGTTTTATATCCCTTGTCAATAAAAAGATATCTAATATAACAGGCCAAAGGACCACCAGTGGCCCGTTTCACGAAGCTACAAGTTACAATTTTACAAGTCTAAACCGGCAACATCAATGGCGATGGGCATAATGACCAATGTTGCCGGTTTAGACTTGTAAAATTGTAACTTGTAGCTTCGTGAAACTAGCCACTGAAGGACCACAAGGAAAATGCAACTTTAGTAAGGAGTAGCTATGGTTTATAAGATTTATGAATAACATAGTAGTCAAATGACTTGGATGCATATGCAAGCCAATATGAACTTGCATGAAGATTGCATGTGGATCAGATTCCATACAAGTCACAAGAAACCTTTCTATAGTGGGACGGCACACATAGTGATAGATAGACTCTGACCAGTACCTGGGATGGAGTAGACTATGTCCTGTGGTTGCAGCAGCTCGGGGCCCAAGACGAGCTCCTGCTTGACCTCGTGGCCGGCGTACAGGCCTGCGCGCGCGGCCGCCTCGCTCACGCCGCGCGCGCCCTCGCGCCCCCACCCCGCCTCCTCCTGCCCGCCGGCCCGAGCCGGCGACATGCTGCTCGCGCGCAGCCACGCGGCCGCAACGCGCTGGGCCGGCGCTTTACTCGCTACCAGCTCGGGTGTAATGGACAGCACTTCTCAATCGTGTACAGTACAATACGCCCTGAATTGAAACAATGCTTCAAACACCACACGACCGGATTACGTACAATTGCTTTTGTTAATGTAAAATTAGTTATTATTATAGAAAACTCGTATTTTCGCTTATAACAATCTAAAATTAAACCCCAAAGCCCGAAACAAAACCACAACAAAATTAAAAAAATTACCTTACACTTCTGCTTCTTCTTCTGGTTTTTTGGCGTTAGCGTCGTGACTTCGCCAGTTTCGAGTTTGTGGGGAAGACTCTGCTTATGAGAAGGGTTTCGTGAAAGAGCTAGGATCAAGTTAAGGCCGATGCGAAGGTTTAGAGATGCAGCTGAGTGTAGCCTTGACGAACTGCTGTTGAATTGCCTGGGACAAACACAACACTAATGTTAGTAGCGTTAAAGTCTAATTTTGTTACGCATAATATATTCGCATAGGTCATAAACGAAAGGCGAGTAAACAAGAGTGAGTAGGTATTTAAGGTTAGTGGGACGGGGGATAGCCGAAGGATCGGTCATAAAGCGAAGAAGAGTAATTATTGCAGCTAAAGAAAATATGGTCTGCCGAACCCTCATCCAGTCCACATTCGCAAATAGAATTGTCTCTGATCCGGAGCTTAGCAAGATGGGTTGGGGTGCAAACATGGCCCAGTCTCACTCTACAGACAGTTGAGGTTGAGCGCTTATTAGCATCTTTGAACCTGAAAAACCGCGGTTTCGATGGAATAGACACACAAGGACATATGTATCCACTGGTAATGAAGTGTAGAAGCTGAACACGTGGGATGGGAGCCGTTGGCCCAGAAATGTCAACACTACAGTCCGAGTGGGAACCCACACTGGTGAATTATTGTCATTGTAAGTTTTTCTATTAAGTCTGCGGGCTTTGATAACCCTACCAAAACCAGAAGGAACTTCAATTGATTCAAGGGTTCATTCTACAGGAACTTCACGGACAATGCCCATACGGGTAACATTGTATGAGGGGATGATAACCTCATAATTGGCTGTAGCAAGAGTAGGGAGGTCCAGAAAGCTATTGGCATCTGAGGCTGAAATGAACTCTACGGAGGCGCGATTCCTCCCAATCTGTTTCACACCATTTTTGCTAATGTTTTTAACCCTGTTCTGATGGAGAAAATGCCCAAGCTTGATGGCGCGAAGTGCCGTGCCTGCTGCTGGGTCAGAGACCTCTCTACTGACATGAACAAGAAAAGGGGCAACATCTTGGTCACTGTACTTTTTTTTTTTTCTTTGTGATATGGCTTTTGCTGCTAGGCACTTTGCCAATGTCAAGTGTGGTGATTTTGACTTTTTTTTTTTGTGTTGTTTGTGGAGCGCTATCGTAATTTCCCCGGGGAGGAAAGAGTGCTGAAGGAATTAGTATTGTTAGTGTTAGTAATTGCAAGACAAACACACCAATTGGTTAAATTTTAATATTATTCCTATCTATGAATTTAGCCAATATATTTATAACGTTCTTGTCAAAGTTTGCAAGCAGGGTTTTGACGTTCGATGGAAGCTGCATTTTGAGCTTAACTGGTCATAAAGACGATATTTGTTCAAGGGACATTCTAAAAATATATGATCAATAGATCCAACATCAAAACCACATTCACACTGAGGAGAATCTTTGACTTTTATCCTAAATAAAAATTCCGGCGAGCAAACGTGTCCCAATCTTAGTCGAATCCAAGAACTTGTAACCCTTTTCTTCAACTTGAATTTAAAAAACCACGGGCGTGAGGAAATGTTGTTTTGTAGTTTGAAATATTGCAAGTTATTATTAGCGATCCAATCTTCAGACCGTCACTGTACTTCATTTTGTTTACTTCGAAGTCAGGAAGAACGTAGGTGTTTTGCACCGATCCTTCTACCTGCGCTGGATGAGCCTTCTTCTGAGGTTGAGATGGATTTTCGGAATTCGACGGTAAACGTTTACGCGATGGATTAGTAGTATCCAGCATTGGGGCGTCAATTGTGGATACATTGGGAATCGAGGAAGGTTCGGCGCCACCTCCGGGGTCGGGGGTGTCGTTTTCCATAATTCCAGTTGTATCAACGCTCTAAATGTTATAAATACTTACGAGTTAGTAAATAGAACGAAAAAACGCCACAATAAACAACTAAAGGCACCTCAAACAGCACCAAAGAGTATTGTAATATAACAGCACTAAAATCAGTAATCCCTCAATTACAATAGTAAGTCTATGTCAATCACAGATTAGAGAGATATAATGTCAATTACCTACACGTTTGGCAGTTTCTTCACTTCACTTGATGACAGTTGCCATTGAGAATTTCTTTGTAAGTTTATCCTCTTCGGAAAAGGCAAAGAGGTCTAAACTCATACAGCCATGTCTGATGTAAAAAAACTTTTATTGTTGAATGCACAAAAGAAATCCGGAAACTAAAGCTCGCCAAAATGGCCGTTTTTCGTAGAAATGCGGCCTTTTTGGTGAGCTTTATATAGTCACCTGGTGAGATTCAAAAATTGCATTTGAATCTCACCGGGAACTAAAGCTCACCAAAATAGCCGTTTTTCATAGAGATTCGGCCATTTTGGTGAGCTCTAGTCACCTGGTGAGATTCAAAAATTGCACCCCTGATTTAGTTCTTTAGTTCCCATACTTCTGTTTGCGCAATAAATGTTAAGAAATCCCACTATTAAGAGGGTTAAAAGGGAGATGAAAGTTAGAATGTAATCTAGACGAAGTCACGGGGATAATTAGTCCCTCATTAAAATCTTTGCCTATTTCGGGAGTCGAACCCGCAATCTGTAGCACCGTAGGGTCATTAAACTAGCCGTCTGGTCGGATATTCTGACCAAACGAGTATAATTTCATTGAAATAATTAACTTTACTTGCAATCAACCGTGGGATTAGCGTTGCATTCGACACAACAACCTAAAACATGGAGGAAGGTTGTTTATATTTTTCTACAATTTTTATACTTTGTAAGTCATGTTTGTGTTATTTTTTTATACAACATAGAAAATAAACGAGCAAGAAGCTCACCTAATGGTAAGTGATCACCACCGCCCATTATCACCTGCAACACCAAGGAGATTGCAGATACATTGCCAACCCAGAGGGCTAAGATGGAATACCTCTTGTGCCAGTAATTGCACCGGCTGTCTTGCTTTCTACGCCAGAACACAACTGCAGTGCAAGCGCTGCTTAGCGCCTGGACTAGCGCGCAAGATGCTGCAATGGCAACGATCCGGACGGACCTTGTACAAGGTCTTACTACCCGCAAAACTGGATGTGACTACTTTTTGTATTCCAGTTATTATTTACTGCGGGGCGCATGGCGCGACGGCCGGTGACATCCGAAGCGGGGACCCGCGGTGGGTGGACGTTGTTCCCAACAGCACGCGGGCCCTGGGTCCCACGGAGGATCCTCTCATGTAATTACTGTTCCGTCACAGAATAAATAATAGTACTAACGTACAGAAACTTCTCTTTTTCGACCACCATTAAACGAAATCCAACTTTATAATCAGGCACATAAAGTTCGTATTACTTCATAAACATTCGCCAGGCGGCATGTGTCAAAAGGAAGGCGCCGCAATGCCCTGGCGCACCGCTTAGGGTTGGGCTGCTTCGTGGCTGCTTACTAAAATACTATCAACGCGCGACACAGAGTGAGCGGGCGCGCGCGCGGAAAGCCGGCAACCTACTGCGATTAACCTATGCCATAGGACATGCGGCGAGCGCACCTACATTGCGGAGTGGAACCCCCCTGGTTCCGACCCTGTAATTAGGGTTCCGTGGTTAACAAGAAGGACTCCTTTGCAGTTTCACCATGTCCATCTGGAGTAGTACTTGAAAGCTGTGATTTGGCACATAAGTCACGCCGACAAAGAGGTAAAATAAAGACTAGAAAATAAATTTTAAAAAATGGAGTAAAGGTTGCCTTGCCCTACACGTAAAGTGGAGACTTCCCAATGGTGGGGGTGTCATTGGATTAAATAGGTCTTTCATAGTACATTACACCCCGAGGGTGGTGAAATAAAGAATGTCTCAGATCGCAGGAACTTGTCGCACGAGCCAAAGGCGAGGGCTATAAACATGCGACCTGAGGCTTTCTATATCACCGCCCGAGGTGTGTACACACTTTTACGTCTTCCCCTGGCCAAGAAGTGAAAATTTCCACTCGCGTAGCGGGCGGTAAGTTGCTACTTACGGCCCGGTATGACGTAAAAAATATTGAGAGTTTGCTACAACAATGTTTCGATTATGGGATCCGTTTGCGAAATATTACGCTTTAAAGTGCTTATTTTTGTCAACCTGCCAACTAAATGGTTGTTTTGGAGTATGTAAAAGAATCATTGTAGTATTACATAGGTGGCGACTTTAGCGCCATCTAGTGTTGAGTAGAGGAAACCAACTGATATGCGCTACTTCACGCTAACGAAGTTTCGTAACACGGACGCATGTATACAACTTCCAACTTTCATCCTTCGGAATTCGGTCCCCATAGGCATAGCACCCGCCTGGAGAGAGATCTCTCTATTGCGACGTACCTCTACACATATGACGATATTAAAAAGAAAACTGTCACAACTAAGGAGGCTTTATAAGTTTACGAGCAATCAGGCAACTACGCAATCCTATACAATGACTCCGACTCGCAATTGATTGGTTTTAATTAAAAAAATAATATTTTCATTTCAGAACATATGGCACCCACGGGGTCCACAGGGCGCGTCGCCAGGGCGCCAGCCAGACGGGGGTGCCAGCGTTTATCGCCACCAGCTCTCGGACCACCTTGGAAGACTTCTACATCCCTTACTGGCCCCAGGGTCAGTGGGTGTTCACCAGGTATATAAACCCATAGGGTATATATTCCAACTTTATCTTCACATAGTACTAGGGGACGCGCGTGACTTTGCTCGCGTGAAATTAGTAGTCTATGTCAGTCAGGGATAGTGTAGCTTTCTATTAGTGAAAGAATTTTTGAAATCGGTTCAGTAGTTCCAGAGATTACCCCCTACATACAAACAAACAAAGTATGTATGTAAAAAAATGGATAGAACAACTATTTTCAAAATAAAATTAAGTATCTATCCTAAAATTAAAATAAATATATAAATCAAAACTTATAACTACAAATGAATATGAAAATAAAAATTATTATGAATATGAGTATGAGTATAAAAATGAATATGAATATGAATTTACTTACTGTGGCCCGTTTCACGAAGCTACAAGTTACAATTTTACAAGTCTAAACCGGCAACATTGGTCATTATGCCTGATAAATCCATTAGATATCCGAAGATAGTAAATTTATTAAGTGGCAGATGACATATAAACACCAAGGTAACTCGGCAACCAAAACATGGGGGTGCGTGTCGGGTTTCCTCCTCGTGTGCCTAAGTGCTGCGGTTCCCTTATGGTCTTCTCCGGGGGGAAGAGCAGTGCTTGGGCCGGTGCACCCTGGGCATCGGTCAATAATTTCCTTGCCTTTATGGTGGGATATCATTGGCCGATGGCTAATAACCCGATGGGGGATGGGGGGGGGGGGTCTTTTGACCCAAACCGTACAGTTTTATTTTTCACTGACATTGGCACAAGCCTCGTGGCCGCCATTAAAGAATAAAGAATAAAGAAGAACCAAAACATGACATGAGATATGAAGAGCAGGTAAATTAAAAAGGATATATATATAACAATGCCCATTGCCATTGGTCATTATTGACCAATATTGCCGGTTTAGACTTGTAAAATTGTAACTTGAAGCGTAGTGAAACCGGCCACTGGTGTTGTTCAGGCCTGCGACGCTCCACGTGTTCAGACCTCGGGACGCCCCCTCGCCCCTCCCGGACACGCGCCACAAGTACTGCCCGGAGATCGTCGAAGCGTAAGCCTACCCTACTACTGTTAGGGTTCTGTACCTCTAAATGAAAAAACGAACCCCAATAGGATCAGTTTGTTGTCCGTCTGCCTGTCTGTATGGCTGTCAAAACGCTTTTTCTCAGGAACGCGTGGAGGTAATGAGTTGAAATTAATGTCAAATACTCCCGTCTGCAGTTTAACAAAGCTGTGAAAAATGACACTTCTAAGTCAACGCAATCAAAAGATACGGCCGTTTATGTCGCGTATTTGATACATTAGCTAGGGAATTAAATACCTTTAGGGTACTTCCCGTTGACATAGAACCATGAAATTTGACAAGAAGCTAGTTCTAACAGCACAAATAAAGGAAAAAATCCGAAAACCGTAAATCTGTAAATACATCACAAGAAAATAGTGAGCTTTGAGAAGGTTCGTACAGAACCCTTGATGCGCGAGTCCGACTTGCAATTGGCCGGTTTTTTAAGTAAAATAGAAAGCAAAACGAAGAAGTCACCTGGTGGTAAAGTGACCAACCCCCAAAGACACCCATGACACCAAGGACACCAGAGGGCTAAGATGGAATACCTTAACCAGCAATGTCAGCGGCTGTCTTGCTCTCCACGCCGGAACGCAACAGTAACAAGTACTGCTGCTTCTTGGTAGCTATCCGGACGTACCTTGCATAAGGTACTATCGATGCAACCGTCCACTTGCCGCAAGATAAGGAGACAATCCTGACAGCTGTCTTCTGATGAATTAGTACCTAAAAGCAGAGCGGTTCCACTCCGCACTTGGGGTATGCTCGGCCGCCTTGCCAACCACGTTGACAAATCGCAGTAGGTTGTCGGCACGCCGCGCGCCTGCTCGTCTGCTCTAGCTGTGTCAATATAATCGAAAGCGAATGCAGCTCAACCCACAGATTAGAGAGAGATATAGTAGCTCAACCCTAGCATGTCGCCAGAAAGTTGCGGGGTGGAAAGCGTTCTTTTTGACGCGAGCCGCCTGGCCAATGTCTACGAAATAATACCAACTTTTCTGCTTGTCAATAAAGTATGAAGTCGTTTAATCGCGGTCGAAAAAGTGGAGTTTCTATATGTATGTTAGTACTATTATTTATTCAGTGTTAGTAGAGTCCCATTGGCACTATTTGTATACCACCATCTCGCTCGCTAATCCAGCCACTAAGCAGCAGTGCTTGCACTGTTGTTCCGGCGTGGAGAGCAAATACAGCCGGTGACATTACTGGCGCAAGAGATATTCTGTCTTAGCCCTCTGGGTTGACAACGCATCTGCAATCTCCTTGGTGTTCACTTATCATCCGGTGACCCATTTATTGTCTTCTTATGTAGTATAAAAAAAAGCATTTTATTATTCTCACCCCAGCTACGGTCCTGTTTGCGGCCGCAAATTGCACTCGTATCACTTAAACCACACGTACAGATCGTTTTCAAGCTTGTGCGCAATGGAGGAGGCCAACTGGTCTCACTACAAGTACCGTAAGTATTTGATCTTCTCTCCTATTCGTCAACAAACTGACTGAGTTTCTTGGCGGTTCTTCTCAGTCTTAACGTCTTTCCGAACCGACCGTAGCATAAAAATAATTTGCTTGAAATTCTCCCTTAGCGTCCAAAGTCCGAGGTCGGCTCAATAGGTGCCCCCTTTGGCATGCTAAGTAATTCTCCCCTTGCTGAGCGCCCTTCTGGTTGCTCGCCCTTTCTCCAAAAAGCTGACAAACCCGTCTGAGGCTACCAGCGCACATAAATTATAATACACAGAATAGCCAAATTCAAATTCAAATTCAAAGTGTTTATTTGTCAAACATAGGTAGAACAGAGATGTTACAAGAGTAGGGTACCACTATGTTGTGCCATTAGGCATACAAATAGGGCCAAGTGGGCCCTATTTTGTTCTGAGTAGTTTAAAATCGTAACCTGACTGCCGCTCGAAAGGAGGGTTATGTTTTTAGAGTCTACGCAGTGGCGTAACAATAGGGTGGCAGGGCCGGCAAAATGCCACGGGCCCCCGACCCAAGAGGGCCCCGGCCCAAGAGGCCGCGAGCTCAAAAATATTACTGATAGGGCCCCATCAAAAGAATTTGCCACGGGCCCCAGATGGTATAGTTACGCCACTGAGTCTACGTATGTACCTGTGTATGACCATTTCTCTGGCACGCGCTGCAGCCTAAACAGCTTGACAGATGTTGACGTGTGAGGTGTCGTTGGTTAAGTCTTGATTGGAATCTAAGATCGCTCTCCATTTCTGTCTGTTCTCAATCCCCATCATGTCTTCGGTCGCTTAGTCCTTCTAAACCACGCAACGGATTTTGATCCGGTTTTAACTGTCATTTAGAGATGTTTGACAGAGTATTTTTATGTACATTACATCCTAATGCTATCAGTGCGAGTTCGGGGCGGGTCACTAGTTTTCTTTGCAACTTTCAATCACGGAAATCAGAAAACACTGTTTTCTGATTTCCGTGCTTTCAATAGATTTTAAGTAATCCAATAAGGCTAAACAAACTAAAACAATATCTCTTTTTTCAGGGAACCGTAAGTTTTTGCATTATTTTCTTAAGGTAAATACTGTTATGGGGAGTGCAATTACTGGCCCAAGAGGTATTCCATCTTAGCCCTCTGGGTTGGCAACGCATCTGCAATGTCCTTGGTGTTGCGAATAGTGTTTTATGGGCGGTGGTGATCACTTACCATCAGGTCAGGGGCGTATTTACCATAGGGCCATCCGGGCCATGGCCCGGGGCGCCAGGCTGCAAGGGGCGGCAGCCGCCCCTAAATTGAAATACTTCGTCATTTAATGGGGCGCCAAAGCTAAATGGCCCGGGGCGCCAAATCTTTAAATACGTCCCTGCATCAGGTGAACCACTTGCTTGTTGTCCTTCCTATGTTGTATAAAATGGTATAAATGTTGCTAATATTCCAGGGTTCTATCCGGTGCACATGAGGAATTGTCGCGACGGTGAAAACAAACGATGGCCTATGTCCCAGGCCACTATGTCAAGTAAACATTACCTACATACAATACAATACAATAACTCTTTATTGAACACCACAAAACACAAAAAGGTACAATATAGAGACATAACAAAAGGCACACCATAGGCGGTCTTATCGCTAAAAGCGATCTCTTCCAGACAACCGTTAGAAAAAGAGACGTAGAAAACCACCATTATACCATACCATTTGACGAACGGATTCGTATGCCCAAGTGCTGTGGTTTTCTTATGGACTCCAGGGGGAAGAGCATGGCTCGGGCCGGCGCACCCTGGGCATCGGTCTATGATTTCTTAGCCTGTATGGTAGGATATCATTGGCCGACGGCGACCCGCCGGGGGGGTTGGTCTTACGGCCGATACCGAACAATATCGTTCATTACAGACATTAGCACGAGCCTCGTGGTCGCCATTAAAGAAAAAAAAAAGAAGATTCCAATAGTTCGAGCGTACTGAATGATAGACATCGGTTACACGCTCATTCTGTCGTCAGTTCAGTCCATCATTCTGGTCAGAATGACGAGAGAATTATCATGTAACCTGTCTCGTGTCGTGTCAGTCTGAACTGATCGTTAGACTTCGGTTATACGCTAGGCGTCAGTTCAGTCCATCATTCCGGTATAGTTTTGACTGATACCAGAATGATGACAAATGGACAGGGTACGATTAGTTCAGACTGACACGTCACGAGACAGGTTACACGATAGTTCTCTCGTCATTCTGACCAGAATGATGGGCTGAACTGGCGACAGAATGAGCGTGTAACCGATGTCTAACCGTGTCCATTTGTCATCGTTCTGGCATCAGTCAAAACTATACCGGAATGATGGAATGAACTCACGCCAGAATTAGCGTGTAACCGACGTCATAGATTTTTTTATTTCACAGATCTTCTGTTAAACCGCAAAAGGAGTCTGATTGCGTTCCTTTACAGACGCACTACCCGCATATATGCGTCCAGAAGAATGTTCACAAGACGTTAAAAAAGCGCGTTAAAAATAGCGGTTAACGGTTAATTCGTAACGTTACCGTGAGTTTTTCGGTGACGGGAAATCACGCGGGACAGATACAGTATTGTATGGAAAGTTGCTAGATTATTGCATCGCCATCAGAACTACATACACATACAAAATTCGGAAATCTGTATGGTTTTCTCGTACATATTTATAAGTTGTCTGAAATATATTTTCACTTTCATGCATTTGACTTTTATTTTGTAATTCTGTAATAATAAAAAGGTATAATTTTGAATGTAATTGTATTGAAAAATTGACATCTGTTCGTAACAAAATGGCTTACTTGATTCAGTTAGTGATCAAACCTGATCACAATAAGTAATAAAGCAATTCTTCAATAGATGGCTTACTGATCCGACAGATATAGGTATCGATATAAGAAGACAATAGATCTGCTTACTTGTTCGGATTGTTACAAGCCTAGCGTCACCACTTTGCGACGGGGTGAAGCAGGTGAAGAGGGGCTTTCAATATTTAGCCATTGGTTCAACTTTAAATCTTATCGTAAGTGAATAAAGTGCTTCTAAGTTTTCTAACTAGCAGCGACACAGGCGTCGGATAGCAGAACTAAAAATATGACGCCAATTTAAAATGTACAAAACGCAGAACTGTTTACTTGACAATTGGCACATATAGTTTTATTCAGGCTATCCAACATAGTCTACTAAATAGACTATGGTCGACTACTCTGCCACTGCGTTGTACACAGTTCTATAGTTTTCTCATTTCGATGGATATAGGTTAGTAATAAATAAAAGATCAAGAAATCTATACTTATTTATTATACCAATAACCCTAAATATGTTCGTCTGTAATTTCAGGAAGATCCCGATCAGATTCCTGATTAAAGTAACTTTCTGGCACCACGTAGTCGTCTGGTGGCCGCATGGGACCAAATACCCTTTTGACTTCTCTTTTCACCTCGACCTCCATCTTGTCTGTGCTCGCATCTGTGGTTCCTGTCTTGTCTGTGGCCGTTTTGTCTATGGCGTCGGGTTTATCTGTGGCTATTGGTTCTGTGCGTTCTGAATTCGTAGTTTCTTCGTCAGAATCCATTTCTTCAACGAATTCTGATTCTTCTTGTTTCTGGGGCTTCGGTTTGGGCTTCTTGTCTTCCTTTAAGCGTATCCTGGAACGTTGGGTAGTAATAGTAGATTAATGCCTAGGTGGAAAACAGGCTGTTGCTGGCCGAGGTTTTAAAAATGAGAGCCGTAGGCAAGTTAAGCGATACTGTTTTTTTAGAGAATTTCAAGCCTTTAATCTTAGAGAAAAAAATTGTGACAGCAAAATATTATTTCCCCTGCTATTAGGTTTGTAAGTTTTCCGTCACAAAAACGTCACGAAAGCGTTAGCGTTAACTTCTAAATTGTATGCAAACATTTTGTTGCAAATACGCGCCGCTAGAGGCGCTGTCTTTGCTTTCATAGTAATTGAGAAGTCTAACGCGTTTAAGGCTTTTTTTTTCTATAAAATAGGAAGGCAAACAAGCAAGTGGGTCCCCAGGAGTGCGATTTTTGAATCTCACCGGGTGACTGAAGCTCACCAAAATGGCTCGTTTTTCATAGAGATTCCGCCATTTTGGTGAGCTCTAGTCACCTGGTGAGATTTAAAAAATTGCACCTCTGATGGTAAGTGATCACCACCGCCTATAGACACCCGCAACACCAGGGAGACTGCAGATGCGCTGCCAACCCAGAGGGCTAAGATGGAATACCTCTTGTGCCAGTAACTGCACCGGCTGTCTTGCTCTCCACGCCGGAACACAGCGCAAGCACTGCTGCTTAGGGGCAGGATTAACAAGCAAAATGGTGGTAGCTATCCGGACGTACCCTGCACAAGGGTTGTACTTTCGCTGAGTTTCTTGCCGGTATCTTCTCATCAGAGGGTTTTCCGAACCGGTGGTAAATTTTATGACATTCATAAGTGCTCCATGTAAGCCTAATCTGAATAAAGATATTTTGACTTTGACTTTGACTTTGAAGGTCCTACCACCCGCGAAATCGTAACTAAAACTAACACCAGACGCTCTGTTTGTGTATGAAACACCGTATTAACGAACCTTTTGCCGTAAACGACTGAGTTTGTGGACTTGAGCATGGCCGTGGGCGCGGCCGGCAGCACGGGCGGCGCCGCGGGGCGCGCTATGTCCGCGAGGCGGCGCCGCGAATCCAGCTCCGCCTGAAGCTTGCTCACGCTCATCTGTAAACCCATTACAGTGTACCCAATAGTGATATTGCAGAGTACCCACAAGTGACAATACCAGTGTACCCACAAGTGACATTGTACCCCCAACTAACCCTGGCCTTGGAGATCTCGGCCTTGTGCGCCATGCTGCCGGGCTGCGCGTACAGCTCGTCCGGCTGCAGCCGCGCCGCGCGCAGGCGCTCCAGCGCCGCCTGCTCCGCGCCCAGCCTGCCCTCCAGCTCTTTGATCTGCTCCACCTGCAAGTTGAATATGCCGATGTGTTGCAAAAGGGGTCAATGTAGCAGTATAGGGAGGCAATAGTTGTTTGTGCAACAAGAGGGCAAAGCTTCGCGGGTGGTAGGACCTTGTGCAAGGTCCGTCCGGATCGCCACCACCATCTTGCTCGCTAATCCTGCCGCTAAGCAGCAGTGCTTGCACTGTTGTGTTCCGGCGTGGAGAGCATGACAGCCGGTGTAATTACTGGCACAAGAGGTATTCCATCTTAGCCCTCTGGGTTGGCAACGCATCTGCACTCTCTTTGTTGTTGCAGGTGTCTATAGGCGGTGGTGATCACTTACCATCATGTGACCCACTTGCTTGTTTGCCTTCCTATGTTGTATAAAAAAAAGAAAAAAAAAGACAGGCAAGGGCTGATCTCTCGTCAGCTGACGGTAGCTGTAAAGGCACCCAGTTGAATCTTGTCAAAAAGTTTCATATACGTAGATGCCACCGAGGGTAGTTGTACCCTTAAAATCAATAATGTAATGACCGTAAGACGAAGCACATTGAAAAATTCGCAGGGTATGGCAGAGGTAATGTGGCGAAACTGGCAAACGCAAGGCACGGAATGCTGATGTTGCAGGTTCAAATCCTGGCATTACCCTAATTTTTCTTTGTGTTGTCATTAGCATTTTAATTTAATAAATTGAATTTTAAAAACATTTAAAATAAAAGAAAGAAATTTTTGTTACAAATATTTAAAGTTGCTGTTAGTGTTGATTTTGAATCCCGAGCAAGCGAAGGATTCTGTAATTGAACCCTGAGAGTAGCGATTGATTCAAAGACAATAAGATGCAAATAACTTCGCCTAAAGGTAATAAAAAAAAGTAAAAATTAAACCACATGTATATTTTTAAAACAAGCGAAACTGAAAGAACAAAGTGAAAATAAAATATTTCGAATTTTGTGAGTAGACCCAGCCAGCCAATGCTTTTATTTAATTTTTTTGTGAAATAATCATCGAAATGAGAAAACGATAGAACTGTGTACAACGCAGTGGCAGAGTCACCGACCATAGTCTATTTGGTAGACTATGTTGGATAGCCTGAATAAAACTGTCTGTGCCAATTGTCAAGTAAACAGCTCTGCGGTTTGTACGTTTTAAATTGGCGTCATATTTTTAGTTCTGCTATCCGACGCCTGTGTCGCTGCTAGTTAGAAAACTTAGAAGCACTTTATTCACTTATGATAAGATTCAAAGTTGAACCAATGGCTAAATATAGAAAGCCCCTCTTCACCTGCTTCACCCCGTCGCAAAGTGGTGACGCTAGGCTTGTAACAATCCGAACAAGTAAGCAGATCTATTGCCTTCTTATATCGATGGCAAAAATATTAGTAAAGTTGCTCTGTCTCCCGCTCGCAGCAAAATCTTATTTTGCACACTGTCTTTTAACTAAACCTGCCTGTTTGAGGTGTTGAGGTGAAAATGTACTTTGTTTGATTTTAAAAATAAAAAAAACAAAATTATGTATTCATCAAATCTTTGTCAGTTACAATAAATGCATACCATACTTAGAGCATATTGTTCACTGATAGCAATTTTTTTTTTAAGTTACTTATCAAAATAGTATATCAATTAAGCATAGAAATATGAACGTAAGGAGCCGACTAGTCGTCGCTTTTTGTCGACTACAAATATGGCCGAATAGTAAAATTAGACTATTGAAACTAGATGGTCCGATGACCTCATATAGGTGGCAGGAAGGCGCTGGTTGCATGCCGCTTCCAACCGGCCACTTTGGAAATCCATGGAGGAGGCCTATGTCCAACAGTGGACTTCTTGTGGCTGAGATGATGATAATGATGATGATGATTGAAACTAGATTGCCTGTCGCCATTACCGCCGTCGTTACGGTGTTAATACAACAGCAATATGTGACTTTCTCCCCTTGACGCGTAATGTACTATTACTGACCAGATTGTCGTAGGTGAGCGCAGCTTGTCTGTCGGCCTGCCCGCGCCGGCGGTCCCGCTTGGACTCGACGGCGCCGGTGCGGTCGAGGAACGTGTCGTCGTCGCTGTCGTAGTAGTCGTCCGCGCCCCAGTCGCGCTGCTTGCGGCGCCGCGGCTCTACGGCAGACAATAGTACATTGTTAACCGAGGTGAGCAAAGTTTTTTTTGTGAGGTAGCAATGCAGTTGTAATATAGCTAGTCTACACTAATCTACACTATAATATCTACACTATATAATATAATAAAGAGGTAAACTTTGTTTGTTTGTTAGTTTGTTTGTATGTAGTGGATAATCTCTGAAACTACTGAATCGATTTCAAAAATTCTTTCACAGATAGAAAGCTAAATTATTCCTGATAGACATAGGCTACGAACGAAGTCGCGTGCGTTCGCTAGTATGTAATAAGCTTCTGTAATTACTAACACTGTGGATAAAAAGTCCAAAATAAATTATTTGTAATTAATATTTGATAAAAAACACTCTTACTTTTCTTGTTGTAAACGAAAACTCGTTCGTTTCAATGGGTTTTTTAAACACTACATATAAGATAAGATAAGATCAGCTCGACCCTGTCAGCACTGACCGTGCGTGGCCTGGCGCAGCACGCCGGCGCGGTCGAGCGCGCGGCAGGCGGCGAGCGCGGCCGCCGCCACCGCGTCCTCCAGCGGCAGCTCGACCCTGTCAGCACTGACCGTGCGTGGCCTGGCGCAGCACGCCGGCGCGGTCGAGCGCGCGGCAGGCGGCGAGCGCGGCCGCCGCCACCGCGTCCTCCAGCGGCAGCTCGACCCTGTCAGCACTGACCGTGCGTGGCCTGGCGCAGCACGCCGGCGCGGTCGAGCGCGCGGCAGGCGGCGAGCGCGGCCGCCGCCACCGCGTCCTCCAGCGGCAGCTCGACCCTGTCAGCACTGACCGTGCGTGGCCTGGCGCAGCACGCCGGCGCGGTCGAGCGCGCGGCAGGCGGCGAGCGCGGCCGCCGCCACCGCGTCCTCCAGCGGCAGCTCGACCCTGTCAGCACTGACCGTGCGTGGCCTGGCGCAGCACGCCGGCGCGGTCGAGCGCGCGGCAGGCGGCGAGCGCGGCCGCCGCCACCGCGTCCTCCAGCGGCAGCTCGACCCTGTCAGCACTGACCGTGCGTGGCCTGGCGCAGCACGCCGGCGCGGTCGAGCGCGCGGCAGGCCTGGAGCGCGGCCGCCACCACCGCGTCCTTCTTCTTGCCGCGGTGCAGCGCTTCCGCCACCACGGGGCGCCCGCGCGCGTCCTCTAGCGGCAGCTCCACCCTGTGTTTAGTTAGTTTAGTTCATTCAGTCAATATAAAGTTACATTATAAATTGCATTGCATATCAAATTACACGAATTCATACTGAGATCGTCAAAATTATATAATTACTAGCTTTTGTCCGCGTAGACTCAAGCAATCTGCAATATTTCCTGGACAAATTAATGAGAATTAGTTGCTTTGCTGCTCATGACGTCACGACGGCGTGTAACTCACTTATCGCTATCCCGTGGCAACTATGCATTTTTACGGGATAAAAAGTATCCTATGTGTTAATCCAGGTTATAAACTATATGTGTGCCAAATTTCATCCAAATCCATTCGGTTGTTTTTGCGTGATTGAGTAACAAACATCCAAACATACAAACTTTCACATTTATAATATTAGTACGACAAAAATTAAAATAAACTAAAAAATATTGATAACACGATATTTGATACAAAATTACAATACAATGTTAAATAAATTAAATTAGTCTCCGATAGGAATCGTCAAAAAACATAAACAAAACAGATAAATGAAACAAGATAAAAAATAGAAGATTATTAAATTAAATACCGGAGTCGTTAAATATTATGTCAAATTATATAAACCCTTTTCTGTACCCAACTAAGTTCCTGCTTGGTGTCTTGGGGTTTAATTTAAGGCTTTACACATGGGTGGAGAGTTGAGTTTTCTGCACTAGTGAGTTTTTTACAGTGCAGCTACACAAAGTACCACTGACCGGCAGAGGAACTGCCCCGGGCCGCGCTCCTCGCAATCGTAGACCAGCTCGTGGCCCTCGCGCTCGAAGTACCCGCGGAGGGTCTTCTTGGGGTCCCGCAGGAACAGCTCCTCGTTGTTGGTGGCCGCGTAGGGGTTCTCCGCCAGGTCCGGCTCCTCCTCCGCGTCGTCGCCTGAAGGATGGAGGCAGAAAGGAAGATATTACAACTCGAAGCGGGAGAGTATGCTTTCCTGCCTTGCTCTCGGCAAACAGGCGCTAATGAAGAAATTAGGACATGAAGCGGGAAAGTGGGCTTTCCCGCCTTGCTCTTGCCAAAGAGGCAGGAATGAGGATATTACAGCTCAAAGCGGGAAAGTGGGCTTTCCTGCCTTGCTCTGGTGAAAGAGACAGAAATGAGGAAATCACAACTCGAAGCGGGAAAGTAGGCTTTCCTGCTTTGATCTTGCCAATTGTGCTATATGCCTACCAATAACTGACTGTAGCTCAGTAGGGAATATGCATTACGAAACAAATGGGATAAATTATTAAATTCAAATGCTATTTAATGACAACACAAAGAAAAATTAAGGTAATGGCACTCCAACTTGCAACCACAGCACTCCGTGCCATGCGATTACGAACCTGCGAACTCAGCACTCTACCTAGTTTCGCCACAGAGCCACTGCCAAACCCTGGAATGCTGAGGCTGCAGGTTCTAGTCCTGCCTGTGACCTAGATTTTTCTTGGTGATATCATTGCGCATCATTTAAACTTAAATTAAACTTTAATGTCCCGCTCACCCATGCCCCAGTCGATCCCTTGCTCGTCCCTCTTGCGCTCCTCTTCGGCTCGGTCTCTCTCCCTCTGCTCCTCCGCCTCCCGCATCATTCTGTCTCGCTCCTGCTTCATGTTGCCCGCCCGCTTCCTGATCTCCGTCACTGTCAGCTCCGACTCGCCTTCGCAATCGAAGTCTGGACCCTGGAAATAATGAAATCATCAACGTAAAACGACGTCAAACATATCCCTAGTTTGAAAAATGCATTTTCTTATATGAAATAGGAAGAAAAACTAGCAAGTGGGTCTCACCCAGCGTTGCCAGACGTCCCGATTTTGGCGGGACGTCCCGTTTTTTAGCCCAAAATGAAATGTCCCGCGCGGGACAGGCTCTGTCCCGTTTTACGGAGATACTCGACCAGTAACCTAGATGGTAGTCGTTTTTTGACAAAGCACCGTATTTTCATTAAAAAACATATTCTATAGATGTCTATTATCACTGTAAATTTAATTTGAAACTTAAATAAGACGATACGTAATAAAAATCTGCTGATTATTTAAGCTTTTTATGTTATGTCCCGCGTTAGACGAATTAGTCCTGCTTTCTTATACAAAAGGCTTCGAAATCCCGCTTTGCCTGAAAATAAATCTGGCAACACTGCCTAACCTGATGGTAAGTTATCACTAGCGCCCAAGACACCTGCAAAACCAAGGAGATTGCAGTTGCGGTGGCACCAGAGGGCTAAGAAGGAATACCTCTCGTGCCAGTAATTACACCGGCTATCTTGCTCTCCACGAGGGAACACAACATTGCAAGCGCTGCTGCTTAGCGGCAGGACTAACGAGCAAGATGGTGGCACCGATCCGGACGGACCTTGCACAAGGTCCTACCACCCACAAACTTCTCATCAATAGCGCCAGGCGAGCATAAGTCCGAGGCACTCACCAGCACTATGTAGGTCCGCGTGCTGTTGCCGAACCTGAGCTGGTGGCCGACGCGCAGCTTAAGACGACGAAGGGTTTCTGTTACTTAAAACTTCAAAACTTCTCATTAAAAGTACTAGGCCAGCATAAAACCGAGGCACTTACCGTACCTATGTTAAGATGGTTTGGCTATGTAGAGAGGATGGATAAAAGGAGATCAACAAAAAGGCTGTATGACGGGAGAGTGGATGGAAAAATGGGAAGGGGAAGACCGACTAAATGCGAGACATTCTGGTGGAAGGGCAGTTCAGGAGTACCCTAAACCGACGAGCATGAGCATGCATGAAGAATGTTATAAGAATAAACGAAGCAAAGGCTGTATGTCAGGATCGTAGGGAATGGAAAACCGTGGTCTCTGCCTACCCCTCCGAGAAACAGGCGTGGCGTAGGTCCTGGAGCTGGTGGTGTGGTTTGAGAGAGACAAGAAACAGGTTCTTTTCTATTAAATAATGCCCAAACTTCTCATCAAAAGTACCAGGCGAGCATAAGTCCGAGGCACTTTCAAACAGGTTCTTTCCTATTAATAAACGCCCAAGCTTCTCATCAGAAGTACCAGGCGAGCATAAGTCCGAGGCACTCACCAGCACTATGTAGGTTCGCGTGCTGTTGCCGAACCTGAGCTGGTGGCCGACGCGCACGCGCGCGTAGTGCTGCGGCTTGAGGCGCTCCCGGTTGAGGTGGGTGCCATGGGTGCTACCCAGGTCGTAGAGGTACCAGCCGGACGCCGGCTCCTCGGGCTCCGCGAACGCCTTGTACTGGAGCACCGCGTGGTGCCTGGGACCAAATGAGTTCATTTTATTTTGTGAAATAGGAAGGCAAACAAGCAAGTGGGTCACCTGTGGCCCGTTTCACCAAGCTACAAGTTACAATTTTGCAAGTCTAAACTGGCAATATTGGTCAATAATGCCAGGCATTGTTGACCAATGTTGCCGGTTTAGACTTGTAAAATTGTAACTTGTAGCTTCGTGAAACGGGCCACTGGTGGTACGTGATCACCACCGCATATAGACACCCACAACACTAGAGATTGCAGATGCGTTGCCAACCCAGTGGGCTAAGATGGAATATCTCTTTTGCCAGTAATTGCACCGAATTTTTCCACAGTTTCAGTTACTTTTTATAAACTGAAACACTGTTCACCTAGGTAATAAATTCAAACAAGCGCTGAGACGTTGGCTTCTTGAACATTGTTTTACAGCGTAAAAGAATTTGTGAATTATAGACATAACATGACATAAATTTATAAATGATTGATTACTATTATATTGACTACTATTGTTTATAGTATTTTATCTACACACATATCATAATTTCTCAATAACGCGTTCAAAAACCATAGAAAATGACCAGCATTATTACAACCAATGTTATTATAAGAATTTTCTTGTCTGTGGTAGTAGGTAAATCTGTTCTTTATTGGATAGTATCTCTTAGTAGTCTGTGTTTATTGGTGATTACATTACCGATATCTCGTGACGTTATGAATTTAAATTTGGAACAGCTGTCAAAATTCAAGTTGGTCTCTATTCTAGTATCCACAGATATTAAAACAGTTATCGATACGAAACGTCAAATCAGTGTGATTTTTTAATTTAAACGCACGACATTTGATCTCGAGTGATATGACAATAAGGACTTCATTCTTTTGTCTATGATTTAAAAAAAACGTTCGTCTTGACGGATAGATCGAATTGCCGCCATACTTGTTTGTTGGTTTTTTGCTGTTACGGTTTTTTGCAGTTATGATATGTGTGTAGATAAAGTAATGTATGCAACTGTATATAATTAGGCCTTAAAACGCGAGTGTGATCCTATTATGAAACTCGCTGACGCTCGTTTCATAAAACCACACTCGTGTTTTAAGGCCTCTCATTATATAGCAGTTGCATAAAATACTATTATGCAACTGCTATATAATGAGAGGCTTTAAAACACGAGTGTGGTTTTATGAAACGAGCGTCAGCGAGTTTCATAATAGGATCACGAGTGTTTTAAGGCCTAATTATATACAGTTGCATACATTACTTTATCTACACACATATCATAACTGCAAAAAATCGTAACAGCAAAAAACCTAAAAAGAATGACAACTAATGGCGGCCGTGTATATTAAAAAAGTACTCTGTGATTCGATCTATCCGTCAGGACGAACATTTTTTTTAAACCATAGACGAACGAATGAAGTTGCTATTTTCACGTCACTCGAGATCAAATGTCGTGCGTTTAAATTAAAAAATCATACTGAGTTGACGTTTCGTATCGATAACTGTGGATACTAGAATAGAGACCAACTTGAATTTTGACAGCTGTTCCAAATTTAAATTCATAACGTCACGAGCAGGACCCCAATTCTCGGTTCATGCGAGACGCTATCTCGCATGCCACATACGTCAAAAATGACAGATTTCCTTGGGATTTGACAGTTATTCTCGTGCGAGATGAATCTCGCATGAACCCAGAATAGGGGCCCAGTCACGAGATATCGGTAATGTGATGACCAATAAAGAACAGATTTACCTACTACCACAGACAAGAAAATTCTTATAATAACATTGGTTGTAATAATGCTGGTCATTTCCTAGGGTTTTTGAACGCGTTATTTAGCCTTTATGATATGTGTGTAGATAAAATTATTATTTCACTTGTAAGACCATATACATATTTTGTAATTAATTCTATTACTATTGGTGCACATTCGAATTCAGACTTTTATTATAAATGAAATTTTAAACTTCATAATTTTGGAATTTAGTTAAAATTCTTGCATGTTGAGGAATATGAATGAACACTTTTATATTTGCATGCTGTATGAATACAGCTGGAAAAGATGGAACAATATCTAACATACTATTAACACATGTAACTAACCCTTTTTCTGCAAATAAATATTATCTTATCTTATCTTATCTCCTATGAAAGTCATATACCTAATTACACTTTTTAAATTTCAACATAACATCAACAGCACCTTTCTTGATTTGTTCGTACAAATAACAATGACAACATTTCCAACAATTAGCGTTGCGGCAGTATATCGAACTATCGATAGTATTGTTGATAGTATTGTGACCTCGAATAATAGTCACAATATTAATAGTCATCAAATCCAATACTATCGAAAGGCATCGATACTATCGATAGTATCGGTACTGTGTTCAGCAACTCTACCAATCAATCAATCAATCAATCAATTTGTTTATTTTCAATAAGAAGTTCATATAAGTACATTTTGTTAGTAATACATAAAACTTATATGTATGTTAGTACTATATTTAAATTAATCTAAAGACAAACTAGAACTAAAAAGAGTTAGCTAATGTATTACAAAAATGAATCTTTACTGAGAGCGAGTAAGTAGTCATTAATTTAGTCTAAACTAGGGTACAAGTGTACTCTGTATTATAGACTTAAATATTCTTAAAACTTAATAAATGTTTGACAATGTTTGACATAACATTGGTAACTCTGGCTGAAAAAAATGGTAAGTATGGCTGAAAAAATTGGTAAATCTGGCTAGTTGTACCTTGATATGGTGGGATGGGCCAGCATCACGTCGCAGTTGGCGAGGCGGCCGAACACGTAATAGGGTCTCGTGGTGAGGTCCACCTTGTCCACTATCATGCCGGACTTCAGCACCTCCAACGCATACTCTGATCCTGAAACATACAATGTTACTTCAATAAGGTTCCAATTTGGATATAAAACAATTAAAACGGTTTATACGTTTTTTTTATACAACATAAAGGCAAATAAGCAACACTTGATGATAAATGATCACCATCGCCCATAAACACCTGCAACACCAAGGAGATTGCAGGTAATAGCCAACCCAGAGGGCTAAGATGGAATACCTCTTGTGTCAGTAATTGCATCGGCTGTCTTGCTCTCCACGCCGGGACAACAGTGCAAGCACTGCTGCTTAGCGACAGGATTAGTGAGCAAGATGGTGGAAGCAATCCGGACGAACCTTAGTGTACCCTAATGCAATCACTTTTTATTTTTTTAATATTTTATGGCCTGGAATCCAAGTCCATTAGGCCAAATCCTTTTTTGTTTTAAACAGTTTAGTTAAAATTATAAAGTTTTTAGTCACTTTACTTTGTTAAAATCTTCTTTTTTCCATTTTTATTAGTTGTACTTGTTTAACACTTATTACATCCTTTCCATGGCATTCGGTGGTATCTGCCTACCCCAAAGGGAAACAGGCGTGAGCTTATAAAAAAAAACCTTTCCACAGTACTTTTTAGTATTTTATGCAACTGTTGCATAATGAGGGGTCTTAAAACACGAGTGTGGTTTTATGAAATGAGCGTCAGTGAGTTTCATAATAGGATTACACGAGTGTTTTTAGACCTAATTATGTACAGTTGCATACATTACTTTATCTACACACATATCATAAGTACTCTATGATGGGTTCAGAAGCCATAGGGCAATGACCTGCATTGCTACTAGCTACTAAAGCTAGGTACCTATTAAATATCTATAGACTGTACACATTAAAATAATGTAATAATAAATGAATTTGAACAAATATAGAAACAAATTAGAAAAATTCTCATAATAATATTGGTTGTTATAATGCTGGTCATTGCCTACGGTTTCTGAACGCATTATAGAGCATTTATGATATATGTGTAGATAAAATATATTTCAATATTGGTTGATAACAGTCCACATTTTGAAGCATATCAGTTAAGCGGTGGGAGGAATAGCTTTAAACTGTTTCACTTTTACTCAATTCACTTGCCAGTATGAGTTTTTGGATATCAAAAGAAGGGCAGTGGAATACAAAATGATCAACATCTCCTATGCTACCATTTTGACACTTTTTACTATAGAAGGCAAAGGAGTTTTCCCCACAATATTATTTGTATGTGACATACTGAGAAAGATCAAGTGGACCCTATTTTGTTTTCGGTAGTTAACTCCCATTCCCATACCATTGCTATATTCCGTATTTTAATTCATTAATTTTGATAAATCAATGAAAACATCTAAATATTTGGCAGCTATAGGCAATGTTGCCAAATCTCTGTTTGCACGTCCTTAATACAAATAACATCCATGACTCAGGTAAAATATTTGTACATTTGTATCTGTTTGTTTTATTAGGGTATGTAATAATTATGTATACAAAGGTACCAACAAAATGATGTTTCAAGGCCTTTTTAGGGGGGATGGATGTTTTTTGTATTTCTTCTTCTTCTTCTCTATTATGGCGGCCGTGGGCCTTTTTGTATCTAAGTATGTATTTATCTATATAACTATGTTTAAGTTACAACATAGAGTTATATTTATCCATTGTCTAGTACCCATCATACAAGCTTTGCTTAGTTTGGGACTAGGTCAATTGGTGTAAATTGTTCCAAGATATTTATTTTATAACAATAAAGACCAGTAACTCACCGTCCGGACAAAGACCAGACCATTTAGGTTCTTTATAGGGTATCGGAGTCGAAACTTCCTTCAGTAACACAGCGGGTGGCAAGTTACTTTTCGAGTTAGATTCTGGCGCTTTAGGGCTCGGCTCGGCCTTCTGAACCTCCTGAGGCGCTTTGTCCACCTCAGTTTTAGCCTTTTTAGGTAGTTTTCCGATGCGGCCGATAAGAACAGGCTTCTTAAACTCCGTTTGTCCATCTTTCGGAGCCTCAGATTGGCTCGCATTTTCATCCATTGTTTTTAATGGGTTTTGAGTCGCTTGCGTGTATGGTTGTTTGTTTTTCGACGAGCACTAAAGTGTTATTTTTGTTTAAATATGTACTTCGCGTTATTTCGTGTTTTGCAGTCTTGAAGTCTCAAGTCGATTACCTATCAAAGAGAAGAGAACAGACAGATAAATCGATTATGACCTGACAGTGACAATGACATTGACATGACAGTCGACAGGTAGTGTCAAGTTTACTCTATGGAAACTCCATGGCACAGATGGCGCAAGAATCGTAAGATGACCGACCGCTTCTAGCGTTTATCGCCTTTGAGTAAATAGTCTAAGTTTATCCGTAGTATTTCAATTCAAGTCAAAATATTTTTATTCGGATTAGGCTTACGTAGCACTTATGAATGTCATAACTACTTTTTTGGTTTATCACAGACCTAAAGCAGCCGTTCCTTGCGCACACGGATACTGGTTAGAAAGGGATATATATATGTTTAAAGTACACAGTACTATGATACCATATGTTTTATGGGGAAACCCATCGAGTATACAAATAGACGGAGTATAATTATGACAAAAAATAAGGCTATGTCTCTCATTCTTGGTTATGGTTATGAGTTATGACATCATAAGCTTTATCAAAATAAAATTTTTAGGAATTCTTTATTTTGTTAATTTCCCAATCCCTTTTTTTTTCATTCATTCGATTTAGGCATTTAGTCACAGACTAGGTAGACAACTGACGTTAGTTAATTTAGATAAAATAGTGGAAACTCTGTGGTAAAATTTGCATGTATGGAAAGTGCTACCATCTCGTTATTTTTAGAGTAACTGAATCTCTCCGTTATGCTTAGAATATTAATATACTCATATACTTTTATCCTTTCTGTATCGCTATACTATACTATTCTGAGACTGGGGTGTAAGTAAACAATATCAGTAATAAAATTAGTTTAATTAATCATTAATCATTTATTTATCGCTTTCATGGGTATGTATTATTACATTTCAGATCTTAAACTATAAATTTTCCCAACATGAAACCCTGTAGTTGAGGGCACTGCAATATACTTAAATATAACTTAAACGCTACTACTAACACTGTATTACACCGTGTGACTTACTACATCTACAAATTATATAATACTATACTCTGTATCCTAATACTAAATACTTACTTACAGTTTTATAAGCTATCTACTTTATTTATTTATTATTCCTTTTGATACATTACATACTAAAAACCTTAAGTTAAGTAGTATACATTTATATTAATATAAGCATATATTTTTATTATTGTTTAGTAAAATCGAATGTACAGGATAACTCGTCTGAATGAACAAGAATAGCCATATCGCAAAGTTCCCAACACTCGCGTCGTGTCAGCATGTCACAAGATCAAATAAACAGCAAAAAAAATAACGATAGCAATGGTAACAAAACAAGGCGTCAACAGCGAAAACAAAGGAGTGCCTACTAATTGAATACCATTTTTTTACATATTACACAACATTAAGAAACTGAAATAAGCCAATTTTAATTAATTTTTTTCTTTTCTAATTTCTTTTCTGTGGTAACATTTTTTCTTTTTCTAAATAAAGTAACTTTATTAAATAACATTAATTTGGCATTATCAAGAATTTTTTTACAGGTGTAGACAATATACCGATACCGTCCACAACTTTTCTAATTATGTCCAAAGGTTAACTGGCAGAGAAGCCGTAAGTCCACTTGTAAATTTTGTTTTTAGTGCAATAAAGTTTAAATAAATAAACTAAATAAATAAAGTAGTAACACAAACATGAAGGCCCAGTTTTTAAAATGTTTGTTACTCGCTCATCTGCTTGGTGTCGCTGTCATCTAGAAAGAAATGTACAAATTCTAATCTGAGCCCCCTGAATTTACCTGCAAAAGAACGAAACGGTATCAGTTCACTCACATCAATCAATCTCTCATTCAAATTCATTCAATCAATCAAAAGGAATTGTCGCTGATTGCCAATGCCAACCGATCAAACGATATTATTTTCAAAACGTTGCAATATTTAGTTAAAATCGCTCAAAATTGTGTCGTGCGCGTGTAATACTCCATTAACAATTCCGTCTTAAATGAAAACTACGTGACAACAATCTGTGAACTGTGCTCTTGTGTTGTGGACAGAAGTGGCAAGAATAACACGTATTTAACATGTATTCTTATCGTTTTAACATAGTTTAAATGGATTACGCCGCTCCATTTACGTTCGTAAACACGAATCGTCACCTGGTGAGTGCATATTTGAGTCATTTTCGCATGGAACCGCGTATTTATTGGTTATTACCAATGTTATTCTCGCCGTGAAAATTTTTGCATAAATCGTTCGCGAGTCGCTTCGAGATAAAATCGGCCGCCGTAGCATAACCGGTGAAAGTATTAAATCGTGATTATTAGTTGTAATCGTTTTCCGCACCATTGTTTAGCAGTTTTCATTCACATCTAACTTAGCTTACCGTGACATTTGGCTGAATAAGATGCCTTGGTTCAAGGAATTGTGGAACAGGTAAAAAAAAGTTACGGTGCTAAATTTTCGTGTTACCCCGAATTGAAATTTTGCTTTTGATGTTTATAATGAAGCACTAATTTTGGACCAGCTGTTGAGAGATCATTAACAAAATAAAAATGTACTTTGCTATGTAAAAATTCTGAATAATTAACATCCAGTCTCAACCAAATTCTTACTAATATTGGATTTGTATTTGGAACAAACTACTTAATTTTTCCAGTAACTCCTGCTTTCCATAGAGACTGGAATCAACAGAACATTTTTTTTATGGAAATAATGTTTGTTGTGTATATTTAAATCCTTTGTTTACACATGTAAATCCATAAAGAGTACCTATTTGTTATTGTTGCTATGCTCATTATCCATTAGTATTTTCAATCTCAAGGGTTCTACTGACAATAACTGTGTAGGTTTACCGAGGCAGTATGCTGATTGGGGCCCTTTTTTTGATTCTGTTCAACACAATATACCCTAATGACAACACAAAGAAGAAAAAACATTACAGAGTACATATCTGTTTTGTGTTGAGTATTCTGAATATAAACATTTTTTTTTTTCTTTCAAAGTGATAGTTGAGGCAATAGGAGTTATTATTCTCTCTAGGATTTTGACAAAAAAATGACTACTGGAATTTTTGTTTAAAAAAAAATTGAGAATCAAGGATTATTAAAAAAAAATTAAAAGAAATATATTTTTACCTCACTACCTAGGCCTACCTACTTACACAATGTTGTTGTGTTATTATGGAGTCCCTTTTTTTTGTGCAAATAAGCAATTATTTAAAATTACAATAATAATAATTAATAATAATAATAACCAAAGGTCTGGGGCACTATTGTCCCGTGAATGGGAAAGACATACATAATAATAATAATAACTCAGCAAGTACCTTGGCTTGGCCCACGAGGTAACCGCTATGGGGGATGTTGACTCGACATTCATTGTTCCGATAGTCGTCTCAGCAAACGGTCTTATAGCGAAGAGTCTTGACCAACACCTCAAGAGACTCTCGCTAGAAGGTTGGATCAAGGGTCAGATACAGAAGGCGGTACTCCTGGACACGTCAAGAATAGTCAGGAGATTCCTCACTCTGCAGCCCTAACCACCGGTAGCTTGAGCTCTGCCCCACTGCCGTCGGCACTCTAGGTTAGGTTTTTATGTTTGTAAATTTTGTATTGATATTCTATATTACTTTTTATAGAAATATTGTAAAAACATAACTTAAGATTTTAAATAAATATACATGAATAAAAATAATAATTGATTTGTAATTATATGATATTTATATATTGTATACATATCATATTTGAAAAAAAAAACTCTTAATTATAATTTAATACATAAATAAAATCAATTTCTTCCATTTGCTATCAAATTTAAAGCTATCTTATTTTCAAACATTGCTGCATACTCTCAAACGGCTGGATGGGTTTAGATGAAATTTGCCAGACAGATAAATCAGGTCCTGGATATTTATGTGCATGGGCAAGGCAGGGAGAAAAGCTTGTAATGTACTTAATAAGTACAAAATGTAGCCCATACATACGTACAGGCTGATGATGTGATTAGGATGACCAACCCTGTGTGCTCATTTTACAGGACATGGGACCTAAATTTACAGGATTCGTGGAATAAATAAAAGCTTTTAAAAAAAATATGGGATAACTGATGTGACTATTTATTTATTTTATTTTTTCTCAGACCGGGACACATCTGCCGAAATATATAATAAAAAAAAAAATTGTGTTTTCCAAGTACCTATTTTATTATAGAAGATGGAATAACAAAATAATCAACGCTCTAAACACAAAATGTTTAAGTTGGCATGGCATGATTTACTAACTAATCCTCCAGTAGTGGCGTGTCGGGCCACGCATTTCGAGCGGAAAAATAATTTTTAAACTATCGTTGGGTCTGCTTGCGAAACCGGGACTATGTTGGCTTCGCTGGGGACACCGGGACAGACTGCCTGAAACCGGGACGTATGGTCACGTTAGGGATAACTCGTTTATGGTATAGTATGTTCCTGCATTTTTCTCATTGAAATACAGGACACGGCCAAAATGGTAGCTGAAAAATGGGACGTCCTGTAAAATACAGGACAGTTGACCGCCATTAATGTGATGAATGCTATCCGATACTATACTTCGTAACCTTGAATTCAAATTGCATTATTTGTCATGTTAATCATTCTAGATGTGCATTGAATTGATTTCGTTAGTTTTCCTGTTTATTATTTGACTACCAGACGCCCGCGACTTAGTTCGCTTGGAAGTATTAGCCTATGTCCGTCAGGGATAGTGTAGTTTTATATTAGATAAAGAATTTTTGAAATCGGTTCAGTAGTTCCAGAGTACATACAAACAAACGAACAAACAAAGTTTACCTCTTTATTATATGTGTAGATTTAGATTTAATTTACGCAAACAAAATACATTAAAATATGTGATCAATCATTTCACAAAGAACGTTTTAAAAACAAACCAATTCGATTCGCAAACTGATAATTTGTTAGAAAGAGTTTTTGTTCTGAAACTGCAAACTATTCAGGATTTATTTCAGGAGCATCGTGTACACACGTATAGGTTGGGTTAGGTTTGTTTTATTGAAATCGTAAAATATTTATAGTTTCGGAAATAAAAGCATTTTGCGAAATGTAATTAGTTTTTGAAACGTATTTTATGAAATGATTGTAAACCAGTAGAATAAAACAATTTTATTTATTTTAATAGTATTAAATTTTTTTTTCCAGACTCCTTACCCCTCCTGCCTTTCTGAAGACCTGGAGAAGCTACATATCCCATCCTGCTCCAAGAATTATTTTGACGTTTTAGAGTTCCGTACCATATTACTAAGAATATTTTTTTGTTGTTGTTTTTACTAAGACTCCGCTGTCTGTCTGTCTGTCACCAGGCTGTATTTCATGAACCGTGGTAGTTAGACAATTGAAGTTTTCACAGACGATGTTGCTACAACAACAAATACTAAAAAACAGAAAAAAGAAATATTTAAGGGGGTCCCATACAACGGACGTGATTTTTTTGGTGTTTTTATAGATAATGGTACGGAACCCTGCGTGCGCGTGTCCGACTCGCGCTTGGCCGGTTTTTATTTGTTTTAATAGTATTAATAATATTAATATCTTTTTTCTTCCCAGACTCCTAACCCCTCCTGCCATCCTGAACCTGGAGAAGCTACATATCATAACCTGTCCTGCTCCAAGAATCATTTTGACTTCTTTTTTAAATAAACTTACAAATACATTATCACTCGCCTACTGCTTTTTCCCGTTTGTAAATAAAATAAATAAATATTATGGTTCAAGACATTTGTTTCTCGAAACAGATAACAATTCGCTTAAATTGAGAAATACAAAATAACAAAAGCGTAAATTATTGTAATCGAAATTATTTATTTTAATTTTTTTCGATTTTTTCTTTTTGTATTTTTTTTACCCTAATTTTTCTTTGTGTTTTCATTCATTATATAGCATTTTAAATTTAATTTGAATGTAAAAGCGTAAATTATTTACGATAAGTACTTGCAGGCAAGACCAAAACAGTGGCGTTAGGGAATTTTTTCTTAGAGGTATTGTCGAAAAACTACCTACTCGGATCGATAAAAAAAAGCACAAAAAAACATTCAATTTAACGACGATTTTTAAGAATTGAAAATTTTGAATTTCCCGCCTCCAACGAAGCTAATCACCTAATCGAAGACCACCCGCAGAACAGATGCAAAATGTTGGCTGATTGGAGTTGATAACCATTGCCATTTTTAAGTACCTAAATTATAAAGTATAATCTGCAAGCGACTTGTAAAGGCAGCTTTACATTGTAGCAACGGCGACAGAGTTCGCTTCGGACAGATGTTAAACTAAAACAAGGAATTTTCTCAGAAATACGTAGCTGGATTGATTTTTCGTCCCCGTAAATTCCTTTATTGTAAACGAGCGATTCTCCCCGGCTTCGCACTGATGTATTTTATTGCACGAATTAGGACGTAATGTACATATAGATCTTCCGTAAAAAATCTCAAAATGACAGTGAAAACCGTAAAAATCCGTTGCGTTGCGTGGTTTAGTTAGAAGGAGTAAACAGCCGACATTTGGGGGTTTGAAATAAAAAAAATAAAGATTGCATCGAAAAAGTGAGAGTGGTTTTAAAAGCGCGATTACAAACAAATAAAACTGTAATTTAATAGTATTTTATGCAACTGCTATATAATGAGAGGTCTTAAAACACGAGTGTGGTTTTATGAAACGAGCGTCAGCGAGTTTCATAATAAGAATAAGAATAAGAATAAGAATCTTTATTTGCATAGAATAAGTACATACAAAAGATGGTATTACAATTCTGAAAGGAACCTTATTCTGCTATATGTATTCGGTTTATCCAATACTAGCATACAAATATAAATTTACACATGTCCAACTTACAAATCATCTAATAATAGGATCACACGAGTGTTTTAAGGCCTAATTATGTACAGTTGCATACATTACTTTATCTACACACATATCATAACTGCAAAAAACCAAAAACCGTAACAGCAAAAAACCAAAAACGATGACAACTAATGGCGACCATGTATATTAAAAAGGTACTCTGTGATTCGATCTATCCGTCAAGACGAAAGTTTTTTTTAAACCATAGACGAACGAATGAAGTCCCTATTGTCATGTCACTCGAGTTCAAATGCCGTGCGTTTAAATTAAAAAAACATACTGAGTTGACGTTTCGTATCGATTACTGTTTTAATATCTGTGGATACTAGAATAGAGACCAACTTGAATTTTGACAGCTGTTCCAAATTTTAATTCATAACGTCACGAGCAGTCACGAGATATCGGTAATGTGATGACCAATAAAGAACAGATTTACCTACTACCACAGACAAGAAAATTCTTATAATAACATTGGTTGTAATAATGCTGGTCATTTCCTAGGGTTTTTGAACGCGTTATTTAGCCTTTATGATATGTGTGTAGATAATAGTATTTTATGCAACCGTTGCATAATGAGGGGTCTTAAAACACGAGTGTGGTTTTATGAAACGAGCGTCAGCGAGTTTCATAATAGGATCACACGAGTGTTTTAAGGCCTAATTATGTACAGTTGCATACATTACTTTATCTACACACATATCATAAGTACTCTATGATGGGTTCAGAAGCCATAGGGCAATGACCTGCATTGCTACTAGCTACTAGTGCTGGGTACCTATTAAATATCTATAGACTGTACACATTAAAATAATGTAATAAAAAATGAATTTGAACAAATATAGAAACAAATTACAAAAAATCTTATAATAATATTGGTTAATATAATGGTGGTCATTGCCTACGGTTTCTGAACGCATTATAGAGCTTTTATGATATATGTGTAGATAAATCTGTTCTTTATTGGGTAGTATCTCTTAGTAGTCTGTGTTTATTGGTGATCACATGGTGATCACATTACCGATATCTCGTGACGTTATGAATTTAAATTTGGAACGGCTGTCAAAATTCAAGTTGGTCTCTATTCTAGTATCCACAGATATTAAAACAGTTATCGATACGAAACGTCAACTCAGTATGTTTTTTTTAATTTAAACGCACGACATTTGATCTCGAGTGACATGACAATAGGGACTTCATTCGTTTGTCTATGGTTTTAAAAAAACGTTCGTCTTGGCGGATAGATCGAATAACCGCCATGACTGTTTGTTGGTTTTTTGCTGTTACGGTTTTTTGCAGTTATGATATGTGTGTAGATAAAGTAATGTATGCAACTGTATGTATATAATTAGGCCTTAAAACACTCGTGTGATCCTATTATGAAACTCGCTGACGCTCGTTTCATAAAACCACTCTCGTGTTTTAAGGCCTCTCATTATATAGCAGTTGCATAAAATACTATTATACATATACCAAAATGACCCATGAGTCCATGACACAACGAACAACTTGCGAAAAATTGATGATGCAACGACAACAAATACTATATAAGAGGCGTCAATTCCAAGGATAAATAGATTATAAACCCACAAAGTTATCCATGCCGCCGAACGAAGGTCGCCGTGACACAACGAGTCCGCGGTAGGCGGTGCATCGCCGGCAAACTAAACTTTGTAATTTTAAAGAGGATTAAAGATTATTGTGATAATAAGCGAGTAATCGTGTTGGAAGCCTTTTTGTCACTCGCTATGGCGTATTTTTGGCCTCGGCTACGTATCTATAAAGCATTGTTTATTATTATAACTGAGACTATTTATTTTGTCGATGATCGTACGAAATTGTACAACACTAGTTGAAATTGCACTCCAATCAAAAGATGACACAGACAAAAGGCTATCCGTTGCGTTTTTCTACATAGCAATTTAATTATGTAAAAAAGAGAAAACCGATGCGCATGTTTCGTCTTAATTATAATCTATCCATTCAAACCTCATCCAAGAAATTGTACACATAGAATTTGACAACTGCTGTTTTTTTTATCTCTGAAGGTTATCCGGGAAAGGCGAAGCAACCTATGTGCATACAGCTTAAGAGGAAATCCGGTCCACAATGCTCTTTGATTTTTGCCACGCTATAATAATATGTTTTTTTTTTAATTTTCATGAATGAATAAATTATTAATCAAAAATTATTAATGAAAACAAAAACTATCGCCTTAAACATAAATAAGTCGCTATCAGTTCCAGTCTGTCCTCTTATCTTCAGCCGCCTTCTCCTTCTAAACCACGCAACAGATTTTGATACGGTTTTCACTGTTATTTAGAGATTTTTTTAGGGAAGGTTTTAAATACATTACATCCCGATATTGTACGCGAAGTCGGGGCGTGTCGCTAATACTATGTAAAAAAGACAATAATAAAGAAAGATTCGTTTATACCTGCTTGCAATCTACACTAATCTACACTAATATAATAAAGAGGCAAACTTTGTTTGTTTGTTTTTATGTAGGGGGTAATCTCTGGAACTACTGAACCGATTTCAAAAATTCATTCACCAATAGAAAGCTACACTATCCCTGACGGACATAGGCTACTAATTTCACGCGAATGAAGTCGCGCGCGTCCGCTAGTACCTTATAATACGAATTGGAGTACTTTTAGTATTATTTGATATCGTCTAACTACAAAGCGGCTCGAAACCGCCATTGTTCATTCACCTACTAAATCAACTTCTTTGTACTACGTATAAAGCAAATTCCATCATTAAAACATCATTGTTAAACACTACATTCCATTAACAAGCCTTCGGTACATTCTATGAAAAATGCGAACTCTTACAAACGAATTCAGAGAAGCTATTTCGTTTGCAATTTTGTTTCGTGGGCTAAGCAGTGAGTTGTTACCATAGACTAAACAAATAATGTAGCATAGAGTTTTAAAATTGAAAGCTATATTTTATTAGCTGATCCCTTTACTTTAAATGGCAATACAATGTGCCAAAAAGAGACGACTACACACTCTAAACCTCCTCTTCAACGGACACCCTGTACACAATCAATAGACAAAATGGTTACCTTTTGTGGACATTAAGATATTATAATCTACGTTTTTCTTATTAATTTGCAGGTTTTACTACCTTGACGCACACCAAAGGTTACCGTTTTGACAGTTTCATGTGTGTACCCTTGACATGTACTGAGGATATATCCATGCTTTAGTTCTTCATCCAAGGTTATACTTAACCATACAAAACCAAAAAAAATAATGTTCCAAATGCCATTTTAGGTTAATATTCGCACCGTTCGCTTGTTGCTTAGCAACCTGAAGAAATTGGTGCCATTCGGCTCCATTTTGGCGAGTTGATATCTTTTTATTTATAACGGCCCGCCCTTCTGTAAAAAATTCTCTAAATGATTGTGAAAGCCGTTTTAAAGTCCGTTGCGTGGTTTAGGAGGAGAAGGCGGCCGAACATACACTATAAGGATTTAGGACAGACAGGAACAGATAGTGACATCCTATGTATCTACACTAATATTATAAACAGGAAAGATTTGTACCTATTTTTGTATGTTTGTATGTTTGTAATGAATAGGCTCAAAAAGTACTGGGCCGATTTAAAAAATTCTTTCACCAATAGAATGCTACATTCTTCCCATTTGACATAGGCTACATTTCATTTTGAAAAAAATTAGGGATCCTTGGTAAAATTTGAACAATGTAACCGAAGGTGTAGAAAAATGAGTCTTAAAATTGATTGTACCCGTGCGAAGCCGGGGCGGGTCGCTAGTAGAAGATAAAGGAAAGATCTTAAGAAGAAAGAAGACGTGAGAAATAATAAGAGATAGTCATAGGCGTACCCAGGGGGGGCAGGGAGGGGCAGCTGCTCCCCCTGGAAATCTCGCAGAACATGTATGAACTCGCCTAATTACTAATCAAAGTGTAAACGGGGCCTTATGCTCTAATTTTTAAATAAACCGCGCAGTACACACTGGCAAAATGCACGGTGCAATTGCCAAAAAACCGCGCGCGATGATGCGGAAGAGGATTACCGAATCTAGCATCTGACTTGCCCCCCCTAGGCCAGAAGCTGGGCACGCCCATGGCTGTAACATTGCTGTAAAGTCGATAAACAAGAATAGCTCCCTTGTTCTAAGTTAGAGTTGTCGTGACTACATAGTTATGTTACATAAGTCAAGATACTGCAGAGAGAACATATTTAGATAGGGTTGCCATCCGTACTATATTATATAGTATTTTACTATATTTCGGCTCTCCTTACTGTATACTGTTGAACTAATATATAGTATAGTACCCAAATATACTATATTTCGAGCACTTGTCACGTTATTAAAATAGATAGAATAGATAAATAGATAATAAACTTACACCATATTGCCTTTTCTTCATGTTTCCAAAAATTACTATATTTTTTTGAAGCGTTCTAAATATTTTTTTAGCTTTTTCGCAAAAATACTATATTCAACCGAAAAAATGTTGGCAACCCTATATTTAGAGCTTATATAAGGCCATGAACTTTCGCTACTTTCCATGCTCGAGGTGATCGAATATTTGAACGATTTGTTAAACAAGCAATAATAAAATACCTTCAATTTCTAACACCATCTTGCTCGCTAATTCTGCCGCTAAACAGCAGTGCTTGCACTGTTTTGTTCCGACGTGGAGGCTATAGACACCCGCAACATCAAAGAGATTGCAGATGCGTTGCCAACCCAGAGGGCTAAGGTGGAATACCTCTTGTGCCAGTAATCACACCGGCTGTCTTGCTCTCCACACCGGAACACAACAGTGCAAGCACTGCTGCTTAGGGGCAGGATTAGCGAGCAAGATGGTGGTAGCGATCAGGACGGACATTGCACAAGGTCCTACCACCTGCATTGTTGTTATTAATCTTTTGTTTACACTTGCAGATTTTGTAAAAACATACATTTTATGACAGCCACAAACCGTGGCTTTGACTGATAAAAGAATTAAACCAGTCCTCAACTTCCTGTTATCTGTAGAAGATAAAAGATAAGGCGATATAAGAAATTGTGACGTTTTACGTATCGATTGCATTCGTATTAAGAATCTCGTAACTTAATTGCGATCGTTTTTTAACTGTATTGTTACTTAAATAAGCGATAAAAAACTGGCTTCATTTGGTAATTGTTACGTCATATTTTTGTTAAATATTTCGAATGATGAATGAGCAAACTCAGAATAAAACAAAGCATAATAAGAAATAGCAAAAACAGCTGAAAAAATCTAGCTCGCACTCAGAATTCCAAACTGACTCAAAATTATGTTCGGTAATAAGGAACCCACGGTGCGCGAGCCGGCTCGCACTTTGATGTTTTTTTTGGGTTCCGTAGTTTCGCTATGTCAGTCCGTCCGTCTGTCCGCAGCTTAGCTCAGAAACTTAGTACTAGAAAGCTGTAATTTGGCATAAAGTAGTAAAATAAAACCTTGAAATTTTTTTTTTTGTGTACTTCAACACGTAAAGTGGGAGATGATTTTTTACTGGTCTACCCCATGATGTGGGGTGTCGTAGGATAAGTCTTTCAAAAATATTGCTGGGAGGTGAAAACAATTTTTCGATTAAAGAATCAGTTTATGAAATATTAAGCTCTACTAAATTGCAAATTTTTGTCAAAGTCAGAGTCAATAAAATTGACAAATAATTTACAATAAACAAGTCAGTAAAATTACAAACAAATAAATATAGAAATATTGCTCGTATCATAGGAGAATATAAAGTCAGTTTCAGCCTATTAAAACTGTATCTATTTTTCGTCGTAATCGATTATCGGATTCGAATCGATTCGCGTCACGCCATTGTTTGGGTCACGCTCTAGATTGTCTGTGGCATGTAACGGGGTCCCGAAGGAGCGTATGTATTAAGAGGAGTGTCAACCCAGCCGCAAAAGGCGCTCCCCATACAAACGGCGATAACGTTTTCCACCCTCTAAACCTTAACCTATGCCAATGATTTTTTGGTATGTTGTCATTATGCCTTAGAACTAGGTTTGTACGTTTTGATTATTTTAATATTCTTCATACATTTGACAATATTTGCATTTTAGGAGTTTAATACAAAACACAAAAGCGTCAATATTTCTGAAACTATTAAGAATATGTATTAAAAAAAACATACAAACCTACCTAGTTCTAATGCAAAATGATAACTTACAAAATACTCATGTTTATAGGTTAAGCTTTAGAGGGTGGAAAACGTTATCCCAGTTTGTGTGGAGAGCGCTGGGATCATCATCCTCTTAAACCATATTCATCCTTACTTGTCTTAAGTGGTAAACAATATTCTAACCAAATTTCAGTTTTTGCCATCAAACATTGTTTGTTATTTAAATGAAACATTCTAATACAACAAATTACAAATTATCTCTTCTATTTATAGCCTCGATTTGATTTATTTAGCCGATAAAGGGTGTTTCGGTGACAAAAAGTGAAATTTTAGGTTAGAATTTTGTTTACACGATAACACGAGCATGGATGTAAAATAAATTGGCTTTGTTTGAGGCGCGAATAAAAAAAAACAGTATATATATATTTTAATTCTAGAGAGCGTCGGTGGCCTAGTGGCTAAGGTGTGGACTTGTGATCGTGAGGTACCGAGCTCGATCCCCGATTTTTTCTAACTATTTTTTATTTTATTTTCCATACTTACAACTTTTTTGTTACATGTACTAAGCCTAAGACAAGTGTAATTATTTGTATGAATTCATTAACTTTTGTATAGTCCAAGTAAGTGCTAGGCCAGGAGTGCGATTTTTGAATCTCACTAGAGCTCACCAAAATGGCCGTTTTTCATAGAGATTCGGCCATTTTGGCGAGCTTTAGTCACCCGGTGAGATTCAAAAATCGCTCTCCAGGTTTGAACCTTATCTCCTTGTAATCCCATAAGTCTATATGTATGGCATGCAGGTGCCTGGAGTAGTTTTAACCTATTTAAAAATAATAAGCGACCAAGTGCGAAACTTTCTCGCATCGCAGACAGAGGGTTTCGTATAAAAAACGCCCAAAAAAACACGTTTCTTTTATGGAAAGAAAGCCCCACCATTTAAATTAAATTGTTTATCGAAGTATTTAAAGTGTCAAAACAGTTGGAGCAGATGCTTTGACTCTGTACTAACACTAGTAACACTGACGACCGGATAGCCTAGTGGTGGTTAGTGACCCTGACTATGAAGCTAGAGGTTCCGGGTTCGATTTCCGAGAAGGGCAAATGGTTGTATGATGAATATGAATATTTGTACCCGAGTCTTGGATGTTATATGTATTTAAGTATGTATCTATCTATTTAAGTATGGATATCCGTTGTCTAGTACCCATAACACGAGGTTTACTTAGCTTGGGGCTAGTTCAATTGGTGTGAATTGTCCTGAGATATTTATTTATTTACTTACATTACGTTACGTCTATTTGTGTACGGCCGTAGCTTAACCGTTATTTCATGGTTTGTCCCCGTCACCAATACCTTGAGTTTATAACATTTAATTTACGAGATTTAACCAACAATGTAGTTCGTTCTCCGAACCTACTAGCATCGTCACACAGTTTTGAGTAATAAATCAAAACAATATACAAACGTCCGGTCCCCGTACAAAGCGCTGTAAGTTATTTTTACAATAGACGCAACGAACGCGTTAAGGACTAAGGGCTAATTACACTACGCGGTATTCAGACAGTCTTACTAAGATTCAGCATAGTGTAATAAGAGTTAGCCTGTCTAATAGGACCGACCGAATGGGTTCGGCCGTGCTTACTTGCTTACTAAGACTGTCTGAATACCGCGTAGTGTAATAAGCCCTTTAGCGCCAGGACTAGCGCGCAAGATGCTACAATGGCAACGATCCTCAATTCTATCCTATTTATCTCAATTACTATGGAAGAAAGACAGCGTCTTTCGGCGCGTATTTGCAACAAAATGTTTCCATACAATTTAGAAGTTAACGCTAACGCGTTCGAGATGTTTTTTTTGACAGAAAACTTACACCAAGGGCTCATTCAAAGTCAAAGTCCAAAGTGAAAATATTGTAATTAAATAAATAAATATCTTGGCACAGTTAACACCAATTGACCTAGTCCCAAAGTAAGCAACTAAAGCTGCTTGTGTTCTGGGTACTGGACAACGGATATACATACTTATATGTATAGATAATAGTAATAGATATAGAGATAGTATTTCAGATTAGGCTTACAGGTAGCACTTAGGAAATACTCGATCTGTAGATTATTAAAATTATTATATCATTATTTAACTTCATTGTTAAAAGTACAATATGAAAAGTTATACTTTAAAGACTTTGAAGATATTCCTATTTACATTGCTATAACAAACTTTCTTATGGCTTGTTTATCTCTTCAGTTTTTTGTTTTTCCCCAAAATGTTTACTTCGTTATATTGTGAAAAGCTTTCGAGCACCACATCTTAACTATACAGACACAGAGTATAAAGTCTCTATACGTTCCTGTCTATCCTTAATTTTTATAGTGTATCTTCCGCTTCCTTCTTCTAAACCACGCAACGGATTTTGACACGGTTTTCACTGTCATTTAGATAATTTTTTATGGAAGGTTTTTATGGTTTATTTAGGTGGTCAAAAATATCTGAACACGCCCGAGCGTATTTGACAATAGAGTCGAGTTCAGATATTTTTGACACCTTGCCTGCTCTGGTATATTTGACGCTGACTGTACGTATACCCCGATTGTACCCGTGCGAGGCCGAGGCGAGCCGCTAGTCTGGGGTGCGATTTTGAATCTCACCGGGTGACTAAAGCTCGCCATTGGCCGTGTTTCATAGAAATGCGGCCATTTTGGTGAATTTAGTCACCTGGTGAGGTTCAAAAATTGCACCCCGGTGGCCCTAACATGACAGCCCAGGTTTAGTTTAACCCCTCCTGTGTCTCTGTCTAACTAGTGTCATAAGAAAGGGACGCAGATAGAGATAAACTAAACTTGGCCAGTCATGTTAGGGCCACAGGTGACTAAAGCTCACCAAAATGGCCGAATCTCTATGAAAAATTTTGGTTTTTTTGGCCATTTTGGTGAGCTCTAGTCACCCGGTGATATTCAAAAATCGCACTCCTTGTATATGTATAAGTATTCAAGTCGTCTGTATGACCGATCTAGGGCTGTATCGCGTCGCGCGTCGCCGACCACGAATAATCGACTCGCTCACAATCGATTATTCGAAATTAATCGGCTATAACTCGATTATATTGGTAATTTTTGTGCATATTTATGAAAGATATCTTTTGTGTTGAAAGTATTGTTTGAAAAACAGCAGTAATATTTTTTATTTTTTTTTTACGATTTTTAATGTTACAAAGTCAAGGTCAAAAGAAATATTTTTATAAACATGAGATTTAAAGGAATCATTTATAATATGAACATCAGAAAAGTGACCACCGGTTAGGGAAAACCTCTGATACTTACTAGTTACTATACTTACTTAATAGATACATACAAGTCTCTGTATGTCTTTCTCCGTCAGCAGGCCTCTGAATGCGAGGTTGCTCAACGCCTGCGCCCGCGCAGGTAAACATTAGCATGCGAACAATCAGCTGACGAAACGAGCGCCGCCCACCGCGAGAAAGCAGGGTACTAGATGCGTGGACTTATTTTTTTAATTTATTTCTAACCTTGGATTCGGAAAAAAATTAAACATTTTGATTTTATTTTTTATTAAATACTAGCTGCAGCCCGCGACTTCGTCTAAATAGTATTTGCTTATCGCTATCTTGTTGTGGCTGTCTTGCTCTCCACGCCGAAAGACGACAGTGCAAGCAATACATAACTACCAACTACGTATTTGTTTGTTCTTGTTATTTTTAACAAAATTAGCGCCTCGTATATTTTTTACGACCAAAAACTTGTTTCATTCAATCTTGTTTTCTTCATTTACATTAATTTACCATTTCTCTCCTTCACAGGTATGGCAGGCGAGTGAGACAAAAAATCGACCGTCCCCTTGTATGTTGCGTGTCTAAAAATAATTATAATTTTGTGAAGTGAAACAGTGTGTTTTAAGTTACATGCTAAAATGCTCAAATTTTTAAGTTTCCTACGCAAAGCTCAATTAAAACCAGTTCCTCGCGATGGCTAGTGACTTAAATTCGTCCAAAGTGTGAATTGATGTGCTTTTTAATATATTAATACTAAAAATATACCACAAAAAAGAACTAGTGTTGATTAGTGAAAGTGCCATCTAACGGCGATGTTGAGAAGTTGACAGTGAATTGATTTAAGCGTCATCTATTGTGGAGTAGCAATGCTTAGATGATGGAGGCGGGGTACATCCCGGCGAGCGCGCTCGGCGGCGGCGTAGTACCGCCGCCCGCCACTGTGATGGCGCCACCGGCGAACGTGGTGCGCGCTCCCGGTCTGAAACGAGGGAAAACTGAAGAGGCCATTTCTGATAGGGTGAGTTTTTTAATAATAATTGTTTGTACACAAACAATTTGTTTTAAGTCATGTTCTTTATGGCGGCTTTCACCCACGAAGCGATGATGTTACAATAAACTTCGTAATTATACGAAGGAAGAGTCGCAAATAACAGAACATTTTAGTTGAACTACTCGTCAATAGGTGTCGCTAGTAATGTACAACTTTAAGGAGTTTCGTAATGTGTGTTTAAATTCTCATAGGCGATATACTACTAAAAATCCATTGAAAGTCGACCGTTTTCGTTAAAATGTTAACCATTCTACGCGACATTTTCAAGAAACATTACTGAAGAGGTTCTCAACAGCGCTGAACAAAGTACAAACTTACTGTTACCGGCGTCGATGGCGCTGCGAGCACAGTCGACGAACAAATTGTCAAGGGAGCTTATTAGTTTCAGAGTTAACCACCGGCATGGTTAAGTTTGCAGAAGGTCGAGTGCCCTTAAAACTGCTTGCTTTGAGTCTTGGAAGGGATTACGTGAAACATTTTCAAATGTACATTTTGACATGTTTTCTTAGCTTGACAAGCACTTCATATTGTTTAATGTAGGTTTAATGCCTCAAAGATAAACACATCTCTAAGATATTTTTCAATGGAAACTAAATAACGAACTACATACTCTCTCTATTAAAACCTGATCTTAGATTGGGAAGTTCTACCTGCGCTCTTCTTTCTACTATGGTCTGAGTGTACACTAATCTACACTAATATAATAAAGAGGAAAACTTGTTTTTTTGTCTATTTATATGAATGTAGGGGTAAAATCGGAAATACTGCACCGACTTTGCAGGTCCTTTACAAAATTAATAGAAAGCTACACTATCCCTGACGGACATAGGCTACTAATTCCACGCGAACGAAGTCACGGGCGTCCGCTAGTCTACAAATTTCTTAGCCCTATGGGCGGTGGTTACACTCACCATGAGATGTCCCACTTGCTTGTTTGCCAGCCTATTTTATAAAAAAAGAGGAATCCGAACATTCGCGTCACTTGATGAGAAATCACCGCCGCTCATGGTAACCAGTAACCCCAAGACTATCGCTGAGCCGTTGCCGACCTTTAGTTAGTGGACCAACTCTCAGTCACCGCACGAAACGCTACTGCGTTACGTGTGGTTTGCGATACTGAGTGAATATCGGCTACTGCTTAACGCCGGTAGTCTGTCTGAGTGTGGTACTACCCCGGCCCATTCGTACTGCAAATAGGGTTGCCAACCCTACTATATAATATAGTATCCTACTATTTTAGGAGATCAAATACTATATTTCTAAAAAATATGTATATTAGGCGAAACTACTATATTTTGCGTAAACCGGAACGCAGCCTTAACTCATTTAATTATTAAGGCGCAGAGCAGAATTCATTTAAAAAATAAAGTACATATTTTAACCTCGTACTATTTTTTTTCCATCTACTATATTTTTAAAGGTAATAGCTTCGAAAAAACTATATTTGATAGAAAAAACATTGGTAACCCTAACTGCAAACATCAACTGACTGACTCAACCCTATCATAAACGTGCGCGGGCGCCCTTGAGATCAATCTCTCATAACATAAGTTCATCTTTGTCTTTCTGCATCTGGAGTGCGATTTTTGAATCTCACCGGGTGACTAAAGCTCACCAAACTGGCCGTTTTTCATAGAAACGCGGCCATTTTGATGAGTTCTACTTACCTGTGGCCCGTTTCACGAAGCTACAGTTTACAATTTTACCAGTCTAAACCGGCAACATTGGTCAATAATGACCAATGGAAATGGGCATAATGACCAATGTTGCCGGTTTAGACTTGTAAAATTGTAAACTGTAGCTTCGTGAAACGGACCACTGGTGAGATTCAAAAATTGCATTTGAATCTCACCGGGTAACTAAAGCTCACCAAAATGGCCGTTTTTCATGGAGATTCGGCCATTTTGGTGAGCTCTAGTCACCTGGTGAGATTCAAAAATGACACCCCAGTACATAGGTACATTTTACATACTATAAAATAAAATCGCTATCTGTTCCTGTCTGTTCTCTTGTCTGCGGCCCTTACTCCTTCAAACCACGCAACGGATTTTGAAACGGTTTTTAATGAAACAAGAAACCGTTACCACAGACTAAATAGTTTATTTAAATTTCGAACAATAATTTTGATAGCTTCAACACACTCCCTTATCAAAATAATGTACTAGCCCAAACTACATTAAACAAACAAACAACAGAATATAACTGTACTACTCCATGCAATACAAAACATAACAAACCCTTCAATTACATAACTATGCACCCACAATACCTAACTGTTGCACAAACTTATAGTGTTTAGGTGAACTTAAACTTTTTGTCAAGATATCTGCAGGCATTTCAGTTGTCTTTAAATATTTAATTTTCACTACTTTATTTTCTACAGCTGTCCTGACAAAATGATATCTAACATCTATATGTTTGCTTCTCTTGTTACCACAGACTAAATAGTTTATTTAAATTTCGAACAATGATTTTGATAGCTTCAACAGTTTTACTATCATTTAGAGATTCTTTACCAAAGGTTTTTATGTAAATTAAAATAACATTCTAACTGTACCGCCCTGCAAGTAGGGTTGCCAGATGGTCGGGAATCGTCTGTTTTTTTATTCAAGGTTCACCAACGATTATTAACACCATAGATACAAAAAGTTACATGCGTGTACATATAGGATGGGTGGCACAATCACTTATAGGTGAACACCGCGTGCAAAAACTATAGTGAAGCTAAACAAGTAAATTAACAGCAATTGAGGATCACTTAATAACAATAAAAGTAATAATTAAAAGTATAAGATAAGAATAATTAAAAGTATAAGATTCTCCCGACATTTCATGTGATGTCCAGTCTCCCGACAAATAACAAAATCTCCCGACAAATACACGTATCTTATCATATTCTATCTACAAAATGGCACACGCGGTACACTTTTGATGAAATTACTTAACTTTTTGATCTTTCCTCGATACTCCGAATGGATTCAAATTGGTGGACGCTGTAAAAAGCAATGCCAAATACTGGTGGCAAACAAACCGTAAAGAAATGCTGTAAATTTAAATTAAATCCTTTTTTAAAGAGCTGTTTATCTTAAAAATATAGTTTAAAAGTTTGACTCATTCATTTCTCCAGACAACAACCCCAAAATCCCGACATTTTGAAATGTTATCCAGATATTTAGACTTTTAGATCTGGCAAACCTACTTGCAAGCTGGGGCTAGCTAGCAAAATATAATCTAATTAACTCAACGCTAATCAATCGCCAACACCAATCATCTGAATCTCCCATTTATTATCCAAAAGGTGAACTATGAACTTCCGAGCATCACCCCACTACGAATCAAATAAAAGTGATTCAGTTCCGCGGCGCGCGGCGAAGGCAGTGGACGTCGGCCATTTTGTATTTTCCGCGCCATTCCTAACGTCAATCGACAAGTGTGCCAACATGATGTAGTGCCAGTGTCTGTGGTGTGATGAAATTAAAAAGTTATGGTGAGATTTGCGCGCGAAAGTTGCGTAATTTATTTGCGAGTGTCAGTTTGTTTAGGAGGTTTGTTTATGAATTATGAAGAATTCACCCGACTGCCGCTAGAGGGAGTGTTGTGTTTTCGAGTATAAATTTCTTAGCAAAGTTTTTTTTGCATAAGTTCTTTGGACAAGAAATTAAAAAAAAAATCACTATGCGCACTACACCTGCACGAAACGCCATTAATTCAAATTCTATATAAAAAGTTTGACGTCGGTGTTTCTGATAATGATAAAACTATAAACAAGAGTAACAAGACTCAAAATTACTCCGAATCGCTTCGAAAAAAGGTACACGGTAGCGTTCGGAGCATGCTGTGACTTGGCACGTGCACTACCGTCCTTAACTAATTGCGTTTTGTTACTCCATATCAACCTTACACTAAACATGTGTAGGGGTTCTGTTTTTGAATCTCACCAGGTGACTAGAGCTCAATAAAATGGCCGAATCTGTATGAAAAACGGCTATTTTGATGAGCTTTAGTTACCCGGTGAGATTCAAATGCAGTTTTTGAATCTCATTAGTTGACTAAAGCTCACCAAAATGGCCGCATTTCTACGAAAAACGGCCATTTTGACGAGCTTTATTCACCCCAAGTTTTCTTTGCAATGTCATTGCATTTGGGTACTTTTGATTGGCTCAATTGGCTTAAAAGTCTTCGTTACTGAGCCATAAATTATATTTAAAAAAATGTCTCAACGAATTCAATCAAAATAGATTCAGTAGCTGCGGTAGGCAGACCAACACACCGCCTACAGTGGAATTGACATACTTTATCTAAATGCGTTCATAAAATACAGCTTTTGTGACCGATACTGCGATATTGTAATATTTACATATAACTATCTTAATGGTACACCCAAGGTCGAAAAACATTATGATTTATTATTATTCAATACTGTTATATGTATTTAATATGTATTTATCTATGTAAGTATGTATATCCGTTGTCTAGTTCCCATAACACAAGCAGCTTCAGTTGCTTACTTTGGGACTAGGTCAATTAGTGTTAATTGTCCCTAAAATATATATTATATGTATATATAATATTTATAATACTTCACCGAGTGTAAAAATACATTGAAATGCCATCATTATTTTCAATGTACTCTTTTACAGAGTTCAGTGATATGTTTAAGATAAATTATTTACCGGGCAGCCTGGTAAAACAACCCCTATTTATGGGGTAGCCTGGTAAAAGACCGCTATATGCGGGGCAGCTTGTTAAAAATAACCCCATTTGCGGGGCAGCTTGTTAAAAGTAACGCCATTTGCGGGGCAGCTTGTTAAAAATAAACCCTTTTGCGGGGCAGCTTGTTAAAAATAACCCCATTTGCGGGGCAGCCTGGTAAAAACGCCGAAAGACTATTCAGAAATAGCATGTCATACTGGTATCTTCATTACACAACTGTTAGCACTTGCTGGAAGCCGGCCCACACTGGTTTTGGCTCAATTTTAACAATTGAGCGGAAAAAGTCCATTACATGCCATGAACGACTCCAGAACAATCACTTCTCGGACGAGGAAATCTTAAAAATCCTACTTATCTTATTTACCCAAGTAATATAATAGCCATTTTGCGGGTGGTAGGACCTTGTGCAAGGTCCGTCCGGATCGCTACCACCATGTTGTTCGCTAATCCTGTTGCTAAGCAGCAGTGCTTGTACTGTTGTGTTCCGGCGTGACAAGACAGCCGGTATAATTAATGGCACAAGAGGTATTCTATCTGGGTTGGCAACGCATCTGCAAACTCTTTGGTTTTGCGGGTGTCTATAGGCGGTGGTGATCACTTACCATCAGGTGATCCACTTGCTTGTTTGCCTTTATTTTATTTTATTTATTTATTTAATAGGACCTTCAACAATAGGTATACTGATACAAGGGAAGTTTTATACATGCACAGATTACGGCTAAGTATCTTATCAAATACAGAAGGACACCGCGCATGCGCCAAGTTACAGTCAAGGAATCTAATTCCCTACCCATTTCGTTGAAATGTCGTCTGACATTCGCAATGCATTAAGGTCGATATGTCAAACTAAAGTCTTGCTCTAGTTAGCTCTTATGGTGGTGTAAGTATATTTAAAAAGTGTTTTAAATTGATTATTATTTTAATAATTTTTTTATTCTATTTTAATAGCCCGGTGTAAGTAAAATTAATTAATTACAAATAATGCAAGACAGCCGGTGGAATTACTGGCACAAGAGGTATTCCATCTTAGCGCTCTGGGTTAGCAACGCATCTGCAATATCCTTGGTGTTGCGGATGTCTATCGTCAGTGGTGATCACTTACCATCAGGTAACCCGCTTGCTCGTTTGCTTTCCTATTTTATATGCATTGAATATAAAATACTGCTGCTGCATACTCAGCATATGTCGAGACACGGCTACGTACAGTCAGCGTCAAATATACCAGAGCGGGCAAGGTGTCAAAAATATCTGAACTCGACTCTATTGTCAAATACGCTCGGGCGTGTTCAGATATTTTTGACCACCTTGCCCGCTCTGGTATATTTGACGCTGACTGTACCACGACGCTGGTCTTCCGTGAGCACTTTTACCTGGCACAACAACAAAAAACACATCAGATCACTAATTAATTATTCGCACCGACTCGTACAGTCAAGGAATTTAATTTCCAACCCACCTAAGGTTCAATATCGTAACCTTAGGTGGGTTGGAAATTTAATTCCTTGACTGTACAATATCAACACTAGAAACGAATGCTCCTCGTTACGGAACCAAAAACTTATTTAACATAACTTATTTAATTAAAATTAAAATTAAACTTATTTAACACTTCAGAAGATTGGCCTTAAAATATGCCTTCCTATTTAAAAAAATTTTTTTTTTTCTTCTAATTAAAGAACCTTTTGTCATAGCATTCCTGAGTAATAGTGGTAGTAGTGTAACACGAACACGGGTCATTCTTTGTCCATAGACTAGGGACACGTATACATAACTTGGCAACCCTATTGGCTTGCAGAAAAACAATAGAACTCGTCATTATGGTATTAGCCGGTGGGCAGCTAAAGTCGAGCCGAGCCGTTAATTTAAACATGATGTCATGCGCGTGCGCAAGTCCTGCTCGTTAGAACGCAAATAAGATAGCATTTACGGAGATTGAATATGTTGACTAACTGCACGCTAACTCCTTCTAATATCTTAACATAACCTAGATATGCGCTAAATTATAAATGTCATCTTATCTCCGATGGTAAAGTTATAGTACATTGTTTATCTAGGGACTAAATCGGGCCGTTATGACACGAGATGGATAATGGCTGCTAGGCCTGAGTAAATAGGATAGAATAAAATTGAATTATTCAACCATCTATGATGATCTATGGGCCATAAATTAGCATAAATTGTGGTCACGTGCACCTAAGATAATATTAGTTTTAGCTTTGACTGTAAACTACTATTAACGTACACAAATAATACTTATTATCAATTACAATTACAGAATGAAAATGTTACCATTAAATATTTTTTCCATCATTATTAAAACACTCTACTTTTCACTTCAATTGGGAAAAAATATCATTACTTCCGTTTTTATGAAACACCTTAATAATACCTTAGTAGGATTTATATCGTTTGCCCCCAATTCCCGTTTTAAGTGCGGTTCATATCAAATAGCATTCGACATACGTCAGAAATGACAGATTTCGAAAAGATTTGACAGTTTTCGTGTGAGCTAAACAGAAAATGGTCTCTAATTTTCGCGATCATCGAGCGTTTAGCTCTTTTTGACTTATCTCTATTGTGACTATCTCTACTGCCGCGAGAAATGCTCCGTATGACGCTTCTAAAAATACTAGCGAGCTTCCAAGATAATTTGTTTTACATTTTTAATTTGGACCTTCACAAAGTAAGACCCTAAATTATTCATAATATTACTCACAGTAATTAAGTACTACGGTTGAAACAGTGTTATGCTTTTTCATTCAAACAAATCATGAAAAAAAAATGGTGTCTTTGGTTTTTTTTACAATCAATCAATCAATCAAATACAATTAATTGCTTTTTGAAATATTACGGGCAGTAAAATGAAAATCACAGTCGGTATGCGTCGCTAATAGTTTTTATGCAACTGCAATATCATGAGAGGCCTTAAAACACGAGTGTGGTTTTATGAAACTAGCGTCAGCGAGTTTCATAATAGGATCACACCAGTATTTTAAGGTCTAATTATATACAGTTGCATACATTACTTTATCTACACACATATCATAACTGCAAAAAACCGTAACAGCAAAAAACCAACAAACGAAACCGCCAAGACGAACGTTTTTTTAAACCATAGACAAACGAATGAAGTCCCTATTGTCATGTCACTCGAGATCAAATGTCGTGCGTTTAAATTAAAAAAAAACATACTGAGTTGACGTTTCGTATCGATAACTGTTTTAATATCTGTGGATACTAGAATAGAGACCAACTTGAATTTTGACAGCTGTTCCAAATTTAAATTCATAACGTCACGAGATAAACACAGACTACTAAGAGATACTACCCAATAAAGAACAGATTTACCTACTACCACAGACAAGAAAATTCTTATAATAACATTGGTTGTAATAATGCTGGTCATTTTCTATGGTTTTTGAACGCGTTACTCATGATTTGTGTGTAGATAAAACTCTATTTTCTACTATAAGTGACAAGTTACATTTGATTGGAATATCGTGTATTCTAAGGAATATGGCGCAATTACTACATTACATGTCATAAAGTACGTTTGCATTGTTAGGATGGGAGCGTATTTGTTTACCTTTGCTTTCTGTTCCTCGTCGACTTCCGCAAGATTACCGCTATCTGTGGCACTTCCTAGCGCAGCCAAGACTGCCAACCTAACGAGCCTAGGAATGCGCCCGGTAAGGCAAATGGCGCCAAATCGAGGAACTAATGTAGCGATAAATAACACGTTTACGGGAAGTAAATATGCTTTATTAAGAGTCTATAATATTTATAGGGTTTAAATTAAATGGATACCACGAGGTAAACTTCTATTCAAAGTAGTTTGGTGCTACCATCGATGATTTTCTATTGATATTAACTTTAATGGCCTAACTCAAGCGTCAATGAAGCTGCTTTAAAGTTTTCTTTTAACTTTAGCTTATAACTTTACTAGCGACACGCACCGGCTTCGCATGGGTACAAACGAGACAAAATGCACGTAAAAACCTTCCCTATAAAATCTCTAAATGACAGTGAAAACCGCATGAAAATCCGTTGGATGGTTTAGAAGAAGGCGGCCGAAGATACACTATAAAAATTCAGACAGGAAAAAATTATGACTGCTTAAATAATTAATAGATTCAGGCGTTACTTTGCGGAGGTCCATATTAACAAACTGGAACAAATTACCTTGCTACTCCGCGAAACCAGTGCCGGGCTCGTGCAAAATAGCTGCGTCTGTGCGACACATATATGTTCATGCAAAAACCCACCCTCCTCCGCTTCCACACGAAACAACATATATCACACAGACTCAACTACACACCACCACCACTAAACACTAAAACTACACGATCGACGCGCGTTTCGCCTCTATACGAGGCATCATCAAGATCAAAGAAACAGTACGACCGTTCGCTACTTGAACGAATGGCGTACGCCCGGCACTGGTTTCGCGGAGTAGCAAGGTAATTTGTTCCAGTTTGTTATGACTGCTTACTATGTAAATTAAGATGATAAATTAAAATCTGTTTTTTTTGTGTGCATAGGAAGAAATGAAAAGGACACATCGCACGCTTAGTATTAAAGTGACCCATTTCTGAATAATACACGTCCCAAAATATTACCTTAATTAAAAGACATAGGGTTTAATTTTGGGAAATATCAAATTCAGAATTGAGTCACTTTAATACTAAGCGTGCGACATCACATTTAGAGCTCATTGGGTCTAAAACAATACCCGTACCCCGAATCTTAAATTTCAAATAATACGTTACACAGATAACTATAGAACAAGCACTTAGTTGTTATTTAATAAAGAAACCTCTAATAAATTAATGATACTAAATTGAATACCGCATACACCTTTTTGTTTATAGTTTTTCTATTCACATGTGTTTGTTACGACATAGCTAGTTAATCTGTGTTCCCCGGCCTTGGCTGAACGGCTGAGCGACCTTCGACAAGCCAAACAGCAAACCCACGGCGCGAAAAAAATTTGGTCACCGCCATAAACGACACAAGAATTCAATGCAACGGAGTTTTTTGAATCGTTTATTATGTAAAACTGTACATTTATAGTTGTTTATCTATATTAGTTTAGTGGTTTCTGAAGCTATAATAATAATATTTTATGTTTTCGCGACTTGTAGACATTGAAATAAAACAATTAAAACGGTTTAAATTGCGTGTATCGAATCTAATTTCAGACGTTTTGAACTCTTTCGTCTCATGTTCTCAGCAGAAGCCAGTTTCCGAGGCGCTGGTTGGTTGGTCTGTGGTCTTATTGCGTTAAAGTTTTTTTAAAGTTCAAATTATTTTTTAAAGTGATTTGTTAAGTATTTTTATCAATTTTTGTGAGTCTGTCCTTGAACATGAGCTTTGAAAATGGCTCGAAACGTCGGGAATTAGAATCGTTAACACGCGATATAAACCGTTTTAATTGTTTTATTTCAAGGTTATAATAATATAATGTTAGGAATGAGGTTTGAACCCATGTTTGAACGTAGATATAGTGGCTAGAATTAATAAATTTTTGTGAACGCCTTGGTTCGATCATGTTGAGTTGAGTACCATGTTGAGTTGAGTACAGTTTGGCAAATCGCGAAAGTGACAAGAAATGTAGACCTAATATGATTATCTACTAAAATTATTCCATGACATTTTTAAGCATACACATCAAGTAATTTGCGAACCACTTTGGCATATAGGAAGGCAAATAAGCAAGTGGGTCACCTGATGGTAAGTGATCACCACCGCCTATAGACACCCGCAACACCAAAGAGATTGCAGATGCGTTGCCAACCCAGAGGACTAAGATGGAACACCTCTTATGTCAGTAAACGCACCGGCCGTCTTGCTCTCCACGCCGGAACACAACAGTGCAAGCACTGCTGCTTAGCGGCAGGATTAGCGAGCAAGATGGTGGTAGCAATCCGGGCGGGCCTTGCACAAGGTTGTACCACCCACCAGATCTAAAGATAAAGATGAAGAAAAGAATAGTATTTTATGCAACTGCTATATAATGAGAGGCCTTAAAACACGAGTGTGGTTTTATGAAACGAGCGTCAGCGAGTTTCATAATAGGATCACACGAGTGTTTTAAGGTCTAATTATATACAGTTGCATACATTACTTTATCTACACACATATCATAACTGCAAAAAACCGTAACAGCAAAAAACCAAAAACGAATGACAACTAATGGCCGCCATGTATATTAAAAAGGTACTCTGTGATTCGATCTATCCGTCAAGACGAACGTTTTTTTTAAACCATAGACGAACGAATATAGTCCCTATTGTCATATCACTCGAGATCAACTGTCGTGCGTTTAAATTAAAAAAACATACTGAGTTGACGTTTCGTATCGATAACTGTTTTAATATCTGTGGATACTAGAATAGAGACCAACTTGAATTTTGACAGCTGTTCCAAATTTAAATTCATAACGTCACGAGCAGTCACGAGATATCGGTAATGTGATGACCAATAAAGAACAGATTTACCTACTACCACAGACAAGAAAATTCTTATAATAACATTGGTTGTAATAATGCTGGTCATTTCCTAGGGTTTTTGAACGCGTTATTTAGCCTTTATGATATGTGTGTAGATAATAGTATTTTATGCAACTGCTATATAATGAGAGGCCTTAAAACACGAGTGTGGTTTTATGAAACGAGCGTCAGCGAGTTTCATAATAGGATCACACGAGTGTTTTAAGGCCTAATTATATACAGTTGCATACATTACTTTATCTACACACATATCATAACTGCAAAAAACCGTAACAGCAAAAAACCAACAAACAAGTATGGCGGCAATTCGATCTATCCGTCAAGACGAACGTTTTTTTTTAAATCATAGACAAAAGAATGAAGTCCCTATTGTCATGTCGCTCGATATCAAATGTCGTGCGTTTAAATTAAAAAATCATACTGAATTGACGTTTCGTATCGATAACTGTTTTAATATCTGTGGATACTAGAATAGAGACCAACTTGAATTTTGACAGCTGTTCCAAATTTAAATTCATAACGTCACGAGATATCGGTAATGTAATCACCAATAAACACAGATTACTAAGAGATAATACCCAATAAAGAACAGATTTACCTAATACCACAGACAAGAAAATTCTTAAAATAACATTGGTTGTAATAATGCTGGTCATTTTCTATGGTTTTTGAACGCGTTATTGAGAAATTATGATATGTGTGTAGATAAAAATAATAAACTTCAATTTTATTTCACTATTTAGTTGTATCTGCGAACGCCCATTCATTGAATCTTTACAATGCGTGGAATGTTTAATGTCATTCTAAATTCAAATTGTTCGGAGCTAGTACTACAAATATTTCACGACCCTCGCCGTTACAATGCAAAGGAACTTAAACCAAAACTGCTTTCAAATTAAGGTCTATTTCTAATCCAAACCTATGAAACTATTTCAACATTATCGTGGAACAGGTTTGCTATGTGCATAGATAAGACGACCTTCTACACGAAGATCCGTGGACTTTAACACGTCGGAATAGAACTCGTTTTGGAATGACGCTTTGACTTGGGCAAACTGACACAGGTCATGGTTGTATTGAGCAGCGCCACGCTTTTCTGAACTCGTGGTCAAAATAGGAACTAACGGGATTAAAGCTTAGAATAAGCTAGTTACGCAACGTAACGCAACTCTAGGAAGCTAGTTGGAGACGCGACGTGTACGCGGCCCGTGTGATTCGGTCTTAAGAGGAGTGTGAACCCAGCCCCAAAAAGCGCTCCCCATACAAACGGCGATAACGTTTTCCACCCTCTAATCCTGAACTAATGGCAATGATTTTTTTGGTATGTTGTCATTATGCCCTAGAACTAGGTTTGTATGTTTTGATTTTTTAAATATTCCTCATAGATTTGACATTATTCACATTTTAGGATTTTCATACAAAACAATAAAGCGGGAATATTTTTAAAACTATTAAGAATATTTAAAAAATCAAAACAAACAAACCCAGTTCTAGGGCATACTGACAACGTGCAAAAAAATCATGGCTGTAGGTTAAGGTTTAGAGGGTGGAAAACGACGTCGCCGTTTGTATGGAGAGCGCTGGGTTCACACTCCTCTTAATCATAAAACTTCAAATATTCGATGGTTATTCGGCAAACTGACCGAATATTCTTTGCACGTTCGCCTTCCTATTTTATAGAAAAAAAAACAAAGGAGACTGTAGAGTCTATACAGCCGAGTCTTTTGTTTTTCTCTGAGACTGAAGACAAACTTTTTCTTTCTTACATCGAACGACCATAGACAAAAACTATAACATTTGTCGAGGCCTACAATAAATTTCTTTCGAACACGAAACATTGCATGTTTGATTTTTTAAATTGGAAAGTATGTATCTGTGGTACGCAATTATTGGTTTAATTATAGATTTGCTTTTTATACGGAGGTACTTTTTGATGGCCGCTATCCTACTAATATTAAAAATGCGAAAGTAATTAATGATGTTTGAATGTTTGTTTGTTCCGCAATCACGCAACAACGGCTGGACGGATTTAGATGAAATTTGGCAGAGAGATAGATCATAGCTTGAATTAAAACATAGAATACTTTTTGTACACAAATGTATAGAAAATAACATAACGGAGGAAAGACGCGGATAACTTGTTTTAAATAAATTTTAAACCAGTTTTAGTGGATTATATGTACTATAATGCCGCAGTTATATAATACTATATTTAATTGAAGTGTCATGTCATCCATGATGACAAAAGACCCTGAAGTTCGTTAAATTCAAACATTATTTTTATTATTAGTAGCGACCCGCCCCGACTTCGTACGGTTACAATTTGTATGTAATGTATATAAAAAAACCTTCCGTACAAAAATCCCTAAATGACAGTGAAATCTGTATCAAAATCCGTTGCGTGGTTTAGAAGGAATAACCAGCTGAAGATACGAGCCAGACAGGAATGGATAGCGACTTTTTTATACTATACGTAAAGAGAATAGATAAAGATATAAAGGTAACGAAGGATATAAACTTTATAAAGACATATGTATACCCATTAAGTATGTACAAGCTTTGGTTAGTTTGGGACTATTAAGTTTCGATGTAAGTCTCTATCAAATAACTGTTAAATGGACGTTTATCCGTAAATATTTATGTCCCATTTAGCACCTATTTGCCATAAATTTTCCAGTCCTTCTCAACACAACAGTTTGGCTATAAAAAAACCCAATAAACAACATAAAGGAATAATGTATTGTAAGCTTTATTTTCCCCAACGTAGGGCTCAAATTACAGTAACACGAAAATCTAAGTTCGCCTCTTTGTAATTCGCACATAAACTTTACGATAGATTCAATCAAAGTGCGCCATATAAAGCACCTACCAATTACAAACTTATATTTTACTGGTGGTCAAATTTAGCACTATGCCGCTGCCTAGTATCTGCCAGCGACCATCAATATGACAGCGCTGTTATTGGCTGCAAATACAAATTTGTATGGTTAAATACCTTATGTCAAATGAAATCCAATATGGCGCAGCGATTTCCCGCGAACGGTCGAGGTGTTTCCGGTAGCTAAGATGGCGGTGCTTCCGCTGCCGTAGATGGAAGGTAACTGTTTCGATCGAAGGAAGAATAGATGTGGCTTTTTATTTTAACCGAATTAAAAAAAAGGAGGAGGCTCTCAATACGTCGGGATCTTTTTACGTTTCCGTACCCAAAGGGTAAAACGGGACCCTATAACTAAGACTCGGCTGTCCGTCCGTCTGTCACCAGGCTGTATCTCAAGAACCGTGATAGTTAGACAGTTATAATTTTCACAGATGCTGTATTTCTGTCGCCGCTATAACAACAAATACTAAAAAACAGAATAAAATAAATATTTAACGGGGCTCCCATACAACAGACATGATTTTTATGCCGTTTTTATAGATTAATGGTACGGGACCCTTCGTGCGCGTCCGTCTCGCACTTGGCTGTTTTTTTTACAGCATTCTGTATAGCTTTTGTCAGTGTCTTCGCTCGTGTTACGTTTAGAATGTGTTTACCACTATACCTGGAAAAAAAAAACTTTATCATTGGACTTGTCCAAAAATTATCGTAACGTCAACGTCAAAATGTCTTTACTAAGTTTATTTTTACAAAATAGGAACGCAACGAGCAAGTGGGTTACCTGATGGTAAGTGATCACCATCGCCATCGCCAATAGACACCCGCAACACCAAGGAGGTTGCAGACGCGCTGCCAACCCAGAGGGCTAAGATGGAATACCTCTTGCGCCAGTAATTGCAGCGGCTGTCTTGCTCTCCACGCCGGAACACAACAGTGCAAGCACTGCTTAGCGGCTGGATTGTATTAGGCTTACTGCAGGAAGCACTTATGAATGTCATAAAATTTACCACCGGTCCGGAAAAAACCTCTGATGAGAAGATACCGGCAAGAAACTCAACAAGATCTTTTTTCAAATAAAACAAAATCACAATGTTATATCCATAATTTTTAGTAGATAGTTAACACATGCCTAAGGCTGCGTTTCCACCAGAGATGTGCGAGGATGCGTAGCGAGGGATGTGTTTGTAAAGAACCAACGAGCCGTTTCCACCAGAGCTGTGCTGACCGAGGCGAGGTAAATGAAGCGATTCTATTGGTTCTTGCAAACACATCCCTCGCTACGCATCCTCGCACATCTCTGGTGGAAAATGTTCTCAACAACCTGTCAATCGATCGTATCCGTAATATCTGAATTCTAGACCAGTCTAACGTCTTAAGTCTATTCTAGACTCCATTTCTAGGTGAAAACAAAGCACTTTCGCTGCGGTCTAGATTGCTAGCTGGTGGTTTGCTCGCGGGGTCTACTGGACATGGCCACATCTACATCTACACTATCTACACTATTTTCTCACACACACACACATGCACGCTCGCATGTACTCCCGCACTCAGGCACGCACGCATGCATGCATAAGCACAATTAATAGTATCTAATTTAAGTTTGTAAATTGTAAACTGTGAATCCTAGATTAAATAAATAAACTGCTTGTCTAGTGAATTTATTAAAGTTAGAATCTATAATCCGCAACTGTTATTGAAAGAGCGGGGCTCCTGCTACAGCGGCCCTAACATGACAGCCCAGGTTTAGTTTAACCCCTCCCTGTGTCTCTGTCTAACTAGTGTCATAAGAAAGGGACGCAGATAGAGATAAACTAAACCTGGCTAGTCATGTTAAGGCCACTGGTATACACATACTTACTAGGAGGTCCCAACCACGATGTTAAAAATGTATATATTTTTTGACCTATTAAACTTTTTCATTTCCATTTTTTTTTTCATTTTGTTTGTTTGTTTGTATGTAGGGGGTAATCTTTAGAACTACTGAACCGATTACGAAAATTCTTGTAGTGTAGTGTAGATTTCCTCTTTATTATATTAGTGTAGAAGTCTACTCTATCTACAGAGTCTCATTGGCGCCCTCTGGTGCATAGAACCAGAAAAAGGGTCTGATTGTCATTTCTGTCTGTCACAGAATATTTCAACAACTACCAATACTATATCGATTTTATTTAAACATTGCTTAACTGACGTTATTGCAAATGAAAAACGAACGATTTTTTTTTTCTTTGTAAATTATCTGTTTCTCCCCGAATACCGGTAATTTCCGGTCATCACCAGTTATTACCGATTCGCGTCGCGGAGAAAATTTAAGTGTCTACTCGAGACCGGCGTGGAAAGTCGTTGTTACTGGATACGGGGCAGATCAGTGCACAAATTCACTCGCTTTCATTACTCTAGTGTCCCTTTCGTTCAATTAATACAGTGTTTTAAAGAAAGAAAGAAAGTGAATATTTTTATTTAGTCTCATAATCGTTGCGGGAACCCGCTAGATGCAAGCAGTACAAGGCCGGTAGTTGTGGCGATCCTTGGGAGAGGCCTATGCAGGGGCGTAGCGTAGTAAAATAGCGCCCAGCGCTCGTATCCAAACTGCGCCCCTTTTCCTTTGTAAATTATTTTAAAAACAGATACTTACACATTTTTTTTATAATTTTACTAATTTTGTAATGTAATGTATTTAAAACAAACAAAATACCACAAATATGTCTGGATCTATAATAAGGATTAAATGATCCTCAAAAGACTTTTATTTGGCCATATATACGAATTTGGATTTTTTTTAATAGGTAGTTAGTTAATTTCGTTTTTTGCGCGCCTCCCCCCCCCTTATTTGGCGCCCAGAGCACATGCCCTGCCTGCCCCACCCTAGTTACGCCCCTGGGCTTATGTCCAGCAGTGGACGTCTTTCGGCTGAAATGATGATGATGATGATGATGAGTCTCATAAAGTACCACCACCATTTACAAAAACAAACATACTTACAGAACTTACAATTTGACACCAAAAAAGGGATCTCCACTTACATGTTGCTACCCAAGACGAGTGCAGCCACGCTGGTTTTCTGTGGAGCCCTGGCTCCCAATTCTGGCGCTCATCGAGATTCATCTGAATTTCGAGATGTGTCAAAATATGACAGATATTGAAGGGATTTGACAGCTCTTTTTGGCTTATCTCGAGTGTGACTTCATCTCTACTGACGCGAGAATTGCCCCGCTGGTTTTCAATTGCATGTGTCTAGCATTTATTGGGAGGTTGGCAGGCCCTTTTCCATTGGGCACCCAGGGCCCCGCGATCCATGGGGCCCCTACTTAGATACAACAATTTTGCGTCAAGGTCCGTCCAGATCGCCGCCATTGCACCATCTTACTCGCTAATCCTGCCGCTAAGCAGTGTTTGCACTGTTGTGTTCCGGCGTGGAGAGCAAGACAGCCGGTGACATTACTGGCACAAGAGGTATTCCATCTTAGCCCTCTGGGTTGGCAACGCATTTTGGTTTCGCGGAGTAGCAAGGTAATTTGTTCCAGTTTGTTGATATGGACCTCCACAAAGTAACGCCTAAATCTATTAATTATTAACGTTTTACTCTCACAAAATTTTGCACTTTAAAGCTTTATAATTCACAAACGGATGCCTCGATCAAAAAACTGTTTTCACAAACCCGCAATGTTTTTGAAATTGCCATCCAACGACACCACACACTATGGGGTAGACTAGAAAAAAAAATGACATCCCCACTTCAATTTTAGGGTAGGTAACCTAAAAAAAGATTTTTCAAAATTTTATTTCACCATTTTGTTGGCGTGGTTAATATGTATATCTATGCCAAATTACAGCTTTCTAGTACTAAGAGTCCACGAGCTAGGCTGCGGACAGACGGACCGACGGACATGGCGAAACTATAAGGGTTCCTCGTTGACTACGGAACCCTAAAAATCGTATCATAGAGCCTAAACTACAAGTTTTACAGTATCACATTCAAATGAACCGACTGCGAGTACTGCATCCTCAAAACTGCAGTGAAGTAGCGATCGCTTTTAGCGCCGAACTCTTGCAACAATGGAGGCGGAGTGCAGCCGCAGTCAACTGTGAAACTTGTATGGTTTGTTCTTTGCACTAAAGTGAACAAAGGGTCCCATTTGGAATCTATAATAACGATAGTCCAAACGATATATTAGAACAAACGATAGATTAGCCTGGCGGGTGGTAGGCGGTCGTGATCACTTACCATCAGGTGACCCACTTGCTCGGTTTCCTTCCTATATTGTATAAAAAAATGGACAAATGTATTACAACAAACGATACGGTATCTATAGATTCCGATATATGTATCATCATCATCATCATCATCTCAGCCACAAGAAGTCCACTGTTGGACATAGGCCTCCTCCATGGATTTCCAAAGTGACCGGTTGGAAGCAGCATGCAACCAGCGCCTTCCTCCCACCTGTATGAGGTCATCGGACCATCTTGTGGCTGGTCGTCCTACGCTGCGCTTGCCAATACGCGGCCGCCATTCGAGAACTTTTCGACCCCGTCGGCCATCAGTTCTCCGTGCTATGTGCCCTGCCCACTGCCACTTCAACTTGGTAATCCGCTGGGCTATGTCGGTTACTTTCGTTCGTCTGCGGATCTCCTCATTTCTGATTCGATCACGCAGAGAAACTCCAAGCATAGTCCTCTCCATAGCTCGTTGCGTGACTTTGATCTTTCTTATAAGGCCCATAGTAAGCGGCCACGTTTCGATATATGTGTAGAATCCAGTAAATTCAAAATAGGTTAGGTCCCCAGGACATGATACATGCTTTTGGCGTTTGGTTTTGTACAGAACCTTTCGGGTTCGCACATGTCTGTTTTTAGGGTTCCGTACCCAAAAGGTAAAACGGGACCCTATTACTAAGACTCCGCTGTCCGTCCTTCTGTCACCAGGCTGTATCTCATGAACCGTGACAGTTGGACAGTTGAAATTTTCACAGATGATGTACTTCTGTTGCCGCTATAACAACAAATACTAAAAAACAGAATAAAATAAATATTTAAGGGGGCTCCCATACAACGGACATGATTTTATTGTCGTTTCTATAGACAATGGTACGGAACCCTTCGTGCGCGAGTCCGACTCGCACTTGGCCGGTTTTTGACTTCAAGCTAGGTTGCGTGCGGTTGGCTATACGAAATCGAATGTAGAGTGGGTATACAGAGGTTGTATCTAGTCTAGAATGCAGTCGCCAGGCTGCGTGCGCGCAGACCCAACACTTTCCCTCATCAAATGACTTTCCTTTCAACCGCGGGGCTCTGAGGGCCAAGGGCGTAAACTCACTAGCGCACTAATATTTTCAACATTTTTTTTTATACAAAAGGCAAACGAGCAAGTGGGACACTTGGTTGTAAGTGATCACCGTCGCCCATAGACACCCGCAACACCAAAGATATGGCAGATACGTTGCCTGCCCAGAAGGCTAAGATGAAATACTGCAATAACCGCGTGCCGCGTGGTGTGGTGGTTTTGCGGGTGGTAGGACCTTGTGCAAGGTTCGTCCGGATCGCTATCACCATCTTGCTCATTAATCCTGCCGCTAAGCAGCAGTGCTTGCACTGTGATGTGTTCCGGCGTGGAAAGCCAGGCAGCCGGTGTAATTACTGGCACAAGAGGTATTCCATCTTAGACCTCTGGGTTGGCAACGCATCTGCAATATCCTTGGTGTTGCGGGTGTTTATAGGCGGTGGTGATCACTTACCATCAGGTGACCCACTTGCTTGTTTGCCTTCCTATTTCATTAAAAAAAACACATCGAGGCTGTAAAAAGAAGAGTTGATTTATAATTTTTTACTTGTATTTTTATGGTAAACACGTAAATTTTTGTTTAGAATAGTTTTCTACTTAAGACATGTATGAATGTTCATACACCGCTCTCGCTGTAAATAGACCATTTTGCTCCCTGACAACAATGTACTATTATTGGAGTAAAGCGCACTGAGTGAGAAGTAAATGGGCGTATTCTTTAATTAAGTCGTACGTAACGGTCGATAAAAAATAACGCGTTAATAATAACGTTAACGATCGACCTTGGTCGCGCTAGCAACTTGCGTAGTTAGCAGAGAGATAATTAACTTAATGATTACTATGTTAAATGTTGGTAAAATGTAGAGATAAAATAACTTCTAGGTTGGTTTCCTTAGCACTGCCTTCATGTGAATAAGGAACTAATAAAAAAAAAATCACAAGGACGAAGGAAAATCTTGGACATTTGGCAGGATTCGACCCTGCGACGTCAAAAGTGTCAAAACACATTGAAAAATTCGCAGTGTCTGCCAGCGGGATTTGTGGCTTAAGGCTGCTTTTCCACCAGAGATGTGCGAGGATGCGTAGCGAGGGATGTTTTTGTAAGAACCAATAGAATCGCTTCATTTACCTCGCCTCTGTCAGCACAGCTCTGGTGGAAACGGCTCATTGGTTCTTTACAAACACATTCCTCGCTAGGCATCCTCGCACATCTCTGGTGGAAAGGCAGCCTTACTCATTAATTTTATTACCTACTTATTAAAATATTCTTGTCATGTACATAGTAAACAACTCAATAAGTCTTCCCACGATAACCACCGTGAACTAACAAGTGGTTAATAAAACACCTGAATTAGTAACTTAACTGTCAAAATCACAAAACAAACTTACCTATGCTGCTAACTGAGGCGCCACTTTAAAAGATATCGGTCCAAATAGTATGCGTGAAATTTAGTTCCAAATTTGACCACGCGCATTGATAACTTGGTAATTTCTGTGCGACAAAACCGTGAGAGACTATAAAGCACAAGAGTAATGTTCCCTGAATTGTAGTAAAGTCGACTTTAACTTAAACTGTATAAGAACTGCAGCGTGTGTATTTGTTTGTGGTTTTTCTATATCTCGAACGCATCAGTAGAAAGTAGCGATGTAGCGCGAAATTTAAAATTAGAACACTTATGACAGGTTGAACTTTTAAATCTTATTAGAACGCGCTGGCCAAGGTTATTATCATACAGCCATCTATATGGCGTGTTATTAATATTACCAATGAAATATGAATATAGGGCATTGTCCCATATAGTCGTTTGGGGTTACATGTCGTACAGTTGCGACAAGATAAGAAGTCAACCCTGACAGCTGTCATCTTAGTACTATTCGAACATTAAGGTGTAGCTTAGAAATTGTACCAGTATGACAGCTGTCAGGGTTGACTTCTTATCTCACGGCAACTATAGTAAATGGTGGTTTCACTAAGAATGATTAAAGTTATCAAATTGTCTTGTAATCGAAAACAGACCTTAATGTTTTATGACGCTTAAATGAAATTGAATCTTAGGCCGATAATGATGAAGCAATTTATAAATCCACTCTACACATAACAACCTCCTGATCAAAATGACAGCTCAACTGTTCGAAATCCAAAATCATCGTGGCTATTGGGCAAAGGTTTTTGCAACACATCCCAGTGTCAAGTATCATTCAGTGCCATAGACAACAAGTGTCAATGACGTTTGACAGCTAGTTTTTTAAGGCAAAACAGCCACAAATGTCAAGTGTAAAGTGACGTAAAATAGGCTCTATTCTAAATACAAAATTTTAGTGATACAAGTCATAAAGTGCCAAATGTCTAAGCTACCAGGATCAGTGAAGTGACGAAGTGTTGCAAAGTGCAGCACTTTGATTGTCTGTCTGTGTGTTGACTAGTGGTTTACAAGGTGTAAGATGCGATTATGGCGTACATCGGACCGCGGAACAGCTCGCCCGTCCTGCGGGACAGCCTGCACTCTCCCGCGTACGAGGTAAGAAATGGATGGAAGACATTTTTGTTATTTACTATATTTTTTCTAAAGCAGAGATTTCTGAACCGCCAGGTTCTTTGCTATATCCAAAATATTTTTTTTATATATAACATTTATTTTGGTGACTAATCAAAATAATCATTATTCAGATTAGGCTTACAGGAAGCTTATGAATATCAGATTTACCACCGAAGAAGATACCTGCAAGAAAATCAACGATGTGACAATTATTTATACCACAAATACGAAAACCTAAAGCCGTAATGTTGGCCAACCTGATGGCTCTTACCAATTTATAATGTTCTTGAAGAATTCTAATAATGCCCCAGTTGCCAAGTAGCGCGGGTTAGCGAAATAAAACTGCTCTGTGGAAACGGTCCCCGGCGAGACGAACAAACCAGACGAGAGCATGTCGGGCCATGCTTAGTGTAGGGTTCCGTAACAATTACATAAAGTTTATAAATTTAAAACAGCACGCGTCAGTAAGTATGAACCAAAAATATTCTTTCTGAAATTGTTTTACAAACTCTGATTGTCTGTCTGTCACACGTTAGTTTGGTGATATATTCAAATTCAAATGCAAATCGTTTAATTTAGGAGCTGGTCCCATAATGTTAGTGACAATTGTTGCTTACGAAACTATGTTAGTCGGCATCTATTTGAAGGGTTAGTATCAGTGGCCCGTTTCACGAAGCTACAAGTTACAATTTTACAAGTCTAAACGAGCAACATTGGTCATTATGTCAATTGCCATTGGTGCCAATGTTGCCGGTTTAGACTTGTAAATTTGTAACTTGTAGCTTAGTGAAACGGGCCACAGATGGTCATAAACGCAACTGGTCTATGGCATCAACTCGTCCTAAAATCATCTCGACGAAATCTCAATTATGGCTAAAACGTAATTCGTCTATGAAGCAACTTGTCAGTAATCAGTTTGACAATTACTTTACTTACATGTCAATTAGAATGAACAATAAAAATAAAAAACAATAAAAATTTAATGGAATGTCATAGTAAAAAAAATAGAATTAATCATAAATCATAATAAATTAAAATTGCAAAAGGGTAATTAATAAATTTCAATAACACCAAATTAAATTAAATCAAAAAATAAAATTAGGACAAATTAAATTACATTGCATTGCATATAGGAGCCTGCTCAGCCTGCTGGAATATTTCAGGTCCATTTCGTGACCCCACGGACTGAATCAAGGCGGTAGTGAATTGGTTCAGCCAACAAACCGCCGCGGTGTTGACCCTGATCGAATTAACACTCTTCATCAACTGAGGTTCTGGCAGCTATGGCGCAGTACGTTTTAAAGGGCAGTGGAACTGGTTAAAAAGATGTTAACTGGGCAAACGATGATGAACAAACTGGAACAAATTACCTTGCTACTCCGCGAAACCAGTGCCGTGCTCGTGCAAGATAGCTGCGTCTGTGCGACATATATATCTTTATACAAAAACCCACCCTCCTTTTGGAATCGGTTTAGTAGCTCCAGAGATTACCCCCAACATCCAAACAAAGTTTATCTCTATTTTATTTCTGTTACACCAAAGAGATTGCAGATGCGTTGCCAACCCAGAGGGCTAAGATGGAATACCTCTTGTGCCAGTAATTACACCGGCTGTCTTGCTCTCCACGCCGGAACAACAGTGCAAGCACTGCTGCTTAGGGCTGCTAGATGGTCAAATATTTCAAACGTTTCTTAAGATAAACGATATTTTTTGTTGTTCAGGATTAAATATGTAGTTCAAATTCAAACTCTCCGTTATTGAAGCGAAGGTCGGATTTATCACAAATATGAAGGTTTCTTTAATATATATGTAAATTCTATTTACTATCTTCGTATATCATCAAAACACCTACAGAAGTCCTTATTATATATTCCACTTCACTGCTGAAAGATTCTAAGCGTCATTGTTATTCCTTTCAAAATTCGACCCTATATCCAAACGTAGGAGGTTCAATTATATAGACACTAATAATTGAACAACCGAGTCGGAGTGTCGCCAAGCGAACGATTACAAAATGCCGTATCTCCATTTTGAGTATTTTCTAATTTGAACTTTATAGGCATATGTTTTAGTTTTATTTTTGATGTGGGTATGCCTTTATCGAAGTAAGGATATAATTGCGCATGAGTGGCGCATGACCTCACACGACGAAAATACTATAAACTGTTATTAAGGAGTGTCATTTCTAGGACCAAGAGCAAGTTCCGGATCGCTACCACCTTCTTGCTCGCTAATCTTGTCGCTAAGCAGCAGCAGCGCTTGCACTGTTGTGTTCCGGCGTGGAGAGCAAGGCAGCCGGCGACATTACTGGCACAAGAGGCATTCCATCTTAGCCCTCTGGGTTGGCAACGCATCTGTATTCTCCTTGGTGTTTCGGATGTCTATAGGCGGTGGTGATCACTTATTATTATTTATTTAATTCAGACGACAAAAGAGGTCCATAGTTGTGTTAGTTATTCTTAGCCTATGTTAGTAGTCAATATGTAATATAGATTTCGTCCTTTGACAAAGCTCCCACATTATGGGACAGTCGAACCTATTGGCTATCATCTTCAGAATGCTGTTGCTGCTACCCCGCACTCTGTCCACCAATGAAGCAGTTTTCTTGCGCCAGACAGCGTCGAAACTATCTGTGCGCGCCTCGACAAACATGGACGATGCACTACAGAAACGTGGCAGCCGCAGCAGCACTCTGAAGGCGTTGTTGTATTGGACGCGCAAAGCGTTGTAGGCCCTTTGAGTATATCTGGCCCACATACTCGACGTGTACAGAGATGTGCAGAACGCTTTAAAGAGTGTTATTTTAACTGACTCTGTACAACATGAAAATCTTCGGGCCAGCATGTTCGCCCGGACCGACAACGCTCTGCGCTCCCTTTCCATATCTGAGTCATCCTTGAGGTTTTCGGTTAGCAAATGTCCGAGGTATTTGAACTGCTGCACTCTCCTCAGGGGCACGCCGCTGAGCACAATAGGAGGAAAAAAGAAAGGACATTTGGTTCCCGCCTTAAAGATCATGTACTCAGTTTTACTGGCGTTATAAGTCAACCCATGGGACGTCGCATAGGACTCGCACACTGCGAGGAGTTGTCGCAATGCGGTGACCGAAGGAGCCAGCAGCACCATGTCGTCCGCGTAGCTAAGATTGTTGATACAAACACCGTCAACAAAGCAGCCGACATGCATGCTACTGAGTTCCTCAATCAACGCATTTATGTACAAATTAAAAAGCAGTGGCGAGCTCAACCCCCCCTGCCTCACCCCGCATTCCAATCCGCACGGCGCCGAGTACTCACCCGCCCACTTCACCTGATTCTCTTGATTTAGGTACCAGTACCTTAGTAGTGCGATTAGCTCCGAGGGTAACCCAGTATCCTTAAGCTTTTTCCAGAGGACGTCATAACAGATAGTGTCAAAAGCCTTCGAGAGATCCATGAAACAGGCATAGATAGGCGTATCTCTATCCGTATAGTACCTGACAGTGTGCTTTAAAGTTAGTATGGCAGTTTCTGTTGATAGACCGGGGACAAACCCAAACTGAGCATCATGTAATTTAACATATTTTCCCAAGAACTTACCATCAGGTGACCCACTTGCTTGTTTTCCTTCCCATTTTATAAAAAAACCTGGCCAAGTGCGAGTCAGACTCGCGCACCGAGTATTCCGTACCAACGTAACTAAAAAAAAACGTACGGTTTTCGGATTTATTATTTTATTTGTGCTGTGAGACCTTGCTTCTTGCCGAATTTCATAGTTCTAGGTCAACGGGAAGTACCCCATAGATTTTTGAGTGTCTTGCGAATGTATGAGACATGCGGCATAAACGGCCCTATCTTTTGATTGCGTTGACTTAGAAGTTTAATTTTTTTCACGGCTTCAAGGGACTAGAGATTTGAGTATTTGGTATTAATTTCAACTCGATACCTCCACGCGTTCCTGAGTAAAATGGTCTTGACAGACAGACAGACAGACGGACAACGAAGTGATCTTATAAGGTTTCCGTTTTTCCTTTTGAGGTACGGAATATACTAATTAATAATTAAATATGCCTACATGTCTAAATTCTTAGGTTTACGTCGGTAAGAAATCGGTCAACCAAATAGTGACATTTGCTAATTTAAGCAATAACTCTTTAAGTTGATTGTAAATTGTGAACTGCAGGCGATAGGTTGCAATGTTTAAAGTTTCACAATGAGTTACGCAAAGTTAATTACATGCTAATTTATGCTTCGGGCGCGTATGTAATTATTTTGCCATATATTATGTTACTAGGTTTAGCCCGCGGCTTTTGCTAAAATAAAGTAATTATAATGTTTGTTTGTTTATGGGTTTTAATTTAATCAGTGAACGTTACTCGAAAAAAATTGTTGATAAAAACAAAAAAATGGCATGTAAAATAACTTTAAAGAAAAAACCGGTCAAGTGCGAGTCGGACTCGCGCACCGAGGGTTCCGTCATCAACAACATTTAGTATCGCATTTTTGCTTAGTAAGACCAAACATTTTTTTTGTGTCTTTTAATTATAAATTTATGGTTTTCGAATTTATTATTCTATTTGTGCTGTGAGACCTTGCTTCAAAAAAAAGCAAAACGCGTTGTAAAACGCATACGTGTTGTTGTTTGCGGGGGTTTTTTTTATGAAACAGGAAGGCAAACAAGCATGTGGATCACCTGATGGTAATTAATCACCACCGCCTATAGACAACTGCAACATCAAAGAGATTGCAGATGCGTTGCCAACCCAGAGCGTTGAGATGGAATACCTACCACCCGCAAAAAGGTAGGACCTTGTACAAGATCCGTCCGGATCTCCACCACCATCTTGCTCGCTAATCCTGCCGTTAAGCAGCAGTGCTTGCACTGTTGTATTCCGGCGTGGAGAGCAAGACAGCCGGTGTAATTACTGGCACAAGAGGTATTCCATCTTAGCCCTCTGGGTTGGCAACGCATCTGCATTCTACTTGGTGTTGCGGGTGTCTATGAGCGGTGGTGATCACTTACCATCAGGTGACAATATTCCTATTTTATATAAAAAACCGGCCAAGTCTTAACGAGACTCGCGCACCGAGTGTTCCGTGCGAACTTAATAAGCACGTTAAAAACGTTATCTTCCGTTCACACTCTTAACCTCGTAAGGCCCAAGTCCTACATATGTATAGGACAAATTGACAAACTGACGTTGAACTTACTGTTTCAAACGATATGGTTCAAAATTTATAGGGCGAAATTTGACGTGGGCCTTACGAGGTTAACGTTAAACGAAAATAATACTTGTAAAACTAATTCTCGAAGATATTTATAAATGTAATCGTAAGTATGATTCGCACTTCTGTCATACCATATATATACACACACAACATTAAGGTCAAATTATATCACACGCAGATAAACAACTCTGTATTCTGACTTCATCGTACTAAGGTACAAATTATGTAAATGGGCGCCGTATTTAATCTTCGTTTATGTAACAGCTGTGATTTAATAGTGATTACTGTGTTTAAATTGTGTTATGACTTGGTGAGACGTTTTTAGGGTTTCGTACAGGGGCACAGAATAAATAATAGTACTAACGTACAGAAACTTCTCTTTTTCGACCACCATTAAACGAATTCCAACTTTATGATCAGGCATAAAAAGTTCGTATTACTTCATAAACATTCGCCAGGCGCCCGCGCCCGCCTTCCACCCGCAATGCCCTGGAGCACTGCTAGGGTTGGGCTGCTTACTGTAATACTATCACAACGCGCGGCACAGTGAGCGGGCGCGCGCGCGGCAAGCCGGCAACCTACTGCGATTAACCTATGTCATAGGTAATGCGGCGAGCGCAACTACAGTGCGGAGTGGAACCCCCCTGACAGGGGTGCCAACGGGACCGTACTGTTGCGAAAACTACAGATTGAGGACATCACTAATAATGTGACGTTTCAGTGACATCCCTATTGCATTTTGACATTTGATCCGGAAGGACCTTGCACAAGGTCCTACCGCCCTGAGTAATTAACTATAACAACAAATAATTTAAAAGTTAGTCCGACTCGCATTTGGCCATTTTTTTACTTCTAATAAAACACGTTTGAATCAAAAAAGTTCCATTACCGTCTGACTGACTGACATGTCACAGCTTAAACCAGATGGAAAAAAGTCCGTCTTTATGATCTCTATACTTTTTTTTTTAATGAAATAGGAAGGCAAACAAGCAATTGGGTCACCTGATGGTAAGTGATCACCACCGCCTATAGATACCCGCAACACTAGGAAGATTGCAGATGCGTTGCGAACCCAGAGGGCTAAAATGGAATACCTCTTGTGCCAGTAATTACACCGGCTGTCTTGCTCTCCACGCCGGAACACAACAGTGCAAACACTGCTGCTTAGCGGCGGGATTAGCGAGCAAGATGGTGGTAGCGATCCGGACGGACCTTGCACAAGGCTCTACCACCCGCAAAACGTATAGCTGGAACGTCACAGCGAGTTTTGAAATGTTATCACGCGATCGGCAATGCAATGGCGGTTGAATACGGCAGCCATGCGTAGGCGCCGGTCTGATGCCGTATGCGTTGAATACTGATCGATTCTAGAAATATATCTGTTTATAGGCTTCCGTATTCTAATAAGGAACCCCTCTAGGTTCTCTATGTCCGTCTGTCTGTACGTGGCAGCCATATTTTCGAAAAGTATTAAAGTTGCGAAGCTGTGAAATTAAACCACCTCCAGTTGGAACTGGAAACTGCAATCACAGAATAAATAATAGTACTAACATATTTATAACTTTTTCGACCGCAAGTAAACGAATTCCAACTTTATTGACACGTACAAAAATTCGTATTACTTCATACACATTCGCCGGGCGGCTCGCGTCAAAAGGAACGCGCCGCCCGCGCCCGCCTTCCCCCCGCTACTCCCGGCGACACGTTAGGGTTGCGCTGCATTCGTGTTCAATACAAGCGAGCGAGCGTGTGGACGCGCGGCAAGCCGACAACCTACTGCGATTTGCCTACTCAGTAGGCAAGACGGCCGAGCGTATCTACAGTCCGGAGTGGAACCCCCCCTGCTGCGACTCTAGGGGAATCGCTGATCAGTAGGTTACCGCCCTAATACCGTCTCCCCGTGGGATACCAGATCTCCTATTCAGCGCACGAAACGCTACAATTTCACGCCGGCATTGTTCGACAGTAGTACTACTCCGGTCGAGGCGGCTTATGGAAACAAAACACGCTCGACGGGTCTAACGGGTTGCCGTCCTCCTTGACGTTACAAGGACAAGGCCACCCGCCCTCGGCCTTGAGTTAAGACTGGTTGCTCATATCGTATACCTACTCGTACTTGCTAGAAATACACCAGACAAAAGAACAGAAAATTAAAAAAATTCGATCACAAAAATTTTACAACAAATGGCGTCATCTCTCCTCAGCTAACGGGCATTCATAAATGACCAAGTTGAATGAGATAACTTGATTAAGTTTCTCATAGATGACACCGAGGGCAGTTTTGCCAAATAACAATCAATAATGTAATGACCGTAAAGACGAAACACATTGAAAAAATCGCAGGGTATGGTAGCGGTAATGTGGTGAAATTGGAAAACGCAAGGCACGGAATGCTGATGTTGCAGGTTCGAGTCCTGCCATTACCCTAATTTTTCTTTGTGTTTTCATTCATTATATAGCATTTTACATCAGACTACCTAAAAATACCCATGCGAAGCCGGGCAGGTCGCTAGTCATATACATAATATAGATTAATCGTTTCAAATCACTTTTCAAATACAAAGTTTACGATCACAACTATGTAGTAAGCGCATAGGATCTGTAAGTTCAATTGCTCGTAAACCTAGTTTGTGAATGAAACGAACTGCATACTTCTTGACGAAGAATAGATTTAAACCACAATGTAGTTTATTACAATCTGTCCTTTACATAATAGTTATGTTGCAACACATTCCTTCGTGAGTTCCCTCCAAGACAAGCTCCGAGCGGTTCGCCCACGCGCCATCTTAGATCGTCAGCTGATCTGTTGTGAGATATTTTTATTGGTACATATTAATTTACTCTACTTCTCGAATTATGCAATCATCCTTATATTAAATAAAGAGGTAACTTAAATAAATTGATTACAAGTAAATTTTTTGGCTCACAATCACAATGTGACAGCACTGCGTGAAATAATTTAAAAAGTTAATCATGGATAGTAAAATGGAAGCGTCATGGAAGCGTCTTTTAGCACAGTGGAATCTTATGGAATGTGAAATGGACTATTCGTTAGAAGGTGGCTGGCCATTACGCTTGAAAGAAAAATTGCCGTTAAGTGACAGAAAAATAAAACAGTTTACTTTTAAAAGGCGAATGGTATTGGTTGCGAATTTTAAAGCCAGAATGTGTACGATTTCGTCTGTTATGTTAGCTTGTCTGTTAACTTGATTAACTAATGAATTTTAATTTGAAATTAGATAAGTCCAATTTCTTAGAAATTTATGCGGTGATATAAAATAAAAATAAAAACTTTCTAACGCTATTAAAATTAATAATCTATAGCAGACCGTATCGATAATTTGAAGTCACTTTCACTCAGTGTGATCGAGTGTTCGAAATATCGAGTAATTAGAATGAGCCCGCCGCCATTTTGGTTTCACATTTGGCGCGTACGACACGAACACGGAATGACGTTTATCTGATTGCCGCCAGAGAAGATTACCTATTTAAATATTTTATGACTAATTATTGCTTTGTTTAACTAATATTGGCCCGAGGCTCTCTATGGAAGTTTCTTGCAATGCTGTGCTTCTATTAGCCCCCTCCTTGTCTTCTGCTGTCCTGTCGTTACCTAATTCGGGGTACTCTTTGAGGATAATCCAAGATTTGGCAGGTCAGGTCCTGACATCCGTAACCCCGGCGGAATAGGCTAGTTTACTCATTTTTAAAGTAGCCCTAAAATAATTGTTCATTGTTCTATTAGATCAAAAAAAATACTACCATATTTTTTTGGGACCTACAAAACCGCAAAACTTTATTTTAAAAGTTAACTTTTCATAAACAGGAGAAAACGGCGTCCGCCATATTAGTCTGTATATTATCTGTGCTGTGACTTCATACGTCTTGTAAACAATCATTTGACATTTTATCCAACATTCACCGTTTTAGAAATCGCATTTTTTTATTAAAAACCATGGCTCCCACTAGTTTACGCGAAAAGTATAGTAATTATCATTATTGTATGTACACTGTACTTACACAGAAGTCTTGACATTCCTCAGCGGCGGAATAAAAGTCGGGTGTTCAAAGCAAAAAAATTACCGACCATTAGTGCGTCGATTCTTGGCAAATTTGTACTTTCCGCTTTCATGAATCCATGATTGTTTTATAGATTAAATGGGAAAATAGGAATAGCAAAACGTAGACGAGATTTATTACAACTTCTAAAACAACAAGATCACGATCACAACCACCAGAAATAAAACGTCCGTCTGACACATCATTGACCAGTGTTGCCAGCGACATTTTTTTTACTGCCGTGTTCGATAAGGAAAATTGCCGTGGTTTAAAGGAAAAGCTATTTTCGGCTGCCGTAGCAAATAAATTAAATAAATTATGTTTATTTTACAATTTTATTGAATCATTTTTATTTATTTACTTTAACTTATTTACGAATAGCAGCGGAGAAAAAACGGAACTATAAAATTTCAATACCTACAAGTAATAACATGATAGAAGCTCCACGCGCAACTAAAGCTAAAGCGCGTAAAGCTAAATTTGTGGCTAGTCATGAAACAACAAACGGGGATTTCCGTGTTAAAGATACGCATTGTTTTTTTTTTGCGTTATCTGGCTTGGAATCTAACCAAAATACGACTTTTCAAAATTGCCGTAGATTTTGCTACGGTAATAGATTTGCTGCCGTAGGCCGTAGATTTCCTTTTAATTATGTCAAATTACCGTAGAACTCGGCAATTGCCGTAGCAATGGCAACACTGTCATTGACATTAGTTTGTTTATAAAATTAATGAAGTCACAACATGGCCGAAAGGGTTTAATGCGTTTAAAAAAAATATTAAAAATTTAAATTTTTCAATTTAAATTATGTAACCATCGTGGACTTAAATTATCTGAAATCGATATATTTCAGTTTCGTAAGTCAAACACTGCCGGAAATATTTAATTATTGCGCCAAATTTGATATGAGTCAACTAGCCTATTACACAAATAGAAGAAAAATGCCAAAAACAGTAAATTTATAGTTACGTCACCATAAAAAATGCGATTACAAATTTATGTTTGCTTTGCTTTGATAGACTGACCGCCATCGTTGTCTGGGGAAAACAGTTTTCCAAAGGCGAAGATAAGTTTGTCCCTCAATCCGTTTTATCTTCTAGAGCAACATATGTTCGCTGCTTATTAGTTTTGTACAGTTCCCGGCAAACTTCTTGAGCACTGACTTTGACTGCGCAGTAGCCGTTTCTAGTAAAAATGTTAAATAGCAAACTTACCCCCTCCACTCGATTTATGCTCGTTGTTAGCCTGCAACTATACGGAATAGTCGGTGCACGAATCTGATTCGCACTTGTCCGGTTTTGCTTAAATAGTCTGTTTTATCCGCTGACCTATAAATAATGGCCGCATCAAAAGTCGAACAAAAAGTACAATAACAATCGCTCTCGCTGTCAGTCTGTCGGACCGACGGCGCTGCTGTCAATACTATTATTTTGTAAAAAAACCTATTTGCAACGAAACTTAATAAATTATGATTTTATGCAGTTAGACGTAAAGTTGTAAATCCAATGACAATAAATGGTAAACTAATAATTTGCATTTGTAACGTTGGCGTCAACCTGTATTCTCATGTCGGGCCGATATTCTGCTGTCATTTGTATGACACTGTACATCCATGTACTATAATATCATTGGCTTTATCCTAGAAAAAACTCCACTCGAGCAAAGTCATGAAAATAATGAGAAAGGTATATATATCACTACATAGTATAAAGCAAATTCGCTTCCCGTTCCCGCGTCTGTCTGTATGTATGTATGCTTAGATCTTTAAAACTTCACAACGGATTTTGATGCGGTTTCTTTTTAATAAATAGAGTGATTTAAGAGGAAGGTTCGTATGTATAATAAAATGCTTAATATATTAGAGAACCACTGATAATTTCAAGATTTCTAATGTGAAGTCGAAAATAAACACATTTTTTTGCGCTTCAAGTGTAGATGTCATTTGTTTCCTGTGGGCCACGCGGGCGCCGTGGGCAGAAGCTAGTATATATATCTTCTTCGATTTGCACTCCACTACTGGAGATTGGCAGTCAGCTCCGCATACGTCTGGCCATCTCTCGCCAAACGGAACAGCTCTTCAATCCTGGCGACGCCTGTCATCCGACCGCTCTTCTTCCTGAACTTCACCCATTATAATTGTTTGGAACAGACGGTAGTTAAAGCTTATTTCTAAGAATATGACTCAGATAGGCCACTTTCCTCTTCTGAATGGTTTTCAGAGGATCTTACGGGCGGGGGGGGGGGGGGTATATACATACACGCTCTTTATTATGTATAGTTACATATGGGTAATGGAAAAAATTTGTTCGGAAAAGGAAAGAAAAATATATATATTTTTCCAAATCTAAAAATTTACTCGCTTTGAAATAAAGATAATAATACCGAAATAAAATCTACATTTATTCATTAACAAAAAAAAAAACTTAAGTATCCATTGGAAATTAAAATCAGATGAAAATACTACTCCTGTCTTGATAAAATAGTTTTATTTCAATAAAACTTTATTTTATATTATTATTGACTAATTTTGCACTAAACAATATTTTTCCATTAATTTTCCATTTTATTCTTTTTCGGAAAAATAAACGGATGATTTGGAAAATTTCGGAAAATTACCCATCACTATGCATAGTGAACTAGAGCCGGCAAACGAACGCAGATAGTGCGCAAGGCCCCGCTAGCTAAATATTGACTGGGGATTTACTAAAAATGATAATTTAGGTAGACTCAAGGTAACGCAAGATGTTGAACTAGTAAAAGCAAGTTTTTAAGACGCCATTTTAGTTTATGCACAAAACATAGACATAGGCATAGAAAGAGTTTTAAACTTAAAAACGGTGTTTTATTAGCTGATCTCTTCACTTTAAATGGCAATACAATGTGCCAAAAAGAGACTGCTACATCTAAACCTTCTGTACACACTTGAATAGACAAAATGGTTACCGTTGGTGCACATTTAAGTAGTATAATCTACGTTTTTCTTATTAATTTGCAGGTTTTACTACCTTGCCGCACACCAAAGTCAACCATTTTGGACAGTTTCGGGTGTGTACGCTTGACATGTACTGAGGCTATATGAAATGAAATATATTTATTCAAAAGTAATACAAATACTCCGTTCTAATCTGCGTGATCGAATCAGAAATGAGGAGATCCGCAGACGAACGAATGTAACCGACATAGCCCAGCGGATTAGCAAGTTGAAGTGGCAGTGGGCAGGGCACATAGCACGGAGAACTGATGGCCGATGGGGTCGGAAAGTTCTCGAATGGCGGCCGCGTATTGGCAAGCGCAGCGTAGGACGACCAGCCACAAGATGGTCCGATGACCTCATACAGGTGGCAGGAAGGCGCTGGTTGCATGCTGCTTCCAACCGGCCACTTTGGAAATCCATGGAGGAGGCCTATGTCCAACAGTGGACTTCTTGTGGCTGAGATGATGATGATGAATACAAATACTCATGGCTTTGGGTCCTGAGCTAGGATTTCCTGTATTACAGGACCCATATCTATGCTTAAATTCTTCATCCAAGACACTAATAAGTTTTAAAGTCAAAGTCAAGTCAAAATGTCTTTATTCAGATTAGGCTCACAGGAAGCCCTTATGAATGTCATAAAATTTACCACCGGTCCGGAAAAACCTGTGATGAGAAGATACCGGCACGAAACTCGAAGAGGTGTAATTTTTTTAATAAATCAAAAATACAATGTTTTTTACATCTTAAATATTGAACACAGCAGGAGTTTAATTAATATTTTCTTTCTTTCTTCTTCATTTTTTCCTATTAAGCCGAGCTCGTCCTTTGGACGCTATAGAAGAGTTTTGCCAACAATCTGGGTTTACTGCAATGATGTTGCTACCCGTTTTAATTGTTGTTGTCGTCGCTACCCGTGATAACTCGCACCTTTAGAGTTAAAGCGACTCATTTCTGAATAATACACGTCCCAAAATATCACCTTAATTAAAAGACATACGTTTAATTTTGGGATATGTCATGTTCAGAATTGAGTCGCTTTAATTCTAAAGGTGCGAACTGTTGTCGTCGATACCCATGTTGACTGTTCTTGTTGTTGTTGTCCGCAGATCAAGTTGGAGAGCGTCCTCGGGCTCACGGTGTCGTCCAACGCGGCGCTCGCCTGCGACCCGCACACCGAGATCGTCGCCTACCCCGCTGGGTAAGCCTATATCTAGCCTACACCAGGGGTTCCACTCCGCGCTGTAGGTACGCTCAGCCGCCTTGCCTACAGCGTAGGCAAATCGCAGTAGGTTGTCGGCTCGCCGCGCGCCCGCTCGCTCGCCCTCGCTGTATCAGTGTAATTGAAAACGAATGCAGCACAACATTAACGTGTCGCCGGTCGCCGGGGAAGGCGGGCAAAGATGGAATACCTCTTGTGCCAGAAATTGCACCGGCTGTCTCGCTCTCCACGCCGGAACACAACAGTGCAAGCACTGCTGCTTAGCGGCAGGATTAGCGAGCAAGATGGTGCTAGCGATCCGGACGGACCTTGCACAAGGTCCTACCACCCGCAATACCTACATTTAAAGTTAAATGAGCTTGTAAAAATCACTCAGTAACCAATAACCACCGGCTAGCGGTGTTAAATACCTCCCAGAGGGTTCCCAGACACGCGCGGGGCATACTCATTGCGACGTGCGCGCGCGCAGGCCGTGCTGCGACCACTAGCGGACGCAATGAAATATTATTTGCGTATCAGTATGTCTTATTAGTTGTTAAATTTTGTAACCGAAATTTCTTTCGATTTTTATTTTAAATGTTTTTAACATTCAAATTATTAAATTAAAATTCTAATGCCAACACAAAGAAAAATTAGGGCAATGGCAGGACTTGAACCTGCAACATCAGCATTCCGTGCCTTGCGTTTTCCAGTTTCGCCACACTGCCGCTGCCCTACCCTGCGAATTTTTCAATGTGCTTCGTCTTACGGTCATTACATTATTGATTTTAAGGCTACAACTACCCTCGGTGTCATCTATATGAAACCTTTAACAAGTTATCATAGTTATCTTATTAGTTGGTTAAGAAATACCAGCCATTGTTTCAATGAACATTTTTTTTAATATAATTACATCTCACTTCCTTAATCTACACTGATCTACATCTATACTTAGGGTTGCGAACTTTTTGCGGTTGAATATAGTATTTTTGAGAATAATCTTTAAAAATAAATAGTACGCTTCAAAAAAATTTAGTATTCTTTTGGAAAGATTAAAAAAGGCAATGGTGTACAGTTTTACCAAAAATATATTAAACATCGGCAGTATTCGTTTGCGCAGAGAAGCGCAGACCGGTTTCCGACAGTAGCCGAACGTGTGAATAATCCATATTGTACTTTATTTGCAAGCGCAACTGGCAGAGTATTGCTTGCTATGCATTCTAAGAATGCAAATGCAATGCAATGCTTGCCTTCCTATTTTATAAAAAAAAAACGCTGCCCGCTCCGCCCCGCTTAAGAAGAAAGGCAGCCTTATCACGTTATTTCCGCTCCGCTCGTTGCTACAGCCTCAACCTTACCCAATAAGTATGACGGACGGACTCCGCGTCCTCTCTCACGGTCGCGCAGACAAACACACACACACTATGTGTTTGTTTAACACTCTCATGCCAATCGACGATAGAATGTGTTAGACAACCATACAACATACATAGTTTTTTTTTTATGAAATAGGAAGGCAAACAAGCAAGTGGGTCACCTGATGGTAAGTGAACACCACCGCCTATAGACACCCGCAACACCAAAGGGATTGCAAATGCGTTGCCAACCCAGAGAGCTAAGATGAAATACCTCTTGTGCCAGTATTTGCACCGACTGTCTTGCTCTCCACGCCGGAACACAACAGTGCAAGCACTAAATTTTTGTAACCGAAATTTCTTTCGTTTTTTGATTAAATGTTTTTAACATTCAAATTATTAAATTAAAATTGTAATGACAACACAAAGCAAAATTAGGGCAATGGCAGGACTTGAACCTGCAACATCAGCATTCCGTGCCTTGCGTTTTCCAGTTTCGCCACTCTGCCGCTGCCCTACCCTGCTGTGGCGAAACTGGAAAACGCAAGGCACGGAATGCTGATGTTGCAGGTTCAAGTCCTGCCATTGCCCTAATTTTTCTTTGTGTTGTCATTACAATTTTAATTTTAAGTGCAAGCAAGCACTGCTTAGCGGCAGGATTAGCGGGCAAGATGGTGGTAGCGATCCGGACGGACCTTGCACAAGCTACCACCCGGTAACATAGTATAAATAAAACAAAGTTGTTATCCATCCCTGTCTGCCCTCATATCTTCAGCCGCCTTCTCCTTCTAAACCACGCAACGGATTTGGATATGTTTTCACTGTCGTTTAGAAAAAAAAAAGGAATGTTTTTGTGTATATTATTATCAAACCGTGATTAGAACACAATTGGAGGGTAACCTACATCTAGTGATGGGTAATTTTTTAAATTTCCAAAAATTTTCAAATCGTGGAAATTTTTCAGTTTGTTTTTCAGAAAAATAAAGAAATGGGAAAATAATGGACAAATATTGTTTAGTGTAAAATTTAGACAAATACAAATAAAAATACGCTTTACTGAAAAAAAAAAACGATTTCAAAATGATAAGAATAGTATTTTTTTCCGATTTCATCATTCCTATTGTATAGTTAAGTATTATTAATCGTTTAAGAATAAATGACAATTATATTTCAGTGTAGTTTTATACATTTTTAAACATAAATTTGAAAATTTTCAGAAAAATATTGAAAAAATTGGAAAACTAACGGAAAAAAAAAATATTTTTCTTTTCTTTTCCGAACTAAATTTTTCCATTACCCATCAATACCTACATCTGCACTAATCTACACTAATCTACACTAATATAATAAAAAGGTAAACTCTGTTTGTTTGTATGTAGGAGGTAATCTCTGGAACTACTGAACCGATTTCAAAAATTCTTTAACTAATAGAAAGCTACACTATCCCTGACGGACATAGGCTACTACCACGCGTACGAAGTTGCGGGCGTCGGCTAGTATAATAAAACATACACAACTCAGGTACAAACATTCATATCACACAATAATTTGCCTCACGGGAATCGAAAGCCACAGAATAAAAGATAGTTACTAACGTACAGAAACTTCTCTTTTTTGACTACCATTAAACAAATTCCAACTTTATGATCGGGCATAAAAAGTTAGTATTACTTCATAAACATGCGCCAGGCGGCATGCGTCAAAAGGAAGGCGCCGCCCGCGCCCGCCTTCCCCCCGCAATGCCCTGGCGCACCGCTAGGGTTGGGCTGTTTACTGTAATATTATCACAACGCGCGATACAGAGCTGGCAACTGGCAACCTACTGCGATTAACCTATGCCATAGGTAATGCGGCGAGCGCACCTACAGTGAGGAGTGGAACCCCCCTGCCCCAGCTCCGTAGTCAGAGTCACCTACCACTAGGGTATTCGCTGTCATAATTCATCACGAATTATGTGCGATCATGCAATGTTCGAGTTGAACGAACTATAAAGGTGCAGTGTCGGGGCGCGGCTGCGGTGGGGCCGCACCTTTAGATCAATACGGCAGGGGGTGACCAATGGACATTTAAAATTCTATTACCTAGTTCATAATTTCAGATATGCAAGTATAAATAGTTTTAAATTTCACACAATTATGGCCCACTTTTTTTATGAAATGGGAAGGCAAACAAGCAAGTAGGTCACCTGATGGTAAGTGATCACCACCAACTATAGGCACCTGCAACAACAAAGAGAGTGCAGATGCGTTGCCAACCCAGAGGGTTAAGATGGATTACCTCTTGTACCAGTAATTATACCGGCTGTCTTGCTCTCCACGCCGGAACACAACAGTGCAAGCACTGGTGCTTACGAAAATTATGAAAATAAAATCAAAACATACAAACCTAGATATAGTTCTAGGGCATAATGACAATACATTTATAAAAAAAAATGTTTTAGACCCCTTCTTTTTGGGATATAACATTCGTCATTTTCATTTTGTTCACAAAAAATATAGCCTATGTCACCCAGACTACAATTACGAACCGATTGATACCTCATTCATCAAAATCGGCTCAGTCGTTTAGAGACTACAGTGGAACATACGTAAATACAAACATACGTACATAGGCTGCTAAAAACATAACCCTTCCTTTTGGCTTTGCCGTAGTCTAGTAAAAAATCATGGTTATAGGGAAGGTTTAGAGGGCGGAAAAGGTTACCGCCTTTTGTATGGAGAGCGCTGGGTTCATATATCTCTTAAGAGGAGTGTGAACCCAGCGCTCTCCATACAAACGGCGATAACGTTTTCCACCCCCTAAACCTTAACCTATTGCCATGATTTTTTGGTATGTTGTCATGATGCCCTAGAACTGGGTTTGTATGTTTTGATTTTTTAAATATTTTTATGGTTTCAAAAATATTGACGTTTTTTTGTTTTGTATGAAACTCCTAAAATGCAAATATTTTCAAATCTATGAAGAATATTTAAAAAATTAAAACATACAAACCTAGGTCCTAGACATAACGACAACATACCAAAAAATCATTGCTATAGGTTAAGGTTTAGAGGGTGGAAAACGTTATCGCCGTTTGTATGGGGAGCGCTTTTTCGAGCTGGGTTCACACTCCTCTTAAGTATTTAAATATTTAACACAGTAGGTGTAGTCCGAACGGAAAAATGCGCTCGTGAATTGAATATAGGTTTACACAGTATACGATGTAGGCATGTTTGTGCGATCCGTGCATCCAATCGGCCCGCGGCGAGGTAATACGCTGTGAAATAACCTCGCCGAGGTATTTCAGAAATTCAGCGGGTTTCAGCGAGATTGAAATATAAGTGAAGTAACGAGATGAGAGACGGGAAAGTTTTGGAAGAGGCTCAAGATGAAAGTTAATGTGGTAGGTGGAAAAAACCCGGACAAAGGCGAGTCGGTATTGCAAGCTGAGGACTCCGTACTATCTTAGACACCGAACATTGCTCTGACGAAAAGATAAACTGTTTTTTTTTATACAATACAGCGGCCCTAACATGACAGCCCAGGTTTAGTTTAACCCCTCCCTGTGTCTCTGTCTAACTAGTGTCATAAGAAAGGGACGCAGATAGAGATAAACTAAACTTGGCCAGTCATGCTAGGGCCACAGGGAAGCAAACGAGCAATTGGGTCACCTGATGGTAAGTTATCACCACCGCACATAGACAACCGCACGCCAAAGAGATGGTAGATGCGTTGCCAACCCAGAGAGGGCTAAGACGGAATACCTCTTGTGCCAGTTATTGCACCGGATGTCTTGCTCTCGACGCCGGAACAACAGTGCAAGCACTGCTGCTTAGCGGCAGGATTAGCAAGCAAGATGGTGGTAGCGATCCGTACGGACCTTGCACAAGGTCCTACCACCCGCAAATTGTGGGACAAACTTAACTTTGCCATTGGATAACGGTAACTCGTGTACCTGTACATACATCTACCAAGTGCAAATATAAGTTAGTTATCAAAAACATATCGCATCCTTAGTATTAAAGCGACTCTATTCTGAATATGATATTTCCCAAAATTAAACCCTATGTCTTTTAATTAAGGTGATATTTTGGGACGTGTATTATTCGGAAATGGGTCACTTTAATTCTAAGCGTGCGATATTAGGATTAGGGTTTGCTTTACTTCAACGAAAAAACGGATCCCACCTGTTTGGATATTTGTATGTTTGTTCCTCATTAACGGCTGGACGGATTTAGTTGAAATTTGGTAGACAGATAGATAATCAGATAGAGAAGACGAAAGTCTTCGAGCAATGTGTGTTGCCAGTGATGACGTACGGTGCTGAGACGTGGTCGCTAACAAAAGGCCTCATAAGAAAGCTCAAGGTCACTCAAAGGGCAATGGAGAGGGAGAGGGCTATGCTCGGAGTTTCTCTGCGAGATCGAATCAGAAATGAAGAGAAGAACCAGAGCCACCGACATAGCCTTAAGAATTGCTAGACTTAAGTGACAGTGGGCGGGGGATATTGCTCGCAGAACGGATGGCCGATGGGGCCATAGAGTTCTCGGGCGACCGCGTACCGGAAGACGCAGCGTGGGCAGACCCGCCACAAGGTGGACCGATGACCTGGTGATCGTTGCGGGAACCCGCTGGATGCAAGCAGCATAAGACCGGTCGATGTGGCGATCCTTGGGAAAGGCCTATGTCCAGCAGTGGACGCCTTTCGGCTGAAATGATGATGAGATAGATCATGTCCTGGATTAAAATATAGGATACTTTTTATCCCAAAAATCTCGCGTATCTTTCTTTACAAGTATAAAGTAAAGTGGCTATCCGTTCGTGTCTGTCCTAAATCCTTATAGTGTATCTTCGGCCGCCTTCTCCTTCTAAACCAGGCAACTGATTTTGATGCGGTTTTCACTGTCATTTGGAGATTTTTATAGGGAAGGTTTTGATGTACATTTTATCCTGATTGTACCTGCGCGAAGCCGGGGCGGGTGGCTAGTAGACATCGAAATGAGAAAACTATAGAACTGTGTACAACGCAGTGGCAGAGTAGCCGACCATAGTCTATTTGGTAGACTATGTTGGATAGCCTAAATAAAACTATATGTGCCCATCGTCAAGTAAACAGCTCTGTGGTTTGTACGTTTACGTTTTAAATTGGCATCATATTTTTAGTTCTGCTATCCGACGCCGTGTGTCGCTGCTAGTTAGAAAACTTAGAAGCACTTTATTCACTTACGATAAGATTCAAAGTTGAACCAATGGCTAAATATTGAAAGCCCCTCTTCACGTGCTTCGCGCGAAATGGTTACGCTAGGCTTGTAACAATTCGAATAAGTAGGTATATCTATAAATAAATGATTAATTAATTGTTTCAGATGCGCCGTGGTGTTGTACAATGTCCGCAAGAACCGACAGTCGCACGTGTTAAATGCGTCACGCAAGAGCGTCACTTGCGTCACGTTTTCCCCGGACGGGCGGTACCTGGCTACAGGGGAGTGCGGCCACGCGCCCGCGGTGCGAGTATGGGACCTGCAGGTAACCTATTTTTACTATACAATACAACCACTTTTTAATACTTTTTATTGAACACTAGAAAAGGACATGAATTGGTACTTTTTTTTCTAAATTGTACCAATTTAAAAATCTAACACAAAAAAAATGTACTTAGTTCTGTGTCTGGTGGAGTCACAAAAGTAGTAAAAGTAACACAAACACACAGACAAGCGGACAACAAAGTGATGCTATAACGGTTCCTTTTTTCTTTTAAAGTATGGAACCCTGAAAAGTAGCTCAATTGGAAGGAGCATAGAATCCCGAGAACTTGTGTTTCGAGAATGACAAGGCTTCTTTGTTGCCACTTGCCATAATTGTTAATCATAAAAAAAAAATATCTAATGTTATTATTGTTCAAAATTTCACAAATAAGCGTGACGACTACAGATATGCGAAATATATTTTGATTAAAGCAGGTTTAGCAATCTATGTGTATTGGTAGTTTATAGTTTTGAGGACATCTATCGCCATCTATTGCCGAGTAGTGGTAAACTGCAACTAAGAAGTAATACGCGGCGCTGTTGACAGATGGCGCCACGAGTCCGTAGAAACTAAACGCTCGGCACCGCATTTAAAAGTGCATTTCATAATATTTTAGCGTATTAGAAAAGTTAAAGCTTCCGCAATTGGGGGAAACTCCCCGAGAACATTATTTTTCTGATAATTATTTTAAATGGTTTCATAAAGCTCCGCAATATCAAATCTCATCAAAATATAAATAATTGAATACCTTGGGATGGGACAATTCACACCAATTGACTTACTCCCAGACTAAGCAAAGTTTGTACTATGTGTACTAGGTAATGGATATACATACTTATTTACATAACTGCAAAACATACTTACATACATACTTAAAAACAGGTATATAATGCCAAAAGCACATATTTGAATGGCCAAGCTGGTAACAAGAAAACTTACCAGAGGTGCTATTTTCGAATCTCACCGGGCTCTTTACCTGCTTCACCCCGTCGCAAAGTGGTGACGCTAGGCTTGTAACAATCCGAACAAGTAGGCACATCTATTGTCATCTTATATCGATGCATTTGAATCTCACCGGGTAACTAAAGCTTACCAAAATAGCCGTATTTCATAGAGCTTCCGCCATTTTGGTGAGCTCTAGTCACCTGGTGAGATTCAAAAACTGCACTCCTGTTCCTGCCCGCGCCATAGGGATGCAAGCAGCAGTCCCCGCCAGGCATACTCGTAAAGACTATTGTGGAAAGATGGGAATTATTATTATTATTTATTGACCAATTCCAGGACCCGACGGCGTCCGGCGCCGTGCAGATCGCAGAGTTCCCCGGACACACGCACGGCGTCAACTGTGTCGTGAGTATAGTTCACTGACCTATAACCACAGAATAAATAATAGTACTAACGTACAGAAACTTCTCTTTTTCGACCACCATTAAACTAATTCCAACTTTATGATCAGGCACAAAAAGTTAGTATTACTTCATAAACATTCGCCAGGCGGCATGCGTCAAAAGGAAGGCGCCGCCCGCGCCCGCCTTCCACCCGCAATGCCCTGGCGCACCGCTAGGGTTGGGCTGCTTACTGTAATACTATCACAACGCGCGACACAAAGGGCGACCAAAATTTTTTTAGCCTTCTGGGTTTGCAACGCATCTGCAATGTCCTTGGTGTTGCAAGTGTCTATGGGCGGTGGTGATCACTTACCATCAGGTGACCCACTTGCTAGTTTTCCTTCTTATGTTGTATTAAAAAAGTTTCTATAGAAATTTCGGTTACAAAAATAAATCTGAAGAAGTGTTCTGGAGTGCGATTTTTGAATCTCACCGGGTGACTAAAGCTCACCAAAATGGCCGTTTTTCAAACGAATGCGGCCATTGTGGTGAGATTCAAAAATTCCATTTGAATCTCACCGGGTATCTAAAGCTCACCAAAATAGCCGTTTTTCATAGAAATTTGGCCATTTTGGTGAGCTCTAGTCACCTGGTGAGATTAAAAAATTGCACCCGTGTACTGCAATATTTTATATATACATTGTTATTTGCAGGCGTTCTCGACGTCCTCCAAGTACCTGGTGTCCGTCGGCTCGCAGCACGACATGATCGTCAATGTGTGGGAGTGGCGGAGCAACCTCAAACTCGCCAGCAACAAGGTATACAATACAATACAATAACTCTTTATTGAACACCACAAAAGACAAAAAGGTACAATATAGAGACATAACAAAACACAATAGGCGGTCTTATCGCTAAAAGCGATCTCTTCCAGACAACCGTTAGAAAAAGAGACTTAGAGAGCAGGTAGTGCAATACCATGGCAACAAAGAAATCAAGAAAAACAGACTTATACTATCATAAACATACACAGATAAATAAAATAAATAACAACAACAACAACAACAACAAATACTCTTTATTGATTCACACAAGTAAACAAAATAAAAGAACACACACAGGGAAATTTTATATGGTCATTACTTTTAAACGGTCTAAAGAAATAAAACAAGAATATTTTGGCACCAAGAACCCTTCAGCGAACACAGCAGGTATTCGAAGGTCTTTGGTGGAAGAGAAGTTGCATGGAAGCATATCAAGGGCTCTTATCCACAATGAAACGGTGCGAGGAAGCAGGTATGAAAACTAGACAGTCAGGCAGTGGAAAAATGTCCTTTTTATGAGCCAAAATGAAATAGAGAGTGCGCTTATGGAAAACAATATGTACAATACCCTCCGATTAAAGCATAAGACTTCGTTTATACAGAAAAGACATTACTGCTAGAAATTTTTGAAATCGGTTCAGAAGTTACAGAGATTACCCCCTACATACAAACAAACAAACAAACAAAGTTTAGCTTTTTATTATATTAGTGTAGATTCATCCCGCACGGAAACAACTGTCAAATCCCTTGGAAATCTGTCATTTTTAGACGTATCTCGCACGTGAGAGGCATCTCGCATGAACCGAAAATTGGGGTCGAGCGTTGGTCTAAGGAAAGTTGGTGGAAGCATAGCATTGTTATAAATAAAGGCGGTGAAACAAGTAGAGATGGTGCGTATTTACGTTACCAGGTTTTGATACCAGGTATTTCCTTGCAAGTATACCAACCAGGTACCGACCCGATATACTTGCCAGACTTGAAAGTATTTTTCCATTATAAGTATACTGTCCTTCAAAGTAAGTACTACTACGTCGAACTCGCAAAATTATTTCTTATGTTCATACGCATAAGGTTCAGATTGTGCTTATACGTGAAATAAAATACTTACAAAGTATTTTACGTCTTGATTGGAATATTTTAGTATTTTGATACCTGGTATCTGCACCTGGTATGAGAAGGTGGACGTACTTTTAAGCCCTGGTACGCGATTTAGCAAGTATAACCCATCCCTAGAAACAAGCCGAAAAGCAGTCTATCCGGCATCACAGTACGCACGTAAGTTTTAACAATCGACATTCGAAAAACACGCAGCGTTCATAAACAGCCGCATTTCAAAAATTACTTTCGTTTTTTTAATACAAAATGTACATTATTAACGAGGCGCTCCCACCAGTATTCTGGTGGCGTGCCGTTAGCGCGGAGTACTGGACAATCAGCGCCATCTATCGGGCGATAGCCGAGACTCAGGCTGGCAAATGGGCATGTGATGTAAACCAATAAATTATTCAAGGACAAGAAGGGTTTAATTTTTGACGGCCTCATAGCCTAGTGGTTAGTGACCCTGACTATGTAGCTTGAGGTACCGGGCTCGATTCCCGGGAGGGGCAAATGTTTGTATGATGAATACGAATGTTTGTGCCTGAGTCGGGGATGTTATATGTATTTGAGTGTATATTTATCTATATAAGTATGTATATCCGTTGTCTAGTACCCATAACACAAGCAGCTTTAGTTGCTTATTTTGGGACTAAGTCAATTGGTGTTAACCGTCCCAAGATATTTATTATTATTATTATCTTCTTTATTCAATTTTTATTTCTTGCTTTATACATTTAAAAAAATAAATCATGCTATATAATTACATTTTAAAATATAAAATACATATACAAATATTATTGTTATTTTTAATTTTTAAATTTCGGGTGGTAGGACCTTGTGCAAGGTCTGTCCGGATCGCTACCACCATCTTGCTCGCTAATCCTGCCGCTAAGCAGCAGTGCTTGCACTTTTTTTAAGTCGAGAAACCTCAATATGTCCGAGTGTCACGGTAGTTTTATGTTAAAAAGTGCTTGCACTATTGTGTTCCGGCGTGGAGAGCAAGACAGCCGGTGACATTACTGGCACAAGAGGTATTCCATCTTAGCCCTCTGGGTAGGCAACGCATCTGCAATATCTTTGGTGTGGCAGATGTCTATAGGCAATAGTGATCACTTACCATCGGGTGACTAGCTTGTTTGCCTTCCTATTTCATTAAAAAAATATACATATACATAACTTAAAAACTAACCTAACCTACTAATTAGCTTTTGATATGTGACTTTAACGAAATCTTGGCCGACAGGTGTCGTCGCGCGTGAAGGCGGTCAGCTTCGCGGAGAACGGCAACTACTTCGTGACGGTCGGGTTCCGGCACGTCAAGTTTTGGTACCTCGAATACTCGCGGAACGCTAAGGTGAGACACAATAGTATTTTATGCAACTGTTGCATAATGAGAGGTCTTAAAACACGAGTGTGGTTTGATGAAACGAGCGTCAGCGAATTTCATAATAGGATCACAAGAGTGTTTTAAGACCTAATTATGTACAGTTGCATACATTACTTTATCAACACACATATCATAACTGCAAAAAACCGTAACAGCAAAAAAACAACAATTCGATCCATCCGTCATGCCGAACGTTTTTTTCAAATCATAGACAAACGCATGAAGTCCCTATCCTCATGTCACTAGAGATCAAATGTCGTGCGTTAATATAAAAAAAAACACACTGGATTGACGTTTCGTATCGATAACTGTTTTAATATCTATGGATACTAGAATAGTGGCCCACTTGAATTTTGACAGCTGTTCCAAATTTAAATTCATAAAGGTACAGAAGTCGGTACTGTAATAACCATTACAGTACAGATTTGCCTACTACCACAGGCAAGAAATTTCTCATAATGAAATAATGTTGTAAAAATGCTGGTCATTTCCTACGGTTTCTGAACGCATTATAGAGCACTTATGATATGTGTGTAGATAATAGTACATTACGGCCCGAGTTTAGAAAGACGCAGATTGCTACACCTTGTCCCTTGCTAATTTAATTAATAAGTATCCTACTAAAGTTACTTAACACAAATTAAAATATTAATAAAACGGATCACTCACGTATTTTTGCGTCGGGAAATGCCCGACATAAAAATACGTGAGTGATGACGGCGGTGGCGCGACGACGACTGCAGTCGTCGTCGCGCCACTGCCGCGGGGGCTCATGATTAAGGACCACGGACTGGTCCGAAACATGTCGGGCATTTCCCGACGCAAAAATACGTGAGTGATCCGTTTTATTAATATGTCTGAGTCTCACGGTAGTTTCATGTTACAAATTAAAATTGTAATGACAACACAAAGAAAAATTAGGGCAATGGCAGGACTTGAACCTGCAACATCAGCATCCGTGCCTTGCGTTTTCCAGTTTCGCCACACTGCCGCTGCCCTACCCTGCGACATTACAATTTTAATTTAATAATTTGAATGTTAAAAACATTTAAAATAAAAATCGAAAGAAATTTCGGTTACAAAATTTACTTAACACATTGAATTGTTTTATTGTAAACGGTAATCGATAAAAAGCTACGAAACTTGTTTCATTAGGTTATGGGCACAGCTTCCACTGCGCTGTAGGTACATTTTAAAACAAAAAAATGTTTTTTTTTTCATAGTTTCGTACCTTTGCATTTTATTAATATTTTTCTAGCATCTTATTTTAGAATGCTGATCTACAACAATGTTACACATTCACGCCATTTCCTTCAAGGTGTCATGTATAGTCGACCAAGTAATTGCTTGACCACTTTTGAACCTTGTCTCTTTGTAATACGGTCGAAAAGTGGTCAAGCAATTTCTTGGTCGACTATACCAAAATACATTTTTGAAGTCATCTGAATATTCAAATTAAATTTAAAATGCTATATAATGAATGACAACACAAAGAAAAATTAGGGTAATGGCAGGACTCGAACCTGCAACATCAGCATTCCGTGCCTTGCGTTTGCCAGTTTCGCCACATTACCGCTGCCATACCCTGCGAATTTTTCAATGTGTTCCGTCTTTTACGGTCATTACATTAAGGATATTTTTTCTTTGGGAAAACTACCCTCATCTGAATATTTTTCGCTTTTCGTCCCTCGTTAAACAATGTACTATTATTCGTTGCAGTACAAAGAGCCGGTGCCTTTGATGGGCCGCTCGGCGATCCTGGGCGAGCAGAAGGACAACGAGTTTTGCGACGTCGTGTGCGGCCGCGGCGCCGCAGCCGACAGCACGTACGCCATCACGCGCGGCGGTTTGCTCTGCGAGTTCAATGGCCGCCGGCTGCTCGACAAGTGGGTGGAGCTACGGGTGAGTGAACAGTCTAGGTCATACATTTTTATAGAAATGCGGCCATTTTGCTGAGCTTCAGTCACCTGGTGAGATTAAAAAATTGCATTTGAATCTCACCGGGTAACTAAAGCTAACCAAAGTAGCCGTTTTTCATAGAGATTCGGCCATTTTGGTGAGCTTAAGTCACCTGGTGAGATTCAAAAATTGCATTAGAATCTCACCGGGTAAATAAAGCGCACCAACAGCCGTTTTTCATAGAGATTCGGCCATTTTGGTGAGCTCTAGTCATCTGGTGAGATTCAAAAATTGCACTTCTGTTCCTGCCCGCGGCATAGGGACGCAAGTAGAGGCAGCCCCTGCCAGGCATAAATACTATTGTGGAATAAATAATAGTACATAACGTTAGGACCGCGATTTGTTAACACTGCGAGAATCCGACTCGCACTTGGTGAGTGAATAAAGTGCTTCTAAGTTTTCTAACTAGCAGCGACACAGGCGTCGGATAGCAGAACTAAAAATATGACGCCAATTTAAAACGTTTAGAACGCAGAGCCGTTTACTTGACAATCGGCACAGGCAGTTTTATTCAGGCTATCCAACATAGTCTACCAAATAGACTATGGTCGGGTGTTCCGCCACTGCGTTTACACAGTTGTGTAGTTTCTCATTTGGACGCACAATGCGTTCCAGACGACGTCGGCGAACTGCATGTCGATCGGCGCGGGCTACATCTTCGTGGGCTGCGCGGAGGGGCTGGTGCGCTGCTTCGCGCCCGACAGCCTGCGCTACGTCACCACGCTGCCGCGCACGCACTATCTCGGCGTGGACGTGGCGCAGGGGCGGGACATCAAGTGAGACGCCTGTCGCTGGCGAACATGTTGATAATCATACTCATTCTCATACTCATTCTCATATTCATTATCATACTCATTCTCATACTCATTCTTATACTCATTCTCATGCTCATTCTCATACTCTTTCTCATACTCTTTCTCATACTCATTGGCATACTGATACTCATCCTTATACATATCTTCATACTCATTCTCATATTCAAACTCTTTCTCATACTCACTCTGATACTCATTCTCATACTCATTCTCATGCTCATTCAAATGCTCAATCTTATACTCATTCTCATACATGTCCTCATTCTTACAAGTTACAAGCTCCTGCGTGCAGTGTATAGCTTACCGGCAAGTCGCATACCCGTTTACAACAAATCTGACCTTGTACTTTCCAATTCGCAGCCACATGTTCACGCAGCCGGCCAACGCGCGCTATCCGGACGCGGTCGCGTTGACCTACGATGACCGCAACCACAAGCTGACCTGCGTCTACAATGACCACAGCCTGTACGTGTGGGACGTGAGGGACATCAAGCGGGTAAGCGGCATACTCATACTCACACTCACACACTCACCACCTCATACTCACAACAATACCCACTCATATTTACATGGATACTCACTCATACTCATACTCACACCAATACATACTCCTTCTGGTACTCATACTCATAGTCACACTCAAACTCATCCTTATACTCGCATGTAACGACCACAACCTGTACGTGTAGGAAGTGAGTGACATCAAGCGGGTAAGCGGCATACTCATACTCACACTCGAATCAATACTAACTTATTCTCATACTCACACCTGTACCCACATAAATGTACATGGATACTCACCAGTGATCGGCACCATGCGTGCAACGCCGCGGGATTCCGAGTAGAAATCTTAATATGGACATGATTATAATCCCGTGATCGTGTTCGAAAAAATAATTGTATTGAGTGTTATATATTTGTAAATAGACGTTTGAATATTTAATAAACTCATAAATTTCATCATTATCCATTATACTTTGAATTTTGATTATTTATATTTTACATAAATTTACTTTTTGCACTCGTATAAAATATGCATGTAAATGCTAAAATGTAATCATTTGAAGTGCAACAAAACCCTTTGCCAGACTACCTGGTTTGTCAAAAGTCACTTTCGGATTTTCTATTGTTTACGTTTATGACCAAACGCATAGTTGAAACTGGTGCGAAAAAGACTGCTAAAAGTAATATTCACATAAAGAGTTGATGCCATCCTTTTCTGATTTACTGATAAGGATTAAAATCATAAATGTTGATTTCATTTTACGACTCGAATCCCGGAATCCCGGGGCATATCCATATTAACTTAATGATTGAGGTCATTGACACCGTGTTGCACGGACGGTGCCGATCACTGAGGTTCAGTCGTCCCTGCCTCCTTAGCAAGCTTGTAACTTAAATGCGTCGGCCACAGGTGGGCAAGTCCCATTCGGCGCTGTACCACTCCGCGTGCATCTGGGGCGTGGACATGTCTCTGGGCGGCGCGCTGCCGGCGGGCACGTTCGCCACGTGCTCCGGCGACGACAGCGTGCGGCTGTGGGCGCTGCAGGGCCGCGCGCCCAACATCTACAGCAACGTGAGTGCCGTCCCGCGACCGGTCCCGGCTTCGTGACTAGTCTCGGCTTCGTGACTAGTCCCGGCTTCGTGACTAGTCCCGGCTTCGTGACTAGTCCCGGCTTCGTGACTAGTCCCGGCTTCGTGACTAGTCCCGGCTTCGTGACTAGTCCCGGCTTCGTGACTAGTCCCGGCTTCGTGACTAGTCCCGGCTTCGTGACTAGTCCCGGCTTCGTGACTAGTCCCGGCTTCGTGACTAGTCCCGGCTTCGTGACTAGTCCCGGCTTCGTGACTAGTCCCGGCTTCGTGACCGGTCCCAGTTTCGCAACTGGTGCTATTTTGGGATCAGTTGTGCCATGTTGGTGACTAGTACCCGTTTCGTAACTACTGCTAGTTACGTAACTGGTACCAGGTCGCAACTAGTAAAATTTTAGTTCCTAGTACCCGTTTCGTAACTGTTACTTCTTTCTCAACTAGTACTGGTTTCGTAACTTGTATCATTTTGGCAATTTGTACCATTTTATCAAGCAGTCCCGTTTCGTAACTAGTGCAATGTTCAAATGTAGTACCAGTTTTGTGACTAGTACCGGTTACGTGACTACCTAGTGCCATGTTCATAAGTAGGAACAGTTTCGCAACTAGTTCCGGTTTTGTAACTATTACCATTTTCATAACTGGTTTTGTAACTGTACCAGCTGTGTGGCTCATGTTTTCTACTGTTTACTTGCATTGTACTTAACCGCATTCCCACCAAGATGTTTTTATGTTTGTACAGTTTCTTATCTAGTATAATTTCTAAGTTTAATGGCTGAACTTATGTTTTCAGGAACTGACCAAAGTGATCTATATCGATCCCGAGCTGAAGTTCCTGAAGGACGCAGACCTCAGCGCCGACAAGGACAAGACGAAATCGTACGACGATAAAACTGGCGTCCGGTAAATTGCACTTTATAATTACCTACGTAATAGTTAAACTTGATTACACTTATGTAGTGTATCTTCTTTATTATTACCACAGAATAAATAATAGTGCTAACGTACAGAAACCTCTCTTTTTCGCCCATCATTAAACTAATTCCAACTTTATGATCAGGCACAAAAAGTTCGTATTACTTCATAAACATTCGCCAGGCGGCATGCGTCAAAAGGAAGGCGTCGCCCGCGCCCGCCTTCCCCCCGCAATGCACTGACGCACCGCTAGGGTTGGGCTGCTTACTGTAATACTATCAACGCGCGACACAGTGAGCGGGCGCGCGCGCGGCAAGCCGGCAACCTACTGCGATTAACCTATGCCATAGGTGATGCGGCGAGCGACAGTACAGACCCGTCCTGGTTGCACGGGTACGGTCAACCTCTGAAGTAGCTGTACATTTTAGTACCTCGTCACTGTCAGTAATGTGTCAAATTCGAGCAACTCTCATGTCATGCGTTACCATGACAAGGTTCTTAAGTGTTTAGCTATTTCTGAGGCTGACTGTACAATCGGGATGTAATGTACATAAAACCCTTCTGCAAAAAAAAACTCTAAATGACAGTAAAAGCCGCATCAAAATGCGATGCGTGGTTTAGAAGGAGAAGGCGGCCGAACATACACAGCCAGTGCAATTACTGGCACAAGAGGTATTCCATCTTAGCCCTCTGGGTTTGCAACGCATCTGCAATCTCCTTGGTGTTGCGGTTGTCTATAGGCGGTGGTGATCACTTACCATCAGGTGGCCCACTGGTTTGCTTGCCTTCCTATTTTATAAAAAAAAGACTGATGGACTGACGTCGTGTTCCAGGTGCGTGCGCATCAGTCCTGACGGCGCGCACATAGCGTCCGGCGACCGCGCAGGCAACGTCTGGATCCACACCGCCGCCGGCTCGCTACTGCACAGGTCACTATACTATCCTAGTAAATTGTATGGTAATTTTCCACTGTTTTTGATATACTCTTGGGTCTTTGTCGGTCCCTGCTATGATACTCCTTTCATCCACTCAAAGGTTAACTGGAAAAGATCTCTTAAAGGGATAAGTTCGCGTCTGTACATAACTGTATCTCTCTTTGTCATTTGTTATTTTTGTACATTAAAGAATTGCGTGAACATAAAGCGTTTTTTGATCGGCTTAAGCCGATTTCGCGTCGATTGGTGTGGGGGGACCCTTAGTTTTGATTATTGTTATTTGTGCTTAGGGAGCCTTCAAGTATTACGTAACGCAATTTGGGGGGGGAGGGGGTCTCGTAAAACGTTACGATGCGTTACAGGGTCGGGAGGGGGTCTTTCTTACAACACGTTACGTAACATTGTTTCTAAAAAATTAGGGAATTAAAACTCCCAAACTGGCAACCCTTTTCAATTACGGTACGGGAATCCCTCGGTTGTATTAGTCTGGTCGTCATATTTTTTAATTTGTTCTCGCAAGTTGGCAAACCTTTTCGTTTATATTTCACGGGGAATCCCTAGATTGCATTGTACGTCATTTAATGTTGTTTTTGTCATTAATTTTTTTTTTTCATTTAGTGTAACGTAACGTTTAGAGAGGAGGGGAGGTACACAAAAACGTTACGGTGCATTACAAGGGGGGGAGGGGGGGTCAAAAATCTTCAAAAATTGCGTTACGTAATACTTGAACGGTCCCCTAAAAAACGGGTCAAATGGCTACTCTAGTTGTGTGTCACCCAGCCTTGGATGAAGGACTAAAGCATGGATATAGCCTCAGTACTTGTCAAGTGTACATAGCCAAAACTGTCAAAACCTGCAAATTAATGAGAAAAACGTAGAGTATACTACCTTAATGTAAACATTACCATAACCAAACGTGGCCATTTTGTCTATTGGTCGTGTACAGGGTGTCAATTGAAGAGGAGTTTAGAGTATGTTGTCATCTCTTTTTGACACATTGTATTGCCATTTAAAGTAAAGAGATCAGCTAATAAAATATCTCTTTCAATTTTAATACTCTTTCTATGCTATACTGTGTGTTTGTTTTTTATTATTTTGTTTACCTTTTTTTTTGTTTTGTTTTTGTTTCATTTTCATTTTTTTTTTCTTTGTGGCATATATTTATTGGTTTTTATTTTTGACATTTTGACATTTTCTAGACATTTTTGTAGTTTATTATTTTGTTTACCTTTTTGACGATCTTATTGTGAATTTTTTATCTTTGACATTCTAAATTTAATGTGATTTCCAATAAGAAATAAATGAATCTATCTATCTATCTATCTACTATTTCTATGGCCAGGCTGGAGGCGCACGACGCGGAGGTGCTGTGCCTGGAGTACGCGGCGCGCCCGCGCCTGCTGGCGTCCGCCTCGCGGGACCGCCTCATACACGTGTTCCTCGTCGACCGGGTAACGACGCGCTCATACCAGAGGGGTTCCACTCCGCATTGTAGGCGCGCTCGCCGCATTACCTATGGCATAGGTTAATCGCAGTAGGTTGCCGGCTTGCCGCGCGCGCGCCCGCTCACTCTGTGTCGCGCGTTGTGATAGTATTACAGTAAGCAGCCCAACCCTAGCGGTGCGCCAGGGCATTGCGGGTGGAAGGCGGACGCGGGCGGCGCCTTCCTTTTGACGCATGCCGCCTGGCGAATGTTTATGAAGTAATACGAACTTTTTGTGCCTGATCATAAAGTTGGAATTCGTTTAATGGTGGGCGAAAAAGAAAGGGCTCCTGTACGTTAGTACTATTATTTATTCTGTGCTCATACCACAGAATAAATAACGTACAGAAATCTCTCTTTACGACCGCGATTAAACGATTTCCAACTTTATTCACAAGCTCAAAAGTTCGTATTACTTGATACATCATGCGCCAGGCGCCGCGAGTCAAAAAGAACGCACCGCCCGCGCCCGCCTTCCCCTCGCTACTCCCGGGGACACGCTAGGGTTGCGCGGCATACGTTTTCAATTACACTGACACGGCGGGGGCGAGCGAGCGAGCGCGCGGCAAGCCGACAGCCTACTGCGATTTGCTTATGCCATAGGCAAGACGGTCGAGCGTACCTACAGTGCGGAGTGGAACCCTGGATATGAGCGCCGCGCCGGCGCGCCGTGGACGCCGTGAATTCATCTGGCGCGCCGCCGCCGAACGGGGCGCACGGCGCGCTCCTTATATTTACAGCGATTCATCCTTCGAAATTCAAAGAATCATTGAAATCGGTTACCAATTGGCGGAGAAAATGCGTAACATACACGCAAATAAAAATGACAATTTTACGTGCCTGAACTTGTTGAATGTTGTAACGGCGGTCACTTCGAACACCTACTACCTACTACTTTTGCGGGTGGTAGGACCATGTGTAAGGTCCGTCCGGATCCACCACCACCATCTTGCTCGCTAATCCTGCCGCTAAGCAGCAGTGCTTGCACTGTTGTGTTCCGGCGTGGAGAACAAGACAGCCGGTGTAATTACTGGCACAAGAGGTATTCCATCTTAGCCCTCTGGGTTGGCAACGCAGCTGCACTCTCTTTGTTGTTGCAGATGTCTATAGGCGGTGGTGATCACTTACCATCAGGTGACCCACCTGCTTGTTTGCCTTCCTATGTTGTATAAAAAAAAAATACTAAAATAAATTAAAGTATGTGAAAACAATGCATTTTATTCATTTTAGACATCATGTTTCTTAGAGCCATTTACTGCTTAAGACCTACACAATCGATATCTAAATAGAAATAGTGTAAGTTTATTTTTTTTTTAAACAACCAGGTTCGATTCCTGAGCTGAGTACAGGTTTTTTTTTAAATGTATGAATGCAGTTTTTCTTGTTATTGAAATCGATGACATGGTTCCTAAGAACAGATCTTCGTATGCCTTTTAGTTTCAGACTTTCCCATACTGACCTATTTAAATGAGACACCCTGTATAACCGTTAAGATGGTGGTAGCGGTCTGGTCAAGGCCCTACCACCCGCAGAACGGTGCTGACCGTCCCTCGTCCGGCAGGGCTACCAGATCCTGCAGACGCTGGACGAGCACTCGTCGTCCATCACGGCGGTGCGGCTGCTGCCGGCCGCGCCGCCCGCCGCGCCGCAACTCGTGTCCTGCGGCGCCGACAAGACTGTGCTGTTCCGACGCCTTCAGCCGGTCAGTTACCATTTACAGTCATTGAATTTACAATTTTACGTCTAACTGCATAAAATAATTTATTAGTTTTCGTTGCAAATAGGGTTTTTTTTACAAAATAATAGTATTGACAGCAGCGCCATGGGTCCGACAGACTGACAGCGCGAGCGATGGTCGATTTATTGTAGTTTTTGTTCGACTTTTGATGCGGTCATTTTTTAAGCGCTGACTAGAAGTCCATTATTTATATATTTATCCATATTTTTTGTGTATTCCATTTCTTTTGTTATTTTTTTTTCTAATTGTATTTTTCTGTGTGTGTTTTAAGAAAAAAAGTGCCTTGGTGCCTTGTACTGTGAGCCTATATTGTGGTTATAAAATAAATAATATTTAAATAAAATAGGTTAGTGCAAACAGTTGAAGGCGTGAATGTTTTATGAAGCAGTGTTGATGGTTTTGTTGTTGTCCCTCAGACCCCGGACGGGGGCTTCAAGTTCGAGCGCGGCCAGAACGTGTCGGGGCGCACTACGCTCTACGACATGGAGGTGGACGCGGGCGGGCGGCACGTGCTCACGGCGTGCCAGGTACTGATGCTGTTGGGAAGGTTGTCGTGATGACTGTTGTGATGACGTAGTTGGTGTTGATGACTGTTGTGATGACGTTGTCGGTGATGATGACTGTTGTGATGACGTTGTTGGTGATGATGACTGTTGTGATGACGTTGTCGGTGATGATGACTGTTGTGGTGATGTTGGTGATGATTACTGTTGTGATGACGTTGTCGGTGATGATGACTGTTGTGATGACGTTGTTGGTGATGATGACTGTTGTGATGACGTTGTTGGTGATGATGACTGTTGTGATGACGTTTTTGGTGATGATGATGGTCGTGATGATGATAATTATCGTGACGATAATAAGCACCGGTTTGATTATGATATGATTATGATTATGAAAAATATGTAGATAATTTACCTCGACGTTTCGGCCATGTTTGGGCGGCCGTGGTCACGAGTAGACTGAAGTGGAGGGTATCGTTATAAATATGTGTGAAAATCGCGAAAGTTTAAAACAATATATGATGACGTTGTTGGTGATGATGATGGTCGTGATGATGATAATTATCTGGAAGACGATGACTGACGATACGATTATCGTGACGATGATAATGATCACGATGGTAATAAAGACCGTTGTGATGATGATAGTCATGACGATCGTAATGACGATGATGAACCTTATGATTCTCGTGGCGATGGTAGTTATAGTGATTATGACAATGACCGTTATATAATTAGCTAGCGGACGCGTGCGACTTCGTTCGCGTGAAATTAGTAGCCAGTGTCCGTCAGGGATAGTGTAGCTTTCTATTGGTGAAAGAATTTATGAAATTGGTTTTGTAGTTCCAGAGATTACCCCCAACATACAAACAGACTAACAAATAAACAAACAAAGTTTACCTCTTTATTATATTAGTGTATTCAGGCGCTACTTTACGTAGGTCAATTTCAACATTGTTGGAATGACCGTTATAATGATGATAATCGTGATGATGACCGTTGTGATGATGATAATCGTGATGATTATCGTTATGATGATGATGATGAAGAATTGTGTTGCCAGGATCGAAACGTGCGCGTGTACAGCGCCTCGAACGGCCGTCACACGAAAACGTTCCGAGGGACCACAGCGGACGACGGGACGCTCATAAAGGTAACTGAAACCTCTTTTATACTACATCGGTGGCAAACAGGCAAGCAGGTCGCCTAATGGTAAGCAATTACCGCAGCCTAGACGCCCTTGTAATATCACTCGCGCGCTGCACGCTGTAAAAATGAGCTGCGGTATTTGATTATCGTCAAACCAGCCGCATGGTGGTTTGCCACCGACGTATAAATTAAATGAATAAATATATCAACGGTCTACCACTAGGCTTTGCTGTACTAATTTTTGGTCTATTGTTATTATTTCGCCAGCCAACCACTTGAAAAATGATTTACAAACGAAATATATTTCGGTTTTAAAGTTAATTTCGACTTACTCCCAGTGGACTAATTGGTTCCGAAGTTTGGTACATGTATTTGACTTAGGCTGCTTTTCCACCAGAGATGGACGAGGATGCGTAGCGCGGGATGTGTTTGTAAGAACCAATAGAATCGCTTCATTTACCTCGCCTCGGTCAGCACAGCTCTGGTGGAAACGGCTCATTGGTTCTTTCCAAACACATCCCTCGCTACGCATCCTCGCACATCTCTGGTGGAAACGCCTTACAAAGGCTTGTATTAAAAACGTCAATTTTAACAAAACTTTAAACCCAGCTTTTATCAACATTGTGGAATTGCTATAAGCGCCACCTACCATCGAGTAGCGGAACTAACTCGAATCCCGGCAGGTGGCGCTCGACAGTAGCGGCATCTACCTGGCGACCTCCTGCACCGACAAGGTCCTCAGCGTGTACGACTACTACTCTGGCGAGTGCATGGCGACCATGTACGGCCATTCAGAAATCGTCACTGGATTAAGGTATTTTTTTTATCCAACACTAGCGGACGCCCGCGACTTCGTTCGCGCGGAGTTAGTAGCCTATGTCCGTCAGGGACAGTGTAGCTTTCTATCTGTGAAAGAATTTTTGAAATCTGTTCGGTAGGTCCAGTGATTACCCCCTACATACAAACAAAAACAAACAAAGTTTACTTCTTTATATATTTGTGTAGATGTAGATGTGTAGATGTAGATAGATGTAGATAGGAAGGCTTGACTACTAAATGCGCCAAGAGCTCAATGCCTTAAAAAAAGTGGTAGGACCTTGTGCAAAGTCCATCCGGATCGCTACCACCATCTTGCTCGCTAATCCTGCCGCTAAGCGGGAGTGCTTGCACTGTTGTGTTCCGGCGTGGAGAGCAAGACAACCGATGCTAATACTGGCACAAGAGGTATTCCATCTTAGCCCTCTGGGTTGGCAACGCATTAGCAATCTCCTTGGTGTTGCGGGTGTCTATAAACGGTGGTGATCACTTACCAGGTGACCCCCTTGCTTGTTTTCCTTCCTATTATATAAAAAAAAAAATTAAATGTTTTAAAAAAAATTAAGGAATTTCTTTAAAAAAGCTCTGTAATGTTTCCAGGTTCACGCCGGACTGCCAGCACCTGATCTCCGCTTCTGGCGACGGCTGCATCTTCGTGTGGCGCGTGCCGCACGATATGGTGGTGACGATGCGCGCGCGCCTCGCGCAACAAGCCATCCGGCAGGGCAGGTGCGTTGCTTACAGCGCCATCTAGCACCGAGCGGCCACACTGCGACGCTATCAGACTTCCTATGACCATTATCTGTTTATTTCGTTAATTCTCCACTGTTTTTACATTTGCTCATTGCGGTTCCTTAATTAATAGACGAAATACCTAACGTTTAGCACCAAATTCTGCTGAAACTAGTATCAACTCCGAGTACAGTTTCTCTTCTTGCCTGAAGTCCATGTTTGTAGAACTGTATTTCAACAATTAATGAAGGAACGGAAATGAGCAACGGTGAAAACGCTAGCAAATTACCGATTAACCTTATTCATAAAGAATTAACAATCTTTTTAACTGACAAATGATTTATATAAATGTAGGATGTGTGTAATGTGTCTTAGGCTGTTTTTCCACCAGAGATGTGCGAGGATGCGTAGCGAGGGATGTGTTTGTAAGAACCAATAGAATCGCTTCAGTACCTCGCCTCGGTCAACACACCTCTGGTGGAAACGGCTCATTGGTTCTTTACAAACATATCCCTCGCTACGCATCCTCCATCGGTATAAGAAGACAATAGATCTGCTTACTTGTTCGGATTGTTACAAGCCTAGCGTCACCACTTTCCGACGGGGCGAAGCAGGCGAAGAGGGGCTTATTAATATTTAGCCATCGGTTCAACTTTGAATCTTATCGTAAGTGAATAAAGTGCTTCTAAGTTTTCTAACTAGCAGCGACATAGGCGTCGGATAGCAGAACTAAAAATATGACGCCAATTTAAAACGTACAAAACGCAGAGCTGTTTACTTGACAATTGGCACAGACAGTTTAATTCAGGCTGTCCAACACAGTCTACCAAATAGACTATGGTCGGCTACTCTGCCACTGCGTTGTACACAGTTCTATCGTTTTCTCATTTCGATGGTAAGAACCAAGAGAATCGCTTCATTTTTTTTTATACAACATAGGAAGGCAAACAAGCAAGTGGGTCACCTGATGGTAAGTGATCACCACCGCATATAGACACCTGCAACAACGAAGAGAGTGCAGATGCGTTGCCAACCCAGAGGGCTAAGGTGGATCGCTTCATTTACCTCGCCACCGGTCAGCACAGCTCTGGTGGAAACAGCTCGTTGGTTCTTAACAAACACATCCTCGCTACGCATCCTCGCACATCTCTGGTGGAAACGCAGCCTTAAATAAATGTTTTTGTTTATTTCTTTCTTTCTAAAGCTAGAGATATTTGACTTTGTGTAGACGGGTGGCGCCACCTAACGGCGTGGACAGCGAGACGGACTCTCACCTCGGCTCGCCGCCGCGCGAGCTCGCCGAGGACAAGTTCACCACGCCCGTCGTGCCGGACTACACGTCAGTATAATTATTAACTACCCCTTTAAAAAAAATAAAAAACTTGCCCATGACTCTAGCATTTTGTTAAATAATTTGAATGTTGGGCCAAAATTCTTTTTAGTGCCTAAAAAAAAATTGAAATGTATAAGCACTTTTACAAAATTGTAGATGTCTCGAAATATTTTCCTAGTTATATTACGTTAGTTCTCAACCAGGCCCCAATTTTTATTATAAATTTTCCCACCATCCTGGGTTTTTTATTACAGAAAATTCTCATTTGGTACCCAAATTACCACTGCGTTACCAGTCCCCATGACTCCTCAAGAATAGTGTCCACTGCGTTACCAAACAATAGTTTTTTTCTTATTCTGACCCCAAATATTTTTATAACAGTCATCATTCGGGTATGCGTATGTCATTCCGAATTTAAAGATAACATATTATTTTAAGAATATCAGGATAAATAAAAAATATGCGTTAAAATGTACAAGGGACATTTTTATAGGCATCAAAAAGAATTTTGGCCCGTTTAACATTTAAAAATAAAAATCAAAAGAAATTTCGGTTACAAAAATTTAGTAACGAACGACGCCATCTCTCGTCAGTTGACGGTAGCTGTAGACGTCAGCTGGGTAGCCAGTTGAGTGTGATAACTTGTTAAATGATTCACATAGAAGACACCGAGGGTAGTTGTACCCTTAAAATCAATAATGTAATGACCGTAAGACGAAGCATATTGAAAAATTAGCAGGGTATGGTAGTAGTAATGTGGCGAAACTGGAAAACACAAGGCACGGAAAGGAAAGAAAAATTGGGGTACTGGCAGGACTCAAACCTGCGACATTAGCATTCCGTGCCTTGCGTTTACCAGTTTCTTTATATAGCATTTTTAACAACAACAGTGTTATGGTCGCTTGCAGGCTGCGCATCGGGCGGCTGCCGTCGTGGGCCAAGAAGAGCCTGGGCGACGAGCTGGCGCCCGAGTCCCCGGCGCCCGAGCCCCCCGCCCGCGGGAAGTGGGCGCGCAGGATGCCCAACGGTCAGTAGCCGCCCCGCTCCCATAGCCCCCGCCAGGGGGAGGAAGACACGGGATGGGAAGTGGACGCAGCCGCGATTGAGAACTAGCAAAACCAAGTCTCTTCGCTTCACGCCGGTGTTCTGTGGGGATATAGTGCTGCCCCGGTCGAGCCGGCCCATTCGCTGAAACATCAGCAACTGGTCACAATGTGGGGCTACTCTATTAACTACCTACCTAAGTACCCAATAACATTTTTTTTAATTATTACTTCGTTGAGTTTCTTGCCATTTCTCATCCGAGGTTTCCCGACCCTTGGTAAATTTTCTGCCTTTCAAAAGTGCTTCTTGTAGGTCTTTTCTGTGGCCTTAATATGACCGGCTAGGTTTAACTTGTTTAGTTATAGAATCAGGTGTTACTTTGCTGAAGTCCATATTTTATTGATATTAATGAAATCAATGGCCTTGCTAATCCTCGAACCCAGGAGTCAGCAATCGTGAAAAAGACAAAGCATGTGCTGAATACTTTATAAAAGAAATACAACTAACTTAACCTAACCTAACCTAACCCAACCACCAACACCAAAAATACTACTCGACACGAGTTTCACCGCTCCACGAGGCATCATCAGGAGCTATTGACCTCTCAACTGTCAAGCGACGAATAAACTCGACTCTCTAGTCACCTCTCGATTGACAGTCGATTTGAATAGCTTCTGATGATACCTCGTGGAGAGGTGAAACTCGTGTCGAGTGGTATTTTTGATGTTGGTGGTTGGGTTGTGGTCGCGTTTTGTGTTGTTTTATTTCTTTATTAAAGTATTCAGCACAGGCGTTGTATTTTTTCACGATTGCTGACTGGAACTGGAAAACGCAAGGCACGGAATGCTTATGTTGCAGGTTCAAGTCCTGCCATTGCCCTAATTTTTCTTTGGGTTGTCATTACAATTTTAATTTAATAAAACTATTTTGAGTTTGACTCTGACCGTACTTGTTGGCAGACAAGCGCGGCGATTCGGACGGCTCCAAGGACAGTTCGCTGGACAGCGGCACAGACACGCGATACGGGGACAAGCGGCGCGAGCTTGCCGGCAAACAGGTATAAACTAGTCCACAAAGCATGAACAACAATTAAATTTTTCCAAAATTTGAAATTCAAGATCAGACAACAAAAAAAAATTGCCTTCGGCTTTTCAATTGGCTGTATGGGCATAGATCCCTTTGCCTTTTCCGAAGGGATAGACTCAAAAAAACAGCCATCCGTGCGGGCTCAATACACGCACATGTTAGTTTAGATTTATAAATAATTACTGCAGGAAACATTAATTGTGTACTTAATATATTATTCACTTATTTTATTAAATATCAAGTTTGTATTCTAACAGATACTTGGGCACATAATTCATATGGTTTGGATCACACCTGATAAAACGTGCCCCGCGGGTGTCCCAAAGGAAGGAGGGACCCCATTTTTCTCTGTCAAATGGCCCAGTCTAGTCAGTAAATTAGTAGCCTATGTCCGTCAGGGATAGTGTAGCTTTCTATTGGTGAATGAATTTTTGGAATCGGTTTAGTAGTTCCAGAAAATGAAAATGAAAATGAAAAATTTATTTTGCAAGTAGGCCATATAGGCTCTTTTACATGTCTGAATCTACTAGCGCTTCGGAAAATGGAAGAATCTGCTGAGAAGAAACGCCAGAGGTTACCCCCTACATACAAACAAACAAAGTTTACCTCTTTATTATATTAGTGTAGACTGTGTAAAGAATAAAGATGTTATTGATATTTTTGTGGCAGTATCACTTTTTCAAAATAGTTCATGTGTGAAAACAGTGAAAAGTCTAGATTTTTCTAATCGATTTTTTAATTTTCGATTTTTTTTTGGTATTCTTTTTATACACTCAAATTAAATTTAAAATGCTATATAATGAATGACAACACAAAGAAAAATTAGGGTAATGGCAGGACTCGAACAAGCAACGTCAGAATTACGTGCCTTGTTTTTGCAAGTTTCGCCACATTACCGCTAACCCCATTACTCGCCGCATTAGCAGTAATGTGGCGAAACTAGAAAACGCAAGGCACGGAATGCTGATGTTGCAGGTTCGAGTCCTGCCATTACCCTAATTTTTTTTTGTGTTGTCATTCATTATATAGCATTTTAAATTCAATTTGAATGTATAAAAGTCTAGATCTTGAATTCCATTTTAGTCCAGACATCTCCAACACACGTAGTTAGAATAACAAACCATAAATTACATTCACCAAGTATTTCCTTTCACTCACTTTTAATTTCTGGTGATGGTTATGATTTTTATTTGCGAAATTAATTTTTTTATTTTATTTTATTTTATTTGTTAATTTATTTTGGGCACCTTGGAGCTGGTTACGGATGAATCAACTTTTAAGATATTAAGATACAAATGTGTAGGTATTTTTTATTTTTATAATAATATTTTATTTTTACTTCCTATCTATGCATATAAGAAAATTCCTTTACTGACTGACTGATACTTAGCGGAGGCGCACCTGATGATAATAAATCACCATCGCCCATAAACACCCGCAACACCAAGGAGGCAGATGCGTTGCCAACCAACCGGCTAAGATGGAACACCTCTTGTGCCAGTAATTGCACCGGCTGTCTTGCTCTCCACGCCGGAACACAACAGTGCAAGTACTGCTGTTTAAAGGCTGGATTTGTGAGCAAGATGGTGGTAGCGATCCGGACGAACCTTACACAAGGTCCTACCACCCGCTAAAATAGATATTTTAATTTTTTTTTAATCGAAATTTGCTTTAGATTTTTTTTTAACATTTAAATAAAAATAAAAAAGTTAATAAATTAAGAATAAGTTTCTCGTAGATGACACCGCGGGTAGTTATATCCTAATAAATCAATAATGTAATGACCGTAAAAACGAAACACATTGAAAAATTCGCCGGGTATGGTAGTGGTAATGTGGCGAAACTGGCACGGAATGCTGATGTTGCAGGTTCGAGTGCTGCCATCACCCTAACTTTTCTTTGTTGTCATTATACATATAGCATTATTAATTTATTTTAAAAGTTGATTCGCCCGTCTGTTATTCGGTTATGGTGTGTATTCCGGGGGGTTAGAGGCCGAAGTCGCTCAACCTGTCGCAGCTGCCGCGCGTGGAGGCGTTGTTCCGCCACTTCGACGCCAACATGCGGCAGACGTACGACATACTGACCATCTCCCCGCGGGCCGAGAAGGTTTTACTTTGTTTTGCGGCATCGTGATGTTTCAGCTTGTTTTTGTTTCATCTGTAAACTTACATTAAACTAAGACGCCCGCGGTTTCGTGCGTGTGGAATTATTAGCTTATTTCTGTCAGAGATAGTGTAGCCGCATACATCGCACCCTTAGAATTAAAGCGACTCAATTCTAAATATGATATTACCCAAAATTAAACCTTATGTCTTTTAATTAAGGTGATATTTTGGGACGTGTATTATTCAGAAATGGGTCACTTTAATTCTAAGCGTGCGACTTATAAGCAGTAAGGAATCTTAATACAAACGCTCTGGGGCGTAACTAGGGTGGGGCAGGCAGGGCATGTGCCCTGGGCGCCAAATAAGGGGGGGCGCAAAAAACGAAATTTACTAGGTACCTATTTAAAAAAATACAATCCAAATTCGTATACATGGCCAAATAAAAGTCTTTTGAGGATCATTCAATCTTTATTGTAGATACATTTATTCCAGACGGGAACATATTTGTGGTATTATGTTAATTTTACATACATTACATTACAGAATTAGTAAAAAAATAAAAAAAATGTGTAGGTATCTGTTTTTAAAATAATTTACAAAGGGAAAGGGGCGCAGTTTGGATGCGAGCCCTGGGCGCCATTTTACGTCGCTACGCCCCTGCTGAAACGCTCGAAACCGACGCACTCAGTAGATGCACGCTCAACACGGCCGCTAAGGAATTTTCGCGGTCCGTCAGTCGCGGCTGCCGCGTCGAGACGGGTGGACGCGCTTTGCGTTTATCGTTGTTGCGTGCGCCCGAGATAGTGCGCGATCTTTTTAAAGATGCCACAAAAGTATTGCGTCTTAATTTGGCTGCTTGAATTAGAGTTCTTCAAAACCGGAGCTTTAATTTTTTCTTACTGCTTAAAATGTTAAATTTTTTAACTTTTTTAATAACCCAATTTTATTTGTAAACTCTCTAGTTCATTTCATTATTTGATCGTTATAGAACCCAAGTGAACGTTTTTATAAACAACTAGCGGACGCGCGCGACTTCGTTCACGTGTAATTAGTAACCTATGTCCGTCAGGAATAGTGTAGCTTTCTATCTGTGAAAGAATTATTGAAATCGGTTCAGTAGCTCCAGAGATTACCCTTTACATACAAACAAACTAACAAACAAACAAACAAAGTTTACCTCTTTATTATATTAGTGTAGATAATAATATAACTCATCAATTTTACAAAAAAATAAGAGGACAACCCAATCGCCGTCCCCAGGCATAACACCCGCCTGGAGTGCGATTTTTGAATCTCACCGGGAGACTAAATCTCGACAAAATGGCAGTTGTTCATAGAAATGCGGCCATTTTGGTGAGCTCTAGTCACCTGGTGAGATTCAAAAATTGCCCCCCTGGTAAGAGATCTCCATTGTGGCTACCTCCACACCATTTTGTTAGCTAAATGTTGCTATTCAGAACAGTTTAATGACCTTTAGTTTTTGTTCTCTTTCTTGTGCGACTCCCATAGTATATCGCTTTTCCACTCGCACACGCAGGACGTCCAGTATATAGTAAGTTTATGGTTTTGCGCTTGTTTGATTGCCAGCAGATGGGAGCGTCGGATAGAAATACTGAGTTTGAATGTCACACATTTTTTTAATGAAATATTAAGGAAAACAAGGAAGTGGGTCACCCGACGTTAAGTGATCACCACCGCCTATAGACATCCGCAACACCAAAAAGATTGCAGATGCGTTGCCAACCCAGAGGGCTAAGATGGAAAAGCTCTTGTGCCAATAATTACACCGGCAGTAGTTACACGAATGTGCAGGTTTTCTCATAGCGTTTTCCATTACGCTAGCGGCGGGTGCACGGAGCGGGTGCACGCCTATCGAATAATAGTATGAACCCGCACCCGCGCGAGTTAGCGGAAGCTATCATACTATTTCTCTACGGGCGTCTCCGTGCACCCGCTCCGTGCGCCCGCGCGACTTAGCGGAGGGCCTAAGGGGGTTGGTTACTATTCCTAGGTAATGCATATTCGACCAAGTAATTGCTTGACCACTTGAACCTTGTCCCTTTGTAATAAGGTCGAAAAGTGGTCAAGCAATTTCTTGGTCGACTATACAAAAGTAACAAAAAAGTTATTGGTGCACGGCGACGGCTGGGGATAGAACTCGGTACCTCACGATTGCGAGTCGACCCGCCAAGCCACTAGGCCATCAAAGCTCCTCCAAACATCTGGACATCAGGCCAAAACGGATATCCAATTTTTACTAAAATCTTTTTTTTTACCGTGCTCAATTTTTTGTCTTTCAGACTTATAGCGCTGTCTCTTGTATTAACCAAGATAGGTAACTGAAATAGATTAAAATATTAAAGAAACATAATATATGTATTAAAATGCTATATGTATAAAGACAACACAAAGAAAAAATAGGGTAATCGCAGGACTCGAACCAATTGCCAATTTAGCCGCTATAGTGGCGAAACTGGCAAACGCAAGGAACGGAATGCTGATGTTGCAGGTTCGAGTCCTGCCATTACCCTATTTTTTCTTTGTGTTGTCATTACATAGCATTTTAATTTAATAATTTGAATGTTAAAAACATTTAAAATAAAAATCTAAAGAAATTTCGGTTACAAAAATATAAACATATGTATGTTTTTAAAACTGTTATATTGGAAAAAATTGGACATTAAACTTTTGGCTTGTCCAATCGCGGGACATAATTTATAAGAACTTTATTTATAAGTGAGGGATGATTATTATCTTACTGTGCTTGTTACCGTCTTGTTTACGCTTGCCTGTATTGTTTGGCTTGTCATTTCAATGTAAAACGCACTCGCATTTCATCTGTTTTCAATTTCAGTTATTTTCATTCATTTGCAAGTTTATTTGATACTAGCGCCATCTATTGTCGAGTAGCGGAGGCACGTTGTTCAACTTAACGACAATAGATGGCGTTACTGGTTTATTATTTAGTGTTATTATTTTGTGTAAGTATTTATTTCGATATTATACATACAATGTATGGTATCATACGCTGTTTTTGCTTTTACTATCGGTCTCTATTTTGGTTTTGGTAACTTAATTGTAAATTTTTACAATTTACCTTTAATATGGTTTTTTTTGTATGAAATACATAATAACGAAGAAAAAAAATAAGGATTCTTGAATTGAAACCATACAAATCAGTTTAGCTAAGCTAAATACCCTCATTTTTTTATACCACAAAACACCATACAAGTTTAGTTAAATTTTTACGCCATAAATTATTTTTGGCTAGCGTGTTGTACTATTTTATTTTTGCAGTATTTTTCTATTCGTGTTTGTTTCGCCAGCCTTTGAAAGTAACACTCACACAATACCTGCTTTTCTAATTTATTTAGTTTTTGTTGGCTGTTTTAATATTAGTTCCGCCCCTCACCACTAGGTGTCGCTGAACCTGCCGCCGGCTCGCACGCGCCACCTGACGGACGATTCGTCGCTCGGCAGTTTTAAATATGAGGTTTTTTTTATTCTTTTTTTCTTATTTCATGACGATGAAGCTTGAGGTTCCGGGTTCGATTCCCGGGGGGACAATGTTTGTATGATAAATTAAATACGAATGTTTGTACCAGAGGCTCAGATTTTATATGTATTTAAGTATGTATTCATCTAGATAAATTTGTATATCCCTTGTATAACACAAGCAGCTTTAGCTGCTTAATTTGGGACTAGGCCATTTAGTCCAAATTTATTTATTTATTTAACATTTTTGTGTAAGCCATATTAATTCTTGCTTGTCTTAAGTAAACAACGTTCTAACCTAACCGTTTTTGCTTTCAAAACATTGTTAATTGTTCAAATAAGTCGTTCTAAAGCAACAAACAATAAGTCACCTTGAAAACTTCGATTGTTTTATTTAGGCGATAAAGGGTATTCAGGTGACAAATAGCGAAATTGTAGTTTAGAATTCTGTTTACATGGTAAGACAAGTTTGGATGGATGAATAATTTTGCCAAGTCTTTTTATGCTATAATAAAATGTATAAATATGTATTGTAACACCATATAAGTTCGCTGTTATGATTTACTTTAGTAAAGTAATAACTGTCCTCATACTTATCTTTACACTCGTACTCATCCTCATACTCATCAACATACTCATCCTCATACTCATCATTATACTCATCCTCATACCCATCCTCATCCTCGTACTCATCCGCATACTCGTCCTCGTCCGCATACTCATCATCATACTCATCCTCATCCGCATCCTCATCCTCATCGTCATACCCATCCTCATCCGTATTCTCATCCTCATACTCATCCGCATACTCTTCTCCGTCGGCAGGAGCAGGAGTCCACAGAGCACGACGGCGACGTGGAGGACATCTCAGACGGCGAGCGCACGTCGTCCTCGGAGCGCGCGCGGCCGACGTACTACCCCGGGAACAGCACCGAGGACACGCCCGGGTCAGTGAGCGTGCGTAGATCGCCGGGAACCAATTTCATAAACTTACACTATTACATCGAAATGAAAAAACTATAGAACTGCACAACGCAGTGGCAGAGTAGCCGACCATAGTCTATTTGGTAGACTATGTCGGATAGCCTGAATTAAACTGTCTGTGCCAATTGTCAAGTATACAGCTCTGCGTTTTGTCATATTTTTTGTTCTGCTATCCGACGCCTGTGTCGCTGCTAGTTAGAAAACTTAGAAGCACTTTATTCACTCACGATAAGATTCAAAGTTGAACCGATGGCTAAATATTGAAAGCCCCTCTTCACCTGCTTCACCCCGTCGCAAAGTGGTGACGCTAGGCTTGTAACAATCCGAACAAGTAGGCACATCTATTGTCTTCTTATATCGATGTCCAAAACGCAGAGCTGTTTACTTGACAATTGGCACGCACAGTTTTATTCAGGCTATCCAACATAGTCTACCAAATAGACTATGGTCGGCTGCTCTGCCACTGCGTTGTACACAGTTCTATAGTTTTCTCATTTGGATGGTAATAACGCTTGCAGAGAGTTCATGGTGAACGCGATGGACGCGGAGGAGCTCAGGCAGTCGGTGCGGCGCTCCAAGCCGTGGGGCGCGCGCGCGGCCGCCGGCGCCTCGCTCAGCGGCTCCGGCCACGAGGAGGACGATGACGAGGTGGGTACATTGGCACAGAACAAATATTTTTATTCATCACACCTATTCGATAAACAACAATTGGCTTTAGGGGATAGCGGGGACAAAATTCTATTTTGTTCCCTAGGGAGTTTTAGTTTGAGTCCTTTGATTGGTCCGCGTTCTGGCTTCTGATTGGTTAGCGTAGTTAAGTTATTTTTGTAGACTTGCCCACTTAACGACAGGCAAAGGTCCACACAGCCATACAGCCATGTCTTATGTCTGTAGTCAGGTTGAAGTGACTCGCGTGAAGGTTGGATGTAAAAAAATATAAATATTACTAACTGACTGTTCTCTGTGGTGATGAACTCATTTTTGTAATAAGTTAGCAAGTAGTTTGTATTATAATAAGTACTAACTCTTTATTGATTTGTATGAGATGTTAATCAAAGAGGTTGAGCTCATGTACATCATTGTGAAAAACTGAATGGGCGGTTAGATTTTCGATTTTAACTTTTCACAATTAATTGTGTTTTATATATGTACACTTTCAATCCAATATTTATACATACGAGTTTCAAGGCGTAGTTCTTTGTTTTTCTCATAGGTAGTGATGAAAAATAGTGTGTGTTACTCGGGGACAAAATATTTTGTCCTTGGGCGGCGTATATTGAATTCCTCGCTACGCTCTGAATTCAAAATAGCGCCCTCAAGGAACAAAAATTTACTATGTCCCCTTGTAACACAAATAACTTCTATGACATAGGAAGAAAGAAATAAAAAAGAAAAATCGTTTATTCAGTTTACAATACAAACAAGACAGAAATAAAACAAACATATTCCAACCAGTAATTACTGGACAGCATTGTATGTATAGCCGAAATGGCCTCCACTCAACAATGCTGTCAGCACGGCAATGCCAACAGCGCTGGTTTTCAGTGGAGCCAGTGGGTTGTATGGGACAGCGTACTGTGGGGACATTAAATTTATAAAAGACGAATAATAATAATAATAAACATAAATAATAATATACCAAGAATTTTGGCCGAAACCGAAATTGCCGCCGAAACTTGATTTTTGTCCGAAACTCGGCCGAAACCGAAACCGAACCAGGGGGGTTACACTTCGCACTGTAGGTGCGCTCGCCGCATGTCCTATGGCATAGGTTAATCGCAGTAGGTTGCCGGCTTGCCGCGCGCGCGCCCGCTCACTGTGTGTCGCGCGTTGATAGTCTTACAGTAAGCAGCCCAACCCTAGCGGTGCGCCAGGGCATTGCGGGAGGAAGGCGGGCGCGGGCGGCGCCTTCCTTTTGACGCATGCCGCCTGGCAAAGTTTATGAAGTAATACGAACTTTTTTCGTTTAATGGTGGTCGAAAAAGAGAAGTTTCTGTACGTTAGTCAATGATATTATAATGCATGGATGTACAGTTTCATACTAAATGTCAGCAGAAAAACGGCCCGACATAAGAATACAGGTTGACGCCAATGTAACTAATGAAAATTATTAGTTTACCATTTATAGCCATTGGATTTACAACTTTACGTCTAACTGCATAAAATAATAATTTATTGAGTTTCGTTGCAAATAGGTTCTTTTTACAAAATAATAGTTGTTCAGTTTCGTCATATTTTAGTAGTTTTTTAATTTTGTTGTGGCCACATTAGCTATCTAGCCATCGTGATTGGTCACACTCGTTCCCCCCACCATTCGTTAGTTTGTTTATTTTTATCGTTAATTTTTGAAGTTGAGTTCCTGTTTGAATTTTGAACTGTGAACAGCTTTATCGTTACACGTCCCGAATAATTTAAATTTCCCACTACTTCCGCGTATCCATCTAGTTTAGTCTAAGTGTGTATTGGAGTCTCCCGGCGCGGCACCAGAATCTAAATCCGAGGCTAAGTGCGATCGCTGAAGGTAAAGTTGACAGTAGATCTAGGGAAGCTGAAGGCTGCCACCGACAGTACATCGCTGCGGACGCCAAGGATTCTGCATACAGCAGCTCCGGAGCCACCAGGTTAGACCACCAACTCACTACTGTTATTTTAGCACATAATTTACTTTAGTTCGCCGTACTACATACACAATATTCTTGCTTAGAACCCATAACTTCCTTTCGTTACCCATCGTTTTTCGCTATACAGTCCATTCCCTTTCGTTAACCGCACATTTTTTGGTCTTCGAACCGAATATTTTGATAAGTGACCTTTGTTTTGTCGTTTTCGTAAAGTCATTTGTTGAAAATTCGTTTTGTCGTTACTTTTTTAATTTTATAAATTTATTTCGGGTAAGCAAAAATATTGTGTTTAAAAGTTAGTGGGAACGTTAAATCATTTATTCGATTGTCGTTGATTCGGTCATTTTTAGACTGGTAACACTGACGGTTGTGTCAGTTGTCAACTATTTTATTTTTTTGTAATAACAACTTCTACCGCCAAGTTAGTTACTGTTTTGTGGTGGAGTTATTTGTCGTAATTTTAGTGCTTATTTTCGTAATACTTTTGTTAGTTGCTTGTGTTGTTTGTTTGTGCTTGTGTAGTGTAACAAGTAGTAGTCACAATGACTAAGGACGGTGCTGATGCGAATAATGCCGACCCAGTACGTGTCGAAAGGGACTACGCTATTATGAGGTTGGAGTATCTTTCTATGTTAGATGACACTGAATTGGGGTTGTGCACTGCAGCGGAGCTTACTTCGATAGCTGACTGTTTTCATGCAGCACAAATGAAAATTTTAGTGACACTTTCACCAACCGAACGTCGCGAGGAATTTAATTTTACCGCAATGTTTGACACTAAGCTTAGGGGTATTAAGGCACGTCTGAAATCGAATATTAAACCTACTACATCCACTGCAGGTTCTTCAAGCCAACAACAACCTAGTTTACCTAAACTTCCTAAAATAAATATTAGGCAGTTCGATGGCAAGATCGATAACTGGGTTACGTTTATTCAGTTATTTAATTCATTGATACATGAACGTAAGGATCTGAGTGATGTCGAAAAATTGCATTATTTATTGTCAAGTGTGCAAAATGAAGCCCACAATTTAATTAAAAATTATCCCGTGACCAACAAAAATTATTTGGTTGCATATAATATGTTATATAAACATTACAATAAAACTCGCCTTATAGCCACTACGTATTATGAGCGACTTATTAATTGTGAGCCGGTCAGATCTTCTCGGGCTAGTGACTTGGAACGGGTTAACAGGACGTTCACTGAGAACTTAGCAATTTTAGACAGTTATAACTTACCTGACAAGAATTTTATGTTGGTTCAATTGTTGTGGTCTAAATTAGACAAAAATACCAAGGAGCAGTTTGAGCTTGAGCATAACTCAGATGAAATTCCTGAGTATGGGAAAATTCAAAAGTTTATTGAAAAGCGGTTTCGTGCACTGGATGCTGCAGGCTCTAATTATAACAATAATTTTCAATCTGCTAGTAACAAACCCATTAGTAAGCCTAAAACGGCACTAATTGTTTCAGCAACCACATCGTGTACTTTGTGTAAAGAACCACATAGTCTTTCGACTTGTCCAACATTCTTAAGTTATGACCCGAGTGCTCGTTTCAAGTTCGTGAAGGAAAATAGATTATGCATCTTGTGCCTGTTAAGTTCGCATTCTCTGAAAGCATGCAAATCTAAACAGCGCTGTGAACATTGTAAGTACTCGCATAACACATTGTTGCACTTTAATAAGGCTAGTGCACATGTACCTTCCGAGACTAATTTGGAAACTCTCAAACCTGCTTCAACTATTCCAAATCCCACGGCTATGGTAGCTAATAATGTAGTGAGTACTACACTATTTTCAACAGCCGAGGTACTGGTAAGGGACATGCATGGAAAGTTTGTGCTGGTTAGAGTGTTACTCGATTGCGCTAGTGCTTGCAACTTTGTAACGGCTGCTTGTGCCAAGAAACTTGGCCTTGAAATTAAATGTGGCAAGTATGCTGTCAATGGGATAGGGCAGTCGGTCGCTGAACCTGCTGGCACCCTATCTTGTACAATTTCACCCAATACTGGTGAAAGTAAAAACACCTTTTCGTTCGAGGCATACATACTGCCTGCTATATGTTCAGATATGCCAGCTGAACATATTGATCTTTCGTCGTGGCACCACATCAAGGACCTGGATTTGGCTGACCCGTGTCTGCACAAACCAGGGCCAATCGACATGCTGTTGAGTGTCGATATTTTCGCATCGTCGTTGCGTCCAGGGTTAATTCACGGAAGCCCAGGCCATCCCACTGCCATCAATACTATTTTCGGTTGGATTTTGATGGGTGGATGTGCCACGGACACTTGTCGCTCTCGACCCCGCCGGGATCATTGCTGCGTTGTTACGAGCGCCTTTTCGTTGGACGACTCGATCAAACGATTTTGGGAATTGGAGCAAGTCAATTCCCCGAGTGACGTCATCTTATCGAAGGAAGATCAGCTGTGCGAACAATATTTTGTCGCTAGTTTTCGTCGTACTGAAGAAGGTAGATTTATTGTTCCTCTACCTTTTGCTGATCCTTCCAACAAACCTACTTTCTCTGGTTCTCGTGCTATTGCACTGAAGAGATTCTCGTCGTAGGAACGGAAGTTGCAGGGAAATCCTGAATTTCGTAAGAATTATGTCACCTTTATGGATGACTATAAGAGTTGTCGTCATCTGGAGCGATGTGATCCTCCAGAGACGGATTATGGAGTCTTCTACTACATCCCTCATCACGGAGTCCTGCGGCCCTTGTCTACTAGCACCCCTCTTCGTGTTGTTTTCGACGCTAGTGCCAAGGACGCGCGAGGGACCTCGCTGAATGACACCTTGTTGCCGGGACAAAAGTTGCAGAACAACATCTTTCATTTGCTTCTTCGTTTCCGATGGCATGTTGTAGTCTTCACCGCAGACGTAAAGCAAATGTATAGGCAAATCCTTGTGACTCCGGAAGATGCGGAGTACCAGAGGATCCTCTGGCGGCCATCAATCGATGAGTCCATCAGGGATTATCGTCTGCTCACGGTGACTTACGGTGTTTCGTCAGCGCCATATCAAGCTCTTCGTACAGTTGCTCAGATGGCCAAAGAATCGACGGTAAATTACCCTGGTGGATCACAGGTGTTGGGCCGTGACATTTACGTCGATGATGTCGTCTCTGGTGCCGGCTCTCTGGAGGAAGCTAGGAATATTCGTTCTGATCTCTCGACGATTCTAGCGTCAGGTGGCTTACATTTGCGTAAGTGGACGTCGAACCATCCAGGATTCTTCGATGGAGTACCTCCTGAGGATCTGTACTCAGAAGATTTTCGTGAGTTCGACTCAATCGGTGACATCTCCTTAAAGATCCTAGGTCTTCGATGGTTACCTCAATGTGATAATTTCACATTCAAGGTATCTGTCAAGGATCGCCGGTGCACTAAGCGCACCATACTCTCCGAGCTTGCACAAATATTCGACCCTCTCGGATTTCTTTCGCCTTTGACTTTCTTCGCGAAGTATCTAATGCAACTGCTCTGGGTTTCGGGGGTCGCATGGGATGACGACGCACCCGAAAATATTAGACTTGAATGGCAGACGCTCAAAACACAACTGCCGTTCTTGAGCTCGGTGGCTGTTCCTCGCCGTATGGTGAAGGACTTTGTCGTTCTACAGCTTCATGGGTTCTGCGATGCGTCAGAACGTGGGTTTTGTGCGGTCATCTATTGCAGGACACTGGATTCCAATGGAGTATGTACTGTCCAAATGAGTTGTGCAAAGTCCAAAGTAGCACCTCTTCGAAAGTTGTCGATACCGCGTCTGGAGTTGTTAGCGGCTGTCTTGCTTCCGGACTTGATGGCTTCGGTCATTGAGGCCTTGAAACCTTTCCATACTGTCAGCCAAATCTTTGCATGGTCTGATTCCAGCGTGGCATTGACTTGGATCAAATCATGTCCATCCAAGTGGAAGACTTTTGTGGCGAATCGTGTCAGCCACATCCAAGATGCACTTCCTCCTGACTGCTGGCGGCACGTGAGGACTACCGATAATCCAGCGGACTGTGGGTCTCGAGGTTTATTGCCAATTGACCTGGTCAATCAGGCTAGCTGGTGGGAGGGACCTTCCTGGCTTGCGCTAGCTGTTGATGACTGGCCTAGGTCTACTCTGTCAGTAGACGCAGATGTTCTTTACGAAGAACAGAAGGTGACAGTTCTCGTGGCGTCTCTACACCAAGATATAGTGGAGAATCTTTTATTAAAATATTCTTCGTTAAAGAGTCTTCAGCATGTGTTGGCATATTGCTTTCGTTTTGTGCACAATACTAGAAATCGGAAGATGCCTGACCATTTACTTTTCGGTTCCTTGGCACCTATCGAAATAAGGAACGCTCTTATGTTTCTCGTTCGCTTTGTTCAAGAGCGCAGTTTCTCGTCAGAAATCGAGAAATTAAAAAATAATATGCCTAATTCCCTCCCTAAGAGGTTCAGGAAATTAGCTCCATTTTTGGATGACGCGGGTCACTTGAGGGTGGGCGGACGTCTGTCACGGGCTTCTCTCGACTTTGACGTGAAGCATCCGTTGCTTCTGCCTCGTGACCATCGCTTTACCGTCCTGCTGATCACGGAATACCATAATAAGTTCATGCACCCGGGTTTACAAACGCTTCAGAACTTGTTGGCTCAACACTTTTGGATACTCTCTCCGAAGCGGGCAATTCAAGCTGTAACGTCGAAGTGCATGAAATGCTTTCGTGTTCGTCCGTTAGGGGCTCCTGCACCCTTCATGGGCGACTTACCGTCGTACAGAATTAGCCAACTGAAACCGTTTTCGAGTGCTGCTGTTGATTTCGGTGGACCTTTCGACATTTCTCTCGGTCGCGGACGTGGAAATAAGACGTACAAGGCGTACATTTGCGTCTTCGTTTGCACCTCGACCAAGGCCGTCCATACTGAACTTGCCACCGAACTTTCATCAGAAGCCTTTTTAGCCGCGCTTAGGCGCTTCGTAGCGCGCCGCGGTCGATGCAGTCGCTTAGTGTCAGACCAAGGTAAAAATTTTGTTGGCGCTAGTAACATTTTAAAGCGCCTCATCGAGAATTCCGCGCACACGGATGAAATCCAGTTTGAGTTTAACCCGCCGGGAAGTCCACATTTCTCGGGTTTGGCTGAGGCTGGAATCAAGGCTGTGAAAACACATTTGTCGCGTGTCGTTGGACAGCAGAGGCTGACTTACGAAGAGTTTTCCACAGTCTTGACTCAAGTCGAAGCACTTTTGAATTCGCGACCGCTTACTCCGCTCAGTGCCGATCCCAATGATCTGTCTGCCCTGACTCCTGGTCACTTTCTGACTACGGAGCCTCTGTCGGTTGTGCCAGACGAGGACTTGTCTGACACTAAAGTCAGCGCTGTTCAACGCTGGAAGATGCTCCAAAAAATGCAGCAAGACTTCTGGAACAGATGGTCCCAGGAGTACATGCACACGCTTCAACAGCGCATGAAATGGCATGATAGGCAGTCCAATCTGGAGAAGGGTTCATTGGTGCTCATCATCAATGAACAAACTCATCCCACGAAGTGGCCTTTGGGGCGCATTGTAAGCACACATCCTGGGTCGGACAGCATATGTCGTGTAGCCACCGTGCGCACAGCGTCTGGCTTGTACAAGCGGCCTATCGTCAAGCTGTGCCCTTTGCCCATTTAAATGCGTGCAGTTATTTTTGTGTCGTTTTTGTATTTTTATTGTTATTTGGTTATGTTTGTTTAGTGTAGTTAAAATACTAATGTATTTTGGTGGGCGGAATGTTCAGTTTCGTCATATTTTAGTAGTTTTTTAATTTTGTTGTGGCCACATTAGCTATCTAGCCATCGTGATTGGTCACACTCGTTCCCCCCACCATTCGTTAGTTTGTTTATTTTTATCGTTAATTTTTGAAGTTGAGTTCCTGTTTGAATTTTGAACTGTGAACAGCTTTATCGTTACACGTCCCGAATAATTTAAATTTCCCACTACTTCCGCGTATCCATCTAGTTTAGTCTAAGTGTGTATTGGAGTCTCCCGGCGCGGCACCAGAATCTAAATCCGAGGCTAAGTGCGATCGCTGAAGGTAAAGTTGACAGTAGATCTAGGGAAGCTGAAGGCTGCCACCGACAGTACATCGCTGCGGACGCCAAGGATTCTGCATACAGCAGCTCCGGAGCCACCAGGTTAGACCACCAACTCACTACTGTTATTTTAGCACATAATTTACTTTAGTTCGCCGTACTACATACACAATATTCTTGCTTAGAACCCATAACTTCCTTTCGTTACCCATCGTTTTTCGCTATACAGTCCATTCCCTTTCGTTAACCGCACAATAGTATTGACAGTAGCGCCGTCGGTCCGACAGACTGACAGCGCGAGCGATTGTCGATTTAGTCTTCTTTTTAGCCTCCTTTGGTACGCCATTTTTTAAACACAGACTAGAAGTCTATATTACTTATAGGTCAGTGACGTTAGTACTATTATTAATTCTGTGGTTTTATGTTAAAAATGAGCTTATCTTGTGTGCGTGCAGGCGTCAACGCCGTCGGGCGACAACGGCGAGCGGCCGCTGTCGGGCTCGTGCGAGAGCCTGGACACGGCCGGGCGCCGCGAGCTCTACCTGCGCTCCGCCTTCGACAGCCTCAGCGGCGCCGAGCCCGACGCCAGCCCCGGCGGTGAGCCCCGCCACGATTGACAATACAAAAAAAAATACTATACTATATGAAACTTTTTAACAAAAAAGTTATGACAACACAAAGAAAAATTAGGCTAGTAGCAGGACGCGAACCTGCAACATGAACATTCCGTGCCTTGCGTTTGCCAGTGTCGCCACATTACCGCTACTCATACCCTGCGAATTTGAAACTTTTTTGTTAAAAAGTGCACTACTTTCCAAACTCACTTGCACTATTGTTCACTTAAGACACTTAGCACTCACTTACGCTTCACTTCCTCTGAGATCCGTTCGTTTTTCTAATTGACTCCCTCTGCCGGCCGCGGCGCGCGCTTATATACCCTATAATTTCTTTCTAGAACCTTTCAGTATGCTCGATTCTCGATAATTTTAGAATTTCTTTAATTTTATAGAAATTCTTCACTTTCGAGAAATACACTTCAGAACATACAGGAAAAGTCTAGAAGAACCCTTATAAACAAACAAAAAGCGCTTTTGCATTGCGGCCGGTATGGGATTTGAACTCCGGTCATTCGGTTCTGTAGACCGCTGTAGAACCAACTACGCCACCGAAGTTCGAAATCCCGCACTCGAAATGTTGAATGCTAAGGCGCGAATGTCATCTACGTCACGATAATTGTTTGTCGTTGCAGGACACACGTCGCTGTCGTCCCAGCACCTGTCCCGCGCGCCCCGCCCCGCGCCCACCCCGGCGCCGCGGACTCCCGGCAAGGTCGTTGACCCCGACGCGGCGCGCCGGCGCGAGGAGCTCAACCGCCGCATCCTCGAGACACGGAGGCAGCTGGAGAGCGTGAGTACTGCTGCCGGGCCTTACGCTCCTGGTAGCTCTGGCCGCGCCCGGCGAGGTCGTTGAACTCAACCGCCGCATTCTTAAAACACGGAGACTAACATCTCTAAGCGTAACGGCGACGAACTCGACGCCGGGGCAGTGTATCTCTAGCGCTATCACGAGTCAGCGAGACAAAGCGACGATGCCTGGACGTAAGCTCAACCCTGCGCTAAGAAAATAAGGGCTGGACAGCGTGTGTTCTGCAGCGGAACCATGTGCTCCTGGTACCTCTGGCCGCCGTATGGAGCTCTACCGCCAAAAAATAATACCGCGTCGAGTACAATGTAGACGTCATTGTGACCCCACTATTTCAACCGATATCGGCATGTACCGGGTAGGTTCTCTCCTATTCGCGGTTTTTCTTAGTCAGTCTCAACGTTAGTCTTTCCAAACCGACCGTAGCATAAAAATAATTTGCTAGAAATTCTCCCTTAGCGTCCAAAGTCCGAGATCGGCTCAACAGGAGCTCCCTTTGGCGTGCTAAGTAATACTCCCCTTGCTGAGCGCCCTTCTGGTTGCCCGCCCTCTCTCCGATAAGGGAGCGTTCAAGTATTACGTAACGCAATTTTTGAAGATTTTTGACCCCCCCTCCCCCTCTTGTAACGCACCGTAACGTTTTTCTGTACCCCCCCTCCCCCTCTCTAAACGTTACGTAACACTAAATGACAAAAAAACATTAATGACAAAAGAAACATTAAATGACGTACAATGTAATCTAGGGATTCCCCGTGAAATATAAACGAAAAGGTTTGCCAACTTGCGAGAACACATTTAAAAAAATTATGACCAGACTAACACAATCGAGGGATTCCCCGTAACGTAAATGAAAAGGGTTGCCAGTTTGGGAGTTTCAATTCTCTAACTTTTTAGAAAAAATGTTACGTAACGCGTTGTAAGAAAGACCCCTCCCGCCCCTGTAACGCATCGTAACGTTTTACGAGACCCCCTCCCCCCCTAAATTGCGTTACGTCATACTTGAATGCTCCCTAAGCTAAAGTCGTCTGAGGCTACCAGCGCACGTCCTTAATAAAAAAAAGTCTGTGTCCCCAGGTGGCGTTCCGCTCCAACCTCAAGTCCAGTCAGTCCACGACCGACCTTTCCTACATCCCGGAGAAGGACACGCGCCGCGGCCGGCCCGTGTCAATGGCGGCGCCGGCCAACTCGCGCCCGTACGGTAAGCGAGTTGACGTTTAACAGGTCGAGTTGTGCAAGTTCATGGGAAGTCTGGTTGGGGTGGTCAACAGGTTTCCTGTATTTTATAGGACGTCCCGTTTTTCAGCTATTATTTTTGCCGTGTCCTGTATTTTAACAAGACAGGACCATACCATACGATAAACGCATTGTCCTGCAATTTTTCCATGAATATGTCCTGTAAAATGAGCACACTGGGTTGGTCACTCTAAGTCTGGTAGAAATTGCTTGGATAATAATATTAAATTAAATTATATAAAGAACAAGCTATGATATGATATGATATTGTTTTGAAAAATAGGAAATAGTGATGTTCTGATTGAACTCGATCGAGTCGAAAACGACTCCTAGGTCATAAGTATTTATTTCAGAAAACATGACTACAACAACAAACTAAAATAAAGAAATGTGTGCCGCTAAAAAAAAGTCATAAGCTTTAAGAGTTTAAATTACTAAAATTTAGGAAGCAGATTTACTTCACGCTCCCTAAATATGTAAAAGTATTAATAAGAGGAGTGTGTACCAAGCCCAAAAAAGCGCTCCCCACACAAACGGCGATAACGTTTTCCACCCTCAAAACCTTAACCTATGGCAATGATTTTTTGGGATGTTGTCATTATGCCTTAGAACTAGGTTTGTATGTTTTGATTTTTTCAATATTCTTCATAGATTTGACAATATTTGCATTTTAGTAGTTTCATACAAAACAAAAAAGCGTCAATATTTTTGAAACTGTTAAGAATATTTAAAAAATAAAACATACAAACCTATCTAGGGCATAATGACAATATACAAAAAAATTCATGGCTTTAGGTTAAGTTTTAGAGGGTGGAAAACGTTATCGCCGTTTGTATGGAGAGCGCTGGGTTCACACTCCTCTTAACATAATCTAGTTTTTTTTTAATACTATTAAGAGCTGGATTTCAAATCCATGTTATTTTCATCTCTCATATACCAGGAGTGCATACTTACGCTTTAACTTAATAAGAAGCGTCAGACAAGCGCTTGCCGTTCCATTCGCGCACATAGCTCGCATTGTGCGAGAACGAGACGGCAAGCACTTATCAGTTGTCTCTAACAACATTTCAAGTACAAAACAGCCCAACTCTTTAAGGCTGCTGAATTCCTAGTCAAAAGCACGTTAACCCATTCAAAATGTTCGAGTTGACAGCTCTCATGCAAAAAATACTATTTCGAAAGCTATCGCGTGGTACATATTTTATATGTACCATTTGTATGTATGTTAATGTGGTATATATATATATATATATCACTTGTATGTGATGGTTTTTGTAAACTAGCTCTTACTGGAATGATTGATATCGCTCGGAGTATGCTTTCAAAACTGCTTTTTACAACTCAAATGCTTTCAATTTTTAAGTAATGCAGGTACAGTCAAGGAAGTTAATTCCCTACCCATTTCGTTGAAATGTCGTCTGACATTCGCAATGCATTAAGGTCGATATGTCAAATTAACGTCTTGCTCTATAGCTCTTATGGTGACATTTTGCTATGTATGCTATTGGACCTTAGGTGGGTTGGAAATTTAATTCCTTGACTGTACCTTACTTGCTTGTAAAGTCTAAATTGCGTGTGACGTCCAAATGTAAGCATTTTTGAGAAGATACTTCGTGAGCGATATCAGATTTAAATGCCGTTTTTCCTATAGTTTAAAATAAATGAAGTAATCTCTTTTTAATGCTGTCATCCTGGTACATTAATTGCAAACCTTTGCAAACAGTATGCAGGCAACGCATCCAACATATACTAGGATGGCATAATTTATAAGAGCTTGAATTGTTCCAACGTTTTAAGCTACGAGCTACGCGTCACTAACACGTCATCGACTCACTAACTATGTGCCCACACGCTGCCAGGATGTGTCCCCATGTGCCCAGAGGAACTGGACAGCCTCACCCTCTATGACAGCCTTAACCCCAACCCAACCCTTGATTACCGGCAGAAGAACCCTTACGCCATCCCTGCAAACGTGAACAAGTATATCCCAGATTTAGATATGGGACCCTACGTCCCTCCACATTCTAATATAGAGAACGCTAAGATCGAGCGAAGAATGAATTTCACTCCATACGGTGTGCGACCTATAGTTTTTAAAGAGCAAACGCAGAAACCGCTGGCGTTTACTGTTGACATGTCCAAGAAACCTGGCTCAAAGGTCTTCAGTCGACTGTTCCCTGCTGCGGAACCACCTAAAGTACCTCCAAGGAACTTCCATTTGAATTTAAACAAGCATGTGGATGATAAAAAGCTTCTTAAACCTAACGCAAGGAGTATTTTCAAAAACTATAAGTCCTGTCCCGTTTCTCCGGTGTCAGAAGAGTGTAAATGGGCCGACAAAGTTGCAGAGCAAAGTCAAAAACCTAGTGGAAGTTCCTTGGATCCCAAAAAGAGGAATTCCTTAAGTTTCTTTGTAGGTCTCGATAAAAATATGAAAGATAACGGTAGAAGTATAGTTGATAGTATTAAAAACGATACAGAAAAGATGATAGCGGAAATAACAAGGAAATACGGCGATTTAGATGAGTACGAACCGAATCGAGACGACTTGGACTTGCAGCCGACTAAAGAGGAAAAAGATGATGGCAATTTCTCGTCGGACTCCTTAGAAGACTGTAGCTTAAGCCAAGACGCTAGCTGCAAGAACAAACTGTACTCTAAAAAAGTGTGTAAGAAGCATAACAAAGCGAGGATGCCTCGTCGCGCTATATCCGATTACGCGATATATGGCTCCATGGACAAGCCTGCTGTGCCAGCTAAACCGTCGTATATAGCCGGACAAAAGAGCTCCACTTTACCAAGAAACATGCCATCGAATCTCGATGACATTATGGATGAAGAAGCACTTAACACTAACTACTCAAACATGTATCGATGTCAAAGCGTGCTCACTAAGCGTTGCGTGACACGCTCAAACGAATCAGTCCTGAGCGATAATTCTAACGGTTCCAGCGTATCCAACGAAATATTCCTTAAATATGGGAATGAGGTCGCCTTCCAAGCCAAGCGGAATGACTCCAGATACAACCTAAACGATTCGCAGAACTGCTCTTTTGAAAATCTGAATGAACCTGACGAACAATATTTAGACAAACACAGACACAGTAGCGCGAGCTTCTTCCTGAATCAGAAGAAATACATGAAGAATAGTTGCAGCCAGGAGTCTGTTTTATCAGACGAAATGTACTTGGAGAACGACAACCAACTTTCAAGAACCAATTGCAATTCTTTAGAAAGCGTATTGTCAGATGACTCTGAGTGTACGAAGAGTGCACCGCTGGAAATGCTCTTTGAAGGGACCAAACCCAAGAAGCAATTACCCTATAATGTCAGCATACCTCGAAACAGTAAGAGCTGCTACGAATTTGAGAACACGTCGAAAAGTTATGGTTCCAGTCCTAACAACGTCCCCTACTTCGCTGGTTACATGTATAATAATTACTTGGGAGAAGCTAGTCCAAACTACAAGGAATATAAAGAAGCCCAGCCCAAACCGGCTCCTTCTAAACCACCTGAAAGCAAAGTGTACGGATTTGAAATACCTGTATCAGAGTTTTCGGGGCACAAGACTGTGACTAGATCAAAGAGTTTGTATGATTCTACTTCAAAACAAGCTCCACCTCCCGCTAAGAATATTGCGTATTATTTCGATGGAAATAATGTTCAGCAGTATACGAAAGATAAGAAGCTAAGTGATGAGATACCGAGGCTAAACAAGAAAGATTACATGGCCAGTACTAGCAAATCTCTGCAGCCGAAATTTGCTGAAAACCAAAAGCATAAGAGTGAAATGGATGGATGTGAACCGAAGGCCATGATTAAATCCAAAAGCTGCAGCTTTGAAGTAGTTCTAGAACCAGCATCGAAGCCTAATCCATTGAAAAATTTGATGGAGAAACGGAACTCTCACGTGCAGAAGAATTTGGAGAAATTCGAAGAACAGATTAGAAAGAATTCGCAAACTAAAATAAGTAAAAATCAGATAAATAAAGAGAAAGCTAACGGCGCTAAGTTTAATAACGCTACCAAAAGTCTGGAAAGGGGTTCTGGACAAAAGAACAACAATGCCAAGATTACTATGGAGTTTGTACCTCATAAGCCCCCGAAACCTATTAAAAGAACGTCTTCTGTTAAATTAAATAACAGACTCAAGGCTAATCTTGACAAATCTGGTCTAAGTTCATCTATTTCGTCACAATATAAAGCCAAATTAGACGGACTGCAAAATAAAAACTTCATTTCAAACAAAAAACCACTAGAAGATAACAATTCTAATAAAATAGATGATTCAGGAGACACCAATGAGAAAACTTTTGACGTTTTTGTCAAAGAAAAAGATGTGAATGAAAACAAGTCTGAAATGCAAATGGACAGTCTAGAAGTGTATGCAATGCAGAGAATGGAGCGAATGAAGCAGGTTAGCATGGACTCACTCGACGTAATCGAAGATACAAATGAGTTTGCCAAAGATTCTTTAGATTATTACGCGGAACAAAACAATAAACTATCCTACGGGAAATATATTAAAGATCAACACAACCAAATGACTTCTAGACATGACGCTTCAGTTTCAAATAAAAATAGAGGCACGAAAGAAAATATAGATCCTAAAGCAATGACCGATGAGTTAAAAAAATACAAGTACATCGAAAGGAAGATTGAAATTATTAACAAATTGGTCGAAATGGAGGAAAGGAAGATACTACAGGAAAAGATACTCAAAGAGTATCGCATGAAACCGCTTAAAGCCAACATCAATGACGGTAAAGGCGTAGTGAAAGTGCTATCTCGAAAATTCGAGAAGTTGGCTACAAAACAAACAGTTCCTAACTTCGCTTCGCTTACTTTAGAAGAAGCGGATACTGACACGGAAACCAATTCAGATGGCAAAGAAATCAAACGCAATTTGAGCCTACCAGATATACTAGATTCGGATCAGATAGGGGGATTAGTTACAGAAGCGATAGAAACTAGTTGCGATGCTGGCAACGATGTACCAGAGAACGACGTCAAGCTAAACAACACAGTAGAGACAGGCGCTGCGCCGAAAATGCTAAAGCAAAGAGTGTACAACGAAATGGTGATACCGAAAACAGATGTTCACCTCGACAGCGAGAATTACGAATCGTCAACGACGAGTTCCAGCTGCACCAATTCGCCGAAAAGACTCTCCTTATACTTCAGTAGACCAAAGCCGCCGTTCAGGAAGATCATTCGCGTGCCCACGCCGCGGCTCTGCATGGAGAACAAAATGGCGCCGTGTGCTAGTTCGAACCGGTTCCGACCGGTTTTGCAAGGGAGTAGCGTAAGGGCTGCATTAGCTAAAAGGGTACCCTTCCACTCTCCGATCCTGCCGTCGCATTTTGTCCCTCAAGGTTGGAAACGCATGTTTTTAACGTTCACTGGTAGCATGACTTGCAATTAGCTTAGTTGTTCTGTTCCGTTCTAACTAATTCAGTGAGAAAGGGGCTAATAAGCGAGAATCGGCAAGTCATGCTGTCTGGATTGCAGCATGTTTTTACAGTTTGGTCGCATGATTCTTTCTAATGTTTCGTCACGTATATTTTGATAGAATATACCTGTAACGTCTTACGGCGCTGTACGTCGTTATTCGTGTCCGGATACTCGTGAGAAGGGAAGAGATGCACTATATAGTTTTTCACATTAACGATATAGTTATCTCTTTCGTTCTTGAGAATACAGTGGTTCGTTTTGAGATGATTTTACAGTTTTGCTCGACTTAATGGAAACAACCGCGTCCATACCAACGGCACGCCCATGCCACGTGTTTGTTTCTTGCATGATTCGACCCGTGGGGTTGGCGTGGACGTGGCTATGTGTTTTGTTTTTGCTTTTTATTTGCATTTATGAGCAAAAATTACTATATTAGCGTTATTACTTTTAGTTTCACCAAGTCTTCATATGAACGAGTGCATTGCCCAAAAAAAACTAAGTCTTAGACATAAATGCATTAAAAATGCTTTAAATTTTTGCTTTAATTTACGGGCGAATAGCGTAGGCCCCATTTATAAAGGTAGCGTATTTGTATCGAGGCCCCCTTCACAAGGGTTCACTTTTTCCTTGTCAATAAGCCAATAAAAAAAGCAAAACTAATACATCTTGTACTAGGAATACATGACGTTTAAGATCGTAAGTTTTTAAAACCAATATGAGCAAGCAAAGGAGACTAAGACTGCATGTTGTTCAGCCAATCGCACGCACCTCACGCCCTACGCGCCCGAAGAAGAGTCCGGCATGCGGCGTGCCATCTCTCTCTCGGACCTCGCCGCCAAGCCGCTACCAGCGCCCAGGACCCAAGGTCTGTTAGGGGGCCCATGGCAAAGGGGCCTTTGGTGGTGGTTACCTATAGAAAAAGGGCTAATGGTGTCCAAAGTGGGTTGTTTTTTGTAATGTAAGACTCGGTTTCGGTGGTGGTGATGCACTTTTAGAAGCTAGATTAAAGATTAAATAGAGGAAGTAATTTAATTTAGAATGCTATAAAGAAATAGTTTGGGATACTTTAAGACCTATTGACCTAGTCCCAAAGTAAGCAACTAAAGCTGCTTGTGTTATGGGTACTAGACAACGGATATTCATATATAGATAAATAGATATTTAAATAAATATAACATCCAAGACTCGGGTACAAACATTCGTATTCATCATACAAACACTTGCCCCGCCCGGGAACCAAACCCGGAACCTCAAGCTTTGTAGTCAGGGTCACTAACCACTAGGCTATGTGTTCGTCAAACAATGACAACAGAAAGAAAAATTAAGAACTAAATATGAACTGATATTTTTAATATTTTTTTTCAAAATTGGGTTCGTTTGTATTCTAAGTTTTTTGTCAGTCTGCCCGTGAACATGAGACCTGTAAAGGCTGTAAAGGGCTCGAAACGTCCGGAATTAGATTCGTTGCAATACACGCGATATAAACCGCTTAAATTGTTTTATTTCAATAAAAACATAATGTAAAGACAATTTGTTTGAACAATGTACGAGTAGATAACACCTTTAAAAGCTTTTTAAATAAATAAATATTCCATACATACAAATAAATAACCAAAATTGTTCTTTATTTAGGTTTTCAAGTAAATCTATAACTTAGCCTTTTATGCTTTCTAAGTATTTGTGGACGCGTTAATACAAAAAGTTACTTTGACATAAACACAGTCAAAACTACTGTAGAACTTTGTCGCGATGAATTCGGCATTCGGCATTGACAATTTAAAATCGTTCTGACATTTACACTGAGAAGGTTCTACAGTGGCTCAAGATATTATATAAGTAGTTCCTACGTCTTTATATCTTCTATTTAAGAATGTTTATTGCATGAGCATGACTTAGTATTTTAATTCTGTTTATCTACACACATATCATAATTTCTCAATAACGCGTTCAAAAACCATAGAAAATGACCAGCATTATTACAACCAATGTTATTTTAAGAATTTTCTTGTCTGTGGTAGTAGGTAAATCTGTTCTTTATTGGGTAGTATCTCTTAGTAGTCTGTGTTTATTGGTGATTACATTACCGATATCTCGTGACGTTATGAATTTAAATTTGGAACAGCTGTCAAAATTCAAGTTGGTCTCTATTCTAGTATCCACAGATATTAAAACAGTTATCGATACGAAACGTCAATTCAGTATGATTTTTTAATTTAAACGCACGACATTTCATCTCGAGTGACATGACAATAGGGAATTCATTCTTTTGTCTATGATTTAAAAAAAACGTTCGTCTTGACGGATAGATCGAATTGCCGCCATACTTGTTTGTTGGTTTTTTGCTGTTACGGTTTTTTGCAGTTATGATATGTGTGTAGATAAAGTAATGTATGCAACTGTATATAATTAGGCCTTAAAACACTCGTGTGATCCTATTATGAAACTCGCTGACGCTCGTTTCATAAAACCACACTCGTGTTTTAAGGCCTCTCATTATATAGCAGTTGCATAAAATACTATTATGTATGGCTTGTACAGTCAAGGAAATTGAAACACGTACCACCGTAGAACCTAGTCGAAGAGACATACGCATGACATTTGTATGACATAGCCTGGCGTTTAACGCGTCGCGTCACTGCGGTAGGGTTCTAAGGTGGTACGTGAATATATTTCCCCTACTGTACATATCATTGCTTTGTACGTGCAGCTGCCATTTTGCTTCCACGCTGTCAATACCGCGAAGGCGAGAGGGACGCAGCTATACGTTAGAATATAAAGAGAGACGCCTCCCCTCTCACTCTGGCCAAGCTCGTCCCTCTCAGCTGGTCGTGAATGCACTCTGCACTTTGAAAGGCTCTTGTTTGATTATGAGCGCCTGGTACTTCTATTCAGTGTTGCACGTTTAAATTTGCGGTCAAGCTTGATCTGTAAAGTATCACAACAAGCATCGATTATGAGATTATAGATATACCCCCTTATCTTATTCATAAAAAGTTAACAATCTTTTTAAGCTAACAAATGTTTTGTTCCTTTCATTTGAGGGCAAACGTCACAATGACAGATAAAGACATATAACATTTTAACTAACAAACGTTTACGAAGCGTTTATGAATAAGGGGGTGAACTTACTACCTTTCATAAAATTGCGTGGATTCCTATATCTGATAATTAGAAACTTTGCTAGCGCTCTTTGAAATATTTCTGTACAGCTGAAATCATTGATATCTCTAATCAAATCAAGAAATTCGTCTAAGCTCCACTAGATGTCGTTGTAGGTCTAACACACACCAATAGATGGCGTTGTATCGCACTTGCAACAACCGGTAACAGATGGCGCTGTAATCGTAACTGAAACTAACCACGCTAGGTTTGTCGACATAAAGCTTGTATCCCTTTCTAAGAAGCTTTTGTGAGAGGGACAGTTGCTTTATGTCGAATGCTATTGCGCTACTATAGTTGTTTTGGGTGTTTAGCCGCGCCGAGCAAGCCGGCCGCATCGCCGAGCGCGGGCAAGTCGCCGGGCGGGTTCGCGCGACCCGCGCCGCGGCACAATAAAACCAACATGACGCGGAGCAGCAGTGTAGGGGTGCTGAATCAGGTAAGTGTCTTTTCAAAGTCAAAGTCAACATATATTTATTGAAAGTCAAAGTCAAAATTTAATTTTTAAAAGTCGAAGTCAAAATATCTGAACATTTTTTACCTTAGTTTAGAATATTATTTTATAGTATTTTTTTTATTATTTAGAATTTATAAAATTATGTTCTCTCAAAAAAAAATCTTTATCCAAAGTCAAAGTCAAAATATTAAATGGTTATGCTCTAAATGCTTTTACTGATCCAATCCGAGTATAAACAGAAAAATATCATTTGCACCAACAAACTGGAATAAATTACCTTTCTGCGTCGTTAAACCAGTACTGTGCACACACAAAACAGCTGCGTCTCTGTGAAATATATACATTTCATGCAAAAGCCCATCCTCCTCCGCTATCACACGACACAACATAAAAAGCGGAAAGTGAAGGATGGGTTTTTGTATGAAAAAAATATATATCAGAAAGAAAGAAAGAAAAAAGGAAAAAAACATTTATTTAAAACTATTCAACATAAAACATACAAATACACATAACACGGCAGAGTAAAAAAATCGCTCGGACGCAGCTACTTTGCACGCACTGGTTTCGCGGAGTAGCAAGGTAATTTGTTCCAATTTGTTAATATGGACCTCCGTAACTTAATAATCTATTACCAATTTGAACCAATATTAACCAGGACTTGTGTTTACTTTTAATGTTTTAGAAATACTCGAATTTCTATTTTTTCTCCCCAGAGCGACTCAGAGTCTGACGCTGCGCCAACGCGTCGCGGAGCAGGCCTAATGCGCCCGACCATCAGCTCCATGAACAAGCAGGCCGCCGCGCGCCGCCGCCCGCTCAACAACGCCTACAGCGCCGGTGAGTGTCTGACTGACTCACACGTCCACAACAGGGTCTCTAAAGTCTGTGCTAGTATTCTCTTAGGCATGAAACACAGCAAGCGCCTCGGGCGCCGCGTATCCGCGCGCCCGCCGGTCGGATACGCAGTGCCCGACGCGGCGAGCACGCGCCCGGGCGGCTACGATGACGCCACTTTTTGGCCGACTTCGGAGCCGTCAACATGGTAGCTGGAGTAATCTCAATTGTTATTATGGGGGAAACGACAAAAACAAAGAAAAAAATAGTAAAAGTTGTTCACGAGCGTTTCGAACGCAAAAGGGACGCGCGGATGGCGAGCGCCTGCCGCGTGTTCTGTTTGCGTATTTTGTCAGTACAAACTTTGTTCCGCGCGCTCTCCGCGCACCCGGCGCGCGTTCCGTTTGCGGCGGCTCCTCGGCCACTAGCTATAATTCGTCATATACAATTCTATACAATTTAACGGAGCGCACAGAACGCAGCGCCCCGGACGCGCGCTTCAGGCGCCTGCTATGTTTTGTCCCTTAGCGTATTGGCGTCGGAGTCGGCGCTGGGGCAGCGCCCTGTCTTGCTCTACCGCACTTACACGAATGAGCGAGATAAAGTGATGTCTCGACGGCGAGTTTTGATTCTAACGCGTTAAGAGAATAAAGGGGCTGTTCGTCTATCCTTGTCTAATCATGTAAACAAAATTGTTATCTAAAATTTCACTTTTGTCAAATGACACATAGTTTCCAATGCCATTCGTTGAAGTAACGAACGGTTGTACCATTTGGTCCGGATGATGTCTCATATAGGGGCGAAACGCACGTGGATCGTGTAGTTTTAGTGTTTTGTGGTGGTGGTTTATAGTTAGTCTGTGAGATGTGTCCGTGTGGAACCGGAAGAGGGTGGTTTATTGCATGAAAAAAATATATCGCACCGACGCAGCTATTTTGCGCGTGCACACCACTGGTTTGGCGGAGTAGCTAGCAAGGTAATTTGTACGAGTTTGTCCAAATCAAAGCTGGTAATTTGTTGTAATGTTTGGATAGCAAAAACTGAAGTTTGAGGTTAGAATGTTATTTACTATTTAAGACAAGTAGGGATTAACAAGCACTTGACGTAAGCGAGCGAAAGCAGACGTAAAAATTTGTCGATTGTGAATGTCAAATCCATACATTCTGATGTTTCTATTAGCGTTGACGCTAGCAGAGTGTCACTTTGTCTAGACACACAGATCGTTCTATAGGATCGGTGGGTTACTCACGTATGCTTGTTTGCCACCGATGTGATATAATATAAAAAGGCTGCATGCTCACACGCTGAACTTTGGACAGTACGTTAAAGCTATGTAGAGTAAACTTAAGCTTATATGGTAGATTATTTACCAAGGTGTGTAGGTAATTTTTTACAGGCTAGAAACACTCTGCTTTTCACCTTTCTAGTGGTTACACGCTTGGTTTATAGGTTACGCCGATATCTCTGGGCTGCCAAATAAAATATGTATATAATCGAGCAAGTGTTTGCCGAGTTGCAATTAGAAATACTGTTAACCGGTCTAAAAGTGGCAAAGCAATTTAATGTTTTAATATTTTTTTAAGCGTAACTTACTCCTTAATTTAGATTTTTAGATTCATCCTTCAATATAAGGAAAGTTTACCCTAGTTGAATACAAGATTATTGTTGCAACTTAATTCATTAGGACCAGGAGTACGATTTTTGAATCTCACCGGGTCAATAAAGCTCGCCAAAATGGCCGCTTATCATAGAAATGCGGCCATTTTGGTGAGCTTTAGTCACCTGGTGAGATTAAAAAATTGCATTTGAACCTCACCGGGTAACTAAAGCTCACCAAAATAGCCGTTTTTGATAGAAATTCGACCATTTTGGTGAGCTTTACGTCACCTGGTGAGATTCAAAAATTGCACCCCTGAGGTCGAAAAAGCTAGTTGACGGTTTAGAGATTCACGCTCACGCTTCCTGTATATCGCACCTTTAGAAATAAAGCGACCCATTTCTGAATAATACACGTCCCTTATTAAAAGACATCGTTTTAAATTTCTCAAATGTCATGTTTAGAGTTGGGCCGCTTTCATTCTGAACGTGTGATACGTGTAACAATGTATAACACACGCAAGTAGTAACCACGCGACTAACCGCAGTGAGCCTGTCGGCGGCCGCGCAGGAGGACTCCAGCTCGGAGGCGGAGGGCGAGCGCGGGGCGGCGGGCGCGGGGGACGCGCGCCCGCGCGCCGGCAGCGTCGACGCGCGCAGGATCGGTGAGTCGCGAGGCTGGCGGCCTAGTGCGGGTCGGCGCCGGCAGATGGCATTGTTGTTAATATGGCGGTAGCTACCAACAGATGGCGGTGGTGATAGCGAGTGTTGTCACCGACAGATGGCGCTGTGTAGGTGCCTAGCACGAACTGTCAAAGTCAAAATATCTTTATTAAGATAATTAGGCTTACAGGAAACATGAATTTCAGTAAATTTATCACCCGTTCTGAAAAACCTCTGAAACCTTCTCGACACGCGGAAACTCGTAGCGAAAGTCAGTGCGTCTCCCTCCTACTGGGCTAGTTAGAACGAGACGCAATGAGATTCGTAATGAGTTAGCGTGTGTCGTCCCCGACAGAGGAGGGTGTTGTTTATGTGATGTCAGGCACCTATAGGTGGCGCTGGTATTAGCGCGTGTCGTCACATAAACTTGACAGCGTTAAAAGATTGTGTACCGAAATTAAATAAACCTAGACCTATGCATAATAATGTTTATATATCTTAACATACTATAACACAAAGTCGCTATCCATTCCTGTCTGTCTTTATATCTTTAGCCTATTCCTTCCAAACCACAGAACGGATGTTGATACGGTTTTCACTGCCATTGATATAATGTTTTACACAAGGTTTTTATGTACATTTGTAATTGTACCTGTGCAAAGCCGCGGCGGGTGGCTAGATTCGGATAAATAATATAAGGTTACTTATGTGTGGCGCAGGACGGAGCGGGTCAGAGCGCGACCTGTCGGCAAAGGCGCGCGAGGTGACGGCGCGGCTCGCCGGCGCGCGTCCGCGGCCCCCCGCGCCGCCCGCTGACCCGCAGCGTGAGTACCCGGAGCACGCTGACATTTTGTAACTGCAGCCATGGCCATTTTATAATGATCGCCAACCATGGAAATAGTGTATCAAGGAAGGAGTTTAAAAATGAAAGCGATATTTTAATAGTTGATCTCTTTATTTGATATGGCAGCACAATGTACCGAAAAGAGACGAGTACATAACCCCTTCAATGGACACACATGAAACGTCAAGATTGTTACCTATGGTGTACATTAAGATATAATCTAGGGTTTTCTTATTAATTTACAAATTTTATTACCGTGACGCACACACATGGTAACTATTTTGACAATTGGCTGTGTGCGCTTGACACGTGCTGAGGTTATATACATGCTTTAGTTATTCATCCAAGTCACCAACGCTCATGTGATACGCACTCATCAAACTTTAGAGTGGTTTCGCCAATATCGCGCACTCTCTAATGGATCATATAGGAACAACAGTGATGCGCTGTAACTATCGACTATTTAAATTAAACTTCTGCATTAACCTATCGGGACCCTCTCTCAATTGATTTCCGATCCAGAAGGACCTTGCACAAAGTTCTACCACCCGCAAACTTACTTAATCGTATATTTCTTTAAAATTAAAGGTGCTGGTAGATGTTAAGTGGCATTTCTTGATAATTCTTTTGTCTCTTACAGTGTCGTCGTCGGAGCTGTGCTCCGCGCTGACGGAGCAGCTCACGCGCACCGCGAGCAAGGTGGTGCAGCTGTACCGGAGCCTGCGGCAAGAGCCCGGCGCCGCCGATGATATCAGCGGTGAGCACACGCAGTCTCAGGCATAGACAGACTTACGCACAGCCAGACTCGGCACACGTAGGCTAAGGCACAGACACATAGATAAATACACGCTACATACTTTCACGTATATATAGCGGATACAAAAACATATACAACGATAGAGCCACTCTGTAGCCAGTTACTGGTTCCAGTACGAATGGGGCGGCTCGACCAGGGTAGTGCGGAGCCTGGGAGCGGGATCTAAGCCAGCAATGGATCAGGCGGTGGTCATAACCTACCAAGAAATCGTTTGCTCGCTTCCTGCTATTTAAAAGTCTAACTCAACAGGACTCGAAGCAGCGATACTCGAAACGCAGAAGGTGCTGCGCGGCGCGGTGGCGCAGAACGGGGACGCGCCGAGCAGCCTGTCCTCCACCGAGGGCGAGTACCGGGGGCTCAACGTGGACAGCACGCGGCAGAAGCTGGAGCACCTCGTGTCCAAAGGTACGGTCGCAGAAGTTATACTGAGCGCTAACAGATGGCGTTGATGTCAATGAGATTGGACTGGTTATAAGAAGATTCTTTAGATAGAAGACGTTCTGCTTTCTATGAAGTTCTGTTATCGTCTGAATGCGTCAGCCCTGCGTTCGACGCCGATGCCGTGCCCTGTCTCGCTCGTTAGATGTAGCGTAGGTGAGTCAGACAGCACTGTCTCGACATCGAACGCAGCGCTGGTGAGTTTAGAACCCTCTAGAAGAGACTTACTGTAGACAGTGCGCAGTATTAAAAATATAAATCAGATCAATGGCTCTGACGCGGAAGCATAACAAAACATGCACTTTCAAATTTGAAGAAAAATAAGCTACAGATTTATTTTTAACCATAAACATTTGTCCACAGAATCTAACAACATGTCTCTGATAGAGCAGTATAGCGATATACTGCTCAATATGATGCAGAGTAAGATGGTGAACCAATTCTCCCAAAGTCCCCAGTCCCTCCCGCCGAGAGAGCCCGGGGCGAGCAGCTAGTACACGTAACGCGGACAGCGCCACCTAGCGGCGAGCGGCGGCGCCACGAGGGCCCGTGTTGCTGCGAGTTAACGCCATCTCTTGGTAAATACAGGAACTAAGATGAAACGCGAGCTTTGAACTGTGGCGATTGACCCCCTTATTCATAAACGCTTCCTAAACCTGTGTTAGTTAATATGTATTATGTATTCATGTGTCATTGTGGCGTTTGCCCTTGAATGAAAAGAACAAAAAATATGTCAACCAGAACAGGTGGGTTCGTTTTTATAGATAAGGAGGAAAAGCGATAGCGAGTCGAGTGTTGGTTAGAACTGCTGGTTGATTATTGCAAGGTTCTATGTCATTGTTTTAGTATTGCTCAAATTGGAACCGTGTTGTAAATTGATTATAGTTGACATGCTTTGACGATTTAGATGCGTGTAAATGCATATCTTAATACTACTCTGAATCACTTAATTTGTAACACGTTATCTAAATTAAACAATTACTTTTAATTATTAATTTTAGCGTATTTAATAACGACTACAATGTAATTAACGATTATAAATGTCTGAAAATGCATTTTCGCCCTCCGAACCAGAACTCTTGTAATTTCAGCCAACATGTTCTATACCACCAACACTTTTTTTATTGGATTTGACTCGATAACCTCAAGTAGCCAAATGGCTTGTTGCTCGCCTGTGTCGCTACATGCCACGCCATCTCACGGCGATTATCGGAACTAAGTGAAGTTCAATCGGCCTAGCGATAGGAAAGTGAACGTGACGAGGGAATTAAGTATTGAATTAATTAAATTAAAGTAAAATAAGAAAACTGTTTCAATTCATGTCAACGCCATCTGTCTGTTAGGTATAGAACTAAGACGCTGGTTAAGAGAGCGATACTGGAATTGTAAATGTTAGGAAAAATGAATGGTTTTGTGTAATAAAAGGTTTTTAAGGATATAATACTTTAAAATTCTATATTAAGTGTAAACATGCTTGATATGCTTATTTTTGAGCACTGTAACGTCATCTAGTGGTTTACAACGGAACTAATATGTAAATGTTGAAATCGTCCAAATATTAGGAAAAATGAAAGTTACTAATCAATTAATTCCTTTAATTTGTGTGATTTGATTACTACTAATTCTGTAAGCGGCGTCCATTTTCTATATTTTTTTATTTTAATTGGTTATCAAATCAATGTCAACTTGGTTATTAATTGATCGTATTGACATTTCAATCTGTGTGTGACATTTCGATATTTTTTAGCAGAAATTTCAAGTGTATTTTTTTTACTTTTTTTTGGTCAAATTTATATAATTGCAGTGAAACGAGAATGGACGCTGCCTTTCCATGTGTGTTTCCATAGATGAACGAAACAATAAGTCAAATTCTCATCAAATCAATTATTTATACAAAGTTTTACTTACTTTTTTGCTTTTAGGGCATTTTTTCACTTTCACTACTTTATAATAGCTCGTGAACTAATCCATTTTCAAACCAAGAAATATAATTTGAGGTTGAAATACAAAACCTCGCACATAAGGAAGTTTCTCTCGAGATATGTTCTCCTGGTAGTTCACTAAAGATTAAAAATGACTAAACATGGCTTAAAATGACTTTTAATGAAATAAATTTTGCGGGTGGTAGGACCTTGTGCAAGGTCCCTCCGGATCTCTACCACCATCTTGCTCGCTAATTCTTCCGCTAAGCAGCAGTGCTCGCACTGTTGTGTTCCGGCGTGGAGCAAGACAGCCGGTGTAATTACTGGCACAAGAGGTATTCCATTTTAGCCACGCTGGCACCGCATCTGCAATCTTCTTGGTGTTGCGGGTGTCTTTAGGCGGTGGTATTCACTTACCATCAGGTGATCAACTTGCTGGTTTGCCTTCCTATTTCGTAAAAAAAATGCTTTATTCCTTTGGACTGTATTATGCCCTAAGACAAACGGGTATAGACGAAGGCTCAACGATTTGTCGTATAGTAAAGAACGAACTCTTGTCAATTAAACAAGTTCAAGCTTTTGAGGTTTAACTTAATGTTTTGTTCATCTAGGTATACACGTGACCAATATGTAGATATTTAGTCACGTGAAGGTGTAAGGAACATTGTAAAACTCTGGTTTTATTCTTTGGTAAAATTATTTGTTTTACAAGAGCGGACTAACTTGATGTTTTGGTAAAGCGACTGCGGTCAGCGGCCATCTTGGTTTAAGACTTAGAAATTAACTAGCATATTTTGGCAGTATAAATATTGCTATTATTTAAATGTTTGTAAAATGACACATTTTGGGGAAAATTCGAGAAAAGTAATAGATAACTACATTCCAACATAACGCACGCTTAGAATTAAAGCGATTCAATTCTGAATATGACATTTCCCAAAATTAAACCCTATGTCTTTTAGTTAAGGTGATATTTTGGGACGTGTATAATTCAGAAATGGGTCGCTTTAATTCTAAACGTGCGATAATATCCGATTCTGGCCGTAGTCGCATAAAACTAATCTAGATTAAATTTCCACTAGAAATTATAAAACTAAAAGACAAGACAAACAAATTTTTTTATTAATTGTTATTTATTATTATCTATTATTTTAATTCTAAATTTAAGGACTAACGGATCAAATCAGAGTTAGGGTCTGTCGCCATTTAAAAAAAGTATTTTATGCATTTAAAATTTATCATTCCAATTTTTTAATTGATATTCTAACGAAGCAGTCAGCATTACTTGTGTATTTTAAACCAAAATCTTAATAGAATTCTTTAAGTAATGTTTAATAATGTCAAAACCAACAATTCAAAAGCCTTGGTTTAATAAATACACAGATAATTCGGCGGGTACTACCTAGTGATAATTATGGAATTGCACAAAACAAATCAAGAATCACAATTGTCGACAATAGCGCTCCAAGTGTCGAATAGCGGAACTAAACCATAGACCACTGTTACTTTAAATGTATAAATACCTTCTTTTAATATCCATCGCTCTAAAGTTTACGTACATTCACAGACATAAAGTAACAATTGAAGCCGCAAGTGTATTTTCGAAAGGGATGCGCATAATATGCACCATGAAGTTGATATATCTAACCCTTTCGCGAATAGCGAATTCTCTCAATTCCCTCTTTAATGTGCGATTAAACGAATTCCAACTTTATTAACACGGTCAAAAAGTTTGTATTACTTCATACACCAAAAGGAACTCCCCGCCCGCGCCCGCTAGTCCCGGCGACACGCTAGGGTTGCGCGGCATTCGTTTTAAATTACACTGACACGGCGGGGGCGAGCGAGCGAGCTGTGGAAAGCGACAGCCTACTGCGATTTGCCTATGGCATCGGCAAGGCGGTCGTGCGTACCTACAGCGCGGAGTGCAACCCCCCTGGTACAATGGTGCCGGGAACGTAACTAGTTTAGACCTCCCATCAAAGATGGAGCTGGATGGACTCCGAAAATCATGGATTATTTTTTACTCGTCAGCAGCGAAGTCTAGAAGAAGGGTGAGGGGGGGGATTTTATTTTTCAATTGTACTAAATAAATGAGCGCTCGAAATTAAAAGTACCCATTTAAATTATATTTTATGTACATGTATATCACAGAAACATTGTATCAAGACATTTCAGTATCTCAATGTATGCAGATTGACATTTAAGGAATTACTATAATTTTGAGTGTGTTTTTAAAAACTATACTTGAAGGTTTTAACATTGTAATGCCTAATACTAGATGTCGCTAGCGTACATACAATTTATCAAGACAAAAACGTTATTTGAGGAAATCACGAAATGGAAAATCCATTAATGTTTTTTGGATAATCAATCGTATGCGTTTGTGAATAAAGTGGGATATTCTGAAGTCGTATTTATTCGTGTGCTAGCGACATCTGTGAAGCATAAACTGCACTAAACAAGTAAATTTCAAAGCAAGTTTCAGCATAAACCGGATGCTTGCTTGTCCAAATCACTTGTAAATAGAATCGTATCACCAAAACGAGAACGTTCAATAATTTGTAATATCAACAAAGCTCTCGTTAAAAGGATTTTGCGTCCGATTTATGTACTAGAGCCATTGGGATAATAAAAAGAAGCTATCTGTAGCGAAATTCCAATAGTAAATGTAACTTCATGTGTTCGCATAAGGTTACAATTTGGATAGCACCATTTTATTCTGCGCGGTCGCACGTAGTTTTAATATTTGCATGTGTTTTTAATAAAGTATCAGTCGCGATGTGAAACGGTTCTGTTTTTAGTTTTGTTGGTAGCCGGCGCCATCTTGCGGGAAAAGCTTAACTTAAGTTATACTTTAATAGCTACTGTTCACTAGATGGCGCTAAGTTTTGGTTATTGTTGACGTTGTTTTGAAATTAGTGTTTTTATTTGTTTAATTTCTTTTAACTTGTTTCTTTAATGACAACAGTTCTTAAATTAACGTGACAAAGTTACTTTTAAATTGCTAACCACTGAACCAGTCATCGCCACTGCTCTCCACTAGATGGCGCTCTTCTAAATTAATTGAACAGGTTGTTTCACACTGCGACTGGAGGCTGTGAGTCGGTTAGCCTACAATGCACACTTCAATTGTAACTTTTTTGCAAAGTAATCTAATTAATTATTAACCATTAATTAAGTATCGAGTAACGTCCGTCGGGTGAATGTTATCGTAGTAAATAAGTGTTTTTTTGCAACTTTCGTCACAATTATTAGTGTATCGTAGTGGGCTTACGTGGTGCGTGAATGTTTTGGGACTGGCTTTATATTAAAAATTGAATTTTAATGTTTGAGAAAATCCACCGCTAGATGTCGCTAGTAGAAACTGAAGCGTCGTCTGTCAGCGAGGCAATTAGCAAAGATAAAGGCACATTCGAGATACGTCAAAAACAGCTGTTAGATTCCTTTAAACTCTATAATTTTTTGTCTTATCTCGAATGTAATATGAATCTCGATGAACGTCCGAATTGGGATTGAATTACTGTCATGTTTTTTATTTTAGTTTTACTAGTGACATCTAGTTATAAAGAAGGACGGCTTAAAAGTTGGTTAGTTCTCCTACTCGCCGCATAGCGCTGAGGGGCCGTTTTATCTCCAATTTGAAAAAAAATATGAGCATAGATTTAGCGAAAGTTTATAATTTTTGAAGACATTTCTGATATAAATATCATCATTTCTGACATAAATATTTTTAAATGAAAATAATGAAACTGTAAATATTGACACGACAAATACTCTTTATTGAAAAAAACACTGAAAATAATTAACAAACATTCATAAATAACAATTTTCAAAGTAAACAATTGGTGGTCTTATCGCTTAAAAGCGATCTCTTCCAGGCAACCATATCACATGAGCGACACGAAAAAATTATAATGTTGAGCGGTGCAAGTACATTTTGAAAGTAAAAATAATAGCAGTAAATATCAAAATAAATAAGATAAAATAAAATACATATATTTATTTTATATTGACTTGCGTAAACCAATTTTTAATTGTTTAATGGATAAAATCCTTCATAGTTTGAAAAGGAAAACGGTTTTTTTAATGTCTCAGAAGTCTGATGAAGTATTGAAGATGAATCGCCTTTAACTTAAAAGCCAGGGATGCAATTTTTTTAATCTCACCAGGTGACTAGAGCTCACTAAAATGGCCGAATCTCTATGAAAAACGGCTATTTTGGTGAGCTTTAGTTACCCGGTGAGATTCAAATGCAATTTTTGAATCACACCAGCCCCTCTAGCACACTGGCGTTTATCGCTGACATAAAGCATTCGTCCCTTTCGCATACACTTACTGGTAAGAACGGGATAAATGCTTTATATCATCGATAAAAGCTAGCGTGCTAGGCCCCTTGGTGCTGCAGCTCACCAAAATGGCCACATATCTATGAAAAACGGCCGTTTTGGCGAGCTTTAGTCACCCGGTGAGATTCTAAAATCGCACTCCAGAACGTGAGTAAAATGTAAAAAAATATTATTTAGTTGTCCAGTCGAATTATTAAATTCAAGTTTTAATATGGCCGCCTATTTTACAATGTGTGGTTGAATTGTGTAGATATTTTTTTTATTTAATGTTCAAACGTAATGCCATTTGCGGAAAAGACTAATGTTATATTAATGAATATGATATTATAATTATTATTCAACAATAACGTGGTTTTTGTGCATATACCCTACTTGCGGGCGCCTTTACACATCCGCAATACCAAGGAGATTGCAGATGCGTTGCCAACCCAGAGGGCTAAGATGGAATACATCTTGTGCCAGTAATTGCACCGGCTGTCTTGCTCTCCACGCCGGAACACAACAGCGCAAGCAGCAGTGCTTAGTCGCAGGATTAGCGATTAAGTTGGTGGTAGCGATCCGAACGGAGTTTGCCCAAGGCCCTACCACCCGCAGTACATCTAAATGCTATTTTGTTCTAAGTGAAACTTCTGTACTTGTACTATTATTTATTCTGATTTAGCATCTATTCAACTACATACAGTCATACGATAAAACAGTTATATTGAATTTGAAGTTTTCATTCGCTGCCGTCCTTGGGACAGTCAGGGCACTCACACGGCGGGCAGATCGTCGACGAAGCCGTCGTTGGTTCAGTGACATACCGCTCCGGAGTTATCTGCAACGTGACGTCGAGTGACGTTATAATACGTCAAATAGGTAATGTATATAAAATCTAGGTAAGCTATCTAGCTAGGCTGGGTAATGTACCGCTAAACTACAACGCGACGTCGGTTGACGTTGTTATATGTCAAATAAGTAATGTATAGAACATCTAGGTAAGCTAGCTAGCTAGGCTGAATAGTGCACCGCGAAACTGCAACATGACGTCGAGTGACGTTATAATACGTCAAATAGGTAATGTATAGAACATCTAGGTAAGCTAGCTAGCTAGGCTGAGTAGTGCAACGTTAAACTGCAACGTGACGTCGAGTGACGTTTTAATACGTCAGGGGCCCGAGCACGCTAGCTTTCATCGCTGGCATAAAGCATATGTCTTTTTCTAACCCGGAGTGCGATTTTTGAATCTCACTGGGTGACTAAAGCTCGCCAAAATGGCTGTGTTTCTAAGAAATGCGGCCATTTTGGAGAGGTTTAGTCACCTGGTGAGATTCAATAATTGCATTTGAATCTCACCGGGTAACTAAATCTCATTAAAATAGCCGTTTTTCATAGAGATTCAGCCATTTTGGTGAGCTCTAGTCACCTGCGGCCCTAACATGACAGCCCAGGTTTAGTTTACCCCTCCCTGTGTCTCTGTCTAACTAGTGTCATAAGAAAGGGACGCAGATAGAGATAAACTAAACTTGGCCAGTCATGTTAGGGCCACTGGTGAGATTCAAAAATTGCACCCCAGCGGCCCAGTAACCGTGTGCGAGAGGGACTGGTTAAATTTATTTACCTTTATTTTGGGGAAATGTATGTTTCCATACTTTTTCAGGTTTGGCAGCGGTCCCCTGGTCAGGCATAGGCACTGTAACATTATTTTAAAACGTTTTTTTTTAATTTAAACCCTTGTAACGCCACGTGGAATAGAAAAGTCATTCACATACTAAGCTTTTTAAGGTTAATAGTTGTTGTAGAAACAATGGAAGTCTCCTTTACTTGAACAGTCAAAGAATTGAATTCCCTACCCATTTGGTTGAAATGTCGTCAGACATTCGCAATGCATTAAGGTCGATATGTCAAACTAACGTCTTGCTCTAGTTAGCTCTTATGGCGACAGATTGCTATACGATATTGAACCTTAGGTGGGTTGGAAATTAATTCCTTGACTGTACGAGTCGGTGCGAATAATTAATTAGTGATCTGATCATGAAGATTATGTATAGATATAGTATGTTTGTGTTTTTTGTTGTTGTGCCAGGTAAAAGTGCCCACGGAAGACCAGCGTCGTGGTACAGTCAGCGTCAAATATACCAGAGCGGGCAAGGTGGTCAAAAATATCTGAACACGCCCGAGCGTATTTGACAATAGAGTCGAGTTCAGATATTTTTGACACCTTGCCCGCTCTGGTATATTTGACGCTGACTGTACGTAGCCGTGCCTCGACATATGCTGAGTGGGCAGTATGCAGCAGCAGTATTTTATATTCAATGCATATAAAATAGGAAAGCAAACGAGCAAGCGGGTTACCTGATGGTAAGTGATCACCACTGACAATAGACATCCGCACGGCAAGGATATTGCAGATGCGTTGCCAAACCAGAGGGCTAAGATGGAATACCTCTTGTGCCAGTAATTCCACCGGCTGTCTTGCATTATTTGTAATTAGTTAATTTTACTTACACCGGGCTATTAAAATAGAATAAAAAAATTAATAAAATAATAATCAATTTAAAACACTTTTTAAATATACTTAGTATGTACGTACGATCTGAAAAAGAAAAATAAAAAAAATTACATTTGTATTTAGCAAAAATCTAATAAAATGGTTTATTAAAAATATAAGTTACCGTTGGAGGCTAAAATACGTAAATTGTATAGATTAATATAACTTGTACATTTTTTAAACATGTAGAAATAATTGAAAGTATTTGTATATGCAGAGTTATCCCTTAAAGTGATAAGTTCGCTGTTGTACATCATTGTATCTGTTTTTGTCATTTATGTTTTTTTTACAATAAAGTATTGACATACATACATACAATATGTGGAAAGAGTATTTTATGTAAGTATGTACAATTTAAAAATACTCACATTAGTCTGTTAAGGAAACAAAACATAATTTTAATATTCGAAAGTAATATGTACTTATAGGACAAACTAGAACAAATTACCGTGCCACTCCGAAAACCAGCGTCGTGCATATAAATTGTTCATGCAAAAATCCACCCTCGGCTTCACACAGATCAGCGGAGGAGGGTGGGTTTTCGCACAAAAATTTAAATCTCGCACGGACACAGCTGTTTTGCACGCGGCTACACGACACTGGTTTCGCACATTTTTCGAGCACTGTTTTCGAGAATTTTTTTAATAGGCTATATTTGCATTTTAGGAGTTTCATACAAAACTAAAATGCGTCAATATTTTTGAAACTATTAAGAATATTTAATAAAAAATCAAAACATACAAACCTAGTTCTAGGGCATAATGACAACATACAAAAAAATCATGGCTTTGGGTTAAGGTTTAGAGGGTGGAAAACGTTATCGCCGTTTGTATGGAGAACGCTGGGTTCACACTCCTCTTAATTATTTATTTAATTAACCATTAAGTATTTATTAAGTGGTAACGTGAATTACTTACGCGGAACTGAAATATTTAATTAATAATAAATAAGTTTTATCTTGAAAAATGAGTAAAAAAAAACAGTTTCAAAATCAAAATCAAAAATCAAAATCATTTATTGCAGGATCTGATCCCATAATGTGTTAGTAACAATAATTACTTACAAAACTATGTTAGTGCGCAATTTAAATTAAAATTTAAAATTTAAATTAAAATGTTGTTTATCTTTACTTTGGATGTCAAATAGAAAAAATAATAAAAAGAAATGGAAAAGTCAAATACATAATCATAATTTAAAAATTAAATGAAATTGTATGTCATTAACAAATAAATAATTAAAATTTCAAAACACTAATCATTAAATCACTTCATCAAAATGAAGAGATTTATATAATTGGATCCATACGTGTCTGATAGTTAATTATAATAAAACAAAGGTACTTACAGTATTCTAAGTGCATAAAAAATATAATTAGTTAATATATTTTTAAACTTTCGCGATTTGAACTCATATTTATAACGTTCTCAGGACTTTAACGCGATAAAAATATTTGTTAATTTACATCGACGTTTCGGCCATGTTTCAATGGCCGTGGTCACGGGTAGACTGAAGTGGAGGTCAGGTAAAGTTGAGTTAAATTAACAATATCTTTTTATCGCGTTAAAGTCCCGATAACGTTATAAATAAATATATTTTTATTTTTTATTACTATCAAAACAAAATTAAAATATTTTTATTTTTAATAAATTGGATTAAAGTGTTACTTTATACACACTTAGCCTATTATTAGTTTATTTCCATCTAGTTTCATTTCGTTGATTTGTTGTTTTATTTTATCTATTTATTATAAAAAAGTGATATGATTCAATTAATTAAACCAAGTAGGGTATTGGTAAAATTTCATACTACAGATTTGAAATTTAAGTTTGTATTCTCCACTTACCCATTGCTAAAAATGAATTTATATATTTAAATAAAATATTTAAAATAAGATTTTTAAAAACGGTAAGTAGTCCCGGAGTCTAAGGTTTAGAATATCCGATTGCCATAAAATTCATATTTAATTGTTTTAAATTACAATTTATCATTATTATTATTATATATATGATTAAATTAATGATAATATATTTTTTACATACCTCAGACTAGAAAAGGAGAGAATAAAATAATATCAAAATAAAATCCTTTTTGTTGGTGTTTCAATATAAATATATCAATATAAATGTATATTTGTAATAGTATTTTATGCAACTGCTATATAATGAGAGGCCTTAAAACACGAGTGTGGTTTTATAATAGGATCACACGAGTGTTTTAAGGCCTAATTATATACAGTTGCATACATTACTCTATCTACACACATATCATAACTGCAAAAAATCGTAACAGCAAAAAACCTAAAAAGAATGACAACTAATGGCGGCCATGTATATTAAAAAAGTACTCTGTGATTCGATCTATCCGTCAGGACGAACATTTTTTTTAAACCATAGACGAACGAATGAAGTTGCTATTTTCATGTCACTCGAGATCAAATGTCGTGCGTTTAAATTAAAAAATCATACTGAGTTGACGTTTCGTATCGATAACTGTTTTAATATCTGTGGATACTAGAATAGAGACCAACTTGAATTTTGACAGCTGTTCCAAATTTAAATTCATAACGTCACGAGCAGTCACGAGATATCGGTAATGTGATGACGAGGTGATGACCAATAAAGCGTCAATAAAGAACAGATTTACCTACTACCACAGACAAGAAAATTCTTATAATAACATTGGTTGTAATAATGCTGGTCATTTCCTAGGGTTTTTGAACGCGTTATTTAGCCTTTATGATATGTGTGTAGATAAATGTATATTTGTGAGCTGAAAGCAATACCATTAACAAAATGTTACTATACAGTAGGCGAATTTGTGAATGACACGGAACTTAAATAATGAAATAAAACTAAAGTGCATTTGAACTAAACAAATGATGTAGTCCTGTTTATTGAAATATGTTATGTAATTTAATTTTAATGTGATTTGATTTAATTGATTGAACTTAATTTGACCAAATCGAAATCAATCTCAGTCTAACTTTTGACTTCGCTTCTAATTTTAAGCTTAAGAATATTGAACTCGTAATTCAAATTGAGTCTGACTAAACCAAAATTTCATTTACTTCATGTGACATAATTTTTGACATTTTGCAATTTAATAGAAATTCTGGAATGACATGAAATTTAATGTCTGACATAAATACCAAATTAATATATTTTATATGTTAAATATTATTAATGTTCAAATATTTTATGTACACGGAGCATGCACTAGCGAAAATTGCACCGCCTGCCAGGGTTTCATGTACAGTCAGCGTCAAATATACCAGAGCGGGCAAGGTGGTCAAAAATATCTGAACACGCCCGAGCGTATTTGACAATAGAGTCGAGTTCAGATATTTTTGACACCTTGCCCGCTCTGGTATAATTGACGCTGACTGTACCGACCAACTACCAACCACTAACACTTTATGTAATGATCATGACAGCAATAATCGAACATGAATATGAATATTTGTGTGTGTATGGGTTCCAATGGCCTAAGCCAACTTTTTATGGACAAAAGGGCGTTTTACTGTTTACAGGTATTTTTATTCTTTTTTATACGATCCTGTACCGTACCAATTAGTTTTTCTCTTAACTTGATACTTGCAGTGCCGGTTTTAGCACTACCAGCGTCCTGGGCGAGATTTATACGGCGCACCTAACTGCAATTCAAACCCATATGAAAAAAAGGCGCCTGCGGTGGCCCTTTAAATCCGGCGCCCTGGGCGGTCGCCCAACCGCGCCCCCCCCCTAACGCCGCTACTGGATACTTGAGTGATTACAAATGCCTTAGGCATTAAGTCCGCCATGTGTACATTAATGTATTGTGTTGCGTAACAGAAACAAATAATATTTATAAAATAACTTACTACAACTTCCTGAAAATCAATAAATTTAAGTGTTAGATAAATTTAGATGGTTATAGACCTTGTAATGATAATAAACTTTCGATTATTATTTCTGCAGTCTTTTATTGTTTTATATTTATTTACTTTAATTTATTTAACAAAATATTTACACTACTTCGATTGATATATTTTTGTTCATTTTTGTTCATGCATCATTAAAAATATATTTAAATAAAATAAGCATGTACAACATTTTTACTAAGGACTTTGAGGACATTTTAATAAAAACATAGGCCTATGTTCAACTGTAAATTAGCATTTATAAGTAATTAACTAATACATTTAAAAAATCTAAACTAGACATAGACATATAAAATTTAAACTAATCATCGTCATCATCATCATCTCAGCCACAAGAAGTCCACTGTTGAACATAGGCCTCCTCCATGGATTTCCAAAGCGACCGGTTAGGAGCGGCATGCAACCAGCGCCTTCCTGCCACCTGTATGAGGTCATCGGATCTTGTGGCTGGTCGTCCTACGCTGCGCTTAAACTAATACTATAACTAGGGAAATTGAAACTAGGTGAGGTCCCCCAGGTCTGATCCTTGCCCCGTGATGCTGGCTGCATTTCCCCTCTGGATTGATATACCAATCCGGTGAGCAAGAAACGAGCCAGCTGCTCTAGGGTCCCCAGTGGCTGAATGTATTTTTTTTTGTAAAAAGCCGAAATGTTCAATTTTCAACTTACCAACATCTGCAACAAAAAATGCAAAGGTTTCATCACACGTATGAGGATTAAGTAATTTAATATGAAGGAAGAGTGCATGTGATATAGTTACAGGGGATATTTTAAGCTTTATAATATTGTACTCGAAATATAACATTTTTAAACAAACTTTAGCCATTGATGTTCAATTATTCTGTCAGGATTAAAAAAACATTTGATTCTTTACGAAAATTGACCCAATCTTTTTTCGTTAAAAATTTCATCCGTTTTTTTGTGATTAGGGCCCAATTTCATTAACGCGACAGGTGACGGTGACAATTCGATATACATTTTTTTTATTCAACATAGGAAGGCAAACAAACAAGTGGGTCACCTGATGGTAAGTGATCACCACCGCCTATAGACACCTGCAACAACAAAGAGAGTGCAGATGCGTTGCCAACCCAGAGGGCTAAGATGGAATACCTCTTGTGCCAGTAATTACACCGGCTGTCTTGCTCTCCACGCCGGAACACAACAGTGCAAGCACTGCTGCTTAGCGGCAGGATTAGCTAACAGGATGGTGGTAGCGATCCGGACGGACCTTGCACAAGGTCCTACCACCCGCAAGATACTTACCCACTATGATGTTAAGTCTGTAAGTTTGTAGCGTTACTTGTCGAGACAGTAAAGTACGGCGAATTGTCACTGTCACCTGTCGCCTGTCGCGTTCATGAAACGCGGCCCTGAATGTTTGAAGTCGTAGTCCTCGAGAGAGGTATGGGCGACTAAGATTGCTTAGCAATTACAATTTTTTGAGTATTTCCAATCGACTAGCGATATTTTATGATTCATTTAATTGTTCTGTAAATGTGAATAAAATAAGTTATGTTGTAAATTTCGTTTTTGGAAGTGAGTTAAAATTGACCGGCAAGATTTGAACTAAACAGGCCAATAAAAGAATGAAGCCTTATAACAATTGTAAAAATCCATTAACTTTTGCTAAAATTGCATCATATTTTTAGACACAAAGAAAAAAAAGGCAAAGATATAGCAAACTTTTCATCAAAATTTATATATTTTCATTCGTGATTAATTGTAGTACTTTGTGTGACTTTAAAATATGTATTATCTTTGAAATAAGAGCTTGAATATTTCTCTTAAAACATAACCCTTCCTTTTGGCTTTGCCGTAGTCGGGTAAAAAAAAAGATACTTACACCGCCATTCTGCGTTAAGAAAAGAAGGATAAAATCATTATTAAAATAATAAAAGTAACCATTTTTTTAATTTTAATTTATTTATGCAATCAAGTTAAAAATAATAAGAAAAGTTTCATTTGCTTACTGCGAGCTAAAAAAAAGTTTTTTAATTCATGTGATTATTTTTCCCTTTCAATAACTTGTGATTAAAAAAAATTGTGTTAAATATTACTAAAAAATATATTACCGTGAACTAGAAATTAAGATACGGTTTTAAAAATTAATAGTTGAAAAATTTATTTTATAGGATATTTTTTTAAATATTAAAATATTTTGTATTTGTATTTTATTATTCGAATTCCACTCACTTTCAACTGTAAAAAAAAATTTTTGTTAAGTATTTTGTTTTTGTCATTATCTAGATTATTTTTTACATTATAGCAACTTAAAAAATTATAAACCAGTCCGACCGCGGAATTTAGCAAAAAATCTTGGATTTAAACACAAATATATTTTTTTAAAAAGGTCTAGAGTAAAGATGCTTGTGTATTTATTTTATTATATTTATTTTTAAATTTCGATTTGTTTTCAAAAGAGAAGAAAAAAAAAGATAAACTGCTGAGTTTCTTGCGGCGTTTCTTCTCAGCAGATTCTTCCATTTTCCGAAGCGCTAGTAGATTCAGACATGTAAAAGAGCCTATATGGCCTACTTGCAAAATAAATTTTTCATTTTCATTTTCATTTTCATTTTCGAGAAAAATTTATACATAGATTATTAATATCTCTTGTAGTATTTGATATTCAAAGTCCTAAATTTGCTATGCGTTTGCACTCCGATTTTTTCTCAGTTTGGTTGAAAGCGTTAGTTAAAAGGATTTTTTTTTAATTAAACGTTTTTCGTATCAATTTATACGGCCGGATAGCCTAGTGGTTAGCGACCCTGACTATGAAGCTTGAGGTACCGGGTTCGATTCCCGGGATGGGGCAAATGTTTGTATGATGAATACGAATGTTTGTGCCCGAGTCGTGGATGTTATATGTATTTAAGTATATATTTATCTATATAAGTATGTATATCCGTTGTCTAGTACCCATAACACAAGAAGCTTCAGTTGCTTACTTAGGGAACTAGGTCAATTGGTGTTAATTGTCCCAAGATTTTTTTTTTATTACTATTAAAATTAGAGATAGTTTTACACTTAGATACAAATGCGTGGATAAGAAGGAATTAAGAAATAGTATTTGGCATGTCAGTTGGCTAGTGATCTAGCTAATAAATTTCGAAAGCAAGCAAGTAGGTATCGATTTGTGGATTTACCAAACACATATTTTTTTAATATTATAAAACACACATACACCAAGTATTTTTTAATAAAAATATTGTAATTGCAATATTTACAACATTTATTTTTTCTATTTTTGCGACGCCAAAATTTTCTAATTGTATAGTATTAAAATACCCGGCCAAGTGCGAGTCGGACTAGCGCACCAAGGGTTGCGTCATCAACAACATCTAGTATAGCATTTTTACTTTCTATGACCAAAACAGTTTTTTTTGTGTGTAGTAACTACAAATTCACGGTTTTCGGATTTATTATTTCATTTGTGCTGTGAGACCTTGCTTCTTGCGAAATTTCACAGTTCTAGGTCAACGGGAAGTACCCCATAGGTTTTTGAGTGCATACGCAAGGCACGGAATGTTGGAGGTTCGGCTGATGTTGCAGGTTCGAACCCTGCCATTACTCTAATTTTTCTTTGTGTTGTCATTCATTATATAGCATTTTAAATTTAATTTAAATGTAAAAAAAAAACAAAAAGCAAAATCGAAAAAATTTAAAATTAAATAATTTCGATTACAATAATTTAACAACAAATGGCGTCATCTCTCGTCAGCTAACGGGCATTCATAAATTACCAAGTTGAATGAGATAACTTGATTAAGTTTCTCATAGATGACACCGAGGGTAGTTTACCCAAAGAAAAAATATCAATAATGTTATGACCGTAAAGACGAAACACAAAAATGAACGACGAAACGAAAAATTCGCAGGGTATGGCAGCGGTAATGTGGCGGACTCTAGAATACGCAAGGCACGGAATGCTGATGTTGCAGGTTCGAACCCTGCCATTACCCTAATTTTTCTTTGTGTTGTCATTCATTATATAGCATTTTAAGTTTTTGAGTGCCTTGAATGCGGCAATAAACGGCCGTATCTTTTGATTCCATTGATTGAAGTTTGATTTTTTCACGGCTCTAAGGGACTGCAGACCTGAGTATTTGATATTAATTTTAACTTATTACCTCCACGCGTTCTTGAGAAAAATAATATTTAGCTGAAATATACTTAAACATACATATTATTAAACAGCGATTATACAATTAACAGACTTGCGTCAAGCTTCATGCCTATTTGTATGAAATGACAGTGTGCTGACGTTACTCTCCAATTATATTCTAATCGCGGTTTGATTAAACATAACCCTCTCTTCTAACGGCAGTCGGGTAAAAATTACTCTATTAATTATTCTTTTAATTTTAAAAATAAAATGTAATTCTATTTTATTTGTATGTATTGTTCATATATATTTATTTGTCGGTATTTACAAATATTTACACTTAAAATAAATGCATATAGTAAAATTAAAGAGAAACCTTAACTAAAATACAATTTATACACAAAATATACAATTAATAAGTAATATAACTTACTCTCACCTGAAAAAGCATTCGTTATTGTTATTAATATGTTTAAAAATAAATTTGATGTGGAAATTAATCTCATTAAATATTTAAAACAGTTCTTAATAAGTAAGTGTACTTACTATTTCCTGAAAATTTATTTAATTTAGTCATAATCATGTTTATGTATATAAATATTATTTATACTTTTCATGCAATATTCAACTTACAGTCAGCTGAAAAAAAAAAATATTTTGTAATAAAATACAAAAAAAGTTATCAACTTAAGTTATTACATATTAATGTATGAGACACTTACCGGCTCCTAAATAAAATAGAAGTTTTATTATAAAATTGACTTTAAAATAAATAAATTAATAAAAATGGGAATAATACTTACGCCCTTTTACTGAAAGTAAGGAAAGTGTTTTCAGTCGCTTCATTCAATTTCGTATCCCCTAGTTTCACCGACAAACGTTTCGCCGAATATATCATATCGCAAAATTTTCATTCCATCGACACTGGCCGTTTCTAGCTGAAACCGAGAACTTTTCAGGATATCTCATATTAAGTAAGGGTAGTGTGTCTAGAAAATAATAGAAAATATCCTTGCGGCATATACCATTCGATGAAATGAAATTCGGTGAAGTGATGATTCGATGATTCATTTCATTTGTCAATAATTCAAGGGTAAACCATTAAATTTACTACGTTTGTTGGAGAGATTTGATCCTTATGATTGACCTTATTGAACGATGCCATTAATAATAATAATCCCTATGGCGCGGGCAGGAACAGCACCCGCCCGGTGTACTCATTATATTTCATTAAATTGTCTAAAGGGCCTCTACGTGTTGGCTTCGGCTCCGCACACGCCTCCCAAAGGTCCGAGACACTATTGTCCAATGGGCAAGACATACATAATAATAATATCTTGGGACAATTTACACCAATTGCCCTAGTCCCAAACTAAGCAAAGCTTGTACTATGGGTACTAGATAACGGATAAACATACTTATATAGATAAATACATACTTAAATACAAATGACATCCATGACTCATTAAAGTACGGGGGCTATTTTTTTATGAAGATTTTAACCGTTAATTAAGAGTTTAACTTACGTATGAATGAATTTATTAATAAATATATAATGAAATCTCTCTGTAGCCCTAATCTGAATTAAAATATTTCAACTTTGACTAGACATTGACTTTGATTTATTTATTTCATTAATTAAGAGGTTGAGCTCGGTGTTTCTAAGATGGTTGTCTAAATTTTTATAATATAAATAATTGACTCTGGTACTTTGATAACTTTTAACAAAACTTTTCTACTTTAACTGGGGAACACTTAAAAGAATAAAAGTCAATATTATGTGTATTTTTTTTACTTACTTGTTTCACAGGTACGTTGAACATGAAAAATAAATAAAAACAATTAGTTTACTGTTATTGACTACGAAAACCTTTAATAAATGTATGATTATCACTAAGTTATATTGTATTATAATATATTTTAATGAAGAAAACTTACGTAAATATTCTATTTAAATAAAAATAAGTTAAATTCAATTATTAAAAAGTATATATTAATGCATTGTACTAGAACACTCTCTAATTTCAAATTACTTACAGTTCGCTAAACAATAAAAAAACGATTTATATTTTATTCTTTTTAATGGTTTAAATACTTTAAATGTTTGATTCAAATAAATAATTTTAATATTTTAAATTGTGTACTTACTATATTCTAATGAAAAAAAAGTTTTGTAGTTCTTTAATATATTTTATTTTATTGAAATATGATATATTTATAAAATAATAAATTAAAATAAATACTTCATCTTAAATACCTCAGGCTGTAAACAAATGTTTTTGCAAGTTATTCAGTAATCAGCAATTCTTAATAATTAAAGAACCGTAAAAGTTTTATAAACGTACCGTTTCACTATCAGGCTGAAACATTATCAAAAACAATTAATGATAAAATCTTATTTTATTCATCATTTTGTTAAAAATTGTATGGATACATGGTAATTGTATGGTATTGTATGTTGTAATTGTATTGTAAGATTAATTAACTAATTTAAAAAAATTAGTGCCATTCTCGTACAAGTTATCATGCAAAACCCCACCCTCCTCCGCTTCCACACGAAAAAAACATATATCACACAGACTCAACTACACACCACCACCACTAAACACTAAAAAACACGATCGACGCGTTTAGTGTTTAGTGGTGGTGGTGTGTAGTTGAGTCTGTGTGATATATGTAGTTTCGTGCGGAAGCGGAGGAGGGTGGGGTTTTGCATGAACATATATATATGCAGCTAACTTGCAGGAGTAGGGCACTGGTTTCGCGGAGTAAAAAGGTAATTTGTTCCAGTTTGTTGAATAGATAACATTTGATATACAAAAATACATGTAATTTGATAGTTATCATTATTTCGCTGACGATTCTTCTAAATAATTTATAAACAGGGTATAAATAAATGTTTTGAAGTGTATTTTCTTTATTTATTTAACTAAATGAGTTTCTAAATACTTACGCTCAGCTATAAAATTATATGTAAAAAAAAAATTGTTAATTTTCGTATTAATTTCGTAGGGTACTTCAATAAGCAAGCAAGAAAATACGAAGGATATTTACCGTTAGCTGAAAAAAATATTTCGTTTTTTAAATACTTTGGACTGTATTATTATTATTTATTTATCAAATATACAACGAAAAACTTAATTCTATGTGTAGTTTATTAAAGACTAGCGCCCCGCCCCGGCTTCGCACGGGTACAATCAATTTTAAGACTCATTTTTCTACACCTTCGGTTACATTGTTCAAATTTTACCAAGGATCCCTAATTTTTTTCAAAATGACATGTAGCCTATGTCAAATTGGAAGAATGTAGCATTCTATTGGTGAAAGAATTTTTTAAATCGGCCCAGTACTTTTTGAGCCTATTCATTACAAACATACAAACATACAAAAATAGGTACAAATCTTTCCTCTTTATAATATTAGTGTAGAAGACGGTTATATCACACACACATTTGTTTATCTAATACACTTACATTTGCTTCGGCTTTGTTCGCTTCCTGTTGACAAAATATGCCGACAAATTGGTTAAGTTTTATTTTTATTCCTCAACTAGTAGTCCGCGTCAAATGAGTAGCCTATGTCCGTCAGGGATGTGTAGCTTTCTATTGGTGAAAGAATATTTGGAATCGGTTCAGTAGTTCCAGAGATTACCCCCCACATACAAATAAAAAAAACTTTACAACTAGTTTAAAATTTTCAGTACGTAGAATTAAATCTTGACATGTCATACTGTTATGATCAAAATATAAAATCGCATAAATAAATAAAATAAATAAATATCTTGGGACAATTAACACCAATTGAACGGATGGATGAAAGGCGATTATGTAAGAAAATTTATAAGGGTGATGTAACTGGGCGAGTTGGTAGAGGGCGGCCTCGGCGTACGTTCGTTGACCAAATAAGCGACGTCCTAAAGACAGGCGGAATTAGAAGTACCCGTACCGCCGAGCGTGTATGAAGAGAGGAATGTGTGTGGAGGAAGCGAGGGAAGTATGCCGGGACCGGAGCAAATGGCGTTCTGTGGTCTCTGCCTACCCCAAAGGGAAACAGGCGTGAGCTTATAATAATAATAATTAACACCAATTGACTTATTCCCAAAGTAAGCAACTAAACCTGCTTGTGTTATGGTACTAGACAACGGATATACATACTTATATAGATAAATATATACTTAAATACATATAACAACCACGACGCGGTCACAAACTTTCGTATTCATCATACAAACATTTGCCCCTCCCGGGAATCGAAACCGGTACCTCAAGCTTCATGGTCAGGGTCACTAACCACTAGGCTATCCGGCCGTCTAAATAAATGAAAATGAGAAATGAGAAAGACCCGACCCAGCTTCGTTCGGGTACCATCAGAATCTATTAGGATAGGTTTTAATGTACAAAACCATAAAAACCATAGATAGAATCATAACCATAAACAACCAACCAACCATACCAACCATAGATTAAAATGCTATGCAATGACAACACAAAGAAAAAATCCTAATAAATCTGTAATAGATTCTCGAAACAACAGTGGAAACCGAATCAAAATCCGTTGCGTGGTTTAGAAGAAGAAGACAATCAAACATACACTATGAGGATTTAAGACAGAGAGGAACGGATAGCGGCTTTACTTTATGCTATGAAAAGATAAAAAGATACATACAGTAGTAGTCTTGACGCTTGGCATTGCGTTGTTTCCACGAGGTATCTGTCCTCCCGGGGTGGGTTCCCCTCCTGGGCTAGTTTCCCCTCCTGGGGTTGTTTCTCCTACTGGGGTTGTCTCCCCTCCTGGGGTTGTCTCCCCTTCTGGGCTAGTTTCCCCTCCAGGGGTTGTTTCCCCTCCTGGGGTAGTCTCCCCTCCTTGGGATGTCTCCCCTCCTGGGGTTGTCTCCCCTTCTGGGGTAGTTTCCCCTTCGGGAGTAGTGTCCCCCTCTGCTGGTGTAGTTTCTTCTTGTCGTCGCTATTTATGAAATAAATCATAAATTCAAAATATTTTTATCCAGTTAACTAAGCTAGTACAGAACTGACCTTACTCAGCTGTTTGTTTATATTGTGATCGCGGTAGTGAGCTAACTAAACCCAGTAGTTGTTTAAATAGTGGTCGCAGTACAGAGCTAACCTAACTCAGCAGTTTGTTTAAATTGTGGTCGCAGTAGTGAGCTAACCTAACTCAGCAGTTTGTTTTAATTGTGGTGGCAGTACAGAGCTAAACTAACTCAGTAGCTTGTTTAAATTATGGTCGCAGTAGTGAGCTAACCTAACTCAATAGCTTGTTTAAATTGTGCACGCAGTACACAGCTAACCTAACTCAGTAGCTTGTTTAAATTGTGGTCGCAGTAGTGAGCTAACCTAACTCAATAGCTTGTTTAAATTGTGCACGCAGTACACAGCTAACCTAATTCAGTAGCTTGTTTAAATTGTGGTCGCAGTACACAGCTTACCTAACTAGCAGCTTGTTTAAATTGTGGTCGCAGTACAAAGCTAACCTAACTAGCAGCTTGTTTAAATTATGGTCGCAGTAGTGAGCTAACCTAACTCAGCAATTTATTTAAATTGTGGTCGCAGTACAGAGCTAACCTAACTCACTAAGGTAACGGCGCCTATTACCGGGGGTATCAAAATCGACGACCATCACCGCGGCGTTTTCAAATACGTATTTTATAAGCAAACTGATTGATATCTTTAAAAAAAAATATTTCACGAACGAAGCTTATTTACTTGACTAACGGTGCTATTAGCGCTAGTGTGTGTAAATAAAACAAAGAGCTTGTAATTTGTCCGTTTCCGCAACGCCAGCGCAGGAACAGGTCGTACCATACTAATGCGTGATGCCACATGTAGGTGAACTGGAATCGTATTTAGTATTTTACGTAATGGTTATGGCAATTGAACTAATGTTATGGTTTTTGAATGGTTGTTTGTAATTTTCTGCACGAGTTCTGAGTACTCTTTATATATTTTTTGGCCTGAAAATACGTTTAAAATGAAAAATAAAATACAGCGGTGATAGGCACTATTTTTTGCTGGTTCTATTACCATGGTATACCACGGTAATAGTTAAAGTTGTGATTTTGGTTCTTTAAGCTTTAATTTGGGTATGTGTGACCGGTTAGTTAAGTTCTTACAGTTATTCCAATCTTGATCTAGTCACGCTAATAAAGAACCATTTCCGTGGTATAAAATGTATTCAACAAACCCTTAATTTTTAACAAAAACTTCATTACTGATTTTGTAGTTTCTATAGAAACCCTTATTTTGTCAAGTTGTTTAAATATTGAAATAAAATGATATACTTACTGACCAGTTATGTAATTTTGGTTTTATACCAAGGTTGTAATTTTTATTTTTCATTTGAAATGAAAATACAACTGTATGTTATTGTTCTTATGGGTCGGAATTAGGTTTTATAACACTCCAAATTAAGCCTATAACCGATGCTTAGATCACATAATCCTCGGTATTAGAATGTATGGGAATCTATTGCCGATCCATTTAATTTTTGTTTGGGTCGGAGATAGGCTTTTAAAAAAGTGTCTATTATCGAGTGACATTTCAGTCTTTTATTAAAATAAATCGCATTTAGGGTACCGTTAGTACAGTATATTTCATAAAATTGAGACTTACTTATCAGTTGGAATCTTTTCCATTTGTACTGATCCATAAAGGAGATTAGTAGGTAGACACATTATGTAGTTGTCATAAGTTGTATATGTTTAACGTTTTATTTACTTTCCCTTAAAAAACTTAATGTACAGCAATAATGTACAGAACCAAAACCATATTTTTTTGAACCCTCGTTAAATAGTTCCGAATCGTAACATGAGTCTGAATCCTAATACCGATGGTAGAAAATTACTGCTTTGTATACCGTCGGTAATGGAAGCTCAATTTGCGGTAATAGAATCACAGCCTAGCCCTTACCACGGTAATAGAAGAATTAGGTATTTTGGTTTCAATAATTATTTTATCAAATAAGAATAAGTAAAATGAGTAAAAAAAGATACTACGCTGAAAGTTCAATAAACACTCTTAAATAAAAAAAATATTCTCGGTCGTTAAGTAGCTTTGATACTCTTAATTTTTTGGACTTGTTTGAAAACATCCTTAAGTACCACGGTAATAGGCGCCGTTACCTTAGCTTGTTTAAATTGCTGTCGCAGTACAGAGCTATCGTAACTAGCCTTAGACAATTTAGCCACTGGACGTCGCAAGGCACGCATTCCCCTCTGCCAATGCATATGTCCTAAAACCGTGATTAAAATCATAACGGTTTATAAAAACCAGTTCGCCGCGATATCGTGTGTCATTTTGCTTTAGTCCGTATCGCGAAAGCGATCTCTGCAAAAATGGTTAATCGTGCTGTATTTACCTTCAAACGGCTATCAAAAACTTCAAATTTCACTAAAGACGGATTTTTTTATCACACGTAAATAATTTTCTTCACAATTAATTTATTATTTACAACACCAAAAACATTTTAAATGAATAAGCTTTTTGACAGACATAACGTAAACATTTCAAAAATTGACATCATGGCATTCGTGGCAGTGTTGCCGACAGCATGTTGTGATTTTATTCGGATATCTCATCTGGAGACTTCCGATACTGCTTACAGTTTTCAGATTTTTCCTTTTGAGGTAAGGAACTCTGAAAATATAGTACACTAGCAAACCGGGACTATAAAGTGTAATTCCAGGGCACGGGACAAGACACGTAATTCCAGGACAATCCCGAATTTCCCAGCCATCGGGCAACACTAGACCCGTCTCCCCCGCTAAAATTGGCAGAAAAAATTGTTAGGTGATAATACGGCTTGGCATCTCAATGTTAAATACTCAAAGTAACTAGCAGCTTGTTTAAATTGTGGTCGCAGTACAGCTTTGAGTATTTCAGTACAGAGCTAACTTAACTCAGCATTTTGTTTAAATTGTGCACGCAGTACAGAGCAAACGTAACTAGCAGCTTGTTTAAATTGTGGTCGCAGTACACAGCTAACCTAACACAGTAGTTTATTTAAATTGCGGTCGCAGTACAGAGCTAACGTAACTAGCAGCTTGTTTAAATTGTGGTCGCAGTACAGAGCTAACCTAACTCGGCATTTTGTTTAAATTGTGGTCGCGGTAGTGAGCTAACCTAACTCAGTAGCTTGTTTAAATTGTGCACGCAGTACAGAGCTAACGTAAAAAGCAGCTTGTTTAAATTGCTGTCGCAGTACAGAGCTAACGTAACTAGCAGCCTGTTTAAATTGTGGTCGCAGTACAGAGCTAACCTAACTCGGCATTTTGTTTAAATTGTGGTCGCGGTAGTGAGCTAACCTAACTTAGTAGCTTGTTTAAATTGTGCACGCAGTACAGAGCTAACGTAACTAGCAGCTTGTTTAAAGTGTGATCGCAGTACAGAGCTAACCTAACTCGGCATTTTGTTTAAATTGTGATCGCAGTAGTGAGCTAACCAAATTAAGCAGCTTGTTTAAATTGTGGTCGCAATACAGAGCTAACCTAACTAGCAGATTGTTTAAATTGTGGTCGCCGTAGTGAGCTAACCTAACTAGCAGCTTGTTTAAATTGTGGTCGCAGTAGTGAGCTAACCTAACTAAGCGGCTTGTTTAAATTGTGCACGCAGTACACAGCTAACCTAATTCAGTAGCTTGTTTAAATTGTGGTCGCAGTACACAGCTTACCTAACTAGCAGCTTGTTTAAATTGTGGTCGCAGTACAAAGCTAACCTAACTAGCAGCTTGTTTAAATTATGGTCGCAGTAGTGAGCTAACCTAACTCAGCAATTTATTTAAATTGTGGTCGCAGTACAGAGCTAACCTAACTCACTAGCTTGTTTAAATTGCTGTCGCAGTACAGAGCTATCGTAACTAGCAGCTTGTTTAAATTGCTGTCGCAGTACAGAGCTAACGTAACTAGCAGCCTGTTTAAATTGTGGTCGCAGTACAGAGCTAACCTAACTCGGCATTTTGTTTAAATTGTGGTCGCGGTAGTGAGCTAACCTAACTTAGTAGCTTGTTTAAATTGTGCACGCAGTACAGAGCTAACGTAACTAGCAGCTTGTTTAAAGTGTGGTCGCAGTACAGAGCTAACCTAACTCGGCATTTTGTTTAAATTGTGATCGCAGTAGTGAGCTAACCAAATTAAGCAGCTTGTTTAAATTGTGGTCGCAATACAGAGCTAACCTGACTAGCAGATTGTTTAAATTGTGGTCGCCGTAGTGAGCTAACCTAACTAGCAGCTTGTTTAAATTGTGGTCGCAGTAGTGAGCTAACCTAACTAAGCGGCTTGTTTAAATTGTGGTTGCAGTAGTGAGCTAACCTAACTAGCAGCTTGTGTAAATTGTGGTCGCAATACAGAGCTAACCTAACTAGCAGATTGTTTAAGTTATGGTCGCAGTACACAGCTAACCTAACTCAGCAGTTTGTTTAAATAGTGATCGCAGTAGTGAGCTAACCTAACTAAGCGGTTTGTTTAAATTGTGGTCGCAGTACAGAGCTAACCTAACACAGTAGTTTATTTAAATTGTGGTCGCAGTACAGAGCTAACCTAACTCACTAGCTTGTTTAAATTGCTGTCGCAGTACAGAGCTAACTCAACCCAGCAGTTTGTTTAAATTGCGGTCGCAGTAGAGAGCTAACCTAACTAGCAGCTTGTTTATATTGTGGTCGCAGTACACAGCTAACCTAACTCAGCAGTTTGTTTAAATTGTGATCGCAGTAGTGAGCTAACCTAACTATCAGCTTGTTTAAATTGTGGTCGCAGTACAGAGCTAACCTAACTCGGCATTTTGTTTAAATTGTGGTCACGGTAGTGAGCTAACCTAACTAGCAGCTTGTTTTAATTGTGGTCGCAGTAGTGAGCTAACCTAACTAGCAGCTTGTTTAAATTGTGGTCGCAGTAGTGAGCTAACCTAACTAAGCGGCTTGTTTAAATTGTGGTCGCAGTAGTGAGCTAACCTAACTATCAGCTTGTTTAAATTGTGGTCGTTGTACAGAGCTAACCTAACTCGGCATTTTGTTTAAATTGTGGTCGCGGTAGTGAGCTAACCTAACTAGCAGCTTGTTTAAATTGTGGTCGCAGTTCAGAGCTAACCTAACTCAGCAGTTTGTTTAAATTGCGATCGCAGTACAGAGCTAACTCAACCCAGCAGTTTGTTTAAATTGCGGTCGCAGTAGAGAGCTAACCTAACTAGCAGCTTGTTTATATTGTGGTCGCAGTACACAGCTAACCTAACTCAGCAGTTTGTTTAAATTGTGATCGCAGTAGTGAGCTAACCTAACTATCAGCTTGTTTAAATTGTGGTCGCAGTACAGAGCTAACCTAACTCGGCATTTTGTTTAAATTGTGGTCGCGGTAGTGAGCTAACCTAACTAGCAGCTTGTTTTAATTGTGGTCGCAGTAGTGAGCTAACCTAACTAGCAGCTTGTTTAAATTGTGGTCGCAGTAGTGAGCTAACCTAACTAAGCGGCTTGTTTAAATTGTGGTCACAGTAGTGAGCTAACCTAACTAGCAGATTGTTTAAATTGTGGTCGCAGTAGTGAGCTAACCTAACTAAGCGGCTTGTTTAAATTGTGGTCGCAGTAGTGAGCTAACCTAACTAAGCGGCTTGTTTAAATTGTGGTCGCAGTACAGAGCTAACCTAACCCAGCAGTTTGTTTAAATTGTGGTCGCAGTACAGAGTTAACCTAACTCAGCAGTTTGTTTTAATTGCGATCGCAGTACAGTGCTAACCTAACTCAGCAGTTTGTTTAAATTGCGATCGCAGTACAGAGCTAACCTAACCCAGCAGTTTGTTTAAATTGCGGTCGCAGTAGAGAGCTAACCTAACTAGCAACTTGTTTATATTGTGGTCGCAGTAGAGAGCTAACCTAACTAGCAACTTGTTTATATTGTGGTCGCAGTTCAGAGCTAACCTAACTCAGCAGTTTGTTTAAATTGCGATCGCAGTACAGAGCTAACTCAACCTAACAGTTTGTTTAAATTGCGGTCGCAGTAGAGAGCTAACCTAACTAGCAGCTTGTTTATATTGTGGTCGCAGTACAGAGCTAACCTAACCCAATTGTTTAAATTGTGATCGCTGTACACAGCTAACCTAACTCAGCAGTTTGTTTAAATTGCGATCGCAGTACAGAGCTAACCTAACCCAGCAGTTTGTTTAAATTGTGGTCGCAGTATAGAGCTCAAAGTCAAAGTCAAAGTCAAAATATTTTATTCAGATTAGGCTTACAGGTAGCACTTATGAATGTCAAAAAATTTACCTAGCTAACCTAACTAGCAGCTTGTTTAAATTGTGGTCGCAGTACAGAGCTAACCTAACCCAACAGTTTAAATTGTGGTCGCAGTACAGAGCTAACCTAACTCAGCAGCCTGTTTAAATTGTGGTCGCAGTATAGAGCTAACCTAACACAGTAGCTTGTTTGTTTAGTTTCCGATCACGGGCCCATGGGGATTCGGCCATTTGAAAGGCATTCATGGGGCTGAAGCCGACATGAAGAGGCCTTTGGTACCATATAATAAATATGAGATGGGCGCAACTCTGGAGGTATCTCCAGCTATCCCCTAATACACTATGGAGGATACTAGCGGACAGTCCTCCCCAGTTGCCAAACTATAGCCAGGTAGGAAGCGACATGGAGTGGGCTATGGGGAGGGGATGCTGTGGACAGGATTTCCGGGCTATGGATTGAGATAGCGGACACCTGCCATTTGGGTATCTCCAAAACCAAAAGTTGGCAGGTGACTTGCCAGCTCACTGAATGGGCCCCTCAATTATAGGAGGTTACTTGCCAGCTCACTAAATGGACCCCTCTCGGGCCCCTCAATTTTTATTATTGTTGCCCTTAAACGATTAAAAATGTCAAAGTATATTTTATAGGTACATCTTACCGCAGGTATATTGTCATTTCTTCTCAGCAGCTGCTTCTGAGATCAAGAAGAAAATTTTACTTGGATTTAGTTTTACACTAGCGACCCGCCGCGGCTTCGCACGACCACAATCGGGATGTAATGTGAATAAAAACCTTTAGTAAAAAAAACTCTACAGTGAAAACTGTATCAAAATCTGTTACTGTTGTGTTCCGGCGTGGAGAGCAAGACAGCCGTTGTAATTACTGGCACAAGAGGCATTCCATTTTAGCCCTCTGGGTTGGCAACGCATCTGCACTCTCTTTGTTGTTGCAGATGTCTATAGGCGGTGGTGATCACTCACCATCAGGTGACACACTTCCTTGTTTGCTTTCCTATTTCATAAAAAAAAATAGTCGACGACAAAACACCGACTACAAATACGGCCGGATAGTCGGCTTTACTGGTTAGTCGGCGACCAATCACTGACTAGAAATATGGTCTAATAGTCGGCTATCCTAAATAATCGGCGACAAATCACTGACTAGAAATATGGTCGGTTTAGTCGGCGACTAGTCGGTCGGTACTTCAACTCGGTATACTTACACCCTCCGGTCTGCATGAGACTATGGTCCATGTCCACACAACTATGACGGCGTATCTTTGTAAAAACATCCTGAAATAAATAAATAAATAAATATGTATCTCGTCCCTAAGCAAAGCTTGTACTATGGGTACCCATACAACAGATATACAGGGTGTCTCATTTAAATCGGTGAGTATGGGAAAGTCTGAAACTAAAAGACATACGAAGATCTGTTCTTAGGAACCGATTTTAATAAGAAGAAAAACTGCATTCATACATTTAAAAAAAACCCTGTACCTGTACTGTAAAGTATCAAATTAAAAAAAACAAACTTAATGTTGTTATATTATATAATGTTGTCTACACTAAGCTACACTAACATAATAAAGAGGTTAACTTTGTTTGTTAGTTTGTTTGTATGTAGGGGGTAATCTCTGGAACTACTGAACCGATTTCAAAAATTCTTTCACAGATAGAAAGCTACATTCCTGACGGACATAGGCTACTAATATCACTTGAATGAAGTCGCGCGCGCCCGCTAGTTATATTATATTTTAGAGCTCTGTTATGCTTTCATTGTATTTTTTTTCGAATTGTGACCAAATTTTTTATTTAAAAATACATACCTTGATTTCGACGTATTGCAAAGCTAGGAGTGTTTTCATGATTTTATGGGTTGGCAAGCTATAAATTGTGATTCGATTACATTTTACAACTAAATCAAATTTATGTTCATAGGTGAATGTGAAAATATGTAAAAAACTTCGCTATATATTATCTACATAGTATAAAACAAAGATTATCCGTTCCTGTCTGTCCTTATATCTTCACCCGGTTATTGCTTCTAAACCAACAAACTGGAACAACTTACCTTGCTACTCTGCGAAACCAGTGCCGTGATCGTGCAAGTTAGCTGCGTCTGTGCGATATATATGTTCTTGCAAAAACCCATCCTCTTCAGCTTCCACACGAAACAACCTATATCACACAGACTCAGTTGAGTCTGTGTGATATAGGTTAACACATCACCACCACTTAACAACGCGATCGACGCGCGTTTCGCCTCTGTACGAGGCATTATCGGGATCTAACATCGGGCAAGGCAAACGCCCGTATTTTTTGATTACATAGACTTCAAGATTGATTTTTTCGCAGCTCCAAGGGACTACAGACCCGAGTATTTGATATTAATTTCAATTCGATACCTCCACGCGTTCTTGCGAAAAATAGTATGACAACGACAGACAGACAGCGAAGTAATCCCATAACATTATTTTTTTCGACTTTAGGTACGGATCCCTAAAAAAGACTATCTACCACAATTTTACATTAATTTCACTTTAGGTGTTGCCCTACACAATTGAATGAAAACAACTCATACAAAAATATAGTATTTTAATGTTTATAATAATTAGGTATATGTACAGAGAGTGTTCATCAGTTCATCACTTCGCCTCGTCTGATTTCTCCTGGTAGCTGATGACGCCTTTCTCGATCAATTCCGGTATTTCGACGGCGAGCCAGGGGCCAAGCTGGTAGAGGAAAACTCAATATTACACACTTTATACGTTAAAAAGATAAACTAAATTGAAGGACAAACTTAACTTTGCGGTTGGAAAACTGTTCTCCCCATACATCGACATAGGTCGCGATGAGTTTGCCAACCGCAAATACAGGGCGACAATAGATCAGCGATATAGGTTACGTACCCCCAAAGCCATGGCGTGGGCGATCCCGAACCGGGGCACGTTGCGCGCCCACAGCGGTTTGAAGTGGTCAGTGAGGCAGATCTTGCCGCCGCGGTACATCTTGGCCGTCTTGCCGTCCAGACCCGGCAGCGCGAGCTCGGGCGCCGTCGTCGGGTACGTTATGGGTATCTGCGACACGACATAATTTCATCGAAATGAGAAAACTATAGAACTGTGTACAACGCAGTGGCAGAGTAGCCGACCATAGTCTATTTGGTAGACTATGTTGGATAGCCTGAATAAAACTGAATGTGTCAATTGTCAAGTAAACAGCTCTGCGTTTTGTACGTTTTACATTGGCGTCATATTTTTAGTTCTGCTATTCGACGCCTGTGTCGCTGCTAGTTAGAAAACTTAGAAGCACTTAATTCACTTACGATAAGATTCAAAGTTGAACCAATAGCTAAATATTGAAAGCCCCTCTTCACCCGCTTCACCCCGTCGCAAAGTGGTGACGCTAGGCTTGTAACAATCCGAACAAGTAGGCATATCTATTGTCTTCTTATATCGATGCATAATTTAGAGCAGGACTTCTCAACCAGTGGGCCTTTAGTCCTATCTCATAGCCAAATTTGGCAGCTGGCTTCTAAATGGGAAATGCGCTTTCCCATCTTGTAGCTAGCTACCAAATGAGAACGACTTCCCCATCTTGTAATTATGATTTATTTAAAAAATTACACCTCGTCGAGTTTCTTGCCGGTATCTTCTCATCAAAGGTTTTTCCGAACCGGTGGTAAATTTTATGACATTCATAAGTGCTACCTGTAAGCCTGATCTGAATAAAAATATTTTGACTTTGACTTTGACTTTGTAGCCAGATTTGGTAGCTTTATAAAAGCAGTTTGAAAAAGGTTTTAACGTATTGTTCTTTAAGATTAAAAAGAAAACACAGGAAAGGGATGGAATAGGGCTAAATGATTCCCATTTCATAGCCAGCTTCGAATCGAGATTATTTCTCCCATTTCGAAGCCAGCTACCAAATCGGGCTTCGAGATGAGACTAAACAATTTTCGATTCGTAGCCAGCTTCCAATTGAGATTAGTTCTTCCATTTCGAAGCCAGCTACCAAAACTGCCTACGAGATGGGAGTAAAGGCCAGTAGGGCGCGCCTCCCTACGGGGGCGTAGAGATTTTCGAAAGAAGCAAGCTCAAGTATCTCATCTCATAAGCGGTAGTTTTTTGTCACAATAAAAAAGGGAGAAGGCATCTTGTTATCTGTCGGATTAAATAAATGAATGAATGAATTAATGAAAACGTTATTTATAATCTGGGGAGGCTCGATACGAAAAAGGTTAGGAAACCCTGATTTAGAGGAAGAGCTCAGATTCCTAATTCGACGGAAAGATGAAGTTTCACACAACTAATAATTCTTTTCATCAGTTTCCATTTTTACAGATAAGCGCAGACTGGTTTCCTTGTTAGCAAACGTGTAAATAATCTACTTGTTACTATACAGGGTGTCTCATTTAAATCGGTCAGTATGGTAAAGTCTGAAACCATAAGACATACGAAATAAGATCTGTTCTTAGGAACCACGCCATCGATTTTAATAAGAAGAAAAACTGCATTCACACATTAAAAAAAACCTGTACTCAGCTCGGGAATCGAACCCAGTTGTTTTGAAAAAAAAATAAACTTACACTATTTCTATTTAGATATCGATTGTGTAGGTCTTAAGCAGTGAATGGCTCTATGAAACATGATGTCTAAAATGAATAAAATGCATTGTTTTCACATACTTTAATTTATTTTACATGAAATTTTTGTAACCGAAATTTCTTTCGATTTTATTTTTAAATGTTTTAACATTCAAATTATTAAATTAAAATTGTAATGACAACACAAAGAAAAAATAGGGCAATGGCAGGACTTGAACCTGCAACATCAGCATTCCGTGGCTTGCGTTTTCCAGTTTCGCCACACTGCCTCTGCCATACCCTGCGAATTTTTCAATGTGCTTCGTCTTACGGTCATTACATTATTGATTTTAAGGGTACAACAACTACCCTCGGTGTCATCTATATGAAACTTTTAACAAGTTATTTGTTTTACATGCCATGTGCATATGCCATATGCATGTTATGTGTTTTATAAGTTGTTTATTTTACATGCCTGAACTTGTTGAATATTGTAACGGCGGTCACTTCAAACACCTACTAAAATAAATTAAAATATGTAAAAAAAAATGCCTTTTATTCATTTAAGACATCATGTTTCATAGAGCCATTTACTGCTTAAGACCTACACAAAACTTACCTACCATACAATAGTCTCCCGGTGTGTCATGTTAAAGTCGTCATTGACAAAATCAACTTCACCTTAGAGATGGGAAGCCATATTAAAAAAAAAAGAAGTTTCTGTCCTTTCCATAGTACTCACATCGAACTCGAGGTCAAACTCGTACTTGAGCAAGTTGTGCACGTACCAGCACTTGCCGAACCAGCGGGTGCCGGTCTTGTCAGATTCCAATCGGAACCAGTCGTTGTCTGCCTCCTTGTTGTTCTGGACATACTGGGTAAGATAAGATAAGATAAGATAAGATAATATTTATTTGCAGAAAAAGGGTTAGTTACATGTCTTAATAGTATGTTAGATATTGTTCCATCTTTTCCAGCTGTATTCAGACAGCATGCAAATATAAAAGTGTTCATTCATATTCCTCAACATGCAAGAATTTTAACTAAATTCCAAAATTATAAAGCTTAAAACTTCATTTACATTAAAAGTCTAAATTCGAATTCGAATGTGCACCAATAGTAATAGAATTAATTACAAAATATGTATACTTATGGTCTTACAAGTGAAATAATAATTGAAACAATAGTAGTCAATATAATAGTAGTCAATCATTTATAAATTTATGTCATGTTATGTCTATAATTCACAAATTCTTTAACGCTGTAAAAACAATGTTCAAGAAGCCAACGTCTCAAAGAGTGTGAGGTTTATCAATCAAACAATCAATTTATTTGCATTAAACAAGAGTACAAAATGGTGTTACATGTCATAAAGTGCTAATTCTTGTTTTACCATAGTTTGTTTGTTTGTTACTAATCAATTAATTAAATTATTTTATATAGCGCTAAAAAGATATAAATGTCATAATTATCACTTAATAGTCAATTTAGAAATTAATCAAAATAATAGTAATATATGAGATATTACATTCAGTCATAAATTCATTAATAGAATAATAACTATGACGACCGGATAGCCTAGTGGTTAGTAGCCCTGACTACAAACCTTGAGGTTCCGGGTTCGATTCCTGGGAGGGGCAAATTGTAATCTTGTTTTAAAAAGAGAAGAAAAAAAAGATAAATTGCTGAGTTTCTTGCGGCGTTTCTTCTCAGTGGTATCTTCCATTTTCCGAAGCGCTAGTAGATTCAGACATGTAAAAGAGCCTATATGGCCTACTTGCAAAATAAATTTTTCATTTTCATTTTTCATTCATTTTTATTTAATTTTCATTATATTAGTGTAGATGTAGATATGTGTTCAATTCTAATGCAACCTCTTATTTTTAAAATAAAGTCGTGGCTAACTTAAAGGCTTAATAATTAATAAATTAAGGGTTAATATTGAGTGATTGATCAAAGCAATGGAAGGTCCTAGAGGTCAGAGTATAAAAAGGGGGGCCATATTATTATCTTAGACTTAGAAAATCTAACCTAACCTAAACCTGTAAACTCTGTATTTGTATCTTTTTTTTTCTCTCCCTTTGTTTAATTTTGTTTAATAAGGTTATTGTAACAAACTATGGGCCTTGTTGTCTGAGAATAAAATATTTTTTCTTTTTTTTAAACCTAATAGACCCCTTTGCCCAACCGTCCTAGAGTTTGTTCGCCATGTTAAAACATAATACAAAACTCTTGGATTTACGCGCAAGGAAAAAAAAGGTAAAAAAAGTGAAAGTTGTCTTGAAAAGCACAACATCAACCAAATTGTATTCATATTTCACCTCAGAGCTGCTGAATTGATAGAAATATAGTCAGTTTCATATAAAAATCAATAGTGAATTGATTAAAATACTCAAGTTTCGTTAATATACCTTTATAAGCGATTGATATTCTTCCTTCAACCGTGCCACCCACAACTCTTTATCACGGGGACCCGCTTTTGTTTGCAGAAGGGGTATGCTGCTTAAAGTCTTTCTTGTACCTTCGTCGACCATTTTAGATAGAAAACTAGTATTTAGTTTATATTTATCATAGTTTTGAAGAACCGAAACCACTCGCAACTTTCGCAATAATTTTAATGTAAAAACATTAGACTTATTTCGCTGTTTTTCATCTAAATATACTTTTATACAGTTCTATTTGGTACTCTGTACGTAAGACATAAAGTTTAATTTTAATTGACAAATAAAGTCACAGCTAAGAACAATAAGTGTAAACGCATCTAGCTTATTGAAGTTAATAATGACGTACGAAATCGACGTGTCAATTTGTTGCGTTTAGCTATTACTTCGAAAAAACATATTCCATTCTACATACAATGTTTCTGAAATGTTTTGTTGTTGTGTTTGGATGTCAGAACAATAATGAACAACATTTCATATTTTCTAAGACTATAATTTGATTCGTTCTCTGCATTCTGCTTGGAAAGAGAAAGACGCTGATAGTTTTAAATTTTCACTAGGATTAATAATTAATTTATTACAAATTTTTTAAGATATGCTTATTCTAAAAGGGCATAACTCCAAATATAAGCAACAATAGACCCATAACTGTAGTCTAGTCTCTATTAAAAACAAAGATGATAGCCATAGATGATAACGTAAATATGACGTTCCTGTTAATACCGAATTGTTGTCACCTGTCGCCTGTCGCGTTTATGAAATTGGGCCCTGGTCACATTCCATTAAATAAGTTTTTGAATATGATGAGAGTCCTTCAATCACCTTTATGTGTCGGCTGCAACAAAACGGAGGACCTCATACATTTTTTACTGGAATGTGACCAGACAAAGGATATTCGTAGAGAGTATCTAGATCACCTGAGCCTTGGTAATGGGGGGGGGGGGGGGGGTGAATACGATCCTAAGTAGCCCATTACCTGAGGACGGGGTACAGGGGTGCAATTTTTGAATCTCATCAGGTGACTTAAGCTCACCAAAATGGCCGCATTTCTATGAAACCACCCGGTGAGATTCAAAAATCGCACTCCAGGTATACAAATTCGCCAGACTCGCTCTTGCGGCCCGGAGTTCTGGCTCGGGGCGGGAAATTGTGTGAGGTTTTTTTGTGAGCCTCCTCATGAGGCTGGCATAGTCACGCAATTGGACTAAAGCCTCAATAAAAATCTAGAGAAAAAAAGGACTACATGCTCCGGTAGGTACACATGACGTGCCGCAGTGTACGTGACCTCACCTCTGATGTCAACACTCCAAAAACAAAACGGCAATTAAATTACACTCTTTCGTTCACCTAATGCGGTTGCCGAGCGTATTTCAACCTACTTCGGCCAACGAACGTCGTCTTCACATGAGTCTGTCCGCCGACAGCTGCAGCGTGGCACTATTAGGCGGTTGCAGCTTGCGCTCGCCGATTGCGACCGACTGCTGAGTCCTTTGCACTTGCTCTTTCGGTAATCGGGTAAAAAGGCAAACAAATGACAATAGATGAACATAATTATAATTAAGGCAACTAAACTACAGAGAAGTCCTAGAATCCACAGTCCTTTTGAACCCTTCCACGCACTCAGAGTTCGTAGACGAAAACACCGACACCTGCGACATGTGAAGCAGTTGTAAGTTCAAATTGTCGGCACACTTCATGCCTCCCCCGGGGTCTGACGCCGGCCCATGATGCTTTCTATTCAACAACGAAAGAACGTTTTTCACAATATTATTCTTGGAGGTTTTACTCGATAATTCTGAACAGGAATTTTTCATGTTCACATTGCACGTAGAGTCGCTGGAGAAAGTGTATTTGGATATATTTTCGCCGGCGAGAAATATCATACCGCGCTCCGATAGAAAATCATCTATGGAGTCATTGGAGAAGCAGGCTTGCGCGCTCTTCTCCGAGGAAAGTGAGATGGTCTTCTTATCCCTCTTCTGATTTGGAGTCTGCTCGCAATCGTCCTCGTAATACATGTGGCATTTGATTTCCTGCTCGGATGACGGCTCAGCATCTATATTATCCTCTTTTCTCTTAACAATACTTTTGATTACATTAGGTTTGATATCAGTTTTAGATTTCTTGATCTCGTTCTCGAAGTTAACTTTAGTCTCGCTCCTCTTAACTCTAACTTTGCTGCTTTTATCTTTGTTCTGTATCCACTCTTCGGGTTTTGACTCTGGTATCGCAGCTGACCTCGTAGGTTTCCGCGTCCAATCCCTCCTGGCCACACACTTTGCTAGAATATCATCAGACATACTAAACATTGCACTACGCGTCCTGTTTTTATGGCATGCCTTGTAGCATTTGATCTTCTTATCAACATTAGTTGAAGATTCGCTTAAATACTGATAAGTGGTTTCCGTATCGTGGTTGCTAGTGTCTATGAGCGGCGTGGTGACCGATACATCCTGTCTATAATTAAAAAAGCGGCTCACCAGCGGCGTCCCTTTATCGCATTGACAAGTCTTCGCTAAACAGTACATCATCGTGCATATCAGACAGCACTGCATGGCTACGACGATACCTAACACTTTAAAAGTGTCTTTAAACGTTAGGAAGTACTTCGCTACCGTGCATCCTATATTCGGTAGCTCCGTACATTTAGACTGTCCTACTTTAAGCCTGTCTTTATCATCGCCTTTCTGGGATACCAGCGTGCGAACAGCGTCAGGCCTATCAGCGCCTTCAACTAGGGTATCAAACACAGCACTGTCGTTATCTGGGGTTTTATTCTTAATAATAATTATGTCTTTAGTATGTCTGCTCTTGCCACTGCTTAATGATTTAATGTATGTGAGGTCGTCGTCAGATATACTAGTGTTGCTTAAACATTTGTTTGAATTAGCGTTGTAAATTACGTCGGGTATGTTCGCGTTGGTTGACAGGCATGGAGGTGCCTCGACACATCGCTTTAGTCTTGGGTTGAAGTGAGGTTTCTGGCCGTTGTAGTGAGTGACGCAGTCCACCGGCTTGCAGTGGTTCAGGGGGTCTTGGTCGACGGAGCCGCACGGGCTGACGTCAGGCGAGGCGCTGGTGAGCGTCGTGTCGAAGGCGATTCTGACAGTGTCCCTGAAGACTCTTCGTCCTGTTGAAAGATTGTAATGACAACACAAAGAAAAATTAGGGCAATGACAGGACTTGAACCTGCAACATCAGCATTCCGTGCCTTGCGTTTGCCAGTTTCGCCACACTGCCGCTGCCCTACCCTGCGAATTTTTCAATGTGCTTCGTCTTACGGTCATTACATTATTGATTTTAAGGGTACAACTACCCTCGGTGTCATCTATATGAAACTTTTTAAACTAGTTATCATATTCAACTGGGTACCTTTACAGCTACCGCCAGCTGACGAGAGGATGGCGCCGTTTTTGTTATTAAATTTTGTAACCGAAATTTCTTTCGATTTTTATTTAACTGGCAAACGCAAGGCACGGAATGCTGATGTTGCAGGTTCAAGTCCTGCCATTGCCCTAATTTTTCTTTCTGTTGAAAAATGTTTTGATTAGTTGATCTTTTTAAAGTACGATCAGCCTCAGAAGTAGCTGATCATTTTAGTACCTTGTCGCTGACAGTTATGTGACAAATTCGAGCAAATCTTTCATACGTTACTACGACGAAGTTCTTAAGTGTTTAGCTTTCTGAGGCCGACTACCTGTTGGATAGAGCAGCAGATCCCAAGCTTTCTAGGCTATGAAACTTTTGAAACACTAAATAGGTATTTCACGGAGCCGAAAAAACCCTTCTGGCGGCAGTTTGGTATTATGGAAAGTCTTTATTTCGCCGTGATTCGGGTGGATCCAGCCTTTGAGTAGGGGGAGGGGATCACATAGTCGAGGGCCAGTCAGGACAGGCTCATGAATGCAGTAGAAAATATATCATTCAAATCGACCTAGACCCAGCCCTGGATCTGCCCTTGTTGCCGATGTATATTCCTGGCATGCGAATAAACGCCGCTCACAGTGACAGCGGGATCATACAAGCATTCTGAGTATGGGCGTACCCACGTACCCAGCTTCTGGCCTAGGGGGGGGGGGGGGGGCAAGTCAGATGCTAGATTCGGTAATCTTCGTGCGCCATCGTCGCGCGCGGTTTTTTAACAACTGCACCGTGCATTTTGCCAGTGTCTACTGCGCGGTTTATTTAAAAGTTAGAGCATAAGGCCCCGTTTACACATTGATTAGTAATTAGGCGAGTTCATACATGGGTACGCCTTTTATTCTGAGCATTTGCGCATAAACATCGGCTACACTAGGGGTAGCCAACTTGGTAAGACCCAAGATCTACTTTCACTGACGACACCCAGTGCGATCTACCAATTAATTACATACTTCTTCGCAATCGCAATCGCAGTCTGTTCTACGTATTTATATTTTTTGCCTTGCCGTGATCGACTGGACTAATAGTCGCGATCGACCGGTTGGCCATCGCTGGCACAGAATAAATAGTACAGAAGCTTCTCTTTCAACATTATTCACACGCTCAAAAAGTTCGTATTACTTCATACACCATGCGCCAGGCGGCGCGAGTCAAAAGGTACGCGCCGCCCGCGCCCACCTTCCCCCCACAATTCCCGGCGACACGCTAGGGTTGCGCGGCATTCGTTGTCAATTACACTGACACGGCGGTGGCGAGCGAGCGAGCCGACAGCCTACTGCGATTTGCCTATACCATAGGCAAGGCGGTCGAACGTACCTACAGTGCGGAGTGGAACCCCCGTGCCCCAGGGCTAGACCATCGGATTTACCTTCAGGTCTTGAGTCCAAGTAGACGATACAGAAGCCCCGCCGGTCATAAGGGCCGAGCAGAGGCGCGGCTAGCCTAACCGTCCTAGAAGTGCCTGTGGGAAATACTTATTATTATTCTAGGAAATTAAACATTGCTATTGTCATTGTGGAGACACGGCCGCGGGACCTCATGAATTGTATTTGCGGGTAGTAGGACCTTGTGCAAGGCCCGTCCGGATCGCTACCACCATCTTGCTCGCTAATCCAGCCGCTAAGCAGCAGTGCTTGCACTGTTGTGTTCCGGCGTGGAGAGCAAAGACAGCCGGTGTGATTACTGGCACAAGAGGTATTCAATCTTAGCCCTCTGGGTTGGCAACGCATCTGCAATCCCTTTGGTATTGCGGGTGTCTATGGGCGGTGGTGATCACTCACCATCAGGTGACCCACTTGCTCGTTTTCCTTATATAAAGAAAGCAAGTTTCGCGGAGTTGCAAGGTAATTTTTTGTGTGTTGGTTTGTTATTTGAAAGTGTATAGCAACTCACCTCCAGGCACCGTTTCGGAGCACCCCCCCATTATTTCCAAGACGTCACAGTTCTCCTCCCCCTCCAACAGCAAGCAGCACCGGTCCGGCGTACACTCTACCTCACAATCTCGTCCTGCCACAGAATAAATAATAGTACAGAAACTTTCCTTTTACGACCGCGATTAAACGAATTCCAACTTTATTAACACGCTCAAAAAGTTCGTATTACTTTATACACCATGCGCCAGGCAGCAGGAGTCAAAAGGAACGCACCGCCCGCGCCCACCTCCCCCCCCCCGCTACTCCCGGCGACACGCTAGGGTTGCGCGGCATTCGTTTTCAATTACACTGACACGGCGGGGGCGAGCGAGCGCGCGGCAAACCGACAACCTACTGCGATTTGCCTATGCCATTGGCAAGGCGGTCGAGCGTACCTACAGTGCAGAGTGGACCCCTGTTCATGAGCCACTGTAGAACCTTAACACAATAAATGTCATAATGACTTCAGAATAAATGTCATAACATCTCAGTGGTCACACATTGTGACAACGTTCTACAGTGGCCTATGAATAAAATTGGTTGACTGTACATTACATCCTGATTATACCGTGCGAAGCAGCGACGGGTCGCTAGTCTACACTAATATAATAAAGAGGTAAACTTTGTTTGTTTGTATGTAGGGGGTAATCTCTGGAACTACTGAACCGATTCCAAAAATTCTTTCAAAGTGGAAAGCTACACTCCCTGAGGGACATAGGCTACATACTCCACGCGAACGAAGTCGCGCCCGCCCGCCAGTAATAGTACATTACGCACATAGGGCGGTAAAACAAAGAATGCCTCAGATCGCAAGTATTTGACGCACGAGCCGAAGGCGAGGGCGATAAATATGCGATCTGAAGCTTTCTTTATTAACGCCCGTGGTGTGTACAGAATTTTACGTCTTCTCCTAGCCGGGAAGTGGGATTTTGTGAGAGCCCAGCGAGCGGTAAATGCCACTTACGGCCCGGGGTGACGTAAATATACAAGTAACTCATTCTAGCCAAATCGCTCTGCCTTTCGTATCTCAGTCGAAATCACAGTAAAGTTTGCAAACGTTTTCCTATGATCGACAGTTGAGGATGTTAGGTCCAATATGATTTGGCCACGTCCACATCCGAAGGCATGGTGCCTATCGGCCTATTTAACGAAAACGTAACTTGGGGGCAGCCAAGTTATTTTTGGACCACAGGAGAGACGATTTATGTTTTACCCTCATCATCATCTCGGCCACAAGAAGTCCACTGTTGAACATAGGCCATGGATTTCCAAAGTGACCGGTTGGAAGCGGCATGCAACCAGCGCCTTCCTGCCACCTGTATGAGGTAATCGGACCATCTTGTGGCTGGTCGTCCTACGCTGCGCTTGCCAATACGCGGCCGCCATTCGAGAACTTCGACCCCATCGGCGATCATTTCTCCGTGCTATGGCCCTGCCCACTGCCACTCCAACTTGCTAATCCGCTGGGCTACGTCGGTTACTTTCGTTCGTCTGCGGATCTCCTCATTTCTGATTCGATCACGCACAGAAACTCCAAGCATAGCCCTCTCCATTGCTCGTTGCGTGACTTTGAGCTTTCTTATAAGGCCCATAGTAAGCGGCCACGTTTCAGTGCCATAAGTCATCACTGGTAACACACATTGATCATGTTTTACCCTGATTTTGACTTATACCTAAGTTTATACAATATACAAACCTGTATTATTTACTTGTATATAAAATCCCAAGGCCATGCTCTCTGGCGAAACGGTGTCTACTCCAGAAGATATAACCAAATCTTTGTTGATTGTGCTCGAAGAAAAATGTAATATAAAACTTAATATATAAATACGTACGAACATTGTATGCTTGATCTAAAATTGACGTGTGACAGCTTGGTGACAGCCATAGATTTAGGGGGAAGTTTTTTTTTAATTCCGAAAGAGGTCTAGTTGTGAAAAGAGTTTAGATATCTGTGATACATACAGCCCAAGTCTAAGGTAGCTTTCTGAGTATTACAAAAATCATGTTTTTCGGGTGGTAGGACCTTGTGCGAGGTCTGTTCGGATCGCTAGCACATTCTTGCTCGCAAATCCTGCCGCTAAGCAGCAGTGCTTGCACTGTTGTGTTCCGGCGTGGAGAGCAAGACGGCCGGTGCCTTTACTGACACAAGAGGTATTTCATCTTAGCCCTCTGGGTTGGCAACGCATCTGCAATATCTTTGGTATTGTGGGTGTCTATGGCGGTGATGATCACTTACCATCAGGTGACCCACTTGCTTGTTTGCCTTATTGTTGTATTAAAAAAACAGTTACAGGGCTGTATAGTTTGGACTGCAATAGGTACCTATGTTTTTTAACGTTTTATGTACGGAACCCTGGTGTGCGAGTGCAATTCTCACTTGTTTGCTCTTTAGAAGTAGTTTAAAAACTTAGGAACTTACCATTACTAAGAACTATTTCATGTATAGTTGACCAATTGCTTAACCACTTTTCAACCCTATTCCTTTGTAACACGATCGAAAAGTGGTCAAGGAATTTCTTGGTCGACTATACATAAAAAAATCATGTACAAATAAAAAACAGTTCATTGATCGCCTTGGATATTTATTTTAATAACATTTTTATAAATCATTAAATTTAACAAATCTTAAATAGAATTAACAAATAAAATTTCCATACAATAATTCACCTTAAACATTTAAAAGTGAGCAAATATCGATAACTTATTATATTTCTTTGTATTAATCATTCAAAATACATGCATTGTATTTAATTATTTATAATTCTAACAGCGAGCATAAAACCCGACCATATAAAATACCTATTTTATGTAAAATATTTTATATCAAATATTTTCATATGAAATATTTTGCATAATTTTGTTTTATATAATTTAGGATGGGCCCTAGGAAAGGAAAAATTAGGGTAATGACGGACTCGAACCTGCAACATCAGCATTCCGTGCCTTGCGTTTGCCAGTTTCGCCACATTACCGCTAATAGTTCCTGTCATTACCCTTATTTTAGCGGTAATGTGGCGAAACTGGCAAACGCAAGGCACGGAATGCTGATGTTGCAGGTTTGAGTCCTGCCATTACCCTAATTTTTCTTTGTGTTGTCATCCATTATATAGCATAAAAAAACGAAAATTAAAAATTTCGATTACAAAAAGTTAAGTCAATTAAGTAGGTGTCATGCAAAAAGGTTTTTACCACTATCACTCTAAGAGTAAAAATAAATGCCTGTGACATACAGACGGACGGACATGGTTAAATTAAAGCGAGAGGGTTCCGTCTTTGCGTCTTAAAAAGGGAAGTAGTGAAATATGTACACTTAGTGATGAGCTAGATTGCAGAAGGATGTATAATTTTGTAAGTAATAAGTTTACAGCAAGTTTTTGTTTGATTTGTTTCGAAATCTTACAATAGAAAATAAAATGCCTGCCCGACTGTTAGAACTATAATTTTGGTTTCTGGTTAAGTAAGATGACCATCTTAAAATTTCTTAAAAAATATTTTTTTAACACGTAACAATCCAGTGCCCCATATATGGAGCACCACGAATTAGCTTCAAAGTCTGTGCCCCACATAGAGGCACCAAGAAAAAATATTTAACGCGCCTATTGCGGATATGACCAGCTTGTTGCCTTATTTTTCGTCAAATACTTGTTTGTACTTTGTAAATTACTAACTTTTATTCTATAAATTATATATGTACACAGTCCACGTTCAACATTATGCAAAGTTGGGTAGCAAATCTTTAAAGGTTTATTCTGTTGATGCGCCACATATATGTCACGGACTTGTGCTAGTTTTTCGTGCTCCACATATGGGCCACTGGACTATGAAAGTGATAAGTAGATATTAACATAACATGCGGAAGGAGGGCATTAAAACGGTTTAATATTGGATCTGTGAACGCTTTTAGCTGTATTCATACTCACGCGGCTTCAGTATCTTGCATTTAACTTTAAATTAATTTGTATCAATAACGACAAATAAGCGTACTTACTGCATGCGTGTACGTCTATTTTAATAATGCATACTTCATGCACCGTAAGCTCACGCGCACGCGTCAGAGAAACAATGAAGCTAAACACACACGAGTTTTCGGCGTTCGTATGATCTGTAGCCGCTCGGAATTAACTAAACTACATAAAAAATGACATACAAAACCATAATAACCTTAGAAACAGAAGGCCTAACACGGTTATGACGAAATAGTGCAGAATTTTTAATCGCTGGTGCCTCTTGAGACTGTCCGGGATGGTAGAAACCGGGTCTTTAAGTAGGTATACTCTGATTCCTTTCATGTAGTTGGCAAAGTATTCGTTCCAATCTATGCAACTGGTGTCAAAATCGTAGATATGTTTGTCAGCGTCACACATCTCGTTGAACAGTCGCGTCATGTTCTGGTTGTGGAACTTCCATTCGCGCAGAGAGAAGAAGTTGAGCACCTCGGAGAATTGCTGGATTTTCGTGTACGCTTTTATTAATCTGAAACAATATGTAAGAATTACATTAAAAAGCTTAGTGGCTAGTGGAGTGTGGACTACAGGTTTAGGAACCTAAACCTGATTTGTTACGTTTACTAACGGAATGTAGTCAAAGTCTGAGATCAAAGTCAAAGTCAAGGTCAAAATATTTTTATTCAGATTAGGCTTACAGGTAGCACTTATGAATGTCATAAAATTTACCACCAGTTCGGAAAAATCTCTGATGGGAAGATATCAACTCAACGAGGTGTAATTTTTTTTAATAAATCAAAATTACAATGTTATTTTACATCTTAAATATTTAAAATTTTACAATTTAACACATTAGGATTACAATATTTGGAGCCAAGGATCGCCAATACAAATCGGGATCATTTCCAAACATCCCTGTCCAAGATATAGTCATTGATTTTATAATACGCCCGAGAAATCAATGTCATTTTGACAATAGATTTAAATTTTGTATCATTTTGTTCAGTAATGTTTTAGATATAAAAAAATTATACGTGCCACTTTCCTGTCAAAGAGGTCACAGATGGCAGACGGCGTCGCTTCTATTTAATAACCTGACTTGCCAAAGCTAATGTCATGGTTAATGCGTAGTTAAGTAGGTATTCCGAATGCCCCCCCACTAATATAGCCACACTGACAGTGTAGGAGTGGTGGCAGCCACACTGTCTCCCCACTGTTATAGCCACACTGACAGTGTAGGAGTGGTGGCAGCCACACTGTCTTCCCACTGTTATAGCCACACTGACAGTGTAGCAGTGCTGGCAGCCCCACTGTCCCCCCACTGTTATAGCCACACTGACAGTGTAGCAGTGCTGGCAGCCCCACTGTCCCCCCACTGTTATAGCCACACTGACAGTGTAGCAGTGGTGGCAGCCACACTGTCCCCCCACTGTTATAGCCACACTGACAGTCTAGCAGTGGTGGCAGCCACACTGTCCCCCCACTGTTATAGCCACACTGACAGTCTAGCAGTGGTGGCAGCCACACTGTCCCCCCACTGTTATAGCCACACTGACAGTCTAGCAGTGGTGGCAGCCACACTGTCCCCCCACTGTTATAGCCACACTATCCCAAGCTGGCAGCAGTAACAACTCACTGCGGCTTCCTCCCGACGAGCGTGGCCGCGCCGTCCACGAGGTAGGCGGGCAGCCAGTGCGTGAGGAACGCCACCAGCAGGAACACCGTTCGCGAGGAGGTCAGCAGGAACGAGTAGTACCACATCGCCTGCGCCGGCGGGCACGGCAGCCCGTGCGTCTCCCCCAGGGACATGAAGTCGCCTGGAATAAGATAATCAATTGAAGTATAACCGATGTCATTTATAGATTGTACGGGTAGCTTTATGTATCGGAAGGAAGACCATATCAAAAAATTGGATTACAAAGACTAAATAGTAGATAGGTCATTTGTTCCAATTTATTATTAGCGACATTAAAAATATTAGTCAAGTCAAAGTCAAAACATCTTTATTCAGATTAGGCGTACAGGAAGCACTTATGAATGTCATAAGTGCTTCCTGTATACAGTAGGGAAAATATATTCACGTACCACCTTCGAACCCTATCGCAATGCCGCGAAGTGTTAAACGCCAGGCTACGTCATACAAATGTCAAGCGTATGTCTCTTCGACTAGGTTCTACGGTGGTACGTGTTTCAATTTTCTTGACTGCACAGTTGCAACGAGAGCTTAGCCCGAGGCCGTGCTGGTCATATACTGTATGTCACACTCACCCCACGTGATGGGTGCCTTCTCGGAGCACACGCAGTGGTAGAGCGGCGGGCGGTCCTGCGCGGGCGCCTCGCGGTTCTCGCTGCGCGCCACGCGCCACGCGCACGCGACGCACGCGGACGCCACGCTGTCCCCGGGCACCAGGTTGGCCTGCGCGTCCGGCCGGCAGTGCAGCACGTGCATCAGCCCCAGTTCTGCCCCAACTATGACCTGGAGAGGGCGTTCGCTAAAGGTTACTAAACAAGTTTTTGTCTATAACTAATATAATAAAGAGTTTTTTTTTTTTTTTTTTTTTATTCATAAAAACTTTAAATTACATGAAAACATAAGTAATACAGAAACTTACAATCTATGTAACACGTTTGCCTGAACTAGGAGATCCTGTGTTTCAGGCTAGAAGTGCTAACAAAAAACATACAAAATCTTATAAATACACATTCCATACTGGTGGCGCATCAGTAAACATTTTGGTTTTTTAAATTTAAATAATAACTAAAATTACCAATGTATAAAAACTTATAATAAAATACAACTATTAATTACTTTAACACAACAAGCAAATTTTCTGTATCATCATAGGTCATAGTTTGGAGAGCTTGTTGAAGAGTTTTCTTACAATTACTATAGTTTAGAGGATAGATATTTGACATTGCATTTAGCTTATTGTATAAAAATGGTCCTAATATTACATAAAATTTTGATGTGAAAACGAATTTAGCGACAATGTTTCGAGGGCAAACTAAATCTTTCCGTCTTTTTTAGTATATTCGGTGCTGTAAGGAAGGGCTGCGTGCTGTTTTAGTACTATGTTCATTATGAATAACTGTCGAACTGTTAATACTTGACATGATTTATAGAGAAAGTAAGTGGGAAAAAGAAAAGGGCGGAAAGTAGACACCTTAAGAATAGCTCTCTGCGCTCTCTCAATGGTTAGTAGCAAGGTTTTACCCGCTCCACCCCATGTGGTAATACAATAAGTTAGGATTGATTGGCATAGAGCAAAGTAAACTTGTCGGATTATTTTCGAGTCTGCAATATAGCGTAGCTTTTTGAAGACAAATATTAACTTACGAGTTCTATTACACAAAGCATCGATATGATGTTTGAATGAAAGAGTTTCATCTAATATAATACCCAGGTATTTTATTTTATTTGCCATTGTAATGGGGGAACATACACATTGGTTATCAGTGGGGATTCTACAATAATGAGCATACAGTGTGGAGTTACTTTGACTCGAAGTTGGTAAAAATAAACTTTGTTTGTTTGTATGTAGGGGGTGTTTGTATGCATTTTGTCAATTCAAAAAAGCCTGTTTTTCCTGTCTGTCCGAAATTCTTATAGTGTGTCTTCGGCTGCCTTGTCCTTCTTAACCACTCAACGGATTTTGATGCGGTTTTCACTGTCATTTAGAGATTTTTCATAGGTCGCTAGTAAGATATTTGCATAGATGCTTACCCCAGTGGGTCCATAGACGTTGTCGATCCACCCAGCTACTGGGTCCTTCGCTGTGCCAATCACTGAAACGTCAATAAGTTTTTATTACAAAGTACCATGAGCGATGTGACCCTCAAACCAACAGAGTTGAGTGATATAACAATGAAACAGGTAATTAATATGATTACAATTATCGAATTTTGGTATGGATGTGAATATGAAAATGAGTATGAATATGACGACCAGATAGCCTAGTGGTTAGTGACCCTGACTACAAAGCTTGAGGTTCAGGGTACGATTCCCGGGAGGGACAAGTGTTTGTATGATGAATATGAATGTCTGTACCTGAGTCTTGGATGTTAAATGTATTTAATTATCTATTTATCTATATTTGTATGCACATTCGTTGTCTATATAGTACCCATAACACAAGCAGCTTTAGTTGCTTACTTTGGGACTAGGTCAATTGGTGTGAATTGTCCCATACTATTTATTTATTTTAATTTTATCAGTATGACTATGTGACTATGTGTATAAGTATGAGTAAATGTATGAGTATGAATATGAATATTCAAAAGCCTGAATTGAAGTATGTCGTGCATGAAGACTGCGCTCACCGATGGAAGGGCGCACCACGGCCACCGGCAGCCCCTGGGCGTACTTCTGCAGGATGTCCTCGGCCACCGCCTTCGTGTACGCGTAAGTGTTTGGGAAGTCGCCGATCAGTCTGCAAAATTAAAATAATAATGATAGAACTGGACTTTTACTAGTTGTGGTTCTCAAGGTAGGTTGTACGTTGTATCACATTGTAAGGCTGAGCTACCTCAGACATTCTTCTATAAACCCACATTTCGAAAGCTTCCAACAGTGCTTCCAACCGCTAGTTTGACTGCGGAAACTCAGATGAATGTGAACCCAGCGCTCACCATACAAACGGCGATAACGTTTTCCACCCTTTAAACCTTAACCTATAGCCGTGATTTTTTGTATGTTGTCATTATACCCTAGAACTAGGTTTGTATGTTTTGATTTTTTAAATATTATTAAAAGTTTCAAAAATATTGACGCTTTATTGTTTTGTGTGAAACACCTAAAATGCAAATATTCTCAAATCTATAGGCATAACGACAACATACCAAACAATCATTGCCATAGGTTAAGGTTTAGAGGGTGGAAAACCTTATCACAGTTTGTATGGGAAGCGCTTTTTGGGGCTGGGTTTACACTCCTCTTAAAAAGGTGCGCCGATCTTACCCCGGTGTGATGTTGTTGAGCGTTTTTTGGTCCAGGCTCTCGGCCAGGTCGATCAGCTTGTCCCCGGAGATGGGGCTCTCGTAGAACACCTCCTCCACCTCGTTGATGGTGCAGTTGCTGGAACAATGAAACTTGTTAATAACACAAAATATGAGATTGGGCTTAAGACCAGGGGCGTAGCTACCGCCGTATCAGCCGTATCGACGATACGGGGCCCCCGAGTTATAGGGGCCTCGATTTGTAGAACCATTAAATCATTACCCTCCATTTGGGCTTCGCCGCAATCGGGTAGAAGGGCCCTCTAATAAACATTGATACAGGGCCTACCCAGGGCAAGCTACGCCACTGCTGGAAACGAAAACTCCCTGTGCGCATTAAGCCCTGTGTCGCATAAATTGGTGATGCAAAATGAAAGAGACAACTCTTTCATCCTGCAGTGACTCAATCAAACTTCTCACTTGTAGCCGGTGGAGATGTTAACCGTTGCTTTGAATTAGCCGCAAGCGCGAGGTAGCAGCAGTACGAGTATGTCCTTGTGCTAGGTATATCGGTGATGCAGGATGAAAGAGATCTAAGTCAGGATCAAGTAGGCTGTGATGCGGTTTACCTGTAGGTGGTGGAAATTTGAACCAAGGCTTTGAATTTATAGCAAATGCAAGCCAATACCAGTATGTCCTTGTGCTGCCTATATTTGTGATGTAGGGAGAGACCCAGGGTGGGGCCAAGGATGCAGTGATGCTGCTTTCCTGTAAGTGGTGGATATGTGGACCATGGCTTAGAGCTTGGAACTGAAGCGTGCCAGAAGCAGTATTTCCTTACGTAGCCTATATTATGTTTTTAAATATGTATGTTAGTCTTTAAGGTATTTTTCTATGGGCCTATGCAGCCTGAAATAAATGGTTTATTTTTTTATGATTATTAATGATGCAGGATTAAAGACGCCTTGGTTGGGATCAAGGATGCAGTGATGCTGCTTACCTGTATGCGGTGGATATGTGGACCAGGGCTTTAAGTTTGGAACAGGTGCAAGCCAATAGCAGTATGTCTTGTGCAGCGTATATCGGTGATGCAGGATGAAAGAGATCTAGGTCGGGACCAAGGATGCAGTGATGCTGCTTACCTGTAGGCGGTGGCTTTCAGCTTGAAGCAAACGCAAGCCAACAGCAGTATGTCCTTGTGCTGTGTATATTAATAATGCAGGATTAAAGACGCCTTGGTTGGGAGCAAGGATGCAGTGATGCTGCTTACCTGTAGGCGGTGGATATGTGGACCATGGCTTTGAGCTTGGAGCAGGAGCGCGCCAGCAGCAGCATCTCCCTCGTGCCGCGTACGTTTATGTTGACGGCTTCCTGCAGCGGCTCGTTGAAGCGAAGCGTGGCCGCGCCGTGGAATATCACCTCCACCTGGAAATGTTGTTGAGTTCAGAGGCAATGTATGTGAGGCCTAGTTGTCTGAGAATAAAACTTTTTTTTTATTATTTTTATAATGTAACAGTACCTACCTAGCAGAGGGTTGACTTTTGACTTTCAAACGCTCTCTACGCCCCATCAAATGCCGGCTAGAATATGCGCTCGCGTATTTGATTGGCTCGAAGGTCAAAAATCGAACCACGCAGGATGCAAAAGGTTGCCGGTATTTCTTTTATATCACAGGAAGGAACACAAGCAAGTGAGTCACCTGATGGTAAGTGATCACCACCGCCTATAGACATTCGCAACACTTGCAAGGATATTGCAAATGCGCTGCCAACCCAGAGGGCTAAGATGGAATACCTCTTGTGACAGTAATTTCACCAGCTTTCTTGCTCCACGCCGGAACACAATAGTGCAAGGACTGCTGCTTAGCGGCAGGATTGGCGAGCAAGATGGTCCCGCACCCGCACAAGGTCCTACCACCCGCTACTGTGTAATGATACTGAAAAAGATCCCGGCGATTTGAGAACCTAGACCTACTCCTTTTTTTGAAGGCGGTTAATAAAAGAGAAGATGAAGATAAAAAAGCTTAGTGCCTCAGCACCAAGGGCGGATTCAGCCTTCAAGTTAAATGCGCATACTCGAAGTTCAGTCATGACGGTTCATCGAGGACATTTGAAAAATGACCAATGGTCGATGGCGAATATTCCAATTCATCCGAACAGTATCAAACCAAAACTACCCTATTTTTCCTTTTCCTATCTTCCTACATTCTCATGAACTAACCGGGGGTAGGAAACAACAACGACCTGTGACTCTTACTTCCGTACACGTTGGGTCGAGCACACGCTCCCTTCGACGGCCTATTTAAAAGAAGAAGCAACTATCAAGCAAATCGTCTTATCGATTATCACGCCCAGCGGCCCTAACATGCCAGCCCAGGTTTAGTTTAACCCCTCCCTGTGTCTCTGTCTAACTAGTGTCATAAGAAAGGGACGCAGATAGAGATAAACTAAACTTGGCCAGGAATGTTAGGGCCACTGGGACAGAAGAAAGTAGAAGCGAACGGCGCGTCCATCAAAACTCTAGCACGCGGGTGATTAATTTTCGAACCAGGTTAGCACTCCCTTATTTCCTTCTATCTCTTTTTCGCCACCCCATTCGACCTTGACCCACGTCAGACCTCCATGCCCCAGGGTCCCCCAGCCACTGACCTCGTCCAGCAGCCGCTGGCGGTCCTTGTCGGCCAGCCCCAGCCCCAGCCGGCCCACGTCGCCCTCCACCACGGCGACCTTGCTCATGAAGTCTGGCCGCTGCTTGCGGAGCTTCTCGTACAGCTGGGAACAACCGGGCGTCAGCGTCAACTAGTTGCACGGACTGTCCGTTGCAGAAGATAAGATAGGATAGGAAGATAGTGCAAAAATCGGACTCCAGGGGTGCAATTTTAGAATCTCACCAGGTGACTAGAGCTCACCAAAATGGCCGCATTTCTATGAAAAACGGCCATTTTGGTGAGCTTTAGTTACCCGGTGAGATTCAAATGCAATTATTGAATCTCACCAGGTGACTAGAGCTCACCCAAATGGCCGCATTTCTATGAAAAACGGCCATTTGGGCGAGCTTTAGTCACCGGTGAGATTCAAAAATTGCACCCGAGGGTTTTAAAATAATATAAGTTTCGTATCTTCCTATATAGTAGCTATTTTTCAAAATATTTTTTTACCCATATTATTTTAGAATGATATACAGCATTTTTTCATCAATCAATCATTCAATCAATATTTTTGAAATCGATTTTCTTTACTTTTTGTTTTTTTTTTGTATTTTATAGCGGTATTGTGGCACGGACTGCTGACGTTGTAGGTTCGAGTCCTGCCATTACCCCAATTTCTTTGTGTTGTTATTATATAGCATTTGAAATTTAATTTGAATCAATATTTTATCTGTCAGTCAGTCATGAAACCATGAAAGTTATAAATTAAAGGACAACTTACCGCATCTTCGAACTGTTCCTGTACACGTTTGTGTATATCCTTGTTTTTCTTCGGTCTCGCTAATAAGTAGATCTTCCTCACATCGGGACAGGTTCTGAAAAGAGGTAAATTTGTTTTAAACAAACACTGACCTATAATAATGGACTTAAAAGTACAATAAATCGACAATCGCTCGTACTGTCAGTCTGTCGAACCGACGGCGCTGCTGTCAATACTATTATTTTGTAAGAAAACCTATTTGCAACGAAACTTAATAAATTATTATTTTATGCAGTTAAACTTAAAGTTGTAAATCCAATGACATAAACGGTAAACTAATAATTTGCATTTGTAACATTGGCGTCAACCTTAAAATTCTCACGTCGGGCCGTTTTTCTGCTGTCATTTAATATGACACTGTACATCCATGCATTATAATATCATTGATATCACCCTATAATATCCCCCCACTAAACCACAAGAAGTTTTAAACCTATTTAAAGTCGTAAATAGACTACAATAAGCCATAGAGAGGGCAATGCCTGGAATCGCCCTACGCGATTGTCAAACAAATGGGTGAGTTAGCAACTAAAGCGGTGCCTGGGACCAACTTCATAAACGCGACAGGCGACAGGTGACAGTGACAATTCGACATACATTACTGTGTCGACAAGTAACGCTAAAGACTTACAGACTTAACATCATAGTGGGCAAGCAATGTATTAGAATCGCACTGTCAGCTGTCGCCTGTCGCGGTTATGAAATTGGGCCCTAGTGATTTCGGTGCCTGGATGTCTAGACAAAGTTCTGTGTTAGCGTCAACGCTAGTAGAATCGTTAGAACACGGGTTTAACAATTTTACACATTTTGACGTTTGCTTTCGCTCCCTTACGTCAAAAACAGACTGTTGTCCCTAAAAAACATACTACCCTCATTTCGGTGTTTCGTTCTGCGTTGCTGACACAAATCTCTGTATTAAGATGAGTGTGCAATGAACCCAGCGCTCACCATAAAAAAGGCGATAACGTTTTCCACCCTCTAAACCTTAACCTATAGCCATGTTTTTTGTATGTTACCATTATGCCCTAGAACTAGGTTTGTACGTTTTGATTTTTTAAATATTCTTAATGGTTTCAAAAATATTAACGCTTTTCTCTTTTGTATGAAACTGTCAAATCTATGTAGAATATTACAAAAATCAAAACATACAAACCTAGTTCTAAGGCATAATGACAACATACCAAAAAATCATTGCCATAGGTTAAGGTTTAGAGGGTGGAAAACGTTATCGCCGTTTGTATGGGGAGCGCTTTTTGGGGCTGGGTTCATACTTCTGTTAAGGGCTCGTTTTTCTTTTATTACTTTTCACTAAGGTACTTTACGTTAAAGTACTTCAAGTACGTCGTGCTACAGTTGCCTAGCCCCGTCACGTGCTTAATTAAAACCCGCGGCACGTCGCGCCAGCCTCAACTGACGAAACGTTCCTACTCACGGCGCGGCTTACACCGCCCTACGAGATAAGATGTGCACTACCCACAACTATCTAATGTTCATACAGCTTATCACACACACACAGACACACACACGCCACACACATACACACACACGAACGCACGCACGCACACACACACACAAACACACACACGCGAACATGTAGGTGTTTTTAATACAATTATTATTGTATTTAAATTGATTCAAATGCAATTTTTGAATCTCACCAGGTGACTACAGCTCACCAAAATAGCCGCATTTCTATGAAGAACGGTCATTTTGGTAAGCTTATAGTTACATGGTGAGATTCAAAAATGGCACCTCTGGCTTTAAAGGTCGCATATTTTTTTTTTATTTAATAAGAAGGCAAACAAGCCAGTGAGTCATCTGATGGTATGTGATCACCACCGCCTATAGACATCCGCAACACCAAAGAGATTGCAGTTGCGTTGCCACCCAGAGGGCTAAGATGGAATACCTCTTGTGCCAGTTATTACAAAGGGTGTATTGCTCTTCACGCCGGAACACAACAGTGCAAGCACTGCTGCTTAGCGGCAGGATTAGCGAGCAAGATGGTGGTAGCGATCCGGACGGACCTTGCACAAGGTCCTACCACCCGCGAAATATTAAATAAAATTTAGAAAGTCTTATAAAGAAGTGACTTTGTATAGCTATCACTTAATCAGGTAATACCCATTCAAACAGCGAAGTCGATCAGATATGGGGCTCGGGGATAGAATTACAAATACATTAGTGATGGACGAACCTACGGTTTTGGTTTCGGCCAAAAGTCGACCGAAACCAGAGGTGCAATTTTTAAATCTCACCAGATGACTATAGCTCACCAAATTGGCTGAATGTCTATGAAAAACGGCCATTTTGGTGAGCTTCAGTCGCCCAGTGAACGACTACTTGAACGAATGGCGTACTCCGTAACGCGAACGTATGGCGTGGCGTAAGTAGCGAACGGTCGTACTGTTCGATCTTGATGATGCCTCGTATAGAGGCGAAACGCGCGTCGATCGTGTAGTTTTAGTGTTTAGTGGTGGTGGTGTGTAGTTGAGTCTGTGTGATATATGTTGTTTCGTGTGGAAGCGGAGGAGGGTGGGTTTTTCATGAACATATATGTGTCGCACAGATGCAGCTAATTTGCACGAGCCCGGCACTGGTTTCGCGGAGTAGCAAGGTAATTTGTTCCAGTTTGTTGATATGGACCTCCGCAAAGTAACGCCTGAATCTATTAATTATGCCGAAATTTGGAATCGGGTTTCGGCTAAAACCCTAGTTTTGGTCGCTAACTAAACTGTATAGTGGCAGCTAGCTGTTGTAAGAGGTTTAATCGCATAGAGCAACAGGAAAGTATGCACCACATTCTCTCACGAGTTGAAACAGTACGTATTGGGGTAGACAGGGACAACCAAATGCTGGGAGGAGGAAAACGTAAAAAATATTTTTATTGGCTTTTAGTATTAGAAACTGCCCGACTAATTTAAATTAAATGAAAGGCTAAAACTAACCCTTATTTGTAAATAGTCATAATCATAAATTTTAAAAGAATTACCGAAATTTTTTTAATTAATTATTTTAATTTATTTCTATTTTTCGAATACGAGTTAACGAATAAGCTCAGGGGTGCAATTTTTGAATCTCACCAGGTGACTAGAGCTCACCAAAATGGCCGTTTTTCATATAGATTTCGGCCGTTTTGGTGAACTCTAGTCACCTTGATGAGATTCAAAAATTGCATCTCAAATCTTTGTATGTTCTTATAGTGTCAGACTTGCCCATACTGCCCCATCTAAAAGGTCCACCCTGTACAAAAATGCAAGGTCCGTCAAAAATCCATTATAATCATTAATTATTTTAAAGAATGAAAATAGTGCTTGCACTGTTGTGTTCCGGCGTGGAGAGCAAAACAGCCGGTGTAATTACTGGCACAAGAGGCATTCCACCTTAGCCCTCTGGGTTGGCAACGCATCTGTAATCTCTTTTGTGTTGCGGGTCTCTATGGGCGGTGGTGGTCACGTACCATCAGGTGACCCACTTGCTTGTTTGCCTTCCTATTTCATAAAAAAAATTGTCTGAATAATGATAAAGCTTTGTGCAAAAAATTTAAAGTCACGGACGTGGCTAATGACGTACAGACAAACAATACGTCGCATACAAATAGATAGTGGTTTTTCCGAGCCTGTGGTATTATCTGATATTCACAAATGCTTCCTGTATGTCTAAACCATATAAATAGTATAGCACAGAAGTTTCAAAATTGAAAGCGAAATTATAATAGCTAGGGTGTAATTTTTGAATCTCACTGGCTCCCAATTCTGGCACTTATCGAGGTTCATCTGACGTTCGAGATGTGTCAAAATATGACAGATTTTGAAAGGATTTGACGGCTCTTTTTGGCTTATCTCGATGACTAGAGATGAGAGAATCGCCCCGCAGATGACTAAACTTGTCAAAATGGCCGAATCTCTATGAACAACGGCAATTTCGGTGAACTTTAGTCACCCGGTGAGATTCAAAAATAGCACTCCAGGAGTGCGATTTTTGAATCTCACCAAGTGACTAGAGCTCACCAAAATGGCAGAATATCTATGAAAAACGGCTATTTTTATGAAAAACGGCCATTTTGGCGAGCTTTAATCACCCATTGAGATTGAAATGCAATTTTTGAATCCCACCAGGTGACTAAAGATCACCAAAATGGCTGCATTTCAATGAAAAACGGCTATTTTGGCGAGCTTTAGTCACCCGGTGAGATTCAAATGCAATTTTTGAATCTCACCAAGTGACTAAAGCTCACCAAAATGGCCGCATTTCTATGAAAAACGGCTATTTTGGCGATCTTCGCTTCTCACCCGGTGAGATTCAAAAATTGCACTCCTGTACTTTAAATTTCAATACAATGTGCCGAAAAGAGACTACTAGGTACATACTCTAAACCTCGTCTTCAATGTACACTAACATGGCACAAAACGTTAAAACTAATTTTAGTTTTCAAAATGGTATTACCACATTTAATAATCCTTCAGTTTAGGACATAATGCATTTTCACTGCAAAAGGAGCTCATACTGTCGTATATCGGAGCGTATGGAACGTATCGCGGTTTAAAAAAAACCCTGCGTCAGTGTTTCGAGTGCCACCACTGTGAATTATTTTTTTTTAATCCGTTTTTTGCAAAATGTCGCCAGAATAAAATGCTTTCTAATGTAATTCACGATTATTTTAAGCATCGTAATGATTATTACTGATGTAGCTGTAAAGTGCCCTGTTTTTTCTTGAATTTTTTTTACGCAGGCACAGAATAAATAACGTACAGAAACTTTTCTTTTACGAAGGCGATTAAACGAATTCCAACTTTATTCACACACTCAAAAAGTTCGTATTACTGTATACACCATGGGCCAGGCGGCGCGAGTCGCCTTCCCCCGCTACTCCCGCGACACTCTAGGGTTGCGCAGCATTCGTTTTCAATTGGGATGTTGACTAAAAAATAATAATTAGTCCATCTTTTAGAACGCCAGAAAATAGTAGATACGTATTTTTTCTTTTGCTTCTAAAACTTAAAATAACAAAGTTACAGAGCGGCGAAAGTTCGCGCTACGTCATTATTGCGTAAAATTTTTACGAACGAGTGACGTCACGAACCCCTACTCCTGAATTTGAATGTGCTGTATCTTTGTCAATATTATTCGTATGGACAAATAAAAAAATACGTATCGAGTATTTTTCTATAATCTAACTGACGGACTAATTAGAATCTTGTTGTTTTAACCCAGGAGACATCCCTATTATACTGACACGGCGGGGGCGAGCGAGCGGGCGCGCGGCAAGGCGACAGCTTACTGCGATTTGCCTATACCATAGGCAAGGCGGTCGAGCGTACCTAGAGTGCGAAGTGGAACGCCCCTGACGCAGTCAAGTTTTTTCGTCTTATTAAACAAACTGTGGTTGTATTTTTGTATTTGCACAGATTTGCAGATTTGTACTCGTACACTCATTAAATAAATGAATTGACAATAATAACATTAAAATCTGTCTTGTTGATTAAGTACAGTCGCTTAAACAATGGCGGCCTCTGAATTCCATCATTGTTTTAAACACTCATTAGCGAGGCATCACAGAGTGTTAATTCAATTACATACTAAACGATACGTTAATAATATTTAATACTAGCTTTTGCCCGCGACTTCGTCCGCGTAGACTTGTTTAATTGAATCAGGCAAACGTACACCCAACATGCAATCTGGGGTGCAATTTTTGAATCTCACCAGGTGACTAAAGCTCACGAAAATGGCCGCATTTCTATGAAAAACGGATATTTTGGCGAGCTTTATTTACCCGGTGAGATTCAAAAATCACACACAGACCACAAATGTATAGTCGATCAATTTGATTCATAGGCCATTCAATGCCGGATTGTAAATTTGCCAGAAAGTAAATATAGCGTTGTACTTATACCATTCATTCACAAGTTATTAGCATGATCATAAAAAAATATTTAAAGCCACAATTCTGTTAAGTGTATTGCAAAACTCCATTATCTTACGAACATTTAATAATTAGTCGTAGGATGCTATCAGCTATTAACACTTGAGACACATCTTTGATCAACAAATTGACACAAAAAACTGGCCAAAAGCGAGTCGAAAACTCGCGTCGAGGGTTCCGTACGAACTTAATAAACACCGAAGTTTTAACTGAATTGAGGGACAAACTTAACTTTGTCGTTAGATAACTGTTGTCCCCATACATACCAAGTATAATTATAAAAGTACCTATGTATATATATTTTTTTTTGTGATGTACCAACAAATTTATGGATTTTCATAGAGATTCGATTCATAACTGATTTTCTTTTCACTTTATGACAAAATGAAGTACTGACGAGTAGAAGGTAATTTTGAATCGTATGTAACTATTTTTTTTTTTTTTATTAAATATATTTTGGAAAATTGCACGTTAAACAATTTCATAGAGATTCGCCCGTTTTGGTGAGCTCTATAGTCACTTGGTGAGATTCAAAAATTAAACCTCTGTGCTCATGGCCCTATTAACGTTTTTAATATCCACACTCTATAGTATAATCATATTACGTCAAAATGACAAAACAAAACGTAATTAGAACTAATCTAATACATACTTCATTCACTGTTCAAAGGGTCACAACCGCCATCGCTGCTGTTCAACAACAAACCTTATGAACTGTTCTCAAAGTAAACATTCGACTACCGCGCGAAACGACTTCAACGTTTTCGAAACGGAACCGGTGACTTGCGTCAAATGGTATTTTAAATGAATTTAAAATATGCTGTTGCAGTAAAACTAACCTTATTTATAGCTAGGTAAGTGTCTCGTGACCGCAATGTCATGGTGGTGACTTAAGGCTGCGCGCGCGCATTTGCTTAGAAACTGAAAGTGATATGGGCCGGTTGCACTGTCGGCAGATACGTTAACTATATATTAACTAGTGACAAGTGCCGACTTCGATAGGTGCAATTAAGTAACGAAAACTTCATTAGAATGAACTGACCTATAAGTAATGGACTTCTAGTCAGCGTTTAAAAAATGGTTGCATTAAAAGTCGAACAAAAAGCACAATAAATTGACGATCAGTCGCGCTCAGTCTGTCGGACCGACGGCGCTGCAGTCAATACTTTTGTTTTGTAAAAAAAAACCTATTTGCAACAGACTTAATATATTATTATTTTATGCAGTAAGACGTGAAATTGTAAATCTAATGACTAAATGGTAAACTAATAATTTTTATTTGGCGTCAACCTGTATTCTCTTGTCGGGCCGATTTTACGCTGTCATTTAGTATGACACTGTACATCCATGCATTATAATATCATTGTTAGAATGTGTAATAAAAATGTATGTACAAAAAATCTCTAAACGACAGCAACTGTATCAAAATCTGTTGCGTGGTTTAGGAGGAGTAAGCGGCCGAAGTTAAAGGACAGACAAGGGGCCGTCCATTAATCATGTGATGCTTTTTAGCATTTTTTCACCCCCCCCTTTACCCCCTGGTGATACGTGATAAGGTTTAAGACTAACCCCCCTACCCCTACCTAATATTACGTGCGTTTTTTAGTATAAAGTATCTTACAATTAACAAACTGGAACTGCGGAGGAGGGTGGGTTTTTGCATGAATATATGTATGTCGCATAGACGCAGCTAACTTGCACGAGCCCGGCACTGGTTTCGTGGAGTAGCAAGGTAATTTGTTCCAGTTTGTTGATATGGACCTCCGCAAAGTAACGCCTGAATCTATTAATTATCTTACAATTTTTCGCTCACACGCTATTCCTCGGTTTAAAAATCACGCGTTAAACGAAAAAATAAATATACGTGATATCTCCTAAGACCCCCCCCCCCTCCCTCTTGTCATTTTTGCCGACCCCCCCCCCCTCTTCGAGCCTCACGTGATTAAACATGTAAACGGGAGTACTTTGAAGTGCTTTTGATTAATTCTCAAACGTTTTTTTTTTCAGTCGATGTCCCAGAGGTGCAATTTTTGAATCTCACCAGGTGACCACCAATTTTACATTTTTACCACCAACATGGTAAAAATGTTCTTCATAGAAATTCGGCCATTTTGGTGAGCTTTAGTCATCCGGTGAGATTCAAAAATCGCACTCCATATTGATTGTATGACGATTTTAAAATCCAGTTTCATTTCATTAATAAAAAGTAATCAAAGCTCTTACCCCCCCCTATTTTTCTTTAATAAAGAAAAATGCATATACCAATTTAATAAAGAGTTATTAAAATGTGATGATTAATATAATATATAATATGTCAGTTTATCATTTTGTTACACCAATTTTAGATGATTATTAATTTTTAGCACTTGGCTGGGTTTTTACCTTAGCGACTCGTTTGGCAGTTTTTAACTAACTACAACAAAGTACAACTGGCCCATCCGTAACATATACCTTAACGTGATGTAAATAGAGGTCGTTATTTCAACAACTTTACGATTGAATGTTGCTAAATTGTTGTGGTCAAATGTATAACGAAACAAATATTGTAAACCAGTGAAGTAAACTAACTTCTTCCCGTGACTTTGTCCATGTATTTCTGCTATAAACTGTTTCCCTATTTCACCCCCTTCAAGTTTTATTTTTGCCACAAATATTAGTCAATGTCCAAGATAAAATCTATCTTTACGCAATCATCATCATCATATCAGTCGGAAGACGCCCACTGCTGGGCATAGGCCTTCCCCAAGGATCTCCACGATGGTCGGTTTTGTACTGCTCGCATCCACCGGTTTCCAGTGATCTTCGCCAAGTCGTCGGTCCACCTTGTGGGAGGCCTACCAACACCGGGTTCCGGTACGTGGTCTCCACTCGAGAACCTTTCCGCCCCAACGGCCATCGGTTCTACGAGCGATGTGCCGCCCACTGCCACTTGAGGTGTGCATTTCGTAGAGCTATGTCGGTGACTTTAGTTCTTCTGCGGATCTCCTCATTCCTGATTTGATCTCGCAGAGAAACTCTGAGCATAGCTCTTTCCATTGCCCTTTGGGTGACCTCGAGCCTCCTTATGAGGTCCACTGTAAAGGACCACGTTTCAGTGCTTTTTTACGCCAAAATTCATTAAAATTGGTTCAGTGGTTTAACGTGGTAACATAACAACCAAATATCAAACTTTTTTTTATACCTACTTAGGAATTAAAACGAGTGAGTCACCTTAGTAAGTGATAAGTGATCACCACCGCCCATAGACACCCGCAGCACCAAAGGGATTACAGATGCGTTGCCAACCCAGAGGGCTAATGGAATACCTCTTGTGCCAGTAATTGCGCCGGAACACAACAGTACTTCTAAACCACGCAACGGATTTAGATACGGTTTTCGCCGTAATTTTGCGATTTTTTTATGCAAGAACTTTGTATCCTAACTAGCTTTTGCCCGCGACTTCGTCCGCGTAGACTTGTTTAATTGAATCAAGCAAACGTGCACCCAACATGCAATTTGCAATATTTCCTGGACAAATTAATGAGAATTAGTTGCTTTGCTGCTCATTACGTCACGGCGGTTATACGCCGCCATATAGATGACTAGCTTTTGCCCGCGACTTCGTCCGCGTAGACTTGTTTAATTGAATCAAGCAAACGTGCACCCAACATGCAATTTGCAATATTTCCTGGACAAATTAATGAGAATTAGTTGCTTTGCTGCTCATTACGTCACGGCGGTTATACGCCGCCATATAGATGACTAGCTTTTGCCCGCGACTTCGTCCGCGTAGACTTGTTTAATTGAATCAAGCAAACGTGCACCCAACATGCAATTTGCAATATTTCCTGGACAAATTAATGAGAATTAGTTGCTTTGCTGCTCATGACGTCACGGCGGCGTATTAACTCACTTATCGCTATCCCGTGGGAACTATGCATTTTTACGGGATAAAATGTATCCTATGTGTTAATCCAGGTTATCAACTATGTATGTGCCAAATTTCATCCAAATCCATTCAGTAGTTTTTACGTGAAAGAGTAACAAACATCCATCCATACTTACAAACTTTCGCGTTTATTATGTTACAGGGTTTGTATCAGTGCAAAGCCAATGCGGCTAAGTAGTTAATAAATAAATAACAGACAGACAGTGCTTTAGCATTTATAATATCAGTTCGGATGATCTAGAGACTCGTATTTATCGTAAAACTTTCCGCAGTTGGGTTAAAAACAACGTTTTCGCAAGTCCTCTCTCTATTGGATCAATGGCGTAGCAAGCTAATCTCTAATGCTATACCCCATAACGGCGTATGCGCAACCGGCCGTGGCACGCATGCGCGGGACCCATTATAATTAGATGCCTCCATTAATTGACCAACTCTTTACTTAGTAATGCCAATTGGTAGGTCACTATATATCTATTTATTTTTATGTATTTTTGTGATGTTAAGTTTTGCTCAGTATACATTTTCGTTACTTTTCTTTTTTTATATAAAATAGGACGGAAAACAAGCAAGTGAGTCACCTGATGGCAAGTGATCACCACCGCCTCTACACCCGCAACACCAAGTAGATTGCAGATGCGTTGCCACCCCAGAGGGCTAAAAATGGAATACCTCTTGTGCCAGTAATTGCACCGGCTGTCTTGCTCTCCACGCCGAAACAAAAGCACTGCTGCTTAGCGGCTGGATTAACGAGCAAGATGGTTGTAGCTATCCGGACGGACCTTGCACGAGGTACTACCACACACGAATTCTGTATCGGCGACTCAACTCAGCAGTTTCTCGACCAGCAGTTTTCCGAGGAAGCCGGTGCCGTCAGTCAGCAGCACAGTCCTGCCGGCGACGAACTTCTGTATCTCGACTCACCTCAACAGCTTCTCGACCAGCAGTTTCCCGAGGAAGCCGGTGCCGTCAGTCAGCAGCACAGTGCTGCCGGCGACGAACTTCTGTATCTCGACTCACCTCAACAGCTTCTCGACCAGCAGTTTCCCGAGGAAGCCGGTGCCGTCAGTCAGCAGCACAGTGCTGCCGGCGACGAACTTCTGTATCTCGACTCACCTCAACAGCTTCTCGACCAGCAGTTTCCCGAGGAAGCCGGTGCCGCCTGTGAGCAGCACAGTGCTGCCGGCGAAGAACTTCTGTATCTGCGACTCGCCGCGCGCCTCCGATTCGTCAACCATATCCATGTACGTGATGTCCCCGCCCTGCTTGGCCAGCGTGAGCTCGTGGTTGGATGCCGCGTCCACCATGGCTGGAAGATAAGTTGGACGGGATATAGAAACATGTCAAGAAGACACTGACCTATAAATAATGGACTTCTAGTGCTTTTAAAAAATGGCCTCAAAAGTCGAACAAAAAGTACAATGAATCGACAATCGCTCGCGCTGTCAGTCTGTCGGACCGACGGCGCTGCTGTCAATACTATTGTTTTGTAAAAAACCCTATTTGCAAGGAAGCTTAATGAATTATTATTTTATGCAGTTTAAAATTGTAAATCCAATGACTATAAATGGTAAACTAATAGTTCGCATTTGTAACATTGGCGTCAACCTGTATTCTCATGTCGGGCCGTTTTTCTGCTGTTATTTAGTATGACATAACATCCATGCATTATAATATCATTGCAAGAAGACATTTTTCTAACAAACTAATTGCTCGGGCGTATTATAAAATCAATGACTAAGTATATCTTGGACAGGGATGTCTGGAAATGATCCCGACCTACATTGGGGATCCCTGGCTCCAAATAGTATACACCTTGTATTTTTTTTTAATATTTAAACTATTTCTATGGGTTTGGACTTTGACGATACTTGCGTCATCTAACCAGCTTCGTTCTGCTGTCTAGGTCAGTTATATGCAACAAACAAACAAATCTGGTCATCAAACATTTGTTTGACGACCGGATAGCCTAGTGGTTAGTGACCCTGACTATGAAGCTTGAGGTTCCGGTTTCGATTCCCGGGAGGGGCATGTTCGTATGATGAATGTGAATGTTTGTACAGTCAAGGAATTAAATTTCCAACCCACCTAAGGTTCAATAGCATATAGCAAACTGTCACCATAAGAGCTATAGAGCAAGACGTTAGTTGGACATATCGACCTTAATGCATTGTGAATGTCAGACGACATTTCAACGAAATGGGTAGGGAATTAAGTTCCTTGACTGTACCCGAGTCGTGGATGTTATATGTATTTAAGTATGTATTTATCTATATAAGTATGTATATCCGTTGTCTAGTACCAGCTTTGCTTAGTTTGGGACTAGGTCAATTGGTGTGAATTGTCCTGAGATATTTATTTTATTTTATTAAACGAGAATTGGGTTAAGATTCAAATTATTTGCAGTATATTTATAAACAGGAAATAATTTAAAGCATACTTATGTGAAACAGTACCTGCGTGCAGCCCTTCATATTTAAATTATCAATTTAAATAATTTATGTACATATAATGCAGTTATTATACAATTAGTTCACTCTTGTACATTGTGCGTTACATTTTATGGCGGAATAAAAAAAACCGGCCAAGTGCGAATCGGACTCGCGCACCGAGGGTTCCACCAACGTAACTACAAATTTACGGTTTTCGGATTTATTATTTCATTTGTGTTATGAGACCTTACTTCTTGCCAAATTTCATAGTTCTAGGTCAACAGGAAGTACCCCATAGGTTTTTAAGTGCCTTGCAAATGTATGAGACATGCGGCATAAACGGCCGTATCTTTTGATTTCGTTTACTTAGAAGTTTCATTTTTTCACGGCTCCAAGGGACTACAGATTTGAGTATTTGGTATGAATTTCAACTTGATACCTTCACGCGTTCCTAAGAAAAAGGGTCTTGATAGACAGACAGACAGACGCACAACGAAGTGATCCTATAAGCCTTATAGGATGGAAAAACTGAACCCTTATAGTATAAGGGTTCAGTTTTTCCTTTTGAGGTACGGAACCCTAAAAAACAAAAGCCTAACGTTAATTTAAAATTGAAATTTTAGTTCTTTTTGTAAGTGGCCAGTACGTCCATGAACGTTCCGTTGCAGAATATCTCACTATCATGAAATAGTATAGCATAGAAGGAGTTTTAAAATTTAAAGCGAAGTTATAATAGCTGATCTCTTTACTTTAAATGGCAATACAATGTGCCAAAAACAGACGACTACATACTCTAAAGTACTATAAAGTTTCGAACCATAGACGTTTGCCGTTGTACATCGTAAGTAGAGCCTAAAATGAAAAACATTAAACAGTAAATAGCATGTAAATTTCATACCAGCTAAACACTATACTATACAAAATGTATACTAAGCCTTGTAGTAAGTATTTCACGTGTTATAGTCAATTATATTATAATACACGGATATACAGTGTCATACTAAATGACAGCAGAAAAACGGCCCGACATAAGAATACAGGTTGACGCCAATGTTACTAATGCAAATTATTAGTTTACCATTTATAGTCATTGGATTTACAACTTTACCAACTGCATAAAATAGTAATTTATTAAATTTAGTTGCAAATAGGTTTTTTACAAAAAATACAATTGACAGCAGCGCCGTCGGTCCGACAGACTGACAGCGCGAGCGATTGTCGATTTGTTGTACTTTTCTTCGACTTTTGATGCCGCCATTTTTTAAACGCTGAGTAGAAGTCCATTACTTTTAAGTCAGTGGTTATAATCAAATCGTCAAAAAACAGTTAGTTTCTTCCACTTTTTTATTTATTTAATCAAATTCTGAATTTTAAAAATTGTCCCAAATCGCCGCCAATAGGGAGGGCGCCCAGTGGCCCGTTTCACTAAGCTACAAGTTACAATTTTACAAGTCTAAACATCGATCAATAACGACCAATGGCAATGGGCATAATGACCAATGTTGCCGGTTTAGACTTGTAAAATTGTAACTTGTAGCTTCATGAAACGGGCCACATAAGGCTGGCAGCATGCAACGTTGGATGTCAATGCTGATTCTTTGGGCAAAGTATTGCACAGCCTTCTGTTTGTTAGATTAAATATTCCACACGAAATTCGGGAAAGTCCGATGCAGTTCGAAACAAAATAAACTATTAGATAAATCCCCTAAAATTTCCTAAACGACAATGTGACTAATAATTAAAGTTCAGTTCATTAGCGGGTAGATACAATTAAATTGTCATTAATTTTTCCAAATCATTAAATGACATCAACAAAACCTTGTTTTCGTTAAATATTGACGCAATTGATTGTTATTTGATGTATTCCAACTGAGTTTTGATTCCGTTCGACTTTATTGTACAGTCAAGGAATTAAATTTCCAACCCACCTAAGGTTCAATAGCATATAGCAAACTGTCACCATAAGAGCTATAGAGCAAGACGTTAGTTTGACATATCGACCTTAATGCATTGCGTATGTCAGACGACATTTCAACGAAATGGGTAGGGAATTAAGTTCCTTGACTGTACAGTCAAAGAATTTAATTCCCTACCCATTTCGTTGAAATGTCGTCTGACATTCGCAATGCATTAAGGTCGATATGTCAAACTAACGTCTTGCTCTATAGCTCTTATGGTGACAGTTTGCTAAATGCTATTGAACCTTAGGTGGGTTGGAAATTTAATTCCTTGACTGTACAACATTTCTTTACTTTTTTCATGAAATAGGTAGGCAAATAAGCAAGTGCGTCACCTGATAATAAGTGATCACCGCCTATAGACACATGCAACTACAAAGAGAGCGCAGATGCGTTGCCCACCCAGAGGGCTAAGATGGAATACCTCTTGTGCCAACAATTGCACCGGCTGTTTTGCTCTCCACGCCGGAACACAACAGTGCAAACATTGCTGTTTAGCGCCAGGATTAGCAAGCAAGATGGTGGTAGCGATCCGGACGGACCTTACATAAGGTCCCCACCCACAGTACTGACAGCGACAAGGTACTATGTACAGCTACTTCTGAGCCCGTACTTACAATGCCAGCCGGGTCCTCCAGGGGTGCAATTTTGGAATCTCACCAAGTGACTAGAGCTCACCAAAATGGCCGCATTTCTATGAAAAACGACCATTTTGGCGAGCTTTAGTCACCCGGTGAGATTCAAAAATCGCACTCCAGACCCAGTGGGACCCTGTAGTCAAGCACGGAAGGAATAAAATCAGGTGACACCATATTACCAGTGACGTACATACATACGCACATTGTATATTTTTAACGGAACTTCGGTAGTAAAAACCTCTGAACTCCAGACTTATTAAAATTCAATTTAAGCTAATTCCATTAACAATGATGTTAATACTTATGAACAACAAATACAAACGAACAAATTAAGTATTTATCATACTACTAGCAAGCTTTTAAACGGTGGTAGGACCTTGTGCAAGGTCCATCCGGATCGCTACCACCATCTGCCTTGCTAATCCTGCCGTTATGCAGCAGTGCTTGCACATCAGGTGACCCACTTGCTCGTTTGCCTTCAATCTACATCTACACTTCTACACTAATATATTAAAGAGGTAAACTTTGTTTGTTTGTATGTAGGGGGTAATCTCTGGAACTACTGACCCGATTTCAAAAATACTTTCACATATCGAAAGCTACACTATTGACTGACATAGGCTACTAATTTCACGTGAAAAAATCGCGCGCGTCCGCAAGTATTGTATAAAAAAAAAGGTTTTTACAATATCATTAAAACAAAGATAGAATTCTAAACATATAGAACAGCAAGTCGTCGATGAATAATGATCGTGCACAAAGAAATGCAAACCACTTCCTTACTAGAAGTAGGAAGTCTAATAAAATACCTGAGCTAGGTCCCAACAGGTCAAACGTGTCCGCAGCTGGCCAATTAGACCTATATGAGTACAATAATAATTAATAACAGACGATATTATGATTTAATGGTAAATACTGACGCTATTTTATAGAGCAGCTATCAGAAGAATAAAACAATTTAAACGCATTGTAACGCGTATATTGACGAATCAAATGAGATAAGTCATAATAGATGTTCATTAGAAAGATTTTATGTCCAAAAAAGTTGATTAAAAACCGATATTTTACAAGTTACGATACAAAAATAAGAGAGAAAAAGTTACTTTTGAATGGTTCGAAATATGCTCACTGGAATCCAGACAAAAATGTAAAAAATGTTGTAGGAAAGCAATGTGTTAAAAGGAGACTGTACTAAAATAAACACGGTCTTAGTTTTAAACCATTTTACTATAATAGTGACACAGAATAAGTAATAGTACTAAAGTACAGAAACTTCTCTTTTTCGACCACCATTAAACGAATTCCAACTTTATGATCAGGCACAAAAGTTCGTATTACTTCATAGACATGCGTCAAAAGGAAGGTGCCGCCCGCGCCCGCCTTCCACCCGCAATGCCCTGGCGCGCCGCTAGGGTTGGGCTGCTTACTGTAATACTATCAACGCGCGACACAGAGTGAGCGGGCGCGCGCGCGGCAAGCCGGCAACCTGCTACGATTAACCTATGCCATAGGTCATGCGGCGAGCGCACCTACATTACGGTGTGGCACCCCCCTGATAGTGTCAACCTGGGCCCAATTTCATAAACGCGACAGGCGACAGGTGACAGTGACAATTCGCCGCACATTACCAACCATGAAATTTGGCAAAAAGCAAGATCTTACAGCACAAATTAAGGAAAAATCCCCAAACCCGTTTTACAGTTACGTTTTTTTTTTGCGATTACAAACTTATATTTGCACTTAGTATGTATTAGGACAACAGTTATCAATTGACAAAGTTAAGTTTATGACTCAAGTCGGTGTCTTTCCGTTACAGCAAAGTTCGATTATTAAGTTTGTAAGGAACCCTCGGTGAGAGTCCGACTTTACACTTGGCTGGTTTTTACCTTTGTTTCGTCCGCAGACCCCTGGGATGCCCTCACGGATCCCCAGGGGCCCTCCGGAACCATGATTGGAAAACCCTGTTCTACAGACTCAATTGACTTCCATTTTTATATACAACATACGAAGGCAAACGAGCAAGTGGGTTACCTGATGGTAAGTGATCACCACCGCCCATAGACACCCGCAACACCAAAGAGATTGCAGATGCGTTGCCAACCCAGCGGGTTAAGATGGAATACCTCTTGTGCCAGTAATTATTTACTGGCACAAGAGTACACTACTTAAGAGTACAGTCAAGGAAATTGAAACACGTACCACCGTAGAATCTAGTCGAAGAGACATACGCATGACATTTGTATGACGTAGCCTGGCGTTTAACACGTCGCGGCATTGCGAAAGGGTTCTAAGGTGGTACGTGAATATATTTCCCATACTGTAGTTACAGTTATTACCTCAGAAAAATCTATATTTTTTGTACCGAGTCTATTCTACGGCAAAGTTTATCCGCACTTGACGTTTTTCATCACTGTGAAGTAAACAAACACGATGTTTATTTTATAATTCGGTGACACAATTCACGTTAAGTTAAGTGAGTTAGTTAACAGTGGGTGAATTAAGAGGGTTACAAGGTTTTATGACTAATTAATTAATTATTATTATTATAAATTAACTAGCTTTTGCCCGCGACTTCGTCCGCGTAGACTTGTTTAATCAAGCAAACGTGCACCCAACATGCAATCTTCAATGAGAATTAGTGGTTGCTTTGCTGCTCATGACGTCACGGCGGTGTATAACTCACTTATCGCTATCCCGTGGGAACTATGCGTTTTTTCGGGATAAAAAGTATCCTATGTGTTAATCCAGATTATAAACTATATGTGTGCCAAATTACATCCAAATCCATTCAGTAGTTTTTACGTGAAAGAGTAACAAACATCCATCCATACTTACAAACTTTCGCGTTTATAATATTAGTGGGATTGCTAAGGCGGTTCAGTAGTTAATAAATAAATAACAGACAGACAGTGCTTTAGCATTTATAATATCAGTTCGGATGATCTAGAGACTCGTATTTATCGTAAAACTTTCCGCACTTGGGTTAAAAACAACGTTTTCGCAAGTCCTCTCTCTATTGGATCAATGGCGTAGCAAGCTAATCTCTAGTGTTCCGGTAATTTCTTTCCGTTTGTTAAATTATACACACACAAAGTAAATCGTTTTCGAATAAATAAACTAAAGTTACATTGCGAAGGTTTATACTTCGCAAAATAACACCTAAATCTATATATTTAAGATAGCGGACGCGCGCCACTTCGTTCGCGTAGATTTAGTAGCCTATGTCCGTCAGGGATAGTGTAGCTTTCTATTAGTGAAAGATATTTTGAAATCGGTTCAGTAGTTTCAGAGATTAGCCCTACATACAAACAAACAAAGTTTACCACTTTATTATATTAGTTAGTTACATAGTATAAAACAAAGACGTTATCCGTTCCTGTCTGTCTACATATCTTCGGCCGTATATTCCTGCTAAACCACCTAACAGATTTTGATACGGTTTTCACTGAAGAGTGTGAACCCAGCGCTCCCCACACAAACGGCGATAACGTTTTCCACCCTCTAAACCTAAACCTATGGCAATGATTTTTCGGTATGTTGTCATTATGTCTTAGAACTAGGTTTTTATGTTTTGATTTTGTTAGTATTCTTCATAGATTTGACAATATTTGCATTTTAGGAGTTTCATACAAAACTAAAAAGCGTCATATTTTTGAAACTATTAAGAAAATTGAAACAATCTAAACTTACAAACTTAGTTCTAAGGCATAATGACAACATACAAAAAAATCATGGCTATAGGTTAAGGTTTAGAGAGTGGAAAACGTCATCGCCGTTTGTATGAGGAGCGCTTCTTCGGTTCGGGCTGGGTTAACACTCCTCTTAGGCATAACAAACAATTTAACTGCCAATTTTTTTTGTCATCAAATACGTCAAACTTTAGCTAGTAAAAGTTTGCTCGGTCAATATTGACGCGATCCCGTGTTTGCTGTTCATCAAATTAACATATCGCCTGCGCAAGTTTACAGAGCACTTGCCTTTAATTTATCACATTAACTTTTGGATGGGAGCTTAAACGTAAGGTCAACGGGTTTCAATAATATTTAGGGTTCCGTGCCTCAAAAGGAAAAACGGAACCCTTATAGGATCACTTCGTTGTCCGTCCATCTGTCTGTCTGTCTGTCAAGACCATTTTTCTCAAGAACGCGTGTAGGTATTCAGTTGAAATTAAAATGAAATACTCAAGTCTGCAGTCCCTTAGAGCCGTGAAAAAATCAAACTTCTAAGTCAAAGCAATCAAAAGATACGGCCGTTTGTGACGCATGTTTCATTCATTCGCAAGACACTCCAAAACCTTAGGGGGACTTCCCGTTGACCTAGAACTATGAAATTTGGCAAGAAGCAAGGTCTCACAGCACAAATAAAATAATGAACCCAAAAACCGTAAATTTGTAGTTAATACACACAAAAAAAAATTGTTGCGGTCTTACAAAGCAAAAATGCGAACTAAATGTTGTTGATGACGGAACCCTCGGTGCGCGAGTCCGATTCGCACTTGGCCGGTTTTTTCAATGTATAGTCGACCAAGAAATCGATTGACCACTTTTCGACCGTATTACAAAGAAATAAGGATCAAAAGTGGTCAAGCAATTACTAGGTCGACTACGTGCTTACGTTTTCTGAACATTCCCGGGACATTCGTACATGATGCATTAGTTCAGCCATACTCAGAATGTGTTCCGCGAAGTCCTTTTTTGTTTTTTTTTTTAACGTGGTGGTAAAGCTTTGTCTTCCCCTGGCTGGAGTGGCTCGGGGGATATGTGGGACTCTCCCTGGGGTGCGTGTCGGGTTTCCTCCTCGTGTGCCCAAGTGCTGCGGTTCCCTTATGGAGTTCTCCGGGGGAAGAGCAGTGCTCGGGCCGGTGCACCCTGGGCATCAGTGGGATTTCTTAGCCTATATGGTGGGATATCATTGGCTGATGGCTAATAACCCGACGAGGGGTGGGGAGGGGAGGTCTTTTGACTCAAACTGTACAATTTTATTTTACCATTGACATTGGCACAAGCCTCGTGGCCGCCATTAAAGAAAAAAAGAAAAAAGGGACTCTCCCCCGAAAGTGGGGGGCATACCCTAACTAGTATAGACTAGTGTAGATGGGGATGAAGATAGTGTAGATTATTATATAAAATTATATTAGTGTAGACTAGTGTAGATTAAACATACTTACATATAAAAACATACAGGATGTCGAGGTGTTAACGCACTTACTGGTAGTGTTACAACGATCACGGGTAGAAGCTAAACGATTGAATAAATAAATCTATTATCTATTAAAAGACAAGTAAACAAAAACCGGGTAAGTGAGAGTCGGACTCACACACCGGAGGGTTCCGTACGAACTTAATAAGCCAATAACATTGCTTTAACAAAAATATAAACTGAATCGAGGGACAAAGTTAATTTTGTTTTTGGGAAACTGTTGTCCCCATACATAGTGCAAATATAAGCTTGTAATACCAAAAAAGAACTACAAATTTGTAGTTATAGGTCGTATACGGAGGGTGTTTTACTTATTAACATGGCCGCTATGACAGGGGGGTTCCACACCGCACTGTAGGTGCGCTCGCCGCATTACCTATGGCATAGGTTAATCGCAGTAGGTTGCCGGCTTGGCGCGCGCGCGCCCGCTCACTCTGTGTCGCGCGTTGATAGTATAACAGTAAGCAGCCCAACCCTAGCGGTGCGCCAGGGCATTGCGGGGGGAAGGCGGGCGCGGGCGGCGCCTTCCTGTTCACGCATGCCGCCTGGCGAATGTTTATGAAGTAATACGAACTTTTTGTACCTGATTATGAAGTTGGAATTCGTTTAACGGTGGTCGAAAAAGAGAAGTTTCTGTACGTTAGCACTACTATTTGTTCTGCGGCTATGACAACAAGGAATAAAATTACCTAAGTCACACTTTTTCGGTGTACGGAGCCTTTCGTGTGCGAGACCAACTCCTACTTTCGCGGGTCGTAGGACCTTGTGCAAAGTCCGTCCGTATCGCTACCGCGATCTTGCTCGCTAATCCTGCCGCTAAGCAGCAGTGCTTACACTGTTGTGTTCCGGCGTGGAGAGCAAGACAGCCGGTGCAATTACTGGCACAAGAGGTATTCCATCTTAGCCCTCTGGGTTGGCAGCGCATTTGCAATCCCTTCGGTGTTGCGGATGTCTATGGGCGGTGGTGATCACTTTCCATCAGGTGACCCACTTGCTCGTTTTCCTTCCTATGTTGTATAAAAAAACTTGTCCGGTTTTTTTTAACAAGCTTTTTGTCGACAATACTTGCATTGTCATCTCTTTTTTTATGAAATAGGAAGGAAAATCGTCGCCATCGCCTATAGACATCCGCAACACCAAAGAGATTGCAGATGCGTTGCCAACCCAGAGGGCTAAGATGGAATACCTCTTGTGCCTGTAATTACACCGGTTGTCTTGCTCTTCACGCCGGAACACAACAGTGCAAGCACTGCTGCTTAGCGGCAGGATTAGCGAGCAAGATGGTGGTAGCGATTCGGACGGACCTTGCACAAGATCCTATCACCCGCAAATCTTCATACGCATGTTAAATTTAAAGCCTATACGATAATTATATACTTATACTTCCTCAATTTGTCTGTGTGTTTACTTAATTAGTTATAAGGAACAAACGAAGCTTTACAAAACTTGCGTAAACAAAGTTGCTATAAAAGAACAAATTGCCAAGTACGAGTCTGATTCATGCACCGAGGGTTCCGTATAAACTTACCAGAAAACACAGCAAAATCCGGAAAAACCCTTACAAACAAACAAAAAGCATCTTTGTATTATTTCCGGTCTGGGACTCGAACCTCGATCGTTCGGCTCAATTTACCGGTGTTTAAGCCACTAAGCTAAAACGGTTCTGTTTGCAGTGTGCGAAATTTTGAATGCTATTTAAAGCGCGAAAGTTAGACGACATTCGTTACGACAAAATAATATTTTTTGTGATGTAACTAATACGGTTTTCGATTTTTTCCCTTTATTTGCGTTGTGAGACACTGCTTCTTGCCAAATTTCATAGTTCTCGAACAGAACCCCAATTCTCGGTACATGCGAGATGCATCTCACGTGCGAGATCCGTCAAAAAGTGACAGATTTCCAAGGGAAATGACAGTTGTTTTCGTGCGAGATGCATCTCGCAGGAAGTACCCCATATGTTTTTGAGTGCCTTACTTAAGTACGTTTTTCTTTATTATTCTAAAAGTCAATACAAAATGTAAAAACATAAAAATCTAACCTAGAGTTCTGCTGGCAGCGGGGTGTGGCTCAAGCTGCCGGTGGTTAGGGTGCCGCAGGGTAAGAAATCTCCTGACTATTCGTGACGTGTCCAGTGGTGCAATTTTTGAATCTCACCAGGTGACTAGAGCTCACCAAAATGGCCGAATCTCTCTACAAAACGGCAATTTTCGTGAGCTTTAGCTACCTAGTGAGATTCTAATGCAATTTTTGAATCTCACCAGGTAACTAAAGCTCATCAAAATGGCCGCACTTCTATGAAAAACGGCCATTTTGGCGAGCTTTAGTCACCCGGTGAGATTCAAAAATCGCACTCTAGGAGTACCACCTTCTGAATCTGACCCTTGATCCAACCTTGTAGCGAGAGCCTCTTGAGGTGTTGGTCGAGACTCTTCGCTGTAAGACTGTTCGCTGAGACGACTATCAAGGATCGTCGACGGGACTCTAACGCGATAAATTCATTGTTAATTTACCTTGACATTTCGACCGTTTTCCGTGGTCACGAGAAGACTAAAATGGAGGGTATTTAAAGTCCCGTCAATGTTATAACTATGTGTGAAAATTGCGAAAGTTTAATAGTATTTTATGCATAATGTTGCATAATGAATTACTTTATCTACACACATATATTTTGACAGCTGTTCCAAATTTAAACTCATAAAGATACAGAAGTCGGTACTTTAATGATCATTACAGTACAGATTTGCCTACTACCACAGACACCAGGTCACCAGCAGATACCAGGAGACAGGTTGTGAAATGGTGCAATATAAATACTGAATACTGAATACAAGAAATTTCTTTTAATAACATTGGTTACAATAATGCTGGTCATTTCCAACGGTTTTTGAACGCGTTATTGAGCACTTATGATATGTGTGTAGATAAAACAATTTAATGATCACCGAGTCAACATCCCTCATAGCGGTTACCTCGTGAGCCAAGTCAAGGTAAATTTGTAGATAAAATATGTAGACAAGTCCAATAATATGTTAGTAAGAAACCTAGATTATAGGTATTTAAATGTAAGCAAATTGTACATCGCACAGCGTAGGACGACCAGCCACAAGATCCGATGACTTCATACAGGTGGCAGGAAGGCGCTGGTTGCATGCCGCTTCCAACCGGTCGCTTTGTAAATCCATGGAGGAGGCCTATGTTCAACAGTGGACTTCTTGTGGCTGAGATGATGATGAAGTTGTACATCAAAAATCAAAGGCCAAGGAAGGTAAACATATTAATAATTCAGTATGTTTTTGCGGTGGAGTTAATTACAGCCCTATCTTTTATTACATAAGGTAATCAGTGTTTGACACTCGTAGCATATTGCTTTTACCAGTAGTTGCCATCATGTGTCAAGGACTGAGACCGTTGCCTTACTACTAGAGCAGTGTTTCTTAACCTGTGGTCCGCGGACCCCTGGGGGTCCGCGAGCATATGTATGGGGGTCCGCAGTCTATCTATGGGCCATTTAACAATCATAAATAAATGCCACCGAAAGTCTTGTAATCGCTATACATGCATATTTTTTTGTAATTTGTAGTACCTAATAAAATAAACGGTCCGAAATTTATTTCTGTTTTTTTTTATTAAGGGGGTCCATAAAATTGTGCTTGATTTCCTAAGGGGTCCGTGGACAAAAAAAGGTTTAGAAACGCTGTACTAGAGCATGGGCGGACAGACAGAGCTACATACATTGTGTTTGAGCAAGTCATTAGTGTAATATGAAGGCGATGCATTATTTATAAGTATTCTTGTGCTATTCTGAAATAATTCATTTCATTGACTGACACGTTACGGAGGTTACCGAGGAGTGATCATCTAAGAGCCTCCGCTACGTCGCGCGGGCGCACGGAGCGGGTGCGCGCCTATCGAACAAATAGTATGACCCCGCACCCGCGCGAGACCCGCTCCGTGCGCACGCGCGACTTACCGGAGGCCCTAAGCGCACCAGCATAGAGCTTGACGCTGGAGCAGTGCCCCACTGACCTATAACTAATAGACTTCTAGTCAGCGTTTAAAATGGCCGCCCCAAAAGTCGAACAAAAAGTACAATAAATCGACAATCGCTCGTGCTGTCAGTCTGTCGGACAGACGGCGCTGCTGTCAATAGTATTATTTTGTAAAAAACCTATAGGTTAGGTTTGTTTTTAATCATTTCATGGCATTCTATTATTCGACGTCGGAGTAAATTTATAGTGATTCTAAATACAAGGTATCTACTTGTATTTAATGCAATTGATCTTGTATGTCTCGCATTTGCATAGTTCGCAATACTAAAATGTTACCGATCAGGTTTTACTGCAGCAGGAGATTACTGCACGGACGACAACGTGTCGTCATAGATGTAATCTTTTATTTATCCTTAATTAACATGGTATATCTACACCAATACATATAATAAAGAGGTAAACTTTGTTTGTTTTTTTGTTTGTTACTTTGTTTGTATGTAGGGGATAATCTCTGGAACTACTGAACCGATTTCAAAAATTCTTTCACAGATAGAAAGCTACACTATTCCTGACGGACATAGACTACTAATTTTATGGGAACGAAGTCGCGCGCGTCCGCTAGTTGAATATAATAGGAGAATAGAACCATTTATTTTTATTTTCTTTTTGGCTTCATGTAATTTTGTAAGTACTCAAGAATAATAAAATGTTTCACAATGTCAACCGACTCGCTGGGTCCCAAGATACAGGCTCAGCCTAGTTTGGGGTCCATAGGATATTACCTACTGTATTTTTCGTATTTTGTTCTCAATAAACAATTTTCATTTCCATTTTCATTTATTTCAGGCTGCATAGGCCCATAGAAAAAGTACCTTAAAGACTAACATATTTAGAAAACAAAACATCAAATTAGCACGTTACTTCGGCGACGTGTGACCTAGTTTCGGGGTGTCCAGCAACCGTCCGCGAAAACGACGGAAAGCGACTCCCTTCGGCCAGAATTCCTGCTTCATGAAGGTCGACAGATTATCGGTCGGCACCCGCACCATAAAGGACGTAAAATTTAAGTCCATATAATACAAAATACAACACACCTATACAACGTGTCTCTAGCCTATCGACAAAAATTAATACATACTAGACAGCATATAGATTTGTTAGAAAACTTTCATTTTATTTTGTCGCTATTTTTTTTATGAAATAGGAAGGCAAACAAGCAAGTGGGTCACCTGATGGTAATTGTATACCACCCCCTATAGACACCCGCAACATCGAAGAGATTGCAGATGCGTTGCCAACCCAGAGGGCTGAGATGGAATCCCTCTTGTGCCAGTAATTGCACCGGCTGTTGAAATTTTAAAACGGTCCTCACGCTAAAGTTTTAAATTTGAAAAACATCGGACATAATTAGTTAAAGTGTAATATAATTAATGAATAGGTTAAGAAATTATCATTAATACCTTAGCAGGGTGTAATGTATTAACGACCACCTTCATATTGAACATCTGTAATTAGTAATGAAAATGCCTAATCCTACTAATAAATGCGAAAGTTAATGATGTTTCAATGTTTTTTTTTTATGAAATAGGAAGGCAAACAAGCAAGTGGGTCACCTGATGGTAAGTGATCACCACCGCCTATAGACACCCGCAACACCAAGATTGCAGATGCGTTGCCAACCCAGAGGGCAAAGATGAAATACCTCTTGTGCCAGTAATTGCACCGGCCGTCTTGCTCTTCACGCCGGAACCCAATAGTGCAAGCACTGCTGCTTAGCGGCACTGCCGGCATGTCACCGGCTGCAGTAGTTGCAGTAATTGTTTTTATGTTTATTTCTTCAATCACGCAATAACGGCTGAACAAATTTAGATGAAATTTGGTAGAGAGATAGATCATGTCCTGAATTTAAGCATAGAATACTTTTTATCCCGTAAAATATATAAATAATCATGCCCTGAAATTATAAAATATATTTAAAACTTCGCCAATTGTAATTCGATGCATGTTTCGTTCAGTTTATTCAATATAAAGTTATATTATAAATTGCATTGCATGTCAAATAATACTGAGATCGTCAAAATTATAAAATTATAAAAACTAAATTAAAATAACAAACAAGCCTAGGTAAAGTAAATGTATTTTGTTTTATTATTTTATTTTAATCTGTCTTTATTTAGTTATTATTTATTTGTTTAAACCTTGATTATTATTTGACATAGATATGAGATAATTAATTATAATTCTAATTTTAATTTTTAATAATTGCAATAATGTAATTTAATTGAATGTAATGTTATTTTAATGTTATGATCCCTGTTGGTTTTTGTTTATTGAATTGAATTGAATTGAAAATCAACTAAAAAATATTAATTATTACATGTTCAGGGTTATTGACTTTAAATTGTTTTACTGCAAGCTATACGTGTTATGTTGCAGAAAATGCACATTTTTGTATATAAATAACGAAAAAACTTAACTTACATAAAAGAAGCTCATTAAGTACAACAAATTTAGTTCTACCGTTTTTTCCTATAAAATATACGCGACCAGTCTAACCTCCTTATTCATAAAAACTTAACAATATTTTTAAGCTATCAAATGTTTCCCTTTCATTTGAGGGCGAACGTCACAATGACAGACAAAGACAAAAAATGTTAACTAACAAACGTTTACGAAGCGTTTATGAATATGAGGTTTAATATATAACCGACATTAAATAAAAAAAATAATAAGACACGTTTGTTGGTATAAAAATCAAGAAAAACTTGATGCGATTTAAACAAAAAATAAATGTGTAGTAAAATGCATAATAAAATAATGTTTTTTGTGCTGCTTTATGCTGACATGTCAAGCTTAATCTTGCTTTAGTTTTTAATAGTTTTATTCTTTGTTTTGCTGACATTTTAGTCTTAATTTATAGTTTTATTATTGAATACTTTTATTGCCATTTAATTCCTTTTTTAGGGTTCCGTACCGCAAAAGGAAAAAACTGAACCCTTGTAGGAACACTTCGTTGTCCGTCCGTCTGTTTGTCAAGACCCTTTTTCTTAGGAACGCGTGGAGGTATCGAGTTGAAATTATAATACCAAATACTCGAATTTGTAGTGCCTTAGAATTAGGTTTGTATGTTTTGATTTTTTTAATATAAGTACTTCATATATTGCAATATTGGCATTTTAGGAGTTTCATACAAAACAAAAAAGCGACAATATTTTTTAAACTTTTAAAAATATTTAAAAAATCAAAACATACAAACCTAGTTCTAGGGCATAATGACAACATACAAAAAAATCATGGCTATAGGTTAAGGTTTAGAGGGTGGAAAACGTTATCGCCGTTTGTATGGGGAGCGTTGGGTTCACACTTTTAATAAAGTACCACTAAAATAAAAATAAATGGACTTACCTTTTATATAGTTTAGCACTCGGAACCACAATACAGCACTGCACGATTTCCGTCGGTCGACACAACTGACCGGGGCCGCGTCTGCCACTGTACTGCCTGGACTGCTGCGCTTGCGCAACCCCGCGTGCTTACCACCACCCAGGGCTGTCACAACTGCAGTACCGCTGCGCTTAACGCTAAAGTTAAGTGTTAAGTCATTTTGTAACCGAAATTTCTTTCGATTTTTATTTTAAATGTTTTTAACATTCAAATTATTAAATTAAAATTGTAATGACAACACAAAGAAAAATTAGGGCAATGGCAGGACTTGAACCTGCAACATCAGCATTCCGTGCCTTGCGTTTTCCAGTTTCGCCACACTGCCGCTGCCCTACCCTGCGAATTTTTCAATGTGCTTCGTCTTACGGTCATTACATTATTGAACCCATTACATTAGGTACCCAGTTGAATTTGATAACTTGTTAAAAAGTTTCATATAGATGACACCGAGGGTAGTTGTACCCTTAAAATCAATAATGACAACAGTCATTACAATTTTAATTTAAGTGTTAAGTTTTAATAATGTTATAATTATAAACTAGTGACTCGTTTCGGCATCGCACTGATTCAATGGATGTAATGAACATGACAACATTCCTAAAAAAAAAAACATTTTTGCTATCGATTTTTTTTTCATTTTCGTTTTTTTTGTGTTTTTTTTTAAGTTGAATGAGATAACTTGATTAAGTTTCTCGTAGCTGACACCGAGGGTAGTTTTCCCAAACAAAAATCAATAATGTAATGACCGTAAAGACGAAACAGTAAAAAAATCGCAGGGTATGGTAGCGTTAATGTGGCGAAACTGGCAAACGCAAGGCTCGGAATGATGATGTTGTAGGTTCGAGTCCTACTATTACCCTAATTTTTCTTTGTGTTTCATTCATTCTATAGCATTTTAAATTTACTGTAAAAACTGTACTAAAATCTGTTGCATTGTTTAGAAGGAGTAAGCTGCCGAAGACGTGAGGACAGACAGACGGATAGCGACTTTGTTAGTAGATAGTTTAAACTATGGAAAGGAAAAGTTAAGTTAAGTGTATTTCATATTATATTGATTGCAGTTCTACAATCAATAAAATATGAAATACACTTTATCTACACCTACACCAATATAATAAAGAGGTTTATTTGTTTGTTTGTATGTATGGGGTAATCTCTGGTACTACTGGACCGATTCCAAAAATTATTTCACCAACAGAAAGCTACACTATCCCTAACGGACAAAGGCTACTATTTCCACGCGAACGAAGTCGCGCGCGTCCACTAGTACTTAATATAATAAAGAGGTGAACTTTGTTTGTTTGTATGTAGGAGGTAATCTCTAGAACTACTAAACCGATTTCAAAAATTCCCTCACCAATAGTAAGCTACACTATCCCTGACGGATTAAGGCTATTAAATTAATAACGAAGTCCCGGGCGTCCGCTAGATTTAGGTGTTTTTGATGGACAAAGTTGGGTGCATAAAGTAGTTTTTTTTAAATGAAATATGAAGGCCAACAAGCAAGTGGGTCACCTGATGGTAAGTGTACACCACCGCGTATAGACACCCGCAACACCAAAGAGATTGCAGATGCGTTACCAACCCAGAGGGCTAAGATGGATTACCTCTTATGCCAGTAATTGCACCGGCTGTCTTGCTCTCCACGCCGGAACAAAACAGTGCAAGCACTGGTGCTTAGCGGCAGGATTAGCGAGCAAGATAGTGGTAGCGATCCGGACGGACCTTGCACAAGGTCCTACCACCCGCGAATTTATATTAGAAATGGACATAAAAAATCATTGAAGGGACTTTAACGCGATTGTTAATTTACCTCCACGTTTCGGCCATGTTTCAACGGCCGTGGTCACGAGAAGGCACGTGACCACGTGTTTTCGAATTGTTATAAATAAAATAAATAGCTTGGGACAGTTAACACCAATTAACCTAGTCCCAAAGTAAGCAACTAAAGCTGCTTGTATTATGGGTACTAGAAAACTGATATAAATACTATGTAGATAAATATATACTTTAATACATATAACATCCACGATTCGGATCTCATAAATATGTGTGAAAATCATGAATATTTAAAACAATTTATTACGCAAAAGGTTGTGATAATTGAACATTGCATAAAAGTGTAATAGAGTTGTTTTACTTAATAAACAATTTATTGAAATTCATTGAGGTGACAACCCTGCCTGCAGTCGGTGACGCCACAGTAATACGCACCAAATAAATCAGAAAACGTAATATGTTCGTCACTAACTGCTTGTATTAGAATCAATTGTGATCGTCAATATATATATATAACTAGCAGACGTGCGCGACTTCGTTCACGTAAAATTAGTAGCCTATGTCCGTCAGGGATAGTGTAGCTTTCTATCTGTGAAAGAATTTTTGAAATCGGTTCAGTAGTTCCAGAGATTACCCCCTACATACAAATTATATTATATTATATCCAGATTCAGGCGTTACTTTGCGGAGGTCCATTTCAACAAAACTGGAAAAAATTACCTTGCTACTCCGCGAAACCAGTGCCGTGCTCGTTCAAGATAGCTGCGTCTGTGCGACATATAGTATATGTTCATACAAAAACGCGCGTCGATCGTGTTGTTTAGTGGTGATGGTGTGTAGTTGAGTCTGTGTGATGCATGTTGTTTCGTGTGGAAGCGAAGGAGGGTGGGTTTTTGCATGAACGTATATATATATATATGTCGCACAGACGCAGCTAACTTGCACGAGCACGGCACTGGTTTCACGGAGTAGCAAGGTAATTTGTTCCAGTTTGATCAATATCTGGGGGCACGGCAGTGCCCCCGCCAAGTCGAGCAAAAAAAGCGCCACGACCGTACCATGCTTTTCTCGAAGCAGTTCAGGCCATTTTCGACCCCCCATAACTTCGTTGTGGGTTAAACTAGAACCCTGTATTTTCAAAAACCAAGCAGGCATTGCATAAACACGGTATATTTATATCTCACAGCCCCGGCTTCGATCGGGTACAATGGGGGTGTAAGGAAACGGAGCCATAATACGTGACCCATTCAGAGGGGGGAGGGGAGTCTTCAAAATACCACGCTTGGTCGCTATGGGGTAGTTTTTGTCAAGTAGTCCCCGTGCAAAGCTGTCAGATGTGACGACCAGCTATAACAATAGTTGGCTTTATTGTAACGGCGCCGGCGCAAGTTTCGGTTCGGTTGAATGTGTTATAGATTTAGGCGGTCGTGTGATTTGTTGCTCATGAATCATAATGACGGATTGTAATTAATGACGTCATGACGACTGTAATTACTGTCCGATGACGCGCGCCGGTGACATATTATATGCTGATGGTGTCTACAATGACTGGGTAGGGTTGTCAGGTCTGAAAACAGGAAAGCTGGACCAGTCCAGCCTAGCTAGCTAGCTAGCTAGCGCCTAGTCCAGACTAGGCGCTTAATTTGACCGGATATTTACCCGTGTCTGCCTACCCCTCTGGGAAACAGACTTTATGTATGTCATCATTATCATCTCAGCCATAAGAAGTCCACTGTTGAACATAGGCCTCCTCCATGGATTTCAAAAGTGACCGGTTGTAAGCGGCATGCAGCCAGCGCTTTCCTGCCACCTGTCATAATGACAACATACCAAAAAATTATTGCTTAAGGTTTAGAGGGTGGAAAACGTTATCGCCGTTTGTATGAGGAACGCTTTTTGGGGCTGGGTTCACACTCCTCTTAAGGGTTGAATTATTACATCCCTAACAGAGTCCGACCGAAAGTCCGGTTTCTGTTTCGGTTTCGGCCGAGTTTCGGCCAAAAATCAAGTTTCGGCGGCAGTTTCGGTTTCGGCCAAAATTGGCCGAAACTTTTGCCGAAACCGGAACTAATTTCGGAAGTTGTCGTGCACGCTCGCCTAATTCGTTTCTCGCGGCAACGCTTTGGCGGACGCTGGCGGCCCTGTTCGGGAATTGTCGTGCGCCGTTCGGATAGCTCTGTAGCAACACAACTTAATAGAATAATGGGTAAAATGCACCGAATTTCAGTATTTTAAGGAATTTTAGATAGATAGATAGATAGATCATTTATTAGTATTAAACATACATTGTCATTGTTGTTGTTGAATAATCGAATACAAATTATATGTATATTATTGAATTTCCATTCAGTTAATTACATTACATTAATAATATTGAGGAATTTCAATAAGTAGGGACAATATTAAGGAATAATAGTATTTCGACATATTCACTCACTCATCTAGGAATTCCTTGACGGAGTAATAGGCTTTACTACAGCAAAATGCTCTAAGTTTTCATAGGAAGCCACATTCGGTTTGTAGGGTTCTAATTGGTTCAGGTATCTTGTTAAAAATACGTGGGCCCATTATTTCCAGCGACTTCCCCGTTTTGCTCAGCCTGTGCCGGGGAACAGCCAGTCCAGGCTTCCTCCTCGCAGAGTAGCTTCTGCTGAGGGGGAAAAGCCCCAAGTTCCTTCTCACATATTTGCCCACCTTTTATACTTGACCACGTGAGTTTCGGTTCCGGTTTCCGCCGAAACTGAAGCCACGGCCGAATATTCGGTTTCGGTTCCGGTCGGAAAACCAGTTTCGGTCGGACTCTAATCCCTAATAATTGACATGAAATTCGTCTCTTCGCGTCAAACAAGAGCCAAATGATGTCAAATACTGGTACAAACAAAGTGTCGAGCACTGGCATCGTTACTTTATAGGTAAAGGTTGAATTAAACAAAGTATTGTCCTATTTTTAAATACGACTTATTAATATGCGAATTAATTAAGTACTTGGCGAATGAAGATAATTTACATAAAAACGACACACTGAGGTATTTTTTTAAGTATTTGTAAAATAAGCGGGTTATATCAACACAGTAATTCCGTCTTAGCCCTGTGGGTTGGCAACGCGTCTGCTGTCTCCTTGGTGTCGCGGGTGTCTATGGGCAGTGGTGATCACTAACCATCAGGTGATCTACCTACGTTTTCCTTCCTATTTCATATAAAAAATCCTTGTAAATTAATTTCTATGAAGTCTTAGATAAAATATGCAAATATTATGTCCAGTTCTTGATAAAGATTTCTACTTAAATACATAGGTATGTTTTAGATTAGTGTCCATTACGGAAATACATGACGCACATAAAACGGTCGATGTTTGTACAGTCAGCCCCAGAGGTAGCTAAACACCCAAGAACCTTGTCGTAGTAACGTATGAAATAAAAATTTCGTCAAATTTGTTGTTACAAACAGTGACAAGGTATACTAAAATGTTCGCCAACTTCTGACACAGAATAAATAATAGTACTAACGTACAGAAACTTCTCTTTTTCGACCACCATTAAACGAAATCCAACTTTATAATCAGGCACATAAAGTTCGTATTACTTCATAAACATTCGCCATGCGGCATGCGTCAAAAGGAAGGCGCCGCCCGCGCCCGCCTTCCACCCGCAATCCCCTGGCGCACCGCTAGGGTTGGGCTGCTTACTGTAAAACTATCAACGCGCGACACAGAGTGAGCGGGCTCGCGCGGCAAGCTGCAACCTACTGCGATTAACCTATGCCATAGGACATGCGGCGAGCGCACCTACATTGTGGAGTGGAACCCCCCCTGCTTCTGAGGCTGATCGTACTAAGAACTAAAGGAAAGTGTCTGTCGCGCCCAAGGGGGGGGGGCAGCTTTCGAGTCAGGGGGGGGGGGGGGTCGGTTGCTGCGCACCCACTCGGGCGTAGACGGCGGGGAACTAGGAGAGCTCATTTCGCTTGCCTGGTTTGCCGGCGAGGCTTGGGGTGCCCCCCTGTTCGCCGTAGGTAAATATAATAGGATAGATCGCTACCACCATCTTGCTCGCTAATTTGCCGCTAAGTAGCAGGCTTGCACTGTTGTGTTCCGGCGTGGAGAGCAAGACAGCCCGTGCAATTACTGGCACAAGAGCTATTCCATCTTAGCCCTTTGGGTTGGCAACGCATCTACAGTCCCTTTGGTGTTGCGGCTGTCTATGGGCGATGGTGATCACTTACCATCAGGTGAACCACTTGCTTGTTTTCCTTCTGTTGTATAAAAAAACCTAGGCGGTCAGTTGGGGGCCACAGGTGTCGCGTCCACTCCTGCGCATCGATCATCCGATCGCCGGCACTTTCACCGCTTGCCCCACTCTTATGTCACCGGACACGTCATACTAACCGTTCAATGTCACGGAATTCTAGGTCAATCTTAAACCTGACTGCTATTAAGTCGTCTAGAAATAAATAAAATAAAACGATAGGTATAACAAAATCGTTTAAAAACGAAACACATTGAAAAATTCGCAGGGTTTGGTAGTTGGTAATGTGGCGAAACTGGCAAACGCAAAGCACGGAATGCTGATGTTGCAGGTTCGAGTCCTGCCATTACCCTAATTTTTCTTTGTGTTATAATTATTGTTTGTGAACAGTTCGCGGTTGACAACGTCGGTGATGAAATGGCGAGTGGCTGAGGTCAAAAAACAATATTATATAATAGTGACAAATAAGTCGCAATTTCACTAAATGTTATACTATTTGCGGGTGGTAGGACCTTGTCCAAGGTTCGTCCGGATCGCTACCACCATCTTGCTCGCTAATTCTGCCGCTAAGCAGCAGTGCTTGCACTGTTGTGTTCCGGCGTGGAGAACAAGACAGCCGGTGTAATTACTGGCACAAGAGGTATTCCATCTTGGCCCTCTGGGTTGGCAACGCATTTGCAATCTTCTTGGTGTTTCGGGTGTCTATAGGCGGTGTTGATCACTTACCATCAGGTGACCCACTTGCTTGTTTGCCTTCCTATTTCATTAAAAAAACATATCTATGCATACCTTTATCTTTACATCGTATAAAGGTAAATGGCTATCCATTCCTTGATTAGATGAATTTTGAAATTCGATTGGAGTCTCTCCAATGTAACAACATGGTGAGACTGTTGTCTGACTTTCGTAAGCCTGCAGTATAAACCGGACCGACGGGACCATGGTTATACATTTATTTACATGAATGTGCAGCTTTAATTATGATGTTTTCCCTCACGAAAGAGCGTGGTTGCTATTGTACGTAGGTAACGTATAGACCAAGAAATTGCTTGACCACTTTTTGACCGTATTACAAAAGTATAAGGTTCAAAAGTGGTCAAGCAATTTCTTGGTCGACTATACGTAAGTTAGAAAAACTCATTGGTACACGGCGACCGTTGGAGATCGAACTCGGTACTTTACGAACACAAGTCCATCCACTCCCCTACCAGGGGGGTTCCACTCCGCACTGTAGGTACGCCCGCTCGCTCGCCCCCGCCATGTCTGTGTGATTGAAAACGAATGCCGCGCAACCTTAGCCCGTCGCCGGGAGTAGCGGGGGGAAGGCGGGCGCGGACGGCGCGTTCCTTTTGACTCGCACCGCATGGCGCATTATGTATGAAGTAATACGAACTTTTTGAACGTGTGAATAAAGTTGGAATTCGTTAAAGAGAAGTTTCAGTACGTTATTAATTCCGTGCCCCTACACAGGAACAAAGGGACAACCGATCTAGTTTGGTTATTCGTGATGTAGGCAAACAAAACTATTTGCAGATGATAAACATTTGATGATTTACAATTTACAATAGACAATTTACGGTAGACGCTTTTTAGGGTTCCGTACCCAAAGGGTAAAACGGGACACTATTACTAAGACTCCGCTGTCCGTCCGTCCGTCCGTCTGTCACCAGGCTGTATCTCAAGAACCGTGATAGATAGACAGTTAAAATTTTCACAGATGATGTATTTCTGTTGCCGCTATAACAACAAATACGAAAAAACAGAATTAAATAAATATTTAAGGGGGCTCTCATACAACAAACGTGATTTTTTTTGCCGTTTTTATAGATAATGGTACGGAACCCTTCGTGCGCGAATCCGACTCGCACTTGGCCGGTTTTTATGTGTAATAGGTAAACTTTGGTTACGTGTAATGAAATTGTTTTTCAGTTTTGCCCCTAGGCCACCGCTGCTAAACTGCTGAGTTTCTTGCGGCGTTTCTTCTCAGCAGATTCTTCCATTTTCCGAAGCGCTAGTAGATTCAGACATGTAAAAGAGCCTATATGGCCTACTTGCAAAATAAATTTTTCATTTTCATTTTCATTTTCATTTTCACCAATGCTCTTACGAGTCCTTAAGAGTGTTAAAATATACTCTATGGTATGTATGACATACTGGCAACCCCATGCAATCTAGTTTTGTCTTTTGACACTTCTTTCCTCTCTCTGCTCTGCTCGCTCGATGTCTGCCTAGCTATTGCACGTATCGCATTACCTAATTAATCCATTTCCATATGTGTCTAATAACGATTTATAAAAAGTTATTGTACAAAGTATTTTGAACAATACACACGCGCTCTGCCAAACAAAAAGGAGTGTGTACCCAGCGCTCCCCATACAATCGGCGATAACGTTACCACCCTCTAAACCTTAACCTATAGCCATGATTTTTTTGCATGATGTCATTATGCCCTAGAACTAGGTTTGTATGTTTTGATTCTATAAATAATTTTTTGTTTGGTATGAAACTCCTAAAATGCAAATATTGTCAAATCTATGAAGAATATTAAAATAATCAAAACATACAAACCTAGTTCTTTGGCATAATGACAACATACCAAAAAATCATTGGCATAGGTTAAGGTTTAGAGGGTGGAAAACGTTATCGCCGTTTGTATGGGGAGCGCTTTCGGGCTAGGTTTACACTTCTCTTAAGTATCTGTTTGGAATTTCAAATGGCAGTTAATTTAAAATTCCCGACGTTAATCGCACTTAGAAATATATAATTAAGGTCCACTCATTTCTAAACAGTTTGGTTAACGTACAAAACAATTATTAGTCCCCGCGTATTGATTATCATTCCATTAGCATAAATAATTGTGATTAAACAAATGAAGTTGTAGCGATTGCCCGTTTTTCATAGAGTTCCGCAATTTCGGTGTGCTTTAGTCACCTGGAATGCGATTTTTGAATCTTACCGGATGACTAAAGCTCACCAAAATGGCCGTTTTTCATAGAGATTCCGCCATTTTGGTGCACACCATTGCATGTTATTTTTTGTCGCATTTGACCGGTTCGAGTCCTGACTAAGACAAGCGATTTTTCATAAAACCATAAATGCAGAATTTGTTTTGATAAATAAAGGAAAGTGTCCTTTACACAGGATGTGCTATTTCCAGTATTAAAGGTAGTTACCGTTCATGTGGCATTCGATCTTACCACCCTGTATATGCGAAGTCGGTTATTAATAATGATATTACTTATAGGTTTTGCGGGTGGTAGGACCTTGCGCAAGGTCCGTCCGGATCGCTACCACCATCTTGCTCGCTTATCCTGCCACTAAGCAGCAGTGCTTGCCCTGTTGTGTTCCGGCGTGGAGAGCAAGACAGCCGGTGTATTTACTGGCACAAGAGGTATTCCATCTTAGCCCTCTGGGTTGACAACGCATCTGCAATCTCTTTGTTGCGGGTGATCACTTACCATCAGGTGACCGACTTCCTTGTTTGCCTTCCTAATTCATAAAAATAAAGATCAGTGGTTATTAACGATTTTAAGCGAGCGGTTATAACATTGTTATTATATTTACATCTTAAGTATTTAAATGTGAGGGATCGAAACGCAAATCGGGATAATTTCCACAACCTGTTGTTTTAATGGCGGGATGACGAAAAAAATACCATGACGAAACCAATGCATACCCGATGACCCGCCAAACCAGATAGATGTCAAAGGGCCGCAGCGTTGAAATCGCAGATTTGCCAATCGGGTTTGGGCGCACCTGTTGATTCGCAACATCATGCATGCCTGCCTAAAGTTCATCTTATTAGTAAAACTGGAAGTCGTAGTCGTTTAGCCCTTACATCATCCTGCTAACGCCCTCACCTGTCAAATAAATCTCCCCTTTTTTCCATTTTTTTATAGCCTAAGTCCTATTCTGGACTTATTTAAATAGTCTAAATCTGTATGTGTATTGTTTGCCGATGATGCCACATTCTTATTTTCGGGAGATAAATTTAATGAAAACCTTCAAAATGACATAATTTGTGCTCTAATTAAAATTATAAAGTGGCTAAATACAATTAATCTAAAAGTAAATTTAAATTAAACCAAGATTATTCAATTTCGAAATTATAAAACCGTTCCTTTGGCGTTAGACGTGTCAGAAGCAGGTCTAGAAGCATTTGTCTAGAAGAAGTAAATAGCATAAACTTTCTTGGAATTAAAATAGATTCTCACCTAAACTGGAAGGCCCATGTAGAACAAATAAATAAAAAGATTTCTAGTAGCTGCTACGCACTTTCGATACTGTCCGAAACATGTTCAGAAAGGATAGCTAAAAGTGCTTATTATGATAGCGTTTATCCTATACAAATTTACGGGGTAATTTACTGGGGAAATTCTGTTGATGTGCAAAAAACGTTTTTGCTTCAGAAACGGTGTCTAAGAACTATCTATCACATGTGTTCTGATGAATCTCTTCGTGAGGTTTTCCGGGAAGAGCGCTTTATGACACTGTGCGGTATTTATATTTCAGAGTTATGCCTATTTGTAAAAAAATAGTGACAATATTTCACAAAAAAGTCTTCTCTTAGATGTAATTTACAGCAACAGTATAAATATAATATTCAGCTACCGAAAATTGCAAGCTTTTTTTTAAAAAGGAGTGCATTTGTACCAGCTATTCGTGTTTTCAACAACCTCCCTGCTGATATTAAAGTATTAGAAGGTAACACATTTAAATGGAGGCTGAAAAGATGGCTTTTAGATAAAGCATTTTATGACTTGAAGGAGTTCTATGAAACCACTTAGCTTGTGTTTGTTTAGTCTTAAGAAAACAATCTATTGTACGCCCGGAACGGGTAACTGTTGAAACTATTTTAATATTAACAACTATAATGTACACAGTTATACAATAAATTTATTCTCATTCTCATTCTCGAAAATTCCATCCAAATCCTGTTGTTTTTACGTGACACGCGTACAAACATTTTTGTCTCAACGATTTTATTATACTCGTATGTATAGATTAGGCTTACAGCGGCCCTAACATGACAGCCTAGGTTTAGTTTAACCCCTCCCTTCGTCTCTGTCTATCTAGTGTCATAAGAAAGGGACGCAGATAGAGATAAACTAAACTTGGCCAGTCATGTTAGGGCCACTGGTGTGCTATTTTTGAATCTCACCAAGTGACAAAAGCTCACAAAAATGGCCGAATCTCTATGAAACACGCTTGAAAAACGGCAACTTTGGTGAGCTTTAGTCACCCAGTGAGATTCAAAAATCGCACTCCAGGGGGCCTAGCACGCTAGCTTTTATCGATGAGATAAAACATTTATCCCGTTTTAACTAGTACGCGTGTGCGAGAGGGACCAAAGGGTTTACGTGCGCGATAAACGCTTGTGTTACTATAGCAGTGGCCCGTTTCACTAAGCTACAAGTTACAATTTTACAAGTCTAAACCGGCAACATTGGTCAATAATGACCAATGGCAATGGGCATACTGACCAATGTTGCCGGTTTAGACTTGTAAAATTGAAACTTGTAGCTTCGTGAAACGGGCCACAGGAAGCACTTATGAATGTTATAAAATTTACCACCGGCTCGGAAAAAACTTCTGATGAGAAGAAACCGGCAAGAAACTCAACGAGGTGTACTTTTAAATAAATCAAAAATTACAATGTTATTTTTACATGTTAACAATTTAATAGCAGCTCAGGACGACCAGCCACAAGATGGTCCGATGACCTCATACAGGTGGCAGGAAGGCGCTGGTTGCATGCTGCTTCCAACCGGTCACTTTGGAAATCCATGGAGGAGGCCTATGTCCAACAGTGGACTTCTTGTGGCTGAGATGATGATGATGATGATGAACAATTTAATATAGTAGTACACTATTTGGAGCCAGGGATCGCCAATACAAGTCGGGATCATTTCCAAACATCCCTGTCCAAGATATATTCATTGATTTTATAATACGCCCGAGAAATAATTGCCTTCTTGACAATCGGAACATTTGAACCGGCCACAACAGAGATTGGGGATATTTTTATTTAATTTTTAATAATTTATTATTCGTTTTAATTGTTAGTTTTATTACATTTATTAACATTTTAAGTTTTTTTGTTTTAATTTGTAATTGTAAGTTTTCTTGACAATAGATTTGAATTTGAATTATTTTCTTCAGTAATGTTTTTGGAATCTTACGCAATTTCCCATGAACGACTTATTGGTTTCAACAGTGCGGGTGGTAGGACCTTGTGCAAGGTCCGTCCGGATCGCTACCACCATCTTGCTCGCTAATCCTGCCGCTAAGCAGCAGTGCTTGCACTGTTGTGTTCCGGCGTGGAGAGCAAGACAGCCGGTGTAATTACTGGCACAAGCGGTATTCCATCTTAGCCCTCTGGGTTGGCAACGCATCTGCACTCTCTTTGTTGTTGCAGGTGTCTATAGGCAGTGGTGATCACTTACCATCAGGTGACCCACTTGCTTGTTTGCCTTCCTATGTTGTATAAAAAAAAATATATAAAAAAAGTCTGTAAGTTATCTACAATACAATTACTGACCTAAAACCTTAATGAGCAAAGGTCATTTTTAGGGTACCGTACCTCAAAAGGAAAAAGAAACCCTAATATGATCACTTTGGTATCGGTCTGTCTGTCAAGACCTTTTTCTCAAGAACGCGTAGAGATATCGAGTTAAAATTAATATCTAATATAGTAAACGAGAGTTATTGTAGAAATAAGGCGAATTAAAAGGAAACTCTGAATTAGTTTTCTAATACGATTTGATATTTTTAGTTAAGTGACATCGACACCTTGTCAACACAACCGTTGCTAGGCATGTAAAGTACATAGACAATAACACTTTCCCTCAATTAACTAAAAGACTAGTCCAAGCGCTTCTCGCAGATGCAGGAATGTTACCCTTGGAAGAGGTTTAGTTAGGATATCCGCGATTTGTCCGGAGGTTCTAACTCTTCTTACTTCAAGAACATTATCAGCAACTTGCTCACGAACGAAGAAGTGCCTGAGACGAATGTGTTTCGTCCGCTTATGTAGCTCTGGATTATGAGCTAATCTCACTGCAGCTTCATTGTCAACGCTAAGTGTGGGTACTGAACTGAGCGTAGTCAGTTCTCGGAATAATCTATTGAGCCACACTAGTTCTCTTGCGGCTTCACTTGCGGCGACTTGTTCTGCTTCCGTTGTCGATATTGACACAGATGCCTGTCGTTGGCTTAGCCAGGATATAGCTCCGCCTGCATACCGACACACCACTCCAGTTGTAGAGCGCCCTGTACTCAGGTCTCCACCGTGATCAGCATCGCTAAAAGCATCAATCATGTTTTTGCTATCTGGAGCATATTTGATGCCATGCGACATTGTGCCTTTTAGGTATCGCATTATTCGCTTTACTTTTATCCAGTCTGCTTGTGTAGGTGTTTCAAGCTTTCTTGAGACCACTCCTACTGCATAAGCGATATCAGGGCGGGTCGCCACCATTAAATAGGCAAGTGCCCCAACAGCTTCTCGGTATGGGAAGTTTTTCTCTCCGTTTACAACTTTCCCTGTTTCAAAAGTCTCCTTCTCTATGGGTGTTGTAATTGGATTACAATTTTCCATTCCAAACCTTTCTAGGACTTTTTTCGTATATCCTTCTTGCTTTAATATGATAGAACCATCGCTTTTAGTAATTTCTATTCCCAGATAAAATGATGCTGGCTTTGTCGTAATTTTGATTCTCTTCTTAAGTGCGCTCAAAAATTCTTCAGCCATATTTTGATCTGACGCAGCAATGAGACCGTCATCGACGTAAAGAGTTAACAGAAGCTTCTTATCTCCTTCTTTCTTTGTGTATAAACACGTATCTGCACTGCTTTGCGTAAATCCGAGTTCCATCAATATCTCATGGAAACAGTGGTTCCAACACCGTGGTGCTTGTTTTAAACCGTATAAGCTCCGGTTGAGACGACAAGCTCGATTAGTGCCATCTTCAAAGCCTTCGGGCTGCTTCATATAAATGACCTCTTTTAATTTTCCATATAGAAACGCTGTTGTTACATCAAATTGCGTTATATACAAGTTCTCTGATGCAGCGACGCTCAATAAGGAACGGATTGTGGTCATTCTTGCCACTGGGCTAAACGTCTCTTGATAATCGACGCCTTCCTTCTGTCGGAATCCTTTCGCTACCAAACGAGCTTTGTAGCGTTCGATTGTTCCATCGCTAACTCTTTTCAATTTGAACACCCACTTGCATGGTATACACTTCTTATCATCTGGTAGATCTTGAAGAGTCCATGTCTCATGTTCATTAAGTGATGATATTTCTGCCCTCATTGCAGTTAACCACTTCTCTTTATCTTCGCTATTAATGGCTTGTTTGAAGGATAAAGGTTCTTCACATAACACCTGGTTAAGTGACGTAAGATCATAATCATCGAATTTCGTTGGATGTTTGAGTGAAGATCGATCACGCAAGTTGTATCTGTGACTTAGAACTTCTTCAACGCTGTCATGATATTCTTCATCAACTAAGTTGTCATCTTCATCATCATTTTCTCCTAATATAGTAAACGAGAGTTATTGTAGAAATAAGGCGAATTAAAAGGAAACTCTGAATTAGTTTTCTAATACGATTTGATATTTTTAGTTAAGTGACATCGACACCTTGTCAACACAACCGTTGCTAGGCATGTAAAGTACATAGACAATAACAATATCAAATACTCAAGTCTGCAGTCCCGAGACGTGATGAAATCAAACTTCTAAGTCAACGCAATCAAAAGATACGGGCGTTTATGCTGCATGTGTCATACATTCGCAAGGCACTCAAAAACCTATGGTGTACTTCCCGTTGACCTAGAACCACGAAATATGGCGAGAAGGGAGGTTATACAGCACAAAAAAAGATAAAAATCCGAAAACCGTAAATTAGTGCTTATACCACAAAAAAAATGCTATTCGAACTATACGTTAGAGCAATTTATGCTCAGTGCATATTAATTTGTTACGAAACCCTCGGTGCGCAAATACGAAACGTAATTGGCCGGTTTTTTTTTAATTCAACTAACAAGTTCCATAGAACAAAAACAAGTAACAATCAGGGCCCAATTTCATAAACGCGACAGGTGACAGTGACAATTCGGTATGCATTGCTTGCCTACTATGATGTTAAGTCTGTAAGTCTGTAACGTTACTTGTCGACACAGTAACGCGCGGCGAATTGTCACTGTCACCTGTCGCCTGTCGCGTTTATGAAATTGGGCCCAGGAAAACCCGCAGACAACTTCCCACTCCAATAAAACAAGCAAATAACTAAACAATGTTTATTATTAAATATTTAAATAAAGAAACACTATATAATTGTGTAAATAAATAAAGACAATTGTCAACCAGGACGTGAACCGGGAATGGTTACAAACCCATCGCCGTTACAACTATAGGTATACAATAGTGATGTAACGAATATTCGCATTCGCATTCGCGAATATTCGCATATTCATGGCATTATTCGCATTCGCCAAAATTTATGCGAATGTTTTGCGAATATGAATAGCAGAAAAAAACCAATTTGAAGACAATAGTAGATAAATAATCCATTCATTTCTTATGTTTTTTAATGCAAGAAAAAGTAACTAACATCGTAATCACAATATCAGTTTTCACTTTATCATTTGGTATAATTTATGTACTTCCTTGATTTTTTTTGCAATGAAGCTTAACAATTACAGCTTCATTGAAACTAAAAATACAAATGGAACGCATCTCCTTCGAACGAGACTGCCTTCAAACCATAGACAATTGGCGCCAAATTTGAACAAAAACTGAATATTCGCATTCGCATTCGCATTCGCGAATGTCGGTAGCAGATATTTGCATTCGCATTCGCATCCGCGAATGTTCAAAAAATGACATTCGTTACATCACTAATACATACATATGTCAATAATAACATTACCTTACCTAAACCTTTTAAATAAATGTTAATAAATAAACTAAACCATCAATTGAACCTTTTGACCTTATGCGATAGTGATTTTAACCTTTTAGCACGGGGGTTCCACTCCGCACTGTAGGTACGCTCGACCGCTTTGCCTATGGCATAGGCAAATCGCAGTAGGCTGTCGGCTTGCCGCGCGCTCGCTCGCCCCCGCTGTGTCAGTGTAATTGAAAACGTATGCCGCGCAACCCTAGCGTGTCGCCGGGAGTAGCGGGGCAAGGCGGGCGCGGGCGGCGCGTTCGTTTAGACTCGCGCCGCCTGGCGCATGGTGTATGAAGTAATACGAAGTTTTTGTGCGTGTGAATAAAGTTGGAATTCGTTTAATCGCGGTCGTAAAAGAGAAGTTTCTGTAAGTTATTTATTATGTGATTCAGGTGCGGTACATGATCGCAATTAAAATTAAACACATAAAATTGAAACAACTGACATTTCTATATTTAAGGCAAAGTGACAATATATGTCAGTTTTGTTTATGACACTCCCTTAACCGTTTAACTGCCGACTACCTTACCACTAACATGATATCCAATTGTCAATATACCCCTTAGTTGACCGGACTGCCGATAGAGTTCAAAATGCAATAAGGTTAAATGTCGGCTAGTACAGCCAGCAACGGAAGCGTTTTTTTTTTTCAATATTTTATGGCCTGGAATCAAAGTCCTTTAAGCCAAATCCTTTTTAGTTACACTCGAAGACAGTCTTGCCAACTTAGTTACGTGAAAATCGCTCAAAATGATGAAAAAAAAACAGTTAATTTAAAATTACGCTCAAATGTTGCTAAAATATATGTTTATTTTTAAATATAAAACAAGCAAGTGGGTCACCTGATGGTAAGTGATCACCACCGCCTATAGACACCCGCAACAAGGAAAATGCTGATGCGCTGCCAACCCAGAGGGCTAAGATGGAAGACCTCTAGTGCATGTAATTGCGGGTGGTAGGACCTTGTGCAAGGTCCGTCCGGATCGCTACCACCATCTTGCTCGCTAATCCTGCCGCTAAGCAGCAGTACTTGCACTGTTGTGTTCCGGCGTGGAGAGCAAGACAGCCGGTGTAATTAATGGCACAAGAGGTATTCCATCTTAGCGTTGCCAACCCAGAGGGGGTGGGCAACGCATCTGCAATCTCTTCGATGTTGCGGGTGTTTATAGACGGTGGTGTACACTTACCATCAGGTGGCCAACTTGCTTGTTTTCCTTCCTATTTAATTTAAAAAATTGCACCGGCTGTCTTGCACTCCACGCCGGAACACAACAGTGCAAGCTCTGCTGCTTAGCGGCAGGATTAGCGAGCAAGACGGTGGTAGATTACGGACCTTCTTAAAATAATCGCTACGTTGGCAACACTGGTGCAAGTTTTATTTCTTGGATTCTATAGCTATATTTGCTGTTTGTTCATCATTCCAAGCCGAAATGGCAAAGTCTTTGGTACTCGAAAAATTATTCAATAAAAATAAATTTTCAACCACAAAAATACATTTAAGAGAAATGTGAACCCACCGCTCTCCATACAAACGGCGATAACGTTTTCCACCCTCTAAACCTTAACCTACAGCCATTATTTTTTTGTATTTTGTCAGTATGCCCTAGAACTAGGTTTATACGTTTCGATTTTTTAAATATTGTTAACAGTTTCAAAAATATTAACGCTCTTTTGTTTTGTATGAAACTCCTAAAATGCAAACATTGTCAAATCTATGAAGAATATTAAAATAATCAAAACATACAAACCTAGTTCTTTGGCATAATGACAACATACCAAAAAATCATTGCTATAGGTTAAGGTTTAGAGGGTGGAAAACGTTATCGCCGTTTGTATGGGGAGCTCTTGGGGCTAGGCTCATACTCCTCTTAAGCCTACACTTATTTAGAGGGAAATTATAATGAATTAAATTTACCGTCGCCGTAAAAGAAACACTCAAACCATAATACACTCAATATTCTATAAAAGCACTTCATTCTGCCTCTCCCAAAGAACACCGCCGTCGTAGTGAACGGCGTTAAATAGTAAGCACCAATAGTTTGTGATGATTATAATGACATGACCACTTTGACATGTCAAGTCTAAATGCTATGCAATGACACCATGATTTTAAAATAAAGTCATAATAGTAGTTTATCTACACATATATCATAAATGCTCTATAATGCGTTCAGAAACCGTAGGCAATGACCAGCATTATAACAACCAATATTATTATGAGAATTTTTCTAATTTGTTTCTGTTTGTTCAAATTCATTTTTTATTACATTATGTTAATGTGTACAGTCTATAGATATTTAATAGGTACCTAGCACTAGTAGCTAGTAGCAATGCAGGTCATTGCCCTATGGCTTCTGAACCCATCATAGAGTACTTATGATATGTGTGTAGATAAAGTACTGTATGCAACTGTACATAATTCGGTCTTAAAACACTCGTGTGATCCTATTATGAAAACTGTTAAATAATGAGGGGTCTTAAAACACGAGTGTGGTTTTATGAAACGAGCGCCAGCGAGTTTCATAATAGGATCACACGAGTGTTTTAAGGCCTAATTATATACAGTTGCATACATTACTTTATCTACACACATATCATAACTGCAAAAAACCGTAACAGCAAAAAACCAACAAACGAATGACAACAGTAATGGCGGCGATTCGATACATCCGTCAAGACGAACGTTTTTTTTAAATCATAGACAAACGAATGAAGTCCCTTTTGTCATGTCACTCGAGATCAAATGTCGTGCGTTTAAATTAAAAAAACATACTGAGTTGACGTTTCGTATCGATAACTGTTTCAATATCTATGGATACTAGAATAGAGACCCACTTGAATTTTGACAGCTGTTCCAAATTTAAATTCATAACGTCAGAGATATCGGTAATGTGATCACCAATAAACACAGACAACTAAGAGATACCACCCAATAAAGAACAGATTTACCTACTACCACAGACAAGACAATTCTTATAATAACATTGGTTGTAATAATGCTGGTCATTTCCTAAGATTTTTGAACGCGTTATTGAGCACTTATGATATGTGTTTAGATAAATGTACTTATTAGAACCGTATTTTTTTTTTTATATCAATACTCGATAGTTTTCCCCATGCCTCGTACACATAACCATAGATAGACGTTACTCATAATTTACGAGTACTTATAATTTATAAATAATACAGATTTCAGGACTGCGATTTTTGAATCTCACCGGGTGACTAAAGCTCACCAAAATGGCCGTTTTTCATAGAGTTTCGGCCATTTTGGTGAGCTCTAGTCACCTGGTGAGACTCAAAAATTGCACCCCTGGACTTTTCATGTCAAAATGGTTTACAGTAAGTCATTGATTTTAGTTACAATACAAAACTATGTATATATTAATTCTATTTAAAATAGGCGATTGCTAAGTAACGGAGACGCAATTATTTTTAGGGTTCAGCGCCAAAGCCAACGGAACTCCATTACGCATTATTTCGCTATTCGTCCGTCTCTCAAAGGGCTAAATCACAAAATTAATAACGCACGGAAACTTCTCTTTTACGACCTCGATTAAACGAATTCCGACTTTATGATCAGGCACAAAAAGTTCGTATTACTTCATACACCATGCGCCAGGCGGCTCGCGTCAAAAGGAACGTGCCGCCCGCGCCCCCCCTTCCCCCCGCTACTCCCGGCGACACGTTAGGGTTGCGAGGCATTCGTTTTCAATTACACTGACACGGCGGGGACGAGCGAGCGAGCGCGCGGCAAGCCGACAGCCTTTTACGATTTGCCTATGCCATAGGCAAGGCGGTCGAGCGTCCCTACAGTGTGGAGTGGAACCCCCTTGGTTCCGACACTGACAGATATGCATCCTAAACCGCTAAAGATAAGTAACATGGAATTTAACAATATGTGTTCTTTAGGATGATTTTTAGAAATTTCACATTTAGTGGGTTGAAGTTATTAAGTAGCCCAATTTTATCACGCAAAAGTAGGAGGGGTTTCACTCAGCACTGTAGGTACGCTCGGCCGCCTTGCCTACAGCGTAGGCAAACCGCAGTAAGCTTGACTTTCGTGGCTAGCGGCCGATGCGTCAGTCGCGCGCGGCCGTCGCTCGGCGACCGTCGCCCGGCCTCGCGTCAGTAATAGTTACTATGAAACTATATGGCGGCCCATTCGTGGCTAGCGGCTCGAGCCGCGCGCGGCTCGCGTCAGTTGCGACAGTCGCCAGCCGCGCGCGGCCGTGTTTGGTTGGTCTTCTACTGACGCGTGACGCGCGGTAAAAAATGGCAAATATTGTAGCATTTTCAATGTTTTTTGTTATTATTTAATCTTGACATCTGTACTTGACATTCTCTAGGCTTATTTCGAGACTTTTACTTTTATATTTTTATTTTTTTCTAATTTGTTTATAGTTTATTATTATTGTTATTGTTCTTTTCATTATCTTGACGATCTTTTGGTGAATTCCATATATTTTGACATAAAATGTAATGCAATTTTCAATAAGAAGAGATCAAAGATCTCACACAACTGTACTGGAGGGACCCTAACATCAATATGGCGCGCCAGCGGCCGCGCGCGACTGTCGCATCGGCCGCGACCCACGAAAGTCAAGCTGTAGGCTGTCAGCTTGCCGCGCGCTCGCCGTGTCAGTGTAATTGAAAACGAATGCCGCGCAACCCTAGCGTGTCGTCGGGAGTAGCGGGGGAAGGCGGGCGCGGGCGGCGCGTTCCTTTTGACTCGCGCCGCCTGGCGAATGTGTATGACGTAATACAAACTTTTTAAGCGTGTGAATAAAGTTGGAATTCGTTTAATCGCGGTCGTAAAAGAGAAGTTTCTGTACGTTAGTACTATTATTTATTCTGTGACAAAAGATCTCGTTGGGCCGAAGGGGCGAAAAGAGCCCTAGTAGACAAGATGTTATGTACCTCAACCTACGCGGACGAAGTCACGGGCAGAAGCTGGTCAAAACTATTGAGCTTGCAACTCAATTACTCAGCAATCTCATATAAAGAATTATTTAAAATACGACGCGAAACCCATTTCAGGTAATAACAGTTTTATTAACATATTCAGCGCCACGGACTTGCTAGGTGAGTTCTCTGTTACCGGGAAACTCTTGCTACGAGCTACGAGCGTAGCGCGTAGCACTCCGCGGCAGTCAATGTGTGACGAGAAGTATAAACCCAGCCCCGAAAATCGGGTTAGGCTCGCAAAACACTTTCCCTAAACGAGCACTTTCTCTAAAGGTGCACTTTCCGCAAAATGTACACTTTCCCAATTTGGAAACTTTCCCGAAATGTGCACTTTTTCACACGGTGCACTTTTCCAAAACGCACGCTTTCCCGAAATGTACACTTTGATACTAATGTAATCAATTGCTTTGCTAATCCGCGAACCCAGTGTCAGCAGAAAATACCACTTGACAAGTGTTTCACATCAGTTTCAGTGGTTTGATGTTGGTGGTTGGGTTTTGGGTTGTTTGTTTTATTTCTTTTATAAAGTATTCAGCACAGGCGTTGTCTTTTTCACGATTGCTGACACTGGGTTCGCGGATTAGCAAAGAAATTGATTCCATTAGTATCAATATGGACTTCCGCAAAGTAACGCCTGAATCTATAAACTAATATACACTTTCTCATTTAGGGCACTTTCTGTTTGCATTTGCACTATTTCATAGAAACCCTAAGTACTACAAACAGGGACACAGGGAAGTGCACTTTTAGGCACAGTGTACCTTCCGAGAAAGTGATCCTTCTAAAGAAGTGCACCTTTAGAGAAAGTGCACATTCTGAAAAAGTGCACCTATTGACAAAGTGTACGTATAGGGAAGTGCACTTTTAGAGACAGTGTACCTTCCGAGAAAGTGACCCTTCTAAGAGAGTGGACCTTTAGAGAAATTGCACATTCTGGAAAAGTGCACCTATTGACAAAGTGTACATATCGGGAAGTGCACTTTTAGAGACTGTGTACCCTCCGAGAAAGTGACCCTTCTAAAGAAGTGCACCTTTAGAGAAAGTGCATATTCTGGAAAAGTGCACCTATTGACAAAGTGTACATATAGGGAAGTGCACTTTTAGAGACAGTGTACCTTCCGAGACAATGACCCTTCTAAGGAAGTGCACCTTTAGAGAAAGTGCACATTCTGGAAAAGTGCACCTATTGACAAAGTGCACTTTTCGGGAAAGTGCGATCCGAGCCTAACCCTGCATGGATACACTTTAAGGCTTCGCATCCCTTCAACTGTAACGTCTACCCACAGCCTGTAGAACTCTGCCTTGTGGGAGATGATGAGTGAGTCAGTGAGTCAGTGAGCACTACATAAGGCGGCACTGTGAAGGGTCCTGGCCGACGGGGGGCGCGAAACCCGCGGGGGGCGAGGCTATATCCCCCACTAGTTCCGCGGGGGGTTGCCCGAGGTCCTGCATCTGGAAGGTAAAGGATGAGGTTGTTGTTACGGTTCCGTACCTCAAATACAGGTGGGTTTTGCGGGTAGGACCTTGTGCAAGGTTCGTTCGGATCGTTACCACCGTCTTGCCGCTAAGCAGGAGCGCCTGCGCTGTTGTGTTGCGGCGTGGAGAGCAAGACAGCCGGTGCAATTACTGGCACAAGAGGTATTCCATCTTAGCCCTCTGGGTTGGCAACGCATCTGCAATCTCCTTGGTGTTACGGGTATCTATAGGCGATGGTGATCACTTACCATCAGGTGACCCACTTGCTTGTTTGCCTTCCTGGCTGTCACGTTTGTCTAGACTCCCCCCCCCCCTCAATCGTGACGTAATTTACTGATGACCCCTAACCTACCGCTAACAGTGCACTGTACCTTCTGCATCAGGTCCAGCACGACCTCGAACCGCTTCCGCTTCACGTCCTCAGGGTCCGTCTCCAGCTCGGGCTCCAGCTCGCCGCACACGCGCAACATCAGCTCCTGCTGCTTGCTGTACCTGCAGCACAGAATAAATAATAGTACTAACGTACAGAAACTTCTCTTTTTCGACCACCATTAAACGAATTCCAACTTTATGATCAGGCACAAAAAGTTCGTATTACTTCATAAACATTCGCCAGGCGGCATGCGTCAAAAGGAAGGCGCCGCCCGCGCCCGCCTTCCACCCGCAATGCCCTGGCGCACCGCTAGGGTTGGGCGGCTTACTGTAATACTATCACAACGTGCGACACAGAGTGAGCAGGTGCGCGCGCGGCAAGCCGGCAACCTACTGCGATTAACCTATGCCATAGGTCATGCGGCGAGCGCACCTACAGTGCGGAGTGGAACCCCCCTGGCTACTGTATCGATTCTGTATCTGTGAAAAAAATTTTGGAAGCGGTTCAGTAGTTCCAGAGATTACCCCCTACATACACACAAACAGAGTTTCATGATTCTAGAACAATCTTAACTTTTTCCATACAAACTGCACCCCCCCCCCCTGCTTCCCCATTTTATAATAGCCTAAGTCCTATTCTGGACTACGTGATGTGCGTACAAACATTTTTGTCTCAATGATTTTATTCTATGTATAGATGGACAATGGGTTGACATGAATCATGTGACCACAGCAACAACTGAAGGTCGGCTGACTGACTGACTGACCTGTCATACTCGTCCTGGGGCACCTTCCCCTTGTTCTCCTCGAGCCAGGTGGGGTACTTGTCCACCAGCTCCTTCAGCGACGGGTACAGCACCTCCTTGGACAGCAGGGACTGCATCATGCCCTGCATGAAGGGCAGGAACATGTTGCCGTCCTGGAACAGACCGGATGCTGTCAACCCTGAACAGGACTGAGGGAACATGCCCCCTGCATCACATAAATGAAAATGAAAATTTTATTTTGCAAGTAAGCAGGCCATATAGGCTCATTTACATGTCTGAATCTACTAGCGCTTCGGAAAATGGAAGATACTACTGAGAAGAAACGGCGCAAGAAACTCAGCAGTTTATTATTTTTTTCTTCTCTTTTCACAACAGATTACAGAGCAATATACACAATCATCACAAAAGTACATGACATACACACATAAACAAAAAAATTATAACAATAAATAGCACAGCAAGCTTTAAGCATACTGAACGAACTGGCACTAGTTAAAATTGACCAGATGTATAGGGTCCCCAGGTCAAAGAAATTAGAATAGGGATGTATATGGTCCCTGAAATGATAATAATCAAATACTTGGTCTAAATAACTTAGACATGTATAGTATCTAAGTTATTAATATTAATATGTCAATAAACCCTGAACCCTGAACACTAACACTGAACTTTAGAGAGAGATTTCCCAAAAAGAATTCTGACTCAAAGTTGACGTCTCTCAAATCCGCAATGGAAAGAAATCTCCCTCGAAGTTGACTTCTCTCAAATTCGCAACAGGGAGAAATCATCCTCAAAGTTAGATCTCTCAAATCCGCTACGGAGAGAAATCTCCCTCAAAGTTGAAGTCTCTCAAATCTAAAATAGGGAGAAATTTCCCTCAAAGTTGATGTATCTCAAATCCGGACGGGGGAAAATTTTCTGCAAAGTTGATGTCTCTCAAATCCACTATGGGGAGGAATCTCTCTAAAGTTGACGTCTCTCAAATGCGTAACGAGGAGAAATCTCCCTCAAAGTTCAAGTCTCTCAAATCTAAAAATAGGGAGAAATTTCCCTCAAAGTTGACGTCTCTTCAATTCGCAACATGGAGAAATCTCTCCAAAGTTGACGTCTCTCAAATCTACAGCAGTGAGAAATCTCTCCCAAACTTGAAGTTTTCCAAATGCGCAACAGGGAGATATCTCTCTCAAAGTTGAAGTCTCTCAAATCTACAACAGGGTAAAATCTCTCTCAAAATTGAAGTCTCCCAAATCCGCAACGGGGAGAAATCTCCCTTAAAGTTGAACTCTCAAATCCACAACAGGGACATCTCCCTAATACTTGAAGTCAGCCAGGAAGATAGTTATCGGTGAAGTATGTATTGTATTACCTGTTGCCCCTCCCCCAGGTTGAAGTTGCCGAACATGTTGGCGAGGTCCTGGTCAGAGAACGGGGTCTGCAGGCTCTCCGAGTTGGTGCTCAGGTTCTGCAGCGTCTGCGATATGGCTGCCGAGACCTGGGCACACAGACACACAGGGTTTGTTCAGTCAGTCGGAGATTGAGCTAGAGGGCATCCATTGTACAGTCAAAGAATCTAATTTCCTACCCATTTCGTTGAAATGTCGTCTGACATTCGCAATGCATTAAGGTCGATATGTCAAACTAACGTCTTGCTCTATAGCTCTTATGATGACAGTTTGCTATATGCTATTGAACCTTAGGTGGGTTGGAAATTAAATTCCTTGACTGTACGCGAGGCGTTTAGGAGGGCTGAGCCAAATCTCACCCAATCTTTTTCTATATAAGGCAAACAAGCAAGTGGGTCACCTGATGGTAAGTGACCACCACCGCCTATAGACACCCGCAACACCAAAGAGATTGGAGATGCGTTACCAACCCAGAGAGCTAAGACGGAATACCTCTTGTGCCAGTAATTACAGCGGCTATCTTCCTCTCCACGCCGGAACACAACAGGACAAGCACTGCTGCTTAGCGGCAGAATTAGCGAGCAAGATGGTGGTAGCGATCCGGACGGACCTTGCATAAGGTCTGTCACCCCCCTACTCACGTGAGGGAGAGGGGGTCTCGGGAAATATCACGTCATTTTTTTTCTCCGCTAGAAACAGTATAAGGTTGCAAGAAAAGTGGGTTAAATTAATTACTTACAACATGTTTGGCTACTAAAATATGGCTAAATCTACACTAATCTACATTAATATACTAAAGAGGTAAACTTTGTTTGTTTGTATGTAGGGGGTAATCTCTGGAACTACTGAACAGATTCCAAAAATTCTTTCACTGATAGAAAGCTACACTATCCCCGACGGACATAGGGTGATCATCAGGTGACCCATTAGCTTGTTTGCCTTCCTATTTATTAAAAAAAATACTGTAATGTCCTTCGAATGGATTGAAAACTTGGTAACCCTACAGGGGACAGACCGCAGTTCCTCTAGTATCCACCTGACCTACCAAATCTGGGATCACGGTTAAGAGGTGTATGAACCCAGCCCCAAGAAGCGCCTCCCATACAAACGGCGATAACGTTTTCCACCCTCTAAACCTTAACCTATGGCAATGATTTTTTGGTATGTTGTCATTACGCCTTAGAACCAGGTTTGTACTTTGTATGTTTTGATTTTTTTAATATTCTTCATAGATTTGACATTATTAGGAGTTTCATAAAAAAGAGAAAAACTTTAATATTTTTAAAACTATTAAGAATAATTAAAAAAATCAAAACGTACGAACCTAGTTCTAGGGCATAATGGTAACATACAAAAAAATCATGGTTATAGGTTAAGGTTTAGAGGGTGGAAAACGTTATCCCAGTTTGTATGGGAAGCGCTGGGTTCACACTCCTCTGAAAGCGTACCCCAAAATAAGAAACGGGATAAAGTGGTGGGAGAATGAGTTGTTCGCAACGTCCCGGATACCTCGTCAATCTTTTCCTTGGCCACAGGGTCTGCTGGCGCGTCGGCCGGCGCCGCGGGCTCCGCGCCCGGCTTCAGCACCTGCGCCGCCGCCTCTGAAGAACCAACGCATAATCTTAATAAATAAATAAATAAATATATCGGGAAAATTCACACCAATTGACCTAGTCCCAAACTAAGCAAAGCTTGTACAGTCAGCGTTAAATATACCAGAGCGGGCAAGGTGTCAAAAATATGTGAACTTGACTCTATTGTCAAATACGCTCGGGCGTGTTCAGATAATTTTGACCACCTTGCCCGCTCTGGTATATTTGTCGCTGACTGTACTATGAGTAACCTAAAACCAAAATCCTTCAAATTGATATCTTAAATTCGTCTATTTTACAAAAATCAGTTGCCATTCAACGTGGCAATGCTGCCAATCTTCTAGGCACCCTCCCTATTGGCGGCGATTTGGGACAAATTTTATACCTTCAAGTTTAGAATAAGATTTTATTGTTGTTATTTTTCTTCTTAATTTAGAATTTGAGTAAATATTGTATAAAAATAACATAAAATATTGTTTTTTAAGACCCAATGCCAATTCCGTTGCCCTCAGTGCAGTGCAGAGGTACGCCGATGTTTTTGTATAGTCGACCAAGAAAGTGCTTGACCACTTTTCGACCTTATTACAAAGGGATAAAGTTCAAAAGTGGGCAAGCAATTACTTGGTCGACTATACCTCTGTGAAGTCAACAGCAAAAGAGATCCTATAAGATGTACATATATTTATAATTGTTATTGTCCTGTACTGTCAGCTAACTACTACCTACCTACCCACTACTACAGCTAAGTACTAACAGCGAATGTTATTTGTTTTAGGTAACCTACCCGAACCTCCCTCGAACCGTCGAAACCTACCTACCGTACAATAGTCTCGCGGCGTGACTAGTCAAAGTCGTCATTGGCAAAATCCATCTCAACCATCGAAATGAGAAAACTATAGAACTGTGTACAACGCAGTGGCAGAGTAGCCGACCATAGTCTATTTGGTAGACTATGGTCGGCTAGAGAACTGTCTGTGCCAATTGTCAAGTAAACAGCTCTGTGTTTTGTACGTTTTAAATTGGCATCATATTTTTAGTTCTGCTATCCGACGCCTGTGTCGCTGCTAGTTAGAAAACTTAGAAGCACTTTATTCACTTACGATAAGATTCAAAGTTGAACCAATGGCTAAATATTGAAAGCCCTTCTTCACCTGCTTCACCCCGTCGCAAAGTGGTGACGCTAGGCTTGTAACAATCCGAACAAGTAGGCATATCTATTGTCTTCTTATATCGATGATCTCAACCTAGAGATGGGAAAGCCATAAAAGAAAAAAAGCTGTTTGCAGAACGCCTCGATTGCCCTATCACAAAGCACTGGGTGGGGATTGTGACGGAGCAATTTAAATAAAATAATTATTTCTCTCTTTTTGTTGACTGTGTTTAATCAATGATGTAGTGTGTGTATACTAACATAGGTAAGTAAGTGTAATGTACCTACTAACAATAATATGGGTCATCTGACCTGAAATAAAGGTTTTTTTTTTATATAAGGTTTCTTTTTCTTTTTGAGGTACGGAACCCTAAAAAGCGATATAAAATGAGACTCACCCGCCATTTTGGAGAAGGTCTGTGCAATCTGCTCCTGTGTGATTTGCTCCTCTGAAAAAAAGACAAGATACATTATCAATTTCAAATAGACTTCTTCCACCATCTTGCTCGCTAATCCTGACGCTAAGCAGCAGTGCTTGCATTGTTGTATTCCGGCGTGGAGAGCAAGACAGCCAGTGTAATTACTGGCACAAGAAGTATTCCATCTTAACCCTCTGGGTTGGCAACGTATCTGCAATCTCTTCGATGTTGCGGGTGTCTATAGGCGGTGGTGTACACTTACCATCAGGTGGCCGTCCATTAATCACGTGAGGCTCGTAAGGGGGGGGAGGGGTCCATTAAAAATCACGAAATATCACAAGAGGGGAGGGGGGTGTAGTTATATATCACGTGTATTTCTTTTTCGTCAACCGCGTACAAAATCGATAGCGGCTTGTAGTGTGATCTTGATCACAGAATAAATAATAGTACTAACGTACAGAAACTACTCTTTTTCGACCACCATTAAACGAAATCCAACTTTATAATCAGGCACATAAAGTTCGTATTACTTCATAAACATTCGCCAGGCGGCATGTGTCAAAAGGAAGGCGCCGCCCGCGCCCGCCCTCCACCCGCATTGCCCTGGCGCACCGGTAGGGTTGGGCTGCTTACTGTAATACTATCAACGCGTGACACAGAGTGAGTGGGCGCGCGCGCGGCAAGCCGGCAACCTACTGCGATTAACCTATGCCATAGGACATGCGGCGAGCGCACCTACATTGCGGAGTGGAACCCCCCTGCCTTGATTTGCCGTTGCCAGGCATCAAAAGTGGCTAAGCAATTACATGACTAAACATAAAACCTAAGAAATTCTCTAAATGACAGTTAAAACCGTATTAAAATCAGTTGTGCGGTTTAGGAGTAAGGGCACTGAATAAGTAACGTACGTAAACGAATTCCAACTTTATTTACACGTTCAAAAAGCTCGTATTACTTCATACACCACACGCCAGGCGGCGAGCATCAAAAGGAACGCGCCGCCGCGCCCGCCTCCCCCCGCTACTCCCGACGACACGCTAGGGTTGCGCGGTATTCGTTTTCAATTACACTGACACGGCGGGGGCGAGCAAGCGGGCGCGCGGCAAGCCGACAGCCTACTGCGATTTACCTATGCCATAGGTAAGCCGGTCGAGCGTACCTATACTGCGGAGTGGAACGCCCTGGCAAGGGGCCAAAGAAATGAGGACAGACATGAACTGTTGTAAAATAATAAATAATAAGATTGTAGGTGTGAACGTTATGAGATATTTTATTGAAGTAAATATGTCAGTCAATCAGCTGTTCGTTCTATAAACAAATACAAATTTAAAATTGACATTGATATAAAAAACTACAACACCCTCCCTTCAATGGAAATAAAAAGTACATACAGCATAAGAACATAAAACATTTAAATGTAACAAAAAAGAACTAAGTATTGGTTAAACCCATACCAATGATACATTTAACATGTGCTGTACGCCTTAAGGGCTTAGTTAAAACATCAGCTGACATATCTTCGGACTGTAAATATTTCACATTGATAACACCATCAGAAATCTTTTCTCTTATAAAATGAAATTTGGTGTCAATGTGTTTAGTCCTATTGTGGTGGATAGGATTGAGCGCAATTTTCTGTGCACTTTGGCTATCATTAAAAAGTACCACCTTATCAGCGTTACCCGTAATTTCAAACACTAACCTCCTAAGAAACGTAGCTTCCTTCGCAGCGCTAGTTAACGCCATATACTCCGCTTCTGTCGAAGACAACGCTACCGTTGGTTGCTTTTTACATTCCCAACTTATGGGTCCTCCTGCTAGCGTGAAATAAAATCCCGTGTAGGAACGCCTGTCATACATGCAGTTCGCCCAATCTGCATCCGTATAGCCACATAAGTAGTCACCAGTTTTCCTGTAAGTAATACAGTAATCAATTGTACCTTTAAGATACTGTAGAATCCGTTTTGCGGCCGACCAATGTTTCTTGTCGAAACAATTATTAAACTGGCTCAAATAGCTAGTAGCGTAAGCTATGTCCGGCCTCGTATTTACCGCTAGGAACATCAGACATCCTATCAAGTTTTGATACGGATATGACTCGTCGGATTCTTTACCTTTTTCGAGTTTATTATTTTCCAACGGAGTTGACATATGCTTACATTCAAGCATTTTAAAACGCGTCAAAACTGTTTGGATGTACGTCTTTTGATTTACGCAAATTTTTTCGTCCACTCTTTTCACATTCAAACCTAAACAGAAATCTAATTTTCCCAAATCTTTTAATGAGAAATATTTTGCCAATTCTGTTTTGACAGTGATAAATGACGTTTCATTTTTATAAAAGATGACAATGTCATCGACGTAGACGGCCAGTATTAAAGTTTCATTACCAAACTTTTTTAAGTAAACACATGGTTCCGAAGAGGTTCGTATAAAACCTATAGAAGATAAAGTTTGGTTCAATTTAATATTCCAAGCTCGTGCCGCTTGCTTTAAACCATAAAGCGATTTTTTCAGCAAACAAACTTTTTCCTCTTCACCTTCCTTGACAAAACCTTGAGGTTGTTGCATGTAGACTTCCTCCTCCAGGTCCCCGTTGAGGAACGCCGTGTCCACGTCCAAGTGCTGCATTTTCAAATCCTTCTCTGCCGCTAATGCAATTAGTGTACGCAAAGATGAATTACGAACAACTGGAGAAAACGTTTCATAATAATCAACACCTGAAACCTGACTAAAGCCTTTAGCAACAAGCCTTGCCTTGTATTTTACCACTCTACCTTGGGCATCCTTCTTAATTTTATAAACCCATTTACATGGTATAACCTTTTTGTTGGGTTTTTCGACTAATACCCAAGTCTTATTCTTCATTAATGAATTAAATTCATCTTTCATAGCAGACTCCCAGCTTGCACTATCATCAGCTCTTACAGCTTCAGTAAAGCTTTGGGGCTCATCAGGATCACTTGTTATTGCGGCATTACAATCAAAATTACTATGGTTCCTTTTAGCAATCCTATTTCTGAGTGGATACCGTTCTTCAGCCTCTATCACTGTCTGATTGGTTACACTGTCTTCGTCTGAAATATCTTCAGCACTCAGAAAATCTGATGTATTGTGAACTTGATCAGTTGTTGGCTCCAAATAGTTAGCTTCACTAGTGCTAGCTTCATCCGTTTCTCCTGATGTTGTGAGACTACTATCCTGGGATATCGAAGCCATTGGAAATATTGGATTACGCTCCTTGTTATGACTTATTTCCAATATCGATTCGTTCATATCGACAGTAAGAGGAACTGGTTGTTCATTTTTCGCCTTTATATCGGTAAAAGATTCCTCAAAGAATACCACATCTCTTCCTTTTACTAACCTTCTTGGACAACTTGGTTCGCGAAATAAATAACTTTGTCGATCTTCTGAGTATCCAACAAAAATGTACTGCGCTGATTTTGAGTCCAACTTTTTTCTTAAGGGATCTGGAATCTTCACCATTGCACGACAGCCAAAAACCTTCAAATGAGTTAAGACCGGTTTTTTATCATGCCATAATTCATAAGGCGTCTTACCGTCTAGAGTCCTATGCGGACATCTGTTCTTTAAGAACACAGCTGTTTCCACAGCATCTTGCCAGTAGCCCTTAGAAAGAGAACTGTCAGAAAGCATGCAACGTGCCTTCTCTATTACTGACCTGTTGGTCCTCTCACTAATACCATTCTGTTCAGGGGTGTAGGGAACTGTGGTTTGGTGCTTGATACCTTCTTTGCTTAAGTACTCAGAAAATTCTCTATTAACGTACTCGGTCCCATTATCGGATCGCAAAGCTTTGATCTTCAAACCGGTTTCCCTCTCAACCATTGACTTGAAAACACAGAACTTTTCTTTAACCTGTGTTTTAGACGAAATAAAGTATATAAAAACCATACGAGAAAAATCATCTATAAAAGTCAAGGCATATTTATTTCCCTGAAAGGAATTATCAGACATAGGTCCACAAAGGTCTGAATGTATGAGTTCCAATTTCGACGTTGCTTTTTTATGCGATACTTTCTTGAAAGGTTTTCGTGCCTGTTTACCTTCAATACACGCGATGCAAGGGTTTTTATCAACTTCAGTGTACGTTACGCCTAGATTACCTCTTTTAAGCTTGTCTAATCCTATACGGCATAAGTGACCAAGTCGTTTATGCCATAAACGAAAACTTGTTACATCATTCTGTACTTCGAATGCTGATAAGGGTTTGGGTACTTTGGGTAGACTAACAGTACAATCCAAGGAGTACAATCCACCACAACAGGACCCGTGCAAAACCGCATCACCTGTATAAGTAAAATTATTAGAATTAAAAAATGTACAACCTTTCGTATCAAAAACAACAGTGAAACCATTTTCAGTAGCTTTCTTAACAGAAATCAAATTAGTATTTAAACTAGGAACAAATACTACATTAGAAATCTTAGTTATATTGTCGTCACTAAGAGTTTTAAAATTATTTATAATAGGCACACTACCTATTCCTGCACTGGATAATATGTCTCCGTTTGCGATCTTTACCTGACCTGTTGAAAATTCTCTACAATTTTCCAGCCAATCTGATCTTCCAGACATATGTGCACTGGCTCCAGAATCTACATACCATTTATCAGATGATATTTCTTCAGCTCCTGCACTCAATGCGCCAAATAAGCTTGAGAATTTGTTTTTGTACTTGTCCGAGCTCCCATCATTGGTCTTTCTGTTGAATGGACAGTCCGGTTTGATGTGCCCCGGCTTCTTACAGTTGTAGCAAACTACTTCTCGTTTCTTACTATTTTTCTTTAGCTGAACTTTTAAAACTGCATCTGAACTGGATGCTTCATCTTTTTCAATCGATCTCGAAAATTCCGTGAGAAGTTTACTTTTGACGAGCTCACTTGTTATCGATACCGTAGAATTCTCTAAAGCCATAATCAAGGGATCAAAGCGAGATGTCAATCCTCCTAGAAGAATTGCTGCTATTGAGGCATCTTCGATCACTTTTCCTATGTCAGCCAAATCTTGGACTGTGGACATTACTGCATTGATGTACATCTCAATGTTCTCAAATTCAGTGAGACTGTACCTGTACAGCTTACGTTCCAGGGCTAAACGACGACCCATGGACTTATCTTCGTAAGCGGCTGCTAACGTGTCCCAAGCCTCCTTTGCTGTCGTACACGTCCGTACGTGTGTGATAGCTGGACCATCCAAGGTCAAACAAATTTTGGCTAAAGTGATTTCATTGTCCCTTTCTTTAGTTGTGACGGGAGTGTCATCTTCATAAGGATATCCAATTATACTATACCACAAACCTTCGTGCAGAAGATACATTTTCATTTTAAATTTCCATATAGTATAATCTTGTCTACCTTTTAATAATATCCCCGCGAGAGAATGTAGACCCGATCCTTTATTGCGATCTGACATTTTCGCACTTTTCAAAATATCACGCAAAAATTCACTTTTAAGTGGTGAATTTAAATTTTTGACTTCACGCACAACAACACCACACTTAAAACAACTTATTATTTGCTCATACAGAGCCTTTCGTGCTGATAACGTGTTGTAAAATAATAAATAATAAGATTGTAGGTGTGAACGTTATGAGATATTTTATTGAAGTAAATATGTCAGTCAATCAGCTGTTCGTTCTATAAACAAATACAAATTTAAAATTGACATTGATATAAAAAACTACAACATGAACAGATAGCAGTTTTGCACAGAGTAGATTAGTGAGCGAGATGGTAGTAGCAATCCAGACACCTTGAACAAGGCGCTACCACCCAAAAAACTATTAAAAAAAGTGGTGGATGTGACTGTCTACTTACGCTCACCTGGCACCCCGCTAAAGCTGCCCAGCAGGGCGGCCATGCTGCTCTCAAACTGTGCTGCTGCCTCCTTCACAAACTCCTCGCTCCACATGTTCTGTGGGACCTCGTCCGAGCCCTCCCCTGAGGCGTTCTGTGCTGGCTTCTTCGTCATGTCTTGAAGAGCACCTGATGGTGAAGCATGGAACAGTTATTAAATAGTTTGCGATGTGATGCCGAAAGTTTGGGGTCTACTCGCACATATAAAATTAATTTTCATTGAATGAAGTGGACAGCAGGGATAACTGCAATGTGAAAGCATTTTCCAAATGGATTTAAGTAAGAACCAAACTCTAGCCCTCTGGTCTTATAAATGTTTAGCCTAGCCACAATATTATAATGCATGGATGTACAGTGTCATACTAAATGACAGCAGAAAAACGGCCCGACATGAGAATACAAGTTGACGCCAATGTTACAAATGCAAATAATTAGTTCACCATTTATAGTCGTTGGATTTACAATTTTACATCAAACTATAATTTATTAAGTTTCTTTGCAAATAGGTTTTTTTACAAAATAATAGTATTGACAGCAGTGCCGTCGTTCCGACAGACTGACAGCGCGAGTGATTGTCGATTTATAGTACTTTTTATTCGACTTTGAGGCCATTTCTTAAACACTGACTAGAAGTCAATCATTAAGGTCAGTGCCTAGCCACAAAAATCTTTTAATTGCATCATCTGTTTAAACAACAGCAAAGGAGTGTTCTAACAATGCATTATGATTTAAATTTTTAAAAGAGCAAGGGTCATTCCACGGCAATAAAATATGTGAAATCGCAATGACAGAACATCAGCATAGTTTAAAAATTTCGTAATTTCAATGACCTTAGTTAACATACTCAGAGTAATATTGACTCTAAGTGTCCATTAGGAAGCGAATAGATTTTTTGTAAACGAAAATCAAGTAATAAAGGTTAGGTATTAGGTAATGACATATTATGATAGGATTTATTTTAAGAAAACTCACTGTCCAATAAATCGTCAAGTTCAGGGTCGACCTCCTTTTTACTCGCATCTTTGTTGTCCGACATAATAAATTATTACTTTAAATATTAAATTATAAAATTACAAAGAAAATGCTGCGAGAAAATCAAGTCAAAATTTTTTGACGTTTGATTTTTGATGTTGATAGATGGTAGAGAAAAAAAACCCTGTGTAGATCTTCCTCGTCTGTAAAAGCAATTTAAATAAAATCGGTTTGACCAACATTACACATTAATTTATTATAGTTTTATAACACTTGACTATTTTAAACCTTGAATATAAAACCATATCCTTTTTCTATGAATCAATTAGAGGGCTAAACTGTCTTGTATAACCTTGATACTCCTTAGTCATTTCGTATAGGTATTTATTTTCGATACAATGAAAATGATTTCTCGTCTTGTTATATTGGCTGAAACAAATTTGTTATAATAATTTCTTCGATATTTCTATTTGGTGTAAATTGAAGCCTATCTGTAGTTAAGTCTGCGTTTAGTTATTGCATAAAAAAAATATGACGCACGTGACATTTATTTTTGCAAGTTGATAGTATTACACTCAGAGAAAGGAACCCATAGAGTCAACCGAGACGTTCCCGCGCCGTACACTTTTTGCAAATTGCTAGTGATGTACATTAGTCGATGAAACCTGACGATGAATATTTGATATGAAGTACGACATTTTCGGGATACCTATTTTAAAATCTTGTACTGTGCCAAACTATAATGTCTTATAAAAGCTTTAATTGTAGCATAGCGAAGCCACAACCACAGCTGAAAATAAGTGAAGCGTCTCCTTGATGGAAATACTTTTGCGTACCTTCGATCCCAAAAGGCGAGTGGTGATGTGAAATCAAAAGTCAAAAGCCAAAGGTCAAAATATTTTTATTCAGATAAAGCTTACAAGAATCACTTATGAATGTCAGAAACTTTACTACGTCGAAGAAGTAACAAATATCTAAGTCACAAACTTTCAGCTTTATAATATTAGTAGGATTAGGATAGGAAGAAGGAATTAATATAACTACTGTCCCTTAAATATGACAGTTTTAGTAAAAAATGATCTGAGTTTTTCTTTTGACAGAGCCAGTGTTTTTGTTGAAATTAAAAGAAATAAACAATTTTGTGCGGCGGTACGGAACCCTCGGTGCGCGAATGTGACACACACTCGGCCGGCGTTTTACTCATGGATCACTATCGCTGCTATGCCGCGAAGATAGCTTCAAGTGCCACGCATGCGCCTCGTCCGAGACGAACCTAACTTCACACGTCTCGCAGTAAGGGCCTTCTAGTGTAACCTGAAAAAAATATATACATCACAGGAAGGCCAACGAACAAGTGGGCCACCTGATGGTAAGTGATCGCCACCGCCTATAGGCGCTCACTAAACCAAGGAGATTGCAGATGCGTTGCCAACCCAGAGGGCTAAGATGGAATATCTCTTGTGCCAGTAATTGCACCGGCTGTCTTGCTCTCCACGCCGGAACACAACAATGCAAGCACTGCTGCTTAGCGGCAGGATTAGCTAGCAAGATGGTGGTAGCTATCCGGGCAGACCTTGCACAAGGTCCTACCACCCGCAACAATTTCATAATTTTCCATCATTATACCAGCCGGAACCCACCACTGGACAACTTTAATAATTCCATAATTCGTTTTTTCAGGATTCCGTACCCAAATGGTAAAACGGGACCCTGTTACTAAAACCGCTGTCCGTCCGTCCGTTCGGCCGTCAGTTTGTCACCAGGCTGTATCTCAAGACCCGTGACAGATAGACAGTTGAAATAATGCCGCTATAACAACCAATACTAAAAACAGAATAAAATAAATATTTAAGTGGGCTCCCATACAACAAGCGTGACTTTTTTGCCGTTTTTATTAATAATAGTACGGAACTCTTCGTGCGCGAGTCCAACTCGCACTTGGCCGGTTCTTTTATTAATATTAAGAGGAGTGTGAACCCAGCCCCAAAAACCGCTCCCCATACAAACGGCGATAAGGTTTTCCACCCTCTAAACCTTAACCTATGGCAATGACTATTTGGTATGTTGTCATTATGCCCTAGAAGTAGGTTTGTATGTTTTGATTTTTTAAATATTACTCATAGATTTGACAATATTTGCATTTTAGGAGTTTCATATGAAACAAAAAGCATCAATATTTTTTAAACTATTTAGAATATAAAAAAAAATCAAACACACAAACCTAGTTTTAGGGCATAATGACAACATACAGAAAAATCATGGCTATAGGTTAAGGTTTAGAGGGTGGAAAACGTTATCGCCTTTTGTATGGAGAGGGGCCGGTACAGCCAGCGTTTTTTTAGATAGGCGTATATCTACCATCGATATTTCAGGCCAATTTACTTATACTAACTAATGAATGAACTTCAGGAATGGATGCGGAAGGTTTATTGAAAGCAGTGACCGCAATAAGGACGTATAGTCAGCGTCAAATATACCAGAGCGGGCAAGGTAGTCAAAAATATCTGAACACGCCCGAGCGTATTTGTCAATAGAGTCGAGTTCAGATATTTTTGACACCTTGCCCGCTCTGGTATATTTGACGCTGACTGTACACACTCCTCTTAACAACTACTTATCGTTTTATCAGCCAGTCGGTGTTTCTTCTTCTTGTGTACGTCTATCCCTTTCTTGCTAACGAACGTGTACCCACAGAGCTCGCAGAGGAAGTCCGACACATGTTTGATCCGTATGTGGCCCATGTATGTTGTGAGTTTGCTGTGAAAAAAAAAAGGAATTCCATATCAGGCGAATCGGTGGAATAGAGCAATACGGTATTTCACTCAAAAATCTAATGGCATAAAATTGCTTGTGAGCTTAGTCGCGCAGGCACACGGAGCGAGTGCACGCCTATAGAAAAATAGTATGAGAGCGTCCGCTAACTCGCACAGGTGCGGCTGCGGGCTCATACTATTTGATCGATAGGCGTGCACCCGCTCCGTGTACCTGCACGACGTAGCGGACGCTCTAAATCGACGATAGGGCCTCTAGGTGTCGGCAACGGCTCCGCGCACGCTTCCCAAAAGTCCTGGACACTATTGCCCCATAGTAGGGAAAGGTATCAGATTGGCGGATACCTTATCGATAATTTCTACAAAATGTCAGATGCACCGCATCACTAGTCTATATTTCCATAACCTCTTATAGAAATAATAAATCATTTATTACTATTAAAATTAATAAATAAGCTTAGTTTTTACAAGCACAAATGAGTCTTTGCTCCATAATTTAACCCACATAATAATACTAGCCGTCCAAAACGCGACATTCCCATAAATAAATACCAAATAATACTTACTTGTAAACGCTGATGTGTTGTCCTTCATTGCTTTCTTTAGGACACCGTGATGAATGCTAACTGCAACCATACACGAAGTATACCATTTCGCACAATAAATATCACTTGCTTGTCTCAAAAATCTAACGATAACCATAAGAATTTTATTAAATTGCACCGAGAGCTCTACGAACCGTCATCAAAATTTGACGTGAATATTATGCGACTAAAAAGAATGGCTGCTATTCGACAGCATATTAAATACACGAAAGAAACTTTTTTAAACTGTTGTATAATAAAATGACCTATATGACCAAATGTCAGCACTGAGTGTGTACCCTAGTAGATTTAGAGACGGTGTGAAATAGCTATGTTTGTTCACTCCTTCACGTTGCTACATCGTAAGAGTGAATGGAGCAGATACATTCACGCTTTTTCTCAATTTTTCAGGCTTGCTCCATGGGTTCTAACCTCCTTGGTATTACAGTAAGCAGCCCAACCCTAGCGGTGCGCCAGGGCATTGCGGGTGGAAGGCGGGCGCGGGCGACGCCTTCCTTTTGTCGCATGCCGCCTGGCGAATGTTTATGAAATGTTTATGAAGTAATACGAACTTCATGTGCCTAATTATAAGTTGGATTTCGTTTAATGGTGGTCGAAAAAGAGAAGTTTCTGTACGTTAGTACTATTATTTATTCTGTGGCGCTAGTGTGTAACCATCGGGGGAGAAGCAAATAAAAGCTTGAACTTAACAGAAAATATTTATTTCACTTTGGCTACAAAAAGTTGACAAAAAGGTAGAAAATAACTGACGAAGTGCGAGTCCTAGTCCCGCACCTCCACCAGGGGGGTTCCACTCCGAACGGTAGGTACTCTCGGTCGCCTTGCCTACAGAGTAGGCAAATCGCAGCGGGTTGTCGGCTCGCCGCGCGCCCGCTCGCTCGCCCTCGCTGTGTCAATGTAATTCAAATCGAATACAACGCAACCCTAACGTGTCGCCGAGAGTTGCGGGGGGAAGGCGGGCGCGGGCGGCGCGTTCCTTTTGACGCGAGCCGCCCGGCGAATGTGTATGAAGTAATACGAACTTTTGCGCGTGTTAATAAAGTTCGAATTCGTTTAATCGCGATCGAAAAAGAGAAGTTTTTGTACTTAAGAACTATTATTTACTCTGTGCCTATCCTGTGTGTTAAGTACGTTTGTTATAAAAAAAAACAAGTAGGAAATAACCGGGGGAAAAAAAGATGGTAGGACCTTCACTGACCAGTACCGGATTAGCCACGTAGCAAGAGTAGCAAATGCTACGGGCTTAATCCGGCACTGTCACTAACGCGACAATTGCCCGCTGGGGGCTTTATGCTAGCGGCTCAGTGTACCAGGCGTGGCCGCGCGCATGCGCCATCAGCGCCTCGCTGGTCATAAACTTCTCTCCGCAGACATCACACATGTGTATATACGGCTTCAGCTCCTTGTGGAGTATGAGGTGCTGTCTCAGATACTGCCTCCGCTGGAAGCGTTTACTGCAAACGTGGCAACAGAATGGCCAGTCCTTCGTGTGACTCTGCATATGTTCAGTCAAATAAGTATTGAAAGCAAACTGTTTCTGGCACACTTTGCAAGTGAACGGTTTGTCTCCGGTGTGGCGGATTCGGTTGTGATATGTTAGTCTCGTGCGATCCGTAAAACTTTCTTTGCAGATGTCGCAGCTGAAAGGTTTCTCGCCGGTATGGATGCGCCGGTGACTGGACAAGTGACCGTTCTGTCTGAACTTCTTCGGGCAAAATTCGCAAGCGTACGGCAACTCAGCCGTGTGGATTCGTTCGTGCACGCGTACCATGTGACCAGTCCTGAAGGACTTCTTGCAGAATTGGCATGAAAATGGTTTCTCTCCCGTATGGATTCGACTGTGGCCCAGCAGTGCCTGTTTTTGCTTGAACTGTTGATTGCAAATTTTGCATGAAAAAGGCTTCTCTCCGGTGTGGGTCCGCATATGGCTTTTCAAATTACCCGCAATGCGGAATCGCTTGTTGCAGATTTTGCATGATATCGGTTTTTCTCCAGTATGTGTCCACATGTGGGTTTTTAAATATTCTTCGATCCTAAAAGCCCTGTTGCAAATGTCACAAGAGAAAGGCTTCTCGCCTGTGTGTAACCGAGTGTGTGCTGCTAATTTAGCCGGGTAATCAAATGTTTTCTTGCAAATTTTGCAAAAATTAGGTTTCCTTGCGCATGTATGACCACTCAGAGCCGACATGGTCTCGAATTGTTGCTCACAAACTCCGCAGTAGTATGATTCTTCATCAGTTTCTAGTGTCACACTGTCCCTGTCGGATGACAGATCCTCCTCACTTGAAGCATCACTTGGAACAGTTTCATCAAAGCTTTTCAAAGCCTGGTCTCTATTTTCTTTGCTGATGCAGTCACGTCTAATAGAACCAGTCTTTAGCGCTGAGTCTTTTATACTTTTGCTAGAAGATTCCTTGTCAGGCCTGCAAGTTGCAAGCTTTATATGATCCACAAGCTCCCAAGCAAATTTGAACTGCTTGTTACAGTCTTTACATGCAAAGGGCCCTTGATCCTTATGCAACTGTAAATGCCTAACTAAACCACATTTTCTCGACAACAATCTCCCACAAACATCACATGCATATGATTCCTTTATAATGCTACCTCTAGGTATTTTCCTACGCTGTTGCGCCTTAAAAGGATCTTTCGCATGTCTCTTGAGATGTGATACTAAGCTATCTTTTCGCGACAAGCTCGCACCACATATGTGGCATACATGTTTGCTGATATTGTCAAATTGCTTGTCTGCTTTAAGGCTATTTATCTCCTCCTGAGTATGTGTGACCATGTGACGGACAAGTCCCTGTTTCCGGCAGAGCATCTTATGGCATATCTTGCATTCGTGCTTCATATTGCAGTGAATACGTTTTAGTTTAACATAGCAAGGTTTAACAAACATCTGTTTCTTACCATCGCTGAAACTAATGCTCTTATTCGCAGTAGAGTTGCCAAGACTATAGTGCGTGAAGGGGGCTCTCTTAAATATATAACGGACACCAATATCGAGTTCAGTTTGACTTTCATTCCAAGCATTAGTAAGACTGAACAAGTGGCGGGTAAGATTCTCTTTTCGGATGAACCGTTTTTGGCATATCCCGCATTTATGCTTTTTCATGTTGACAAGGCGTTCCAATTTAACAAAACAAGGCTTCAGAGAGATCTGTGTATCATTGTTGCCTTCAGGACTCTGGCTAGCGCTAGGGTCTTCAAGACCAGAGTTGGTGAAGGAAACATCTCTAGATTCATCATAGATGTTAGTGTCACTTTCCGATGCACCTAGAACAGAAATATAACATTATAATATTATTTCAAAATTCTGATAGCTTTAGCAATTTAGCAAGAGTTGCTGACAACACAGAATGCTAAGGCATTCTTGACTTTGCACCCATGACCAAGAATACATTCTGACATTCAGTAAGTAAAAATAAACAATAAGTGTACATTTTCTACTTCATGGATGACCCTGTCTTGACTGGACCTCAAGTCTCAACTATGTGACCCCCTTACTTGAAGCAGGGGGGGTTCCACTCCGCACTGTAGGTACGCTCGACCGCTTTGCCTATAGCATAGTCAAATCGCAGTAGGCTGTCGGCTCGCCGCGCGCTTGCTTGCTCGCCCCCGCCGTGTCAGTGTAATTGAAAAGGAATGCAGCGCAACACTAGCGTGTCGCGGGAGTAGCGGGGGAAGGCGGGCGCGGGAGTAGCGGGGGGAAGGCGGGCGCGGGCGGCGCTTTCCTTTTGACTCGCGCCGCCTGGCGCATGGTGTATGAAGTAATGACAACTTTTTGCGCGTGTTAATAAAGTTGGAATTCGTTCAGTCACGGTCGTAAAAGAGAAGTTTCTGTACTATTATTATAAATATCTCGGGACAATTTACACCAATTGACCTAGTCCCAAACTAAGCAAAGCTTGTACTATGGATACTAGACAACGGATAAACATACATATATAGATAAATACATACTTAAATACAAATAACATCCATGACTCAGGTACAAACATTCGTATTCGTCACACAAATATTTGCCCATACCAGGATTTGAACCCGGGACCTCTTGCACAGTAAGCAGACACATGTGCCACTGTGCCATACAGGTCGTCAATTACAATACAACAATTATTCATTCTGTGCTTGAAGGCTGGATCTGTCCTGTGACTATGCTTAGGTTAGGGCATTTGATGTATCTTTACTGGATTCTCCTCACGAGGCTGGCATGGTCACAGTGTGCTCAATAAAATTAAAAAAAACACCAACCTGGCAGCGCACAGGCGCTATACAGAGCCTGCAGCACTTCGGGCCCCACCACAAGGTCAGGCTTGATCTCGTGGCCAGCATACAGGGCCTCCCATTGAGGCCCCTCTGCTTCGCCCTCATCCAGTACCTCTTCTTTCACCCGCAAACATTCCGACGACATATAAACTGCAAAAAAGAATCTTATTCATACATGCCCATACAACCAAATCTGGGTGTTGCCACAGAAATTTTGGTAACAAAATAACTGGCACCTTAATTTTGGTCACAAATCAGTAATCAGTAATCCTACACACACATGAACACACATAAACATTGTATTAACTTTCACACGATTATAGTATCTCACGGATGCAGAATTTAGCTAGGTATTAAAGGCGAATCATATTAATACGTCGTGACAATAGTTATACTGAGGCAGGCAATCATGAAATTGTCTAAATGTCTAGGTCATCAATACGTTGAATTGTAAATGGCTGATAAAACGTATAAAATTTCAAACGAAATTAGAATTTAGAAACAACTACCGGCCGGCACGATTTACAATTGCAAAAGACAAACTGTCTATGCCATGGCGCTTTTAATTTTATGCCCATCCCAGAAAAGCAAAAAAACATATGCTTATACAACCTTCCTCTGATTAGGGTTCCGTAGCCAAGTCAAAGTCAAAATGTATTTTTAATCTGCATTTCAGATTAACAGGAAGCGCTTATAGCAGTCAGAGAACGTCTGATTGAATTTGACTGTGAACTAGGATGGCCAACTGTCCTGTATTTTACAGGACGTCCCGTTTTTCAGCTATCATTTTGGCCGTGTCCTGTACTATTTTAAATAATACCGTAGGTGCAACACTAAGTAAGAAAGGATGGCTGCTGTCAACTTTCTATTTCATGAAATGAAATGAAATGAAATTTATTGCGTATGGAATTTGGGTAATAAATTTTCAGGGGTACAATTTCTGAGAAGTACAGGGCCCCTATTCTGGGTTCATGCGAGATTCATCTCGCACGAGAATAACTGTCAAATCCCAAGGAAATCTGTCATTTTTGACGTATGTGGTATGCGAGATAGCGTCTCGCATGACCCGAGAATTGGGGTCCTGGTCTTTTTCACATAAGACATGGCTGTATGGGTTTGGACCTCTTTGCCTTCTTCGGAGAAGATGAACTCACAAGGAAATTATCAATGGCAACTGTCAAGAGAGGAAACTGTCAAACGTGTAGTTTCTAGTAGGGATGCCCAAAATTTTGATTTGAATCGATCTTTTGGATCGCAATGGATCGTAACCCATTGAATCGATCTACGATCTGGATCGCATGGGTTTGAATCGATCTAGCAAAGATCGCATGAATCGAATCGTAATCCATACTTCCATTATTCCATAGTAATATAGTAAATCCGAAAAGGAGTTAGTTACTGGAAGTTTCTCCAGTTTTGCTTAATCTTTTATTAACGGATAGATAGATATCATTTATTCAGGAACAATACAAAGATTGTGTTTGAAATACAATTTAAAAAGATACAAACTAAAAAAAGATTCATATAACAAATACATTAGATAGACTACAAATTAACTGTTAATAACTGTTTTATACATTACATTGATTGCCTAAGACTTACTTTTCTAGTTAAACATTCCTACAATTGTTGTTGTTTTTCTTACAATTGTTCATCAATAAAGATCTCATCAACACTATAGAAGCACCCTCTCAATAAATATACATTTAATTTTCTATTAAAAACCACATAGTTGGTAATCTTTTTCAAATCAATGGGTAACCTATTAAAAATTTTGACAACTTGATGCCTTACACAGTGCTCCGCTATTTTGAGCTTCGGGCAAAAACTATGCTTTATATTTTTAGTGCGCGTCAATAGGCGCAACTTTTGCTCTTCAAGAGACTCATACCTTGAAATATTTTTAATAAAGTCAGTAAGCAACACAAGTACGTACAAGGCAGGAACTGTTAAGATGCCCAATTTCACAAAGTGTTCTCTGCATGAGACCCATTGCGGAATACGCAGAATGGTTCTTATTGCTCTTTTTTGGACAATTGGTTGTCCAAAAAAGCTCTGTTAACGTTGTACCTGAAACCGTTACCCCAGAACTTGATGCTATAGCGCAACTTAGACTCTACCAACGCGTAGTATACTACCTTGAGTTGTTCGATTGTTACTTCCTCCCTAAGGCTCCTTAGAGCATAACAGGCTGAGAGAATAGAATGTTCAACGGCCTCCAGCTCCTGTTTCCAATTTAGAGCTGCATCAATACGAATACCGAGGAATTTTACAGTGTCAACTACGTCTATTAAAGCTCCATTAACGACCGCAACAAGCTTGTCAGTCTTTTTTGAGTTATGTTTAAATAACATTATTTGAGTTTTATCAGTGAAGTCAGTTAAGTCTTAAATTATTCATTTTAAACCAATTATTGACAATTATTAGCGCATTTCTTGACAATTCATTAAGCTCAGCCATACTGTTGGCAGCAACAATCGCAATCGCGTTAATCTGCAATCTGGAACTAAGTTACACATATAGTTGATCAGGTCATTTACAAATAACATGAACAGTATAGGACCCAAAACTGAACCCTGTGGAACTCCTCACTTTACTTCTACTAAGTTAGACCTAACACAACTCTCAAGACCATTTTCAAGGTTTTTTAACTCTACGAATTGCTTTCGGTTTCTTAGGTTATTTTGCAGGAGCTGATAAGCCTTTCCCCTTATGCCATAAAAATGTAGTTTCCTCATAAGTATTTCATGATCAACCGTGTCAAACGCGGAGCTAAGATCCAGGAATAGGCCGGCTATTCTTTTTTTAATATGAAGTTCAGATACAACGTCATCCACGAGAGAATCAATAGCATCAGCAGTCCCTATTTTTTGCTGAAAACCAAATTGTCTTGGGTTGATAATGGCATTTACTTTTAAATGTTTTAAAAGACGGGATTTAATAAGTTTCTCGAATATTTTCGACAAAACCGGTAGGAGCGATATCGGCCGATAATTTTTAGGATCGGTTTTGATACCTTTCTTATAAACAGGTAACACCCTAGGTACTTTCAACTGGCATGGAAATACACCTTGATCGTAACATTTATTAAACAGGTGAGCAAATGGACCCAAGAGTATATCTACACAACTCTTAACTACTGATATTGGTATTTCGTCAATACCAAAAGATTTCTTATTTTCCATTAATCTAACAGTATTAAGTATTTCTGCTGGTGAAAAAGGCTCCCACGATATGTCATCAAAATGTTGTTTGGTCATATGCTTCAAGCAATGAATTGCGGAAGACAAATCGCCCGTACCTGGTACATTACCATGATCAAATTGGGACGAGAAAATGTCTTCAATATCTTGAGGATTATGTACGATTTTGCAGTTTGATTTAATAGCTATATTGTCTTGTTTGCAATTGTGAAATCTCTTTCTCCGTTTGTTGACAACATGCCATATCCCTTTTGATGAGTTTTTGGCTTTACAGATTTCAACCTGAACAGCTGACCGTTTAGCTTGCCTGATAACCTTTCCAAAAACATTCAAGTATTTGGCCCTATATTCCAAAACAGAGGTATTACAAGTAGATTTATTTATATTGCAAAGGACCCGCTTCATATTACTAGCAACTCTAATACCTTTTGTTATCCATTTAATTTTCAGTTTCTCCTGCAGTACAATCTTTTTTTTCCTTTTCCTAAAACTTTGGTCGAAAATATCAGTAAATTTTTGTAAAAAACTATATATACCCCTGTCATACCAATCTATACTACTTAACTTTAGTCTAAACGTCTGAATGTTGTTCTCAGTAAAAAACCGTCCTTCCGTTACAACTGGAGGATCTTTGATCTTGTTACGCTTTTGGTTTACTATGAGCAGTTCACAGAAAATGGCTGCATGCCCAACCGCTAACCCATTATGATCTATGTCAGTATATGCAACTAAATCTACGGGGATATTAGTGACATAATTGTCAATGCATGACTGTGATTCATTTCTTCTGAATGTTACATCATTTATAAGGTGCCTAAAATTGTAGCATTTCAATAACCTTAAAAAGTCATGACTTTGCTTTTTATCTTCTAGCATATTTATATTGAAATCACCACAAATAATAGCCATCCTATTGAAAAGGTGCTGTAAAAGTAGTTCCAATTGCTTCATAAATGACTCAAGATTAGAGTCTCTTGGACTTCGATAGCAACATCACTAATATCACTATAAGTTTACTTGTGATTTTGTTTTAGATGGCTTGTCAAGTAGGTGGTATTTTCTTTTGTTTTAACCAATAGTTACTAATTATTATAATTTTCCTCTCGTGTCAGTTTTAATAAAAAAAAGTTCCAAACATTGGACTTTACTGGCGGATCCATTTTAAAAACACGTCACGCTCTCAAGACTATAATTCGTTATACAAGATCAAACTATGGAAGCGACGGGCACTAATTAATTAAATTATTATTGAGTAGCTGTAACTAACATAGATTTTTAAGTACGTTGTTGTTATTATCATATAGACCTTTATTGTCTTAAACAAAAACTTTTCATTTAACTTGAATAAAATAAACGAAAAATTATCACCTACCTTCTCATATTTCTTATTTAATAGTGCCCATTGAACATAGCCGCAAAGATTGTTAGCATTAATGTATACTATTTCACTTCATGTAATAAGAAGCAGATCTCAATGTTAACTTTGGTCATGAAATATTGACGTTTTGCATATTGTACTACGAGAATTTAATAATAACAATCATTCGATTTTTTTCATCCGATCTCTTAGGCATACGATTCGATCTTGTGGAAGATCGCATCGCAGTGAATCGATTCAAAAAATCGCAGATCGTATTGCAGAAGATCGATTCAGATCGGGCATCCCTATTTTGTTTTCGGGATTCTGCTTCAGTGTGACCATATGTGGCAGGATCCTGCCTTTTTGGCAGGATTAGACCGTCATTTTGACTTCTGGCAGGATCGGTTGAAGTTTTCGAAATCTGGCAGTATTTGGCAGGATAGCAATATAAGCTGGCACATTTGGCATTATAGCCTTAGATTTGGTTGGGATTGGGCCAATGATCAACCAGAGACAGCCATTGCCGCGTTTTTGCGTTTTGTTCGCTCATAAACTCTAATTGTGAACCCAGTCTTAAAGGAGTAGGTTGCAGTATCGACATTAGATAAAAAGAAACTTAAAGAACTCTGTTTTGGCTTAGAGTTTATAAATATTCTTAGTTTTCGTCGTCTATGGTTTCCCTTATAGCATTTCTTATTGTATTTGTAGCTCATTCAATTTTCAACAGTCACGTGTTTTCTTAATTAGTCGGAAACACTACACATTTATTTTCATTTAAGATTTCGTGTCTTGCTGATTTATCATGAAACGCAAATATGAAGGATTATATCGCCCAAAGTGGTGGGAGCTGAATCCGGCAATTTCGTCCTGGATAGCTAAAGTGAAAGATGAAGATTTTGTATTTTGTAAAACATGTAACTCGAAATTGGTGTCTAGGTTGTGTGTAATAATTTAATTTCTTCCCTTTTTTCGCCTTGAATTTAATTGTTTTAAGTAATAGTATAAAAAAATATGTGTGTATCAATTTTAAATCTTAAAAATATTTTGGCAGTTTTTCGACATTTTGAGCATAGGAGTTTGGCAGGATTTGTCAGTTTTCTTGCCTAAGTAGGGCAGGATCTCTAATTTGAAGTTGGTCACACTGTTCTGCTTGTTCTTGTGTTGGTTAACGCACATGCTCGGCATAGAACTACGAAAACAATCGCAATTTCGGATCGCTTTTTACTGAAATTCTAATATTTCTGTTGGTGGTGGTGTAATTAACTACAGGTGAGTGTTTTTGTTCGTATTCGTCCGGTGATGTCGCAGTTAGGAGATTCCGAACCCCCTGACAGGGGTCGGGAACATGATCCTCCCAACCCTGCTCCCAGGCCAGCCCAAAAGCGAGCTGCAGAGGATTCTTCCCAGTCAAACGACCCACTCAGCCAAAAATCCACTCCCCCAAATGCGTCTGTTCAACATACCTACGTTCGCCCGGGATGTGAGAGTAGTTCTGATTATAAATATTCGGAGACTGCCGCGGCCCCATTTGTTGTATACGTGACGCGCTCAGATAGCGACTCGACTAACATCACGAATCGCATGCATGGTCTAAAAATGGCAGAGTGGCTGGAATTAAAGAAATCAAAAGTATAGGCAAAGATAAATTAGCTATATATTTTGCCACAGCTCAGGAAGCTAATTCCTTTATTGGAAATCCTGTACTGGCAGCAAATGGTCTTACTGGAGCTATCCCAAGGTTCCAGGTTTCACGCATGGGTATTGTCCGACAAATCCCCTTAGACTGGACTCTGGAAGAGCTTTTAGAAGCAATAGGATACACTTCAGGATCGGGCATGGTAATAAAAGCGGGCCACTTAATAAAAAAAAAAGTTGTAGGAAAAGCCATCTGGGAACCAACCTCGACCGTGGTACTGACCTTTTTGGGTCAAAATCTGCCGGAAAGAATTCTCATATTCAACATGTCCATTTTGGTGGATGTGTACCATTTGCCAATAATTCAGTGTCACAACTGCTGCAGATTTGGACACATAAAAGATCAGTGTCGGTCAATGCCGAGATGTGCCAGATGTGCCCAAAGCCACACTGTTTCGGACTGTTCTGTACCCGACTTTGAAGTTTCATGTATCGCCTGCTCTGGGCCTCACTGTGCCACAGACCATAGCTGTCCAGAATATTCCTGTCAGCGATGTATAAAAATGGTCATGTCAGAAGAAAATATAGGATATGTTGAAGCTGCCAGAAGATGAAAACCTGTTTGCACTTCATATGTTGATATTACTGAAACAAATTCTCTCAATCAATATGGCCCCGATCATAGGTCCCAACTTTCTCAACCAGTGCCACTTTCCCAACCTACATGTAACCCTCCAACCCAACCATCCACATTGTACCGCAAAACCTATGTCATAGAATGCAGACTAGGACCCCAATTCTCGGGTCATGCGAGACGCTATCTCGCATGCCACATACGTCAAAAATGACAGATTTCCTTGGGATTTGACAGTTATTCTCGTGCGAGATGAATCTCGCATGAACCCAGAATAGGGGCCCTAGACCCGCTCCTTCTAAAACCTATGACATCCAGTCTCACCGTGACATAACACCAACTCCACGATCTAGTCAACCCAATGGATGTGCCTTGGGCAATCCTTCATTGGTTACCCCTAATGATGACCTAGCAGATTTAATTGATGACCAGATAGCCTAGTGGTTAGTGACCCTGACTACAAAGCTTGTGGTTCCGGGTTCAATTCCTGGGAGGGGCAAATGTTTGTATGATTAATACAAATGTTTGTTCCTGAGTCTTGGATGTTATATGTATTTAAGTATACAGGGTGTCCCAAAACCCTTCAAAAAAACATATACAGCATGATAGAGTGAGCGATTGCGAACAACCCTATGTATTTTGTTTTCTGTTTCGTTGTGTTTGAAAATTTCGATTAAAATTAATAAATTTTACTTGCTCTTAGTGCCTCTCCACCTAAATATAACAGATGCATGTAAAATGTCATCATTGCATTACGTACCTCCTTGCAACAGCAAGCATAGTGTCATTCGGAGCAAAAAAAATTAAACATAGAGTGAACGAATGAACAAAGACCTAACAAAGACAAACTCTTATCGTCTATTGTCAAGCCGCTGTCAAGCGGATTCACATCATAATATTTTGCTATTATTGTTGGTTTAAATTTTGCGTGAATATTGCTACTTTACGAATTGGTGACTTTGTTAAAAACAAAATAACTTAAGTGTTTTTATTTGCTTTGCATGGAAGTCACTTACAATACCGAAAATAAGCAAGTTTTATGTAGATTAAATCGGTAGAATTGGCGGTGCTTTAATCTTCAGTTTCTCTTGTCCTTAAGGATTTTGAGTACCTATTATACATTGGCCAATGGTTGTTGCAGTACTCCATAAGTTATCATTAAACGGTGTCGAAAAGATGTCTCGTCAGTTGGCGTCAATCCAATGCCGTTTTAAGTATAATAATCATGTTTTGTTGAACGAGCGTGGCAATTCTGACTTTCGTTGCAGCCGTATGATAATCAGCGTTATTGTATCCATACGTACGCAGTAAAAAATACCCTTCTGAGGTCTCAGACACGGGCTGCCGTATCATAATCATACTGCTACGAAAACCATACCGAGGTGCGAGCACCACAGAGCTTACCTGTCGATGAGAGAACCTGGCGATCTAGACGTTTTTTTGTTCAGGGATATTTCGAAACGAAGATGAGAGTAAAATGGCGGCTGGTAGACAAGAACGAAAAGCTAATAAGCCTTTAAATAGTGACTACATAGAAACCAAAGCTAAGAACGCCTTATCATACTTGCAGACACTGTTGGAAGGGATTAATTAGACATTGTAGGGAAATATTAATAAAACGGATCACTCACGTATTTTTACGTCGAGAAATGCCCGACATGTTTCGAACCAGTCCGTGGTCCTATTGTAGGGAGTGAAGAAAGTGCGCATGGTGGAAGCCTCGAGCAACTGGGTCCGGTGCACATCTCCCGTAACTTCATCCCAAAGACAGATGCCACCATGGGAAGATGGCTATAAAGTTGTAATTATCAGGAACTATTTAACCGCATTACCAGTATTAGCTGAGCGTTATATGTGCATTTTATTGTAAACGAAAATATTTGTATGTATAATTAAATGAATAAAGTCTAAGTTTCAATTTTATTCACATGAAATTGAAACATGTACAGATATCTACATATCTGAAGTAGAGTATTGTAAGAAAAGAACACGTTTGCTGTGTTTTTGTAAGTATGCTTTTGAGTTTGTAGCTTCGTAAGGCTGCCTTTCCACCAGAAATGTGCTACGCTACGTTGTTATGGATGCGTCTGATATCCACCAACCATGTTCATTGGTCCACATAGCATAGCACTGGTGGAAACAGGTTCAAATAAGTTATGACTTTTATATGGAAAGATGCGTGCTATGGATGCGTCCTACGGATGCGTGCTATGGATGCGTGCTAAGGATGCGTGCTATGGATGGTCGCGAGTCATGTAGTGATGCCAGCGTCTCCCCCTCACCGCGCTACCGCTCCGCGAGCCCCTGTCGATACATCGCATAGCTCGAGCTGCACATCTTCCTCGCACAGCTTAGTATTGGTGGAAACGGTCACACAGTTTCGTAGCGTAGCTTTCACGTCTTCGCAGCATAGCTGCATAGTACATCTCTGGTCGAAAGGCAGCCTAGGCCCAATTAAATAAGTCAGTTTTAATGCCGTTAGCTTATTATAACGCTAGCTAACTAACAAAGTTTAAAAACTCTCGTGATCATAATATGTCTGCCATAACTCCCTTAAAATTTAATTTTTGTCACAGCATTTTGTTGCAAGGGCAATAAGTATTAGATATGCTAGAGATGTTTATCAAAAGCTGGCCCTCTATCTTTGTTTTTAATGACTTTTCAAAATACAGAAATATTATTATAATATCTTTAATTTTCCGGAAAACACATTTATTGGTTAGACTCGATGTATATCCCGTGAAATATTAAAACATACGGACACAAATCATATCCTTGTTTTTGATTCTGAAAGTATTCTCAAAATTGGTTAAGTTTAAGAGGAGGTAAAAGGGGGCAATAAAACACTGTTCTGCACCATTTAATTAACATAATTTACTGCTTAAGGGCAACTGTTCTTTTCGTGCTTAGCCAATATTACCAATCAGGTGCAGCGGCAAAAAAATGCCACAGGTTTAATGGTAAAAGCAGGGTTTAGTATTGTGTGATAGTTCTTTTACTAACATATAGCGTTGCGAAGGCGTCTGTGCAACCTTGGCCCTCGCCATCGACATCGGGCGGAGGCTCGGCGACTGGTGGCCGCGGTGGCTAGAGAGCTATCGCGGTCACCAGTCGCGCGACGTTTTAAACCAGACCCAACGTTGTAGACGTTGTTGCCCGCAGGTCGGCTGAGCCTCACGAGTCGTTCACGCTTATTTTGGGTGCTCCCGTGCCCATGTACTGCCTTTACTCACTGGCTACATCATAAAACTGTGCGCTGATAAAAGTTGCTGCAGCCAGTCTACGGCCTCCAACACCGCTGCGCTTATATTCATCACTGAAGGCAATTCTAGTATGCGTCGCCCGTCGGGCTACTTTACTTTAAGTGGAGTGTGAACCCAGCGCTCTCCATACAAACAGTGATAACGTTTTCCACCCTTTAAAACTTAACTTATAGCCACGATTTTTTGATATAATGTCATTATGCCCTGTAACTTGGTTTGTATGTTTTGATTTTTAAAATATTCTTAATAGTTTCAAAAATATTCACGGTTTATTGAGAACAAAACTCATAAAATGTAAAAATTGACAAATCTATGAAGACTAACAAAATCTAATTACGACATAGGAGCTGAAGACGATTGAAGTTGATAAGCTGTGACGAGAGCATCTTTCATGTGGCCATTATTTCCAATAGGAATATTGTATCTATTCATGTCCTAGGTGGAACATTATCTGCATATGTTTCGCAGTAAATTAAATACCAAAATTCCTCACTGGAACTCAATCTTCTTTTTCTGATTGTTAAAATCCGATCCTTTTTGTCCCACCTTCTGTGATCCTTTTTGCCCCAGAGGTAGGTCGAATAGATATTAAATCATGCAAAAAAAATTAAACAATGTATCCAAAATCAGACTATTGTATGTACAACTGTATAAGTACTTTAAACCGTACTCTAAAAGAAGTTTAACTTAGTAATGTTACAAATAAAATTACCTGACAGGAAATCAGTTCCGTGTAAAAAGTTACTTTCGTGTGTTTTTGGCACCGCGACTGCGTACACTCGCACAGGTGCAAGATAGCAAACTTCTCGAAGTGGCATGCGTACTGACTATGCAGCCCTATCCTACTGCAATAACTCCACATTTTGAGAAGCGCTTAGTTTTGATTGCAGCTGTGGTGGACCTTCTTACCCACGGACCTATAAGCCCCACCCTACCCTAGTGCGTAGCCATCAGGGCAGCCTGGGTGCATATTTTATATCTTTTCCGCTCAAGCAAGACGCAGCTGCCCATCTAAAAGAATTTCTCTACATGCCGTAGGTCACAATTGTTACTTAGTGGGGCATACGAGGCCCCATGGCCCCACCCAATGTCGCCGCTGATGGCATTCTTTCTAAAACTGACACGGGGCAATTGCCTGCGCATTTGTGGGTAGGACTGCGTCGCCTACAAAAACTTGCATCTTTGCAACGAGCCTGCGCTTTCTGCAGCGCGGAACGCACGGCAAAAAACATGCTAGCACAAAGCATCCTAGTTCTGCACCCTTAAATGCATCAACAGTACTAGCGTCGTCGAGGCCCTGCTCGTCTTATAGAGGGTCCTAATGCGCTGCACTTTTTTAACAAATAACCGTAATTAGCCGTACAGTGCAGTGCGTAATAAGTTCGGAACGTGTCGCTGTGAACTCAACATTGACACGTTTGTAAAATAAAACAATTTTATTCAACCTTAGACTACCGTTTGAGAGTATGAATAAACAATTTTAAAAATGTTTTTGGTGTTCTGGTCAACACATTAGTCTCAAACGCATAAGTGCATTTTTCGTGCTTGCATGCTTACTGCATTGGAAGCGTGTTCGTTTGTTGGCACTCTTTGCAGTCAAACCTGGGCCAGTGCCTTGAAACGCACAATTAAGTTTGGTTTAAGCCACATAATCAATTTTAGTAACAGCTGATTGCTGTATTACCTCTACATGTTACAATGCGCGCGAATATTTCCGGTAAGTATGCAGCTGTACGCGTTAAACGCGCTAGTTTTTATCGTGGACATCCAGCGTATATCCTTGTCTATAACTGTTTAGCGTATGCAAAGGAGGCTAGATCTTACTTGATGTCCGCTTTAAACAATAAATTGCGTACACAATCTTTTTAATAGCTTGTTGAACTTTTAACCTCCCTTGCAATATTCATATTGAACGTACTTTTCCGTTTTGATTATCGGGAAAGGAAGGGAAAGTTAAGGAAGAAGGAACTTAAGGTAGAAGTTAAAAAGGGATAGCAAAATGGTGAACTGTATCAGAAAGGCTAATATGCGCCTCAAAATTTGTCCCCCATCAGTCATGCGCCTCTTTCACCTCGGCTTAGTTAGAACGAGACGCAAGCTCATCGTAGCTACGAGTATGAGTGCTAATCATGCAGTTTGAGACAAGTGAGCAGCAAGTAGGTTTTAAACGTTAGCACGTTTGTTTATGGTTATTGACGTTTGAACGTACGAATGATTTAGATTTCCTAACATTCATTTTAGAATCCTATTTCAATATGATTAGTGTTGAAAGCTGAAGGTCTAAAATTGTGGCCGACTTCGAAGAACTGTAGAAATGACGTTAGAGGTAATCCCTTGTAAAGCTGGGAGGCACAGGGAGCAAACGTGTTTCAGTGCATTCGTTTTTTTGATCCCACGTCGTCAAAAATTAAAATAATCAAAAAAGAAAAATACAGGGTTGTTCGTAATCACTCACTCTATCTCGCTGTATATGTTTTTTTGAAGGGTTTTGGGACACCCTGTATATCTATCTATATAAGTATGTAAATCCGTTGTCCGGTACCCATAACACAAGCAGCTTAAGTTGCTTACTTTGGGACTAGGTCGATTAGTGTTAATTGTCCCAAAAATTTAATTTTTTTTATTTAATTACCAAAATGCTGATAAATGTACTGTCTAAATTTTCAGATATTATACCGTACACTGTTCTTGAAACCCTTCAGGGTAGTATTAGTGCTGCTATTAATAGAGTAGTCCAAGATCAATCATAACCTTCTGCAATGGAAATGTAGGAATATTAAAAATGAAAAACATGAAATAGCTTATCTTATTAACATTTACAAGCCAGTCATTCTTGCTATATCGGAGACTTGGTTGAGGCCTGGCTCCCTTTTTAGGGTCACAGGTTACTCCTGTCTCTGGGATGACAGGGATGACGGCTGGGCAGGGTGCGCCCTGCTTGTAAAAAGAAATTTTTCCTTCTCTCACATTCCCTTACCCACTCATTCCCCAGGATTAAATGTTGTTGCAGTCCGCTAACTCAACATTACCTTTGTGTCTGTATATATTCCCCATCCTGACTCTAATTTGATACAGGAGCTTTCCTCTATCTTATCTTCCCTTCCCATCCCCCTTATTATACAGGGCGACTTTAACTGCCTGCCGTCATACCTTGTGGGGTTCACATTGCTGCGACCCTGTCTCATACTTTCTTTTAGACCTTCTTGATGAAAATAACTTGTGCATTATAAATGACGGTACTCCTACTCGCAGATCGTCCCCGTTACAAAATGCGAGTATTCCTGATCGATCTTACCCTTGCATCCCCAAACCTAGTTTGTTCTCTTTCATGGATGGTCTCACCAAATTCTTTTGGTAGCCATCATCTGCCTATTGTCACCACATTATGCAACTCCCCTATCTCTCCTTCTAAAGCCCCAACTCCTCTCTTAAAATATAGATTACCCCACACTGATTGGGATAAATTCAATCATGTCATGCAGATGACTTGGAGAATTGCCCCCCGTTACATGTTCAAACTTTCTACCTATATACTCTCTCTTCACAGCAGCGCTATTGTATGCAGCGGACAATTCTATTCCTTTGAAGAATTCAAGTTGGGGTAGACTAATAAGTTTATTCACTTAAGTTGGCAACATTAAAATAACTGCAGCAAATAAATATGGCTCAAGACTAAGAGTAAAGGAAGCAATGTGTCCGGTTGTGCAAGTGACTGTCGATTGCCCTAATCTAGGATGTAAAGTCAATTTTTTTAAGACGAGTTTACTCGTCTACCGGATCTGAAAGCACATCGCACAAGACGAGTTAACTCGTCATCCGGAACGAAAGGGCTAGACAGAATCCAAGCTAAATGCCTAAGAAAAGTAACAGGAGCCATGAAGTCCTCCCCTACCAAAGAGCTTCAAGTAGAATGTTTGGATCCCTCCTACGCTCTCCGGAGACAATATCTGGCAGATCGCTTCTTTTCCAATGTCCTCCATAACTCATCCCATCCCCTCCTTTCTATTCTCGAAAATCTCCACGAGCTTGTATTCAATTCTAGATACTGGTCGCATAAGGTTTCCCCCCTATTAGTTAATAGCTACCAAAAAATGTTAGAACTGCCTGCCACGGTATTTCAAAATTCTAAAAACCCCCGTTTTGAAACTAATTATGATAGCCTGGTGTTTAAACCTTCTGTTATCCTTAATCTAGGGATCTACAAAAATCAAATAGGTGCTGAGAACATTTTAAAAAGTATTATAGATGAACAATTCGCTGATTTTTTGGTTGTTTACACTGATGCATCCAAACTGCGTGAGAACGGTCCGGTGGGAGCCGCGGTCTAGATTCCTAGGTACAGCATGATCCTTAATTTTAAGTTACCACCTGGATGTTCAGTATTCTCGGGAGAAGCTATTGCCATATTGGAAGCGATATGCTATATTCATTCCCATCAAATACGAAAGGCCCTAATTCTTTCAGATTCTCTAAGCTGTATCCAGGATATTGTTAAACTCCCACTCTATGCGAAAGGTAACTTTTCTGTCACGCTGCGCATAAGAGAAAATTCTCTTCAAATGTCACTTGGATAATTTGGAGATAGTTCTGGCCTGGATTCCTAGCCACAGTGGAATAAGAGGAAACGAAGAGGTCGACATTCTAGCTAAGGAAGCTATTGTCCAAGGTTGTAGCAAGTACGAGCAGTTCTCTCCTCGTGATGCTAAGTCCCTTGCATTACCCCAAATGCGTGAAGCTTGGAATTCTCGTTGGCAATCCTCCCGATTAATTGTGTTTACACTACGGCGATATCCAACCGGATATACCTACCTAACCATGGTTCTTCACTCACAGAATGATCCCTAAAAACATTACCTCCACCATCATTCATCTGCGCCTGGGCCACATATGTACCCCTGTCTTCCTAGCCAAGATCCGTGTCCGTGACCATTCCCAGTGCGAGTGTGGACTAGGTGAAGGCACCCTATACCACTTGTTTTTTGTTTGTCCAAGAATAGTAACACCCCTGTATGATCTCCTTCCTCCCAATATCCCCCGTCCTGTCAATATAAAATTCCTACTGACCTTAGCTCACTCCAAATTTGTGTATATGTTGTGTAAGTTTCTTAAAATTCAAATCAGTCTCCTTGCAAATAAAACGTCGGAAGACGAATAGACCGACCAAATGCTCTAACACCGTGTGTGCCTTCCTCAACCAAGACATTGGCGGAATCATCGAGAGTACCGATGGCGCTATAATACAAAGATTGAATTGAATTGAATAGTTTTGTGTCAGCTTTTGGGGTTAAATTTAGATTGTTGCTCGTATAAGCGAAAATAACTAATTTTACATAAATAAAACAATTGGGCGTAATCCGGGTTGTGTGGTGTTTGAAACATTGTTTTTAATTCAGGGCGTATTGTACTGTACGCGATTGAGAAGTGCTGTCCATTACACCCAAACTGGTACCGAGTGAAGCGCCGGCGCAGCGCGTTGCGGCCGCGTGGCCGCGCGCGTGCAGCATGTCGCCGGCTCGGGCCGGCGGGCAGGAGGAGGCGGGGTGGGGGCGCGAGGGCGCGCGCGGCGTGAGCGAGGCGGCCGCGCGCGCAGGCCTGTACGCCGGCCACGAGGTCAAGCAGGAGCTCGTCTTGGGCCCCGAGCTGCTGCAACCACAGGACATAGTCTACTCCATCCCAGGTACTGGTCAGAGTCTATCTATCACTATGTGTGCCGTCCCACTATAGAAAGGTTTCTTGTATGGAATCTGATCCACATGCAATCTCCACCATACTCCTCTACTACTGTTGCTCGGTCTTACTTCATACAGGGCTTAAATATGTATCTAAGTCATATGGGACACTTTAACAGATCAAAAATATTTGCACATAATTGAACTCTTTATTCGGCTGTAATTCTACATGTCCATATGAGCTAGTTGCTATAAGATCAGTTCATGGTGTATGGAGAGAAATATGTTATGATATGATCGTTTATACAATACTACTACTCTTTTAAATTTCAGTTCCATTAAAGAAAGAGGACCCAGACGGTGTGGAGCAGGAGCCACGGCAGCCGCCGCCCGCGCTCAGAGCCTGCAGCGTCCGCCTCGAGCGCCTCGCGCGCCGCGGGCCGCACTCGTGCAGCGCGTGCCACAGAACGTTCTGGCTTCCATCGACTCTGCTGAGCCATTCCTGCAGCCCGGCCGAAGGAGGAACTAGCAAGGAAACACATCAGAGTTACACCCAGAAAAATATGTACTCGTGTGACACATGTCGCAAGGAGTTTTTTCACAAAAGGCTTCTGATAGATCATATGAGCACACACGCAGGGGCGAAGACTTACTCCTGCAATGTTTGCAACAAACTGTATAAAAGACGTCAAGGTCTGAAGATTCATGCAGTTGTTCACACAGGCAAGAAGTTTATTTGCGACATTTGCAACAAACAGTATTTGCATAAGTCAAGTTTACAACAACATATCTACCTTCACACTGGAGAGAGACTACATTCTTGCCAGATCTGTAAAAAACAGTTTTCTCGAAAATTTCACTTAATTACACATACCCGAATTCACACAAGAGAGAAACCATATCCTTGTCAAATCTGTAAAAAGCAATTTGCACAAAAAACTTATTTAACTGCACATATGCGAATCCACACAGGTGAGAAGCCACATTCTTGCCAGATCTGTCAACGTAAATATTCACGTAAAGGTAAATTAGATAAACATATGCGCATCCACACCGGAGAGAAGCCACACTCTTGCCAGATCTGTCAACGTAAATTTTCGCAAAAAGGTTATTTAGATCGACATATAGAAACCCATACTGGTGAGAAACTCCCTTGTAAAATTTGTAAAAAACTATTATCACGGAGGTATTTGCCGAAGCATATGCGATCGGAACACACGGGCGGGACCCTCCCCCTGCCTCTACTACTTTAGATATATGCGTCGCCATACTGGTGAGAAATTACATTCTTGCAGGATCTGTAAACGGAAATTTTCCCACAAGTATAATTTAGATAAACATATGCGTACCCATACCAATTAGAAACCATATATTCTTGCACAGTCTGTGAAGAAGAATACCTATTTAAAAAAGTATTTCACTGAACATATCCGAATGCACATTAGGAAATCCGACACAAGAGAGACACCACTCTCTTGTCAGATCTCTATTTTATGTTCTGAGATACAGCCATACGGGCGAGACACCTTGCCAAGTCTGTTGAAAATAAACCAGAAAAAGTCTTTATCTAAACATGCAAAAAAGGGCAGTTAGAGCAATTTATAATATGGATACTCGTGAGTCATTAAGGGAATTTTTCAAGGAAATAGACATCTTAACCCTACCGTCGCTATATATTTTTGAAATAATCATGTACGTTAGGAAAAATATATGCAATTTTTCCCTACCAACGTCGATAAGCCAAAGGCTACTAGAAATACAGGAAAGCTTAAAGTTCCAATCTACAGACTGGCTAAAACCAATAAGTCGTTCATGGGAAATTGTGTAAGATTTTACAACAAAATTCCAAAAAACATAACTGAACTAAATGATACAAAATTTAAATCTATTGTCAAGAAGACTGTTGTGGTATTATGTTAACGTTATTCGGAACGCAGCCTAGTTGACAGCCCGCCGAAAGGACTGTCACTGTGACGTCTGGTTGGTGATTAGCCAGGTCATGTTTGTAACAAGTTGTTGGTGATTTAATAAATATAAAACCGGACTATTAGTTTTATTCCATTACTAATACAAAGACATTAATTTCTCGGGCGTATTATAAAGTCAATGACTATATCTTGGACAAGGATGTTTGGAAATGATCCCGATCTGTATTGGCGATCCCTGGCTCCAAAGATTGTACACCTGCTGTGTTAAATTGTAAAAAAATTAAATATTTCAGATGTAAAATAACATTGTAATTTTGATTTATTTAAAAAATTACACCTCGTTGAGTTTCTTGCCGGTATCTTCTCATCAGAGGTTTTTCGAACCGGTGGTAAATTTTTTGACATTCATAAGTGCTACCTGTAAGCCTATGGAGCAAGCCTGAAAAATTGAGAAAAAGCGTGAATGTATCTGCTCCATTCACTCTTACGATGTAACAACGTGAAGGAGTGAACAAACATAGCTATTTCACACCGTCTCTAAATTTACTAGGGTACACACTCAGTGCTGACATTTGGTCATATAGGTCATTTTATTATACAACAGTTTAAAAAAGTTTCTTTCGTGTATTTAATATGCTGTCGAATAGCTGCCATTCTTTTTAGTCGCATAATATTCACGTCAAATTTTGATGACGGTTCGTAGAGCTCTCGGTGCAATTTAATAAAATTCTTATGGTTATCGTTAGATTTTTGAGACAAGCAAGTGATATTTATTGTGCGAAATGGTATACTTCGTGTATGGTTGCAGTTAGCATTCATCACGGTGTCCTAAAGAAAGCAATGAAGGACAACACATCAGCGTTTACAAGTAAGTATTATTTGGTATTTATTTATGGGAATGTCGCGTTTTGGACGGCTAGTATTATTATGTGGGTTAAATTATGGAGCAAAGACTCATTTGTGCTTGTAAAAACTAAGCTTATTTATTAATTTTAATAGTAATAAATGATTTATTATTTCTATAAGAGGTTATGTAAATATAGACTAGTGATGCGGTGCATCTGACATTTTGTAGAAATTATCGATAAGGTATCCGCCAATCTGATACCTTTCCCTGCTATGGGGCAATAGTGTCCAGGACTTTTGGGAAGCGTGCGCGGAGCCGTTGCCGACACCTAGAGGCTCTTTCGTCGATTTAGAGCGTCCGCTACGTCGTGCAGGTACACGGAGCGGGTGCACGCCTATCGATCAAATAGTATGAGCCCGCAGCCGCACCTGTGCGAGTTAGCGGACGCTCTCATACTATTTTTCTATAGGCGTGCACTCGCTCCGTGCGCCTGCGCGACTAAGCTCACAAGCAATTTTATGCCATTAGATTTTTGAGTGAAATACCGTATTGCTCTATTCCACCGATTCGCCTGATATGGAATTCCTTTTTTTTCACAGCAAACTCACAACATACATGGGCCACATACGGATCAAACATGTGTCGGACTTCCTCTGGGAGCTCTGTGGGTACACGTTCGTTAGCAAGAAAGGGATAGACGTACACAAGAAGAAGAAACACCGACTGGCTGATAAAACGATAAGGAGTTGTTAAGATGAGTGTGTACAGTCAGCGTCAAATATACCAGAGCGGGCAAGGTGTCAAAAATATCTGAACTCGACTCTATTGACAAATACGCTCGGGCGTGTTCAGATATTTTTGACTACCTTGCCCGCTCTGGTATATTTGACGCTGACTATACGTCCTTATTGCGGTCACTTCTTTCAATAAACCTTCCGCATCCATTCCTGAAGTTCATTCATTAGTTAGTATAAGTAAATTGGCCTGAAAAATCGATGGTAGATATACGCCTATCTAATAAAACGCTGGCTGTACCCGCCCCTCTCCATACAAAAGGCGATAACGTTTTCCACCCTCTAAACCTTAACCTATAGCCATGATTTTTCTGTATGTTGTCATTATGCCCTAGAACTAGGTTTGTGTGTTTGATTTTTTTTTTATATTCTAAATAGTTTAAAAAATATTGATGCTTTTTGTTTCATATGAAACTCCTAAAATGCAAATATTGTCAAATCTATGAGTAATATTTAAAAAATCAAAACATACAAACCTACTTCTAGGGCATAATGACAACATACCAAATAGTCATAGGTTAAGGTTTAGAGGGTGGAAAACCTTATCGCCGTTTGTATGGGGAGCGGTTTTTGGGGCTGGGTTCACACTCCTCTTAATATTAATAAAAGAACCGGCCAAGTGCGAGTTGGACTCGCGCACGAAGAGTTCCGTACTATTATTAATAAAAACGGCAAAAAAGTCACGCTTGTTGTATGGGAGCCCACTTAAATATTTATTTTATTCTGTTTTTAGTATTGGTTGTTATAGCGGCATTATTTCAACTGTCTATCTATCACGGGTCTTGAGATACAGCCTGGTGACAAACTGACGGCCGGACGGACGGACGGACAGCGGTTTTAGTAACAGGGTCCCGTTTTACCATTTGGGTACGGAATCCTGAAAAAAGGAATTATGGAATTATTAAAGTTGTCCAGTGGTGGGTTCCGGCTGGTATAATGATGGAAAATTATGAAATTGTTGCGGGTGGTAGGACCTTGTGCAAGGTCTGCCCGGATAGCTACCACCATCTTGCTAGCTAATCCTGCCGCTAAGCAGCAGTGCTTGCATTGTTGTGTTCCGGCGTGGAGAGCAAGACAGCCGGTGCAATTACTGGCACAAGAGATATTCCATCTTAGCCCTCTGGGTTGGCAACGCATCTGCAATCTCCTTGGTTTAGTGAGCGCCTATAGGCGGTGGCGATCACTTACCATCAGGTGACCCACTTGCTCGTTGGCCTTCCTGTGATGTATATATTTTTTTTAGGTTACACTAGAAGGCCCTTACTGCGAGACGTGTGAAGTTAGGTTCGTCTCGGACGAGGCGCATGCGTGGCACTTGAAGCTATCTTCGCGGCATAGCAGCGATAGTGATCCGTGAGTAAAACGCCGGCCGAGTGTGTGTCACATTCGCGCACCGAGGGTTCCGTACCGCCGCACAAAATTGTTTATTTCTTTTAATTTCAACAAAAACACTGGCTCTGTTAAAAGAAAAACTCAGATCATTTTTTACTAAAACTGTCATATTTAAGGGGCAGTAGTTATATTCATTCCTTCTTCCTGTCCTAATCCTACTAATATTATAAAGCTGAAAGTTTGTGACTTAGATATTTGTTACTTCTTCGACGTAGTAAAGTTTCTGACATTCATAAGTGATTCTTGTAAGCTTTATCTGAATAAAAATATTTTGACCTTTGGCTTTTGACTTTTGATTTCACATCACCACTCGCCTTTTGGGATCGAAGGTACGCAAAAGTATTTCCATCAAGGAGACGCTTCACTTATTTTCAGCTGTGGTTGTGTATTCGCTATGCTACAATTAAAGCTTTTATAAGACATTATAGTTTGGCACAGTACAAGATTTTAAAATAGGTATCCCGAAAATGTCGTACTTCATAAAAAATATTCATCGTCAGTTTTCATCGACTAATGTACATCACTAGCAATTTGCAAAAAGTGTACGGCGCGGGAACGTCTCGGTTGACTCTATGGGTTCCTTTCTCTGAGGCCTAATCTGAATAAAATATTTTGACTTTGACTTTGACATGCCAATATACACAAGAGAAACCCTCGAGAAACCACATTCTCACCAGATCTGTAAACGTGACTGTTTACTAAAAAGACAGTATTTTTTTGTATATAAGTAAACCAGCGACTCGCCCCTGCTTCGCACGGATGCAATTATGATGTCATCATGTACTTACATAAAAACCTTCAATAAAAAAAACTGTTTTTGTAATCGATTTTTTTTACTTTTTGATTTTTTTTGTATTTTTTTATACATTCAAATTAAATTTAAAATGCTAATGACAACACAAAGAAAAATTAGGGTAATGGCAAGATTATTGTAATCGAAATTATTTATTTTTAAATTTTTTCGATTTTTCTTTTTGTAGTTTTTGGCAAGATTAGCGGTAATGTGGCGAAACTGGCAAACGCAAGGCACGGAATGCTGATGTTGCAGGTTCGAGTCCTGCCATTACCTTAATTTTTCTTTGTGTTGTCATTAGCATTTTAAATTTAGGGAAAACTGTATCAAAATCCGTTGCATGGTAAAGAAAGAGCAAGCGACCGAGGATACGATGAAGACCAGGGGGCCTTCACGCTGGCTTTTATCGATGACAAAGCATTTATTTCGTTCTAACCAGAGCGCGTGTGCAAGAGGGACCAAAGCGTTTATGTGCGCGATAAACGCTAGCGTGCTACTATAGCAGATGAAGACAGACAGGAACGGATAGCGAATTTCTTTTATAGGTACTATGTGAAGATATTTAGAAGATATAGATATTTCGAAGTGGAGGTAAAAAATTAAAGTGTTCAGTCTGCGCGGCTGAGATAACATCCAAAGAATTTATGAAATGTTGCATATGTGAGCAAATTTTTGACTTGGACTGCACAAATGTTTCAATCAAAAGATTTCTACTAATGACCACCAACACTAAACAAACGTGGAAATGTGTTAAATGTGTCACAATGGCACCGCGGACACACTACGACGCAGCATCGTCTTCGAAACAAAAGTTACCCTTATCTAGCGAAATATCGCATGAATACGAAAATGTTACGATCAGAAGGGCGAGGCTAAATAAATGTAAGAGTTTATCGCTGTCGCCCGTGGATAGAACAATTAGTCCATTGAAGGACCAATCATTTTTTGACTCACAACAGTCCACACCTAATGATGTAAATGGTCATAGCCTGCCAAACTGCACCGGACTTTCACAAATCTTTGAACTGAAGGATGAGATTACCGTCCTTACAACACAACTCAACAGCGCACATAAAGAAATTGAAATCCTAAATGCTAAAGTAAGAAGGCTAACAAAGGGCCAGATTGAAATGGAAAGGCAATGTCAAACATATAAAAAACTTCTAGAAGACGATACCCCTGGATCCCGAAAAAAGATGACACCTAAATCGCAGAAGAAGAAAAAGATAAGTGTACGCTCACATAAACATAAATCTATTAGCCAGTTGACCTCGCCCTCAGTTGCAGTAGAATTTATAAGTGGTACACACACGTCGGTAGATATGCCCGAGTTCGTATCTGTATCAGCCCCGAGAGTGAAAGTTACATATAATAGAAAACCTAATTGGAAATCAAAAGGTATTCTCAAATCTAGTAAAAATAAACGCAAAATGCATTTAAGTGTTCAAAAAGGAGACTGTACTATTGTGAATCTTCACAGGTACAAAAAGTATTGTAAAATTCTAAGAAAGGTGATTAAGTTATCAAAAGTAATATCAAATGACAAATTCATAAAGAATAGTACGAATAAACCTAAAGCCACTTGGGGACTAATCAAAAAAACCACGTCGACAACAAATTCTTTACCCAATACAATTACTAGATTAGATGTGGAAGGAAGAAGTTATACAGATGCTAAGGATATCAGTGAAATATTTAATAGTTATTATGTTAACCAAAATAAAAATATAAGTGGCACATCAAATTCCAATGATTATAAGACTACATCTCAGCATGCCTGTAATAGTATTTTTTTAGCACCTGTTGACACATTTGAAATTAAAAAACTCGTAAAAAGTTTAAAGAATAAAAAAAGTACAGGACACGATAATATTCCAATGCAAATTATCAAAGCCTGTATAGATCATCTCGCGGAACCTCTTGTCTACATTATAAATTTAATGTTGGAGACTGGAATATTTCCAAACGATTTAAAAATAGCTCTGATAAAACCACTGTTTAAAAAAGGAACTAAAACTGAAATGGGAAATTACAGACCCATTGCATTATTACCTAGTTTTTCCAAAATATTTGAAAAGATCATACATAATAGGCTTATGAAGTTTCTTAACAAAAACAATATATTAAGCTCCTCACAATTTGGCTTCCAAAAAGATAAATCCACATCACTTGCTATTTTTAAAATTTTTAAGACCATATGGGAAAACATTAATGAGAAAAAACCCTGCGTTTCTCTCTTATTGGATATGTCCAAGGCTTTCGATTGCGTTGTGCATACCACACTTCTACAGCAACTAGAACACATCGGAGTTAGAGGAAATGCGCTTAAGTTATTTAAAAGTTACTTAAGCAATAGATACCAGGCAGTCTTCATTGAAAAGTACAATGAACAAAATAAAACCATAGAGCACGTACAGTCTAGTTACGAGAAAGTCCTATTAGGGGTACCTCAAGGAAGTGTGCTCGGACCGCTCCTATTCCTAATCTATTTAAATGAAATGCCCAATATAGTTGACGAACCGTGTGTATTGTTTGCCGATGATGCCACAATCTTATTTTCGGGAGATAAATTTAATGAAAACCTTCAAAATGACATAAGTTGTGCTCTAATTAAAATTATAAAGTGGCTAAATACAATTAATCTAAAAGTAAATTTAAATAAAACCAAGATTATTCAATTTAGAAATTATAAAACCGTTCCTTTGGCGTTAGACGTGTCAGAAGCAGGTATTCGTCTAGAAGAAGTAAATAGCATAAACTTTCTTGGAATTAAAATAGATTCTCACCTAAACTGGAAGGCCCATGTAGAACAAATAAATAAAAAGATTTCTAGTAGCTGCTACGCACTTTCGATACTGTCCGAAACATGTTCAGAAAGGATAGCTAAAAGTGCTTATTATGGTAGCGTTTATCCTTTACTAATTTATGGGGTAATTTACTGGGGAAATTCTGTTGATGTGCAAAAAACGTTTTTGCTTCAGAAACGGTGTCTAAGAACTATCTATCACATGTGTTCTGATGAATCTCTTCGTAAGGTTTTCCGTGAAGAGCGCTTTATGACACTGTGCGGTATTTATATTTTAGAGTTGTGCCTATTTGTAAAAAAACAGTCACACTATTTCACAAAAAAGTCTTCTCTTAGATGTAATTTACGGCAACAGTATAAATATAATCTTCAGCTACCGAAAATTGCAAGCTATATTTATAAAAAGAGTGCATTTGTAACAGCTATTCGGGTTTTCAACAACCTCCCTGCTGATATTAAAGTATTAGAAGGTAACACATTTAAATGGAGGCTGAAAAGATGGCTTTTGGATAAAGCATTTTATGACTTGAAGGAGTTCTATGAAACCACTTAGCTTGTGTTTGTTTAGTCTTAAGAAAACATTCTATTATGTCCCTTCTAAAACACACAGCGTTTATGAAGAAGCTGTTAGTGGATAACCTTAGTAAATATTTAAAACATACCTGGCAACTCCTGTTTTTACCGTAGATAAGGATCCTTGTCACCTGAAAGGCGCCTTCCATGGCGCTGTCATGTGTCAATGTCATAGCGTTGTGGTTTGCCCGCGTGAAGTGACGTTTTCGCGAGCAAAAGTTTTCAATTTCTGTTTTTATTTGTAATCTATGCATGAATTACCGGAAAAAGTGTACTAAAAATAATTTCTTAACAGTAGTGATAAGAATCTAAGTATATTTCGGTGATTCGGTGGGTGTCCGATCGAGATGGAACCCCGGCGTTAACCTCAACAGATCACGGAAAAAACGAGGTTCATTTGAGCATAAATCGTCATTGTCTCTCTCCTCGGAGGAGGAGACGGCGTTGCCTCCAATTAAACGAATGAAATAGTCTCGCGGAGAGATTTCCACTCGACCTATTCACTGCCTAGCTAAAGTAGGTACACTCACTTCTAACATAGGTAAGTTACCTTTTTACTTTTTCTTACTATGTGATGCAATTAGCGCAACAATCCTCTAATTCTTCTAGTCATAAGCCACGCGACTAGAAAAACTATTCTTGACTCCCAACTAGTTAAACATTATCACAGGATAATGAGGATATTTATGTCATAGATAAAAAGCGACAATTATGTTCCGAATACGGACTTCGGTCGCTTGGCAAGTTAGACGAGCCGCATACCTCAAAAGAAATCAGGAATCAAATCAGTGATAACCCTCCTTTCTGGCAGCAGTCGGGTAAAAACACAGGAAGGGTTTCTATAATTTTAAAAGTTTATTTGCTAAATAAGTTTAGTTACTATGTATACCAGACTCTGACAACAAAAGTCAGTCAGGTGTGAAGAGGTGTGCTAACTTTGTGCATAATAATAATAATAACAATAAAAAGAAGTCTATTAAGACATTCAATTTATCGATAAATAAAATTGAAGTAAGTTTTATTACATTAATAAATACAATTGAGATATAAAACTTACAACTACACATAAAAATACTAATTGAAGTTTTTCCAAGCTTACATGTTGACAGCAGCATGATTCAATTCTTGTTGCAACAAAAGAAGTTTATTTTGCTCAGATGAGTGAAAGTCCTTAAAAAGGTTTTATTGATTTGGTAGACGGGTGCCTCGAACGCATTTTTCATCGGTAGGATTTTTTCCCTAATCGCATTTTGCCACGATCGTGTTTTGTCACATGTGCTTTTTGTATAATCGATTTTAACCTTAGTCTCCCATTTCATAATCTCAGTTTTTCTAGCCGCATTTAGTCCTAAACGCATTTTTTTAAATCTCAATTTTTCTCGGTGCATTTAGTCATAAACGCATATCATTTTTTTAATCTCAGTTATTCTCATCGCACACAACCTTTAAACAGACATTTTAAAATTGTTGTAGTTCTCGATTTCTATATATATAAAATTCAAAGTCCTGACTGAATGACTGACTGATATATCAGCGCACAGCCCAAACCGCTGGACCTAGAGACTTGAAATTTTGTACATAGATACCTTATACATATAGTGTAGGCATCCACTAAGAAAGGATTTTTGGAAATTCCACCCCTAAGAGGGTAAATTAGGGGATGAAAGTTTGTATGAAAGTCCGTCAGTTTTGAAGTTAGGACCTTGAAATTTTATTGTTAGGATTACGTAAAAAAAATACGGGTGTCAGTGTTTTTGATAATTCCACCCCTGAAAAGAGGGATAAAGTTGTGTATGGAAATGCTTTCAGTTTTACAGCAAAAATTACTACATTTATTATTTAGGCTTAAAACGCAACGTGTATATCGGGGAAACGGAGAGTAAAAGCTTGTATGGAGATATCGGGTTTTTAGTAGGAACTTGAAATTTTGAATTTTAGATACTGATCATAAATAAATAATTATGTGTTTCAGGGTTTTACGACTATCGAATTTTAGGGGTGGGAAACGGGGGGGTGAAACTTTGTATGGAGGGGAGATATCGGTTTATTCAAAAATAAGAACTTCAAAATGTTTGTTTGTTTTAGGGTATTTGGATTTTTACATTGGGAGGGGGTAAAACGGGCGGTAAAAATATGAGAGGGATTGAGAGCACTTATAGGTTTTTTGATTTAAAAAAATGTTATTTGTTTTCTGTAGGCCACGCGGGCGAAGCCGCGGGCAGAAGCTAGTAACACATATTATTATACTCAACAAGAGTACTTGGGGCTATTAATCTACTGCCCAATAAAAACGTCTTATTGCTTGTCTAAAGAGTTCCAACGTAACATCTTCATAATTACTTTCAAACTTCATGTTCATGCATTTACCACAAACCATGTCATTGTCATTAAGACTGTCAATCACAGTATGCACAGGTTTTGTTTTAGATGCGAAAAATTGCAATAAAGTCGTTTTTTATTGTAAATTATGTCGCTTGTAACGAATGAAGACGGTGTAAATAGTGAACCTTTTAGTTTTATAGATAGTACTCATGGAGGAAAAATTCTAGTGCGACATGGACAACGGTACCATTTCAACCGAGGAAATGTAGATGGATCGTTGGTGTGGCGGTGTCATATACGGTCTTGTAGTGGCAATGTTAAAATAAATTTAGAAAAAACAAGTGTTATTCGAGAGGTAGCACATGATGTGTGTATCCCGGATTTCCAAAGTACAGAAATAGAAAAGAAATTGGTCCAACTGAAGAAAAAAGTCCAGATGGACTTTAGCCCAATGCCTTCGCTATATCACAGTGAGATGGCCTGTTTCAGGCAAGAAGAATTCGCTGATAAGTTGCCATCATATTACACAGTACGAGACACGTTATATAGAAGCCGTAAGAAAGGCGTTGAAAAGTTACAGTTTAATTCGTGCGAAGAGGTAGAAATACCTGAAAATCTGTCTAAAGATTTTCTAATTGTGAACAAACATGGGATGACAATTTTCGCCACTCCAGCAAGCAAAACATTTATCCAACATGTTGATACGTATTTCCTCGACGGTACTTTTAAAGTGACGCCACACCCCTATACACAGCTTTATACTATCCTAGGTGACGTAGGCAGCACTCAGGAAGTGACTAAAGTCGTGCCTATAATATTTGGTTTGCTGCCGAATAAACAGCAGCAAACATATGCTAATTTCTTTCAAGAATTGAAAACCAACATACCAGAATTCAACCCCAAAAAAATAAAAGTTGACTTCGAAGTTGCTGCTATAAATGCTCTGCGGGAAACATTCCCTTTGGCTCAGATAAGTGGATGTTTTTTTCACTACAGCAAGAACGTGTGGAAAAAAGCGAGGGAGTTAGAAATCGCCAGCCATCGTGAAGGTTGTACATATGTCGCACAATGTGTAGCTTTAGCACATTTACAGCCCCGCCATATACCAGAGGCATGGCTTACAATTCAAACTGCTGCCCCAAGTCTTGCCCACATCCAGCAGTTCAATGATTATATGAATTCGCAGTGGATCAATTTGAAGTATATTGAGATATTATCATGTCATGGACAGAGGCATCGCACCAACAACGTCGCTGAAGGCTACCACAGCGGTCTTAAAAAGAAAATAACTTGCGGCAAACATTTGCTCCATTTTATTCAAGCCATGAAAGTCGAAGCGGATCAAGTAGATTTCTCTATATGTCAACTTCACACAGAAACCAACATTTTTCGGCGTCGAGAAAAGAAATACCATATCATGGACAGCAAAATAAGCAGTATTGTAAAAGGATTTGAAGAATTCCATATGCCTTTAGCAACTTGTCTAAAAAAATTAGCGTCTCTTAGGTACTAAGGTTTCTTTAAGTTATACGTTTCACTTATAAAATAAGTTTTAATTATTATGTTGATGTAATGTTATGTTATGTCCCATAAGATTTTTTAGTTATTATAGAATAAAAGATTGGTTTTATTACATTACTACTTATTTTACATGAAAGTGGTCACGTAGGTACTTAATAACGTGTCTGGTAATAAATAATAAAAAAAACAGTGGTTGACGACCTGTATGGCACAGTGGCACATGTGTCTGCCTACTGTGCAAGAGGTCCCGGGTTCAAATCCTGGTATGGGCAAATATTTGTGTGACGAATGTGAATGTTTGTACCTGAGTCATGGATGTTATTTGTATTTAAGTATGTATTTATCTATATATGTATGTTTATCCGTTGTCTAGTATCCATAGTACAAGCTTTGCTTAGTTTGGGACTAGGACAATTGGTGTAAATTGTCCCGAGATATTTATTTATTTATTTTTATTTTATTTTATTACTTCAGATACAGTCAGCAGCAAATATCACACAGGCGAAAAGCTCAAATGGATTAAACACGCTACTGAATTATCAAGAGAAAATAAGTGTGAGTAAATGTTTTTGAGCTGTATCTGTTGGTGATTGTAGGTTAAAATGACGAAAACAAATTAAATATGTTTTTTTTATTAAAAGTAACTTTTATAGCCTAACTGTTTTTAAACAAAAACAAATTTAAATCTGCCAATTTATAATAGGGCAAAAAGCATATAAGACTATATGCTGTTAGGCAAATTATTTATAGACCAAAAAGCGAATTCAACAACGTGCTGTAAGGCAAATTACCCATAGGAAAACATACGATCAAACATGAAGCACACGTGACAAAACACGATCGTGGCAAAATGCGATTAGGGAAAAAATCCTACCGATGAAAAATGCGTTCGAGGCACCCGTCTACCAAATCGTTAAATTTAGATTATTACTCGTCTAAGCGAGAATACGAGTTTTCTGTAACAATAACTTATTTTACATAAATAAAACAATCGTGCGTAATCCGGTTTGTGTGGTGTTTGAAGCATTGTTTCAATTCAAGGCGTATTGTAATGTACACGATTGAGAAGTGCTGTCCATCACACCCGAGCTGGTAGCGAGTAAAGCGCCGGCGCAGCGCGTTGCGGCCGCGCGCGAGCAGCATGTCGCCGGCTCCGGCCGGCGAGCAGGAGGAGGCGGGGTGGGTGCGCGAGGGCGCGCGCGGCGTGAGCGAGGCGGCCGCGCGCGCAGGCCTGTACGTCGGCCACGAGGTCAAGCAGGAGCTCGTCTTGGGCCCCGAGCTGCTGCAACCACAGGACATAGTCTACTCCATCCCAGGTACTGGTCAGAGTCTATCTATTACTATGTGTGCCGTCCCACTATAGAAAGGTTTCTTGTATGGAATCTGATCCACATGCAATCTCCTCCATACTCCTCTGCTACTGTTGCTCGGTCTAACTTCATACAGGGCTTAAATATGTATCTAAGTCATATGGCACACTTTAACAGATCAAAAATATTTGCACATAATTGAACTCTTTATTCGGCTATAATTCTACATGTCCATATGAGCTAGTTGCTATAAGATCAGTTCATGGTGTATGGAGAGAACTATGTTATGATATGATCGTTTATACAATACTACTACTCTTTTAAATTTCAGTTCCATTAAAGAAAGAGGACCCAGATGGTGTGGAGCAGGAGCCACGGCAGCCGCCGCCCGCGCTCAGAGCCTGCAGCGTCCGCCTCGAGCGCCTCGCGCGCCGCGAGCCGCACTCGTGCAGCGCGTGCCACAGAACGTTCTGGCTTCCATCGACTCTGCTGAGCCATCCCTGCAGCCCGGCCGAAGGAGGAACCAGCAAGGAAACACATCAGAGTTACACCCAGAAAAATATGTACTCGTGTGACACTTGTCGCAAGGAGTTTGTTCACAAAAGGCTTCTGATAGATCATATGAGCACACACGCAGGGGCGAAAACTTACTCCTGCAATGTTTGCAACAAACTGTATACAAGTCGTAATAGTCTGAAGCGGCATGCAGTTGTTCACACAGGCAAGAAGTTTATTTGCGACATTTGCAACAAACAGTATTTGCATAAGTCAGATTTACGACAACATATCTACCTTCACACTGGAGAGAGAGTACATTCTTGCCAGATCTGTAAAAAACAGTTTTCTCGAAAAGTTCACTTAATTACACATACCCGAATTCACACAGGAGAGAAACCATACGCTTGCCTAATCTGTAAACGCAAATTTGCGCGTAAAGATACTTTAGATCGACACATGAGTTGGCATACTGGTGAGAAGCCACATTCTTGCCAGATCTGTCAACGGCAATTTTCACGTAAAGGTAAATTAGATAAACATACGCGCATCCATACTGGTGAGAAACCATATCCTTGTCAAATCTGTAAAATGCAATTTTCTCAACAACATACTTTAACTGTACATATGCGAATCCACACAGGTGAGAAGCCACACTCTTGCCAAATCTGTCAACGTAAATTTTCATATAAAGGTGACTTAGATAAACATATGCGCATCCATACTGGTGAGAAACCATATCCTTGTCAAATCTGTAAAAAGCAATTTGCACAAAAACCTTATTTAACTACACATATGCGAATGCACACAGGTGAGAAGCTACGCACTTGCCAGATCTGTCAGCGTAAATTTTCACATAAAGGTAACTTAGATAAACATATGCGCATCCATACTGGTGAGAAACCATATCCTTGTCAAATCTGTAAAAAGCAATTTGCACAAAAAACTTATTTAGCTGCACATATGCGAATCCACACAGGTGACAAGCCACATTCTTGCCAGATCTGTCAACGTAAATTTTCACGTAAAGGTAAATTAGATAAACATATGCGTAACCATACTGGTGAGAAACCATATCCTTGTCAAATCTGTAAAAAGCAATTTGCACAAAATACTTATTTAACTGCACATATGCGAATCCACACAGGTGAGAAGCCACATTCTTGCCGGATCTGTCAACGTAAATTTTCACGTAAAGGTAAATTAGATGAACATATGCGCATCCACACCGGAGAGAAGCCACACTCTTGCCAGATCTGTCAACGTAAATTTTCGCAAAAAGGTTATTTAGATCGACATATAGAAACCCATACTGGTGAGAAACACCCCTGTAAAATTTGTAAAAAACTATTATCACGGAAGTATTTGCCGAGGCATATGCGATCGGAACACACGGGCGGGACCCTTCCCCTGCCTCTACTACTTTAGATATATGCGTCGCCACACTGGTGAGAAACCTCATTCTTGCCAAATCTGTTAAAAATAAATCAGAAAAAAATCTATATCTAAACATGCCAATCCACACAAGATCTGTAAACGTAATTTTGGTGAACATACTAATATACGCATTCGTCCTGGTGAGAAACCCGTGTAAATCTTGTAGAGAACAAGTTTCACAGATATATTTGAGTAGGCATAGCGAACTGCCAATGCCACGTTTGCTGTAAAAAGCGCAGGCGGCCGAGGCGCGGCTCCGTTGACGCGCGCTGCTGCTGCCAGGACTGCAAGTGACCAATAATTGGAAACCCTTTGCCTCGCATGAAATTGTTTCACCCAATGATGGTATGTTGTGTTGAATCATCGATTGTCCCCATTGTTCTCCAGCTGACACTGAAAATATTGCTGGAAATCGGTTTTGTAGGCTACTTCGAATAGTGCAATAATGTCTGCTAGGACCCGCCAGCACAAACACAAATGCGGCCTCTCCTTCTAAAACATAAACACTACTAAATTCACGCATATACAACGATATACAAATAGGATATGTTTAAAAAATGCTATGAACATGTTTTTTACCTTCAGGGCCCAATTTCATAAACACGACAGACCAACCGTGACAGTAACATTCGCCGTACATTACTGTGTCGACTGACAGACTTACAGACTTAACATCATAGTAGGAAAGCAGTGTATAACTAATTGTCACTGTCACTTGTCGCCTGTCGCGTTTATGAAGTTGGGCCCTGCATGTAAGCTTTTTATACACAGTGAGTGATAATTTCTACTTTGTTTTGTCCTAGATACATAGTAACTATGGTATCTATTGTTGTGTTGTATTGTGGTGCCTGCTGTGTGCCTTTGTGTAGTTTCTGTAAACTGTACGTCTTCATGTCGTTTTGTGGTGATCAATAAAGAGTTATTGTGTCGTAGGAAACTGTTGTAAACCTGTCGTAGGAAACTGTTGTAAAAAAACTGTAAATAACAGGAAAAATTGTTTTTGTAATCGATTTTTTTTACTTTTCGTTTTTTTTTTGTATTTTCTATACATTCAAATTAAATTCAAAATGCTAATGACCAGTGGCGGATTTACACATTTGCCGCCTGTAGGCTATTCAATTTTCGCCACCGGCCGGCGACGGGGCAGGCCAAGGCGGAGATGGCGGCATGATCTGGATGCATTTTCAAATGCCTGGCCAGAGATTGCCAAAGACAAAGGGAACTGGAAATCGGAGCGACAGGCCTGTGCTCAGCAATTGGACACACTTGCAGGCTAACATTCCATTATTATTCCTAGGGTCGTTTTCTCCGTGTAAATAAGGTTTATTTTTGTTCCTGTAAGGAAAATCTGCCGCCCTAGGCTCCAGCCTACTCAGCCTACTGGTAAATCCACCACTGCTAATGACAATACAAAGAAAAAATAGGGTAATGGCAGGATTGGCGGTAATGTGGCGAAACTGGAAAACGCAAGGCACGGAATGCTGATGTTGCAGGTTCGAGCCCTGCCATTACCGTAATTTTTCTTTGTGTTGTGATTAGCATTTTAAATTTAGGGAAAACTATCAAAATCCGTTGCTTGGTTTAGAAGGAGCAAGCGACCGAGGATACGATGAAGACCAGGGGGCCTAGCACGCTGGCTTTTATCGATGACAAAGCATTTGTTCCGTTCTAACCAGTACGCGTGTGCGAGAGGGACCAAAGCGTTTATGTGCTCGATAAACGCTAGCGTGCTACTATAGCAGATGAAGACAGACATGAACGGATATCGAATTTCTTTTATAGGTACTATTTGAAGATAAATTAAAAGATATTGCTGGTAATATTTGTAATCTCATTGATGACCCTGTCCTGATTTCGATTATGCGACCCCTCGTCCTTGACTCGAAGGCTGGAGCCACCCTTGGTCTGATGATGGAGCAGGAAAGATAAGTAACGATTGATAAACCTCTAAAAAGTAAACGGTAAGACTTAGATTAAAAATTTTATTAACCCTTAAAGTAAGTAAAGCAGTAATATTTCGATCACTGCGTTGTCTTGTCACGTTTGGGGACCGCTAAGATAGGATGGATGCTGTCAACTCCCTATTAAATTTCGTTTACTTATCGGTAACCCGAAAAGACGGCGCTTGAATCAAATTATTATTACTTACGTAAAACCAGCGTTTCAAAGTCATCAAATGCATCCGTCACCATAACCAAAATAACTGAAGACATGGCTACGGCCCTGCGGCCTCCATCATCGTGAAAAAAAGGCTGGTCTTTTTCACATAAGACATGGCTGTATGGGTCAGACCTCTTTGCCTTCTCCGGAGAAGATGAACTGACAAGGAAATTCTCAATGGCAACTGTCAATTCAAGAGAAGAAACTGTCAAACGTGTAGTTTTAGTTCTGTTTCGTTCTTCGGTTTGGGGTTAAATTTAGATTATTACTCGTCTAAGCGAGAATACGAGTTTTCTATAACAATAACTAATTTTACATAAATAAAACAATCGTGCGTAATCCGGTTTGTGTGGTGTTTGAAGCATTGTTTCAATTCAAGGCGTATTGTACTGTACACGATTGAGAAGTGCTGTCCATCACACCCGAGCTGGTAGCGAGTAAAGCGCCGGCGCAGCGCGTTGCGGCCGCGCGAGCGCGCGAGCAGCATGCCGCCGGCTCGGGCCGGCGGGCAGGAGGAGGCGGGGTGGGGGCGCGAGGGCGTGAGCGAGGCGGCCGCACGCGCAGGCCTGTACGCCGGCCACGAGGTCAAGCAGGAGCTCGTCTTGGGCCCCGAGCTGCTGCAACCACAGGACATAGTCTACTCCATCCCAGGTACTGGTCAGAGTCTATCTATCACTATGTGTGCCGTCCCACTATAGAAAGGAAGGTTTCTTGTATGGAATCTGATCTACATGCAATCTCCATCATACTACTGGGCTACTGTTGCTCGGTCTAAGTTCATACTGGGCTTAAAGTCAAAGTCAAAGTCAAAGTCAAAATATTTTATTCAGATTAGGCTTACAGGTAGCACTTATGAATGTCAAAAAATTTACCACCGGTTCGGAAAAAACCTCTGATGAGAAGATACCGGCAAGAAACTCAACAAGGTGTAATTTTTTAAATAAATCAAAATTACAATGTTATTTTACATCTCAAATATTCAAAATTTTTACAATTTAACAATTTAACACAGCAGGTGTACAATCTTTGGAGCCAGGGATCGCCAATACAGATCGGGATCATTTCCAAACATCCTTGTCCAAGATATAGTCATTGATTTTATAATACGCCCGAGAAATTAATGTCTTCTTGACAATAGATTTAAATATGTATCCAAGTCATTTAACTGTTAAACAAAAGCTACTCCTTACCGTTTTGAACCAGTTGGCCTGTAATATTAATGTAGATATCTTTTTATTGGCAAGGGATATAAAACGTATGAGCAGGCATGGAGCTTACAGAAGATGTAAGAAAGGAAAAACAAACAATGTCATTTGAAATTTGTATTCAAGTCTAAACCATATGGCACACTTTAACAGATCAAAATTATTTGCACATAATTGAAGTCTTTATTATTTTATGTTATGATCGTTTAAACAATACTACTATTGTTTTAAACAGTTCCATTAAAGAAAGAGGACCCAGATGGTGTGGAGCAGGAGCCACGGCAGCCGCCGCCCGCGCTCAGAGCCTGCAGCGTCCGCCTCGAGCGCCTCGCGCGCCGCGAGCCGCACTCGTGCAGCGCGTGCCACAGAACGTTCTGGCTTCCATCAGCTCTGCTCAGCCATCCCTGCAGCCCGGCCGAAGGAGGAACCAGCAAGGAACTGCAAAAGGAAACGCATCAGCATTACACCCAGAAAAACATCTGCATTTCTGACTCTTGTAAACTGGATTTTGTATATAAAAGCTTTCTAATAGACCACAAGCAGATGAGCTCGGGGGACAAACTACACTCCTGTGCCCTATGCGAGAAACAGTTCCTGACATGCAGTAGTCTGAAGCAGCATGCAGTTGTTCACATTCACAACGATGCGAAAGCTTTCTCTTGCGAAATGTGTGATCAGCATTTTTTGTGTAAGTATCATTTAGAACAGTATGTGGACCTTGCATAAAGCACACTAATGCTGAATCTGTAAAACACCAAATCTGACGGAATTCGCAAACTGCACCCTAATAAACAAATTTAGTTCAGTTTAGGCTCAACCATTTACATATGGACTGTTTTGTTAAGGTATTGGGAATCTCAGTATTTCATGTTCATTTTTGATATTATTTATTTATATCGACTTCAGTTTAAATGTCTCTGCTGTCTAAAGAATTTAAAAAGTTTAACTATTGCACAGATAGCGACTTTGTTTAACAGTATGTAAAGTTGAAGAACATCTGCCAAAGGGCTAGAAGTGATCCAACTTAAATTTTTGAGACACCTGCATTGTCACTCAGGTTTTAAATAATGGACTTGAATGACATGCGGTGACAACACAAACAAACATTTTGGGCATCTGGAAGGACTCGACTCATGCCACGCTCTTACCAATTAGACAACATTTTGTACCCAAACAGAAAACCCAAAATCCTTGAAACTGTTAACACCACAAAGTATTTTTCGCCTTATTTCAGATCCACTGAACTCTGGAGCACCAGAAGACGTGACGCAGGAGTCAACGCAGCCCGCGCTCAGAGCCTGCAGCGTCCGCCTCGAGCGCCTCGCGCGCCGCGAGCCGCACTCGTGCAGCGCGTGCCACAGAACGTTCTGGCTTCCATCAGCTCTGCTGAGCCATCCCTGCAGCCCGGCCGAAGGAGGAAGGAAAAATATGTACTCATGTGACACTTGTGGCAAAGAGTTTGTTCAGAAAAGGCTTCTGATAGATCATATGAGCACACACGCAGGGGTGAAGACTTACTCCTGCAATGTTGGCAACAAACTGTATACAAGTCATAAGAGTCTGAAGCGGCATGCAGTTGTTCACACAGGCAATAAGTTTATTTGCTACATTTGCAACAAACAGTATTTGCATAAGTCAGGATTACAACAACATATCTACCTTCACACAGGAGAGAAACCATACACTTGCCAAATCTGTAAAAAGCAATTTGCACAAAAAACTTATTTAACTGCACATATGCGAATCCACACAGGTGAGAAGCCACATTCTTGCCAGATCTGTCAACGTAAATTTGCACATAAAGGTAACTTAGATAAACATTTGCGTAACCATACTGGTGAGAAACCATATCCTTGTCAAATTTGTAATAAACAATTTTCTCAACAAAATTATTTAACTGCACATATGTATATCCATACTGGTGAGAAACCATATCCTTGTCAAATCTGTAAAAAGCAATTTGCACTAAAAACTTACTTAACTGCACATATGCGAATCCACACAGGTGAGAAGCTACGCACTTGCCAGATCTGTCAACGTACATTTTCACATAAAGGTAACTTAGATAAACATACACGCATCCATACTGGTGAGAAACCATATCCTTGTCAAATCTGTAAAAAGCAATTTTCTCAACAACATACTTTAACTGTACATATGCGAATCCACACAGGTGAGAAGCCACACTCTTGCCAGATCTGTCAACGTAAATTTTCATATAAAGGTGACTTAGATAAACATATGCGCATCCATACTGGTGAGAAACCATATTCTTGTCAAATCTGTAAAAAAGAATTTTCACGAACAAATCATTTAACTGCGCATAATATGCGTATCCATACTGGTGAGAGACCATACTCTTGCGACATCTGTCAACGTACATTTTTATTAAAAGATGCATTACGTAGACATATGCGCATCCACACCGGAGAGAAGCCGCACTCTTGCCAGATCTGTCAGCGTAAATTTTCGCAAAAAGGTCAATTAGATGGACATATAGAAACCCATACTGGTGAGAAACACCCTTGTAAAATTTGTAAAAAACTATTATCACGGAAGTATTTGCCGAAGCATATGCGATTGGAACACACGGGCGGGACCCTCCCCCTGCCTCTACTACTTTAGATATATGCGTCGCCATACTGGTGAGAAATTACATTCTTGCAGGATCTGTAAACGCAAATTTTCCCACAAGTATAATTTACATAAACATATGCGTACCCATACCAATTAGAAACCATATATTCTTGCACAGTCTGTGAAGAAGAATACCTATTTAAAAAAAGTCTTTCACTGAACATATCCGAATGCACATTAGGAAATCCGACACAAGAGAGACACCACACTCTAGTCAGATCTATTATTTTATGTTCTGAGATACAGCCATACGGGCGAGACACCTTGCCAAGTCTGTTGAAAATAAATCAGAAAAAGTCTTTATCTAAACATGCCAATATACACAAGAGAAACCACATTCTCACCAGATTCTGTAAACGTAAACTACGGTATCTATTGTTGTATCGTATTGTGGTGCCTGCCAGAGGCGTATTTAAAGATTTGGCGCCCCGGGCCATTTAGCTTTGGCGCCCCAAATCGCGTCATTTGACGATAAAGTATTTCATTTTAGGGGCGGCTGCCGCCAGAGGCGTATTCAAAGATTTGGCACCCCGGGCCATTTAGCTTTGGCGCCCCATTAAATGACGATGAAGTATTTCATTTTAGGGGCGGCTGCCGCCCCTCGCAGCCTGGCGCCCCGGGCCATGGCCCGGATGGCCCTAGGGTAAATACGCCCCTGGTGCCTGCTGTGTGCCTTTGTGTAGTTTCTGTAAACTGTACTCATGTCGTTTTGTGGTGATCAATAAAGAGTTATTATCTACACATATATCATAAATGCTCTATAAGGCGTTCAGAAACCGTAGGCAATGACCAGCATTATAACAACCAATATTATTCTGAGATTTTTTCTAATTTGGTTCTATATTTGTTCAAATTAATTTTTTATTACATTATTTTAATGTGTCCAGTCTATATGTAGATATTTAATAGATACCTAGCACTAGTAGCTAGTAGCAATGCAGGTCATTGCCCTATGGCTTCTGAACCCATCATAGAGTACTTATGATATGTGTGTAGGTAAAGTAATGTATGCAACTGTACATAATTAGGTCTTAAAACACTCGTGTGATCCTAATATGAAATTCACTGACGCTCGTTTCATAAAACCACACTCGTGTTTTAAGACCCCTCATTATGCAACAGTTGCATAAAATACTATTGTGTCGTAGGAAACTGTTGTAAACCGCACCGCAGACGCAGTTTGGGGTCTGATAGAATCTTATCGAACGTGACTGTTTACTAAAAAGACAGTATTTTTTTGTTTATAAGTAAACCAGCGACTCGCCTCTGCTTCGCACGGATCCAATTATGATGTCATCATGTACTTACATAAAAACCTTCAATAAAAAAAACTGTTTTGTAATTGATTTTTTTACTTTTTGTTTTTTTTTGTTTTTTTTTTATACATTCAAATCAAATTTAAAATGCTAATGACAACACAAAGAAAAATTAGGGTAATGGCAAGATTATTGTAATCGATTATATAATTTTTTCGATTTTTCTTTTTGTATTTTTTGGCAAGATTAGCGGTAATGTGGCGAAACTGGCAAACGCAAGGCACGGAATGCTGATGTTGCAGGTTCGAGTCCTGCCATTACCCTAATTTTTCTTTGTGTTGTCATTAGCATTTTAAATTTAGGGAAAACTATCAAAATCCGTTGCTTGGTAAAGAAAGAGCAAGCGACCGAGGATACGATGAAGACCAGGGGGCCTAGCACGCTGGCTTTTATCGATGACATAAAGCATTTATCCCGTTCTAACCAGTGCGCGTGTGCGAGAGGGACCAAAGCGTTTATGTGCGCGATAAACGCTAGCGTGCTACTATAGCAGATGAAGACAGACATGAACGGATAGCGAATTTCTTTTATAGGTACTATGTGAAGATAAATAAAAAGATATTGCTGGTCATATTTGTAATCTCATTGATGACCCTGTCCTGACTTCGCCTACGCGACCCCTCCTCCCTGACTTGGACGCTGGAGCCACCCTTGGTCTGATGATGGAGCAGGAAAGATAAGTAACGATTGATTCACCTCTAGGTACCGTTAATGTTTTATGTAAGTAAAGTACTAATATTTTGATCACTGCGTTGTCACGTTTGGGAACCACTAAGAAAGGATAGAGGTGGTTAATATAATGTATAGCATAATTTATAACGTTAAATTTTAAAATAACTTTAGCAATTATAATTTTTAAGTAATAAAACTGCTAAAATTATAATGCATTTCACACATGCATTGCTCAATTTTATCATTTAAAACTCGAAAGTTACAGTCGATAATAAAAAGTTCACAAACACAAACAAACAATACATTATAATTTGTAACGCCAAACGCCTACTGTAGTACTTTAGCAAGCATTATAAATTATAACTTCGTAACGCAATTCCCATTTTTACACGTTCCTATTTTTTGAGTTTTTTACTAATAGTTTCGTTATATTATAGCAATTAAAATAGCACGTTATAAAAATTTAGCACATAGCATTTAGCGTGCTATGTAAATATAGCCGTTATTCACACCACAGATTAGAGAGATATAGTATTCACACCTCTAAGAAAGGATGGATGCTGTCAACTTTCTATTTCATTTCATTTACTTATCGGTCACCCGAAACGACGGCGGCGCTTGAATCAAAATATTATTACTTATGTAAAACCAGCGTTTCAAAGTCATCAAATGCATCCGTCACCATAACCAAAATGACTGAAGACATCGCTACGGCCCTGCAGCCTCCATCATCGTGAAAAAAAGGCTCAGGCCTTTTTCACATAAGACATGGCTGTATGGGTTCAGACCTCTTTGCCTTCTCCGGAGAACATGAACTGACAAGGAAATTCTCAATGGCAACTGTCAAGAGAAGAAACTGTCAAACGTGTATTTTTAGTTCTGTTTCGTTCTTCGGTTTGGGGTTAAATTTAGATTATTACTCGTCTAAGCGAGAATACGAGTTCTCTATAACAATAACTATTTTACATAAATAAAACAATCGTGCGTAATCCGGTTGGTGTGGTGTTTGAAACATTGTTTCAATTCAGGGCGTATTGTACTGTACACGATTGAGAAGTGCTGTCCAGTAAAGCGCCGGCGCAGCGCGTTGCGGCCGCGTGAGCGCGCGAGCAGCATGTCGCCGGCTCGGGCCGGCGGGCAGGAGGAGGCGGGGTGGGGGCGCGAGGGCGCGCGCGGCGTGAGCGAGGCGGCCGCGCGCGCAGGCCTGTACGCCGGCCACGAGGTCAAGCAGGAGCTCGTCTTGGGCCCCGAGCTGCTGCAACCACAGGACATAGTCTACTCCATCCCAGGTACTGGTCAGAGTCTATCTAGCCCCACTATAGAAAGGTTAAGCACTGCTGCTTAGTGGCAGGATTAGCAAGCAAGATGGTGGTAGCGATCCTACCATCTGCACTGCAAGTCTTATATTGAATCCGATCCACATGCAATCTCTATCATACCACTGGCCTACTGTTGCTCGGTCCAAGTTCAAACAGGGCTTAAATATGTATCCAAGTCATTTAACTATTATGTTCGTCATACATCTTAAAATGAATAGCTACTGCTTATTGAAGTCACATTTTCCTCAAAATGTTTTGAACCAGTTGGTGGTTTTTTTTCATGAGCCCTTGCGGCCATGGCCTGTTATCTACACTAATATAATAAAGAGGTAAATTTCGTTTGTTTGTTAGTATGTAGGGGGTAATCTCTGGAGCTAACGAACCGATTTCAAAAATTCTTTCACTAATAGAAAGCTACACTATCCCTGATGGACATAGGCAACTAATTCCACGCGAACGGAGTCGCACGCATCCGCTAGTGTCAGATATTTTATTGGCAAGGGATATAAAACGTATGAGCAGGCATGGAGCTTACAGAAGATGTAAGAGAGAGAAAACAATTAATGCCATTTGAAATTGTTTTCAAGTCTACTTTAAACCATATACCACTTTAACAGATCAAAAGTATTTGCACATCATTGAACTTTTTATTCGGCTGTAATTCTACATGTATGTGTTAGTTGCTATCAGATTAGTTCATGGTGTATGGAGGGAAATATGTTATGATATGATTGTTTAAACAAAACTACTACTGTTTTAAATTTCAGTTAAATTAAAGAAAGAGGACCCAGACGGTGTGGAGCAGGAGCCACGGCAGCCGCCGCCCGCGCTCAGAGCCTGCAGCGTCCGCCTCGAGCGCCTCGCGCGCCGCGGGCCGCACTCGTGCAGCGCGTGCCACAGAACGTTCTGGCTTCCATCAGCTCTGCTGAGCCATCCCTGCAGCCCGGCCGAAGGAGGAACCAGCAAGGAAACGCATCAGAGTTACACCCAGAAAAATATGTACTCGTGTGACACTTGTCGCAAGGAGTTTGTTCACAAATGGCTTCTGATAGATCATATGAGCACACACGCAGGGGCGAAGACTTACTCCTGCAATGTTTGCAACAAACTGTATACAAGTCGTAATAGTCTGAAGCGGCATGCAGTTGTTCACACAGGCAAGAAGTTTATTTGCGACATTTGCAACAAACAGTATTTGCATAAGTCAGATTTACGACAACATATCTACCTTCACACTGGAGAGAGACTACATTCTTGCCAGATCTGTAAAAAACAGTTTTCTCGAAAAGTTCACTTAATTACACATACCCGAATTCACACAGGAGAGAAACCATACGCTTGCCTAATCTGTAAACGCAAATTTGCGCGTAAAGATACTTTAGATCGACACATGAGTTGGCATACTGGTGAGAAGCCACATTCTTGCCAGATCTGTCAACGGAAATTTTCACGTAAAGGTAAATTAGATAAGCATACGCGCATCCATACTGGTGAGAAACCATATCCTTGTCAAATCTGTAAAAAGCAATTTTCTCAACAACATACTTTAACTGTACATATGCGAATCCACACAGGTGAGAAGCCACACTCTTGCCAAATCTGTCAACGTAAATTTTCATATAAAGGTGACTTAGATAAACATATGCGCATCCATACTGGTGAGAAACCATATCCTTGTCAAATCTGTAAAAAGCAATTTGCACAAAAAACTTATTTAACTACACATATGCGAATGCACACAGGTGAGAAGCTACGCACTTGCCAGATCTGTGAACGTAAATTTTCACAGAAAGGTTACTTAGATAAACATATGCTCATCCACACCGGAGAGAGACCACACTCTTGCCAGATTTGTAAACGCAAATTTTCACAAAAAGGTACTTTAAATCGACATATAAAAACCCATACTGGTGAGAATCACTCTTAACACCCTTGTAAAATTTGTAAAAAACTATTATCACGGAAGTATTTGCCGAGGCATATGCGATCGGAACACACGGGCGGGACCCTTCCCCTGCCTCTACTACTTTAGATATATGCGTCGCCATACTGGTGAGAAACCACATTCTTGCCAAATCTGTTAAAAATAAATCAGAAAAATAGTACATTTCGATACTAGTGCGGAACGTATGTCATTACTTCACGAGTTCCGAGATATCTTGCCACGAGCCGCAGGCAAGTGGCAAGACTCGGGACGAGTGAAGAATGACATTTCCGCGCGTGTATCGAACATAGACTTATTAGCTTTCTCTTTCTACGGTTTGAATTGCCTTGTGCTGCCATCTGTTGGTACATTTGAAAGTTGACAATTCTAAACGATAAATGTATTTCACCAAACACACAGAAATATTTGAGTAGGCATAGCGAACTGCCAATGCCACGTTCGCTGTAAAAAGCGCAGGCGGCCGAGGCGCGGCTCCGTCGACGCGCGCTGCTGCTGCCAGAACTGCAAGTGACCAATAATTGGAAACCCTTTGCCTCGCATAACATTGTTTGACCCAATGATGTTATGTTGTGTTGAATCATCGATTGTCCCCAAATATCTCCAGCTGACACTGAAAATATTGCTGGAAATCGGTTTTGTGGGCTACTTAGAATAATGCAATAATGTCTGCTAGGACCCGCCGGCAGAGGGGTTCCACTCCGCAATGTAGGTGCGCTCGCCGCATTAATCGCAGTAGGTTGCCGGCTTGCCGCGCGCGCGCCCGCTCACTGTGTCGCGCGTTGTGATAGTATTACAGTAAGCAGCCCAACCCTAGCGGTGCGCCAGGGCATTGCGGGTGGAAGGCGGGCGCGGGCGGCGCATTCCCTTTGACGCATGCCGCCTGGCGAATGTTTATGAAGTAATACGAACTTTTTGTGCCTGATCATAAAGTTGGAATTCGTTTAATGGCGGTCGAAAAAGAGAAGTTTCTGTACGTTGGTACTCTTATTTATTCTGTGCCGCCGGCACACACACACACATTCGGTCTCTCCTTCTAAAACAAACACTACAAAACGCGCGTATACACAACGATATGCAAATGGGATATATTTAAAAAATGCTATGAACATGTTTTTTACCTTCTGCATGTACGATTTTTATACACAGTGAGTGATATTTTCTACTTTGTTTTGTCCTAGATACATAGTAACTATGGTATCTATTGTTGTATTGTATTGTGGTGCCTGCTGTGTGCCTTTGTGTAGTTTCTGTAAACTGTACGTCTTCATGTCATTTTGTGATCAATAAAGAGTTTTTGTGTCGTAGGAAACTGTTGTAAACCGCACCACAGACGGAGTTTGGGGTCTGATAGATTCTTATCGAACGTGACTGTTTACTAAAAAGTATTTTATGCAACTGTTGCATAATGAGGGGTCTTAAAGCACGAGTGTGGTTTTATGAAACGAGCGTCAGCGAGTTTCATAATAGGATCACACGAGTGTTTTAAGACCTAATTATGTACAGTTGCATACATTACTTTATCTACACACATATCATAAGTACTCTATGATGGGTTCAGAAGCCATAGGGCAATGATCTGCATTGCTACTAGCTACTAGCGCTAGGTAATTATTAAATATCTATAGACTGTACACATTAAAATAATGTAATAAAAAACGAATTTGAACAAATGTAGAAACAAATTAGAAAATTTCTCATAATAATATTGGTTTTTATAATGCTGGTCATTGCCTACGGTTTCTGAACGCATAATAGAGCATTTATGATATATGTGTAGATAAAGAAAGTTTTTTTGTATATAAGTAAACTGGCGACTCGCCAATTATGATGTCATCATGTACTTACATAATAACCTTCAATAAAAAATATCTCTAAATAACAGTGAAAAGCGTGTCAAAATCCGTTGCATGGTTTAGAAGGAGACAGCGGCCGAAGATACGATAAAGACGGACAGGAACGGATAGCGAATTTGTTTATGCTATGTGAAGATAAATATAAAGATATTTCTAGTAATATTTGTAATTTCATTGATGACCCTGTCCTGACTCGCCTTAGACTACGCGCCCCTCCTCCCTGACTCGAAGGCTGGAGCCACCCTTGTCCTTGATTTGGAGTGCGATTTTTGAATCTCACCTTCGACCTGCTTGCCTATGGCATAGGCAAATCGCAGTAGGCTGTCGGCTTGCCGCGCGCTCGCTCGCTCGTCCCCGCCGTGTCAGTGTAATTGAAAACTCTTAATATGTCGATATCAAAATAATTTAAGACCACTAGCGACATCTATGGCGGTATTTGGTAAAACTGTTTATTATAAATAAATGTCAGTCAGTTGCGAATACTCAACGTCTTTGTATTAGGTTATGGGCTGCTCCTGTATTTCCAGTGCAATTATCAGTTTTTAAAGTGTACGTAGTTTCGCAGAAACATGACCAGCAACTATATTGCCAGTGTGCCAAAGTTAAAAGGCAGGGAGAATTATGACGAGTGGAGTTTCGCGGCTCAGAACTTGTTGGTGTTAGAAGGTATGGAGAATTACATCCAACCAGTGCCTAACGTCGAGTTGAAGCCAGTTGATGACGCCAAAACGAAGGCAAAGTTAATATTAACGATTGATTGCTCTTTGTATGTGCATATTAAAGACACTGTGAGTTCAGCAGATTTGTGGAAAAAGTTGAAGAATATGTTCGACGACTCGGGAGTTTCTCGAAAAATTACCCTACTCCGTCATTTGATATCGATCCGACTAGAAAATTCCGAATCAATGACTACATATGTGACACAAATGATAGAAACGGCTCAGAAGTTAAATGGCACGGGATTAAAAATTAGTGATGAGTGGATTGGTTCATTACTTTTGGCAGGATTATCAGAGCGATTCTCTCCTATGATTATGGCAATCGAACATTCGGGTATTTCGATAACGTCTGACGTCATAAAGTCCAAGTTACTGGACATGGAATTTCCAAACGGAAATGAAGCCAGTGGCGCTGCGTTTGCCGCGAGAAATAAATATTACTCTGGCAACACTAGAACAAAACAACATGGCGCGCAGAAGCCGGCAATGTCAACAAAAGAGAAAGTGACCGGGACGAAAACATTAACGTGTTTTAAATGCAAGGAAGACGGACATTATCGAAATCAGTGTCCTTTGTTGAAGAAAACTAAATGTGGTTTTAATGTTGTATTCCTTAACGGAAAGTTTAATAAAAACGAATGGTATGTGGACTCGGGCGCAAGCGCACACATGACAGTGAATAAAGATTGGGTAAACAACATGAACTTAACGCCGTGTTTACCAGAAATCGTTGTTGCAAATGAGTCAAAAGTGCCAGTTTTGTGTTCCGGAGACGTAAACATAATTTCGGATTTAAATTACCACATAACAGTGAAAGATGTACTATGCGTGCCCAGTTTGACAACAAACTTATTATCCGTCAGTGAACTTATTAAAAACGGAAATAACGTCGTGTTTGAAGCAAATCATTGTTATATTCGAGACAAAAACAATGTATTGGTAGCGACTGCAGATTTGACCGACGGTGTTTATAAGTTACGGATACAGACGGGAGGTTGTTTACTTGCTACCGCAGGCGCTGCAAGCGGTGAGCTGTGGCACAGACGGCTGGCGCATATTAACAGTCAAGACATGAACAAGATGAGGAACGGTATTGTAAATGGGTTAACTTATCCTGACATATTTACCAAAACAAAATTACAATGTGTGACCTGCTGTGAAGGGAAACAGACAAGACTACCTTTTTCACATGTGGGTGAGCGTAGCTGTGAGACACTACTCATCATACACACAGATATTTGTGGCCCCATGGAGGTCAATTCCCTTGGAGGTGCTCGATATTTTCTCTTGTTCGTGGATGACTATAGTAGAATGACTTTTATATATTTCTTAAGTCATAAAAGTGAAGCTTTCAGCAGATTTAAAGAATTTAAATCAGTAGTTGAAAATCAACAATCAAAGAAAATAAAGATATTGCGTTCAGATAATGGACTCGAGTTTTGTAGCAATGAATTCGAGAATTATTTAAAACAAGAAGGAATTATACATCAAAAAACAAATGCTTATACACCGGAACAAAATGGCCTGTGTGAACGAGCGAACAGAACGGTGATTGAGAAAGGTAAATGTTTATTGTATGATGCAAAGCTGGAAAAGAAATTTTGGGCCGAAGCAGCAAATACTGCTGTTTACCTTAAAAACAGATCCATTGCATCGGGATTAGATAAAACGCCTTATGAAATGTGGTTTGGAAATAAACCAGATCTTAGTCACATACGTTTGTTCGGGAGTAAAGTAATGGTTCATGTCCCCAAGGAGAAACGCTTAAAATGGGACAAGAAGGCAAAACAGCATATACTAGTGGGATACGCAGAGAATGTCAAGGGCTATAGAATTTATGATCCGAGCAAAAATACGATTTCTACTAGCAGAGATGTAGTCGTGATGGAAGGTGAAACTGACATGAATGATACAATTGATGATGTAGCAATTTGGGTCCCAAGTGAAGATGTACCAGAGAGTAAGAAGAGTTGTGATTCAGTGGGGGAGTGTTCACAGAATGTTTCAGAATCACAAGACACTTTTGATTACTTGTCAGACTCATCAGTTTATGCAGATGGTAATGAAACGTTAACCGCACTAGAAAGTCCATCAAACGAAGTTCCAGAACAAGAAACAGATGTCCCAAATCTAGGAGTTACAGAACGAAGCAAGCGTGAGAGGAAACCACCACAGCGCTACGGCTTCAGTAACATGTGCCTATCCAGTACTGTTCCAGCTGCAGATGAGATTGTGTTTGCAGAGGCCATTGAAGGGCCAGAGAGAGAACAGTGGAAGCGAGCAATGGAAGAGGAACTGCGATCATTTGAGGAGAATGATGCATGGGAGCTTGTGGAAAATCCAGGTGATGTTTCGATAGTGAAGTGCCGGTGGGTGTTGAATAAAAAGTATGATCTTGACAATAATGTGCGTTATCGTGCTAGACTTGTGGCGAAAGGCTTTAGTCAGAAGCCTGGTATTGACTATACTGACACCTTTTCTCCAGTTGTTAGGCATTCTACCTTAAGGTTGTTATTTGCTCTAAGTGTTAAAATAGGTATGAGTATCACTCATTTAGATGTGACAACCGCGTTTTTAAATGGTCATTTAAAAGAAAACATTTACATGTCTGTACCTGAAGGTTTTGTAAACAAATGTCATGGTAAGATTTTAAAATTAAAAAGGGCTATTTACGGACTGAAACAATCTTCTCTAGTCTGGTATGAAAGAGTTAAAGACTGTTTATGTAAGTTAGGTTTTAAAAATAGTGCCTATGAACCATGTTTATTTACAAAAATGTATGATAATGTAAAAATCATTGTTGGTCTATATGTCGATGATTTTTTGATTTTTTCAAATAATGATTTAGAGACACAGAAATTGAAGCATGTGTTAGGTACTGAATTTAAATTAAAAGATTTAGGTCCTGTAAGACAGTACTTGGGTATGAGAATAAATATTGACAGGAAAAATTGTGTTATAACTGTTGATCAACAACAATATATTGAACAACTTTTGTCTAAATTCCAGATGTCTGATTGTAAATCTATTGACACACCCATAGAGTCTAAACTTAATCTTGAAAAATGTGATACATGTGTACCTAACATTCCTTATCAGAAACTAATTGGTAGTTTAATGTACTTAGCTGTACTGACAAGGCCTGACATTGCATATGCAGTGAGCTATCTCAGTCAATTCAACAGCAGTCATAACGAAGTGCATTGGAACTATGCTAAAAGAGTACTAAGATACCTACAAAGAACTAAAAGTTATTGTTTAAAATATACCAATAATAGTTCAGATTTGGAAGGTTTTGTTGATGCCGATTGGGCAAGTGATACTATAGATAGGAAGTCCTATACTGGCTTTTGTTTTATTATGTCAGGATCAGCCATTTCTTGGCAAAGTAGAAAGCAAAAAACTGTATCACTGTCCAGTACTGAGGCAGAATACACTGCCCTCTCAGAATCATCGAGAGAAGCTGTGTACCTTAGAAAGTTAATGCATGAACTTACTGGTAATCATTATGTAATCCCTTTACATTGTGATAACCAAAGTGCATTGAAATTGGCAGCAAGTCACCAGTGTCATAATAGATCTAAACACATAGATGTACGTTTTCATTTTATTCGAGATGTTGTTAAAAATAAAATTGTTAAAATTAAATATGTTCCTACTGAGGAAATGCCTGCTGATTTGCTGACAAAAGGTTTATGTTCATTGAAACATTATAAATTTATGAACAAAATAGGTGTTGTACCTATGTTATCTAAATAAGTTGTTTATTTTGATAAGTGGGGATCTTAATATGTCGATATCAAAATAATTTAAGACCACTAGCGACATCTATGGCGGTATTTGGTAAAACTGTTTATTATAAATAAATGTCAGTCAGTTGCGAATACTCAACGTCTTTGTATTAAAAACGAATGCCGCGCAACCCTAGCGTGTCGCCGGGAGTAGCGGGGGGAAGGCGGGCGCGGGCGGCGCGTTCCTTTTGACTCGCGCTGCCTGGCGCATGGTGTATGAAGTAATACGAACTTTTTGAGCGTGTGAATAAAGTTGGAATTTGCTTAATCGCGGTCGTAAAAGAGAAGTTTCTGTACGTTGTTTATTCTGTGACTATGCTATACTATTTCTATGGAACGGGTAAATGTTTCAGACCTCTTTTTGTTATCTATGAATATTTTAACCTTTTTACGTTTTCTTAAATCATAATATCGCAAAATGTGAACGTTAATTTTGAATTGACAATTCCCTGTCAAACCCAAACAAAAGTGAAAGATACAAAAAAATCGATGGCCGTGCTTCAAAAAATGTGTCGTTATTAATAAAATAAATGTAAAAAAAAAACGAAAACAAAACCAAGATAACACTTCAGTAAGTACCTAATGAATACTAGCAACCTGTCTTAAGAAAGATATTCTATGAAATACAAACTCAATTTTTATAATCTTTTTGGAATTTGGAATGGCTCCTAAGATCTTCAATAAATTACCGGCAGCAATTTTAAGGTTGGAAAACATAAATGAATTTAAAAATGTATTGTATAGGTTTTTAGCATCTAAGGCTTATTATTCAATCCATAAGAATACATGCATGATACGCTTTAATCTTATTAATATTTGTATTTCTTTATGACAAAATGATGATTATGGACTGACGATTAGACATATTAATAAAGCGGATCACTCACGTATTTGACATTAAAAATAATGAAGCAAACGAGGGTAGTTGTTCGCCGCCGCCCGAAACGCCTGTGCCGAGTAGCCGAGCTGTCAGGGCTTCGGTACGCAGTCGTCGTCGCGCCACCGCCGCGGGGGCTCATGATTAAGGACCACGGACTGGTCCGAAACATGTCGGGCATTTCCCGACGCATAAATACGTGAGTGATCCGCTTTATTAATATGTCTGAGTCTCACGGTAGTTTCATGTTAAAAAGACTGACGATTAGAGAATGTAATTCGTAGGTAATATTAATATTGACATCTAATTTATTTTTATTGTAATTTTCTTATCAGTGACATTATATTATTGGACCTAATTAGCATGCTGCATGCCATACTCCACCCTATTTGTATGTTACTAGGCAAAACATAGTGAAACTTTTACTTTTGAATTTGAATTTGAATTTAGCCAATCAAAAAACTCTTTCTGTCTACGCGATAAGAGCAAAGTAGATGTCAATCTGCTCGGCCGTCGTCGTCGCGCGTCGGCCATTTAAAAACCAAAACATACAAACCTACAGAAGTATATATGTAAGACCCATCATTTGACACATGACAACACCCATATAACGTAAATGTGCGTTATCCATTGAAATTATAAATAAAATATTCAACAACTTTTGAGCTTCACAGATACCTAAAAGCTATGTATATGCTCTTTTGAGGTGCAACTAAGTGGTTATTACATTTATTTCTATCGTAATAATAAACTATTTCATACTAACAACTCAACATGTAAACAGTTACATATTAAGTCTTTTTTTTCTTAAACTTAGTGTAGTGACCAAGTTCTTCGTTTCGATTCAGATAACATTTTCGTAAATTTGTTGAAATCGATTAATTTATTACAAAATCAATAAGATATCAAAACATTAAGTCAAACATTAAAATGAACCAAAAAAATCCCCATGACTAAGAACGCGCCCTTTTTAACCGACTTCAAAAAAAGGAGGAGTATGTTCCGGGATTACTCGAAGACGGCTGGACCGATTTGAAAAATTCTCGTTTTGTTGGAAAGGGTATACTTTCAAGTTAGTTCCATTGTCATCAGGTCACCATCTGATGGTGGGATCCTGGAGAAATCGAGGGAAATCTTAAAAAAATATATGCACACCTGTAGCGATTTGGATATTTTTTATAGTAACTTGTACTTTTGCTATCGGAAAACTGGAACTGATGGTGAATACAGACATCCTCCGGAACCACTCAATAATAAGTATTTCACGGGTGGCGATACGCGCGGTTATTTTAATATACCTAGTTGCTAAGGCAATTTATGCTCATTGCAATGCATTTGGTTAAATGAGGCTGATGGTGAAGAGGTGCAATTTTTGAATCTTACCAGGTGACTAAAGCTCACAAAAATGACCGAATCTCTATGAAAAACGGCCAGTTTGGTGAGCTTTAGTCACCCGGTGAGATTCAAAAATCGCACTCCAGGAGAACTCCTCAAGAATTAACGTCCCTTGGGAAAAGCAATATTTTGTTAAGGGTTGTGAGCAATTGACATTAGGCGTGTAACTTAGATAAACAACCAGACTCACTAAAAAGCGAAATTTGAATTTTCAAAGCATAGATTTCTGACTGAAACAATATCAGATTATGGTACCAATCCGGGCGGAACCTGCACGAGGTTCATCGTCGTAACTCAGATAAAAATATTTTTAAAAATCGTTACTAAAATCGATTGCAATAACCTGCCACCCTTAGTCGATAATCGGTAGATACGTAAATCAACACGCCTTAACCTCGTCACTACAAACGTCAATAGACAAGTGGCAAATATCGTTTGTACCATCTCAGCAATAATAGTTCTAAGGCATAATGACAACATACCAAAAAATCATTGCCATAGGTTAAGGTTTAGAGGGTGGAAAACGTTATCGCCGTTTGTATTGGGAGCGCTTTATGGGGCTGGGCTCACACTCCTCTTAAGAACTTGTCGCAGTGGCGTTTGAAATGAGATGTGATTGAATTTGTCACATTACTGTCTGCGACAAGTTACTAAAATGTTCAGCTACTTCTGAACGTGCAAAGGCGAATTTAAACCCTTTGGAGTTTTTAGACTTAGTTACCCAGGGTTTTGGAAAAGTATGTCCAGGACCCAATTTCGTAAATGCGACAGGCGACAGGTGACAGTGACAATTCGGTATACATTGCTTGCCCACTATGATGTTAAGTCTGTTAGTCTGTAGCGTTATTTGTCGCCGCAGTAATATACGTACAGCGAATTGTCACTGTCACCTATCGCCTGTCGCATTTATGAAATTAGGCCCTGTAAGTACCCTACATATCTTTAATGGTTCTTTTTCTAATCTACCAAAGAAAGAACCAGAATTAATGCCGCAAACGAAATAAATGCTATAGAAGAGAAACGTTGGTTCAGTTTTCGAAGACAGAAATGGCTGACAAGAAGAAGTGAGTTATTTTTCTACTAAACCATCTCATAACCTACATTAACCTTTTTAACGCCAATACCCGATATATCCGCATTGAGTTAACGCCAAAGACCGATTTAACCGCATTGAGTTCAACGCCAAACCCCGATATATCCGTACAATGAGTTCAACGCCCAAACCGTCCGCAAATATGTCCGCACTGATTTAAACGCCAATGAAGGATAGACGCGTGCAATGTAACAGTGAACCTACATACATTTGCATAAGGTTCAACTTCCTTGCAAAGAATCTTGGCGTCTGAATTTGACGTGGCGTTAGAAAGGTTAAATTATTCACGATTGGCGTTATTTTGTATTCATGGTAAGAGCCTCGGTCACCTACTGGTTAAAGAGGTTCGCACTTGTGACGTACTTACCGAGTTCGATACCCAGTTGTCGCCACGTATCAATATTCTTTTCTAACCTGCGGAGCAATTCTCGCGTCAGTAGAGATAAAACCATACTCGAGATAAGCCAAAAAAGCTGTCAGATCCCTACAAAATCTGTCATTTTTGACACATCTCGAATGTGAGATGAATCTCGATGAGTGCCAGAATTGGGGCTCTGTACATTAATCTAATTACTGTAGTATCCAAGGCCCTTACTAAGGGAAAACAGGTCGAGGAAACCTGCACATTCATGTGAATGAAGTGTAACTATGGTCCTATCGGTCTGGTTTTTTTTATAGGAACTAAATAAACGTACAGACAAAGTGAGTTATTTTAAGCGTGACGATGTCCAAGTTTCCGAGCGGGTACGCGGGAGAACACTACCCCAAGGACAAGGTTTTCCAAAAACGGGACGCGGCCGAGAAGCGAGACGACAAGTCAGTGCTAACTCAACCATTTCGACGACAAAGGCAGATATATCTGTCACTATAGGATTTACGCCAGTGGCCCTAACATGACAGGCTAAGTTTAGTTTATCTCTATCTGCGTCCATTTCTTATGACACTGGTTAGACAGAGACACAGGGAGGGGTTAAACTAAACCTAGGCTGTCATGTTAGGGCAGCAGAGACAGATATACCTCTCACTATAGGTGTGTAACGCCAAAGATGGATATATCTGTCACTGAAGGTTGAACGCCAAAGACGGATATGTGTATATTTCACTATAGGTTTAACACAAAAGGATATATCTGTCAACATAGGTTTAACGCCAAAGAAGAATATCATCATCATCATTATCATCTCAGCCACAAGAAGTCCACTGTTGAAAATAGGCCTCCTCCATGAATTTCCAAAGTGACCGGTTGGAAGCAGCATGCAACCAGCGCCTTCCTGCCACCTGTATGAGGTCATCGGACCATCTTGTGGCTGGTCGTCCTACGCTGCGCTTGCCAATACGCGGCCGCCATTCGAGAACTTTCCGACCCCATCGGCCATCAGTTCTCCGTGCTATGTGCCCTGCCCACTGCCACTTCAACTTGCTAATCCGCTGGGCTATGTCTAAGAAGAATATATCTGTCACTAAAAATATAACGACAATGACGACTATATCCGTCATTACGGCAATGTCGTATACATTGTATCTGTCACGTCACTATAGGTCATCGAGCATACACTTGTTTAGAGGAAGCATGTCACTTATTATCACTTATTCTAAATATATCACTGCGGCGATCGCTGCACTCTGATTGGACGACTTATGTCAGTCACACATAGGCCCCTCTCCATTTGGCAATCTGTGCATGTGCGATCCATCCCCCCCCTAATTCCTGCCAGGGGCGCAAATTTTTGAATCTCACCGGGTGACTAGAGCTCACCAAAATGGCTGAATCTCTATGAAAAATGACAATTTGGTGAGCTTTAGTTACCCGGTGAGATTCAAATGCAATTTTTTAATCTCACCAGGTGACTAAAGCTCACCAAAATGGCCGCATTTCTATGAAAAACGGCCATCTTGGCGAGCTTTAGTCACCCGGTGAGATTCAAAAATCGCACTCCAGGTCCTTTACCTACTCCTATGCGGTAATGAAGATGAACCTTTTGCAAAAGCACGTAGGTCCTTTTTATATTGAACGCGTTGACGTATCAGTCGTACTTATCAGTCATTGGCGTTGAACTCAAAGTACGAATATAGCGCAACGTGCGCAAAGCTCCCTGCGCGTCCAATACCACTACGCCTTCAGGGTGCTGCTAAGACTGCCACGGTTTTGTAGTGCATCCGCCATGTTTGCCGAAGTGCGAGTGGACAGCTTTACTGCTGTACTGCGGAAAAAGATGGCATCTCTTTTGACCAGAATACGTGGCAGCACTAACAGCCTCCTGATGACGATTGAGGCCAGGCATGAGTACTCGATAATGCAACACTTAATTAAGAATACCCTGTCACTTGTAAAATATGAATACTAAGATATAACTAACATAGACATAAGTAATTTACTAACAAATTGTTGATCTAGTTGTCTGAATAAATAAATACTCAAAGTACGAATATATCGGTCTTTGGCGTTGAACTCAAAGTACGAACATATCAGTCGTTGGCGTTGAACTCAAAGTACGAATGTATAGGTCTTTGGCGTTGAACTCAAAGTACGAATGTATCGGTTTTTGGCGTTGAACTCAAAGTACGAATATATCAGTCATTCGCGTTGAACTCAAAGTACGAATGTATCGGTTTTTGGCGTTGAACTCACACTGCGGATAAATCCGTCTTTGGCTTTGGAAAGAAGGTTAAACTAGACACTTGAAATGCCTGACGTGAATCGATTATGGATTTTTTAGGGATTGACATTAAAAGTTTAATATTCTAGAACGGCAGTTCCGTCCGGCGACGCTGGTCCTGACGATAAAAAGAAGAAAGATGCCGGAGCAGGAAAAGAGAAAGAAAAGGAAAAAGAGATGGACCCCAAGGCCAAGAAATCCAAGGCAGAAGACGCTGCGGAGGACGAACTGCCGAAGACGGAGTCCCAAATACTAGCAGAGTTAGTTTTATGCATGCACATAAAGCTGCGTTTCTTAACCTTTCTTGTCCACGGACCCCTTAGGAAATTAAGAATAATCTTATGGACCCCTTAATAAAAAAAACAGCAATAAAATTCGGTCAATTTATTTAAATAGGTACTACAAATTACAAAAAATATGCGTGCGATTACAAGACTTTTGATGGCATTTAGTTATGATTGTTAATTGGTCCATAGATAAGACTGTGGACCCCCAAAACATATACCCCTGGGGGTCCGCGGACCACGGGTTAAGAAACACTAAAATAAAGCATAATAATCCTTCATAGAGCGATGGCTGGCAGCAAAAACTTCACGTTATTTTCTTACGATTTAAATTACTCTAGTCGTGTTCTGGCGGGTTTCTGGACTACCATTGTGGCAGTCTGGCTGCTGGGCGCCATTGCGTTTGGGAGGGTGGTGGTTGAAAACTCGTAAAAAAATCATCAAAATTACGTGATTTTCTAAAGGTTGATTTATTGATTTTCTATTAGTTAGTAACGTGAACAATCCCAAATCAGTGTTGCCAGATTATATACTGGTTGCCAAGTCAGTGCCAAGCTGGTTTAAAGTGGCCTGAAAATGACATGAAATTTACGTCATTTTCTAAGTCATGAATTTTTGTGATCAGTAATTGTTAGCGATTAGGTTTGGGGACGAGGATTAAATTGAGCCACGCTAAAGCACACTAACCCACGCTGGGGCACATTAAACCAGGCAGGGGCAGACTGGACCACGCTGGGGCATACTGGACCACGCTGGGGCACACTGAACCATGCTGGGGCAGACCGGATACGCTGGGGCACACTGGTCCACGCTGGGGCACACTAGACCACTCTGTGTGGCTGGGATCGTAATCTCTTAAAAACTTAATTCCTTAGAGAGGCCGAATACCGCGCTATGCTGCGCCGCACGCGCTTCAAGCGCCGCTGGCCGGAGGTCACCAAAGTGACGATACACACGCGCCCCTGGGCCCCGCCTCCCCCTCCGCGGCGGATACCTCCTCCCGTAAGGAAATAAATAAATATCTTGGGACATTTAACACCAATTGACTTTGTCCCACAGCATGACAATAAGCTAGTAAACTACTTATCGGTCCCTTTCGGCATTAATAGAATAGAATAGAATAGAATAGAATTATTTATTTCGACCATCTATGGGTCATAAAATTCTGTTAGTAGTAGTTTACATTCAAAACTTAATCTAATGTTTGTATATTTTGTATTGATATTGTTTTATTACTTTTTATAGAAATATTGTAAAAACTTAACCTAAGATTTTAAATAAATATACATAAATATAAATTTAATTCAAGAAATACACACAGAAATAGAATTTAGAATTTTAACATTTTAACATTTTTTTTTCCCCTTATTATTATTATTTATGTATATTTATTTACAATCTTAGGTTAAGTTTTTACAATATTTCTATAAAAAGTAATAAAACAATATCAGTACAAAATATACAAACATTATAAAAACCTAACCTAGAGTGCCGCCGGCAGCGGGGCAGGGCTCAAGCTACCGGTTATTATTATTTTAATAATGTAGTTTTGTGACTTATTTTCTTTCTTAAATATATAGATAAATGTATGCTTAAATATATATAACATCCACGTCTCGAGTACAAACATTCGTATTCACCATACAAACATTTGCCCCTCCCGGGAATCGAACCCGGAGCCTCATGCTTGGTAGTCAGTGCCACTAACCGCTAGGCTATCCGGTCGTCAGCTAAGTACACCGAATAATGGTTAATCAGAAAGCGCTGTCAAAGTCAAGTGCGAGTAGACCGTCGCGCTGCTATGCCTGCATTAGCGAACCCAGCGAACATACGCGGGTGGTAGGACCTTGTGCAAGGTCCGTCCGGATCGCTACCACCATCTTGCTCGCTAATCCTGCCGCTAAGCAGCAGTGCTTGCACTGTTGTGTTCCGTCGTGGAGAGCAAAAAAGCCGGTGTAATTACTGGCACAAGAGGTATTCCATCTTAGCCCTCTGGGTTGGCAACGCATCTGCACTCTCTTTGTTGTTACAGGTATCTATAGGCGGTGGTGATCACTTTTACCATGAGCTGACCCACTGCTTGTTTGCCTTCCTATGTTGTATAAAAAAAAACCCAAATCACAGGGCCGACATATCCTCTCCTTGCCGACAGTACTTTATTATATTAGCGACCCAGCCCTGCCTCGCTCGGGCGCATTTTGAATGTAATTTATATAACATCACTTCTTTAAATCGTTAAATGACAGTTAAATCTGTGTGGAAATTTGTTGCGCGGTTTAGAAGGAATAAGCAACTGAATATATGAGGACAGAGCTGGAGAGACTTTGTTAAGAAAATGTCTAAAGAAGAAGAGTTATATAGATTTAAAAAAGAGCCCCTTAAAGTTCAGACCGACAGACATGTAGTAAACTTGGTAATAGCGTCACCATCTCCAACCGTTTGTGCATGGTAACCTTAGCTCAAAGCAATGTGTCGCCAGATGGTGGAGCTGCCGGACCTGAAGACGCGGCGCTGGGTGCCGCCGTACCGGCGCCGGCGCCGCCCGCGCCCGCGCCTGCAGCGCGTGCCGCCAGAGGAGATCACCAAGGAGATGTACGAGTGCGCCCGCTTGAAGAAGGTATGCTATCTTATACCTATACGAACTAGATCCGTGCTAGCTATTTGAACACCCGTGTGCAATACCGACTATGCCGCCCCTGTTTCTCTACGACTACCCAAGCTGTGTCAGAAAGGCTGTTTATTGTTGTCTCATAAGAGCGGTTTCGCACTAGGGGCCGTTCAAGTATTACGTAAGCAGATTTACTACAATTATTTACCCCCCCTTCCCCCTTGTCAGCAAAAGTAATCAAAGCTCTTACCCCCCCCCCCCATGCTTACGTAAACATTGGTATATGCATTTTTCTTTTATTAAAAAGTGCTCCTTAATGTTGTATGTCTGCTCACTTTTATCCGATTTTGGAATGCCTACGTCGTTCTCATCTCATCGAACCATTCAACATCTTGGTGCTCTAAATTTTGAATAATGCACATCAGTTCCATATGTGTAAAAAAGTAAATGACTACTGCTGACGTAATCACCATCTACACCCCCCCACCCCCAGTGTCATCAAAAATAAGCACAGCAAACACCCCCCCGCCCCCCTATACTGCTTACGTAATACTTGAACGGCCCCCTACGTCCGGTTCGGATCCGTGAAAATATGGTCCGTAGTAGCCGTAGAACTATTTCTATGGTAGTTTACGCACTAGATCCGATCTCCGTTATCCGATTTCTTTCCGTCATTCTAGAATCTCCATTCTGGAAAAGATTTTTGACGGACCGAAGTAGCTATATAGTATTACTTGTATGAACGCTCGAGCACTGCGCCCGAGTTGAAGCAGAGCTGCGTAACACGAGCAGAGGCAGCGGGGCGGGCGGGGTATGTGACTGGGTGACGTGAAGCGGCAGGCATTCAGTGTATTAGTTCAGTGTTGCAGCGAGCGCATGCGCACATTGTTAGTAGCCTTATATTTCTCTACGATGTTTTTGCTTTAATTGAAAATAACCCATATTTTCACGGTTTCGGATCGAACTAGTGCGTAAGCAATATCCGAATTCGGTCCGAGTTTTCTAGACCCATGTTTTCACGGGTTCGGATCGGATTCGGACCGGACGTAGTGCGGAACCGCTCTTAGGGTGAGGTAAAAGAAAACAATTGCCGCCCCTATGAACGTGCCGCCCGCATGAGGTGCACGCCTTGTTCGCCCGCTTGCGGCGGGCCTGCTTATAAAAGAGCTGGTTGACATACCTTGTAATCATTTTTGATCTAAAATGCTATATAATGAATGACAACACAAAGAAAAATTAGGGTAATGGCAGGATTCGAACCTGCAACAACAGCATTCCGCAAAAAGAAAAATCGAAAAAAATTTAAAAATAAATAATTTCGATTACAATAATTTATGATCTATCAACATTCAAACGTGTCTTGCTCAGATCTGGCACAACTTCGCGCAAGTGGACAAGAACAAGATGATGCTCCAGGGCACCATCGCTTGCAACTCGAAGAGGTACTCCTCAACGCATTGTGGTGAGTGCACTGCTTTTTCAAACAAGATGGCTACCTAATAAATAGATTCAGGCGTTACTTTGCGGAGGTCCATATCAACAAACTGGAACAAATTACCTTGCTACTCCGCGAAACCAGTGCCGGGCTCGTGCAAAATAGCTGCGTCTATAATAGTGGAGGCGGCGGAGCGTTTCAGTGACTCTGTCGGCTTCCTCTTGTGTTCGTGCCTGTCCCTGACGTCGAAAGGCTTCAATGGTCCCCCGTGTACCCACAGGGTCCCAGACCGGCTGCATAGCGGTGGCGTGCCGGGTGCTGCTGCAGGAGAAGGCGACCGCCGAGCTGGTGCGGCGCGATGTGGACGAGCTGATCAACGCTGGGGACCGGTACTACCACCAGTGCATGCTCGCGCTGAAGTGCTATAAAGGTGCGTAGTAGGCTGTAGTGGCACAGAATAAATAATAGTACTGTCAGCCTCAGAAGTCGCTGAACACCTAAGGACCGTGTCGTAGTAACATAGAAATGAGAGTGGCTCGAATTTGTCACAATACCGTGACGACAAGGTACTAAAATGTTCAGCTACTTCTGAGGCTGAACGTACTGACGTACAGAAACTTCTCTTTTTCGACCACCATTAAACGAATTCCAACTTTATGATCAGGCACAAAAAGTTCGTATTACTTTATTAACATTCGCCAGGCGGCATGCGTCAAAAGGAAGGCGCCGCCCGCGCCCGACTTCCACCCGCAATGCCCTGGCGCACCGCTAGGGTTGGGCTGCTTACTGTAATACTATCACAACGCGCGACACAGTGAGCGGGCGCGCGCGCGGCAAGCCGGCAACCTACTGCGATTAACCTATGCCATAGGTAATGCGGCGAGCGCACCTGCAGTGCGGAGTGGAACCCCCCTGGTGGTGGCTCAAAGTGAGCCATGCTGGGACGCACTGGACAACGCTGGGGCAAATTGAACCACATTGCACATTGGGGTCTCGCTGGGCCACACTGAACCACATTGGGCACGAGGGCCACACATATTTTTAACATCTTCACTGGTCCGATGTTCGTAATCGAAACGAACATCGGCACCAGTGCCGGGTTGAGTTGAGCCCCTTTTACAATTAAAATTATTGCATATCACGTTTGCGGGTGGTACGATCTCGTGCAAGGTCAGCCCGGATCGCTACCACCGTCTTGCTCGCTAATCTAGCCGCTAAGCGCCAGTGCTTGCACTGTAGTGTTCCGGCATGAAGAGCAAGACGGCCGGTGCAATCACTGGCACAAGAGGTATTCCATCTTAGCCCTCTGGGTTAGCAACTCATCTGCAATGTGCTTGGTGTAGCAGGTGTGTAAGTAGTGGTGATCACTTACCATCAGTTGGCTCACTTGCTCGTTTCGTGTGTTGTTAAAAAAAACGTAAGTCTCTAGTTCTAAACAATGACCAAGTGTTTTTGTGACAGGTAAACCCCAGCTCGAACTGAAGCAGCTGTTGACATCTCTGTTCTTCCACGAAGCGAAGTATACCATCAAGATGGTGGAGACAGACAAGGGCTTGCTGGCAAAGCATCCGGACAACATCCAGGCCGGGCCGGACCTCATGGCGTGAGTTTAATTTCGATCCCTAGATTCTAGCTAATTCCAGACACACGGCATTGTTTGGAAACAATTATGAATTATGTAATATGTATTATTAATTTAAAATTAAGAATTCGAATTGTGAACTGCTAGTTATGAATTATGAAATATGAACTTGTTACTGTGAACTACTAGTTTTAAACTATTAATTATGAATTATAGAATAGAACCATTTATTTCAGGCTGCATAGGCTCATAGAAAAAATACCTTAAAGACTAACAAAACGAACTAACAAATTATGAAATATGAACTACTAATTATAGACTACTAAGTATGAATTATGAAATATGAATTATAAACTACTAGTTATTAATTACTAATTATGAATTATGAAATATGAACTTCTAGTTGTGAACCACTAATTAAGATTTCGAATTATAAATTATGAAATATGAACTACTAATTATAGATTATGAATTATGAATTGACTTGTCTTTCCTTCCTGGCAGGTTGATGGAGAAGCGCGTGGGCTCCACGTACATGATGATACTCTCGGTGGGCACGCGGCACTTCCTGGTGTGGGGCCACCCCCCGCCCCCCGAGGCCGGCAGCCAGTGCCGCACGGTGTGCTACATATTTGACCCACACATGCTGGACGAACGTGGGTCACCCCATAAGCTGTGAGTCACTTAATAGTACATTGTGTGTCAAGGGCGGTAAATGAGGAATTACACAGAGTGTACTTGAGCGCGAACCGGAGCTTGAGGGTTCATCATCATCATCATCATCTCAGCCACAAGAAGTCCACTGTTGAACATAGGCCTCCTCCATGGATTTCCAAAGTGGCCGGTTGGAAGCGGCATGCAACCAGCGCCTTCCTGCCACCTGTATGAGGTCATCGGACCATCTTGTGGCTGCTTGAGGGTTACTTGAATTGAATGATATTGATCTTTATCTTTACATCTTTTTTTTGCATAGTATCTTCGGCCGCCTCCTTCTAAACCACGCAACGGATTGTGATACGGGTGTCACTGTCATTTAGAGATTTTTTTACAGAAGGTTTTTAAGTAGATTACATCCATCGATATAAGAAGACAATAGATCTGCCTACTTGTTCGGATTGTTACAAGCCTAGCGTCACCACTTTGCGACGGGGTGAAGCGGGTGAAGAGGGGCTTTCAATATTTAGCCATCGGTTCAACTTTGAATCTTGTCGTAAGTGAATAAAGCGCTTCTAAGTTTTCTAACTAGCAGCGACACGGGCGTCGGATAGCAGAGCTAAAAATAAGACGCCAATTTAAAACGTACAAAACGCAGAGCTGTTTACTTGACAATTGGCACAGACAGTTTTATTCAGGCTATCCAACATAGTCTACCAAATAGACTATGGTCGGTGACTCTGCCACTGCGTTGTACACAGTTCTATCGTTTTCTCATTTCGATGATTTACATCCTTATTGTATTCGTACAAAGCCAGAGCAGATCGCTAGTCTAATCTAATAAACATTAATGCTGTATGTGTAATTTTATAGAGAAATAAAATAAATTGAAATTGAATTGAATTGAAATTCGTCAGGTACGGCGCGGGCGCGTTCCTGCGCTACGCGGGAGTGACGTCATTCGTGCTGGACTTCCTCGCCAACTATGGCGACCTGGACTCTGCCAAGAAAGGCTGCCCCAAGCCGCCCATCGCCCTCACTGACATTGAGGTACCGGCCTGGCACCCATTGCCCCTGTGCTCCTTTTTAATTGATAGAATGCGTGTGACCCACATGTGGTGCACAGCGAGCCTAGTTGATTGAATGCGTGTGGCCCACGGGTAGTGCACAGCGAGCCTAGTTGATTGAATGCTTGTGGCCCACGGGTGGTGCAGCGCGAGCCTCCGCTTTAGTTGATTGAATGAATGTGACCCACATGTGGTGCACAGCGAGCCTATTTGATCGAAGGCGTGTGACCCACATGTGGTTCACCGCGAGCCTGTTTTAGTTGATTGAATGCACGTGACCCACATGTGGTGCACAGCGAGCCTAGTTTATTGAAGGCGTGTGACCCACATGTGGGTCACCGCGGGCCTGTTTTAGTTGAATGAACGTGTGTGACCCACAGGTGGTTCACCGTGAGTCTGCTATAATTGAATGCGTGTGCCCCACAGGTGGTGCAGCGCGAGCCTCTGCTCCGCGAGCCGCGCTACGAGCTCGACCTGAAGGCGCTCAAGATCCACTGCAAGTCCGAGTGGGAGAGCATCCACGTCAACTCGCTCATCGACAAGAAGAGGAAACAGGTACAGTTCCCGGCAAACAACTTAAGCGCTGACCTTGACTGCGCAGTAGCCGTTTCTAGTACAGTCAGCGTCAAATATACCAGAGCGGGCACGGTGTCAAAAATATCTGAACTCTACTCTATTGTCAAATACGCTCGGGCGTGTTCAGATATTTTTGACCACCTTGCCCGCTCTGGTATATTTGACGCTGACTGTACCTACAAATGTGCATGCGCAATAAAATAATAACAAAAATATATTTGAGATCCCCATAACGAGCCCTTTCATTTCATATATTATTACGACACAGGAAGGTTTGCAAACCTTTTTTTTTAAATTTCCTAAATTGTCCCAAGAAAATGATCCTAATTTAAAAAAAAAATACTTTGCACGTCTGTGTTTGGGTCATAGGATTACACCATCCTACCAAATTTCACCTGATTTGGTTCAGTAGATTCGGAGCAAATTGGCTTTGACAGACGGACGGACGAGTGATCCTATAAAGATTCCGTTTTTTTTGTACGGAACCCTAAGAAATCTCTAAATAGCAGTGAAAACTGTATTAAAATCCGTTGCGTGTTTTTTGTTGTTGTTGTTGTAAAGTAGAATTTTACGCGCGCTAAACTCTTGCGCTTTTATTGTTCTATCGATTTCGGAGCAAGCGGGACAAAGCTAAGAATGCATAGCAAGCGATACTCTGCCAGTTGCGCTTGCAAATAAAGTACAATATGGATTATTCACACGTTCGGCTACTGTCGGAAACCGGTCTGCGCTTCTCTGCGCAAACGAATACTGCCGATATGCTCAATACATTTTTGGTAAAACTGTAACGGATGACTTCTTGTGCGCCGAGTATCACATAGTATCCGTCTGGCCACCAGGGCGAGTACCCCCTGGGTTCGCTGAGCGCCGTGTCCCTGGCCACCTCCAGGGCCACTCCTCGCAGGAAGGTCCGCGACTTCTACCAGAAGACGCCGAAAGAGGTAACGTTTGACACGACACCATAATTTTTTGGCATTAAATGTGTTTTTATCTACACACACATATCATAAGTGCTTAATAACGCGTTCAAAAACCGTTGGAAATGACCAGCATTATTACAACCAATTTTATTATGAGAAATTTCTTGTCTGTGGTAGTAGGCAAATCGGTACTGTAATGGTCATTACAGTACGGATTTCTGTAGTGTAATGGTCATTGCAGTACTGTAATGGCCTGAATGTACTGTAATGGTCATTACAGTACCGACTTCCGTACCTTTAGGAGTTTAAATTTGGAACAGCTGTTAAAATTCAAGTGTGTCACTATTCTAGTATCCATAGATATTAAAACAGTTATCGATACGAAACGACAATTCAGTATGTTTTTTTTTAAAAAACAAGCACGACATTTGTACTCGAGTGACATGAGGAGAGGGACATCATGCGTTTGTCTATGATTAAAAAAAAAACGTTCGGCTTGACGGATGGATCGAATTGCCGCCATTACTGTTGTCATTCGTTTGTTGGTTTTTTGCTGTTACGGTTTTTTGCAGTTATCATATGTGTGTAGATAAAGTAATGTATGCAACTGTACATAATTAGGTCTTCAAACACTTGTGTGATCCTATTATAAAACTCGCTGGCGCTCGTTTCATAAAACCACATTCGTGTTTAAGACTCCTCATTATGCAACAGTTGCATAATAGTATTTTATGCAACTGTTGCATAATCAGCGAGTTTTATAATAGGATCACATGAGTGTTTTAAGACCTAATTATGCACAGTTGCATACATTATTTTATCAACACGCATATCATAAGTACTCTATGATATATTATGTACTTTGTGATGATGGGTTCAGAAGCCATAGGGCAATGACCTGAATTGCTACTAGCTACTAGTGCTAGGTACCTATTAAATATCTATAGACTGTACACATTAAAATAATGTAATAAAAGATGAATTTGAACAAATATAGAAGCAAATTAGAAAAATTCCCATAATAATATTGGTTGTTATAATGCTGGTCGTTGCCTACGGTTTCTGAACGCATTATAGAGCATTTATGATATATGTGTAGATAAAATACTATTATTCAACACAACGCTCGTAACGTCGATATTACTACATCGCTTTTGGGTACATTTGTCGAAATGTAAACCTTCGGTCAGCTTTGGTGTAATTTGTATGGCGCGTCTTTTTGTTAGGGGCTAGGAGTCATCCATAAATTACGTCACGCTTATGCATTCTATTTAAACGTGACAGACAGCCCGTTTTAAAGAGATAGGAAAAAGTGTGACGAAGGGGGGGGGGGTTGAAATATTAAAATGGTGTGACGTAGTTTATGGACGACCCCCTTACTAAATGTGTGTTCTTTAAGCTTGTACAGTCAGCGTCAAATATACCAGACCGGGCAAGGTGATCAAAAATATCTGAACACGCCCGAGCGTATTTGACAATAGAGTCGAGTTCAGATATTTTTGACACGCCCGCTCTTCTATATTCGACGCTGACTGTACCGGTCGGTGCATTCTTAAATTATCACCGTTTCCATATTTGTTTACCAAAATAATGCCATACAGATCACATCAAAGGTCTGTCATTCGAAAATTTCCTTTTTTTATACAACATATTAACGTAGGAAAGCAATTAGCAAGTGGGTCACCTGATGGTAAGTGATCACCACCGCTCATAGACACCCGCAACACCTGAGGGATTGCAGATGCGTTGCCAACCCAGAGGGCTAAGATGGAATACCTCTTGTGCCAGTAATTGCACCGGCTGTCTTGCTCTCCACTCTGGAAAGTAACGTGCAAGCACTGCCGCTTAGCGGTAGGATTAGCGAGATGGTGGTAGCGATCCGGACGCACCTTGCACTAGGTCCTACCACCAGCGTAGTGTTATACTCTCCCCCCCCCTCCACAGCCAATGCCCGCGCTGCCGATGGCTCCGGAGCGTGGCCCCGCCGGCCCCACTACTGACCAGCTCATGTCTTTCCGGGGGGAAGACTTCTTCCTCTACTGCCCGAAGACAGACGGACATACATTCGGAAGGTACAAACAACAAACTTAGCCGACCATTAAAGAGGGGACTGAGAGAAATTGTCTATGCTCCAAACGGATAGATACATCACATCAACTTCACAGTGCATACTTAGACAATTTAGCCACTGGACCTCGCAAGGCACGCATTCCCCTCTGCCAATGCATATGACCTAAAACCGTGAGTTAAATCATAACGGTTTATAAAAACCAGTTCGCCGCGATATCTTGTGTCATTTTGCCACACGATATTTGCATTTTTTTGTGTGTCCGTATCGCGAAAACGATCTCTGCAAAAATGGTTAATCGTGCTGTATTTACCTTCAAACGGCTATCAAAAAGTTCAAATTTCACTAAAGACGGATTTTTTTATCACACGTAAATAATTTTCTTCACAATTAATTTATTATTTACAACACCAAAAACATTTTAAATGAATAAGCTTTTTGACAGACAACGTAAACATTTCAAAATTTGACATCATGGCATTCGTGGCAGTGTTGCCGACAGCATGTTGTGATTTTATTCGGATATCTCATCTGGAGACTTCCGATACTGTTTACAGTTTTCGGATTTTTCCTTTTGAGGTAAGGAACTCTGAAAATATAGTAACACTCGAAGTCCGGGACTATAAAGTGTAATTCCTGGGCACGGGACAAGACACGTAATTCCAGGACAATCCCGAATTTCCCAGCCATCTGGCAACACTAGACCCGTCTCCCCCCGCTAAAATTGGCAGAAAAAATTGTTATAATACGGCTTGGCATCTCAATGTTAAATAATCAAAGAATGCATAATACTATTTGCCTTCCTTTCGAAGAATGACACTTTCTCGCAGATCTCGCATTTCCTTCTTTAATGGTGGCTTATATGTGTCTTGATTGTACATGTGTGTTATTAAAGGAAACACTACTGGAAAATAATAATAATTATTAGTATTATAAGCCTACGCCTGTTCCCTTTGGGGTAGGCAGAGACCACAGATCGCCATTTGCCCCGGTCCTGGCATACTTCCCTCGATTCCTCGACACACATTCCTCGCTCCATACATGCTCAGCGGTTCCGGGTATGTCTGATTTGACTTACTTTCCGGTTATCAATATAATACATGTAATGTAATGCACCGCCCTCGCTTTAAATCTATAACTTTGCGCCCTAGTGACACAATCTCCTATAGTAACCCTCATGCCTCGTCACCAGGGACGACCTGACGGGAATCCCGCACCCTAAGTCGGAGACCATCCTGCACAGCCCGGTGGACGTGGCCACCAAGAACTTCCACTCGCAGTTCCAACAGCTGGATGCGCGGCGCTGGATCCTGCGCGGCACGCGGCACATGGCCAGCTACAGGTCAGCAAGCTGTGTGGTTACCGTCATCATTGTTATGAGCTTTGTTACTATCATCATCAACGTCATCGTTATTGTCACCATCATCAGCATCATTTAGGACACAATCGTGGTTGTCATCGTTTTTATCATAAGCTCAATTATCATCATTATTAACTGTATCATCATTAGACACACCATCATTGGTGACGTCATCATTGTCATGAGCTCTGTTACCATCATCATCATCAACGTCATCATTATTATCTCCGTGACCATTAGAGACATCGCCATGGTTGCCATTATCACTGTCATGGGCTTTGTTATCACCACCACATCCTGCATAGCCCGGTGGACGTGGCCACCAAGAACTTCCACTCGCAGTTCCAACAGCTGGACGCGCGGCGCTGGATCCTGCGCGGCACGCGGCACATGGCCAGCTACAGGTCCGCAAGCAGTGTGGTTACCGTCATCATTGTTATGAGCTTTGATACCATCATCATCAACGTCATCGTTATTGTCATCATCATTTAAGACACCATCATGTTTGTCGTCATCTTTCTCATGAGCTCTGTTATCATCATCATTAGACACACCATCATTGGCGACATCATTATTATTATGAACTCTGGTACCGTCATCATCATCAACGTTATCATTATTCTCTCCATCATCGTTCATTCTGCCGTCATCGTTGTCACGGGCTTTGTTATCATCATCGCATCCTGCGCAGCCTGATAGACATGGCAACCAAGAACAATTTCAGCTGCTAGATACGCGGCGCATGGCCAGCTACAGTGGCGCCATCTTCATTAGCACTACAGTCATACGTGGGTATTCATTATCATTATCACCGCCATCATTATCATTAGCGACACCATCACGGTTGGCGTCATCATTGTCGTCAGCTATGTTATCATCATCATCATCCACGACATCGTTATCACCAACACCATCATCATTATTGGGGACACAATCACGATTGTCATCACAATTTTCATGGGCCTTGTTGTAATCATTATTGTTATGATTGTGTATATTGCTCTGTAATCTTGTTTTCAAAAGAGAAGAAAAAAAAAGATAAACTGCTGAGTTTCTTGCGGCGTTTCTTCTCAGCAGATTCTTCCATTTTCCGAAGCGCTAGTAGATTCAGACATGTAAAAGAGCCTATATGGCCTACTTGCAAAATAAATTTTTCATTTTCATTTTCATTTTCATTTTCATCACCATCAACGTTATCATCATCACCATCATCATATGTTTTAAACATTTTCCACGCCATATCTATATGTTATAGTATACGTTTCTTCTTATGACGGTATTACTGACACTTTTAACACCCAAGTGGTTTAATACATGCATATTTGGCCAAAGTGTTCAATTTGAGTTGATTCCATGTGGTTCGCTTAACGCTTAACCAGGTCCAGTCAAACTAGAAGTTTCGCCAAAGAACCAAATACAGATCGGACACAAGTTTGTTAAGTACTATTTGGACAACATTTTAGATGATAGTTGTTTTTCATTTTAGCATCAGGGGTGCAATTTCACCAAGTGACTAAAGCTCACCAAAATGGCCGTTTTTCATTGAGATTCGGCCATTTTGGTGAGCTTTAGTTACCCGGTGAGATTCTCCAGAATATGTAGTTGTTAAAGTTGCATTTTGAATACATGTGTGTATGTGGGAGACAATTCCCTTAGCCTGGTGAAGGGTTGAGCAGTTCGCGCCTGGCCCCTCAGATACCAGACGTTCAAGAGCTACACCGCGATCCCGTGCTGCGTGTCGGCGCTGGCGATGCTGCGCCGGCTGCGCGCGCGCGCCTGGAACGAGGACACGCTAGACGAGACGCTCGACCTGGGCTACAACCTGTACCGGGTGAGCGCCGGGGAATGGCTGCCGTCACAGTCAAAGTTTAAGACAAAGTTAAAGTAGAAGTTGATGTCAAAGTGAAAGTCAGGGTTAAAGTTAAAGTCAAAGCTGAAATCAAAATCAGAATTGAAGTACGAGTCAAAATTAAGCTCAAAGCCAAAGTTGATATAAAAGTCATAGTTGAAGACAAAAGTAAAGTCAAAGTTAAGCTCAAAGCCAAAGTTGATATCAAAGTCATAGTTGAAGACAAAGTTAATTTCAGGGTTTAAGTTAAAGTCAAAGTTAAGTTCAAAGTAAAAGTTCCTAAGCCTGATTAAGGGTTAAGAACTGTTTGGTTTTATCACAATCTGCCTATTCTTTTAGGAGTCTCTGTTAGAGCGCGGAGGTCCGATCCGCCGACTGGTGCTGGGCGAGCTGAAAGACAACTTCAGGATTCGGGATACCGAGTACTACCATAAGGTATTTGATAAGCTTTTTAAATTGTTAAATAGGAAGGGGTAAACGAGCTAGTGGGTTACCTGATGGTAAAAAGTTGGTGTTGGCCAACCTGGTATTTTGAAAATCTGGCATTTTACAAACGAACACATTTGTCTTGATCACGTATGTACTTACATGCAACATACAGTGACGCCTGTTTCCCAGTGGGGTAGGCAGAGACCACGGATTTCCATTTGCTGCGATCCTTACATGTAACCTTTGCTTCACTTGCTCTCATATCATTCTTCCTTAGACAATTTAGCCACTGGACGTCGCAAGGCACGCATTCCCCTCTGCCAATGCATATGGCCTAAAACCGTGATTTAAATCATAACGGTTTATAAAAACCAGTTCGCCGCGATATCGTGTGTCATTTTGCTTTAGTCCGTATCGCGAAAGCGATCTCTGCAAAAATGGTTAATCGTGCTGTATTTACCTTCAAACGGCTATCAAAAACTTCAAAATTCACTAAAGACGGATTTTTCTATCACACGTAAATAATTTTCTTCACAATTAATTTATTATTTACAACACCAAAAACATTTTAAATGAATAAGCTTTTTGACAGACATAACGTAAACATTTCAAAATTTGACATCATGGCATTCGTGGCAGTGTTGCCGACAGCATGTTGTGATTTTATTCGGATATCTCATCTGGAGACTTCCGATACTGTTTACAGTTTTCGGATTTTTCCTTTTGAGGTAAGGAACTCTGAAAATATAGTAACACTCGAAGTCCGGGACTATAAAGTGTAATTCCTGGGCACGGGACAAGACACGTAATTCCAGGACAATCCCGAATTTCCCAGCCATCGGGCAACATCTAGACCCGTCTCCCCCGCTAAAATTGGCAGAAAAAATTGTTAGGTGATAATACGGCTTGGCATCTCAATGTTAAATACTCAAAGCATTCTTCATGCATGCTCGTCGGTTCAGGGTATTTCCCTTCCCATTTTTCCATCCACTCTCCCTTCATACACCCTTTTTATGGTTCCGTACCTCAAAAGGAAAAACGGAACCCTTACAGGATGACTTCGTTGTCTGTCTGTCTATCTGTCAAGACCATTTTTCTCAAGAACGCGTGGCGGTATTAAGTTGAAATTAATATCAAATAGTCAAGTCTGCAGTCCCTTAGAGCCGTGAAAAAATCAAACTTCTAAGTCAACGCAATCAAAAGATACGGTCGTTTATGCCGCATGTTTCATACATTCGCAAGGCACTCAAAAACTTATGAGGTACTTCCCGTTGACCTAGAACTATGAAATTTGGCAAAAAGCAAGGTCTCACAGCACAAATAAATCAAATAAATCCGAAAACCGTAAATTTGTAGTTAATAAACACAAAAAAAAAATGTTTGGTCTTATAAAGTAAAAATGCGATACTAGATGTTGTTGATAATGGAACCCTCGGTGTGCGAGTCCAACTCGCACTTGGCCGGGTTTTTTGTATGTGCAATGTGTTTTTAATTTGCAGGAGAAAGGCATAGCCGTCTGGGGAAAGCTGATCTCCAACAATCCCAAAGTCTTCGACCTCTGCAGAGGGATTGAGAGGTTTTTCAAGGATTCAGACGCTGGCCTGCTGCAAGTAAGTCATTCCCTAATGCTAATCCTTGGTTGATGGTTTTTGTTGCTGCTTCCCATAGTCCACCTTAATGAGGTGACAAAAGTGAAAGAAAGTTCATGATTAAAATACTTTTTGGTAAGAGATCGTTTTTAGGGTTCCGTACCAAAAGAGAGCAAGATGGTAATTAATAGATTCAGGCGTTACTTTGCGGAGGTCCATATCAACAAACTGGAACAAATTACCTTGCTACTCCGCGAAACCAGTGCCGGGCTCGTGCAAAATAGCTGCGTCTGTGCGACACATATATGTTCATGCAAAAATCCACCCTCCTCCGCTTCCACACGAAACAACATATATCACACAGACTCAACTACACACCACCACCACTAAACACTAAAACTACACGATCGACGCGCGTTTCGCCTCTATACGAGGCATCATCAAGATCAAAGTAACAGTACGACCATTCGCTACTTGAACGAATGGCGTACTGACAAACTAAAACAATTTTCTTTAATCCCGCCTACCGCCAACATTTTTGCACAACTACCTACCCTTATTATTTTTCTCAAAGCCAAAAAAAAAAGTCAAAATTTAAAAATAAAACAAAAGTACCCCCGTCTATTATCACAAACTACCCACATAATTTATCTCAATCTCAGCTACCCCCATTGTTAAAGACAGAATTTAAGCATACCCGCAATAAAGGAGAAGAAGGAAAATTAACCTGTTCATTGACAATGGATCCCGCGTTGTTGTACCTAACCATTTCCAAATGCTTCAAAACATTCAGACGAAATCCCTTTTTGCAAAAGTGTAATATTTCATAAGAATGAGCATCTGATAATGTATGATCTGTGTCTATCAAATGTTTTGCAAAATTGGACTTCTCTGCGTGCTTATGCCTATAAGACGAAACATGCTCCTTATATCTAGTATTAAAACTACGACCGGTTTGTCCTATATAAACGCTACTACAATCGTCACAAGTGAGCTTATATACTCCTGATCTACTACCTCTTTCTACGGCACTGGTTTCGCGGAGTAGCAAGGTAATTTGTTCCAGTTTGTTGAGCAAGATGGTGGTAGCGATCCGGAGGGACCTTACACAAGGTCCTACCACCAGCGTCCCTCGTTTGTTTCCAGATCCCCGGGGAGTACGAGACGGCGATATGGAACGAGGGAGAGATGTACTACCTATACCACCCCTGGCCCGCCGACCGAGGCGGCATCAGGGTCTGTAACCATTTTATTATAAGCTCACGCCTGTTTCCCTTCGGGGTAGGCAGAGACCACAACGCCATTAGCTCCGGTCCTGGCATACTTCCCTCGCTTCCTCCACACGATTCAGACGTTACTTGCCAAGATGTATACTAACAACCTACAACTTTTTACATAAAACTACCGTGAGACTCGGACATATTAATAAAACGGATCACTCACGTATTTTTAAGTCGAGAAAAGTCGAGTTAAGTCGTGAATTTTAATCGTGATAGTGGATGGTCGGTGCCACCCAGCTGGAAAACGGTGTGGAGTACTACGTCGGGGACAGGTGTGTCCGAGCCTTTAGAGAGTGATGTGGTTGGTGTAGTGTGCAATCCTATATTTGACATTAAAAATAATGAAGCAAACGAGGGTTGTTCGCCGCCTGCACCGAGCAGCCGAGCTGTCAGGGCTTCGGTACGCAGTCTTCGCGCCACCGCCGCGGGGGCACACGATTACGGACCACGGACTGGTCCGAAACAGGTCGGGCATTTCTCGACTTAAAAATACGTGAGTGATCCGTTTTATTAATATAACCTAGATACTTACCATTCCGCAAAAGCAAGTTTTTTTAACAAAAATGTAATTCTCCCCCCAGGTGGGTCTCCGCGAGGGCGGCAAGGCGTGCCTGCTGTGCTTCTCGAGCGTGGGGCGCATGTGCGAGCACTTCCTGGACAGCGCGGGCGAGCTGCGTCGCAAGCCGTTCAGCATCAGCGACGTCAACGTCACGCAGCGCGCCGAGCTGCCGGAGCCCGAGAACGCGCTCAAGCGTGAGAGCGGTTTCGCACTGCGTCCGATCCGAACCCGTGAAAACATGGGCCTAGAAAACTCGGACCGAATACGGATATCGCTTACGCGCTAGTCCGATCCGAATTCGTAAAAATATGGGTTATTTTCAACATTTTCAATTAACATCGTCATTTTTAATTACTCGTGACCATTGAAACATGGCTGAAACGTCGAGGTAAATCAACAATATATTTTTATCGCGCTAAAGTCCCGATAATGTTATAAATATGTGTGAAAGTCGCGAAAGTTTAAAACAATTTATTATCAGTTAAAGTAAAAACATCGTAGGGAAACAACGCAAATAATAACGAGCGCATGCGCTCGCTGCCACACTGAACTAATACATTGAATGCCTGCCGCTTCATGTCACCCAGCCGCATGCCCCGCCCGCCCCGCTGCCTTTCTGCTCGTACGCAGCTCGGCTTTAACTCGGACGCAGTGCGCGAGCGTTCACACAAATAATTCTATGACTGCTTTGGTCCGTCAAAAATCTTCTCCGGAATGGAGATTTTAGAATGACGGAAAGAAATCGGATGGCGGAGATCGGATTTAGTGCGTAAATTACCATAGAAATAGTTCTACGGCTACAACGGACCATATTTTCACGGGTTCAGATCGGGCGTTGTGCGAAACCGCTCTAAGTCACCCGCTGCTGCCCTAACAGGCGCTGAGGGAATCAATGTTTGTCCTAACTGACGGATCCTGGGGCTGGGGTCATTACTCTCCCTGGAGTGCGATTTTTGAAACTCACCAGGTGACTAAAGTTCACCAAAATGGCTATATGAAAAACGGCCATTTTGGTGAGCTTTAGTGACATCGTGAGATTCAAAAATCGCACTCTAGGTGACTAAAGTTCACCAAAATGGCCGAATCTATATGAAAAACGGCCATTTTGGTGAGCTTTAATCATAAAGCGCACCGAAATGAACCTTTCAGAGCCCTCTATCAATTTACGTCATGGCTATTTTAAATCTTGTTTAAGTACTTAGTTCAGTTTTTAATTAGTCAATTGAAATGTCTGCAAAATAATGCTAAACGTATGTCGCAGCGGTGGCCCCGGGGCGCTGGGTGGTCCGCGGGGGCTTCCACGAGGCCGACGCGCGCTTCCCGGAGGAGCACCGCGGCAAGCAGGCCACGCCCGCCTCCATCGCGGCCATCGCTATGGCGCACGTCGTGCCGGCCGCCGCCTGGACCAAGCAGGAGGTGGACGAGGTGGGAGCCCGCTTGTGTAGCTCTTAAAGGGTGTAATGTCCCCCATGGGGGCCATCGATGACCTGCCATTCCAGCCTGAGCGTGGCTCGATCAGGCGGTCGATGAGTTGAGAGCCCGCAGGCGTAGTTTTTAGCCTTATAGAATAGAATAATAGTATTTTATCTACACACATATCATAAAGGCTAAATAACGCGTTCAAAAACCCTAGGAAATGACCAGCATTATTACAACCAATGTTATTATAAGAATTTTCTTGTCTGTGGTAGTAGGTAAATCTGTTCTTTATTGGTCATCACATTACCGATATCTCGTGACTGCTCGTGACGTTATGAATTTAAATTTGGAACAGCTGTCAAAATTCAAGTTGGTCTCTATTCTAGTATCCACAGATATTAAAACAGTTATCGATACGAAACGTCAACTCAGTATGTTTTTTTAATTTAAACGCACGACATTTGATCTCGAGTGATATGACAATAGGGACTTTATTCGTTCGTCTATGGTTTTAAAAAAACGTTCGTCTTGACGGATAGATCGAACCACAGAGTACCTTTTTAATATACATGGCGGCCATTAGTTGTCATTCGTTTTTGGTTTTTTGCTGTTACGGTTTTTTGCAGTTATGATATGTGTGTAGATAAAGTAATGTATGCAACTGTATATAATTAGGCCTTAAAACACTCGTGTGATCCTATTATGAAACTCGCTGACGCTCGTTTCATAAAACCACACTCGTGTTTTAAGGCCTCTCATTATATAGCAGTTGCATAAAATACTATTATGCTACTGTTGCATAATGAGGGGTCTTAAAACAAGAGTGTGGTTTCATAATAGGATCACACGAGTGTTTTAAGACCTAATTATGTACAGTTGCATACATTACTTTATCTACACACATATCATAAGTACTCTATGATGGGTTCAGAAGCCATAGGGCAATGACCTGCATTGCTACTAGCTACTAGTGCTAGGTACCTATTAAATATCTATAGACTGTACACATTAAAATCTATCTATATAAATAAAAATGAATTGTTGTTCGTTAGTCTGATTAAAACTCGAGAACGGCTGGGCCGATTGAGCTGATTTTGGTTTTAAAATGTTTGTCGTAGTCCAGGGTAGGTCTAAACGGTGAGCAAATATGCCTCCAATAATTAGGCGGTACGAAGTTCGCCGGGTCAGCTAGTGTGTAGATAAAATAAGTTTATTTCAGGCTGCATAGGCCCATAGATAAATACCTTGAAGACTAACATACGTAAATATTTAATATCCATAACCATCTGAGTGAACTCGGTCTTCATTTGCACATATTCCATATATCGCATAGACTCAACCACACACCACTACTATTAAACACTGAACAGCACTATCGCCGCGCGTTTCTCTATTGATTATTGAAGTCCAGTCGTTTTTCCCAGTCCGTGGTCCGAGGCGACATCCTCTACCAGAACACGATCGAGCACCTGGAGCGCATGGGCATCAGCCTGGACGCGCCGCGGGCTGAGGAGGAGGGCGGGGAGGAGGAGGAGGAGCGGCCCTCCGGCACGCTGGCGGCCGCCGACGTGCTCACGCGCTTCAAGGTTTCGGAGTACGACTGTATCGAGACGGAAGTGCTGGACAGCGCCTACAGCGGTGAGTCAGGCGCTGCTGTTGATGGTATCCTTGTTTTTAGCAGACTACCGCCAGAAGAACCATGGGCGTACCCGGCTTCTGGCACAGAATAGATAATAGTACTAACGTACAGAAACTTCTCTTTTTCGACCACCATTAAACGAATTCCAACTTTATGATCAGTCGAAAGGGTCAGTGACCTCAATAACGTTTTCTTTTCAGGGTCTCTCAGCCCGGAGCCGTCGGAGGGCGTGATGTCCCTCAAGCAGTCCCTGAAGCAGCTGTTCAAAGAACACAAGCACGCCGTGGTGACGGCGCGCGGCGGCTCCACGGCCGTGTGGCGCGACGAGAACTTCCTCTACTTCTTCGACCCCCACGGCTGCGACGAGAACGGTCAGTTTGTTTCATAAAACTTTGGAAATATTAGACGTAATGAGCGTGCAAGTACTCTACCAAAATTCACACACACACACACACACCCAAAGGCACTCTTGCTTGACAGAATTGAAGTTATAAATGTTTTGCCCTCCTTAAAATTAAATCAATTAGAATCCACAAGTAACTCTGTTTTACTCTTTGGGCTACAAATAGCATGGTTTTGTAGCACTCTAGCGCCATCTAATGTTGAATACATGAAACCAACTGACATGCGCTACATCACGCTAACGAAATTTCGTAAAACAGACGCATATATACAACTTGCCACTTTCATCCTTCGGACTTCGGTCCCCAGGCGTAACACCCGCCTGGAGAGAGATCTCTCTATTGTGGCCTACTTCCACAGTTCTAATATACATAACCGAGTTCAAAAACAGCAACGTCCCCAGGTTATCCGTCGACGGAGCCCCGCGCCGCGGCCTGTCTAGTACGTGTCAAGGGCGGCACGGACGCTTTAGCGGCCGTCATCGAGAGCAACCTGTCACCTGGACCTGATGACAGCTTCAACATATCTCCTGTGCTTGTCACGGCGACCAAGCTCAACGCTGAGATCGGCGCTCCCGAGACCAATCTCGAGGTGAGTTAGCCTGCATGTCTCTCTAGCCATAGAGCAATTTGCCTCTCAGACCTGATGACAGCTTCAACATATCTCCTGTGCTTGTCACGGCGACCAAGCTCAACGCTGAGATCGGCGCTCCCGAGACCAATCTCGAGGTAAGTTGACCTGCATGTCTCTCTAGCGATAGAGCAATTTGCCTCTCAGACCTGATCAGCTTCAACATACCTCCGGTGCTTGTCACGGCGACCAAGCTCAACGCTGAGATCGGCGCTCCCGAGACCAATCTCGAGGTGAGTTAGCCTGCATGTCTCTCTAGCGATAGAGCAATTTGCCTCTCAGACCTGATCAGCTTCAACATACCTCCGGTGCTTGTCACGGCGACCAAGCTCAACGCTGAGATCGGCGCTCCCGAGACCAATCTCGAGGTGAGTTAGCCTGCATGTCTCTCTAGCGATAGAGCAATTTGCCTCTCAGACCTGATCAGCTTCAACATACCTCCGGTGCTTGTCACGGCGACCAAGCTCAACGCTGAGATCGGCGCTCCCGAGACCAATCTCGAGGTGAGTTAGCCTGCATGTCTCTCTAGCGATAGAGCAATTTGCCTCTCAGACCTGATCAGCTTCAACATACCTCCGGTGCTTGTCACGGCGACCAAGCTCAACGCTGAGATCGGCGCTCCCGAGACCAATCTCGAGGTGAGTTAGCCTGCATGTCTCTCTAGCGATAGAGCAATTTGCCTCTCAGACCTGATCAGCTTCAACATACCTCCGGTGCTTGTCACGGCGACCAAGCTCAACGCTGAGATCGGCGCTCCCGAGACCAATCTCGAGGTGAGTTAGCCTGCATGTCTCTCTAGCGATAGAGCAATTTGCCTCTCAGACCTGATCAGCTTCAACATACCTCCGGTGCTTGTCACGGCGACCAAGCTCAACGCTGAGATCGGCGCTCCCGAGACCAATCTCGAGGTGAGTTAGCCTGCATGTCTCTCTAGCCATAGAGCAATTTGCCTCTCAGACCTGATGACAGCTTCAACATATCTCCGGTGCTGTCACGGCGACCAAGCTCAACGCTGAGATCGGCGCTCCCGAGACCAATCTCGAGGTGAGTTAGCCTGCATGTCTCTCTAGCCATAGAGCAATTTGCCTCTCAGACCTGATGACAGCTTCAACATATCGCCGGTGCTGTCACGGCGACCAAGCTCAATGCTGAGATCATCGGCGCTCTCGAGACCAATCTCGAGCTGAGTTGGCCTGCATGTCTCTCTAGCTGTAGAGAGCAATACGAATGTCAAATGAAAACTAGCAAATATCCATTATGCTGTCATTATTTTCACTGATTGTTCTTAATTTTGTGGTGCAAAATCGGCACGGGTCGCTAGCTTTTTGCGGGTGGTAGGACCTTGTGCAAGGTCCGTCCGGATCGCTATCACCATCTTGCTTGCTAATTCAGCTGCCAATTAGGAGTGCGATTTGTGAATCTCACCGGGTGACTAAATCTCGCCAAAATGGCCATTTCGGTGAGCTTTAGTCACCTGGTGAGATTCCAAAATTGCACCCCAGCAGTGCTTGCACTGGCAAAAGAGGTATACCATCTTAGCCCTCTGGGTTGGCGACGCGTGTCGCAAGTGTCTATAGACGGTGGTGATCACTTACAATCAGGTGACCCGCTTGCTTGTATGCCTTCCTATTTTATACAGCTCCTAATATTGTACCGTTGATTTCTTTGGTTCCAGAGCAATGACTTCGCGTGGATACGAAAAGGCACAGCGGCCATCATGATGGGGCCCCGCGGTGAGAACAGCGCCATCGGCAAAGCGGCCGAGAAAGCTGGCATTGGGGTAACACCGTGCCATTATCATCATCATCATCATCATCATCATCATCATCATCGTCATCAATTATTATCAATAGGAAAATAGCAACTGTTAGATTTTGTAACCGAAATTTCTTTCGATTTTTATTTTAAATGTTTTTAACATTCAAATTATTAAATTAAAATTGAAATGACAACACAAAGAAAAATTAGGGCAATGGCAGGACTTGAACCTGCAACATCAGCATTCCGTGCCTTGCGTTTTCCAGTTTCGCCACACTGCCGCTGCCCTACCCTGCGAATTTTTCAATGTGCTTCGTCTTACGGTCATTACATTATTGATTCTAAGGGTACAACTACCCTCGGTGTCATCTATATGAAACTTTTTTAACAAGTTATCATATTCAACTGGGTACCTTTACAGCTACCGTCAGCTGACGAGAGATGGCGCCGTTTTTGTTATTAAATTTTGTAACCGAAATTTCTTTCGATTTTTATTTAAATTCGCAGGGTAGGGCAGCGGCAGTGTGGCGAAACTGGAAAACGCAAGGCACGGAATGCTGATGTTGCGGGTTCAAGTCCTGCCATTGCCCTTATTTTTCTTTGTGTTGTCATTACAATTTTAACTGTTAGATGGCCTCTCCTGAAGATCATCACAACGAACGGCGCTTCCTAAATAACACATTATAACACATTAAGGTGGAAAGTTTGAATGCCACATGGATGGAAACTACCTTAAACACTGGAAACAGCACACTCTGTGTAAAGGACACTTTATTTTTAAAAACAACATTGCATTCACGGATTTATGAAAAATCGCTTGTCTTAGTCGCGACTCGAACCGGTCAAATGCGACAAAAAATAACATGCCGTATTTTATGTTGAAAATGAAAATGAAAATGAAAAATTGAAAATGAAAATGAAAAATTTATTTTGCAAGTAGGCCACACAGGCTCTTTTACATGTCTGAATCTACTAGCGCTTCGGAAAATGGAAGAATCTGCTGAGAAGAAACGCCGCAAGAAACTCAGCAGTTTATCTTTTTTTTCTTCTCTTTTCAAAACAAGATTACAGAGCAATATACACAATCATAACAATAGTTCACATAAAGTGTGAAAAAAAAAAAAGATAATAAATAGCACAGCAAGCTTTAAGCATATTGAACGAACTGGCACTAGTACAGATTGACCAAGAGATGTATAGGGTCCCCAGGTCAAAGAAATTAGAATCGGGATGTATGTGGTCCCTGATCAAATACTTAGTCTAAATAACTTAGAGATGTATAGTCTCTAAGGGTCAAAACAAATTAATTACCTTAATCTATGCTTAGCAGAGGTGTAAAACGCCTCCACGGTCAAATTGTACAATATTACTTGGAGATGTATAGTCTCCGAATGTCAAAAGAATATAAGAATAAAAATATTCATGTCAAAAAAAAAATTGGTGAAAATCCAACAAAATCAGTAATATAACAATAACAACTCAATACATGTCTATATTTAGTTATATATATAAATATAAATAAATAGACAACACGATGAAGTCTCCCACATTAAACCGCATTTAAGTACCTACATTTTAGGCTTTTTGAGAATTACATTAGTCTTTGCAGCATGAATAGTCGTTGCAAATCGAAAGGGTTACTGATAAGGTTCATTTTTCTCTAAATAACCAACGCAATCAAAATAACGGAAGGCCATGAAAACTAACAATTACTTTTAATTTTGTTTTCACCCGTCACGTGAGTCATCGCAAGTTTTTATGGAAAGAAGTTATAAGATTGTTCTAGAATCATGAAACTCAGAATTCATACTTGAGGTTAACTTTGTTCGTTTGTCTGCAGGGGGTAATCACTGGAGCTACTGAACTGATTTCAAAAATTCTATTTCACAGATAGAAAGCTACACTATTCCTGACGGACGTAGGCTACTTATTTCACGCGAACGAAGTCACGGGCGTCCGCTAGCATGCAAAAAATTTCATTTCATTGCTGCTTGAAAGCCCTAGGGTGCAATTTTTGAATCTCACCAGGTGACTATGATTAAAGCTCACCAAAATGGCCGAATCTCTATGAAAAACGGCTATTTTGATGAGCTTTAGTTACCCGGTGAGATTCAAATGCAGTTTTTGAATCTCACCAGGTGACTAGAGCTCACCAAAATGGCCGAATCTTTATGAAAAACGGCTATTTTGGTGAGCTATAGTTACCCGGTGAGATTCAAATGCAATTTTTGAATCTCACCAGGTGACTAAAGCTCACCAAAATGGCCGCATCTCTAAGAAAAACGGCCATTTTGGCGAGCTTTAGTTACCCGGTCAGATTCAAAAATTGCACTCGTGTTGTGTGGCAGGACGAGGATAAGGCCGGGCGCACGGTGGCGTTGCCGGCGGCCGCGGCCTTCTGCGCGGCGACCGACGCCGTGCCGCCGCCGCACATGCATCAGGACCACATGTTCAACTTCCTCGGTGAGTTGACTCTATGGCCGCTGTCAACGACAAATGCCAATACCGGTATTCAACAAACTGGAACAAATTACCTTGCTACTCCGCGAAACCAGTGCCGGGCTCGTGCCCGTGGCAGTTTGTTGATATGGACCTCCGCAAAGTAACGCCTGAATCTATTAATTACGGGTATTCAACTCAAAAATCTAATGGCATAAAAGTGCAAAATTGTTCTAGACGACCACTAGAAACATACTTATGTCCAAAGAAGTAGGTAAAAAAACCTAATATTTTAGAAGTTTTTATCAGAATTAAAAATTATATACATGTATCAAATGAAAACGAGGGAAATGTGTGAACTGAATTCCTAATGAAATAATACCACCTGTTTGTTAATGTATGGGAATGCCCTAAATTATCTGGTAGTGAATGGCTACCCTTCACATACTCTATAATATTGTCTATATTGTTACCATAGATTAATTTTATATAAAAAAAAAATTACTGCTTCCTTCTCTCTTGTGCACTGGATCAATACACACGTACGTATAACGCAATCTTGGATTTTATTTTCCACGCCACCACTTCGTTCCAAATAGCTCTGCCACTCCATCACTGTTGATGAATTTTAAGAATTTTTTAATGATTTTAACATAGAAAACCAAGGATCTGGTCAAGTGACAAGTTGACAATTTCAATCAAACGAAAACAATAAAATACATATTCAAAAGCGTAAAAAAGATGTTAATTTAAAAATAAGTTAGAAAGCTAAGGAGTCTGCAACATTAGTTTAGGGACCTTACCGCAAGGATCAGACCTGGGGGACCTCACCTAGCTTTAGTTTAAGTTTTATATATGTCCACTTTACATGTCGCACGTTTAGAATTAAAGCGACTCAATTCTGAATATGACATTTCCCAAAATTAAACCCTATGTCTTTTAATTAAGGTGATATTTTGGGACGTGTATAATTCAGAAATAGGTCGCTTTAATTCTAAGCGTGCGATGTGTTAATAGATATCTGAAATAACTGTCTATATATATATATATATATATATATATATTTTTTTTTTTTTTTTATAAAATTACTGATGTAATGAAAACTGGCCAAGTCAAATCTAACCTACTTAAAGATCTCGTATTTTTAAATAACAGCAATTTTTATAGGTATCCAATAAAGCAAGGAAATAGAGTTTAATACTTGTTCATAATGTGATTTTGTTCCTATAAATATATATTTGGATTTTGCATAGAACTTGGCACTCATTTACATCTCCATTCTTTTTGCGGCGAAGCCCACAGCCGAGCATAATTTTTGTATTGAACTTGGCTCTCCTTTTTTACATTTATGTTTTTGGTGGGATCTAACTTTACTGGGAGCAATTTATTCCTTTTATAGCTGAAAATCTGGCCTACCCCAAACGAACCAATTCATTCATACTGCAATCAGGAACTGTCTAAAATTTTGGATGTATCACTATAAAAAATACTTTCCAGACGCGGGCGCTGACTATTATCTGCAGCTGGTGAAGAAAACCGGAAACAAGGACGTCGTGCCGGAAGACCTGACGGAGAAGTTCGAGATGGGGGCCAACACGTTCTCCATCGAGCTGGAGGAGCCGACCCGGCTGCCGCTGCGGCTGCCGGACGCGCCCGCCGGGGTGCGCTCTTTTTTCTACATATTACTATTTAATGTCAAATTGCGGGTGTCAAATTGTGCCTGGTCCGTCCGGATCGTTACCACCGTCTTGCTCGCTAATCCTGCCGCTAAGCAGCAGCGCTTGCACTGTTGCGTTCCGGCGTGGAGAGCAGGACAGCCGGTGTAAATACTGGCACAAGAGGTATTCCATCTTAGCCCTCTGGGTTGGCAATGCATCTGCAGTCTCTTTGGTATTGCGGGTGTCTATAGGCGATGGTGATCACTTCCAATCCGGTGACTCACTTGCTTGTTTGCCTCACTATTTCATAAAAAAAATGTCCTTTCTAGACACCGGAATTTGTCGCTGTGACCTCACAATAGGGTAGTTTGGGGAGTAAATTGAACAGTGGAACAGAATGAAACATTACAATAGAACTTACTTGTCTGTGTGTACTGTATTGCTCTCAACGTCGAAATACAAAGCGCAAGCACTGCTGCTTAGCGGCAGAGTTAGCGAGCAAGACTGTGGTTGCGATCCGGACGGACTTTACACAAGGTCATAGAAAAGGGTAACGAGGACAGTATGAAATTCCAAACTAAAGGGGTGCAATTTTTAAATCTCACCAGGTGACTAGAGCTCACCAAAATGGCCGAATCTCGATGAAAAACTGCCATTTTGGCGAGCTTTAGTCTAGAGATGCCACGAATAGTGAATTGGCCGAATACCGAATACCGAATATTCGGCAACGCTGTCGGCGCGAAGTACATGCTTGGTGGAGGCGCGTTAGCTGGAATAAGACAAGTCACAACCTGTTTTTCTCGTTGCGTCGCGTCACGGAGCGTTACAAGTGGTGGTCAGCAAACGAAAAACAATACCCGAACCTTTCGAAATTTGCAAAAGTTTATCTTTCTTCGCCTGAAAGTAGCGTTTATAGTGAGAGGTTATTTTCTGAGGCTGATAACGTTTACGATGAAAAGCGCAATCGTTTGCTACCAAAAAATGCTGAAAAGCTCGTTTTTATCCATCACAACTTACCACTGATTAATTTTAACTACTAAAATGTTGTAATTTGGAAATAAATACATAATTTTGAGTAAAACAACATGTCTCTTTTTACATGATTTGCTACTCGGTATTCGGCCGAATAGTACGCACGATTCGGCCGAATACCGAATAGCAAAAAAAGTGGCCGAATAGGCCGAATACCGAATAGTTGCCGAATATTCGTGGCATCTCTACTTTAGTCACCCGTTGAGATTCAAAAATCGCTCTCCTGGTGTGTTTTTAGTGAATACAATGTTAGCATAGTGGATTAGGAACAGATGATGATGAGATATCGTTTCTTGTTCAGGAAGGTGAAGAGGGAGGTGCCGAGAAGGAGCTTCTGGGAGAAGGCGAGGAGGAGCCGGAGAAAATAAAAGGTCACAATAATACCAATAGTAAATTTTTTTCACTGAAATTCCTTTTGATTTTTATTTTTAAATGTTCAATATTCAAATTATTAAATTACTAGCGAACGCCCGCGATTTCGTTCGCGTAGAATTAGTAGCCTATGTCCGTGAGGGATAGTGTAGCTTTCTATCTGTAAAAGAATTTTCGAAATCGGTTCAGTAGTTCCAGAGATTACCCCCCTACATACAAACAAACAAAGTTTACCTCTTTATTATATTAGTGTAGAATTAAATTAAAACGACCGTAAAGACCTTAGAGAAGTAGCACATTGAAAGATTCGCAGGGTATGGTAGTGGTAATGTCGCGAAAGTGGCAAACGCAAGGCACGGAATGCTGATGTTGCAGGTTCGAGTCCTGCCATTACCCTAATTTTGCTTCGTGTTGTCATTACATAGAATTTTAATACTATCAGTTCACTCGCAACAGAAACTTTTGATAAAAAATACATTTGGCAAATTTCCTATTTCATAAAAAAAATCAAAAACGAATAAAAGAGTCTGTCTTTCTGTAATCGAGACGCCCTGTTCAATAGCCGGTCTCCAAATACCCGTTTGCGTACGCAGAGATGAAGGACCTGCTGTTCAAGATGTGGTACGACCAGACGAAGCCGACCAGCGTGTGCCTACTGGTCGGCGACTACCACCAGCTCGGCGTGTGGATGGCGGCCGGCGGCAAGGTCGTCGCCTTCGACCCCGCGCCCACCTTGACCCGTGGGCTGCTCACGTCGCAGCGGATACAGAAAGGTAAGAGCTCCTGATCATAGCTGCCAATATGTCTTTTGTTGAAAAAGGGCTCAATGCTGAGTTTTTTGCGGCGCATTCTTCTCAGCGGATGCCAGTTCCGAAGCTGGTAGAGTCTGTAGTCTTACTGCGTTAATTGGAACGATTTCATTTTTTTTTCAATTATTTTCAAGATTGGGTAGTTTGTATTCTAAGTTTTTTGTCAGTCTGTCCGTGAACATGAGACCCGTAAATTGCTCGAAAAGATAATGTCATAAGTGCTCTATAACGCGTTCAAAAACCGTAGGAAATGACCAGCATTATTATTACAACCAATTTTATTATGAGAACTTTCTTGTCTGTGGTAGTAGGTAAATTTGTACTTTAATGGTCATTACAGTACGATTTCTGTAACGTTATGCCGTTATTAACGTAATGAGTTTAAAATTGGATCAGCTGACAAAATTCGAGTGGGTCCCTATTCTAGTCAGGATAGATATTAAAACAGTTATCGATACGAAACGTTAATCCAGTATACCAGTCAACCTAAAAACAAACTGGAACAAATTACCTTGCTACTCCGCGAAACCAATGCCGGGCTCTTGCAAAATAGCTGCATCTGTGCGACATATATATGTTCATGCAAAAAACCACCCTTTTCCGCTTCCACACGAAACAACATATATCACACAGACTCAACTACACACCACCACCACTAAACACTAAAACTACACGATCGACGCGCGTTTCGCCTCTATACGAGGCATCATCAAGATCAAACAGTACGACCGTTCGCTACTTGAACGAGTGGCGTACTGACAAACTAAATCATTTTTCTTTAATCCCGTTTCTTACTGGTAGATGTGGCACTTCTTATCAATAATGAATACTGAAATCAATGATATTATAATGCATGGATGTACAGTTTCATACTAAATGACAGCAGAAAAACGGCACGACATAAGAATACAGGTTGACGCCAATATTACAAATGCAAATTATTAGTTTACCATTTATAGTCATTGGATTTACAACTTTACGTCTAACTGAATAAAATGATAATTTATTGAGTTTCGTTGCAATTAGGTTTTTTTACAAATAATAGTATTGACAGCAGCGCCGTCGGTCCGACAGACTGACAGCGCGAGCGATTATCGATTTAGTCCTCTTTTTAGCCTCCTTTGATACGCCATGTTTTAAACGCTGACTAGAAGTCCATATTATTTATAGGTCAGTGAATGAAATTTAATAATTTGCGTAATTCTTCGGTTGAGCTGAAAATATAATTAGCAAACTTTGTGTTCCGCATCCGGTTTCGATGGGTCCTTTTTAATTTAAACTTCATTCCTCGGTGTGATTGCAGGCGACGAACTCCGTCTCCAGCGGATCAAGGACGAGATGGCGGGCGAGGGCGGCGCGGGGCCGGGGGACGAGGAGGAGGAGGCCGGCGCCGGTGAGCGAACCCTCTGTGCCTATACCAGTGGCCCGTTTCACGAAGCTACAAGTTACAATTTTACAAGTCTAAACCGGCAACATTGGTCATTATGCCCATTGCCATTGGTCATTTGTAAATTGTAGCTTAGTGAAACGGGCCACAGGACTGCGATTTTTGAATCTCACCGGGTGACTAGAGCTCGCCGAAATGGTCGTTCTTCATAGAAATGCTGCCATTTTTGTGAGCTTTAATCGCCTGGTGAGATTCAAAAATTGCATTTGAATCTCACCGGGTAACTAGAGCTCACCAAAATAGCCGTCTTTCATCGAGATTCGGCCATTTTGGTGAGCTTTAGTCACCTGGTGAGATTCAAAAATTACATTTGAATCTCACCGGGTAACTAAAGCTCTCCAAAATAGCTTTAGTCACCTGGTGAGATTCAAAAATTGCACCCCAGGTCCATTGCACCCAACTGACATATGTCAAGTGACAGTTTGCTTTGCTATTGGTATAAAAAAAACTGTCGTTGTTATATGTCACCCGTCAGCTTGGGCATCAGTTTAAAGCTTAATATTTCTCAAAAGGATTCCCTTATCGAGAAATTGTTTTCGTGAACCCGCAATATTTTTGAAAGACCCATCCAACGATACCCCAGTAGACAAGAAGAAAACGTCCCCACTTTAAGTGAAGGAGAGATTTACTAAATATATTATGCAAGACAGCCGGTGCAATTACTGGCGCAAGAGGTAATCCATCTTAGCCCTCTGGGTTGGCAACGCATCTGCAATCTCTTTGGTTTTGCGGGTCTATAGGCGGTGGTGATCACTTACCATCAGATGACCCACTTGCTTGTTTGCCTTCCTGTTTCATAAAAAAAAATTGGAGATTTTATTCTACCATTTGGTCGGCGTGACTAATATGTATGTCCATGCTTAATTACAGGTTTCTAGTACTCTGACACAGAATAAATAATAGTACTAACGTACAGAAACTTCTCTTTTTCGACCACCATTAAACGAATTCCAACTTTATGATCAGGCACAAAAAGTTCGTATTACTTTATAAACATTCGCCAGACGGCATGCGTCAAAAGGAAGGCGCCGCCCGCGCCCGCCTTCCCCCCGCAATGCCCTGGCGCACCGCTAGGGTTGGGCTGCTTACTGTAATACTATCACAACGCGCGACACAGTGAGCGGGCGGGCGCGCGCGGCAAGCCGGCAACCTACTGCGACCTATGCCATAGGTGATGCGGCGAGCGCACCTACAGTGCGGAGTGGAATCCCCCTGTCTCTGAGCTAGGCTGCAGACAGACTGACGTCTGTAGGCTGGGAAACTATAAGGGTTCTTTGTCGACTACGGAATAGGGTGTTTAATTTGCCAACTTTCGATTTTCGTTTCACTATGCATGAATTCTTGTTCTCTCTGACGTATAAGGTTTATATGCCAAAAATTTATGAAACCGATCAATATTTAGAGGTTCCACAACATAAATTAAATTTACATACAAATTTACAGTAAGTGATTTAAGTTAAGTGTTTGTCTTTGTAAAGGAGGTTATTAAGCGCTATGAGTGTGTTACTAAACCTTCTTTATTTAATTAAACTTTGAAAGCCATTTCGAAATAAAGGTATTAACACTCAACATGCGTATTTTTCATTCTATATTTATTATTTTGTGCAAACCCTAAATAATGCCTAATCTTTTTTTAAATTTGGCATACATATTTTTATGATTAACGAGACTCGAGGGGCGAGCAGAGCCGGGTAGAATATAACATTTTTTTTTACCCATACTAAAGTGAAACACCCTGCTACGGAACCCTGGAGAGGGTTTTTATTAAATGGTCTAACACAGTAGTTCCCAAACTTATTTTTCTCGTGGACCACTTTCAAAATTTTACTGGTTTCGGTGGACCCCCTGCTGCTACATTTCTACCACATTCTTCGCTCCCGTGGACCCCTAGGGGTCCACCTGGACCACTTTGGGAATCACTGGTCTAACAGACCTTGTTGTTTACAGAGGGCGAGGAGAAGCCGGAGCCGGAGCCCGAGCCGGTGCCGACGGAGGCCGCGCCCGTGCTGATGGTGTTCGCCAGCCCCGGCGAGTTCATCGACAAGCTCGGTGAGGCGCGGCTGCCTGCTGACCCCGTAGCCAGGCTAAAGGATAATCTCCTACAATACAACCATATATTATACAATACTATACGATAAAGTACGATACGATACGATACGATACAATACAGTACGATACCATACGATACAGTACGATAAGACATGATACGATACGATACGATACGATACCATACAATACGATATGAGACGATACGATATATGTATGTATGTATGTAAATTATTTATTGTACAAAATAACATAAATGCCAAGAAATAGTGTACAAAGTTGAACTTATCTCTTTAAGGGATCTCTTCCAGTTAACCTTTGAGTGAGTGATACAATATAATACAATACAGTAGGTACAGTGCAGTGCAGTAAAGTACAATACAAGAGGTACAATAACTCAAACTGCGGACAGACGGACTGAGGGACGGACGGACGGACATGGCGAAATTATTTGTCTAATGGTCTCCGCTAAGTCGCGCGGGCGCACGGAGCGGGAGCACGCCTATAGAAAAATATTAGGTATGAATAGTATGAGTGCGGCCTCTTACTATTGTTCGGTAGGCGTGCACCCGCTCCGTACGCCCGCGCGACGTAGCGGACGCTCTAAGGGCCCCTCTCCGAAATTACGTAATCCTAAAAACTCATCAACTGGAGTGCAATTTTTGAATAACACCGGGTGACTAAAGCTCACCAAAATGGCCGTTTTTTCATAGAGACTCTGCCATTTTGGTGAGCTTTAGTCACCTGTGCCTGTGGCCCGTTTCACGAGGCTACAAGTTACAATTTTACAAGTCTAAACCGGCAACATTGGGCATAATGACCATTGCCATTGGTCATTATTGACCAATGTTGCCGGTTTAGACTTGTAAAATTGTAACTTGTAGCTTAGTGAAACGGGCCACAGGTGAGATTAAAAAATTGCATCTCTACAGTGCAAAATAGTCCAAAGATTTTTACCCATGTTATCTCCTTGCAGCGCAACAAGGCGGGCTGGACAACAAGCAATGCCTGGCCCCGTACAAGCTGTACCCGGTCAGGGTCACCAACGAGCTGACGGCTGCGCTGAGGGACAAGCGCGCGCCGCCCAAGGGGGGGGAGGCCGACGAGCCCGCCGCCGGGGAGGAGGGTACGTCCTGTTAAAACTATAATGTGTGAAACCATTCTTATCATTTGTTGGTCTATGCATGGTTGTATGGCAACACTAGTTTGCTCTACTGTCTTTGCTCGTTTCCTCTTCTTCCCGTTCCGATCATGGCTCCGGTTGACTTAATTTCGTTCGCTAATGTTATTAATATAGTAATTAAATACTGTGCTTTAATACATACGTTCCTAGTTTGTGTAAGACACTATTCATGTCTGGATTGTTGAAAAAATACAGTATCCTAAATATTTCCGGAGTGTTATTTATGCCGCCTCATTGCCTCGGAACCTCAGCTTCCACCTATGCTAATAGAAACCACCTCTGCACTTCACGTCCGCCCCGGCCGCCTATATTTATTTATTTAAGCTTCATTGCTAGTAGGCATTCTCTACCAGCCAACCACACTATAAATAAGAAAGTAACAATCATGGATGCTGTTGACGGTCGGGCTCGAAAATGAATCAACCCTGTGAATTAAATAATAACATATATTGAAGAAACGGTAAAGATAGAACAAAAGACGACATACGACTGCCAAGGAAAACAATATTCAAAAAGCTGTGACAATTAAGGTATTCCATGGAGGTCGCAGGAGCCTGTCGCTAACAGTGGCCCGTTTCACAAAGCTACAAGTTACAATTTTACAAGTCTAAACCGGCAACATTGGTCATTATGCCCATTGCCATTGGTCATTATTGACCAATGTTGCCGGTTTAGACTTGTAAAATTGTAACTTGTAGCTTAGTGAAACGGGCCACTCATGCAGAGAAAAGAAATGTAAAAAAAAAGTATATTATCGAACCGTGATTAGTATAAGATAAGATAATTTATGAAATGAAATCATTTAATTCAGACATCGAATATCCATAATTGCACATACCTAATAACATTATAGGTTAGATATTATTTATTCATAAAAACTTTACATTACATGAAAACTTTATGAATACAGAAACTTGCCTGTAATCTGTGTTAAACGTTCGCCTGAGCTAGGAGATCCTGCGTTTCAGGCTAGATCTGACAAAAATCATTCAAAATTACATGTACACGTTCAGTCATGGTGGCGCATCGGTAAACATTTTGGTTTTTTTAATTAAATAACTAAAACTAACATTAACAAACTGTATAAACTTTCAATAAAATACAAAATACAAATATTAATTACCTTTACACAGCGACAGCGAACAATTTTTATGTGATATAATATAAAATTTTACCTTCCAATAAAATTATTATTATGTTTCCTTCACGTCCGAGGTCCGCTTTCGAGAGACATCGTTGCCAACGGCCGTAGGTCGTCAGATGTCGCTACATCCGTGATGCAGCAATCCCGCGCCAACAAGCACTTCCTGTGGATTTGACTTCCGCCTACCTGTCAACCTCAACTTACGACTAACTAGCCGCCATGTTTTTCAATCATTATAGGCGAGTGATGCGGTTTGGTGGGCCCACCAGGTAGCCATTACTCGGACCTCGGACGTGAAGGAAACATAATAATAATTTTATTGGAAGGTAAAATTTTATATTATGTGTTCCGTATCACGTCCGAGGTCCGCTTTAGAGACCTGTTTGTTATCTCCTGGTGGCGAGTTAGGAGTCAACGTGGTGACTAATGGCAATAATGTGACAATGTGAAGAAATAGGTACCTGTTGAGTAATACCAAAAGCAAATAAAATATCGCACATTTGCAATAAAAGTATAAACAAATTCAGCAAACTCAATAAAGGACTTACGACAGGTTATTCAGTACTATAAATAACAGTCTGTATTCAGAAACAGATTTAACACCGCGTTAATAGCACACTTCTGAAGATAATCAGACAGTAAAAACAATTTAGTACCCAGCTGCCCGTTAAGCTAGATGGGACGTTATTAACAGAGTATTTAAGTACTTTAAATGGCAAAAAAAACCCTTTCGAGTATGGGTACCAGACGTAGCAGGCATGCCGGTGGTAGCAGGGGCTTCAGTCTAACGGAGATAACGGAGTATTGTTCGCTCCCACGTCTGCCAATCAAATCGCTTTTGCAACCTAATTAATGGTACAAATGGTGAGGTCGAACTATCAAGCTAATAGTTCTTTTAATATTTGTAATATGTTAGTATGTCAAGTATTTATCTATGGCCTATGCAGCCTGACAATAAAGGTCTTTAATAATATACCAAGTTGTAACAATGTTGAATGTAGATACTAACACCCTGCGCCGGTATATAAAGTACGCGAGCGGGTTATCCTCTAGTAAAGTCAAGACGATTATAGGTCAGGGTAGTTATCCTTAAATAATCTTGCAGATTACTCTCTGAAGGAAACGGGTCTTAACAGTAAACGCTGGAATAGTTACATTTTGCGTAGGGTCAACTCAAGCTCTTACAGTATGCAAATACGATGAGAAAACCAGAACTCGTTGCCCTGCTAGCAGGATACGGCGAATAATTCTTTACGGATCGTGGTGTACCGTGTCTTACCGTAGAAGTGACTCTCTTATGACAGTCAATCGCAATCGCCAAACCACGTGACGGCCCGTTAACCTCTGCGCTGTAGTGTGGCCTGACCAGAAGCAGCAGTCGCAAAGGAATCCGCAACACAGCCAACGGATAGCGCGGCGTACAGTCGGCCTCACTGTCGAATCGGGTCGGCAGAAGCAGCAGCGGCGAGGGGCGAACGCGAAATCAGCAGCTGGTACGACAACACGTCATCATCGTTGCGGTAACTGGCAGGCGAGAGCAGCGCGATAGGCGATAAAAACCGGCGAGTGCAGCGGTAGCGCTTTGTGGATGCGCCTGCCTGGTAATAGCAGCGGCCAAGAAGGATAGCGCAGCAAAGCCAAGCCAACAGCTAGCGCAGCACCAAGTCCATTTTGTCTCCGTACGACAGTAACAGCAGCAACAGCGTAGGAAGCAGCGGCTCTGACAGAGCGTTACTGCCAGGCACTCCCACATTTCTCAAAATGACGCGCGCGTTATCAATCACACCGTTTCGAAACTTATTAGCTAACACAGCTGGTGGTGCAAAAGCTGATCAAAAATCCATAACAACTACCCGTGAAACTATGTAGAAAAAATATTTGTTGTTAAAGGTACTGTCCAGTGCATGGATGTATGAACGTGAACGAACGATAGAACTGCAGTTTATTCTATGTTGTATACATTTACTTAACAGACTAGGTTACGCAAAGAGTACGAATCGGAATCAGTATATCAGTATCAGACCGCGACCATGTCACAACATGCTAGTGCCTATCTGTTTCGAAGTACTGCAAACAATATCTAATTTGTGACGGTGTGGCAGCCCGCCATGACGAGTACAGCATAGCCGGCAGTCAGGGCGACAGCTGTAACGGGCTTGCAGGCTACAGTCGTGATGAACGCGCAGTTAAGCCAGCGGCTAGCCCGCTAGCTCGCGCTATAGCGGCTTGACAGGGGCAGCGGATGAGAAAGAGGCGTGAAGCTTCGTGAAGGTTAGCGCCAACGCTCGTCCGCATCACGACTGCAGTTGCCCGACCGGACCGAGGGTGGAAGGAACGCGCGGCACAGCCCGCTGCTAGTGTGGCAGCCCGCGCGCCTCTCGGGTGCAGCGGCCCGCAGGGCGGCACCCGCAAGAGGCGAGCAGTAAAGCCCGCCATTACGGTGACGACCTCGTAGTCGTAGCGGCCTGGCAGATGCAGCGGCCGCGAGACGCGCGCCACTAGTCTAGGCCGACAACCAATCGGGCCTCGCAGCGGTAACGGCTCGGCAGAATCGGCGCGACTGTATGCAAACGTCTAGGCAGACAATCATTTGGCCACGCAGCTGTAGTGGCCCCGCGGGAGCAGCGGCAGTGAGCGGCGCGCAGCTAAGCCAGCGACTAGGCTGACAACCATTTGGCCTTGTAACTGTAGCGTCCGGCAGGAGCAGCGGCCGTGAGAGGCGCGCAATTAATCAGCGTCTAGGCTGACAATCATTCGGCCTCGCAGATGTAGCAGCCTGGCAGGAGCAGCGGCCATAAGAGGCGCGCAGTAAACGGCGTCTAGGCCGACAACCATTCGGCCTCCCAGATGTAACAGCCTGGCAGGAGCAGCGGCCATAAGAGGCGCGCAGTGAAGCCAGCGTCTAGGCCGACAACCATTTGGCCTCGCAGATGTAGCAGCCTGGCAGGAGCAGCGGCCATAAGAGGCGCGCAGTAAAGCCAGCGTCTAGGCCGTCAACTATTCGGCCTCGCAGATGTAGCAGCCTGGCAGGAGCTGCGGCCATAAGAGGCGCGCAGTAAAGCCAGCGTCTAGGCCGACAACCATTCGGCCTCGCAGATGTAGCAGCCTGGCAGGAGCAGCGGCCATAAGAGGCGCGCAGTAAAGCCAGCGTCTAGGCCGACAACCATTCGGCCTCGCAGATGTAACAGCTTGGCAGAAGCAGTGGCCGTGAGAGGCGCGCAGTAAAGCCAGCGTCTAGGCCGACAACCCTTCGGCCTCGCAGATGTAGCAGCCCGGCAGGAGTAGCGGCCGTGAAGGGCGCGCAGTTAAGCCAGCTCTAAGGTAGTGTAGCGGTCCGGCAAAAGCAGCGGCCGTGAGAGGCGCGCCACAAGTCAACGTCTGTATCGGGTCGGCAGGACCAACGGGCACAAAAGGCGCGTAGCATAGTTGAAGGCTGCCGCGACAGTATTCAGACTCACATCTGTAATAGGTTAGCACCAGCGGCTAGCACAACAGCCACTCGCGACGGTATCGAAATCGCGCTGAGACAGCAGCAGAGTGGCGCGCAATATGGCCAGCAACTTGTGCAAAATACCTGTTGATTTAGCAGCCGCAGGACGGGTGCAATAAGTAGAGCCAGCAATTGTGGTCTCGCAGCTGTAGGTGCAGCAGCCGCAAGGGAAACGCAGCATAGCTGACGGCGTAACGAGATAGCCCATCGGCATCGCTGCTAATCGGTCAAAAGGAAGTAATTTCGCGGAGTGGACCAGTGCAGGTGGTCCAAACGAGTGAAGGCGACAAAGGGGAAGTGCCTGTACGCAGCAAGCAGCATTGCAGCAGCAGCGGTATCGCCTCTCCCAGTGGGGGATAAAGGTTTAGAAGACCCAGCAAAGTTACAGCACTGGTACCGGCAGACAGACCGAATCTTTCGTTTAAGACGGACAGACTCGTCTGGGCGAACTATCGTGCGTTTATCTTGGTTTGACAGTCTCTTGTTAACATAGGTAGTATAGTATAATACTGCACAGTCATATTAAGGCAAGGCGGGAAAATAAAGCGAGGCGTTAGCGGTACTAGCTTTAGTAGGTAAACCATTTCAAAACAGACAGAGGTCTGAGGTTATTTACAGCATCATCTAACGTTTCAAACGGAACACTGACAGAACACTAAGAAGTGTCGATTCATAAAACAGTTTCGATAATCGAAGTTGCAACCTGAAAAGTAAGCTTAAAACTAAATAGAAAGTCGTTCCGAGTATTGTAGGACGGGGCGACCCGACATCCTACTTATAAAAATACCATCGAGGAATATTAAAGACTATAAAATTCTTTTATAATGAAAGTAAATGTGGGTAGTGATAACACTACCTACTTTCTGAAGTCGCCTCGGGCCGCGGTAGGCGCGTAGTTTCACCCGGCTGCCGTCAGAAGGGAGGGTTATGCTCGTATGATTTTCTTGTACCCCCCCCCCCCCTTTTTTTTGAGAACTTTTGCGCGGCACCGAGGGATCGGAGTTTAATGTCAATGTACTCCTACATGTTGTCGTTAATTGGGAAAATCGCTAATCCACTAACGCTTCGCGAAGAAACAGACCGGACCCTCAATTTTAATCAATCTGGAGCTTCAGAGCATCTGGTATCGTGCGCCGGCAGTAGAGCCTTTAAAAGGCAGAAGCCATCGCCAGTTACGCACGATCGCAGCATCAGACTGAACCGCATGGCCGCTCACGTCTCGTAACCCGCCGTCGGGCCGGGGGGGCCCGCGCTCGGGGCGGGCGGGGCCCGCGGGGACTCGGGAACTCGAGGGAGCCCCGGCGCTTGTCACGGTTCCGGATCAGGCTCCGGCTCCTGCTCCGGCACGGGCGCGAGCAGAGGCTCGGGCGTCCTACTTTTACGCCAGCGGACGGGGTTGCGAGATTCACATAATAATATCGTTCAGCTGACTCACCGACTGGTTTAAGAGACATTGGAACCTCCATTCCGGTCCGGCGGGGGATGCGGGGCGGCGCGGGGTCTGCGGGGCCCGCGCCGCCGCCGCGAGCTTCTCGACGCGACGCTCCGGATCTGACGCGGGACTCTCGTTGCGGGACTCGCGCAACACACACGGAAAATCGTTAGAAAGATAACACGAACTCTCTAACGCAAAAAATCGTTAAGCGGAGGAATTGTACTTTTATCTCGAAGACCTCGCTTAAAATAGTGTACGTGCGAACCAGATTATCACGATCGATCGTGATTATGCACGTGATTACGCTCAAAATCTCCTGAAAGCGTGTCACTCCTCGCCGACTAGGGCGGTATGAATATTTACGGACTTACCCTCTTTTGTGACACGAAAATTTTAACAAAATATTTTAAGGTTTGATTTAAATTATTGTTAAAGAGGGAGAATTGAGCTGTGAATTCAAAATTCAACGTGATAAATGAAAATTGTAAAATAATTAAAGCGACAAATACGAACCATCTTCACCGAACGGCGAACGACGCAATAATGATTGAAAAACATGGCGGCTAGTTAGTCGTAAGTTGAGGTTGACAGGTAGGCGGAAGTCAAATCCACAGGAAGTGCTTGTTGGCGCGGGATTGCTGCATCACGGATGTAGCGACATCTGACGACCTACGGCCGTTGGCAACGATGTCTCTCGAAAGCGGACCTCGGACGTGATACGGAACACATAATATAGTTCAGAATATTCAGATATACTTAGAAATTCAACTGTCGTCAACTCAACACTGGTCCAGCGACGCAGTGTCCACTGAAAACTGACGTGCTTTGAAAATTAATATTTGAAGTTGAAATATGGTAATTACGTGGCTGTTAAGAGGCGCGTCCCAACAGTTCTGCGGTGGAGTACCGATAGCGCGGTATACTGGACAATCAGCGCCATCTATCGGGCGATAGCCGAGACTCAGGCCGGCAAATGTAGACTGGCGGTATGGCTATGTGGTTTATTATGTACATTAATATCTACCGACGAACTGTGACTAATTGACAGACAGTTTAACAGTTAGTTTAGTAAAAAAGAGTACTTCAGTATGTTCATATAAAATGCAAACTGGAATATACGTCTGATGAATATTTGGCGGACTTCCTGAGCAATATTGAGGAAGGATGCTTTCGCAATACATAGCACTTTTCCCAAAGAAAAGAAACTTTCCTCTAGTCCGCGATTGCTTTTTGGTTTGATTCGAAATGGGCACGAAGTTTTTGTTGAAAGAATAATAACGTTTTAATATAGGTACTCTGTTTTGAAACTTGATACAACAATAAAAATATTATTTCTCATAAGTAAACCCAAACTGTATTTATAAAGTCAGTGTTAACTTTATTAAATACAAGCAAATTTTTATGTGAAATACGTTATAGTGCCAATTTATACTTAAAATTCGAAAGTATTATTTTATCGATTGTAACCTACTCATTAATCGATAAAACGGAACGTGTCATTCCATAGACCTTTGATATTAATCTCTACTGACACCGAAAATTAGGGATGCCCGATCTGAATCGATCTTTTGGAAGATCGATCTTTTGCAATAAGATCTGCGATTTTTTGAATCGATTCACTTCAATGCGATCTTACACAAGATCGAATCGCATGACCAAGAGATCGGATGAAAAAATCGAATGATTGTTATTATTATATTCTCGCAGTACGATATGCAAAACGTAAATATTTCTAGACCAAAGTCTACATTGACATCTGTTTCTTATTACATGAAGTGAAAATGAAACAATCTTTGCGGCTATTAGAAATATAATAAGGTAGGTGATCATTTTTCGTTTATTTTATTGCCCAACGGTTCCTTAGATTGATCTTGTATAACTAATCATAAACTTGAGAGCGCGACGTGTGTAAAATGGCTCCGCCAGTCAAATGTTTGGAACTTTTTTATTAAAAGTGACACGGGTAAAAAACGTAAATTATGTCAACTATTGGTTTAAACATAAGGAAATACCACCAACCTGACTAACCATCTAAAACGACACCACAAGGAGACGTATAGTAATGATGTTGATCATTATACTACCCACTGTATACTTCGACTGCCGCCAGATTGGCTACAACTATCCTTCTACAAAAAATAACAAATGATTCTGGCTCTTTGTTACGTACGACGTTAAGGAAGGACAAACAAAGTCATTTTCTGATTTACAATATTACTATGAAATAATGGTAGTATGGATAACGATGCGATTCATTCGATCTTTGCTAGATCGATTCAAACCCATGCGATCCAGATCGTAGATCGATTCAATGGATTACGATCCAAAAGATCGATTCAAATCAAAAATTTGGGCATCCCTACCGAAAATACGAATTCAAGCGACGTTAGACATTTTCATGATATTTTTGGTCGAGGTAACTTACGAGTTTCTCGAACGAAACGAGAATTGGCCCCAGCGACGCAGCATCCACAGAAAAGTGGCGTGCTTCAAAAATTAATATTTAAATATGTTAATATAATAATAACTTGACAGTTAAGAGGCGCGACCTAACAGTTCTGCGGTGGCGTACCGTTAGCGCGGCGTACTGGCCAATCAGCGCCATCTATCGGGCGATAGCCGAGACTCAGGCTGACAAACTTAGACTGGTGGTATTGTGGTTTAGTATGTACATTAATGTCAACCGACGAACTGTGACTGATTGACATGACAGTTCAATAGTTAAAAGTGTAGTTAAAAAGAGTATTTTTCTCTATCCGTTCTATCGTTCCGTTATCGCGATGTTCTGGACAGTCAGCGCCATCTATCGGGCGATAGCCGAACTTAGACCAACAAATGTAGACTGTGGATTATTATTATGCACATTAATATCTTGCAATAAAGCATGGATTTTAAAAGGCTTCCTCGTCTTATGGGTTCCGATATCTCTACAATCAGCCACCCACACATGATGAGTCCACTAAAGATCTCTTAAAGGATAACAAACACAGCAAACAATTTTTCTGTGTCATAATGCAATTCGGATATTATTATACTAAGAAATTGAACCGTCGTGTCCGTCGTCTAAGCGACGCAGCGTCCACAGAAATGTGGCGTGCTTCAAAAATTAATGTTTAATGTTGAAATATGGTAAGGAAGTATACGTTGCAGTTTAGAGGCGCGACCCAACAGTTCTGCGGTGGCGTACCGATAGCGCGGCGTACTGGACAATCAGCGCCATCTATCGGGCGATAGCCGAGACTCGAGCTGACAAACGTAGACTGGTGGTATTGTTATGTGGTAATATGGTTTAGTACTGTAGTAACTGTCCTCTGCTTGCTACGCGCTGTCCAGGCTTGCGCCAACCCTTTCAGCTAAGAACATGAAAACAGCGTATTTTGGATACTTTCTAGAGATGCAACGGATATCCGGTTGCTATCCGGTATCCGGCCTATCCGGCCATTGTTTTACTATCCGGCCGAATACCGGATAGTTGCGCACTATCCGGCCGGATACCGAATAGTGACTCTGTTTGGTATTTAACTTTGAAAAATGGTTAGCATACAAGAAAACAACAACAAATTATCAATATTCATTTATTAGTATTACCTTTAACGTATAATTTAATTAAACTTATCAAAAAGCCTCATTTAAAGTAGTTAAGAAATCTTATGATCAGCATTAGTTAGTATCCAATTGCATACGAACGAAATAGTTCTGTACACTGACCTAATAAAACTCGTTTCTTGCCTAGAAAACGGTCCGCGCGAACCTACAATACGTAACAGGTTGAAACCTGCACGACGCGCCCGCCGCCAAACAAAAATATAGGTATCGATTGGCCGGCCGAATGTTCGGCGGCCGGATACCGGATATTCGGCCGGTGATCAGGCCGAATATCCGGTATTCGGTATCCGGCCAAACAACTATCCGTTGCATCTCTAATACTTTCACTCTATTTTAATCCAGGGAGTGGACCTGTGGGGTACAGCAGCTTGTCGTGATAGGCCGTTCAAATTACAAAAACGAGCCCTACGCCTAATGTCGAAGAAACCTCGTGACTACCCAGCAAAAGAGCTGTTTAGAGACCAAAAAGTCCTCACACTACCGAGCGTTTACATATTGGCAGCGTGTAAGCATGTGAGGGCAAATATTGAGCAGTACTCGTCCCGTGGTCGGCATCACGGTAGAAATACCCGCGGAAAACATCGACTGCTTGTCTCAAAATGCCGTCTTGCTAAGGCTCGAAAGTCGCTCAGTGTCATGGGGGCAAAGATTTATAACACCCTTCCAAGTGAAGTTCTAAATTCGTCCAGTGACGCGATATTTAATAAAAAGCTAAAAGCACTTCTTCTGGACCTTGCGTGCTACAACATCGAGGCGTTCATCTTCAGGGATCGCTGATCCAGTCACTCCCGATTAAGGCGCTCCTTGTAATTGAATTGTATATGTATTGTTTAATAATATTGCTTAAATAATAAATTATTGTACATTAGTAAATCTGTTAAGCAAAACAATTGTACAGTCAGCAACGAAAGTCCATGAACACATCCTAATTTCCAAAACACCTGCACACTATAAAGTTCCATATGTTACTGAACAGGCTAATGTACAAATGTCTGTGGACATTTGAGAATAACAAAAGTCAATAAACATCGATTTCTCAATAGTTGCTGAACATGTCTGACTACATAATTAGCTGATATGTACAGTATCAATAGTCGCTGAACGTGTCTGACTGCAGAATTAGCTGATCTATAAATTATCAATAGTTGCTGAACATGTCCGATTGATTTATTAGTTTAAGGTTACACTCCAAATGAAAGAGATGAAACGCTAACTGACAAGTGAGTACTCTTCTCAGTGATTGTCAAAATTCAAAATTCGAAGAGATGAGCTCAGTGAAAAAATAAATAAATTGAATCTTATCGCGTATCGTCAATGTCATACTGATTCTATTATGTCAATTTCTCACTTTACTTGTAGTAAGTAACATATTCATTGACCCGAGATAAAATAAAATAAAATCTTATGTCATTTAAAATAAAGGTCAGTTTACCTTAATACGTTTAAAATCAATAACGTAATGACCGTAAAGTCAAAGCACATTGAAAAATTTGCAGGGTATGGTAGTGGCAATGTGTCGAAACCGGCAAACGCAAGGCACGGAATGCTTAGGTTTCAGGTTCGAGTCCTGCCCTTAGCCTAATTTTTCTTTGTGTGTGTAATTATACATATACAATTCAGCGACTTTTCCAAATATTTAAACAATGGTAGTGTTCAGCGACTTTTGTAATTGAGCTGTTCAGCAATTTTTGGAATTATGCTGTCCCGTAATTTTTGAAATTACGGTATTCAGCTACTTTTGTAATTAGGCTGTTCAGCTATTTTTGGAATTTTGCTGTCCTGTAATTTTTGGAATAGCGTTGTTCAGCGACTTTTGGTATTTCATGGTGTAAATGTAATTTTGCTCTTAACGCAGTTCAACGACTTAAGGACAAATGACCTGTTTAGGGACTTTTGTAACGTTATTGTGTTCGGCGACTTTCGTTGCTGACTGTACATATATATATTTTTTAAATTAATTCCGCAACAACACAACACAACAACAGTATTATTGTGATTTTGCTATATTATATTGTATTGACGTGTAAAATCATTGTTTTATCGATAAATAACTGAAACTGAAACTGAAACTGAGAATGTACATTACTAAACAATTATTATAATAATAATAATTGTTTAAAACCCATAGTTATAATTTAATTGTTAACATTAGCACGTAAGGTTTAACTGTTAGTGTTAAGTGTTTCAGAAATAAATAAATAAATAAATAAATTATTGTCAACCGACGAACTGTGACTGATTGACATGACAGTTTAACAGCTAAAAGTGTAGTTAAAAAGAGTGTTTTTCTCTAGTACGCGATTTCTTGTTCGATTCGAAACGGACACGAAGTTTTCGTTGAAAGAAATTTACGTTTCGATATAAGTACTCTGTTTTGAAAGTTGATACAACAATAAAAATATTATTTCTCATAAGTAAACCCAAAGTCTATTCATAAAGTCAGTGTTAACTTTATTAAATACAAGCAAATTTTATGTGAAATACGTAATAATGCCAATTTATACTTAAAATTCGAAAGTATTATTTTATCGATTGTAACCTACCTCTACACTAATATAATAAAGACGTAAACTTTGTTTGTTAGTTTGTTTGTATGTAGGGGGTAATCTCTGGAACTACTGAACCGATTTCAAAAATTCTTTCACAGATAGAAAGCTACACTGTCCCTGACGGACATAGGCTACTGATTTCACGCGAACGAAGTCGCGCGCGTCCGCTTGTAATCGATAAAACGGCACGTGTCATTCCATATACCATCGATATTAATCTCCACTGACACCGAAAATACGAATTCAAGCGACGATAGACTCTTCCGTAATATTTTTGGTCGAGCTGATTTCGGACTAGAAATTCTCGATATATCAGCGTCCTCTCAACTGAAGTGACGCGTTCCAAAAATAGGTATTAATTTCATCCTCAAGATAATAAATAAACAAGGTAAAATTCTAAGCGGCGAGACCCATTAGTTCTGTGATGGCGTACCGCTACCGCGATGCATTGGACAATCAGCGCCATCTATCGGAGCTTGATAGATGCATTTATGCATTGCAATGCGAATGTATCTAGGGCGTATAAAATCAATGAATATATCTCGGACAGGGATGTTTGGAAATGATCCCGACCTGCATTAGCGATCCCTGGCTCCAAATAGTGTACTATTGTGTTAAATATTTAAGATGTAAAAATGACTGTAATTTTGATTTATGTAAAAAACTACACCTCGTTGAGTTTCTTGCCGGTATCTTCTCATCAGAGGTTTTTCCGAACCGGTGGTAAATTTTTTGACATTCATAAGTGCTTCCTGTAAGCCTCATCTGAATAAAAATATTTTGACTTTGACTTTGAATTTTATTTTAAGCTAGACAGTGTTGATACTTTCTTTTCTAACTACACAATTCGAGTAGATACAAGGTTAAAAAAGTAATTTTGTGGGTGGCAGGACCTTGTGCAAGGTCCGTCCGGAACGCTACCACCATCTTGCTCGATAATCCAGCCGCTAAGCAGCAGTGCTTGCACTGTTGTGTTCCGGCGTGGAGAGCAAGACAGCCGGTGTAATTACTGGCACAAGAGGTATTCCATCTCAGCCCTCTGGGTTGGTAACGCGCCTGCACTCTCTTTGTTGTTGCAGGTGTCTATAGGGCGGTGGTGATCACTTACCATCAGCTGACCCACTTGGTCGTTTGCCTTCCTATTTCATAAAACCCTACGTTCCCTAAATCACATTGATACATTCCATGTATACGTATTGCAGAAGAGGAAGTGTTGGTAGAGGCGCTGGATGACGCCGCCGTGGGCAGGTACATGACGCGGCTGGGACGCGCGGCTGCGTCCGTGCGCGGCCGCGTGGCGCAGCACGAGGACTACTTCCTGGACGCGGCGCGCGACAACCAGGTACCGCTCGGGGGCTAGGGTTGCCAACCGTACTATATTATATAGTATTTTACTATATTTCGGCTCTCCGTACTATATACTGTTGAACTAATATATAGTACGCAAATATACTATATTTCGAGCACTTGTCACGTTATTAAAATATATCTAAACTAGCTGACCCGGCGAACTTCGTACCGCCTAATTATTGGAGGCATATTTGCTCACCGTTTAGACCTACCCTGGACTACGCCAAACATTTTAAAACCAAAATCAGCTCAATCGGCCCAGCCGTTCTCGAGTTTTAATCAGACTAACGAACAACAATTCATTTTTATTTATATAGATAGATAGATAGAAGATAATACATTGACAAATTGAAAGGACGTAACGTTACGGTTACGTATACCGTTGCCGTTTTTCATCTTTCCAAAAAATACTATATTTTTTTGAAGAGTACTATATATTTTCTTAGCTTATTTTTAAAAATACTATATTCAACTGAAAAAATGTTGGCAACCCTATCGGGGGCTCCGGGTACCGCCCGGGAAAACCGGGTACCGCTCGGGACAACAGGGTACCGCCCGGAACAGCTAGATACCGCCCAGGAGCACTACATAGGCACTAGTGTCCGGGTATCGCAAAAAAAACAATACAGTACCAACCGATTATCTGTCGGCCTTTATGGAGCAAGAATTCGGGCCGAACGTAACATTGCATTTTTGTGATAACTTCCCAAGTAACATAAATAAGAGTATTAAGCGCCTAGGTATATAAGCTGGATGCGATCGTCTTTATACAGTTATTATAGAACTATCATACAGCCATTATACAGTCATTAAATAGCTATTATTCAGCTAATCTGCAGTTTGTGCAGCGTTTGTGTACCTACTACTTGGGACGTCATCCCAAAAATGCAATATACCCAAATTCATTCCACATTTCTATGGAACATGTTACCACTCTTTGAATGCTATATATTGGTCAGTGATAGATCACAATTTAATGAGAGCCATTAAAGGTCTTATTTACACACAGCCATATTACATGGCGATGGTAAATAAAGTTATTTGAACAATCCCTTTGAATTCTCGTTAGTGGGACCGTAAAGAAGATTTCCAATCGTTAAAATGTACCACCTTAGAACCCTATCGCAATGACGGGACGCGTTAAACGCCAGGCTATGTCTTACAAATGTCATGCGTATGTCTTTTCGACTAGAGGCGCTCGGGGGAATCCGGGTACCGTCAGGGAGAACCGGAAGCCGCCCGGAACAGCTAGGTATCGCCCAGGAGCACTACATAGGCACTATCGGAACGATAGGTACCACCCGGGAGAACTAGGTATTGTCCGGGAGAACCAGGTGCTGCTCGGGATAACTAGGTACCGCCTGGAACAGCTAGGTAACCACCCGGGAGCACTGTAGGCACCATCGGGAGAACTAGGTACTGTCCGGGACAGCCAGGTACCGCTCGGGGGAACCACGGGGGCCCTCCGGAGAATCAGATACGATCAGGATAACCAGGTACCGCCAGGGAGAACTAGATTTGGCCCAGAAGAACCAGATACCATTCGAGAGAACCAGGTAGAGCCCGGAAAAACTAGGTACGGCTCGGGAGCATCAGGTATCACTCTAGAAAACTAGGTACCTCCCGGGAGAACCGGGTGCCGCTTGGGCAAACCAGGTATAGTCGACCAAGAAATTGCTTGACCACTTTTCGACCGTATTACAAAGGGATAAGGTTCAAAAGTGTTCAAGCAATTACTTGGTCAACTATTCATGACGCGGCATCTGTAAACCTTACGAGCTGGGTTCCAATTCTTGCTCGTGCGCCTAAAAACCTCTACCTTGACTTAATTTTTTAGCTTTTATCTGAATTCTTGAAAACACTTAGTGAACTCTTAAAAAGCATTTCATTTCGATAACAACACCCCCAGGATGCGGCCATGTCGGTGGTGGCTATAGTGGTGGACCACATCGAGCCCCACATCTACTGGAAGCCACCCCTGATCGACGCCATCTTGAAGTACGGCGACCGGCTGTACACGATGGCGCTGCCGGCCGCGTCCGAACCGCCGCGCGTAAAAGCCCACGAGTGCCCCAACCAGTTTCATCTCACCAGTTTTAATGTGAGTCCCCTAATTCATACAAACATACGTTAGACTGCTAAAAACATAAAAGAATGACCAAATGAATGAAAAGAATGTACTTAACAGGTGTATAATATATTTATGTATGTATGATTTTATGTATTAGTTGCACTAACCACAAGTTTTTCTGCTTTGCCTAAAGGTTGACTGGTAGATAATGCCTTAAGGCATTAAGTCCGCCTTTTGTACATTTTATTTTTAAATTAAAATTGTAATGACAACACAAAGAAAAATTAGGGCAATGGCAGGACTTGAAGCTGCAACATTAGCATTCCGTGCCTTGCGTTTTCCAGTTTCGCCACACTGCCGCTGCCCTACCCTGCGAATTTTTCAATGTGCTTCGTCTTACGGTCATTACATTATTGATTTTAAGGGTACAACTACCCTCGGTGTCATCTATATGAAACTTTTTTAACAAGTTATCATGCTGATGTTGCAGGTTCAAGTCCTGCCATTGCCCTAATTTTTCTTTGTGTTGTCATTACAATTTTAATTTAATAATTTGAATGTTAAAAACATTTAAAATAAAAATCGAAAGAAATTTCGGTTACAAAATGTAATTTAATTTTTAGTTTGTGCAATAAAGATTAAATAAATAAATAATATCTAACATACTTAATAGTTTATAGATTCAGGCGTTACTTTGCGGAAGTCCATATTGATATTAATGGAATCAATTGCTTTGCTAATCCGCGAACCCAGTGTCAGCAAACAGTCAATGTCACTGTGATTGCTGACACTGGGTTAGCGGATTAGCAAAGCAATAAAATTGATTCAATTAATATCTAACATACTGTTACAGTTTTACTAAAAAGAGAGAAGACCAATTTTAGTAGCGCGAGAAATTTCAATCCACCAAAAGTAGAATTTTACGCGCGCTAAACTCTTGCGCTTTTATTGGTCTATCGATTTCGCAGCAACATGGCGACAGCCCGTGCGCCACAGTATACGAATTGTGTAAGCGGGACAAAGCTAAGAATGCATAGCAAGCAATACTCTGCCAGTTGCGCTTGCAAATAAAGTACAATATGGATTATTCACACGTTCGGCTACTGTCGGAAACCGGTCTGCGCTTCTCTGCGCAAACGAATACTGCCGATGTATAGTCGACCAAGTAATTGCTTGATCACTTTTGAACCTTATCCCATTGTAATATGGTCGAAAAGTGGTCAAGCACTTTCTTGGTCGACTATACAATATATTTTTGGTAAAACTGTAATCGACTTCAAAAAAAGGTATCTAAGTGAACCACTCTCCAGGTGAAGCTGGAGATGGAGCCGGACGCGGTCCGAGGGGACTTCCGCGCCGGCGAGACGGGCGCCGTGCTGAGCTTGCGGCGCGGCATCAACAGTTTCTTTGAGACGGTCCGTACCGGGGAAGTACCCCATTGTAGTCGACTGTATTGCAGTGTTGCTGAACTATCGATAGTTTGACTATCGACATTTGACCTTGAAAAATAGTCTCAATATCGATAATATCTGTATCGATAGTTTCGCAAGTAATTAAAATCCAATTGTACCGCTAGTATCGATAGGATTCATATTTTATAAGTAATACTATCGATTATCGATACTATTGACGTATTATTCAAACAATCGATATTAACGATTATAAATTAACTATCGATTCAATACAATACAATACAAAATGCTTTATTGAATACCACATTACAATTGGACAGAATTACAGATAAATCTTAATATAGGTATCCAAAAGGCGGTCTTATCGCTTGAGAGCGATCTCTTCCAGACAACCTTTGGATAGAGATAGAAAGTAAAACTAAGATAACAAGATGGTAGTTGGTATCGATAGTATGGATACTGGGATTACACCTTAGACAATTTAGCCACAGGACCTCGCAAGGCACGCATTCCCCTCTGCCAATGCATATGACCTAAAACCGTGAGTTAAATCATAACGGTTTATAAAAACCAGTTCGCCGCGATATCGTGTGTCATTTTGCTTTAGTCCGTATCGCGAAAGCGATCTCTGCGAAAATGGTTAATCGTGCTGTATTTACCTTCAAACGGCTATCAAAAACTTCAAATTTCACTAAAGACGGATTTTATTATCACACGTAAATAATTTTCTTCACAATTAATTTATTATTTACAACACCAAAAACATTTTAAATGAATAAGCTTTTTGACAGACATAACGGAAACATTTCAAAACTTGACATCATGGCAGTGGCAGTGTTGCCGACAGCATGTTGTGATTTTATTCGGATATCTCATCTGGAGACTTCCGATACTGTTTACAGTTTTCGGATTTTTCCTTGTGAGGTAAGGAACTCTGAAAATATAGTAACACTCGAAGTCCGGGACTATAAAGTGTAATTCCTGGACACGGAACAAGACACGTAATTCCAGGACAATCCCGAATTTCCCAGCCATCTGGCAACACTAGACCCGTCTCCCCCCGCTAAAATTGGCAGAAAAAATTGTTAGGTGATAATACGGCTTGGCATCTCAATGTTAAATACTCAAAGCCCCGCACCAACCTGCGGTTTCAAAAGGGGGCTGGTGTAGCGACTCTAGCGCCATCTAGTGTTGAATAGATGAAACCAACTGACATACGCTACATCACGCTAACGAAGTTTCGTAACACGGACGCATATTTATATACAACTTCGAACTTTCATCCTTCGGACTTCGGTCCCCAGGCATAACACCCGCCTGGTGAGAGATCTCTCTATTGGCCTACCTGTGAAGGCCTTCTTTTTTTATGAAATAGGAAGGCAAACAAGCAAGTGGGCAAGCAAGTCATGCTGGTTAAAACTTTGTGTCGTGTCTCACAGCCATCGAAATGAGAAAACTTTAGAACTGTGTACAACGCAGTGGCAGAGTAGCCGACCATAGTCTATTTGGTAGACTATGTTGGATAGCCTGAATAAAACTGTCTGTGCTAATTGTCAAGTGAACAGCTCTGCGTTTTGTACGTTTCACATTGGCGTCATATTTTTAGTTCTGCTATCCGACGCCCGTGTCGCTGCTAGTTAGAAATCTTAGAAGCACTCTATTCATTCCCGATAAGATTCAAAGTTGAACCGATGGCTAAATATCGAAAGCCCCTCTTCACCTGCTTCACCCCGTCGCAAAGTGGCGACGCTAGGCTTGTAACAATCCGAACAAGTAGGCAGATCTATTGTCTTCTTATATCGATGTTCACAGCATAAGTACGGGGTGCTCTGCGCGAAGCAGTACTGTGTGGGCCTGTGGCGCGGCGCGGACGAGAAGGCGTACTGCATGTGGAACCCGCACGGCTGCGGACCCTCGGGCCGCGCCTCGCCTGGCGGCGCCGCCGGGATCTTCGTCTTCAGCACCGTCGAGGAGCTCGCTGATACCTTTAAAGCCAATGTCGAGGGGCTGAACAGGCCGGGGAATAACTCGTTAGTTATATCTCTATCTTTCTCTTCATCTTTATCTTTATTTACAGCTTCATCTCCATCTTTACCTTTATCTTCAGTTTCAACTGCATCTCCGTCTCCATCATCTCTATCTTCATCTTCATCTCCATCTTCATCTCCATCATCTCTCTCTTTATCTCCATCATCTCTATCTTCATCTTCATCTCCATCATCTCTATCTTCATCATCATCATCTCTTTCTTCATCTCCATCTCCATCATTTCTCTCTTCATCTTCATCTACGTCATTTCTCTCTTCATCTTCATCTCCATCATCTCCATCTCCATTTTCATCGTCATACAATCTTTTCCCCATTCACTTTAACTGATCCGCAACAATATTTGGCATGCATCCTTTCTATCCCGCACCGTCCAACCAATCCAGCACGCACCCACGGACTGATGTATCATCTTTTTGGCTTATTTAGCCAAGCTCGCCTACTACGGAATTGGCGATGATGCCTGCCAGTGGTTTGCTTCATACCTTTCAAACCGTACACAAATGGTTGTAACGGAAGACGAGGAGGGCAGTATCGGCCATTCGCAAATAAAAACACTGAAAAGAGGAGTACCACAGGGTTCCATTTTGTCACCACTCCTTTTCATCATATATACGGCAGATCTTCCAAAAGTAATAAAACAATGTAAGGTGCACCTGTATGCGGATGACACGCAATTATATTTCTCGTTCAATCCAAAGGATACCAGAACTGCGACACAAATAATAAGTGACGATTTAAATAACGTATACGCATGGGCCCAGAGGAATAACCTAACACTGAATCCTACTAAGTCAAAATATTTGGTTTTGGGTTCAAAGTTTCAAGTGAAGCGTATTACCCAGGCTGATCCTATCATTCAAATAAATAATAACCATATCAGCAGAGAGCAATCAGCAAGAAACCTGGGACTAATCATGGATAGTGAACTTAGGTACGAAGAGCATGTAAATTTAACAATTCGAAATGCCTTCTACAGACTAAAGCTTTTGTATGGTATACGCGATTTTTTGACTGAGGAGATTAGAGTAATGCTCACAGAATCGCTCGTTCTTTCTCTGTTTTAATTACTGCGACGTGGTGTATGGGGAAAGAATTTACAAGAAAACGCAAAATGCGATCCAGAGAGTCCAAAACGCCTGTGCGCGGTTTTGCTTTGTAATACCCAGGCGCTCACATGTAACACCATATCTCGTTCAAGGAAAGATCCTCAAAATGGCTACGAGAAGAGAGATGCACTTAACCTGCTTAATACAAAAGTTACTTTTTGGGAAAATACCAGAGTACCTGTCACGAAAGCTTAGATGGACGCATGAGAGGGGTGCCACGGTGCGAGCCATTCGTGAGAACACGCTGTGGATACCTAAGCATTCGTCAGCTGGTTTCAGAGGAGGTTTCACGTATAAGGCGGCTAAAATATGGAATACCCTCCCGCCACCTCTACGAAAGGAAATGGCTGTTAGTACTTTTAGGATAAATCTGAAGAAGAAATTTTTTACTACCTAATTTGGCCGCTTTATTCATTAACGACATTCATACCAAATGCGGAAGGGTTCTTGCGGTTTGCACTAACGTTTCATTACGTTTCGTTTTGCTGACTCCCCCTATCCGGTTTTTAGGGATTTTGCTAGATTGGTATTTAAGTAGATGGTTTGTTTTGTTTTGTCCTTTTCCATTGATGTGATATTTTGTATTTTAAGTTTTCACATGTATATTTTTTTGTTTAGCTGAGTTTATTCTTTTATTCTCTCTTTTTTTCTTGCCGCACAATCGTTTCACATGCATGTTCATTTAGTAGCAAAAAAAACAGGAATAAACTGAAAATCAGCGCTGATCAAGTTTCAAAACTGGAGCCAGCATTATGCTGAGTTTATTTCTCTTGCCGAATTTTAAAAAATGTTTAATTTATCTAGGTTTTAAGAAGTTGTACAAGGCAATAAATATTTTTTTTTTTCTTTCTTTTCTTCTTTCTATTTTATCATTTGTTGATTTTATTTTGCCCTTTGTTAACTGTTTTGGATTAAATAATTACAATTATCACTTAACAGCTGTTTTATTGACAAATTAAGCGAAAAGTAAAAAAAAATACAAAAAATTTACTCAGTACCGAAAAGTACCGAAATCCCGGGAATACCCGGTTTTGACTCGGTACCGGAAATGTCGGTCCCGGTTCTGGAACTCACGCCCCCCCCCCCCCCCATAGGTACAGCATAACGGCGGTGAAGGTGTTCTGGGAGTTCTCGAAGGCGGCCGGGCCGGTGACGCCGCAGGGCGCGGTGCCGGACGAGGGCTACGAGTGGAAGGTGCTCACCGCCTACGTGGAGACGGCGCGCGGCCGGACCATCCTGCGCGGCTCGCGCCCGCCGGACCTCACCAAGTAACTCTGCTTTTTTTTTTTTATACAACATAGGAAGGCAAACAAGCAAGTGGGTCACCTGATGGTAAGTGATCACCACCGCCTATAGACACCCGCAACAACAAAGAGAGTGCAGATGCGTTGCCAACCCAGAGGACTAAGATGGAATACCTCTTGTGCCAGTAATTACACCGGCTGTCTTGCTCTCCACGCCGGAACACAACAGTGCAAGCACTGCTGCTTAGCGGCAGGATTAGCGAGCAAGATGGTGGTAGCGATCCGGACGGACCTTGCACAAGGTCCTACCACCCGCAGGTCCTGCTGTTTGTTTTGTAGGCAAACGCAGTGGTGGATTACCCCTAAGGCTCAGTACGCCCGGGCCTAGGGCGGCCAGATATTAGCACGTTCACGTGCGCTGCCGATTTTTTAGAATATCGTTGTTTCGCACAGTACTTCCCCATACAAAATGCAACGACGTCTATAGGCTTTATGATACAACGTGGGTAAAAATAACGCGAAATCTGACACGAACGTTTCTTAACGTCAACTCGCGGAACAGCAGCGACGTCATAGGACGTTGTTAGTATTTGTACCGGTCCTTGCATGTGTGTGTACTCTAGTCATCTTTAGTAAGAGTTAAGTTGGATATAGCGTGGCACTAGCAGTTCCAATTTTTGACATAATGTAGCACGATGACGTAGCTGACAGAATTTAGTACGGACGCTCGGCGTTCAGTCACGTATGAAATTTTTATTTTGACGGCTATTTACGTTCTGTTGCACCGTACGTGAACGTGTTAGGGGCGGCCAATCGTGGCTAAAAATACGCCGATGATACCAAGAAACGAGCCAAAGTAAATAAAATGTTGTGTGCTAAGAACCATCGCTAGCTCGCTCGCTGGCTAAACGGGCGTAAGCGGAGAAGCGGTAGATGCGAGGTAGTACAGAGGCGGCTGGTACCACACGGCCTAGGGCGGCCAAGACTGTATATCCGCCTCGGGGCAAACGGGCTAGTGGATCGCGTGATGGTGCGTGATCACAGCCGCCTTGATATCCGCAGCACCAAGGAGATACTGGAAGGCAACCGTGAATGCCTTTTGTGTTTGCATGCCACCGGCTGTCTCGCTTTCTGTGCCGGAACGCGACAGTACAAGTGCTGCTGCTTAGCGAGCAAGATGGTGGTAGCGATCCGGATGGATCTTACGCGAGGTCCTGAAAAATAAATACATACGATACGAGAATAGCTAGGGAATTTAAAAAAATGTATAGACAAGTAACTATGGTATGGATATGAACAGTCAAAGAAATTGAAACACGTACCACCGTAGAAACTAGTCGAAGAGACATACGCATGACATTTGTATGACATAGCCTGGCGTTTAACGCGTCCAATGTCCCCCCCCCCCCCAGGTTCACGCGCGACGCGCTGCTGCAGTCGTCTTGCGGCGCGATAGTGGCGGCGTGCATGTCGCACGTGCGGCGCCCGCACCTATGGACCAGGAAGACGGTCGACCAGGTCGGTTGTACTTTCTATAATTCCTGATACGGTATCCTTAAGATATCTAGGGTTCGATATCTCTAATGGAACCCTTGTAGCATGGGTTCTAAATCTTGTTTTGTCTACCGAAATTCTTGTCCACTGAAAGATTTTATTAGTACTAATGTGGGATGTAGTTTTTTAAAAAAACCACTTGGTTTTTGAATTTTAATCGTGTTCTAATCGAAAAATATGATCATTACAAATAATACCTCTTTTTTCCATCTCCAACCAAATTCGAACCCATTCTTATTTTCAAACATTGAAATCCTCACATTTTTATCTACCGACTTTTTCACTCTCGTTCATTTAATTTTGATCCTATCTCTCTTACACCTTCGTACTTCATCTCACGCTCTTTTGCACTCAATCCTATAATAATAATAATAAATATCTTGGGACAATTAACACCAATTGACCTAGTCCCAAAGTAAGCAACTAAAGCTGCTTGTGTTATGGGTACTAGACAACGGATATACATACTTATATAGATAAATATATACTTAAATACATATAACATCCACGACTCGGGCACAAACATTCGTATTCATCATACAAACATTTGCCCCTCCCGGGAATCGAACCCGGTATCTCAAGCTTCATGGTCAGGGTCACTAACCACTAGGCTATCTGGTCGTCAATCCTAAATTAAAAGCCTCTGCCTCGGATTTTCCCTCTGTCTCTTGCATTGTCTGGCCAGTGATTTGAGAATGCGTCCAAATCATCTCGCCATCTCCGCCTCGGACTGTCCCGTCGCCGGCTACCATCTTGTGTCACCCACTGGACGGCAATCGATGCCCATCTATTTGGGTGCAAGCAAGCTGCATTCATTCATTATGCTATTCTAATTCCTCTTCCTCAGCCCATGTTGAGTGTAGGCCTCTTCCATTTCACACCATTCCTTCCGATGTTGAGCTTTCCTCATCCATCCCTTACCAGCTACCACAACCAGACCGTCTGACCATCTCATTGGTTGTCTGCCCACATTTCTCCGACCAGTCCAGGGTCTTCATTCGAGTACTTTTACGCCCCACCTGCTGTCCTATCGTCGGCATATGTGGCCTGCCCACTTTTATTTCCTTCGATCCACAACCATCGCTATGTCAGCCAGTCTAGTTTTTCTGCGGATCTCTTTATTTTAATTAATGTTATTTTGCCATGACGTTAAGGGTAATTTACAGCTAAAGGCACACTATGAGCCATCGAAATGAGAAAACGATAGAACTGTGTACAACGCAGTGGCAGAGTCACCGACCATAGTCTATTTGGTAGACTGTGTTGGATAGCCTGAATAAAACTGTCTGTGCCAATTGTCAAGTAAACAGCTCTGCGTTTTGTACGTTTTAAGTTGGCGTCATATTTTTAGTTCTGCTATCCGACGCCGAGTGTCGCTGCTAGTCAGAAAACTTAGAAGCACTTTATTCACTTACGATAAGATTCAAAGTTGAACCGATGGCTAAATATTGAAAACCCCTCTTCACCTGCTTCACCCCGTCGCAAAGTGGTGACGCTAGGCTTGTAACAATCCGAACAAGTAGGCAGATCTATTGTCTTCTTATATCGATGGTATGAGCCTTTCCCGTGTGGCAGGTGATGTCGGTGGGCTGCCAGCTGTTCGCGGCGTCGCTGGGCACGCTGGGCTACGAGTTCCGGCCCGGCGAGGACGTGCTGCTGCCGCTGCAGGTCCGTCACCCTTCTGCAGGCTGCCAATATGCAGGCTGCCAATATGCAGGCTGCCAATATGCAGGCTGCCAATATGCAGGCTGCCAATATGCAGGCTGCCAACATGCAAGCTGCCAATGTGCAGTCTGCCAATATGTAATTTGTCAAAATTGCAGGCTACCAATATACCGATGTATGCATTTTAGTTTGTTTTCAATGTTTTGTTCCTGCCTTATAGACACCCGCAACACGAAGGAGATTGCAGATGCGTCACCAACCCAGAGGGCTAAGATTGAACACCTCTCGCGCCAGTAATTGCACCGGCTAAACTTTCCAGGTCGTGAAGCCTTTTGTGGACTCTTCCAGGTGCTGAAGCGGTTCGTGCTCGGCGTGAACTACGTGCGCTACGACCTGGAGTCTGTGTACTCCGGGAAGCTGGAGCAGATCCATCCCTCGGAGATGAGCGTCAGGTGACGAGACGATTTATTTATTATTATTTATTTTAATGCACAAAGGCGGACTTAATGCCTTAAGGCATTCTCTACCAGTCAACCTTTAGGCAAAACAGAAATCGTAGGTAGTGCAACACAATATACTACACAAAGTATAATATAATTATGCATATGATAGTGTATAATGTTGTTAAATTTTTAAAGATTGACGATGTAAAATAACATTGTAATTTTGATTTATTTAAAAAAGTGCACCTTGTTGAGTTTCTTGCCGGTATCTTCTCATCAGAGGTTTTTCTGAACCGGTGGTAAATTTTATGACATTCATAAGTGCTTCCTGTAAGCCTGATCTGAATAAAGATATTTTGACTTTGACTTTGACTTATACGAATACAAACAAATGCATACTTATATACATACATATACCCTACATCAGCGTTTCTTAACCTTTTTTGTCCACGGACGCCTTAGGAAATCAAGCGCAATTTTATGGACCCCCTTAATAAAAAAAGAAGCAGTAAATTTGGGACTAAGTATTTATTTTAGTACTACAAATTACAAAAAAATATGCGTGCGTAGCGATTAGGAGACTTTTGGTGGCATTTATTTATGATTGTTAAATGGTTCATAGATAAGACTGTGGACCCCAAGGGGTCTGCGGACCACAGGTTAAAAAACACTGCCCTACATACTCGTACATATATGCGACGAGTGGAATAGCCAGCCTATTCAGTCTTGGTTCAGCAGGTGCTTACGAAGCGTTCGCTTGAAAGCAAACTTGCTGCGAGCTCGTCTTATATCATCCATCATGCCATTGCGAACACGGCTAGTTCATAAAGTATCACGCGAGATTGTAAACCGTCTGAAACCGTGCACCTACCACGAATATTCACGGCACACGTTAACTCACCACACAACTCAGTGTATCTCGTTCTAATCAGCATATAGGAGCGAGACGCATTTGGTTACGTAGCCAGGGGGGTTTCACTCCGCACTCTATGTACGTTCGACCGCCTTGCCCATGGCATAGGCAAATCGCAGTAGGCTGTTGGCTTGCGGCGCGCGGGCTCGCTCACCCCCGCCGTGACAGTGTAATTGAAAACGAATGCCGCGCAACCCTAGCGTGTCGCCGGGAGTAGCGGGGGGAAGGCGGGCGCGGGCGGCGCGTTCCTTTTGACTCGCGCCGCCTGGTGCATGGTGTATGAAGTAACACGAACTTTCAGCGTGTCAATGAAGTTGGAATCCGTTTAATTACAGTCGTAAAATAGAAGTTTCCGTACGTTATTTGTTCTGTGATTTAGGGAGCTAACGCGTATCGAGAAGATTCGTGCTAGGTGCACAGGTTGTCGAGATAAAATCACTGTTAATTTACTTCGACGTTTCGGCCCCGTTTGGTCGCCGCGGTCACGGGTAGACACGCTTGAGCCCGGTGTTTCGTCGGCAGATGCGCGCTGGAGCGCTTCTTCGAGGCGCACACGCACGGCGTGCTGTGGTCCGCGCCGCACGCCGTGGCCGTGTGGCGCGTGGCCGGCGCGCCGTCGTACTACATGATGGAGCCGCACGCCTGCGGACCCACCGGCCTGCGCGTCGACGCACAGGTGCTGCCGGACTCTAGCTCTGACTCTAAATATTTGTTTGCTCTCATAAAGAAACATATCACGAAACCCTGTAAGGGCGCTGCAGAGTATTCATTATAAACTAGAGTAAAATTAACTTTAGAACTTAACCGAAACATTATCACGGAACGTTAGCTACTATAGTGGCTATAGTTCGACGTTGACCCGAGTAGCGAAAGGATTGGAATAGCAAATATACTTAAGTAGCAAAAATACTAGAGTAGCGAAAAGGGTAAAGTTGAAAAAAGACCAAAGTAGCCAAAAGATCAAAGTAGCAAAAAGGGTTAAGTTGAAAAAGACCAAAATAGCAAATATGCCAAAGTAGTGAAAAAGACCAAAGTAGCGAAGCGAGCAAAGTAACAAAGAGATCAAAACAGCAAAAAGACCAGAGTAGCGAGAAGGGTAAAATAGAAAAAAGACCAAAATAGCAAATATGCCAAACTTGGAAAAATACTAAAGTAGCAAATATACCAAAATAGCAAAGAGACCAAAGTAGCAAATATACCAAAGTAGCAAAAAGATCAAAGCAGCAAAGACCAAAGTAGCAAAAATACCAAAGTAGCAAAAAGATCAAAGCAGCGAAAACCAAAATAGCAAAAACACCAAAGTAGCAAAAAAACTAAAATAGAAAAATACCAAAGTAACAAAAAGACCAAAGTTGTAAAAAGACCGAAGTAGCAAAATTAATTAACGAATCAATCATCCTTTCCGTTTCCAGGATGACGGCGCCGCCTGCGTGCTCACGTTCTCGTCGGCGAAGCTCATGGCGTTCGCGTAAGTTGTTAACTTCATGTGTCACTTCTGGTCCCTGGGCCCAGTTTCATAATCGCGACATGCGACATTGACAATTGTCGCCTGTCGCTTTTATGAAATCGGTCCCAGGCTGTCAGTGACGGGTGACATGCGACAGGCTCGGTGAGAGGACCTAATCGGCGGGTTCTATCCGCAGCACTGACCTATAAGTAATGGTCTAGTCAGCGTTTAAAAAATGGCCGCATCAAAAGTAGGAGAAAAGTAAGAAAAGTACACTAAATCGACGATCGCTCGCGCTGTCAGTCTGTCGGACGGACGGCGCCGCTGTCAATGTTATTATCTTGTAAAAAAATGTTGTATTTGCAATGAAACTTAATAAATTATCATTTAATTCAGTTAGACGTAAAGTTGTAAATCCAATGACTATAAATGGTAAACTAATAAATTGCATTTGTAACATTGGCGTCAACCTGGATTCTCATGTCGGGCCGTTTTTCTGGTGTCATTTAGTATGACACTGTACATCCATGCATTATAATGTCATTGGTCGGCAGCTACCTGCAGAACGTGCCGGCGGCGGAGCGGCCGCGGCACGAGTTCCACCTGTACGCCATGTCTGTGGCCGTGGCGCCCATCAAGCCGCTCGGCGGCGTTGACCCGCCGCTGCTGCGCGCGCCGCCGCACGCCAGACTAGTGCCGGCCACCAGCAAGGTGAGCTGAGCGAGGCTAGGCTAGGCTAGGCTTCCTACATGCTGCTTAGCTCGAGTGACGGGCTTCCTACACACTCCTTAGGTCGAGTGACGGGCTTCCTACACACTCCTTAGGTCGAGTGACGGGCTTCCTGCATGTTCCTTAGCTCGGGTGGCGGGCTTCCTGCATGTTCCTTAGCTCGGGTGACGGGCTTCCTACACACTCCTTAGGTCGAGTGACGGGCTTTCTGCATGTTCCTTAGGTCGAGTGACGGGCTTCCTACACACTCCTTAGGTCGAGTGACAGGCTTCCTACATACTCCTTAGGTCGAGTGACGGGGTTCCTACACGCTCCTTAGCTCGAGTGACGGGCTTCCTGCATGTTCCTTAGGTCGAGTGACGGGCTTCCTGCATGTTCCTTAGGTCGAGTTACGGGCTTCCTGCACACTCCTTAGGTCGAGTGGCGGGCTTCCTGCATGTTCCTTAGCTCAGGTGACGGGCTTCCTACACGCTCCTTAGCCTCTACCAGAATGTACTATAGTTGTAGCGGCATTGTTGATTGTTGGCTGTGCGCAGGTGGCCGTGGACGGCAGCAGGCGGCGGGCCGAGGAGGCCGACCGGAAGCACCCGCCCGGCGGGCCCACCTGCAAGGACGCGCAGAGGGCCTCCGAAGCAAGAGACAAGGACGCCAAGCTCAAAGGTACTTTTTTTTGTGAAATAGGAAAGCAAACAAGCAAGTGGGTCACCTGATGGTAAGTGGTCACCATCGCCAATAGACACCTGCAACATCGAAGAGATTGCAGATGCGTTGCCAACCCAGAGGGCTAAGATGAAATACCTCTTGTGCCAGTAATTACACCGGCTGTCTTGCTTTCCACGCCGGAATACAACTGTGCAAGCACTGCTGCTTAGCGGCAGGATTAGCGAGCAAGATGGTGGTAGCGATCCGGACGGGCCTTGCACAAGGTCCTACCACCCGCAAAACTGTACCTAATTCTCTGTCAGTGTCGGTGTAATTGAAAACGAATGCCGCGCAACTCTAGCGTGTCGCCGGGAGTTGCGGGGGAAGGCGGGCGCGGGCGGCGCGTTCCTTTTGACTCGCGCCGCCTGGCGCATGGTGTATGAAGTAACACGAGCTTTTTGAGCGTGTGAATAAAGTTGGAATTCGTTTAATCGCGGTCGTAAAAGAGATGTTTCTGTACATTATTTATTTTGTGATCTGCAGGGCAACGCAACACGAGCGGCTGGCTGGTGCTGCACGACGGCACGCAGTTCCTGAGCGCGTGCCACTCCATCGCCTGCAGCAGGTTCCCTTACGCGTCGCGCGGCAACCAGGTCAGGTCACCCAGCCAAACAACCACCACACTTACCCGCCCCTGTCTCCCCCCTATAGGGTCGCTTTTGTCTTCTTTTTTTTATTGTTATCTTTATTTTTTACACGTCTGGCTGTACATGGAGGAGTGTTAGTGCCGACACTTACGTATGGTAGTGAAAGTTGGGTATGGCAAAAAAAACAACAGAGTCGAGTGAATGCAGTGGAAATGAGAGCGTTGGGAAGTATGTGTGGTGCGAGTCTGAGAGATAGAGTGAAGAATGAGGTGATAAGAGAGAAATGCAAAGTGAAAGAAGATATAGTAACAAAAATTGAGAAAGGTATGTTAAGATGGTTTGGGCATGTAGAGAGGATGGATGAAAGAAGATTAACAAAAAGGCTGTATGAAGGGAGAGTGGATGGAAAAATCGGAAGGGGAAGACCTCGGCGAACGTACTCCGACCAAATCGGAGACATTCTGGAGAAAGGCCAGGTCAGGAGTACCCTAAACCGACGAGCATGCATGAAGAATGTCATGAAAGTAAGTGAAGCGAAGGTTGTATGTCAGGATCGTAGCAAATGGAAATCCGTGGTCTCTGCCTACCCCTCTGGGAAACAGGCGTGATTTTATGTATGTATGTATGTATGTATTTTTTACACTTTATATGAAGTACTTACTATTGTAATGATTGTGTATATTGCTCTGTAATCTTATTATTTATTTAATCTCATTGCACAAAAAAAACACATTTAAATGTACAAAGGCAAATCTTGTCTTGAGAGGGAAAAAAACTGCTGAGTTTCTTGCGGCGTTTCTTCTCGGCAGATTCTTCCATTTTTCGAAGCGCTAGTAGATTCAGACATGAAAAACATAACCCTTCCTTTTGGCATTGCCGTAGTCGGGTAAAAAGAGCCTATATGGCCTACTTGCAAAATATATATTTTTTAATTTTTTGTCGGGATCGTATTGGCTCGTATCATTCTGGATTTGGGACTCATTCTTTATTCGTCTTGTTCGCTATTCATTACTATTTGCTTTGGTTAAAATCTCTTACTTGATCTCTTTGGTCAAGGTCTTTTATTTTTATGCAATAGGGAGGCAAACAAGCAAGTGGGTCACCTGATGGTAAGTGATCACCACCGCTCATAGACATTCGCCACACCAAGGAGGCTGCAGCGTTGCCAACCCAGAGGTCTAAGATGGAGCACCTCTTGTGCCAGTTCCCAGTGCCTAAAATATTGAAATTTATTATCATTAATAGATTCAGGCGTTACTTTGCGGAGGTCCATATCAACAAACTGGAACAAATTACCTTGCTACTCCGCGAAACCAGTGCCGCGCTCGTGCAAAATAGCTGCGTCTGTCATTCGTTCAAGTAGCGAACGGTCGTACTGTTAGATCTAGATGATGCCTCGTACAGAGGCGAAACGCGCGTCGATAGTGTAGTTTTAGTGTTTAGTGGTGGTTGAGTCTGTGTGATATATGTTGTTTCGTGTGGAAGCGGAGGAGGGTGGGTTTTTGCATGAATATATATATATATATATATATATATCGCACAGAAGCGGCTATTTTGCACGAGCCCGGCACTAGTTTCGCGGAGTAGCAAGGTAATTTGTTCCAGTTTGTTGAAATCTAATTTAATCGTTTTTTTCGTGTTTTTTCGGAAAAATTGAAGCTGAAAATTTTATGGTTTTTTCCGTAAAAATCCGTAAAAAACGAGCTGTTTGGAAAGAAACGGGATTTTTTCCGGAAATTTCCGGAAACGCTAGGAGTACCCGAAATCTGTGGTCTCTGCCTACCCTTTCAGGAAACCGGCGTGACTTTATGTATTTGTGTATTTTCTGACCAATATTATAGTATTTTCAAATTAGGATCTACAACCCTTTTATAAATACTTTGATGCCATCTGGTGTATGGTGTGGCGAACTATTCTACGAGCATTCAGTTCAGCCGCGCTAGCACCAGACTCGCACAGTTTCTCCGACGCCTCCAAACACGAGTACGCTGACGGGGTTATGCCGGCAGGCGCTGGCGTGCTCGGTGATGGCGGTGGCCATGTCCCGCGTGGAGGACGTGTGCCGCTGGTGCTCGGCCACGCTGGACCAGCTGCTGGACAGCGGCGACCAGCTCTATCAGGACAGCTACCTGCACTACCGGCCCAGGGGCACCAGCATATTGGCCATCGAACAGGTCAGCCGAGGAATAACCCTTTCAGTCCAGTCGCTCTCCTTTCAGACTGAACCTGGGGTGCAATTTTTGAATCTCACCATTGGCCCTAACATGACTGGCCAAGTTTAGTTTATCTCTATCTGCGTCCCTTTCTTATGACACTAGTTAGACAGAGACACAGAGAGGGTTTAAATTAAACCTGGGCTGTCATGTTAAGGCCACAGGTGACTTGAACTCACCAAAATGGCCGCATTTCTATAAAAAACTTTATTTACCCGGCGAGATTCAGATGCTATTTTTGAATCTCACCATTAATTTTTTTTAATAAGGTAAACGAGCAAGCGGGTCACCAGATGGTAAGTGACCAGCAACAGCCGTAGACACCCGCAACATAAAGAAGACGGCAGATGCGTTGCCAACCCAGAGGGCTAAGATGGAATACCTCTTGTGCCAGTAATGTCACCGGCTGTTTTGCTCTCCACGCCGGAACACAAAGCTTTGCTTAGTTTGGGACTACTTAGGTCAATTGGTGTAAAATGTTCCACGAAATTTATTTATTTAGGACAGACTTAAATGGATGGCGACTTTAATTTATACTATATAAAGAAAATAAAGATTCTTCTTCACTTCTCCCTCTCCTCTTCAGTCTTTTACTCTATCGTCGTAAGATCTTTGTACATATTCGTAATACACTTTAAACATCGATATAAGAAGACAATAGATCGGCCTACTTGTTTGGATTGTTACAAGCCTAGCGTCACCATTTTGTGACGGGGTGAAGCAGGTGAAGAGGGGCTTTCAATATTTAGCCATTGGTTCAACTTTGAATCTTATTGTAAGTGAATAAAGTTTCTAACTAGCAGCGACACAGGCGTCGGATAGCAGAACTAAAAATATGACACCAATTTAAAACATACAAAACGCAGAGCTGTTCACTTGACAATTGGCACAGACAGTTTTATTCAGGCTATCCAACATAGTCTACCAAATAGACTATGGTCGGCTACTCTGCCACTGCATTGTACACAGTTCTATCGTTTTCTCATTTCGATGACTTTAAACTATGTCACTTGAGAAAGCAAGTTCAACGTCGTTTCATTTGATCGTCCCTTTCTCCCCTTGTCGCACAATGTTACATTATTAACCTGCCGATAATGTCTCTGGACCGCCCTGACTAACCTCGCCCGTGTCAGATCCTGCGCAAGTTCTACACGCCCGGCAACTGCGTGTGCCGCGTCGTGGTGTACCAGGCGCGGCAGTCCGGCTCCGTGGACTCGGACCTCGTGCCGCAGGTATACAATACAATACAATACAAATACACTATACTAGCGACCCGTCCCGGCTTCACACGGTAGCAAATAGGATGATAAAAACCTTCCTTAATAGTTTATAGATTCAGGCGTTACCATGGGGGTAGGGAGGGGGAGGGGCAGCTGCCCCCCTGGAAATCTCGCAGAACATGTATGACCTCGCCTAATTACTAATCAAAGTGTAAACGGGGCCTTATGCTCTAACTTTTAAATAAACCGCGCAGTAGACACTGGCAAAATGCACGAAGCAATTGCCAAAAAACCGCGCGCGCCGATGGCGGACGAAGATTACCGAATCTAGCATCTGACTTGTCCCCCCTAGGACAGAAGCTGGGTACGCCCATGGGCGTTACTTTGCGGAAATCCGTATTGATACTAATGGAAACAGGTTTTTTGCTAATCTGCGAACCCAGTGTCAGCAATCGTGAAAAAGACAACGCCTGTGCTGAATACTTTATAAAAGAAACAAAACAAACAACGCAAAACGCGACCCCAACCCAACCACCAACACCAAAAATACCACTCGACACGTGTTTCACCTCTCCACGAGGCATCATCAGGAGCTATTGACCTCTCGATTGTCACAGTTGCTGACACTGGGTTCGCGGATTAGCAATGAAATTGTTTCCATTAGTACCTTCCTTAATATATTCTCTAAATGACAGTGAAAACAGTAACAAAATCCTATCCTAAAATATATTCGAATTTGGCGTTGAAATTGTAGTGTCGGATATATCCGTCTCTGCCTTTGAACCTAGTGTCGGATATATCGGTCTCTGGCGTTCAACCTATTAGTGCCGGATATATCCAACTTTGGCGTTAAACGCATTGGTGCCGGAGTTATCAGACTTTGGTGTTGAACCAAACCATACCATATTTTATACGATAAATCCTTCATCGGCTTTCAACTTAAAATGTCGGATATATCCGTCTTTGCCGTTTAGCCTACATATAGTGTCGGATATATCGGTCTTTGGCGTTCAACCTATTAGTGTCGGATATATCAGACTTTGGTGTTGACCCTATAGTGTCGGATATATCCGTCTTTGGCGTTGATAAGTCTATTGCAAGAAATTCTCGCACTTTAGCAAATTGTATTTATTCATGACCTTTTCATATTGTGAGTCGTCACCTTCAAAATGACGCCATTTACTCACCAGCTGACGGAGTTCTTCCGGGAAGAGAGAAGCGGAGTCTTCGTCGCGGGGAGAGGGGACTTTGCGGTCGCGCTCTTCCGTACGCCGAGAGGTAATGTACTATTACACCACTAGTGCAGTAATTGGTTTTTATGTCCACGTACCGGAAGACGAAGTGTTGGTAGGCCTGTCACTAGGTGGACCGGCGACCTGGTGAGGATCGCTGGAAACCGGTGGATGCGAGCAACACAAGACCGACCGTCGTAGAGATGCTTGGGGAAGGCCTATGCCCAGCAGTGGGCGTCTTCCGGCTGATGTCATGTTGATGATGACTTCATACACATTCGCCAGGCGACTCGCGTCAAAAGGAACGCACCGCCCGCACCCTCCTTCCCAACGCTACTCCCGCGACACGCTAGGGTTGCGCGGCATTCGTTTTCAATTACACTGACACGGCTGGGGCGAGCGAGCGCGCGGCAAGCCGACAGCTTACTGTGGTTTGCCTACGCTGTAGGCAAGGCGGCCGAGCGTGCCTACAGCGCGGAGTGGAACCCCGCTGACATTACGTACACTTTTTTTTTATGCAATAGGAAGGCAAACAAGCAAGTGGGTCATCTGATGGTAAATGTACACCATCGCCTATAGACACCCGCAACATCGAAGAGATTGCAGATGCGTTGCCAACCCAGAGGGCTAAGATGGAACACCTCTTGCGCCAGTAATTGCACCGGCTGTCTTGCTCTCCACGACGGTACACAACAGTGCAAGCACTGCTGCTTGGCGGCAGGATTAGCGAGAAAGATGGTGGTGGCGATCCGGACGGACCTTGCACAAGGTCCTACCACCCGCATCTTAACTTACTTAACAATGTACGTGCAGGGTTCTACATGTTCGACCCGGCCGACCGGGACCGCTACGGGCGGGCCGTCCCGCCGCCCTGCATCGGCCGCGCGCGCGCATGCTTCTCGCAGTACCCCTCGGTGAGTTTCATTTTGGGTGGTTAACGGCCCTGGGGTGGGATTTTTGAATCTTACCGGGTGAGTAAAGCTCATCAAAATGGCTATTTTTAGTAGAGTTTCGGCCATTTTGGTGAGCTTTAGTCGACTGGGGTGCGATTTTTGAATCTCACTGGGTGACTAAATCTCACCAAAATGGCCGTTTTTACAGAGATTCGGCCATTTTAGTGAGCTTTAGTCACGTGGTAAAATTAAAAAGTTACACCCCAGCTTCAAAATACTTTTAAAAAGATTACTAAAATTCTTTATACATTTTTACTTCTTGTAAATTGTTATGTATAACTTCATAATGACTGAATTAAGAAACTTAATTAATGTCTTTAATATTTAATAAATTCTATTGTGTAATTATTAAATTTTATCTGGATTAATTGATTTGTTTGAAATGTACATATCTCTTTGACTGTAATCGTATTTATGTTTAATTCGGTTTATCCTTGTTTGCCCGAATTTCAATTGGCATAATGTATCATTTGTCATAATAGCTTTCTTTATTAAACGGTAAAACATACAGAGTTGTTATAAAACAAACCGAACATAACCTATTGGGGTCTAGACGATGGTTTTTAAATTTTCCTGAAAGGTTTACTATTTTTGAAAATGTGGTTTTCGTACAAATGATTATTATGGCAAATGAAATTTGGACAAACGATAGTGTCAGGTTTAATTCTATGTAACTTTGTTTTTTTCTTTGGATATGTATTTGTACACATTTATTATGTTTTATGCAAATCAAATGTATTGATTGATTGATTTTGATAGAAAATAATTTAACCAAAAATAGTTTAAATCAAACAAGAGTACAAGACAGTGCGACATGGCATAGATTCCAAAATTCTTGTTTTACCATAGTGTGGTATACAATACTAAAAAAAAAAACTGTTTATGAAAAAAAAGGAAATGTAGGGTTTTCTAAAAACGCTCAAAAACAGACAAACTCGCTTTCGCGTTTAAAATTTTATTATAAATGCGAAACTAGATAGACTAGCGGCCGCCCGCGACTTTGTTCGCGTGTTATTAGTGTCTGTCAGTTTTGAAATCGGTTCAGCAGTTCCAGAGATTACCCTCTACCTACAAACAAACAAACAAAGTTTACCTACAAACTGAAACAAATTATCTTGCTACTCCGCGAAACCACTGCCGTGCAGCTGCGTCTATGAGACATATATGTCTTCATGCAAAAACCCACCCTCCTCCGCTTCCACACGAAACAATATATCACACAGACTCAACTATACACTACCACCACTAAACACTATAACAACACAATCGACGCGCGTTTCGCCTCTTTAAGAGGCATCATTAGTACGACCGTTCGCTACGTGAACGAATGGCGTACTGACAAACTAAAACATATAAAGTTTATCACTTTATTATATTACTTTAGATTAGTGTAAATGTAGGCTATTTTCTCGTGGATATTTAGTGCAAGAAATAAATATTTTCTTTTTCTGGTCAGGTCCAATCTCTGGCCGAGAAACTGTGCCCGAACATACCTCCGGTGGTCAAGGAGACCGACGACAAAGAGGTGCGAATTTGAATATTATATTTATTATTTATCCTTGTGACGCAATGGCCTAGAGTCAATAAGTGAGTCAGTGAGTCAGTGAGTGAGTGAGCCAGTGAGTCAGTGAGTGAGTCAATGAGTGAGTCAATGAGCGGGTCAATGAGCGGGTCAGTGAGTGAGTCATTGAGTGAGTCAGAGAGTGAGTCAGTGAGTCAGTGAGTGGGTCAGTGAGTGAGTCAGTGAGTCAATGAGTGAGTCAATGAGCCAATGAGTGAGTTAGTGAGTGAGTCATTGAGTGAGTCAGAGAGTGAGTCAGTGAGTCAGTGAGTGGGTCAGTGAGTGAGTCAGTGAGTCAATGAGTAAGTCAATGAGCCAATGAGTGAGTTAGTGAGTGAGTCATTGAGTGAGTCAGTGAGTGGGTCAGTGAGTGAGTCAGTGAGTGAGTCAGTGAGTGAGTCAGTGAGTGAGTCAATGAGTGAGTCAGTGACTGAGTCACTGAGTGAGTCAGTGAGTCAATGAGTGAGCCAGTGAGTGAGTCAATGTGTGTGTGTGTGTGTGTGTGTTAACGTTATTTTTAACGCCGCTAAATGTTACCTGAGTGTTTGAAGTTTCCCGCGTCGACTGTACCCCACGGTTTGCTGTCAATATGTCAACAACACTGTCGCAGGTGACAGTGCTGGCCGACAAGACCAGCAAGGCGTCCAAGACTTCCCTCGAGAAGGACAAGGAGGAGAAAGAGGTCCGTAACACTCACTGTAGCAGTACAACAAACAACAAACTAACAACAACAAACCAACAAACAACAACAAAAAACTAATCGAGCCACTGATCGAAGACACTCATCGCTAATCCAGCTGCTAAGCAGCAGTGCATGCACCAGTGGCGTAACAATAGAGTGGCAGGGCTGGCAAAATGCCACGGGCCACCGACCCAAGAGGACCCCGGCCCAAGAGGCCGCGAGTTTAAAAATATTACTGACCAGCGGACGCGCGCGACTTCGTTCGCGTAAAGTTAGTAGCCTATGTCCGTCAGGAATAGTGTAGCTTTCTATCTGTGAAAGAATTTTTGAAATCGGTTCAGTAGTTCCAGAGATTACTCCCTACATACAAACAAACAAAGTTTACCTCTTTATTATATTAGTGTAGATGTAGATAGGGCCCCGGATGGTATAGTTACGCCACTGGCTTGCACTGTTGAGTTCCGGCGTGGAGAGCAAGACAGCCGGTGCAATTACTGGCACAAGAGGTATTCCATCTTAGCCCTCTGGGTTGGCAACGCATCTGCAATCTCCTTGGTGTTGCGGGTGTCTATAGGCGGTGGTGCTCACTAACCATCAGTGCTCACTAACCATCAGGTGACCCGCTTGCTTGTCTGCCTTCCTATTTTATAAAAAAAAACTTTCGATACGATTTGGGGACCTTCAAGAAACGAGCCTATTCCTTTCTTAAAGGCCGGCGACGCGCTTGCGATTCTCTCGATATTGCAGGTGTCTCTGGGCGGCGGTGATTGCTTACTATCACGCGACCCATCTGCTCGTTTTCCAACTTTATTATAAAAAAAAACCAAGTGCGAGTCGAACTCGCGCACCGAGGGTTCCGTCATCAACAACATCTAGTATCGCATTTTTGCTTTGTAAAACCAAAGAATTCTTTTTAGGTGGGTTATAATTACAAATTACGGTTTTCGGATTTATTGTTTTACTAGCTGACCCGGCGAACTTTGTTCCGCCTTAGACGCCATAAATGAGCAGATTTTTGATTTTATTAAGTTAATTGTTTTATTATATAAGAACCTTCTCCTGATAATAACGAACAGAACAAAAAAAGAATTAGCAAAATCGGTACAGCCGTTCAGGCGTGATGCCGTGACCAAGGGAAATAGGGATTCATTTTTATATATTTAGATTTGTGCTGTGGGACCTTGCTTCTTGCCAAATTTCATAGTTCTAGGTCAACGGGAAGTACCCCATAAGTTTTTGAGTGCCTTGCGAATGTATCCTTTGATTGCGTTGACTTAGAAGTTTGATTTTTTCACGGCTCTAAGGGACTGCAGACTTGATATTAATTTCAACGCAATACCTCCACGCGTTCTTGAGAAAAATGGTCTCGACAGACAGACAGACAGACAGACGGACAACAAAGTGGTCCTATAAGAGTTCCGTTTTTCCTTTTGAGGTACGGAACCCTAAAAATGGAAACTTTTTGTACCCCCAGGTGCACTTTGAAGAGCCGGCGAAGTTTAAAATATACGGTATGGACGTGACGAGCCTCCGGAGACTGAACCAACACGAGAGATGAACGACCACCGTTGGCGTATGGGGGGGGGGACCTGGCCCCTTACCTGTCGTGGCCAATGAAGAGAAGTCGACGCCCAGTTGTCCAGGCTTCGAAAATCCTGAGGCACCAGGACATTCTGGGGTGTGACCAGACCATTCTGAATTGGACATTAGGCCATTCTGAGATGTGCTACACAATTCTGGGGTGTGACTATACTATTTTGGGGTATGCCAGATCATTCTGATTCAGACCATTTCTAGGGTGTGACCAAACCATTCAGGGATGTGACTAGATCATTCTGAGGTGTGACCAGACCGTTCTGGGGTGGGCTCGGAACCCCTCCCTATGTACGCCTTAACAATAACAAGTGGAAGTTGTGAGTTTGCAGCATACTGTACCGAAAGCGTTCGGGCTGATGAACTGTTTAAAATAGCATTTATAAATAATGTCTAAAAAATGCTGCCAATAAAAATAATGTAAAGTTTGAATATTGTAATGTAACACGCGCCAGTTTTTTTTTGTATTTGGAACTAGTTTATTTTGTAATAAAATGTACATTGGAATTGTTGTTTAATTTTACTGCCTAGTTTGAGTTTTTTTTTCCACTATTTGATACTTGGATAAAGAACTAAAGTGTCCTTGTTCTTGGAGGTGGAGTGTAATTTTGAATCTCACCGGGTGACTAAAGCTCGCCAAAATGGCCGTTTTTCATAGAAATGCGGTCATTGTGGTGAGTTTTAGTCACCTGGTGAGATTCTAACGCAATTTTAAAATCTTACCAGGTGAGTTAAGCTCACCAAAATGGCCGCAATTCTATGAAAAACGGCCGTTTTGGCGAGCTTTAGTCACCGGTGAGATTCAAAATTACACTCCTGGAGTTTAATTGCACCCCTGGCTTCCCATAGCAATCGTGCGTATAAATAAATAAATAAAATAAATATCTTGGGACAGTTAACACCAATTGACCTAGTCCCAAAGTAAGCAACTAAAGCTGCTTGTGTTATGGATACTAGACAATGGATATAAATACTTATATAGATAAATATATATTTAAATACATATAATATCCACGACTCGGGTTACAAACATTCGTATTCATCATACAAACATTTGCCCCTCCCGGGAATCGAACCCGGAACCTCAAGCTTTGTAGTCAGGGCCACTAACCACTAGGCTATCCGGTCGTCAAAGATCGTATATACATATAGTACAAGACATTGGCCAGCTTGAGTCTCGACTATCGCCCGATAGATGGCGCTGACTGTCTAGTACATTGCGATAACGGTTCGCTACCACAGAACTGCTGGGTGTTTCAGTAAAATTAAAGTACTATATTATTGAAATTAATATCAAATACTTATTTTTTGATGAGCGGGTCCTGTTTAGTCCGGATGCAGCTCGTTCTCTCTCTCTACCTCAAAAGTCACGCAACACAAGTAACGCAACCGGTGTAGGGGTAACGTACTTTCAAGCATGTTACGTGCTTGGACGTTTTAGAAAAAGGAAAAGACCTTCAAACCGTTTTTACCCGACTACGGTCAAACCAAAAGGAAGATTTATATTTTTACAGAAAGAGTTATTTTGGTTTGTCATACTCGGGTGCAATTTTTGAATCTCACTAGGTGACTAGAGCTTACCAAAATGGCCGAATCTCTATGAAAAATGGCTACTTTGGTGAGCTTTAGTTACCTGGTGAAAATCAAATGCAATTTTTGAATCTCACCAGGTGACTAGAGCTCACCAAAATAGCCGTTTTTCATAGAGATTCGGCCATTTTGGCGAGCTTTAGTCACTCAGTGAGATTCAAAAATCGCATTTCTGGACTGTTATTCTCTAATCGCAGCTTCGTCGGTTTCGACGTCGAGGCATCGCCCGATCTCGCTCACTCGAGCTTCCGCCAGAGCAAGTCAAGGCGCTGCCGCAGCGCCGAGCTCGACGCTGTTGCGCTTAGATTCTCCTAAACAACGTTGCTCGGTCTACCGCGGCTCGTCGTTCACGTCGTCGTCGTCGTAAGCGGCTTCTTCCAGCAAACCTGCGCGGAGCAGCAACTCCACCAGGGGGCGCCGGCGCTGCACGCGGTACGCCGCCGACCGTACCTCTGCAGGCGAAACAGATCTAATTAGATCGTTCGCCGGATTTTTCTTTGGTCGAATTCTTGATTCGCCGAATTCTCGTTTCGTCGAATTTTTGTTTCATCGAAAATACTTAGGGATAACTAGAGATCCGCCCGGCTTCGTTCGGTTACAATTGGGATGTTGACTAAAAAATAATAATTAGTCCATCTTTTAGAACGCCAGAAAATAGTAGATACGTATTTTTTCTTTTGCTTCTAAAACTTAAAATAACAAAGTTACAGAGCGGCGAAAGTTCGCGCTACGTCATTATATCGTAAAATTTTTACCGAAAGAGTGACGTCACGAGCCCCTACTCCTGAATTTGAATGTGCTGTATCTTTGTCAATATTATTCGTATGGACAAATAAAAAAATACGTATCGAGTATTTTTCTATAATCTAACTGACGGACTAATTAGAATCTTGTTGTTTTAACCCAGGAGACATCCCTATTAGGATGTTCTTTTTCTAAATGACAGTGATAACAGTATGAAAATCCGATGCGTGGTTTAGAAGTGGTGGTGAAGATATAAAGACAGACAGGCACGCATGGCGACTTTGATTCATACTTTTTTTTTATACAACATAGGAAGGCAAACAAGCAAGTGGGTCACCTGATGGTAAGTGATCACCACCGCCTATAGACACTCGCAACACCAAAGAGAGTGCAGATGCGTTGCCAACCCAGAGGGCTAAGATGGAATACCTCTTGTGCCAGTAATTGCACTGGCCGTCTTGCTCTCCACGCCGGAACACAACAGTGCAAGCACTGCTGCTTAGCGGCAGGATTAGCGAGCAAGATGGTGGTAGCGATCCGGGCGGACCTTGCACAAGGTCCTACCACCCGCAGACTATAGTATTATGTAATAGAGATAAAAATGAAATGGAAAGCGATCGTTAATTTATGATAAGTAGACTACATTTTCATTTAATACGCAAGACCAAGCTTCCACATATAGTTTTATTCGATATTTTGTAACAAAAATTGAGAAAAAGAGTGGTAGGACCTTGTACAAGGTCCGTCCGGATCGCTACCACCATCTTGCTCGCTAATCCGGCCGCTAAGCAGCAGTGCTTGCACTGTTGTGTTCCGGCGTGGAGAGCAAGACAGCCGGTGCAATTACTGGCACAAGAGGTATTCCATCTTAGTCCTCTGGGTTGGCAACGCATCTGCGATCCCTTTGGTGTCGGGTGTCTATGGGCGGTGGTCATAACTTGCCATCAGGTGACCCACTTGCTTGTTTGCGTTCCTATTTCATAAAAAGGGCCTCCGCTAACACGCGCGGGCGCACGGAACGAACAAATAGTATAAGCCCGCACCCGCGCGAGATAGCGGACGCTCTCATACTATTTCTCTATAGGCGTGCACCCGCTTCGTGCACCCGCTCCGTGCACCCGCTCCGTGCACCCGCGCAACTTAGCGGAGGCCCCTAAGCATATTCAACTTACTGATAGGCTGCAGGGGCTTCGTCCGAATCTGGGGTCCGAACTCGTACATCACTTGCAAGTCCGCGTGGTTCCCGAAACGGAACCCAAAACCCACGCGGTGGTCTCTCCCTGGAAAAACAAGTCAAAATATCTTTATTCAGATCAGGCCCCCAATTCTGGCGCTCATCGAGATTTATCTAACGTTCGAGATGTGGCAAAATATGACACATTTTGAAGGGATTTGACAGCTCTTTTTGGCTTATCTCGAGTGTGACTTCATCTCTACTGACGCGAGAATTGCCCCGTAGGTTTATTACAGGAAGGACTTATGAATGTCAAAAAATTTATCACCGGTTCGGAAAACCTCTGATGAGAAGATACCGGCAAGAAACTCAACGAGGTTTTTTTTTCTACGCAGGAAGGCAAACGAGCAAGTGGTTCACCTGATGGTAAGTGATCACCACCGCCCATAGACACCCGCAACACCAAAGGGATTGCAGATGCGTTGCCAACCCAGAGGGATTAGATAGAATATCTCTTGTGCCAGTAATTGCACCGGCTGTCTTGCTCTCTACGCCGGAACACAACAGGGCGCTTAGCGGCAGAGGTATTCCATCTTAGCCCTCTGGGTTGGCAACGCATCTGTATTCTCCTTGGTGTTGAGTGTCTATAGGAGGCGTTGATAATCACTTTACCATCGAATTACCCACTTGCTCGTTTGCCTTTCTATTTTATATAAAAAGGATGCAAAGCAAGCGGAGAAGACACTCACCCAGGCGGAGAGGGGGGGAGAACCCATAGATAGCGATCAGAGACATCGGCAGGTCTTCAGGGACCACCTGGAAGATGGCGGCGGCGCCTGCGCATCACAGACAAACATACAACTTCAAATGATAAATGCAACAACAACACAGAAGGAAACTAATCTACAATATACTGTAACATTACTAGCGGCCATTTTTTAACATCACTAGCGGCCATTTTGTAACATTACTAGCGGCCATTTTGTAACATTACTAGCGGCCATTTTGTAACATCACTAGCGGCCATTTTGTAACATTACTAGCGGCCATTTTGTAACATTACTAGCGGCCATTTTGTAACATTACTAGCGGCCATTTTGTAACATTACTAGCGGCCATTTTGTAGCATTACTAGCGGCCATTTTGTAACATTACTAGCGGCCATTTTGTAACATTACTAGCGGCCATTTTGTAACATTACTAGCGGCCATTTTGTGGGTGGTCGGACCTTGTGGATAATTATACATATAGATAAATATATATTTAAATACATATAACATCCAAGACTCGGGTACAATCATATTCATCATACAAATAAGGATAAATTATTAAGGTAACGTCCTGAATTATAATATACTAGCGGACGCGCGCGACTTCGTTCACGTAAAATAAGTAGCCTATGTCCGTCAGGAATAGTGTAGCTTTCTATCTGTGAAAGAATCTTTGAAATCGGTTCAGTAGTTCCAGAGATTACCCCCTACATACAAACAAACTAACAAAAAAACAAAAAAACAAACAAACAAAGTTTTTCTCTTTATTATATTAGTGTAGATAGTGTCATTATTGTGTTAGGGTGGTAAAATAAAACATTTACGGGAGATAATAGTTTATTTAAAAAAAAACATTATATTATCGAACGTGGATTATTCAAGCCCTACTTTGCGTGGTGTATCTTCGTATGGACGGCGACACGAGCATGCCCGATGAAAAATTGTAAGCGGTTAAAGGGTTAAAATGCTATATAATGAATGAAAACACAAAGAAAAATTAGGGTAATTGCAGGGTTCGAACCTGCAACATCAGCATTCCGTGCCTTGCGTATTCCAGTTTCCGCCACATTACCGCTGCCACATACCTTGCGAATTTTTCAATGTGTTTCGTCTTTACGGTCATTACATTATTCGCAGAAAAAATTCGCAGGGTATGGCAGCGGTAATGTGGCGGAAACTGGAATACGCAAGGCACGGAATGCTGATGTTGCAGGTTCGAACCCTGCCATTACCCTAATTTTTCTTTGTGTTGTCATTCATTATATAGCATTTTAAATTTAATTTGAATGTAAAAAAAATACAAAAAGAAAAATCGAAAAAAAATAAAAATAAATAATTTCGATTACAATAATACAAACATTTGCCCCTCCCGGGAATCGAACCCGGAACCTCGAGCTTTGTAGTCAGGGCCACTAACCACTAGGCCGGTCGTCGTGGTGTTATACCATTTGACGAATTCTTCCAAAACATTGTAATCGGTAAATAGAAAAAAATATTGTAACATTGTGAATCTATAAAAACCGGCCAATTGCGAGTCGGACTCGCGCACGAAGGGTTCCGTACCGTTTTCTATAAAAACAGCAAAAAAAATCAAGTTTGTTGTATGGGAGCCCCCTTAAATATTTATTTTATTCTGTTTTTTAGTATCTATTGTCATAGCGGCAACAGATTTACATCATCTGTGAAAATTTCATCTGTCTATCTATCACGGTTCTCGAGATACAGCCTCGTGACAGACGGACGGACGGACAACGGAGTCAGGTTCCGTTTTACCCTTGGGGTACGGAACCCCTAAAAATGACATGTAAAATATTGTTTTTACCAATAAATATCTTGCATCTTGTATCTTCTCGTCGACAACGGAACCGCGGGTGGTAGGGTGGTAGGGCCTAGTGCAAGGTCCGTCCGGATCGCTACCACCATCTTGCTCGCTAATCCTGCCGCTAAACAGCAGTGCTTGCGCTATTGTGTTCCGGCGTGGAGAGCAAGACAGCCGGTGTAATTACTGGCACAAGAGGTATTCCATCTTAGCCCTCTGGGTTGGCAATGCATCTGCAATCTACTTGGTGTTGCGGGTGTCTATAGGCGGTGGTGATCACTTACCATCAGGTGACCCACTTGTCGTCGTATTTAAAAAAAACCCTACAAAATGCATAAAAACCGTGCACAAACTCACCACCAAAAACCAAAAACAAAGCACACACACAAACTTTCATGCTGCACTGTTATCGATGCAATTTTAAACAAACAACAGGCACTAGGGACGTTCTTTAGCGCCAGTCGATAGCTGAATGTCGCGACGAAATTGCATATTTCAATAAAAAATAGCTTTTGTTAGTTAATTGCAAACTTCCCACGTTTCGAAGGGACTAGCTTATTGTGAGGGAATTAGTAAGGTCGCTTTGCTGTTCACAAGGCGACAGAATGAGTAAATTTAACAATTAAAAATAATTATAGTAAATTAGGACTCACTTTCCGCTCCGGCTTCGGACGGTTATATACTGTAATGCAGTGACTTGTTATTAATAGACAGGTTATACCCATACAAAAACTCCAAGAAAATGATCCGAATGCAGTGGCGAACACACACATGCAAAATGTTTCGTTTTTACTTTTACGCACACATAGTGAACTGTGTAAAAGGGATAACGTGATTAAAACCATAGTAACAAAGAAGACAGCTAGTATTTAGCTGTTGGGAATATTTTTTTCCAACGGACCAATCACGGCCTTGCAGGGTTTGGAATTTGGAATTGACCGCAAACACACAGCTTAGGTTAACATGCGCACCGTTCGCTAGTTGCTTTGCGACTGAGGACACTGGTGCTATTTGACTCCAATTTGGAGCTCGCTACCGGAGCGCTTGTAACTTATCTACCTTTTTTAATATCATGGCTGTAATTGTAAAAAATCTCTAAGTGACAGGAAAACCCGTATCAAAATCCGTTGCGTGGTTTAGAAGGAGTAAACGATCGAAGATATGAGGGCAGACAGACGGATAGACTTTGTTTTATACTCTATAATAATTGTATATTAAGTACAGTGATGTTCACTAGTGTTGCGGCAATATATCGAACTATCGATAGTATTGTTGATAGTAACTTGACCTAGAAATATAGTTAAAAATCCAATACTATCGATAGGCATTCTTCGATACAGATATTTCATAGCCGCCATACAATCGTACAGTTCTGAGGTTACGTTTGCGTAAAACGTAATATCACAGAATGAATAATAGTACTAACGTACAGAAACTTCTCTTTTTCGACCACCATTAAACGAATTCCAACTTTATAATCAGGGACAAAAAGTTCGTATTACTTCATAAATATTCGCCAGGCGCAATGCGTCAAAAGGAAGGCGCTGCCCGCGCCCGCCTTCCCCCCGCAATGCCCTGGCGCACCGCTAGGGTTGGGCTGCTTACTGTAATACCATCAACGCGCGACACAGAGTGAGCGGCCGCGCGCGCGGCAAGTCGGCAACCTACTGCGATTAACCTATGCCATAGGTCATGCGGCGAGCGCACCTACATTGCGGAGTGGAACCCCCCTGTAATATATCTGTCAAAGTCATGCGTAGTGCACGTTCAAGTTTATTCAAGGGGTGCTTGTCGGGTGTCGGGTTTCCTCCTCGTGTGCCTAAGTGCTGCGGTTCTGTTATGGACTCCTCCGGGGGAAGAGCAGCGCTCGGGCCGGTGCACCCTGGGCATCGGTCAAAGATATCTTAGCCTATTTGGTGGGAAATCATTGGCCGATGGCAGACAGTGAATTTTCGTTTGCCGTCTGACTGCCGTCGTCGTTGTCCGTCATTGTAATCATCAAAATTTGTTCCTCAAAGTGAGCTATTGCTACTTTTAGAACCAAATTACTCGCCATCCAAATATTTATCAAAACAAAGTCGAATGGGCATTTTTGTATGGGCGCTGTCCCAACCCTTGTATACAATAGTGAGTAGTATGGACGTGTAGTACTCGGTGTAAGGATCATCATAGGCTATGTTTCGAAGACCAGGTGTCTGCAGCATTAATCATTGTTTTGTATGAAAAAAAAAAAAACAGCAAATTAGACCTATGCTCCCATTACGTTTTTTACTTCTAGTGGCCTCAGTAATGCGTGGTTAAAATCTTTCGGCTATATCTCGAAAATGATTTTACAGATACTTTTCATACAACTGCTAGTACAAAGTGAGGTATAAAATGGGCTGTAGCTTTTTCCCTGCAAACATCTCGGTTTTGCTGTCATACAAAAAAATTAAGCTCTTATTGAGAGCTTTCTAATAAGATATAGCACAACTGTATACAGCACTTGGGACAATTTGCCCATTCTCCTTTCTTTGAATTGACTGAGACATGGTTCTTGAGGCAAACATTACGCACCGCAGTGTCAAATTCACGTCACTCGGTGATTTGAAGATTTGAATTACGAGTGGGCACTCGAGTTGATGTCATAGGGGTAAGAGTTCTAGTCACCGGTGAGATTAAAAAAGACAAACTTGTGGAAATCGGTGAGAATCAGTCATTTCGGTAACGATTAGTCACCCGGTGAGATTAAAAAATCGCACTATTGATGAATCGCGCGGTAGCGCGCGTCGTCGCGCGTTCACCAGAACTTGGCCTTAATTTCATCTAGTTCACCCCGACGCCTGGTTTTCCTATTAGAATAGAACTACAATTGTAACAACTCGAAGTGAATATTATACGCCATTGTATCTGCCAAACGAAGTCTTTTATTAATGGATTATATCCTACGTGCCCCAGCAAGCAACCATACTGACGTACGAAAGAAATCTCCATACATCCTTCCTCCGCAGTCTCCAAAAGCTCGGAAGTCCGACAAAAATTCATCAGGCATATTTCCAGTTTTCTTTTTAGACGAACATACTGAAATACTCTTTTTAACATAACTTTTAACTGTTAAACTGTCATGTCAATCACTCACAATTCGTCGGTCGATATTAATAAATATAATAAACCATATAGCCATACCACCAGTCTACATTTGTCAGCTGAGTCTCGGCTATCGCCCGATAGATGGCGCTGATTGTCCAGTATACCGCGCTATCGGTACGCCACTGCAGAACTGTTGGGACGCGGCTCGGCACCACAAGATTTTCATCCTTAAATACCATATTCATATTTAATGATGAATTATAATTTTTGAAGCACGTCACCTTTCAGTGGACGTTGCGTCGTTGGACCAGGAGTGCGATTTTTGAATCTCGCCAGCAGTGTGACCATGTGTGTCACGATCCTGCCTTTTTCGCAGGATTAGACCGTCATTTTGACTGTTCTGGCAGGATCGGTTGAAGTTTTCGTAATCTGGCAGTATTTGGCAGGATAGCAATATAAGCTGGCACATTTGGCATTATAGCCTTAGATTGTGTTCACAATAAGCATTTGCGAGCGAGAAAAGCGCAAAACACGGCCATTGATCAACCAGAGACAGCCATTGCCGCGTTTTTGCGTTTTTATCGCTCATAAACTCTAACTGTAGGCAGGATCTCTAATTTGAAGTAGGTCACACTGCTCGCCAGGTGACTAAAGCTCGTCAAAATGGCCGTTTTTCATAAAAATGCGGTCATTTTGGTGAGCTTAGTCACCCGGTGAAATTCAAAAATTGCATTTGAATCTCACCAAATAACTAAAGCTCACCAAAATAGCCGTATTTCATTGAGATTCGGCCATTTTGGTGAGCTCTAGTCACCTGGTGAGATTCAAAAATTGCATCCCTGAACATACTTAGTAACCAGAATGCGTGCAGTATTGACTAGTTGCAAATTGATATGTTTCTAGAAACGTACTAAATAAAAATCTTTAGGTATATGTAATTCTTACTTTATTTCCTCCGAATGTTTGAGAAAAGTACTATTCGGCTGGAATGACTGCTGGCTTCGTACTAAAAACCCTCGCCTCGGGTTTTTAGACTAACTCGGCCGGCAATTGCTTAGTTCCCAAGCCTAGGCATATTAACTTCTGAAATCCAAAGATTGACCTGCTGTGTTAAATTGTAAAAATTGTAAAAATTTGAGATGTAATATTAACATTGTAATTTTGATTTATTTAAAAAATTACACCTCGTTGAGTTTCTTGCCGGTATCTGAGCATCAGAGGTTTTTTCGAACCGGTGGTAAATTTTCTGACATTCATTCTAAGTGCTACTGGTGCCCGTTTCACTAAGCTACAAGTTACAATTTTACAAGTCTAAACCGGCAACATTGGTCAATAATGACCAATGGCAATGGGCATAATGACCAATGTTGCCGGTTTAGACTTGTAAAATTGTAACTTGTAGCTTCGTGAAACGGGCCACTCTGTAAGCCTTAATCTGAATAAAATATTTTGACTTTGACTTTGACTTTGAAATCGTCGCCGTTGGCGTCGGTGCCGTTTGGCTGGCACCGACTCCAAAAGGTAAATAAAATTTATGGAATTGTATGAATAAATTTGATTTTATGATTTGATCAGAAATCTGATATAGTTTTTTTCTAATTTTTTTCTGCTGTTTAGTTTTTGGTTGTTTTTTGAAGGCGGTTTTTTTGTTACATTAATATCAACCCTCATAGCCCTCAAACAACGAAAAGAAACCTGCACGTTTATCTAAAAGAATCTGTAACCTATTATGGTTTCCCTGGAACAGGGTTACGGAGGTCAGATTAGCGGGTGGTAGGACCTTGTGCAAGGTTCGTCCGGATCGCTTCCACCATCTTGCTTGCTAATCCTGCCGCTAAGCAGCAGTGCTTGCACTGTTGTGTTCCGGCGTGGAGAGCAAGACAGCCGGTGCAATTACTGGCACAAGAGGTATTCCATCTTAGTCCTCTGGGTTGGCAACGCATCTGCAATCCCTTTGGTGTTTCGGGTGTCTATAGGCGGTGGTGATCACTTACCATCAGGTGACCCACTTGCTTGTTTGCCTTCCTATTTCATAAAAAAAAAAAAAAAAAAAAAGGTGGCAGTCGCTTCAATGGGTACATTGGGACCTGACAAATCTGGTATCATGGTCAAAGCGTACCCCGAATCAAGAAACAGGAAAAAGCGCTGGTTTAAAGAAAATTTGTAAAGCACTGTCTGTTGTAAATCCTGACTCATAAATTTCTAAAGACATTGCAAATGCAAGAATACATGTTGACCTCCTCATTTATTTTGTACGAAATATGGAAAAACCTTACAACTTAGAACGGCACAGCGCTGTTACTGCGCTACTTTTGTTTAACAACCGTTTCCATTTTTCCGCCAATATCGCACAGAGTGACATAACTGGAAAACGTTATCTGTGCAAACCACTATCGGTTTCGAAATATGAAAGTGGTGGGTACTTCTTACTTTTAAAAGTTTTAACTAACTAATACATGCATATCTAAACTAATCTTTAAACCTATATCGCTAAAGTCTTATTTGAAATGGGGGAAAGACGTGACATATGCCGCGAAAGCTTTGCGAAATACTGTGGTGAATGGAAACTCACACATACGCAATTATCCAATTATGAGAAGGTATATTGCAAACTCGACTCTAAAGCGTTATCAAAGGGTTGAAATTTCATTGCATCGATTGCATACACATACGCTAAACGATTTTAAATTACGAACAACTTCAACACCGAACGAAAAGGTATTAATGCCAGTGACTCATAGTAAAGGAATGTTGATTCTAATTACATGTAATTAGGTGCATTATTAGTTGATTACGACGCGCGTTTATGACCTTCGTGCAATAGTGAAAGTTGGGAATCATGTGTTCCGAGTCAGTTTGCCGCCAAAACTTGACGCAGACAGTTTACTTTTTTAATTGTTTTTTTTAAAGACTTTGATATATACATTCAGCATAGTTGGAAATGAGTTTGGTTTAGTGTTTTTTAACAATTTATATTTTTATGTGAAATGAAAATGATTGTGAAATCTTTGTATTTCCTGTTCCTGCTTTCTTTGGGTGAGTGATTATACTATGTTTTGCTCTTTACTACATATATTTATTAACAAATTTGGGCTTTTTTGCGGTTTTCCTTTGCTCTGGTGGTAACTTGGTGAAGGGACTTGAGTGCCCAAGGTCAAATTATCCGTCAGTGCATCCTTTTGTTAAGACACCAGTTAAAAAAAATTGCCGGACAAGTTACCAATACTTTTGGTCATGTCTACATGTGAAGGGAGGAAACCCAACATTTTTTTAAAGTTATTTTACACCTTCGTCAGTGTGATGCCAAATTACAGCTTCCTAGAACCTTAGAATCTCTGAGATAAGCCGGACAGACAGACAAGATGAATATGGCGAAACTATGGGTTTCTTGCTCAATACAAACCCCTAAATTTTTTTACCGGTTAAAGATCTTGTTGTATGTCGTATGTAACTTCTTTATTGTGCAAAAACAATAAAGACAGTTTGCGGGTGGTAGGACCTTGTGCAAGGTCCGTCCGGATCGCTACCACCACCTTGCTCGCTAATCCTGCCGCTAAGCAACAGTGCTTGCACTGTTGTGTTCCGGCGTGGAGAGCAAGACAGCCGGTGTAATTACTGGCACAAGAGGTATTCCATCTTAGCCCTATGGGTCGGCAACGCATCTGCACTCTTTTTTTGTTGCAGGTGTCTATAGGCGGTGATGATCACTTACCATCAGGTGACCCACTTGCTTGTTTGCCGTCCTATGTTGTATAAAAAAAAATTGTGCAAAAAGCATAAACTACAAAAGGAGATAGGGTGATCTACAAAGGCGACCTTATCTCTTCCAGTTAACCTTTGAGTGTGTGAATATATCGATACCTTGGGGCTCAAAGGGCGTAAACGCCATTTTGGCGAAAATGAGATTTCAATGTCATCTTACTCAGTTTTTTTCTCTCTATCGATCTGTATACTCAAAGTTCTAAAATTCCGATAAAAGTTGTGTTTACGCCCCTTCATGTCGAGGCCTGTAAACACAATATTTTAAGTTTTTTGGTCGTATAAGCAAAGAAACTTCTTGTCAGAAATTTGAAGGGCGTAAAAGTCTTTTCGTTTTTAAAATTAACAACTCAAAGGCGTTTAGGCCCACATATATTTCAGTATTATAAAACAACTTGACTGATACGCCCTATAATCTTTTAATTTTGGTTTTTATGTGGCGTTTAAGCCCAGAGCACTTTTTTGTTTTAAAGTTAGATGCCTTATACGATTACTAAAATACTCATGACCAAAACAGATAATTTATTTTACATTCTGGATGGAATCCTGTAATCAAAACTTTTGAAGTTGTAAGTTTTGAAATTATCGAGTTCAGGGCGTAAACGCCTAAATGCCCATACAATTTTTTGTTTTTTGACAACTTGACTCTTACGCCCCATTGAAATGGGGCGTATGAGTCAAGTTGGGTATAGCAAAAAGAAATTACTAAGACCCATAATTATCCTGAACGACTATATTTAGACCCGACAAGGCTACGAAAAGTCCTTTTAATTACTGTTTATGTCTAAGTTTAAAAAGTTGGTTATAGAAGTTTATTTTAATTATAAATATGGTATTTTTGTCATGCACTTTACTAAATTGCATTGTGGGAGTGGAAATGGTCAGTTAAGTTACATTGCGGGGTTAACATTGGTTCCTAACCTGACATCATGAGAATGGTCAATGGTCAATGACAAACCCGCATAATTTTATGACTTAGGTTTTCCATAAATAAACAAATACATTAATAAACCTGTCAACTTGTTCTAGTAAAATATAAAAATTATTAAACAGAAAGTAAGTTAATAATGAGTTAAGTACCAAAAATTTTACTTTAAGTAGTGCAATAACGTCAGTTTACATGTTAACGCATACACCATTTCGGACATACCCAAACTTAATGTAACATAATAATTTTGTATAAAATTTAATTATTTGGAGTTTAATACTCTGTTCCGTTAGAACGTTATATTATAGTTTTAAACAATCAATTTTTTTATTATGGTCATTGGAATCAGAGAGGCAGAAACACGAGTGACAAAAATAAGATGGTATAAATTAATATGAAACTTTTATGATGTTATAACAACATATAGTAAGAAAAAAGCTATAAATATTAAGATTTTACATGAGATGTCACGGCTCATGGCGCTCCTAATGCGATCCTTGATTATTTTGTCAATATTAAAGAAATAACAATAAAATCATTTTTTGTAGCTAATGCTAAACAATAAAAACAAAGCATTTTAAGTACTAATTAGTCAGTCAACATCAAATTATACTTTAACTGTAGAAGTAGCTTCTTAAAAGGTGAAATTTTTATTTAACTTCTGCCTCCATTTGTGTTAATAATAGCCGGCTTATTTAATTTCCAAACTAAAAAAGGGTAAATAAAGTCAATTTTTTTAAAATTTACCTTGTATCTCTTTTGATAGTGAAGTCTTTGTTAACGGGCTAGATTTTGTTTACAAATTCTGGCCGCAATTGTTTGCTGTGTTTCTCAACTAAGAAAAATGAGAGGAAGATGGCTATGTTATTGCGGCTAGAAATTGCCAAAAACAAGCCTGTTGACCAGAAGCTTAAAAAAAGAGTAACTACATAACTATAAAAATACGAAACGCAAGAAACTGCTATAATTTTCTTGTGAATTGGCGGTTATGCCCAGCGGTTATGTACAGTTCTTTCACAGTCGACATTTTTTGGGGTGTAAATGACATTAAATTGTATTTTTTTAGGGCGTAAAGGGAATTTAACTTTTTAATTATTAAAGTTGCGTAAATATTTATAAATTAGGATTATGCAGTAAAGAATTTGAAGTTTTTTGGTCTAAGATACATTTTTCTAGCTTCAAAAACCAAAAAAATATACAAAGAAAATTTTTTTTTTTTAGTTTTTTGGCTGTACTGAAAAATCGCCTTTTGGCGTTTACGCCCTTTGAGCCCCAAGGTATCGATATGTGTATGTACGCCATTACCTTATAAATATAAGGTTTTTTTATACAACATGGGAAGGCAAACGAGCAGGTGGGTCACGTAATGGTAAGTGATCACCACTGCCTATAGACACCCGCAACACCAAAGAGATTGCAGATGCGTTGCCAACCCAGAGCGCTAAGATGGAATACCTCCTGTGCCTGTAATTGCACCGGCTGTCTTGCCTTCCACGCCGGAACACAACAGTGCACGCACTGCTGCCTAACAATTAGCGAGCAAGACGGTGGTAGCGATCCGGACCTTGCACAAGGTCCTACCGCCCGCAGAGTACGTACTCAACCGAAACTAAAATTCCCTTCGCCTTGATAACGGAAAAACTTTGTATGTCCAAATTATAAACTTCCTGTAATACAGCTAAAGGTGCGCATGCGCTTGTATGAATTTAATTGGTTTGCCTTCAATATCAAGTACGTATAAGTACCTATAGTACAGAATACAGGCTTGAAGTAGTAGCTTGGTACTGTTTTTCGTACGGTGCGTGAGAGATCAGAGGGCACACTTGGCTGAAGACCGGCAACGGATCAGCTATTCTTAGGGTGGCTGGTGGCCATGGGCGGCGGTGGATACTTCCGACTAGGACCACAAGCTCGTATGCCTCCTGTGGCAAGCATAATTTAAAAATAAAAATAAAATATATTTATTTTCAAACAACTTGACCAGACCAGCTAAGTTTAGTTAATCTGAGTTTGTCTATGTGTGTCCCTTTCTTGTGATACTAATGTGACACAGGCGCAGGGAGGGATAAATTAAACCGTGACCGGTCAAGTTAGGACCATTGTTCCGATAAAAAACTTTTCGCTACATACAAAGCCTGGGGGGGTTTCATCACAGAATAAACAATAGTACTAACGTACAGAAACTTCTCTTTTACGACCACGATTAAACGAATTCCAATTTTATTAACACGCCCATAAAGTTCGTATTACTTCAAACACAATGCGCCAGGCGGCGCAAGTCGAAAGGAACGCACCACCCGCGCCCGCCTTCCCCCGCTGCTCCCGGCGACACGCTAGGGTTGCGCGGCATTCGTTTTCAATTACACTGACACGGCGGGGGCGAGCGAGCGAACGCGCGGCAAGCCGACAGCCTACGGCGATTTGCCTATGCCATAGGCAAGGCGGCGCTCGGCCGCCTTGCCTATAGCGTAGGCAAATCACAGTAGGTTGTCGGCTCGCCGCGCGCCCGCTGTGTCAGTGTAATTGAAAACGAATGCAGGGCAACCCTAACGTGTCGCCGGGAGCAGCGGGGGAAGGCGGGCGCGGGCGGCGCGTTCCTTTTGACTTGCGCCGCCTGGCACATGGTGTTTGAAGTAATACGAACTTTTGTGCGTGTCAATAAAGTTGGAATTCGTTTAATCGTGGTCGTAAAAGAGAAGTTGCTGTACGTTAGTAGTATTATTGAGGCCGTTTCAGTTACAAACTATGTAAGTATGAAACTCAAATTTGAGTTCGACTTCAAATTAAATTTAAAATGCTATAATGAATGACAACACAAAGAAAAATTAGGGTAATGGCAGGACTCGAACCTGCAACATCAGCATTCCGTGCCTTGCTTTTGCCAATTTCGCCACATTACCGCTACCTTACACTGCGAATTTTTCAATGTGTTTCGTCTTTACCGAACATTTCATTATTGGTATTTTATGGGAGAAAAAAAAAATCGGTTACAAAAACTCGACTTTAAACTACAAAAACTTTGTTTCTGTGTGCGTGGAACGCTATGACAAATGTTGTGTCTAGGGTTGCCAACCGTACTATATTATATAGTATTGTACTATATTTCGGCTCTCCGTACTATATACTGTTGAACTAATATGTACGCAAATATACTATATTTCGAGCACTTGTCATGTTATTAAAATACATAGAATATAGAGCTAGACCGATAGATAACAAACTTACCCCCTTATTCATAAACGCTTCGTAAATGTTTGTTAGTTAACATTTTTTGTCTTTATCGTGACGTTTACCCTGAAATGAAAGGGACAAAACATTTGTTAGTTAAAAAATATTGTTAAGAGGAAACACCAAGGCCTAGAGAATTGAAAAATAGGTATTTGTAAAATCTATTGCTGCCTCCATCTATGAAGCCTCCCCCCGCAGAGTGCAATAGAGACAGCCGCAGCTTGGACTGAAAATACCTATTAAAAGTACACAAAATCAACGATTCGTAGACCCCTGATTCCTTCTCCAAAACTTATCCGCTTTAACTACTTTTTTCATAAAAAATTAAAGAAAGGCTTTGGCAGTGTTCCTGTTTTTCTTTTTTTATATGTAATTATACAGGGTGTCCCAAAACCCTTCATAATTATTAAAAGAGATATGGACATTCAAAAACCTAAAAAATTGGCCAGATTTTCGGCTGCGTTCATACATTCAGAAAACAAATTTTACTAGTTAGGTTTTTGAATGTCCATATCTCTTTTAATAATTAATTTATTAAAAAAAGGAAAACGTCCTAATAGTGGCCATCGATTTTTTGGAAAAAAAATATTGCTCTACTGGCATTATCCAGAGAGGAAACAGGGGACGACGTTTGTATGGAAAAACGGCCCTTGTGTTTCCTCTTAAGTTTTTATGAATACGGGGGTTACACTATTGCCTTTTTTTCATCTTTCCAAAAAATAATACATCTTTTTGAAGCGTACTATATATTATTTATCTTATTCTCAAAAATACTATATTCAACCGAATAAATGTCGGCAACCCTAGTTGTGTCTCCTGATGTGTACATGACCCCAAGCACTTAGCCGACCCGTCGCAGAAGGTCGGGTTATGCAACACGTGCTACTTAACACGTTCACGTGCGCAGTCGATTTTATAGAATATCGTAGTTACGCACAGTATTTCCCCATACAAAATACAACGACGTCTATAGACTTTATGATACAACGTGGGTAAAAATAACGCGAAATCTGACAGGAACGTTTCTTAACGTCAACTCGCGGAACTAGCAGCGACGTCATAGGACGTTAGTATTAGTACAGTTCCTTGCATGTATGTGCACTCTAGTCATTTTTTGTGAGGGTAAAGTTGGATATAGCGTGGCACTAGTGGTTCCAATTTCTGACATAATGTAGCACGATGACGTAGCTGACAGAATTTAGTACGGGCGCTCGGCGTTCAGTCACGTTGTATGAGATTTAATTTTTTTTATTTCGACGGCTATTTACGTTCTGTTGCGCCGTATATACCATTTTTTTACGTCTTATCACGTAGCGCACATGAACGTGTTAAGTACTGACTTGTAGCAACGGTTCGCTTCACCTCGAAATACTGTTTAAATAACTCTGAGGTAGATGCCACTAATTTTTGCGGGTGGTAGGATCTTGTGCAAGGTCCGTCCGGATCGCTACCACTGTCATGCTCGCTAACCCAGCCGCTAAGCAGCAATGCTTGCGCTGTTGTGTTCCGGCGTGGAGAGCAAGACAGCCGGTGTAATTACTGGCACAAGAGGTATTCCATCTTAGCCCTCTGGGTTGACAACGCAATAGCAATCTCCTTGGTTTTGCGGGTGTCTATGGACAGTGGCCACTTACCAACAGGTGACACACTTGCTTGTTTACCTTCCTATTGTATATAAAAATAAAATAAAAATAAAATAAACCTATTTATTATTGTAATCGAAATTATTTATTTTTTAATTTTTTCGATTTTTCTTTTTGTATTTTTTTTACATTCAAATTAAATTTAAAATGATAAAATGAATGACAACACAAAGAAAAATTAGGGTAATGGCAGTAATGTGGTAGCGGTAATGTGGCGGAAACTGGAATACGCAAGGCACGAAATGCTGATGTTGCAGGTTCGAACCCTGCCATTACCCTAATTTTTCTTTGTGTTGTCATTCATTATATAGCATTTTAAACCTATTTATATTTTTAACCAATTTTTTCCAGGATCCACGTCAGTGATCATCCCAGAAGAGCTGCCATCTTTGCTGTCCGTGGCGTATTCCAATATACCCCCCATCAAAAAAGGTTTTTGCCTATTTATATTTTTTTTCGCAATTTATGTAGAATAATATTACTTAGTAAAAAAATACGAATTAATAATGTTTATGGTAATATTTTGGATTTTTTAATTGTTATTTTATGTATTTTTAACAAATGCTGTGCGAAATTGCCTCTTGCCAAATATCATGATACAGCGGCCCTAACATGACAGCCCAGGTTTAGTTTAACCCCTCCCTGTGTCTCTGTCTAACTAGTGTCATAAGAAAGGGACGCAGATAGAGATTAACTAAACTTGGCCAGTCATGTTAGGGCCACTGGTGTTAGTGCAACTATTTATGTATTACTACAGAATTATTATACTATCAACTTACCACCAAAATTATTTTGCCACTAAATTTTTTGCGGAATAATTTTCCACAAAATTGTGTCATCATGGAATTATTTAATCACAAAATAGTGTAATCACGAAAATATTTTTTCACTAATTGTGTTGTTACAGAATTAATTTTCACAAAACTGTGTAATCACAGAATTAATGTTAGCAAAATAGTGCCATCACGAAATAATTATTTCAAAAATTTGTGTAGTAGACACGTAAATATTTTTACACAAATTTGTGTAATCACGAAATCAATTTTCCGTGTAAACTTCATGATTTTTGACCGGCTGGCAGGCACGGACTCGCGCGTCGGCTTCGGCTTCGCGTTCGGCAACCACGCCGACTTCCAGGTCATGTTCGAGCTGGGCCCCCAGACCAACACCGCGCCTCTCAGTAAGTTAAAAAAAAAAATAGGAAGATGAACAAGGAAGTACCAGTGGCGTAACAATAGGGTGGCAGGGCTGGCAAAATGCCAGGGCCCCCGACAAGAGGCCCCCGGCCCAAGAGGCCGTGAGCTCAAAAATATTACTGATAGGGCCCCATCAAAAGAATTCGCTACGGGCTCCAGAAGGTATAGTTATGCCACTGGCAAGTACCATCTTACTCGCTAATCCAGCCGCTAAGCAGCAGTGCTTGCACTGTTATGTTCCGTTAGAGCAAGACAGCCGGTGACATTTCTGGCACAAGAGGTATTCCATCTTAGCCCTCTGGGTTGGCAACGCTGCAGCCTCCTTGGTGTGGCGGGTGTCTATGAGCAATGGTAATCACTTACCATCAGGTGACCCACTTGCTCGTTTGCCTTCTTATTTCATAAAAAAGTAGGTTTTTTTTCAAAACTGGCAAACGGAATGCTGAGGTTCCAGGGGTGCAACTTTTGAATCTCACCAGAGGTGACTACAGCTCACCAAAATGGCTGCATTTCTATGAAAAACGGCCATTTTGGCGAGCTTTAGTCACCCGGTGAGATTCAAAAATCGCACTCCAGGTTCATGTCCTGTTATTACTCTAATTTTTCTTTGTGTTGTCATTATTATAGCATTTAAATTTAAGCAAGTGGGTTATCAGATGGTAAGTGATCACCACCACATTGACAACACCAAGGAGATCGCGAAAGCTAATGTTATTTATAACGTTATCGGGATTTTAACGCGATAAAAATATATTGTTAATTTACCTCGCTTTTATCGCGTTAAAGTTCCGATAACGTTAAAAATATGTGTGAAAACCGCGAAAGTTTCAAACAAGTTAATGTTAATTTAGTAAAAAACCTCTCAAAGTGCGAGTTAAGCTCGGGCACCGAGGGTTCTGTACAAACTTAATAAGCACTGAATATTGCTCTAACAAAAAAATATAAACTGAATTGAGGGACATACTTACTTAATTTTGCCACTGCAGTAATCACGCTAGGGATTATTGCGCACATAAACATATAGTGATGTAACGAACATTCGCATTCGCATTCGCGAATATTCGCATATTCATTGCATTATTCGCATTCGCCAAAATTTATGCGAATGTTTTGCGAATATGAATAGCAGAAAAAAAACCAATTTGAAGACTTAGATAAATAAAATCAAAATCCATTCATTTGTTATGTTTTATAATGGAAGAAAAAGTAGCTAACCGAGTAATCACAATATCAGTTTTCACTTTATCATTTGGTATTATTTATTTACTTACTTGGTTTTTTTTGCAATGAAGCTTAACAATTACATTTTCATTGAAACTTACAAAAACAAATGGAACGCATCTCCTTCGAACGACACTGCCTCCAAGCCATAGACAATTGGCGCTAAATTTGAACAAAAACTGAATATTCGCATTCGCATTCGCATTCGCGAATGTCGGTAGCAGGTATTTGCATTCGCATTCGCTTCCGCGAATGTTCAAAAAATGACATTCGTTACATCACTAAAACATAATAAGATAAGATTTCTTCTTATTCGTAGGTAGCAAGTTATTTTTTTCCAGTTGTACGCTATATCTATTTTATGATCTAACCTTGACAAATCATTATTATTCGTATTTCTATTGCTATACTTACCTATTTCTATTCGTAATATTATTCTTATTCTGACGCACGTTGCAGATGGGCAGGCGTTTGGGAGCAGTGCCAAGCGGCAGGCGCCTGCGCCGCCCAAACTCACCAAGAACAGGGAAAAGGTATGAGATTTTAAATAGTATTTTCACAAGAACCTAAGTATCACAATCTGAGGGCTTAGCATTATGTTATATATTCTGTGCTAGCACCATAGTTCAGAGACGTATTTAAAGATGTGGCGCCCCGGGCCATTTAGCTTTGGCGCCCCATTAAATGACGATAAAGTATTTTATTTTAGGGGCGACTGCCGGACCTCGCAGCCTGGCGCCCCGGGCCATAATAGCATAATAATCTTCAATATCTTTCTCTTTTATCTCTATTCACTATTATTGTATATTTATTTAAAAAACTTAGGCTAGGTTTTTACAATATTTTTGTACCAGTGAGAAGTCGGGGCGGGTCGTTAGTTTAATCGAAAATCGCGGATTTTTAGGATCGTTTCACATTAAATGACTTTATGATTTCACAACTTTATGATTACTCAATGTCCGGGGATGTTTTATTTATTTGGCCTCAATTGGTTCAACTTACGTGCACCTGGCGCCATCTAGTGCCGAGTAGCAGACAACTACGTGCAACGCCACCTACCGGTAAATTCAAGACCTATAACTACACCAGGATGTGGAGAGCAGACGGCTTAAAATGGAACTAACAATCCTGCATACAGTTGTGTCTCTTTCGCATAGACAGTAGCGCCGCTGTAATGTGTATTTTGTCTTTTTGTACTATGATTGTACGCGACGCGGTCTCCTTTTGTTTGACGGTTTGACATTAGCTAATTAAAAAAAGATTAATTGTTTTTAAATTACTTTAGATACATTTATCAATATATATACATATTTAAAATAAAAGAGGGCCCACTCGACTTTTCTCTGCATACTTAACACAAATATGAAATACTAGCGGAGGGTTCCACTCCGCACTGTAGGTACGCCCAGCCGCCTTGCCTATGTCACAGGCAAATCGCAGTAGGCTGTCGCCATCCGCGCGCCCGCTCGCTCGCGCAACCCTAGCGTGTCGCCGGGAGTAGCGGGGGGAAGGCGGGCGCGGGCGGCGCGTTCCTTTTGACTCGCGCTGCCTGGCGCATGGTGTATGAAGTAATACGAACTTTTTGAGCCTGTTTATAAAGTTGGAATTCGTTTAATCGCAGTTGTAAAAGAGAAGTTTCTGTATCTGTAATCTGTACTATTATTAATTCAGTGATATTAGCGGACGCCTGCGACTTCGTTCGCGTAGAATCAGTAGCATATGTCCGTCAGGGATAGTGTAGCTTATTACTCACTGACCTATAAGTAATATGGACTTCTAGTCAGTGTTTAAAAAATGGCGTATCAAACTAGGCTAAAAAGAAGACTAAATGGACAATCGCTCGCGCTGTCAGTCTGTCGGACCGACGGCGCTGCTGTCAATACTATTATTTTGTAAAAAAACCTGGAAGGAAACTCAATAAATTATTATTTTATGCAGTTAGACGTAAAGTTGTAAATCCAATGACTATAAATGGTAAACTAATAATTTGCATTTGTAATATTGGCGTCAACCTGTATTCTCATGTCGGGCCGTTTTTCTGCTGTCATTTAGTATGCAACTGTACATCCATGCATTATAATATCATTGTTATTAGTGAAAGAATTTTTGGAATCGGTTTATTATATTCCAGAGATTACCACCTACATACAAAACAAACAAACAAACAAAGTTTACCTCTTATTATATCAGTGTAGAAGTGTAGTAGGGTCTTATTGATAGTAAAACCCTACTTTCATAAGGGGCTGTTCAAGTATTACGTAAGCAGTATAGGGGGGCAGGGGGGGTGGGGGTCTTTGCTGTGCTTATTTTTGATAACATGGGGGGGGGGGGTCTAGATGGTGATTACGTCAGCAGTAGTTATTTACTTTTTTACACATATGGAACTGATGTGCATTATTCAAAATTTGCACCAAGATGTTGAATGGTTCGATGACATGAGAACGACGTAGATATTCCAAAATCGGATAAAAGTGAGCAGACATGCAACATTGAGGAGCACTTTTTAATTTTCTTATTCCTACAGTTATATCTGCTGCTCATGAATGAATAAAAAACAATAAATTAAAAGAAAAATGCATATACCAATGTTTACGTAAGCATGGAGGGGGGGGTAAGAGCTTTGATTACTTTTGCTGACAAGGGGGAAGGGGGGGTAAATAATTGTAGTAAATCTGCTTACGTAATACTTGAACGGCCCCTAACGTATATGGATAAACACACATATACACTTATTTTTGTATTTTTATTTTACGTAAAACATCAAGTGGGCCCAGTATTGTTTTGAGTTGTTATTACGCTCTAAAATACATAATCCTCGCTTCTGGCGGCAGTCGGGTAGCAATTTTTTTATTAATTAGGAAGGAAAACACGCAAGTGGGTCACCTGGTGGTAAGTGATCACCACCGCCTATTGACATCCGCAACACCAAAGAGATTGCAGATGCGTTGCCAACCCAGAGGGCTAAGATGGATTACCTCTTATGCCAATAATTGCACCGGCTGTCTTTCTCTCCACGCCGGAACACAACAGTGCAAGCACTGCTTAGCGGCAGGATTAGCGAGCAAGATCGTGGTAGCGATCCGGACGGACCTTGCACAAGGTCCTAAAACCGGTAAAATAAACTTTGTACTTAAAACGTCCCTTCAAACTGTTCCAGCTGTTAGCAACAGACCCCAACAGCTATCTCCACTCGTGGGCGTCCAAGATGCGGAGGCCTGCGCAGGCGCAGACCGAGCTGCCCAGCCTGGAGGACTCGGTGGTGGAGCTGGTGAAGAACGAGAGGGGCGAGTACGAAATACACCAGCCGAAGCCTGACCACATACCACATAAGGTACCTATACAATACAATACAATAAAAAACATGTGCACATGTGCAAACAAGCATGTGCCCACATGCTTGTTTGCCTTCCTATTTCATAAAAAAAGGAGGATTACCTGGGCTTAATTTCATAAACGCGACAGGCGACAGGTGACAGTGACAATTCGTTATACTTTGCTTTCCTACTATGATGTTAAGTCTGTAGCGTTACTTGTCGACACAGTAATGTACGGCGAATTGTCACTGTCACCTGTCGCCTGTCGCGTTTATGAAATAGGTCCCTGATGGGAGGTCACCGCAGCCCATGGAGCCAGCGATTCCATTAGAATCGCTGATCCGTTGCCGATCTTTAGATTCCCCGTGTGCTCACCACTACTGAGTTTTGTACAGCTCAGTAGCTACTTAACGCCGGCATTCCGTGAATGGTACTACACTGGTAGCGCCGGTCTACACCTACTGCAACCAGGAACAGGCCCCCAATTCTGACGCTCATCAAGATTCATCTCGCATTCGAGATGTGTCACAAATGACAGAATTTGAAGAAATCTGGACCCCAATTCTCAGTTCATACGAGATGCATACGTCAACAAAAATGACAGGATATCCAAGGGATTCGACAGTTGTGTTCGTGCGAGATGAATCTCGCATGAACCGAAAATTGGGGTCCTGACAGCTCTTTTTGGATTATCTCGAGTGTGACTTCGTCTCTAATGCCGCGAGAATTGCAACGCTGGCTGCAGTAAGGCTACCACTACGATTTTATTTCATTTTATTTTTTCTTTAATTTAAAGGTCATGGACGACTTGAGAAGACTCTACGGGCAGAAGAAAGAAGAAGCAAAGAAGCTCACAGAAAAGAAGAGAAGTGAAGCAGAGATCAAGAAGATAACAGAAGATTTGTCAAACGTCGATTTGGATTAAATTGTCGTGTTAAACTAAAGGTGTCAACAAATGTTTAGCATAACTATGTTTCACATAATTTCGATACAATTTATAAATTCAGGCGTTACTTCAAAATCAAAGCCATAGTATTTCTATTAAGGTCAGGCTTACAGGGGTGCAATCTTTGAATCTCACCGGGTGACTAAAGCTCATCAAAATAGCCGAATCTCTATGAAAAACGGCAATTTTGGTGAGTTTTATAGTTACCCGGTGAGATTCCAAAATAGCACTCCAGGGCCCCTATTCTGGGTTCATGCGAGATTCATCTCGCACGAGAATAACTGTCAAATCCCAAGGAAATCTGTCATTTTTGACGTATGTGGCATGCGAGATAGCGTCTCGCATGACCCGAGAATTGGGGTCCAGGTGACTAAAGCTCATCAAAATGGCCGAATGTGTATAAAAACGGCCATTTTGATGCTGTAGTCACCTGGAGTGTGATTTTGGAATCTCACCGGGCGACTAAAGCTCAAAAAAATAGCCGTTTTTCATAGAGATTCGGCTATTTTCATGAGCTTTAGTCACATGGTGAGATTCAAAAATTGCTCCTCAGGAAGCACTTATGAATGTCAGAAAATTTACCACCGGTTCGGAAAAACCTCTGATGAGAAGATACCGGCAAGAAACTCAACGAGGTGTAGTTTTTTAAATAAATCAAAATTACTATGTTATTTTTAAATGTCAAATATTTTTATAAACACAGTATAGGTGTATTCTATTTGGAGCCAGAGATCGCCAATGCAGGCCCCCAATTCTGGCGCTCTTCGAGATTCATCTCACATTCGAGATGTGTCAAATAATGACAGATTTTGAAGGGATCTGACAGCTCTTTTTGGCTTATCTCGAGTGTGACTTCATCTCTACGGACGCGAGAATTGCGACGCAGGTCGAGATCATTTCCAAACATCCCTGTCCAATGTGTATGAAGTAATACGAACTTTTTAAGCGTGTCAATAAAGTTGCAATTCGTTTAATCGCGGTCGTAAAAGAGAAATTTCTGTACGTTAGTACTGTTATTTATTCTGTGCTACAGTCCTAAAGGATCTTTGGGAATTTTCCTATTAAGGTAAAAAGGGAAAAAGAAGAGGAAACGGAAGTTAGTCTATAATCCAAAATCTACGCGAAATCGCGGCCAAAAGGCTATTGTAAAATATATCTTATTGTACTAGACAGTGGTGAGGCTATAATGGTGTCATTTTAGTAATAAGAGTTTTATAAAGGAAATTATAAAGATTTTGTATTCATTTTGGACTTTTATTAAAATTTACGCAATGAGCTATGCTTGGAGTTTCTCTGCGTGATCGAATCAGAAATGAGGAGATCCGCAGACGAACGAAAGTAACCGACGTAGCCCAGCAGATTAGCAAGTTGAAGTGGCAGTGGGCAGGGCACATAGCACGGAGGACTGTCGAAAAGTTCTCGAGTGGCGGCCGCGTATTGGCAAGCGCAGCGTGGGATGACAAGCCACAAGATGGTCCGATGACCTCATACAGGTGACAGGAAGGCGCTGGTTGCATGCCGCTTCCAACCGGTCACTTTGGAAATCCATGGAGGAGGCCTATGTTCGACAGTGGACTTCTTGTGGCTGAGATGATGATGATGATGATGATGATTACAATTTTTTTTTTATACAACATAGGAAGGCAAACAAGCAAGTGGGTCACCTGATGGTAAGTGATCACCACCGCCTACAGACACTTGCAACAACAAAGAGAGTGCAGATGCGTTGCCAACCCAGAGGGCTAAGATGGAACACCTCTTGTGCCAGTAATATCACCAGCTGTCTTGCTCTCCACGCCGGAACACAACATTGCAAGCACTGCTGCTTGGCGGCAGGTTTAGCGAGCAAGATGGTGGTAGCGATCCGGACTGAACCTTGTTACGCTGTGCTATATCACTTCGAGCCACACTAGAGGGCGCTGCTAAAGCCAGCGTTTACTTTACCAATCGGTATAAATAAGCGCTGGCAACATTTAGAATCGTTAGAGGCGGGGTTTGTTTGAATTAGTTACGACCCCTTTCCTCTGGAAGGGAAGCTCAGGAAATGGGCTTTAAAAGCCCCTGCAGCTCTCAGAGAGCTCATATTTTCTACATCACTACAACCACCTCTAAACGGTGAAACCTCTGCCCAACTGGTAAGCTCTCTCTCTGCTAATAACTGTTCTAAATTGTTCTTATAAAATTGTATTTTTCGTGTATGTGTTTCTTTCAGATTGTATTTAATTTATTTCTATCTTAATTTGTTCTAACTTAAATCCTGCGACCGTTTCTTTAACTTCTTTCTGTAAATTTCTAAGTCTTTGTTATAATTATTAATTTAAATCTACTTGCTCAACGGTCGCACCTTGTAATTTCAAACCGTAACCGTCACTGAGCTTTAACTTCACTATTTCTTTCTTTCTAAATGTAACTTAGCTTTTTCTTCCTTACCTTGCCACCTGTAAACCTTTGAACTGATGCCACACCACTACTTCGCGAGCTCTAGCTCCCTGGTCGGACTCTCGTCTCCTCGAGCTTCAGTATGGCATCAGTTCCCGCTAGTGGCCAGCCTGTAAAGCACTAAATCTTTACAGGGCAACTTCCTACGGGCCACCAAACTTCCTACGGGTTACCAAACTTCCTACGGGTTACCAACTACCTACGGGTTACCAAACTTCCTACGGGCTACCCATCTACCTACGGGCTACCCAATTACCTTCGGACTACTTAACTACCTACGGGCGCACGTCCCCCAAGCTTCGCATATCCTCGAGCCACCTGCAGGGCACCTCTTGCCGGTTACTTGGACACTGTACCCTGACCGAGCTGCTACCAGCCGGTTACTTGGACAACCGTACCCTTGCCGAGCCTTCTACGCCCTTGCAGCCTACGGAGACCTGCCGAACCTCAAGCCTACGCTACTACACGTCGGGTCACGGCCAGGGGAGTGCGAGCGATCACGTTAATTGACTCAAGTTAGGAATTAGGCACAAGAATTACGAACTTACGACCTAGAGTCTCTAGTCGTCCTAGGGAGCTTTATTTTAATAAAAACCTATTGTTAATTTTATCCTTGTTTCACTCGAAAATCCCCTAGGGCGAACTTCTGTACCTGACCGGGTAACAACCTGTACAAAAGGGATCACGTCCTCCTTTAGGATACCATCTGACAACCCTTAGCTATGAGTCTGTATGTCTGTCAAGACTGTTTTTGTTGTGTTGTGAATGTGTAATGTGTTGTTTTAACCCGACTGCCGCCAGAAGGGAGGGTTATTAGTTATTACATATATTGTTTTCTAATGGGGCTGACATAGATCAAGAGTCAGACTCGCATACCGAGGGTTCCGTGCAGACTTAATAAGATTTTATCTTGTTTTTAAATAGATTCTGGAAAAAAAGAATTTTAAATTTTGAATTATTTTAATTTTGAACACGAAGATATGAACTGAAGTGAGGGACAAAATTAGCTTTGCAAATATAAGAACAAAAAAAAATGTTGTGATGTAACTACAAAGTTTCGGTCTTGACAGACAAACAAACAGACAGACGGACAACAAAATGATCCCATAAGAGTTCTTTTTGCTTTCAAGGTGGAACCAAAAAAACTGATGTTATTACAGAAAGTACTATTATGTGAGTACAAACAGACGATACGTATGGCTTGACATACAAACATACAGTACCTACAATTTGCCACTCATTATTAAGGAGGGGTCACTAAAAACTCCTCCCAGCCGCCGCCAAAAAACATAGGCGGGGCCTTAAATTGTATTACAACTACCACTCTACCTTTACCATCCATGAAATCTTACAACACTCTTATGCCTTAATCATAAAGTTCAATTTGGTTCAACTGACGATTTGACAGCGAAAGTTAAACCTTGCATTTTCACCGCACTTGCAAAAATAACACTACCGTTGTCATGATTCTCTGTAAGTTTTAATGCGTTGTAGTAGGGTTTGTTTTGGTTTGAATCCTAGTTTTGTAGCAGCATGTAGTGTGGTGTTACAGTTGTAAAGGCCCGGTTTCAAGAAATGATTAACTCAACTTTGTCGTGTATTCCTTAGTTTTTTGGCGCAAGTCTTTGACCAGTTGCTTTACTTCAGTATGTCTCAGGTATTCGGGTACATTGAGCCACGAATCAAATTGTAGAGCCAAATTATTTTGAAAGATTTTTTTTTATAAAATAAATAGGAAGGAAAACAAGCAAGCGGGTCACCTGATGGTAAGTGATCATCACCGCCTAACACCAAAAAGATTGCAGATGCGTTGTCAACCCAGAGGGCTAAGATGGAATACTTGTGCCAGTAATTACACCGGCTGTCTTGCTCTCCACGGAACACAACAGTGCAAGCACTGCTGCTTAGCGGCAGGATAGCGAGCAAGATCCTACCACCCGCAATTGTTTCTCGTTACCGCATCCACGCCACATCTACAGGATGATCATTGTTCCAGGGTAAATTACAGGGTGTTTAACGGTTCTCAAGATTTTTCGCCAAGTTTTTTTTTTCACGGAAAGAAGTTTCTGCTCTTCAACATACGTTATTATGTTCGCGATACCAACGTCAAGTTATTCTGCTTAAGTTTTTAATTACTTCGTGAACCAACAGAGTTTAATTGTGTTGGACAGACAGATTATGAAACTTGGATTCAAACCATCACAGTAATGTTGCTTTTTAGGGTTCCGTTAGTCAACAGGGAACCATTATCAGGGGGGTTCCACTTCGGACTGTTGGTACGCTCGACCGCGTTGCCTATGGCATAGGCAAATCGCAGTAAGCTGTCGGCTCGCGCTTGCTCGCTCGCCCCCGCCGTGTCAGTGTAATTGAAAACGAATGCAGAGCAACCCTAGCGTGTCCCCGGGAGTAGCGGGGGAAAGGCGGGCGCGGGCGGCGCGTTCGTTTAGACTCGCGCCGCCTGGCGCATGGTGTATGAAGTAATATGAAGTTTTTGAGCGTATGAATAAAGTTGGAATTCGTTTAATCGTGGTCGTAAAAGAGAAGTTTCTGTACGTTATCTGCCTGTGCCATTATGGTTTCGTCATGTCCGTCCGTCCGTCTGTCCGCAGCCTAGCTCCTGGACTCTTAGTACTAGAAAGCTGTATTTTAACATGGATGGACAAATTAATCACGCCGATAAAGTAGTTTTTTTTTAAATATATCTTTTTTAGGTTATCACTTTGGTGTTGGGTGTCTATAGGCGGTGGTTATCACTTACCATCAGGTGACCCACTTGCTTGTTTGCCTTCCTATTTCGTAAAAAAACCTCCCCTAAACGTGAAGTGGGGATGTAATTTTTTTTGTCTACCCCATAGTGTGTGATGTCGTTGGATAGCAATTTCAACAGCCAAATGCTTATTTTTGGATACGTGAAAAAATTCACGGTAGTTGTATAGTTTACCAAGTAATTGCTTAGCCACTTTTGAACCTTATGCCTTGCCGGCTGTCTTGCTCTCCACGCCGGAACACAACTCAAGCACTGCTTAGCGGCAGGATTAGCGAGCAAGATGGTGGTAGCGATCTGGACGGACCTTGCACCTACCACCTACCACCCGTAAAGTATTATTGCAGCTTTGTTTCGAACCCACTGCGCTTCTTGACACGAAAGGAAGGGTACTGTTTTTTTTTTATTTGTTTTAATTCAATTTACTTCATTATTTAAATGCCTCAGAAGGATTTCGAAAATCGAACATCTAAATAAATGCACAAAACGAATGGTACCCATTTGTCTCTCTGCATGCGACGCGGCTTTATTTCAAAAAAGGAACACATTTTTAAATTCAAAATAATAAAAAAACGCAACTGTTTTGTTTCTCTTGCGTTCAGATAAAACGATCGGCGTGTCTTACCTCTCCAACGTACGCGAACCGAAAGGGACGGGGACACATATTTGTTTTTTTCTAACCGGCCAGTTATGAGAGCTGCCTTGCTAGCGATCATAAAGAATTTAAAAATGATATTACTAAGATGTTGGACTTTTTGGATGTTTACTTTGATGCCTTGGTCCTTTTTTTGTAGGGTTTAAGAAATTTCTTTGACATCCGGGTGTCTTTTGTGATTACGATCTATTTTTGGTTCAATAAAAAAAACCGTTTGATTTTATCTGAAATGTTTAAGATGAGGTATGGGCTGGGCGCATTTTTATTTGGGAACGGACATTTGTTTTGGAACGGCCGTTTTATTACTTAAACCAAATCTGTACTTGTCTTAAGCGCTAAACAACATTCTAACCTAAAAAACATTTTTGCCTATATGTTAAACTAGTGGACGCCCGCGACTTCGCTCGCGTGGATTTAGTACCTAGCCTAGCCTATGAAAAATGAACAATTTATTTTGCAAGTAGGCCATATAGGCTCTTTTACATGTCTGAATCTACTAGCGCTTCGGAAAATGGAAGACACTGCTGTGAATAAACGCCGCAAGAAACTCAGCAGTTTATTTTTTTTTCTTCTCTCTTCAAAACAGATTACAGTGCAATATACACAATTATCACATTAGTACATAACATACACAGGTTTTATAAAAAAAAGACAACAATTAATTGTACACTAAGCTTTAAGCATAGTGAACGAACTGGCACTAGTTAAGAATGAACAGGAGATGTATAGGGTCCCCAGATCAAAGAAATTAGATAGGGATGTATATGGTCCCTGAAATAATAATAAATTCTTACTTAGCCTAAATAACTTAGAGATTTAAAGTCTCTAAGTTAGTAACTAACTACTAACTATACTAATGTGTATGCGCAAACATACCTTACTTATTTATTACAGAAAAATGAATCAAAGATAACCTTAATTTGTTGCAGTTTGTTAACAATATATATTGTCACATTTTGTATGGAAAACTCAACAATTAGCAATATTTCATATTTCTAAGACTATAATTTGATTTGTTCGCTGTATTCTATATGGAAAGAGAAAGATGCCGATAGTTCTTAATTTTCACTAGGATTATTAATTTTTATTACAATTTTTTAAAGATGTGCTTATTCTAAAACGGCATAACTCCAAATTAATAACACAATAGATCCATTACTTTAGTCTAGTCTCTATTAAAAACATAGATATATAGATGATATATATATAGATGATAACGTATAAATATGACGTTCCCGTTGTCAAATTTTTGTTGTGCGTGGCGTGTGGTTTTCTTAGGCGGTTTGGTTCTTTCTTGCTCTGAAACTTACAATATTAGACTTCTGCGACGATTTTGATACTGGACTGCAAATAAATACGTCACCTGGCTTTCTGACGGATACGGCGGATCGGATGATCATAACATTGACGATTTGGATCAGCTTAAAGGACAATGAAACCTACCGATGGTTTTTGTGCTGCAGACAGCGGAAATCTACCAAAAGTAGATTATTTCATGTTGATGGAGTTTATGGGAGGCAACGAAGCCTTCAGCGCTACTGAAATTAGAGGTCGTTCGTCGTTCATGCATTAACTTCTTTATTCTTTATTCTTCATTCTTTAATGGCGGCCACGAGGCTTGTGCCAATGTCAGTGAAAAATAAAACTGTACGGTTTGGGTCAAAAGACCCCCCCCCCCCAACCCCCGTCGGGTTATTAGCCATCGGCCAATGATATCCCACCATAAAGGCAAGGAAATTATTGACCGATGCCCAGGGTGCACCGGCCCAAGCACTGCTCTTCCCCACGGAGAAGACCATAAGGGAACCGCAGCACTTAGGCACACGAGGAGGAAACCCGACACGCACCCCTCATGCATTAACAATAACAAATATAGATTATTTATATATCTGTCAATTGTCAATAACAATGTCAAATTTAAAATTATGACGGCTCTTACTTCTGGTGAAAAAGGCAAAGGAAATATCTATTCTGTAATAGTATTGGTAAATTCAGATATATTATTTTAATTTCTTGTATTTTTTTATATGGAGAAATAAATTATAATAAATTTTCCGTGTTCAGGAGGCAAAACTCTTTCGATTCCTGTAGTTTTTTCAGGTTTGAAAAAAATTAAATCTGGTCAATTATGTCAAACTGTAGCTGCGCGCGCGCCGCGCCGCGTGCATTAATTCATATTTTTATCGACGACCCAACACTTTTTTGGTCATTCAAATGGCCGCTTACCCATACAAATTAATTATAAACAATTTTTTTATTATAATCGAAATTTACTTCTTTTTTTTAATGTGGTAATGTTGCTTTTTTTAATGCTGATGTTGCAGGTTCGAGTCCTGCCGTTACACTAATTTTTCTTGTGTTGTCATTATCATTTAAATTTCAATTATTTTTCTGTAAATATTTTTAGGGGAAACATTGTCAGGAAACCTGCACGTTCGTGTTAATGAATGTGTAACCATGATCCTGTCGGTCCGGTTTGGATGTCACATTATGGAGATCAGGGCCCAATTTTGTTGACGCGACAGGCGACATTTGACAGTGACAATTCGGTAATACATTGCTTGCCTACTATGATGTTTAGTCGGTAAGTCTGTAGCGTTAATTGTCGACGCAATAATGTACAGCAAATTGTCACTGTCACCTGTCGCCTGTCTCGTTTATGAAATTGGACCCATTCGCTCCATTGTAATACCCTGACCTGTCAAATCTGGGATCATGGTCAAAGCGTACCTCGAACTAAGAAAAGGGTATAGGCCTCGGCTAAGTTGCGCGGACGCAAGGAGCGGGTGCACGGAGCGGGTGGACGGAGCGGGTGCACGGAGCGGTAACACGGCCGGGTGCACGGAGCGGGCACACAGAGGGGGTACACGGAGCGCGTGTACGGAGTGGGTGCACGGAGTGGGTGCACGGAGTGGGTGCACGGAGCGGGTGCAAGGAGTAGGAACACGGAGCGGGTGCACGGAGTGGGTGCACGGAGCGGGTGCACGGAGCGGGTGCACGGAGCGGGTGCAAGAAGCGGGTGCACGGAGCGTGTGCACGGAGCGGGTGCACGGAGCGAGTGCACGCCTATAAAAAAATAGTATGAGAGCGTCCGCTAACTCGCGCGAAGCCTGGGCGGGTCGCTATAGTATCGGTGTATAGTATGCAAGTATGGATTTTTTGGCCTTCTAGTAAAATATTGTTTTTTTTTTTATTCTAAACAACTTGTATGGGAAACCGTCTTAAATATTTCAAATGTGTTTTGTTATAAATTTTACAAGAAATAAAAACACAATTCATACTCGTTGGTTTTTCGTAGTATTTTTTTGGTATCTTAACGTTAATGGGATTTGTTTATGCTAAACCTTTGTTTTTCCCTTTTTTTTATAAATGAGCCATTATTAATGGGAAGTAAATTTTATTAATTTTATCTTTTCCATTAGTCTTATTCTTGATTTAAAAACTTAATTAACATTTTTTTAATTTTGCGCGCCCGTTCATGTCTGATATATGGGAAATCATCAAAGTCAAATGAAGGTCGACATTTGAACTTAGTAATTTTTGATTTCATAAGATAAGATAAAGAGTCATTTATTCAAGTAGGATTTAGAAAAAAATCACCTTTGCATCGTCAATAAATTTGTGCTGTCATCTAAACAAATTTCTCATGCACATTAAATGAGATATGCCTCATGCCTCAGTTACTAAGTTTTTCGGGTGGTAGATGTGTGCAAGGTGCGTACGGGTCGCTACCACCATCTTGCTCGCCAATGCAGCCGCACTGTTGTGTTCGGGCCTGGAGAGCAAGACAGCCGGAGACAATGTAGTTTAACATGACCGATCATGCCCTAAGGAACATATTTTACGTTCCAAATACATGTAACTAGTTTACCAGTTTAGGCTGTGCTGTCTGTCTGTCGGGCACGGAAGCCTTTTATATCTATACATTTTAAATTATTATTATTTTGCAGTTATACCTTCATAAATTAATAACGCTATGACCGTAAAAACGAAACATTGAAAAATTCACAGGGTTTGGTAGGCAAGCAGTGGTAATGTGGCGAAACTGGCAAACGCAAGGCACGGATGCTGAGGTTGCAGGTTCGAGTCCTGCCATCACCCTAATTTTTCTTTGTGTTGTCATTATAAAGCATTTAATTTTAATTTGAATGTTTACATTATAGAAGATTGTTTTATGGTAAGACAAACAAACAGATTTTTGGCATGTTAACCCCCCGACCTCGGCGCTGGTGCATATTTTAATATTTTTAAGTGACGCGCAGCAATTTGTGCGCGCTGTTAGGCGTTTTAACCAAACACATAAACAAACATGCGTGGTATCTTACAAGACGTTCCACAAATTGTAGAGAGAGTTTAAATTAGAGTTGCAACGGATAGTTGTTTCGCCGGATACCGGATACCGGATATTCGGCTTCAACTTCGGCCGAATATCCGGTATCCGGCCGCCGAATATTCGGCCGGCCAAACAATACCTACATTTTAGTTTGGCGGCGGGCGCGTCGTTCAGGTTTCAACCTGTTACGTGTTGAAGGTTCGCGCGGACCGTTTTCTAGGCAAGAAACGAGTTTTATTAGGTCAGTGTACGGAACTACTTCGTTCTTATGCAGTACACGTGCGCCCGCCTATTTTGCTGAATAGATAAGTTTCTTGTATACTAACCATTTTTCAAAGTTAAATACCACACAGAGTCACTATTCGGTATTCGGCCGGATAGTGCGCAACTATCCGGTATTCGGCCGGATAGGAAAATAATGGCCGGATAGGCCGGATACCGGATAGCAACCGGATATCCGTAGCATCTCTAGTTTAAATCCTTCCTTTTTAGGGTTCCGTACTCCAACACGAACCCTTAATGTTACGCCATGTCCGTCTGTCCGTTTGTCTGTAGCTTAGTACAGATACTCTTGGCAGGGGGGTTCCACTCCGTACTGTAGGTACGCTCGACCGCCTTGCCTATGGCATATTCAAATCGCAGTAGGCTGTCGGCTTGCCGCGCGCTCGCTTGCCCCTGCCGTGTCAGTGTAATTGAAAATGAGTGCAGCGCAACCCTAGCGTGTCGCCGGGAGTAGCGGGGGGAAGGCGGGCGCGGGCGGCGCGTTCCTTTTGACTCGCGCCGCCTGGCGCATGGTGTATGAAGTAATACGAACTTTTTGAGCGTGTGGATAAAGTCGGAATTCGTTTAATCGCGGTCGTAAAAGAGAAGTTTCTGTACGTTATTTATTCTGTGGTCTATTCACTAATAACTAAGCTATCCGAGCGTCGTTCGTCTAACCGTTAATAACGAAAAACGCATTTTTAATCGTTCTGTTAAAATCGTTAATAACTGACTTGCCATCTATAAACGCGAGGCTTGGCATATTATTTTACAATAAAATAAATAATAAATAAATAAATATCTTGTTACAGTTAACACCAATTGACCTAGTCCCAAAGTAAGCAACTAAAGCTGCTTGTGTTATGGGTACTAGACAACGGATATACATACATATATAAATAAATATATACTTAAATACATATAACATCCACGACTCGGGCACAAACATTCGTATTCATCGTACAAACATTTGCCCCTCCCGGGAATCGAACCCGGTACCTCAAGCTTCATAGTCACCACTAGGCTATCCGGCCGTCATTGTATTGTAGCCGGGTGACATTGAACGTACCTAATGTTTGTTGTCAAAAGTTGCACCGTAATTCGGCGCGCGCGCATCACGCGTTATTTATGTTTCCATGGAAACCGATTTCAATTATATCACTCGGTGTTTATCACCTTTATTTTAAGGCGTCGACCACTGCAGACTGTCGCGCATGCGCTTGCAGAGAGGTCAGTAACCTGTCAATAGGTTGGTTAACAAACTGGAACTAATTACCTTGCTACTCCGCGAAACCGGTGCCGTGGTCGTGCAAGTTAGCTGCGTCTGTACGACATACATATGTTCATGCAAAAACCCACCCTCCTCCCGATCCGATCTAAATCCCGATGATGCCTCGTACCGAGGTGAAACGCACGTCGATCGTGTTGATTTGTGTTTAGTGCTGGTGGTGTGTAGTTAAGTTTGTGGGATGTATGTTGTTTCGTGTGGAAGCGGAGGAGGGTGGGTTTTTGCATGAACAGATATATGTCGCACAGACGCAGCTAACTTGCATTTTTGAATCTCACCAGGTAACTAGAGCTCACAGAAATGGCCGCATCTCTATGAAAAGCGGCCATTTTGGCGAGTTTAAGTCACCCGGTGAGATTAAAAAATCGGACTCCTGGACCCTATGCAACGTCGCTACCATCATCTTACGCGCTAATCCAGCCGCTAAGCAGCAGTGCTTGCACTGTTGTTCCGGCGTGGAGAGCAAGACAGCCGGTGCAATTACTGGCACAAGAGGTATTCCATCTTAGCCCTCTGGGTTGGCAACGCATCTGCAATCTGCTTGGTGTTGCGGGTGTATGGGCGGTGGTGTTCACTCACCATCAGACTCACTTGCTTGTTTGCTTCCCTATGTATAACAAAAAAAATTGTGCACGTCAATAACTAACCGTTCCAAACAAATTAATTAGAGAAAGACTATTGCGTCAGTCCTTTACGTGACCGCAGCCTCTATCCCGAGCCGGTGATAAATGTCGCGCGACCGCAGCCCGTAATGTCGAACGGTTTGATGGCGACCCCCATGGAACCCGCATCACCACTTTTTACGAGTCAGTTTCTAAAGTTATACATATATTAGCGGACGCGCGCGACTTCGTTCGCGTAGAATTAGTAGCCTATGTCCGACGGGAATAGTGTAGTTTTCTATCTGTGAAAGAATTTTTGAAATCGGTTCAGTAGTTCCAGAGATTACCCCCTACATACAAACAAACTAACAAACAAAGTTTACCTCTTTATTGTACTAGTGTAGACTAGTGTAGACTAGTGTAGACTAGTGTAGACTAATTTAGACTAGTGTAGATGTAGATGTAGACTAGTGTAGATGTGTAGATAGTGTAGATGTAGATGTATATAGACTACGACTAGCACCCCGCCCAATTGTGTCCTTGACACCTTGAACCAAATGTTGTGAAAGCGTAAAATTGTTGAAAATCGTAATTTTAAAATCTTCTTCTTATAGTGCCTTTCCATTACTGGATGTTGGCCGTTAGCTCTGCAAACTTTTCCCTGTCTTGAGCCACCCGGAACAGTTGCTCTGCACTGGTAATACCAGTCCACTCCCTAATATTACGCAGCCAAGATTTCCTCCGCCTTCCGGGAAGCCGCTTTCCCTCAATTTTGCCCATCAATATAAGTTGAAGCAGCTGATATCTGTCGTGTCGCAACACGTGCCCCAGATATTCTACCTTAATTTTAAAATATTATGAATAATTAACAGATTCAGGCGTTACTTTGCGGAGGTCCATATCAACAAACTGGAACAAATTACCTTGCTTCTCCGCGAAACCAGCGCCGAGCTCGTGCAAAATAGCTGCGTCTCTGCGACGCATATATATTCATGCAAAATCCCACCCTCCTCCGCTTCCACACGAAACAACATACATATATCACACAGACTCAACTACACACCACCATCACTAAAAACACTTAAACTACACGATCGACGCGCGTTTCGACTCTGTACGAGGCATCATCCGGATCTAATAATACCCCGGCACTGGTTTCGCGGAGTAGCAAGGTATTTGTTCCAGTTTGTTAAAATAATATGGGTTAAAAAATAATAAAATAAATGCCACGCCGGAACATAACAGTGCAAGCTACTAATAAGAATCTTATATTTATTCGTCTTATTCGTAGAGTGCAAGCACTGCTGCTTAGCGACTGGATGAGCCAAGACGGTGGTTACGATCTGGACGGACCTTGTACAAGTACCACCCTCAAAGTAGCTTTTTTTTATGATATAGGAAGGCAAACAACAAGCAAGAGGGTCACCTGATGGTAAGTGATCACCACCGCCTATAGACACCCGCAACACCAAAGAAATTGCAGATGCGTTGGGAACCCAAAGGGGTAAGATGGAATACCTCTTGTGCCGGCTGTCTTGCTCTCCACGCCGGAACACAACAGTGCAAGCACTGCTGCTTAGCGGCAGGATTAGCGAGCAAGATGGTGGTAGCTATCCGAACGGACCTTGCACAAGGTCCTACCACCCGCAAAAAAATAGGTAAAGTCTTTGTTTATAGAATTTATTTAATTTATACAAAACATTGTTAAAAGGAATAAATAAAGGTTTAAAAACAGTTACTTAAACAAACCCTAATAAAATAAACAACCGTTATCTATTCAAACCTAAAACAGATGCCATTTTGTAAATTGTTTATGCTAACGGAAACGAAATATTTAAAATTTAAACTACGTTTTTAAACAATGGACTATAAAAGACCCGAACGGTAAGGATCAGAAAAAAAAAACAAATTGTCCGTGCTCCGAGGAAACTGTCACAACAAAAGACGGAATTTGGGGAGGAATGTCAAATAGGTTTGAACAATAACTGATTTTAAGAAACATTTACAGTCAAGGAAATTGAAACCCGTACCACCGTAGAACCTAGTCGAAGAGAGTAGTGATGTAACGAATATTCGCATTCGCATTCGCATTCGCGAATATTCGCATATCCATTGCATTATTCGCATTCGCCAAAATTTATGCGAATGTTTTGCAAATATGAATAGCAGAAAAAACGAATTTGAAGGCAATAGTAGATAAATAAAATCAAAATCCATTCATTTCTTATGTTTTTTAATGCAAGAAAAAGTAACTAACCTCGTAATCACAATATCAGTTTTCACTTTATCATTTGGTATTATTTATTTACTTACTTGATTTTTTTTTGCAATGAAGCTTAACAACTACATTTTCATTGGAACTTATAAATATAAATGGAACGCATCTCTTTCGTACGAGACTGCCTCCAAGCCATAGACAATTGGAGCCAAATTTGAACAAAAACTGAATATTCGCATGTTCGCAATGTTCAAAAAATGTCATTCGTTACATCACTAGAAGAGACATAACATACGCATGACATTTGTATGACGTAGCCTGGCGTTTGACGCGTCGCGTCATTGGATAGGGTTCTAAGGTGGTACGTGAATATATTTCCCCTACTGTGCCTTGAACTATGCAAGGAAAATGGCCATGATGACTAGAATTTATCTGTTTACAAAAGTTAAACAGCTCATCAAAAGAAGCAGCAGTGCTTGCACTGTTGTGTTCCGGCGTGGAGAGCAAGACAGCCGGTGTAATTACTGGCACAAGAGGTATTCCATCTTAGCCCTATGGGTTGGCAACGCATCTGCAATCCCTTTAGTGTTACGGGTGTCTATGGGCAGTGGTGATCACTTATCATCAGATGACCCATTTGCTTGTTTGCCTTCCTTCATCAAAATAATAAATAAATAGAAAATCCGAACTGAACTGGTTACTGGGAACAAATTACCTTGCCACTCTGCGAAACCAGCGCGGTGCAAAACAGCTACGTCTGCGCGACAGATACTTTCCATGAAAAAACCCACCCTCCTCCGCTTCCACACGAAACAACATGTCCCGTAATTTCTACTAGCGCCGATGTTAACTTTTCCAGGGTTGTCACAAACGAAAAAATTAAAACGAATAAAGTTAGAGCAGGGTTGCCACAGCTAAGTAAATATTTCCAGGGTAACAATGGCGTCGTAACACATGTCCGGGACAAGCGGGTCAATACGCCCTTAAGAGGAGTGTGAACCCAGCGCTCTCCATACAAACGGCGATAACGTATTCCACCCTCTAAACCTTAACCTATAGCCATGATTTTTTTGTATGTTGTCATTATGCCCTAGAACTAGGTTCGTATGTTTTGATTCTTTTAATATTCTTCATAGATTTGATAATATTTGCATTTTAGGAGTTTTATACAAAACAAAAAAGCGTCAATATTTTTTAAACTATTAAGAATATTTAAAAAGTCAAAACATACAAACCTAGTTCTAGGGCATAATGACATCATACAAAAAATCATGGCTATAGGTTAAGGTTTAGAGGGTGGAAAACGTTATCGCCGTTTGTATAGAGAGCGCTGGGTTCACACTCCTCTTAATCCCGCGGTGCATTCCGCGCCCGGAATGTCTACATCGGCCCTTTAAGGCCCAGTCCGACTTCTAAACCAAAGTCGTCAAAGTCAAATTCAAAGTCAAAATGTCTTTATTCAGATTAGGCTTTGCTACTCCGCGAAACCAGTGCCGTGCAAGATAGCTTCGTCTGTGCGATAATTTTTCTTCATGCTAAACCCCACCCTTCTCCGCTTCCTCACGAAACAATGTTTTTATCGCATTAAACTTCCGTTAACGTTATAATTAGCTTGCTTAAGTTTTTTTCTAGTTTTTTTTGATAAAATAGGAAGGCAAGCAAAGAAGTGGGTCACCTGATGGTAAGTGATCACCACCGCTTATAAACACCCGCAACACCAAAGAGATTGCAGATGCGTTGCCAACCCAGAGGGCTAAGATGGAATACCTCTTGTGCCAGTAATTGCACCGACTGTCTTGCTCTCCACGCCGGAACACAACATTGCAACCACTGCTGCTTAGCGGCAGGATTAGCGAGCAAAATGGTGGTAGCGATCCAGGCGGACCTTGCGCAAGGCCCTACCACCCGCAAAAGTTTAGTTAAAAATTCATTTTAGTTTTAAGTTATTATTAATTTATATATTTTCATGACATATCGTTTTAAAATTTTAATTTCCTGTAATCCACATGTCGCACCCTTAGTATTAAAGCGACTCAATTTTGAATATGATATTTTCCAAAATTAAACCCTACGTCTTTTAATTAAGGTGATATTTCTAGCAGAGTGCAGTGGTGTGGAGGTCCAGGGTCTTCAGTGGACGGCAAATAACAATGCAACCGGTTTCAGGAACAGCCTCGTATATTGTCATAACAATCAGGAACACATAATACATTTATAACGTCGGATTTACTAAGAATAGGTTTGCGAGACAAAATTAAGATGTTACACGAACAGAGGGCGATACGGAAGTAGAAAGAGACACAACGATGTTGCCAGCATTTCACTCAGGATTTTTTTTTAAAATATTTTATGGCCTGGAATCAAAGTCCTTTAAGCCAACTCAGGAAAATATACGTACAAAATCATTGCCAGTTAATATTGCTGGTCTTATAAGGACTACCATACATTAACAATATTTTGGGACGTGTATTATTCGGAAATGGGTCACTTTAATTTTAACCGTGCGAATGTCAGTCTCCCCCTTAACCGCTACCTCTATGTTGGGGCGGTATCGCCTGATTTATCGTCCGTCCGTCCGTCCGCCACCCCGGGAGCAGGAAAAAAAGATGTCAGCCCTATGACTAACTATGCTGCCATAAAGTAAAAAAAAGAATGTTTAAAAAGATAAAAACTTAGTTCGAGCTGTTTAGTGTCGGGAATAAACCAGTCCGCTGGTTTGTCTAAATGCTAAATGCTTGGAAGAGATCGCTTTTAAGCGAAGAGACCGCCAATTGTTTACTTTGTAAATTGGTTTTTAAATTCAAATGCTATGTAATGACAACACAAAGAAAAATTAGGGCAATGGCAGGACTTGAACCCGCAACATCAGCATTAATTGTTTTTTATTTAATGTTTGTTAATTATTTTCCGTGTGGTTTTCAATAAAGAGTATTTGTCTTGTCTTGTCTCATTTTAAAGTGTCGGCCGCGGTTTGAAGCGAAAAGTCAAAGTCAAAGGCGAAATATCTGCACTGGGCCCAATTTCGTAAACGCAACAGTTGACAGGTGACAGTGACAATGCGCCGTACATTACTGTGTCGGCAAGTAACGCTACAGACATACAGACTTAACATCATAGTAGGAAAGCAATGTATAACGGATTGTCACTGTCACCTGTCGCCTGTCGTTTCATACACGCGACAGGTGACAGTGACAATTCGATGTATGGCGGTAAATGACAGACAGGAACGGATACCAAATTTGTTTTATACTATGTAATAAAGTTTTTTTATTATTAATTCCTTTCCCATTCACGGGACAATAGTGCCCCGGACCTTTGGGAGGCGTGCGCGGAGCCGAAGCCAACACGTAGAGGCCCTTTAGACAATTTAATGCAATGTGATGGGTACACCGGGCGGATGCTGTCCCTGCCCGCATCATAGGGACACGAGCAGAGTCAGCCCCCGCCAGGCGTATAGACTATTGTGGAAAGATGGGACCTAAACCGTACAAGACTTCAGGGGGAAAACGATGGACTAATGACTGGGCTATTGCGTGAGACATCCGGACGTCTGCCAAATAAAAATGTCTCAAATAAAAGTGATCTTGGCAGACGGTATTATTATTATTTTTTATTCAGAATATAATTATTAGAAAACAAGTGAAATACAAATAACTTAACCTAATAAAAAATACAAAAACTTAACATTATATGTACAAATATCTACCAAGTTTGTCCCCTGCGGTAAAGTTGCGGGTGGTAGGACCTTGTGCAAGGTCCGCCCGGATCGCTACCACCATCTTGCTCGCTAATCCTGCCGCTAAGCAGCAGTGCTTGCACTGTTGTGTTCCGGCGTGGAGAGCAAGACAGCCGGTGTAATTACTGGCACAAGAGGTATTCCATCTTAGCCCTCTGGGTTGGCAACGCATCTGCACTCTCTTTGTTGTTGCGGGTGTCTATAGGCGGTGGTGATCACTTACCATCAGGTGACCCACTTGCTTTGCCTTCCTATGTTGTATAAAAAAAATGTACAAATATCTCCCAAGTCTGTCCCCTGCGGTAAAGTGCCCATAAGGCTGGCTGCTTTTCCACGTTGGATCGCAATTCCAATGCGTTGACCAAGAAATGCACCAGGGCCCCTATTCTGGGTTCACGCGAGATTAATCTCGCACGAGAATAACTGTCAAATCCCAAGGAAATCTGTCATTTTTGACGTATGTGGCATGCGAGATAGCGTCTCCCATGACCCGAGAATTGGGGTCCAGGCCTATGGTCATGCGAGATTTCGATTAATTTTGTCTTCAGGTGTCCAAATAGTTTATGTGCGTCTGGGCTCCACAGTCCCAACGTTTCAGCGGCAAAAGCCGCAAATACGTAGTCTCCTATGAGCGCTGTGTATTTGCGGCGTTTGGCAGACTCAGCTTGAGATAATAAGTAATAATAAATATCTCGGGACAATTTACACCAATTGCCCTAGTCCCAAACTAAGCAAAGCTTGTACTATGGGTACTAGACAACGGATAAACATACATATATAGATAAATACATACTTAAATACAAATAACATTCATGACTCAGGTACAAACATTCGTATTCGTCACACAAATATTTGCTCATAACAGGATTTGAACCCGGGACCTCTTGCACAGTAGGCAGACACATGTGCCACTGTGCCATACAGGTTGTCACCCCGATGCCGCCCCGCCAGCCCGGATTGATGAAGACATCAATATTGTAATAAAGAACATTTATGTCTATGGATAAGGAAGGTAAACAAGCAAGGGGGTAACCAGATGGGAAGCAATTACCGCCCATGGGAACTGATCCCAAAAATCGGATAAAAATAATTATTAAATTAAATTAAATTATTAAAAAATAATAACTTTCTTAATTTTTATATTAATTACCTACCAGCAGGTCAGTGAACCTGGCTCGTGGGTCCTGACTTATGATGATGGATTTCGCACATGGTCTAAAGGCTTCTTTACACGAGATGCAAAAAAGCATTTTTTACAAAAAATAGTAAAAAATATAGAAGCTTTTTTGTCTACGGTACTTTAGTAGTACTTAAGAGCTACATATTCCCACCAAATTTCGAAACAATCGGTCCACTGGAAGTCAGTCAAAACTGACTTGCAAAATTTAAACTGAACACACACAAATGTTAAATGGAAGCTTGTAAAATTGTATATGTCCTAATTTCCCTCTTACTCCCTTATTTATAAAGGCTCAGTAAACCACCATTGAAATGCTATGTAATGCCAACACAAAGAAAAATACATAGCATTTACATAGCATGACGACCTGTATGGCACAGTGGCACATGTGTCTGCCTACTGTGCAAGAGGTCCCAGGTTCAAATCCTGGTATGGGCAAATATTTGTGTGACGAATATGAATGTTTGTACCTGAGTCATGGATGTTATTTGTATTTAAGTATGTATTTATCTATATATGTATGTTTATCCGTTGTCTAGTATCCATAGTACAAGCTTTGCTTAGTTTGGGACTAGGTCAATTGGTGTAAATTGTCCCGAGATATTTATTTTATTTTTATTTATTTTAATTTAATAATTTGAAAAATAAAACATTTAAAAATAAAAATCGAAAGAACTTTCGGTTACAAAAATTTTAAGCACCATTAGTTAAAACATGTTTCGTCTTTATCTGTCACTAGCTTTAGCCCGCGACTTCGTCCGCGTAGACTTGTTTAATTGAATCAAGCAAACGTGCACCCAACATGCAATCTGCAATATTTCCTTGACAAATTAATGAGAATTAGTTGCTTTGCTGCTCATGACGTCACGGCGGCGTATAACCTACTTATCGCTATCCCGTGGGAATTATGCATTTTTACGGGATAAAAAGAATCCTATGTGTTAATCCAGGTTATAAACTATATGTGTGCCAAATTTCATACAAATCCATTCAGTTGTATTTGCGTGATTGAATAACAAACATCCAAACATCCAAACATACAAACTTTCACATTTATAATATTAGTAGGAGGAAGTAGGATTGTCAGCCGTGACACACTTTCCGAAGCTACAAGTCGTTTGGCGCACCACTGCAATGGGGCCGCCGCAATTCAGTTGCCGCGCGTGCGAGTGAATACGCGTTATACGATAGACAGAAACGCATACAGTAGCAAGCTTGTTGTACCTAAACGCCGTTTTTGTTCGAAGAGTGTATTTTGTACTTGGACTATATTTATTCTGTCATTGTGAGGTTTGCCTTTGAATTTAAAGAGACAAATAATATTCTATTTATGGTAAAATCTCTTCGATGGAGATGGAAATTTTAAATAATTAATAGATTCAGGCGTTACTTTGCGGAGGTCCATATCAACAAACTGGAACAAATTAACTTGCTACTCCGCGAAACCAGTGCCGGGCTCGTGCAAAATAGCTGCGTCTGTGCGACACATATACGTTCATGCAAAAACCCACCCTCCTCCGCTTCCACACGAAACAACATATATCACACAGACTCAACTGCACACCACCACCACTAAACACTAAAACTACACGATCGACGCCGTTTCGATCTTGATGATGCCTCGTATAGAGGCGAAACGCGTGTAGTTGAGTCTGTGTGATATATGTTGTTTCGTGTGGAAGCGGAGGAGGGTGGGTTTTTGCATGAACATATATGTGTCGCACAGACGCAGCTATTTTGCACGAGCTCGGCACTGGTTTCGCGGAGTAGCAAGGTAATTTGTTCCAGTTTGTTGATGGAAATTTTTAAAATTTCGTTTTTATAATTTGGCTTATTGATGTGACTTTTTAACAATTAGAGTCGTTTTGCGATAATAAAGAACTGTTTCTTACTTGATTGTGTTTTAATTGTAGAAATTCGATTTACTTAGTAATTTTAAATAACTGACTTTTAGACGTAGGTATATCGTGTGTTGAATTATTAAAAATTTCTAGTCTGAACTTCCAAAACCACAGAGGCTTAAAAGAGACAGTGTTTTACTGTCGATATCATAAAAAAACGACTCGATTCATAAAAAAACACACCATTTAGCCACAATAAATAAAAAACAATTATTGACAAAAAAAAATAATTATATGTTTCTTCTTTACTGTAACAATGTTATGAGATTTTACAAGCACATTCCAAATTTCAAGTAAATGCGACCATTGGAAGTGGGTTAAAATCAGACTATTGTTTGAACCATACAAACGCATTTGTCTGTTTTGAATTTCTGAATTTAAAAAAAATATATATAAAAAGTAAAACATACAAACATGGTTACTATAATTATAGACTGCAAAAATCATACGTTCTCGCGTATGGACTCCCCTTTTAATGTTTAGGAATAGGGTACACTTAATCTTGGAAAAATATGATCTTCCCAAGAATAGCGATGGAAGAATATTAGTCGGTTTATTTAGTAACAGTTTTATTTATAATTAGTAATTAGTTTAATTTTGGTTTTATTAAAAACATAATTATTTTATTTTATTTTATTTTATTCTGTATTTTTTATTCTATTAATTTCTTCTGTTTGTATTTGAACAAAATTCTTATACTTTAATTTAGGTGTCATGTTTTTGCATTTTTTTGCTTATATTTACAATGTACTAATTAATAATTGAAGACAAAGTCACAGGCACGATTAGTCCAAAAAATCATTTTTTATGTTTATCCTTAAACCGCGTACGCAGTCATCAATCAGTTGCATAAAGAATGCGCGAATTATTGACGCTCCGGTAATTAGGTCCAAATAAAAGATGGCGGACCAAGATGGCGGCCCAAGATGGCGGCCTGATGGCAACATGGCATCATTAATTATTTAACAAAAGGCTTTATGATTATAAAGAGCAGGTTTAATTTGAAAATTCTGGACTCACTTTGTATTTATTTTGACTTTTTAAATGAGATTGCAAATTAACTAATTTATATTAAAATTTAAAATGCTAATGACAACACAAAGAAAAATTAGGGTAATGGCAGGACTTGAACCTGCAACATTAGCATTCCGTGCCTTGCGTTTTCCAGTTTCGCCACATTACCGCTGCCATACCCTGCGAATATACGAGGCAGTTTACCCAAAGAAAAAATATCAATAATGTAATTTAATATTTTTTTTTATGCAACAAAGGAAGGCAAACAAGCAATTGGGTCATGGTAAGTGATCACCACCGCCTATAGACACCTGCAACAACAAAGAGAGTGCAGATGCGTTGCCAACCCAGAGGGCTAAGATGGAATACCTCTTGAGCCAGAGATTGTAATCCGAAATCTTCACAGACAAAGTCGCGGTTAAAGCTAGTAATGCCATGGGGGTTCCACTGCGCACTGTAGGTGCGCTCGCCGCATCACCTATGGCATAGGTTAATCGCAGTGGGTTGCCGGCTTGCCGCGCGCGCGCCCGCTCACTGTGTCGCGCGTTGTGATAGTATTACAGCAAGCAGCCCAACCCTAGCGGTGCGCCAGGGCATTGCGGGGGGAGGGTGGGCGCGGGCGGCGCTTTCCTTTTGACGCATGCCGCCTGGCGAATGTTTATGAAGTAATACGAACTTTTTGCGCCTGATCATAAAGTTGGATTTCGTTTAATGGTGGCCGAAAAAGAGAAGTTTCTGTACGTTAGTACTATTATTTATTCTGTGGTAATGCTATGAAAGAGAAAGTTGTTTATTTGTTGCGTTCTGCGCCTAAACTCCAAAAACCAAAACCGGTCGTCGTGAAATTGGGGACACGGTTAGTTTTTTTTAATATATTAAGTAAACGGGCTAGAGGATCACGTGATGGTAAGTAACAACCTACGTACAAGTAATCGCAGGCACGCCTTTGGCTTTTAGGAAAATAATAGGCAAGGGAGGAAGTCCTAGTATACAGCACTTTCATTGACCATACGAAAACCCAAAATACCCCTAATTTTAGCAAATAAATAGGGGTCGTTCAAGTATTACGTAAGCAGATTTACTACAATTATTTACCCCCCTTCCCCCTTGTCAGCAAAAGTAATCAAAGCTCTTACCCCTCCCCCCCATGCTTACGTAAACATTGGTATATGCATTTTTCTTCTATTAAAAAATGCTCCTTAATGTTGTATGTCTGCTCACTTTTATCCGATTTTGGAATGCCTACGTCGTTCTCATCTCATCGAACCATTCAACATCTTGGTGCTCTAAATTTTGAATAATGCACATCAGTTCCATATGTGTAAAAAAGTAAATGACTACTGCTGACGTAATCACCATCTAGACCCCCCATCCCCATGTCATCAAAAATAAGCACAGCAAAGACCCCCCCGCGCCCCTATACTGCTTACGTAATACTTGAACGGCCCCATATATTCATTCAGTCAAGCGTAACAGTATGTATGTCTGTTTCTATCGCACGCTCTGCAGCCTAAACGACTTCATGGATTCTAACACCCGAGGTTTCACTCATCTCTATTGTCGAAGTGTAGAGTTAGTGTGGTGGTAAAAGTTCAAGTAGCGAAAGGTCGTACTGTTAGATTTTGATGATGCCTCTACAATTACCATGAGTTTCTATCGAAAATTCGTATTACGTTACTACAGTCGATAGCGGTTAAATACGCTCCCATTTGTCAGTGAAAGAGTTAACCATAGTCGATACGGTATTTTTCGATGACATGTGTCAAATTTGTGACTCATGGTACCAATATTCTACGGCAACAGCTACAAAACGTTAGACACTGACGTTCACATTTCGATAGGTAATTTACCGTTGGACTCATACTAGCGATCTTTAGTTATCTAAGTGAGCGCTAGAGGCTCTGTGCAATTTCCCATACGAATCGTTTTACGCTGTCGCTAGCGAGTATGGTTACGGCTAGGCGCACTGTACTCATGGTAAGGGTACTCGTATAGAGGCGAAACGCGCGTCGATCGTGTAGTTTTAGTGTTTAGTGATGGTGGTGTGTAGTTGAGTCTGTGTGATATATGTTGTTTCGTGTGGAAGCGGAGGAGGGTGGGTTTTTGCATGAACATATGTATGTCGCACAGACGCAGCTATCTTGCACGAGCCCGGCACTGGTTTCGCGGAGTAGCAAGATAATTTGTTCCAGTTTGTTGATACAAAGTTATACAAGATTTCAATACGAGGACGCTGCAAAATTTGAAAAATCCGGTCAAATTCGAGTCGGACTCGCGCACCAAGGGTTCCGTACTATTATCTATAAAAACGGCGAAAAAACCATGTCTGTTGTATGGGAGCCCGCTAAAATATTTATTTTATTCTATTTTTTAGTATCTGGGTTGGCGACACATCTATCTACACTAAAATTATAAAGAGGAAAGATTTGTACCTATTTTTGTATGTTTGTATGTTTGTAATGAATAGGCTCAAAAAGTACTGGGCCGATTTAAAAAATTCTTTCACCAATAGAATGCTACATTCTTCCAATTTGACATAGGCTACATTTCATTTTGAAAAAAATTAGGGATCCTTGGTAAAATTTGAACAATGTAACCGAAGGTGTAGAAAAATGAGTCTTAAAATTTATTGTACTCGTGCGAAGCCGGGGCGGGTCGCTAGTTTTATTATAAAATAGGAAGGAAAACAAGCAAGTGGGTCACCTAATGGTAAGTGACCACCGCCTATAGACACCCGCAACACCAAAGAGATTGCAATGTTGCCAACCCAGAGGGCTAAGATGGAATACCTCTTGTGCCTGTAATTGCACCGGCAGTCTTGCTCTCCACGCTGGAACACAACAGTGCAAGCACTGCTGCTTAGCGGCTGGATTAGCGAGTAAAATTGTGGTAGCAATCCGGACGGACCTTGCACAAGCTCCTTACGGGTGCAAGGAAGAGTTTACTTAAATGTTTGTAACCGAAATTTCTTCCGATTTTTAATGTTTAATGTTATACATTAAAATTATTAAATTTAAAATTAAATGCTGTGTAATAATGACAACACAAAGAAAAAATTACGCTTATGGCAGGACTAGAAACTGCAACCTCAGCATCAATAGTTCGTTGCAGGATCGAATCCTGCCATTAACCTAAATTTTTCTTTGTGTTGTCATTAGGTACATAGCATTTCAAACAAACAGAAAATAATTTTTCAAAATTCCCCTTAAAATGAACTGTCACTTCTTAAACACACATAACTTAATACTTACTTAAAATTAATTATAATATGCTTCTGAATGCATAGAAGATCAATAATTGTCTCAATGTAATTAATTATTAACAGTAAACTATAGTAAGTAAAAACAAATAATCCAGAAAGACCCATAAATGGTGCATAACCAAACATAGTGACTTTATGGAGCCTCTATCAATGGGCCCCGACTGGATCCATAATTCACAGGCCATAAAGACCTATAGATCATATAGATCCTCGATCTTTCAAAGAAATCATCGGAAAAAAGTCCACAGAAACACCGTACAACGCATGCCATTATACCCGTCTCGCTCCCGGGCGGGGGAAGCCCCAAGAGCGACAAGGACGCAAGTAATCTCTTATTGAAGTGGCTCGTTCGGAGAACACCCAGTCTCACGCGCAGTGTCGGAGTGTACGGCTGTCACAAAACTTTGTCAGTTTTTGTCATTGATTTTTCGAAGTGCCCTTGTGACTCAAAGTGACAGTGTGTGTCAGTTTTAAAAAAAGGAATTTTTTAAAAGGTTGGTCTGCTTTTTATTACCGTTTTTATGTCAGTCTCGAGACACTTAATATCGGTTTATCGATATTTGTGTCATTTTGTATTGGAATTTGGCGAGTTTTTATGCTCCACGGATTTTAGTGAATACGTTATTTTGAGTCAAATTGTGCAGGTTTCGTGACACTTATCCGAATCGCACGGAGTATATGTTAGGGATAACTTTCCTGTATTTTACAGGACATACAGTTTTTCAGCTATCATTTCGTTAGCAAAAATTGTATATTTAAGAGGAGTGTGAACCCAGCCCCAAAAGCGCTCCCAATACAAACGGCAATAATGTTTTCCACCCTCTAAACCTTAACCTATGGCAGTGATTTTTTGGTGTGTTGTCATTATGCCCTAGAAGGTTTGTATGTTTTGATATTTTAATATACTTCATAGATTTGACAACATTCGCATTTCAGGAGTTTCATACAAAACAAAAAGCGTCAATAATTTTAAAACTATTAAGAATATTTAAAAATCGACACATACAAACCTAGATCTAGAAAATACTGACGACATACAAAAAAACCATGGCTATAGGTTGAGGTTTAGAGGGTGGAAAACGTTATCGCCTTTTGTATGGACAGCGGTCTTCACACTCCTCTTAAGATGACATACTGTGAGCAATCATTTCATAAAAAAACGTTACACAAACTGATCATTTGGCAAAATGCATTTTTTTTAACTCAAAACTATTCAGGATTTATTTCAGTAACATTGTGTTGAAGCCATTAGGTTAGATTAGGTTAAATAATAAATAACCTTAAACATTTACAGTTTCGGAAATAAAAGCGTTTTGTGAAACGATTTTTTTTTAAGCTTCATTGCACAGTTTACAGAAACAAATACAATTAGTGAACTTAATCCCAATAGGCATTCTCTACTAGTCAGATTTTTTGTGAAATAATGGTAAAAAAATATCATACCATACTATAAACGCGTTGTCACGTATTTTTTCCCTAAATCCTGTAATTTTAAATGACATATAACTGTAAAGTGAATACACAACATTGGTCACCTTCAAGGACAATACTTTTTGTCAAAGACAATCTTTTATTTTTTTAATTTTTATTCTATTAAATGTAGCAACACTGTTCTGCGCTTCTTCTATTCACATTTCGCACCCTTAGAATTAAAGCCACTCAATTCTGAATATGATATTTCCCAAAATTAATGCTAATTAGTTAATTATGTTTACTAAATTATATTATATTATATTGTTTATATTAATTATGCTATAATAATTAATTATGTCTTTTAATTAAGGTGATATTTTGGGACGTGTATTATTCAGAAATGGGTCACTTTAATTCTAAGCGTGCGATTTGTTTTAAAAGGATGTCATAATTTTCAATCTTTAATTTAATTACATTTTGTTCATACATTTACTATACAGCAAAGTAAACACTTTTTTCAAATTAAAAACTGATTTCATACATACAGTTTCTCGTATTTGTTTTTTTTTATACAACATACACCTGATGGTAAGTGATCACCACCGCCTATAGACACCTGCAACAACAAAGAGAGTGCAGATGCGTTGCCAACCCAGAGGGCTAAGATGGAATACCTCTTGTGCCAGTAATTACACCGGCTGTCTTGCTCTCCACGCCGGAACACAACAGTGCAAGCACTGTTAGCGGCAGGATTAGCGAGCAAGATGGTGGTAGCGATCCGGACGGACCTTGCACAAGGTCCTACCACCCGCGAATGTATGTAGACAAAGAAATCTCTAAATGACAGTGTAAACCGTATCAAAATCCGTTGCGTGGTTTAGAAGGAGTAAGCGCCTGAAGATATGAAGGAAGACAGACACTCTTATAGCAATTTTGTTTTATACTAAGTAAAGATAGCCGACATGCAAGACAGCCGGTGCAATTACTGGCACAAGAGGTATTCCACTTAGCCCTCTGGGTTGGCAACGCATCTGCAATCTCTTTGGTGTCGCGGGTGTCTATAGGCGGTAGTAATCACTTACCATCAGGTGACCCACTTGCTTGTTTTCCGTCCTATTTCATAAAAAACAAACACACATACTGTAACCCAAGTTGGTCCAAATATAAGGATTTAGAAATTTTTAATTAATTTGATTCTACAAAAAATTGTTGTTAAGTCCGTAGTCTTATGTCTGTTTGTCTCTACCTTATCCACGAACATATAAAACTAAATTACCTATTTAAAAAACGTTAGCTTAAAAATATCAGAATCTACATCTACACTAATATAATAAAGAGGTAAACTTTGTTTGTTTGTATGTAGGGGGTAATCTCTAGAACTACTGAACCGATTTCAAAAATTATTTCACTAATAGAAAGTTACACTATCCCTGACGGACAGAGGGACCGACATAACATTACCTCGAATATATCAAAATTAAACGAAACTTACTGATGCATAAAACGCGTTGATGTCATTCCTATGAAAATACCTCAAAGTCAAACGAAGGTCGTTTGTAAAACTTGACATATTTCATAAAATTCGATACATTCCTGAAATCTGACTTACGGGAGGAATGCAGAAAGTATATTTCTCCAAATGATGGATGGCTGTGATGACGATGATAAATGATTTCAGTGTCAAATGAAGGTTCGCAGAAACATGTGACGTATCAGGTAGCCAGTATACAAAACACAACCTCCTGTTTTTTTTCTTATGAAATAGGAAGGCAAACAAGCAAGTGGGTCACCTGATGGTTAATGATCACCACCGCCTATAGACACCCGCAACATCGATGAGATTGTAGATGCGTTGCCAACCCAGAGGGCTAAGATGGAATACCTCTTGTGCCAGTAATGTCACCGGCTGTCTTGCTCTCCACGCCGGAACACAACAGGGCAGCACTGCTGCTTAGCGGCAGGATTAGCGAGCAACATGGTGGTAGCGATCCGGACGGACCTTGCACAAGATACTACCACCTGCCATTTCTTAATTCGGGGTACGCTTTGACCATGATCCCAGATTAGACAGGTTAGGTTCCGACTGCCATCTGACCTGCGTAACCCGTGTTCTATAGAAACCAGATCGACAGGATCATGGTTACACATTCATTTACACGGATATGCAGGTTTCTTCACGATGTTTACCCCCACCATATTTAAGAGCGTTGGTTATTACAGTACTTTGGTAATCTACCTTAACTACACTAATATAATAAAGAGGTAAACAAACTGAAATAAATTACCTTGCTACTCAGCGAAACCAGCGCCGGGCTCGTGCAAAATAGCTGCGTCTGTGCGACATATATATTTTCATGCAAAAACCCACCCTCCCCCGCTTTCACACGAAGCAACATATATCACACAGACTCAACTACACACCACCACCACTAAACTCTAAAACTACACGATCGACGCGCGTTTCGCCTCTATACGAGGCAACATCAAGATTTAACAGTACAACCGTTTGCTACTTGAACGAATGGCGTACTGACAAACTAAAACATTTTTATTTAATCCCGCCTACTGCTAATATTTGTTGATATGGACCTCCGGGCAAAGTAACGCCTGAATCTATTAATTCTTTAAAGAGGTAAACTTTGTTTGTTTGTATGTAGGGGGTAATCTCTGGAACTACTGAACCGATTCCAAAAATTCTTTCATCAATAGAAAGCTACACTATCCCTGACGGTCATAGGCTACTAATTCCACGCGAACGAAGTCACGCGCGTCCGCTAGTATAAAATAAAGAAAGAACGAAAGAATATTTATTTGCTAAGAAAACGTATACATTAGGGCTTAATATAAACTAGAGCAGCGCGCGACTTCGTTCGTGCAAACAAAAGAACTTGTAACAACTTTTAATAATAAAATATTTCATCTGATTTCACACACACACACACACACACACTTGCGTGAAAGATACCTTTTCTTTCTTTCCTTTACAATTTTGTTTTATTTATTTTGGATTTTTATTTTCTTTTTGGCTTCATGTAATATTGGAAGTACTCAAGAATAATAAAATGTTTCACAATGTCAACCGACTCGCTGGGTCCCAAGATACAGGCTCAGCCTAGTTTGGGGTCCATAGGATATTACCTACTGTATTTTTCGTATTTTGTTCTCAATAAACAATTTTCATTTTCATTTTAATTTTTTGATTTCATTCACCACTCTGGAAATAAACCTTTTTTATGGTAAAAAGTCTACTTCATAAATACTAAAATTATAATTAAAATAAATAAAAAAAAGAAGCCCCCCTCTTGGCATGGTAGCGAAGATACCTGCAGCATTTTTTTATTAATTCACCCGAAAAAATGAGCATGAAAAATTATAAAATAAAATCGTGTCATTTCGGGTCGTGACACAGAGCAGCGCGGGGTCACGACACTATTTGTGACACAAAAGTGTTTTTGACACGAAAAAGAAAAGAATAGGCACGATTTTCGTTTTTTCGGCGTTACGTACCTTTGCCTTCTGACACGCCGCGGTCGTGACATCGATCGATTCTTTGGTTATGTTGTTTTGTTGGCGGCGTGTTTCATGACAATATGTACTTATAATAAAACTAGCTACTCGTCCCGGCTTTGCACAACAATTAAAACGTAATGTACATAAAATCTTTCCGTGAACAATTCTCTAAATAACAGTTTTTTATGAATTAGGAAGGCAAACAAGCGAGTGGGTCAGCTGATGGTAAGTGATCACCGCCGCCTATAGGCACCCGCAACATCAAAGAGATTGCAGATGCGTTGCCAACCCAGAGGGCTAAGATGGAATACCTCCTGTGCCAGTAATTACACCGGCTGTCTTGCTCTCCACGCCGGAACACAACAGTGCAACCAATGCTGCTTAGCGGCTGGATTAGCGAGCAAGATGGTGGTAGCGTTCCGGACGGACCTTGCACAAGGTCCTACCACCCGCATTCTAATTGTATTTGTGTGAAGCCGCCTAGTAGCTAACTTAGATACCTACGTCCATTTACCACGCGTTAATCCTGTCGATAAGCAGCAGCGCTTGCACTGTTGTGTTCCGGCGTGGAGAGCAAGACAACCGGTGCAACTACTGTCACAAGAGGTATTCCATCTTAGCCCTCTGGGTTGGCAACGCATCTGCAATCTCTTTGGTGTTGCGGGTGTCTATAGGCTGTGCTGATCACTTACTATCAAATGACCCACTTGCTTGTTTGCCTTACTATGTTGTAAAAAAAAATCGCGGAAATAGTTATGAATACAACTTAAAAACGAGATTTGCACTAAACGGGCAAATCTTAAACTGCCTACCGCATCTCCTTTTATTGGCGTGAAAATAGACGTGTGTCCGTCCATCCGAACCGGTCTGTCCATTAAATAAAGATTTATTTATAGAAAAAACGATTGATTTAGTGGTCATTTTAAAGTGCCTTTTTCAGTTAGGCCTTGTATTTGACGAATAATTCTTTCTCACAAAAAAAAACAGAAAACTTTAAAAGTATTCTTAATAGTAACTTAAAAGATCAACTGAAAATAAAAATATTTGTTTAGGCCGGAATTTCTTTTGATTTTGATTTTTATTATTTTAACATTCAAATTATTAACATTTTAAAGGAAATGTAATGTCAACCCAAAGAAAAAATATTCTTTATTTTAAACTCTATAAATATTTGTGTTTGTACTAAATTACACAATTGGGCACTTGACTCTTTAAACCAAGTCACGTGAAAGTGTAAAATTGTAGACAAGTTGCAGTTAACTTAATTTTTTTTTATATGCAGCAATATTTTGCCAGTATCTTCGGTACCATGCCACGGCCCGGGGGTCTTCTTTATTTTGATATATGTTAGTTTAACTAAAATTATAATATAATTTTAGTATTAAAGTTTGGTTTATATTTATTTTTTATGTAGTTTGATTGTTTTATTATATTTAGTGTTGTATTATTAAATCAAATTATGATTATGTATTTGACTTTTCCATTTCTTTTTATTATTTTTCTATTTGACATCCAAAGTAAAGATAATCAACATTTTAATTTTAAACTTTTAATTTATATTGCGCACTAACATAGTTTTGTAAGTAATTATTGTTACTAACACATTATGGGATCAAATCCTGCAATAAATGATTTTGATTTGATTTGATTTTGATTAACTACTTAAATAAATCTTTGTTTTTGGTTCCATTTTCAGTATTCAGTATTCAGCATTTTTATTGCACCATTTCACAAAATCATCATCATTTCATTTTAATTTTATTAAATTAAACGTTATTTATCATCTCATTTCTCACACTTTAAATCTATATTTGAGCGACTCGGCGTTATCTGCGAACGGCCTCTTAACACTAGAACAAAATGTATGAGCGCGGAAACAGCTGTAGATAACACGGACAGACGGACAAATTCTCCGACGAGCATTATTTATGACGCAATATTGGACCTGTTTGGGTCTACTAGCAAATAGAAGGTTTGTTCTGTGGCCCGTTTCACGAAGCTACAAGTTACAATTTTACAGGTCTAAACCGGCAACATTGGTCAAAATCGATATAAGAAGACAATAGATCTGCCTACTTGTTCGGATTGTTACAAGCCTGGCGTCACCACTTTGCGACGGGGTGAAGCGGGTGAAAAGGGGCTTTCAATATTTAGCCATCGGTTCAACTTTGAATCTTATCGTAAGTGAATAAAGTGCTTCTAAGTTTTCTGACTAGCAGCGACACAGGCGTCGGATAGCAGAACCAAAAATATGACGCCAATGTGAAACGTACAAAACGCAGAGCTGTTTACTTGACAATTGGCACAGACAGTTTTATTCCGGCTATCCAACATAGTCTACCAAATAGGCTATGGTCGGCTACTCTGCCACTGCGTTGTACACAGTTCTATAGTTTTCTTATTTCGATGTTGGTCAATAATGACCAATGGCAATGGGCATTATGACCAATGTTGCCGGTTTAGACTTGTAAAATTGTAACTTGTAGCTTCGTGAAACGGACCACTGGTGTCCTACAGAATCTAAGCTAAGAAGTAGTATAACAAAGGATTTTTAAATTTGAGAGAGAAATTATAGTAGGCTGGCCGACTGTCCTGTATTTTATCGAACGTCCCGTTTTTCAGCTATCATTTTGACCGTGTCCTGTATTTTAATAAGAAAAATACAAAACCATACCAGGAGGTTCGACTCCGCACTGTAGGTACGCTCGCCGCATGACCTATGGCATAGGTTAATCGCAGTAGGTTGCCGGCTTGCCGCGCGCGCGCCCGCTCACTGTGTCGCGCGTTGTGATAGTATTACAGTAAGCAGCCCAACCCTAGCGGTGCGCCAGGGCATTGCGGGTGGAAGGCGGGCGCGGGCGGCGCCTTCCTTTTGACGCATGCCGCCCGGCAAATGTTTATGAAGTAATACGAACTTTTTGTGCCTGATCATAAAGTTGGAATTAGTTTAATGGTGGTCGAAAAAGAGAAGTTTCTGTATGTTAGTACTATTATTTATTCTGTGACCGTACTATACCATAAACGCGTTGTCCCGTATTTTTCCATGAATCCTGTAATTTTAGGTCATGTCTTTCACAAACTTTTCGGCCGTATTCTCCGTATTATAAAGGTATAAGTTTCAAGGTCAAGCCATTACTTAGCTGACTATACGGGCTTTAGAGGTTATCTTCTCAAGGTGCTTCATTAAACGACTGCTTCCCGTGTAACTCCATTTATTTCATATTTTGTACATGTTGTCGATATGAGTGGCGAGAGACTACTGACGCTCTGGATTGCATAGCGGGCGCATGTTACTCATATCGCAAGCTAAGCAATCCTGTGTCCCTACAGGGCTATATTTGCAGGTGGTAGGATCGCTACCAGCATCTTGCTCGCTATTCCAGCCGCTAAGCAGCAGCGCTTGCACTGTTGTTCCGGCGTGGAGAGCAAGACAGCCGGCGACATTACTGACACAGGAGGCATTCCATCTTAGCCCTCTGGGTTGGCGACGCATCTGCAATCTCCTTGGTATTGCTGGTGTCTATGGGCGGTGGTGATCACTTACCATCAGGTGTCCCACTTGCTCGTTTGCCTTCCTTTGTTGTATAAGAAATATATACATATATACTCAAAGAAGCGTGAAAACCAACGTTTCGCTCAGAATTAACCATAAAACGGTCGTAAATGTTAATCCTTGTTAATTTAATCGACATTAATTTATAATGGCTTAATTTTAGGCGGTCTCCGACCATCTCGTTAGCATAAGTTCCCTGAATCGTGAAGTTAATTGTTTTTGGTTGAACAAAATGGTTGTAACTTAACACGAAAGTAATTTAATTTGGCATTGGTCTTAAAAAACATACATTATGTTGTTTCGTGTAGAAGCGGAGGAGGGTGGGTTTTTGCATATATATATATATATATGTACACGCACACACACATATATATATATATATATATGTCGCACAGACGCAGTTAGCTTGCACGAGCACGGCACTGGTTTCGCGGAGTAGCAAGGTTTGTTCCAGTTTGTTACAAACTATCTCTTCTATTCATATAGCCTCAATTTTTTGTTAAGGCGTTAGGGTGTTTAGGTGACAAAACGTGAAATTTTAGGTTACAATTTTGTTAAATCCTTACTATAATATTATAAGTGCGAAAGTAACTCTGTCTGTCTGTCTGTCTGTCGCGCTTTCACGCCAAACCTGCTGAACCGATTTAAATGAAATTTTGTACACAGATAGTCTAGAGCCTGAGAAAGGACATAGGGTACTTTTTAATGCGAAAAAGGGTTGTAAGGGGTTGAAAGAGGGGATGAAAAGTTGTATAGAAGTATCGTCATTTTTAGAGCTAGAAGCTTGAAACTTATTTTTTAGGCTGTTGATTCGATATAAATGAAAATGACATTCAAAGTTATACGTATGTGTCTTATTTGTAAAATAATTAGAGTAAATAATTAAAAATGCTACCCAAGCACACTATTCCACGCGGACGAAGTCGCGGGCACAGCTAGTTATATATTCATATATTTCATTTTATTTCCTTTTTTGCTTATTATGATATTTTCACTTTTTGTGAGTTTGTATTTATATTTTTTATTGTGACATTATATTGTTTTTTTTTTGACATTTTCTAGACATTTTTGTTTTTTATTATTTTGTTTACCTTTTTGACGATCTTATTGTGAATTTGTTATCTTTCTAAATTTAATGTAATTTCCGATAAGAAATAAATGAATCTATCTATCTACATATGTTGTGATGCCATTTCGCTTGCTTTGCGTGCACGTAGCAGCTCTACGCAGCGAGCTGGAGCCGTGCTGCATACGCAACCACCAAGCCTTCAAAGTTTGAAGTACCAGGATCACAGAAGTCGGATGGAGAACAAACTTTCCAACGAAGGAATCGAAAAGAAGACAGCAGTACGCAGTCGCAACGTGTTAGACAAGCACCACACGATTCTCACCATACCGTCTTAAACTAAAATAATTGAATTCGAATTTGAATTGGCAATTGAGATTCCGGCAAATTTTGGCAAGGTTCCGTAGCGTACTTTAATCAGATTTTTCTTTATTAAAAAAATGGGCTTAATTACGGAAATGCTAAGATGGAATATATCATATATCTTTATTCCATTGACATAAATTATATAAATCAAATATAAATAAATATATTGGGATAATTTACACCAATTGTCCTAGTCCCAAACTAAGCAAACCTTGTGTTATGGGTACTAGACAACGGAAAAACATACTTATATAGATAAATACAAACTTAAATACAAATAACATCCATGACTCAGGTACAAACATTCGTGTTCGTCACTCAAATATTTGCCCATACCAGGATTTGAACCCGGGACCTCTTCCACAGGAAGCAGACACGTGCCACTGTGCCATACAGGTCGAACATGCACTAGAACATGTATTAAATATAAAATTAGGTTCATACATTGTAAAGTGAGTGTTCTATACTCATCCATCGGGACTATTTTATACAATTGAAATCAAGTTAGAATTGAATGTCAAAATAATCCTTAATACCAATGATATTATATTTAATGCATGGATGTACAGTGTCATACTAAATGACAGCAGAAAAACGGCCCGACATGAGAATACAGGTTGACGCCAATGTCACAAATGCAAATTATTAGTTTACCATTTATAGTCATTGGATTTACAACTTTACGTCTAACTGTATAAAATAATAATCCATTGAGTTTCGTTAAAAATTGTTTTTTTTACAAAATAATACTATTGACAGCAGCGCCGTTGGTCCGACAGACTGACAGCGCGAGCGATTATCGATTTATTGTACTTTTTGTTCGATTGTTGATGTGACCACTTTTTAAAAGCTTACTAAGTAGCAGCTCTAGCACACTAGCGTTTATCGCTGACATAAAGCATTCGTCCCTCTCGCACACGCATACTGGTTAGAACGGGATAATGCTTTATATCATCGATAAAAGCTAGCGTGCTAGGCCCCTAGAAGTCCATTATTTACAGGTCAGTCCTTAATACTATACAGAGTCTCCCTCGGTTAATCTTGTTTTTAAATAATTTACAGTACAAAGTTTTTGTGTCAACGATCCTAGTATACCATCGAATTGAGAAAACTATAGAACTGTGTACAACGCAGTGGCAGAGTAGCCGACCATAGTCTATTTGGTAGACTATGTCGGATAGCCTGAATAAAACTGTCTGAGCCAATTGTCAAGTAAACAGCTCTGCGTTTTGTACGTTTTAAATTGGCGTCATATTTTTAGTTCTGCTATCCGACGCCTGTGTCGCTGCTAGTTAGAAAACTTAGAAGCACTTTATTCCCTTACGATAAGATTCAAAGTTGAACTAATGGCTAAATATTGAAAGCCCCTCTTCACCTGCTTCACCCCGTCGCAAAGTGGTGACGCTAGGCTTGTAACAATCCGAACAAGTAGGCAGATCCATTGTCTTCTTATATCGATGTAGTATACATATAAAATGTATATAGATTACAGAGCCTGCCTACGGACCGCCAAACAGTCAACAATTAAAAAATAAATAAAAGTCCGTTCGGAAACCCGAACCGTCTAAGTGTTCGATTCGCAGAATAAATACTTAGTGGTATACAAAGAGATTCCAATGTCATTAGGGTTTTTGCACGTGCCGCAGGAATTCCAATTTTGAAATACGTTCTATTTTAAACGCTGGCTGGTTTTCGGAAAGGGCCGTGTTTGTGTCATTGGAATTTAAAAAAAACTGTTCTCTATTAGTTTTTAGTTTGTGACGTAATTTTTTAGTTTTTTTTTTATTTGAAGGAAAAGCAAAGGTATTTTTTCCAGATCTCTTTTTAAATATTCTTAATGATTTATTTCACGTATTTAGAAACGGGAAAAAGTACTAGAATAATTAAGTTCAGATTTAACTTGACAATAACTCGAATAGGCCGTTTCGTACGGAGAGGGGGGGCTATAGGCCGGCAACGGATCAGCGACTCTCTTGAAGTGGCTAATTCCACTTACCATCCGGTGACTCGTAGGCTCGTTTACCTCAAATTTCTATAAATGAAACCACCTTTAGCGGATGAAAAAACCTTGTGCAAAATCCGTCCGGACCGCTACCGCCATCTTGCTCGCTAAGCATCAGTACTTGCACTGTTGTGTTCCGGCGCGGAGAGCAAGACAGCCGGTGACATTGCTGGCACAAGAGGTATTCCATCTTAGCCCTCTGGGTTGGCAACGCATCTGCAATCTTGGTGTTGTGGGTGTCTAAAGGCGGTGGTGTTAACTTACCATCTTGTGACCCACTCGTTTGCCTTCCTATGTTGCATAAAATAAACTAGTCTCTGCTAATTATTACACCAAAGTAATATATAGCAAGACCCGTATAGGGTGCCCACAGCTAGATGACCCATATCGGGTGCCCGCAGCTAGGTGACCCATATCAGGTGCCCATACCTAGGTGACCCATATCGGGTGCCAATAGCCAGGTGACCCATATCGGGTGCCCGCAGCTAGGTGACCCATATCGGGTGCCCATACCTAGGTGACCCATATCAGGTATCCATAGCTAGGTGACCCATATCGGGTGCCCACAGCCAGGTGACCCATATCGGGTGCCCGCAGCTAGGTGACCCATATCGGGTGCCCATACCTAGGTGACCCATATCGGGTATCCATAGCTAGGTGACCCATATCGGGTGTCCATAGCCAGGTGACCCATATCGGGTGCCCATAGCTAGGTGACCCATATAGGGTGCCCACAGATAAATGAAGTAGTTTCTGCTAATTATGTTACTAAAGTAATTTTTAACACGACCCATATCGGGTGCCCATAGCTAGGTGAGGCACCTGAGACCGGTCCGGACTCGAACCGAGATACCATCGCAGTTGAGTATTTCAAAAATCCACGCACAGACCGACAGCAAGAGCGGAACAAAAAACTATATAGTTTTTTTTTGACATACCGACATCCTTGTTCAAGTTTAAAATACGGTGTTTGTCATTTCTAGGGTTCCGTAGGTAAGGACCTAAAGGGTCCCTAATACTTTAAGTTTCTTTTATAAAACAGAAAGGCAAACAAGCAAGTGGGTCACCTGATGGTAAATGATCACCACCGCCTATAGACACCCGCAACATCGAAGAGATTGCAGATGCGTTGCCGACCCAGAGGGCTAAGATGGAATACCTCTCGTGCCAGTGATGGCACCGGCTGTCTTGTGACAGACAAACACAACAGTGCAAGCACTGCTGCATAACGACTGGATTAAGGAACAAGATGGTGGTAGCTATCCAGACGGACCTTGAACGAAACACAAAAAAGTACTAGCCGTTAATTTACCTTTAAACAGACAAACACACAACCCGTCACATCCTGAATTGGTTAACCTGACACCTGACAAATTGATGTCCATTACTAACCAAGTTGGTATAACACCATACCAAATTCTACCTTACCGGTCTCTTAATAAAGCTCTCGTTACACGAAAAAACGAATTTGCAGGGAATGTTTTGCAAATTTAAAAAGGCGTTTGTAAATTCTTAAATTCGCTCTTATTTGTTTCGAGATAGGTTCTGCGGTTATTGTTTTAAAAGAGAAAATAAATTGGTAAAGGTATGAGGTCCTTCAACATAGAAACCTTAAAACATAGGGCTGGTTAAATAATAGGTACCTTAAGTTATGGTAAATATTATAATTTATTTATTATCTACACACATATCAATGCTGCTCTATAATGCGTTCAGAAACCGTAGGAAATGACCAGCATTATTACCACCAATTTAATTATGAGATCTTTCTTGTTTGTGGTAGTAGGTAAAATCTGTACTTTAATGACCATTAAAGTACCGATTTCTGTAACGTTATGTGTTAAAATTTGGAACAACTGTCAAAATTCAAGTGGGTCTCTATTCTAGTATCCATAGATATTTAAACAGTTATCGATACGAAACGTCAATCCAGTATGATTTTTTAATATAAACGCACGACATTTGACCTCGAATGACATGAGAATTGGTACTTCATTCCTTTGTCTATGATTTAAAAAAACGTTCGTCTTGACGGAGGATCGAATTGCCGCCATTACTATTGTCATTCGTTTGTTGGTTTTTTCTGTGAAGGTTTTTGCTGTAATGATAATATGTGTGTAGATAAAATAATGTGTGGAACTGTATATAATTAGGCCTTAAAACACTCGTGTGATCCTATTATGATCACACTCGTGCTTTAAAACCTCTCATTATATAGCAGTTGCATAAACTACTATTATAGGGAAGGTTTTTATGGGCATTTTGTGCCGATTGTACGCGTGCAAAGCCGGGGAGGGTGTGTATAGTCTACACTAATATAATAAAGAGGTAAACTTTCTTTGTTTGTATGTATTACGGAATTTGTATGTATTATGGGGTAATCTCTGGAACTACTGAACCGATTCCAAAAATTCTTTCACCAATAGAAAGCTACTCTATCCCTGACGGACATAGGCTACTAATTCTACGCGAAAGAAGTCACGGGCGATCGCTAGTATAATAATAAAGAATAAGATAAGAACTGGCGTTAACCATAGTTTAAAGATGACCGCCACTGCACCGGCTCCCCGACACTTGACCGCGGATCGCGTTACACTGTGCGCGCGCAGGCTCAGCGCGAAGCTGCGAACGATTCTCGGTTCATGTGAGATTCTTGTGAGATTCATCTCGCACAGAAACTACTGTCAGATCCCTTGGAAATCTGTCATTTTTTGACGTATCTCGCACGTGAGATGCATCTCGAATGTACCGAGAATTGGGGTCCTGAGACCATTCTCACGATGATTTCCATTATCGTAAGGGCGTGGTACAAATACCAATTTTTTCATTATGTTTTAGCCAATGTTTAGGGCAAGGTCCGCCCGTATCGCTACCAGCATCTTGCTCGCTAATCCAGCCGCTAAGCAGCAGTGCTTGCACTGTTGTGTTCCGGCGTGGAGAGCGAGACAGCCGGTGTAATTACTGGCACAAGAGGTATTCCATCTTAGCCCTCTGGGTTGGCAACGCATCTGTGATCGCCTTAGATTTATTTAAAGCTAGCTTTCTCCCGAGACTTCGTTCGCGTTGACGTTAGTTTCTCCAGTGGCCCAAGGTTAGCTTATCTCTATCTGCGTCCCTTTCTTATGACACTAGTTAGACGGAGACACAGGGAGGGGTTAAACTATACCTGGGCTGTCATGTTAGGGCCGCTGTAACTATTATCCCGCGGGACTTTCTTCCGGGATAAAAAGTACCCTATGTCCATTTCTTACAATGTAGGACGGCAAACGAGCAAGTGGGTCACCTGATGGTAAGTGATCACCACCGCCCATAAACACCCGCAACACCAAAGGGATTGCAGACGCGTTGTCAACCGAGAGGGCTAAGATGGAATACCTCTTGTGCCAGTAATTACACCGGCTGTCTTGCTCTCCACGCCGGAACACGACAGTGCAAGCACTACTGCTTAGCGGCAGGATTAGCGTGCAAGGAGGTGGAAGCGATCCGGACGGCCCTTGCACAGGGTCCTACCACCCGAAAAACGCTCAGCTTTGTCCGTGCAAAATTTCAGAACCATCGATACTATAGTTAGGCCGTAAGAGCGTAACAAACAAACAAACAAACAAACTCACATTCACATTGATAATATTAGTAAGGATTTTTTCTGAAATAATCCATTATATTTAGTACCAACATTAAGCTCAGTACATCAAATTTTGTAAACTTCTTAAAGTAATAACAACCATGCCCATTCCTTAGACTTTAGACCTTGCACCCAATACTTACAAGTCATAATCCAACAACGCGAATTCTATATTACCGCTTTTTGCATTCCAACCAACAACATCTTTACTTTTGCGGACGCGGTAAACCTTAAAACATAATACTTAAAGTGCATAGTTGCTTATTTTCTACGATTTTATCGCGGCCGTTTGTGACAGCTTAGCTTGACAGCGTGTCAGGTACATTAATGACATTTGCTGTCAAAATTGTCAAAATTATGAATATGGCTACTGTAGATTAGCCATCACGATAGCTTTTAGGGTTCTCTGTCAGAATGGCAAAAATGGAACACTATAGTTTCGCCACTTTCGCCGTGTCCGTCCGTATGTCATGGGAATTTTATTCGTAGTGGGCAATGGTTTTTTTCGGTATGTTGTCATTATGCCTTAGAACTAGGTTTGTATGTTTTTTTTTTTAATTCTTTATTGATTTGACAATATTTGCATTTTAAGAGAATACCTTTACAACCGACGAATATATTTACGATCGCCATTTAACGTATTACATATTATTTTATTTTTTATTTTATTTATTTATTTAATCTCATACACATTCGCCAGGCGGCTTCGCGCCAAAAGGAACGCGCCGCCCGCGCCCGCCTTCCCCCGCAACTCCCGCGGCACGCTAGGGTTGCACTGCATTCGTTTTCAATTACAGACACAGCGAGGGCGACAACCTACTGCGATTTGCCTACGCTGTAGGCAAGGCGGCCGAGCATACCTACAGTGCGGAGTGGCCCCTTGTTATGTTTCGAAGTTTTCGGCTACCCGTCTATCTGTGTTTGTACACGCATTACGCATTAACGGCTAAAAGGATTTAGATGTAACGCTGCATACAAAAAAATCATGTCCTGGACATAGGATACTTTTATCCCGTAAAATAAAAACCATAACACGCGGGTGAAACCTCGGGAAAAACTCGTCTACACTAATCTACACTAGTCTACACTAATCTACACTACTCTACACTAATCTCCACTAATCTACACTAACTACACTAATATAATAAAGAGGTAAACTTTGTTTGTTTGTATGTAGGGGGTAATCTCTGGAACTACTGAACCGATTTCAAAAATTATTTCACTTATAGAAAGCTACTTAATCCCTAACGGACATAGGCTACTAATTCCACGCGACCGAAGTCGCGGGCGTCCGCTAGTATTAAATAAACGAGTCCAATCGGCGGCTGTACTCATTTTAATGGCCTCGCAGTGAACGACAGGCATAAACCGGGAACCAATACTTCCTTATTCAATTAATTAAGTAATGAGAGGCAATCCAATGAAATTGCCCGCATTTATTGCTCTACAACGAATTTAAAAGGAGGTTGATGTCGCTTACGGTTCTTGAGGATTCCATCATCTACCTCTATACATATTCAGGGAATTCCTATTAAATTATTAACGTGTATACCTACATAAGTGCATACTAAATACATTCAAGTCAAAAATTCAGATTAGGCGTACAGGAAGCACTTATGAATGTCATAAAATTTACCACCGGTTCGGAAGAACCTCTGATGAGAAGATACCGGCAAGAAACTCAACGAGGTGTAATTTTTTAAACAAATCAAAATTACAATGGTATTTTACATCATAAATATTGAAAAAAATAACAATTTTACTCAGTAGGTGTGAGCCAGGGGTTCGCAATGCAGGTTGGGATCATTTCCAAACATCCCTGTCCAAGATATAGTCATTAATTTTATTATACGCCCGAGAACTGCATGTCTTCTTGACGATAGATTTGAATTTTGTATCATTTAGTTCAGTAACGTGTGTTTATTTATTAACAGAGTTCAAAAAATTAAAACTCAAATTACTCTAAGCTTAGACTTGACATGACTGGAACAGACTCCTTTGTCTTTACACTAGCTTTATAACTATGATGTATACACAAAAACATTCCGTAGAAAAATCGCTAAATGACACTAACAACCGTATCAAATAGGGTTGCCAACCGTACTATATTATATAGTATTGTACTATAATTCGGCACTCCGTACTATATACTGTTGAACTAATATATAGTACGCAAATATATTTCGAGCACTTGTCACTAGAGATGTACCGACTAGTGGCCGACTATGCGGCGCGTGAACGTATGAGGCGCGTCGAACATTACATATTCCGCTCGAACATTAGCGAAAGCAATGATCGGCTTGGCCGACTAGTGGGCTTTTTCCCAGCCGATTAGACAGCTAGTCGGCCAAACTCATAGTCGGCCCATTCCTACTTGTCACGTTTTTAAAATAGATAGGACAGATAAATATACAACAAACTTACACCATTGCCTTTTTTCATCTTTCCAAAAAAATACTATATTTTTTTAAGCTTATTCTCAAAAATACTATATTCAACCGAAAAAATGTTGGCAACCCTAGTATCAAAATCCGTTGCGTGGTTTAGAAGGAGTAGGCGGCCGAAGTTATAAGGACAGGCAGGAACAGATAGCTTTGTTTTATCCTATATACCTAAAGATAAAGATATACAGACATGAATTTATAGACATAACATTTTAGATTATTGGATTTTGACATTTGTATTACTTTGAATTATTATAACCTATATTGTATTTTATTATTTTTAAATTTTTTACTGATGGTATAATGAATTAATGTGAACGGTGACATTATAATTATCTAGAATTGGACATTTATAAATTGACATTTTAATTTTTTCTTGTATAATTTAAATTGGTATGACGATCTTAATGTGAATTGCATATATTTTGACATCTAATGTAATGTATATTGTAATTTATATTTTGAAATAAAATAAATCAAATCAAATGAAATCATGGTCCGTCCGGATCGCAACCACTATTTTTTTTATCGCTAATCCTGCCACTAAGCAGTATTGCACTGTTGTGTTTCGGCGTGGAGAGCAAGACAGCCGGTGACATTACTGGCACAAGAGGTATTCCATCTTAGCCCTCTGGGTTGGCAACGCGTTTACAATCCTGTTGGTATTACGGGTGTCTATGGGCGGTGGTGATCACTTACCATCAGGTGCCTCACTTGCTCGTTTGCCTTCCTATGTTGTGTAGACATTGGCCAGTTACAATTTTGTTATTTGTGTGTGTAGGTAACAGCGTTATACTCAAGAGGTTCAAACTAAAGCAAACTAAGTCCCTCCTTTCCATTTATCGACCATCATTGTTAAGATACCTGGAATAACAATATGGGCATAGACCAACAAACATACAGACAGCTATATGAGTAACTAGCAATCCGCTGTGACTTCGTACGAGTATAGTCGACCAAGTAATTGCTTGACCACTTTTGAACCTTATCCCTTTGTAATACGGTCGAAAAGTGGTCAAGCAATTTCTTGGTCGACTATACAATCGGGGTAAAATCATAAAATAAAAACCTTCCATATAAAAACTCTAAATGATAGTGGTTTAAAGAGGAGTGAACCCAGCTCCAAAAAGCGCTCTCCATACAAACGGCGATAACGTTTTCCACCCTCTAAACCTTAACCCATGGCAATGATTATTTGGTATGTTGTCGTTAAGCCTTAGAACTAGGTCTGTATGTTTTGAATTCTTAAATATTCTTCACAGATTTGACAATATTTGCATTTTATGAGTTTCATATAAAAGAGAAAAGCGTCAATATTTTTGAACTTAACACGTTCATGTGCGCTACGTGACAAGACGTAAAAAATGGTATATACGGCGCAACAGAACGTAAATAGCCGTCGAAACAAAAAAAATAAAATCTAATACAACGTGACTAAATTCTGTCAGCTACGTCATCGTGCTACATTATGTCAGAAATTGGAACCACTAGTGCCTGCCACGCTATATCCAACTCTACCCTCACTAAAGATGACTAGAGTGCACATACATGCAAGGAACTGTACTAATACTAACAACGTCCTATGACGTCGCTGCTAGTTCCGCGAGTTGACGTTAAGAAACGTTCCTGTCAGATTTCGCGTTATTTTTACCTACGTTGTATCACAAAGTCTATAGACGTCGTTGTATTTTGTATGGGGAAATACTGTGCGCAACAACGATATTCTATAAATTCGACTGCGCACGTGAACGTGTTAAGAATATTTAAAAAATCAAAACATACAAATCTGGTTCTAGGGTATACTGGCAACATACAAAAAACTCATGGCTATAGGTTAAGGTTTAGAGGGTGGAAAACGTTAACGCCGTTTGTATAGAGAGCGCTGGGTTCACGCTCCTCTTAAAAGGAGTAAGCAGCCGTTGATATAAGGACAGATAGGAACGGACACTTTCTTTATACAATGTATTATTTGTATTGATATATCGGTAAAGCCCTCTCTCTTATTCTAAGGACACAAGCAGAGACGGTATCAAAACCCGACGGGGCCTTGAGAGGAGTGTGAACCCAGCCCCAAAAAGCGCTCCCCATACAAACGGCGATAACGTTTTCCACCCTCTAAACCTTAACCTATGGCAATGGTTTTTTGGTATGTTGTCGTCATGCCTTAGAACTAGGTTTGTACGTTTTGATTTATTTAATATTCTTCATAGATTGGTAAATTTTAGCATTTTAGGAGTTTCAAATAAAACAAAAAAGCGTCAATATTTTTGAACTATTATGAATATTAAGAAAATCAAAACATGCAAACCTATTATTAGGGCATAATGACAATATAAAAAAAATCATGACTATAGGTTAAGGTTTAGAGGGTGGAAAACGTTATCGCCGTTTGTATGGAGAGCGCTGGGTTCACACTCCTCTTAAGCTAGTAAAAATAACAAACTGACATCTGTCACACTTCCGATGTTTTGCCGAAGAAACCCGAAGGACTTTAGTTCTCACGGACGTCATAAATTATCTATTCGGCCAGTTCGGCCTCCATGCAGGTGGAGTTCTAAGCTCTATGCTCTATGGCCAACGATTTTATCATTAATCATTTTGAATTAGGAACTACGAGTCACGGTGACTTCGACATTTGAATTTGGAACCGAGTTCGATTGGGTCCGCTCCTTTATTTCCATAACGACTTACATCTAGTCTATGACGTTTCATTTCCGAACCTTATCTGTTAGACGTGAAGTTGAAATTTGAATGTGTGTTAACATTAAAAGAAGCCATTTTGAATTTTGTTATCTTTTGTTGATTTTGCTCGAATGAAATGTATAGAAACGGTTGGATCGGAGTTATTTTAACTAACTAGGTTAGGTTAGGTGGAAGAGATCACTTGAGATGATAAGGTAGGCTTTCATGTTGGTTTTGCAAATTGCTGGACGCTTGAGTGCTTCGTTCTTCACTAGTAGTTAAGTACTTTCATAACATGCGGGTGGCAGGACCTTGTGCAATGTCCGTCCGGATCGCTACCACCATCTTGCTCGCTAATCCCGCGGCTAGGCAGCAGTGCTTGCTCTGTTGTGTTCCGGCGTGGAGAGCAAGGTGACATTACTGGCACAAGAGGTATTCGCTGCAGTAACGCTGCAGTCTCCTTGGTGTTGCGAGTGTCTATGGGGGGTGATCACTTACCATCAGATGACCCACTTGCTTAAATGCTTGCTTTATCAAAAAAATATAAATAAATATAAAATTGTAACAGTCAAGTGTCAAACCCAGTAATATATGCGACGGAACCCAGCGTGGGAGGGACAATGAGCGTGGGTTTTATAAAATTATTGCTATACGAATAATATATTTTAGAGGTAATCTTTGGTTTTGGAGAAGCTTCATTGAAACAATTGTTGCTGGGCCCAGACCACCATGGCGGCGGAAAACAGGCAGGCGGGACCCTTTAAAAAACATCCGTCACTTAAACCTGTAAAAAGATGATCGTGTAATTATTATTCTATCGATCCGAAAAAGCGACACTATGTATAGTCGACCAAGTAAGTGCTTGGCCACTTTTGAACCTTATCCCTTTGTAATACGGTCGAAAAGTGGTCCAGCAATTTCTTGGTTGACTATACACTAATCTACACTAATATAATAAAGCAGTAGTTTTACGGATAGTAGGCCTTATGCAAGATCTCTCCGGATCGCTACCACCATCTTGCTCGCTAATCCTGCCGCTAAGCAACAGTGCTTGCATCGTTGTGTTCCGGCGTGGAGAGCAAGGCAGCCGGTGTAATTACTGGCACAAGAGGTATTCCATCTTAGCCCTCTGGGTTGGCAACGCATCTGCACTCTCTTTGTTGTTGCAGGTGTCTATAGGCGGTGGTGATCAATTACCATCAGGTGACCCACTTGCTTGTTTGGTTGTATGTAAGGATTATCTCTGGAACTACTAAACCGATCCCAAAAAATCTTTCACTAATAGAAAGCTGCACTATACAGACGGACATAGGCTAATAAACCCATGCGAACAAAATCGCAGGCGTCCGCTAGTGTTCACTAAAGTCTATCGATTTACCGAATCGATTTACCGTTATCGACTAAGATCGACCCCCGATTGTCGAGCGTATTTATCGGATAATCGCATCTTTCCGGTTTCACGACCGAGTACTAAATATAATCCACTAGCTGTCGCACGCGACTTTATCTTGGTTTATAGTTAAGTTTGTGTGATGTGTTGTTTCATATGTAAGCGGGGGAGGGTGGGTTTTTGCATGAAAAATATATGTCGCACGGACAGCACTGGTTTCGCGTAGCAGCAAGGTGTGTCAGTTTGTTGAGACGTACATTAAACATTAGCGGACGCCGTGACTTCGTTCGAGTAGAATTAGTAGCCTATGTCCGTCAGGGATAGTGTAGCTTTCTATTGGTGACTCAATAAAACTATAGTTTACCTTTTATTGATATTAGTGTTTATAAGCAGGGGGGTTCCAGTACGCACTGTAGGTGCGCTCGCCGCATTACCTATGGTATAGGTTAATCGCAGTAGGTTGCCGGCTTGCCGCGCGCGCGCCCGCTCACTGTGTCGCGCGTTGTGATAGTATTACAGTAAGCAGCCCAACCCTAGCGGTGCGCCAGGGCATTGCGAGATTTGCGAGTGTAAGGCGGGCTCTGGCGGCGCCTTCCTTTTGACGCATGCCGTCTGGCGAATGTTTATGAAGTAATACGAACTTTTTGAGCCTGATCATAAAGTTAGAATTTGTTTAATGGTGGTCGAAAAAGAGAAGTTTCTGTACGTTAGTACTATTATTTATTCTGTGGTATAAGTCTAGATTAGTGATGATAACAACAACAACAACAAATACTCTTTATTGATTCACACAAGTAAACAAAATAAAAGAACACACACAGGGAAATGTAACATGGTAAATGATTTACATGGTGATGATAGTGCAGATAGTGTAGAAAATGTAGATTAGTGTAAAAAGTGCAGATTAGTGTAGAAAGTGTAGATTAGTGTAGAAAGTGTAGAAAGTGTAGATTAGTGTAGAAAGTGTAGATTAGTGTAAAAGGTTCAGATTAGTGTAGAAAGTGTAGATTAGTGTAAAAAGTGCAGATTAGTGTAGAAAGTGTAGATTAGTGTAAAAAGTACAGATTAGTGTAGAAAGTGTAGATTAGTGTAAAAAGTACAGATTAGTGTAGAAAGTGCAGATTAGTGTTCAAATTACAGATTAGTGTAGAAAGTGTAGATTAGTGTAGAAAGTGCAGATTAGTGTTCAAAGTACAGATTAGTGTAGTAAGTGTAGATTAGTGTAAAAAGTGCAGATTAGTGTAGAAAGTGCAGATTAGTGTGGAAAGTGTACATTAGTGTAGAAAGTGTAGATTAGTGTAGAAAGTGTAGATTAGTGATGATAGTGTAGATTCATGTAGATAGTGTAGACTAGCTGTTGCCCGTGATTTCTCCCGCGTAGAATTCGTTTAGATCTAAGATCGAACTCTGGACCTTTCGATCACGAATCCAACCCCCAAACCCCTAGACCACCAACGTTCTAGGAACAAAAATAAAAAAAAACTAATCTCACACAAGTTAACGTTACCGTGAAAAAGTGTTTGAGGGTTCTGTTCAAAAGAAAAAGGAAGCCTTATAGGATCACTTGGTTGTCCATCTCTCTGTGTGTTTACTCACAGAACAATCAAAACCTTTAAGATACTTTGCGTTGACCTAGAATTATAAAATTTTGCAAGATGCAATTTCTTATAGCACAAGTAAAGGGGAAAAGTCCGAAAACCGTAAATTAGTTAAATCTCAATTTTCTGTGCAGTTGTTTATTTATTTGCAGTTGGTAAACTGACCGCGACCTATGTCGATGTATAGGACTAACAGTTTTCCAACGGCAAAGTTAAGTTTGCCACAAATCCAGTGCAATGATTTATGCTTATTAAGTTCGTACGGAATCCTCCTGCAGTACGGTACCCTAAAAAACAGCACACCTAATCTCATACTAGTTAACATAACTATAAAAAAGTTTTTTATATGGCAACCTTGTTAAAATCCTAACCCATTCACAGTTAACAGATCGGTTCCGTTTTCAAGTTTTTACCACTTACACGTTTCGTTTCGCGCGGCCGATTGGATGCGTCGTAACGTCATTAGGCTGCGCCCGCGCCGCCCGCCGCGCTCTATTAGCTTTGACTTTGTCACTAACAAGGGAGTCATCTCTTCACGAACTCAATAAATAACTATAGATAACTAGTGCCCCGTCGCGGCTTCGCGTGGGTACCACCGAGATAAAATGTACTGAACCTTAACTCTTTGTAATACGGTCAAAAAGTGGTCAAGCAATTTCTTGGTCGACTTTTTTTTTATACAACATAGGAAGGAAAACAAGCAAGTGGGTCACCTGATGGTAAGTGATCACCACCGCCTATAGACACCTGCAACAACGAAGAGAGTGCAGATGCGTTGCCAACCCAGAGGGCTAAGATGGAATACCTCTTGTGCAAGTAATTACACCGGCTGTCTTGCTCTCCACGCCGGAACACAACAGTGCAAGTACTGCTGCTTAGCGGCAGGATGAGCGAGCAAGACGGTGGTAGCGATCCGGACGGACCTTGCACAAGGTCCTACCACCCGCAAAAACATTATACATAAAAACCTTCCTTAAAAAATCTTTAGAAGGAGAAGGCGGATGAACATACACTACAAATAAAGATGGAAAAGAAGAAGGCAAACGAGCAAGTAGGTCACGTGATATCACCGCCAATAGATACCGCAACACCAAGGAGACTGCAGCGTTGCCAACCCCGAGGGCTAAGATGGAATACCTCTTGTGCCAGTAATGACACCAAATTAACTTCAATTTGTTCTCTCGAATTGACGGATGTTTTTAAGACATACTTAATTATTGCTGTAGTGAACTGCTAAACGAATTCACCTAGAAATATTTTAGGTTTTATTTCGATAGTTTTTTTTTTATGAAATAGGAAGGCAAAGAAACAACTGGGTCACCTGATGGTAAGTGATCACCACCGCCTACAGACATCCGCAACAACAAGAAGATTGCAGATGCATTGCCAACCCTGAGGGCTAAGATGGAATATTTCTTGTGCCAGTAATTGCACCGGCTGTCTTGCTCTCCACGCCGGAACACAACAAGCACTGCTTACCGGCAGGATTAGCGAGCAAGATGATGGTAGCGATCTGGAGCGATCTTGCACAAGGTCGTATGGTCAGCCTCAGAATTAGCTGAACATTTTAGTACCTCGTCGCTGTCAGTGATGTGACAAATTCGAGGAACTCTCATTTTGTACAGTACTACGACAAGGTTGTTAAGTTTTTAGCTACTTCTAGCTGACTGTACCCGCAGAATGTCATATGACATCCCTAAAATACTAGACGTGCGCGTGCGCATAAAACCAATTGAGAAATAAACTGTATTTGACAAACACCAAAGCTCATATTAAAAAAAAAGTCCAATGATCCGTAAAATGGAATGTGTTTTACAAAATTCTTACAAGCAAACGATTCTGACGCAATAAAGTCCTAAAACGCATCTAAGGCACTTTACAAATTGACCCTTAAAAGTGGCAAGGCAAAGTGTAAAATTGAAAAACGGCCGATACAATCTTGTTTCCTTTGCCTTTAGCGAAGTATAAAAAAGGTCGAAAAAACGACTTATACGGTTTTACCTTGAGTCACTCGTTAACGCTGGAGATATGTATTGGGGGGTTATTACCACGTTTGTCAAACATGTTTTTTATAATTGCACCTAATCTGACATTTACTACGGACACAATAACTAATAAAGACACACACACACACACAATAATAAAATCCACACTTTTCCTGACGGACATAGGCTGCTAATTCCACGCGAACGAAGTCGCGGGCGTCCACTAGTCTATACTAATCTATACTAATCTAATAAAGAGGTAAACTTTGTTTTTTCTTTATGTGTTTGTATGTAGGGGGTAATCTATGATACTACTGAACCGATTCCGAAAATACTTTCTCACAAGAAAGCTACCTTATCCCTGACGGACATCGGCTACTCGTCGCTAAACTAAACATTAATACTAAAATTATAACTAAAATATATCAAAAAAAGAAGGCCCCCGTGGCATAGTACCGAAGATACTGGCAGCATTACCTCTCTGTATAGCTAAGCTTATACGCTGTGCGAGGTAGCTGCCAGCTCTTCGGTCACCTGTGATGTCGACCAGCTTCTTCGAGATCTCTTTGAAGAGGCCTAGTTAAATTGAATTGAAATTGAAACTAATAGCACACTTTTACTGACCAGCCCCCTGTACCGTAAAAATTACAACTACAAATTGACATAATTGTAGAGTTTTTCATACAAAAATGTGACAAATATGCAAAATTGTAGCACTTCTAAATTTTGTGGTAAGGCCCCAGAATTTATACGCTCTTTTTCTATAAGTACGTTTATAAGTTTAGGGGTTTAAACAAAAAAGAACAAACGATGGTAATAACAGCGCGCGGTGGGCGTGGAGCGATTAACTACTAATTGAATTACAACAAACATGGCCAGCTAACTGAATAATTGGGGGTTGTAGCCGCTCTATACAATTACCTGCCACTTTTTGTTGCCTCGTTGGGTGTCTTTTTTTGACATTTTGACTTTTATTTGAATGTTTGTAGCTTTTTTGGTCCTTTGAATGATTATGTATGTTCAAGATGGTTAAGAGGTGCATGACAAAAAGAGGGAGACTGTTTTCGAGACCGAAATATTGGACATTATGGGCCAGTTTTTTACAAGGTTATGAACAGTATCACAAGAATATTTTAAGAATATGTTTTTTTTTTAATGAAATAGGAAGGCAAACAAGCAAGTGGGTCCTGATGATAAGTGATCACCACCGCCTATAGACACCCGCAACACCAGAGATTGCAGATGCGTTGCCAACCCAGAGGGCTAAGATTGAATACCTCTTGTGCCAGTAATTACACCGGCTGTCTTGCTCTCCACGCCGGAACACAACAGTGCAAGCACTGCTGCTTGATGTATGACTGAAACTTAATTTTATTTTATTTGTATTACTGCTATAACTGTAATGATTATTTGACATACAACTTACTAGAATTATTAATTTGCAAAATATACTTCAATTTTATTTAAAAACAGACAGACGGAGCACGAAGTGTTCCTATAAGGGTTCCGTTCTTTCCTTTTGAGGTACGGAACCCTAAAAATTGTAAACTTAGGCTAATAGCGCGCCATGATTGTAATTTAGTGTAAGATTTTTGCATGCTACACTGTGGCGGAACATTTACTCTAGCGGGCGGAACGAATCTCAGAAACTACTGAACCGATTTCAAAAATTCTTTCACAGATAGAAAGCTACACTATTCCTGACGGACATAGGCTACTAATTTTAAGTGAACGAAGTCGCGCGCGTCCGCTAGTAAAGTATATTTGAATTCTAAAGTTTCTTTTCATTTGTTACAGATACAAAATGAAACCAGTGGAATAGAAGACAAAAAAATGGATACGTTCTCAATGGACGACGAAAAGAAGGCCATCTACAAAAACAAAATGGCGGAAAGACTGCCTAATTTAAAAGAAATAAGTAATATAAATGAAACCACAGTAGATTTTAAAGAACTATACCCAGTATCTAGCATAGAATATAACCATTTCGGTCTCAAAGAAGATCTTAAAAGAAGGATGAAGAAGGACCACAAATGGTACAACCTCTGCTTCGTCAGTGTTTGTATAAGTTTTATACTAGGATTAGCTATAGGAGTTATACTTATGAAATCGCAAACAGTTAATATTAGTAAAATAACCATAAACACCAGTAGAGAGCTAAGAACGCTAAATTCCTTGAAAGACGAAAAGACTGACTTTGAAAAGTTCGTAAACTACGCAACAGTGTCGTTTACAGGAAACCATAAGTATAACAAAGACGTTTATCCTAAAAGCTTAACAGAGGATATGAAGGAGATACTCAAAGATAACAAATCACAAGACAGACATGTCGTAGCTAATATTATAAACAAAACCTATGTTCCTAATGATCGGACTGTCTTGTATGGCAACGTGTACTGGGGGCCTGAAGTGGAGAATTCTATGCCTCAAGGGTATGGAGAGAACACAGGAGAAGTGTGGGAAGAATATGTCAATCAAAGTGAAGTTGTGAAGATGCAGCCGGGATGTGGAAGGATGCAGAATCGGCTGGTCGTCTTTAGAGACGGCGTGGAAGCCTGCGTGAGATATAGACAGAACACTGACCAAATACAGGGCGAGATATTCAGCTTCTATGTGGGGAAGTTGATGAATCTGACAAACCTAGCGCCGTCAGTTCTGAAGATAGTAGATTTAAAGGATAAGTTATGGAGTAGCGTGGCTTCTGACATTTCCGCAGCTCAATGGAACACCAACAGAGCTGTCGTGCTCACGCAATACATACCTAGCTTGGAATCAGCAACGATACCCGACATATTCAAGCCTGCAAACCGTCATTTGAACAAGCATGACGTTTTGAAGATGACCTTGAAAGAAACCGAAACGGTTACAAAAGACGTACTGATAGAAAAGATCAAAACGAAAACTGTAAAAGTGAAGAAAATTGACAATTTTGATCATATAGACGTTAAACTTAATAAGAGAAGTGTAGAAGCGTTCGTAGAGCTGGCACAGTGGTCTGATCTCATTATATTTGATTATTTAACCGCTAATTTGGATAGGATAGTTAATAATCTATTTAATTATCAATGGAACGTTAACATAATGGATGGTCCGGCGCATAATTTGGCTAGGAAAATGGACAGCGGGTTGCTCATGTTTCTTGATAACGAATCAGGGCTTTTACATGGATATAGACTTTTAAAGAAATACAATGTTTATCATAGCTTAATGTTAGACAATTTATGTGTATTTAGAAAGACGACTATAGACGCTTTGAGGCGGTTGCATGAGACGCAAGGAGTGGGTGTGAAATTAAGTGATCTATTTCATAAGAAAAACAGTGCAGTTATTAGAGATATTCTACCCCCATTGCCGGAGAAGAATGCTAAGATGTTACACGAAAGAATAGGCAAAGTTTTAAGCCAAGTTGAGAAATGTGAGCAAACTTTTTCGAAAAGATAAAATACTATGCTTCTACTAAGGAAAGCTTAATAAGCTTAGAAAATAGCGTTCAGCATTCCTCTTTTTTCATCTTATAAAGAGACAAGCGAGCAAGCGGATCTTATCTTATCTACTAGGGGTCCTTTCGGATACACTTCGACCCATGGGATCTTTTGTGTACTTACCCCTCCTTCGCACTTATTCCATCGCTTTTTCCACTTCCTCCATAAAGTGGATGATGTGGAGCAGCGTTAGTGCCTTGACTTCTCCTGGTTCGGGGTATCCGTTGCCAAGGAGTTTCATTCTCTTTCTGGCGGGGGCATCACAATCACACATAATGTGTTCCATTGTTTCATCCTCCTCGCGGCACATTCTACAATCTTCGTTGTCATAATGTCCCATCGTCATTAGTAGGTGTTTAGTTCCAAAGTGACCTGTGAACACCCCGATTATGTATCGGAGTTGTCCCTGATGGGGATCAATGTTGCTCGTGGCCACCAGCAACCTGAACAGAGTCGCTGATTAGTGGTCAGACTTTAAGGGAAATGTTTATTTTCGTGAAGCCCCATTGTACAAAGTAAAAAATTAAAACTTTCAAAATTAATTTCATAGTGGCTTTTTAGGCAGGGGTTGGTATACCATCATTATGCTATTTATTGTGAAAGGGTATCACAGTGGCTGTTGATTCAGTTGGTGCAACTGTCATAATAAAACTGGAGATTTTATTGTAACCGAAATTACTTTCGATTTTAATTTTTTAATGTGGAACATTCAAATTTTTTTAATATTATTTTCAATTATTACATTCTAATTAACTATTACATTTAAATGATATGTAATGACAATAAATACAAAGAAAAATCTTCGGCAACTGGGCCCAATTTCATAAACGCGACAGGTGACAGTGACAATTCGCCGTACATTACTATGTCGACAACTAACGCTACAGAGTTACAGACTAACCATCATAGTGGGCAAGCAATGCATAACGAATTGTCACTGTCACCTGTTGCCTGTCGCGTATATAAAATTGGGCTCTGGCAGAATTTGATCCTGCAACTTCAATATTCCGTACCAATTCCGCCACAGAGCTACTGCCAGACCCTGCGAATTTTTCAACGTGCTTCGTTTTTTGCATTATTTATTGTAAGGCGCAACTACCCTCAGTATCATTTATGAGAAACTTTTTCAAATTATCTCATTCTGTTAGGTTACTTTGCAGTGACCTACTTTGCTGACGAGAGATGGCGCTAGTTCATACAAAGGAGAATGGGCATTTTTGTATGGGCGCTGTCCCAACCCTTGTATACAATAGTGAGTAGTATGGACGTGTAGTACTCGGTGTAAGGATCATCATAGACCATGTTTCGAAGACCAGGTGTCTGCAGGCACCCCTGCAGACACCTGGTCACTGGCACGTCACCACGTGGGACGCAAAAAAAAATTTTTTTTTAATATAACTTAAGTGTTACACACCCTAATGTATGCGACGTTGCCATTCTGTTGACTAAAAAGTCATAACGAAATGTGTCACGTCAAACTGAAATAAGCCTTTGTCATTTAAGTCATCAACGTGATCGCCCTAAAGCACTGTTCGACTGTGGTTTACCTTAAGAATTGTAATTAATAATTGTTTTGTATGAAAAAAGAGACAACTAAAACAGCTAATTAGACCTATGCTCACATTACGTTTTTTACTTCTAGTGGCCTCAGTAATGCGTGGTTAAAATCTTTCGGCTATATCTCGAACATGATTTTACAGATACTTTTCATACAACTGCTAGTACAAAGTGAGGTATAAAATAGGCTGTAGCTTTTTCCCTGCAAACATCTCGGTTTTGCTGTCATATAAAAAAATTAAGCTCTTATAGAGAGCTTTCAAATAAGATATAGTACAACTGTATACAGCACTTTCCTTTCGAAATAATTGTTTTTTGATTATTTTTTTATTTAAGATTTTTTTTTGTGTTCTCATTTCATTACATATCATTTTAATTAAAGATTTTGTTATTATTTTTTTTCTTTTGAGGTAAAGAACTAAAAATTCCTATTTTGGAGTTAATGAACTTTTGTCTTGCTATATCGCTATGCGCCGGGTCTATATCGTAACACCTAATAGCGTTTGTCATAAGTGTGGTTTGTTCTAATTATTATTTGTCATAATCCTAATTTTTTTTTTTCTGAAACCGTAAAATTTATAGAAATATTTTAAAATAAACCTTATAAGCAGTAGTATAAGTCCAATATACGATAAATAATCTTTTAAATATTCTGAGAACACAACGGTTCTCTCAAAGAACTATTTATGACAAATGATGATTAGGATAAAAAATACGTTAGGACTAAATTTATTAGGGATTAGGAATGTGTCCCAATGCCAAGTCAATATAATAAATATCTTTCAGTAGTGTGTAAGCATTTTTCGATACCAAATATAATTATTTATTGTATAAAAATGTGAATATTTTGTAAAATGTCTGTGCCAGTGTGTTATCACGTGATATTTATGTTTTTAATTAATTATTGTAAATAATGTCTAAGAATTATGCCATTAAAATAATATAAATTGAAATTTTGTATGTTTTTACTTATTCCTGATAATCTACACTAATATAATAAAGAGGGAAACTTTGTTTGTTTGTTTTTTGGTTTGCTTGTTTGTATGTAGGGAGATTACCCCCTAGAGATTACTCTGAAAGTCCTGAACCGATTTCAAAAAATCTTTCACAGATAGAAAGCTAAACTATTCCTGACGGACATAGGCTACTAATTTTACGTGAACGAACTCGCGCGCGTCCGCTAGTGCTTAATATTCGTCTAATTTTTTCCGAATAAAAAGAAAATTATCCACTAGTATGTGTTTTATGAGAACTAAACAGTCTATGAACCAAATTTCAGTCAAATTTTATAAGTTTCGACTATAGAGAAAAATAAACGAATACACTTTAAAATTTTGGATATTATATTATTAGCTATATTAATTAACGGAAACTATTTTACAAGCTTTTATTTTACGCAATGTTTTTAGGTCAAATCTTGCATGGCAATTTGACTCACCTCCAGTGGTCAGATTTACTTGAAGGTTGGTGTATGGGGCCGTTCAAGTATTACGTAAGCAGTATAGGGGGGCGGGGGGGTGTTTGCTGTGCTTATTTTTGATGACTTGGGGGGGGGGGGGTCTAGATGGTAATTACGTCAGCAGTAGTTATTTACTTTTTTACACATATGGAACTGATGTGCATTATTCAAAATTTAGAGCACCAAGATGTTGAATGGTTCGATGAGATGAGAACGACGTAGGCATTCCAAAATCGGATAAAAGTGAGCAGACATACAACATTGAGGAGCACTTTTTAATAAAAGAAAAATGCATATACCAATGTTTAAGGGGGGGTAAGAGCTTTGATTACTTTTGCTGACAAGGGGGATGGGGGGGTAAATAATTGTAGTAAATCTGCTTACGTAATACTTGAACGGCCCCTATGTAGCTCCAATGATTATACAAAGTAGAAGCAACAAAACAATGAATTCTCCTTATGTGTACAGTAGGGAAAATATATTCACGTACCACGTTCGAACCCTATCGCAATGACGCGACGCGTTAAACGCCAGGCTATGTCATACAAATGTCATGCGTATGTCTCATCGACTAGGTTCTACGGTGGTACGTGTTTCAATTTCCTTGACTGTACCTAACAATGAAAATTTCTTAAATAGTCAAATTTTGTTTGTTACAATAAAAAAAAACAATAAAATCTTATTCTAAACTTATAGGTTAAAAAAAATTGTCCCAAATCGCCGCCAATAGGGAGAGTGCCCAGAAGGCTGGCAGCATTGCCACTTAAATATTTTAAATAAAAATTATTATTGTAAAGACACAGTATAGATATAACCAGTAAGGAATCTACGTACAAACGCTCGGAACCGACGCACGCACACAGACGCACGCTCAACACGGCCGCTAAGGCTGCTAACGCGACTGACGGCCGCCTTAGCAGCCTTAGCGGCCGTGTTGAGCGTGCGTCTGTGTGCGTGCGTCGGTTCCGAGCGTTTGTACGTAGATTCCTTACTGGTTATATCTATACTGTGGTAAAGATGTGTTTGTTTGTTTTTCTTTTCAAATGGATTACCTAACGCTGGGTTCGAGCTGGTGAACAAAAACTTTATTCTTTTAATGAAAAAGGGGGCACACTAGCATGTGAATTAAAAGATGGGATGTAATCACCGCCGCCTACGAAAACTTAAATTGCGATCACAAAATTAACTATACTTCCTCCTACTAATTAACTATACTACTACTATAGATCCTCCCCCTCCCCCTATAGACCTTTAGATCTCATTCAACGTACAATCGAAGACATATAAGTCACCATTAAGACGAAACACCAAGGCCTAGAGAATTGAAAAATAGGTATTTGTAAAATCTATTGCTGCCTCCATCTATGAAGCCTCCCCCCGCAGAGCGCAATAGAGACAGCCGCAGCTTGGACTGAAAATACCTATTTAAAGTACACAAAATCAACGATTCGTAGACCCCTGATTCTTTCTCCAAAACTTAAACGATTTATCTACTTTTTTCATTAAAAATTAAAGAAAGGCTTTGGCAGTGTTCCTATGTTTTTCTTTTTTTATATAATCTAGTAAAATTTGTTTTCTGAATGTATGAACGCAGCCGAAAATCCGGCCAATTTTTTAGGTTTTTGAATGTTCATATCTCTTTTAATAATTAATTTATTGAAAAAAAGGAAAACGTAGGGACATGCATAATAGTAGCCATCGATTTTTTGGAAAAAAAAATTGCTCTACTGGCATTATCCAGAGAGGAAACAGGGGACGACGTTTGTATGGAAAAACGGCCCTTGTGTTTCCTCTTAAAGATGGAACTGCGAGAAAGTATCATTTTCCGAAAGGGAGGCACATAGTGTGGTATCTGTATACTAATATGTATGGCAACACTGGAGGCCATGTTTTTCATTGTTGTGTTTTCCCCTGTACAAGACGTGTTCTCGATAATATAAGTACGCAATTAATTAATTTGCCGTTTTATTTATCGGGTGGGGACATGACACATAGTATGCACTATGAAGTGGATATATCTATCACTTTGAAGCATAGACAATTTCTCTCAGTTCCCACTTTTATGGTCATCTAAGTTTGCTGCTGTTTGTACGAAATACAGTAGTAAACTACTAATCCTACTAATACTATAAATGTGAAAGTTTGTATGTTTGGATGTTTGGATGTTTGTTACTCAATCACGCAAAAACAACTAAATGGATTTGGATGAAATTTGGCACACATATAGTTTATAACCTGGATTAACACATAGGATACTTTTTATCCCGTAAAAATGCATAGTTCCCACGGGATAGCGATAAGTGAGCTATACGCCGCCATGACGTCATGAGCAGCAAAGCAACTAATTCTCATTATTTCGTCCAGGAAATATTGAAGATTGCATGTTGGGTGGCCGTTTGTTTAATTCAATTTAATAAGTCTACGCGGACGAAGTCGCGGGCAAAAGCTAGTATATTATAAAATAGCGACCCGCGGCTTCGCAATGGTACAAAAAGGATGTAGTGTACATAAAAACTTCCTTAAAAAAATATCTAAATGACAATGAAAACCGGATCAAAATCCGTTGCGTGGTTTAGAAGGAAAGCGGCCGAAGAAACACTATAAGGATTTAGGACAGACACAGTGGCGTAACAATAGGGTGGCAGGGCTGGCAAAATGCCACGGGCCCCCGACCCAAGAGGGCCCCGGCTCAAGAGGCCGCGAGCTCAAAAATATTACTGATAGGGCCCCATCAAAAGAATTTGCCGCGGGCCCCAGATGGTATAGTTACGCCACTGGACAGACAGGAACGTATACTCACTTTACTTTATACTGTGTAAAGATAAAGTAACGTGTTATATATAATGATATCCGCTAGCCTGTTTTAATCATAGCTGAGATCTATCTAGCTTTATTTAGCTACCAAAGAAAAGAAACCTTGTTGAATTCGCCTCATCAGATCCGGTGCTACGAGAGAGCAGACTTCTGCCAGGAGTTTTAAAAAGGTTTGATTTAAAAACATCGCATTTTCTTTAAGAAAACTTCATTAGTTTGAACTAAATGGCATAAAAGTGTCAAATTGTTGTTGATGCATTGATTAACCTCTAGGGAATGCCTCCCCGGTTATTTCTTAAAGAAAATAATAGGATTTGCATTCCCTAATAAGCCTAATTCACCAGCTGTGTAAAGCCCATAATAGCTGCAAATAAAGCCCATGCACTCAATCAACCAGCTTAAACACCTTTGAACTTGCGTGGCAGGTGGTAAGAACGTCACCGAAATTGGTGCAGCCGGAATGAAGACGGCCCTTTGTCCTGTCACGTCGTTCAAACACCGAATTAGAATAGAGTGGCTTCGTGATGTGTATGTTAATTATATTCAGCAGAACACAGGTAGTCATACATTATTAATTGTTAAGGGTAAGTAATGTTTTGTAAGTTTCGAGAGAGCGTTGGTGGCCAGAGAAGGCCTTGGGTAATTGAATTTTCCGAAATTTTGCAAATCATGCAAATTTTTCAGTTTATTTTTCAGAAAAATAAATAAATGGGAAAATATTGTTGAATGTAAAATTTAGACAAAACAAATGAAAATTCGTTTTACTGAAAATAAACTATACCAAAATAGCAAGAGTACTTAACTTAGTATTTTCTTCCGATTTCATCATTACTATTGTAGAGTTAAGTATTTTTAATCGTTAAACAATAAATGACAATTTTATTTCAGTGTAAATTATACTTATTTTTAATCATAAAATTGAAAAATATCAGAAAAATATTGGAAATTTTTTAAAACTAACGGAAAAATATTTTTTTTTTCTTTTCTTTTCCGAACGAATTCTTGATGATAGTACAAACGTACAGAAACTTCTCTTTTACGACCGCAATTACACGAATTCCAACTTTATAGACACGAACAAAAAGTTCGTATATCGTTGGCCAGGCGGCTCGCGTTAAAAGGAACGCGCCGCCCGCATCCGCCTTCCCCCCGAAACTCCAGCGACACGTGGGGATTGCGCTGCATTCGTTTTCAATTACACTAGCACGGCGGGGGCGAGCGAGCGAGCGCGCGGCTAGCCGACAGCCTACTGCGATTTATCTATGCCATAGGCAAGGCGGTCGAGCGTACCTACAGCGCGGAGTGGAACCCCTCTGGTCTCGGTTTACGGAGGCAGTATGCTGAATGAACCCTTTTTGATTCTGTTCAACACAGTGTTTTGTTTTTGTGTCGTAATTCAGGGAATCAAGATAGTGAGTAAGTTTTGCAGGTAGTAGGAATTTGTGTAAGGACTGTCCGGATAGCTACCACCATCTTGCTCGTTAATCCTGCCGCTAATCAGCAGTGCTTGCACTGTTGTGTTCCGGCGTGGAGAGCAAGACAGCCGGTGTCAAGAGGTATTCCATCTTAGCCCACTGCACGCTGCAGTCTCCTTGGTGTTGCGGGTGTCTCCAGGCGGTGGTGATCACTTACCATCAGGTGACCCACTTGCTTGTTTTCCTTCCTATTGCATAAAAAAAACGCGTGGCTGTCCCTTAAGACGGGCGCGCCGCCCCCGCTTCCATTCATGCGCGTAATGTATTCCCGATACCTGACCCCAACCTGCGCAGGCGACTCTCTCGGGACTATAATACGTATACGGCGCACGCTTGCATTTACTAATTACAATAAAGTATTTTACTTACATACATTTACTAGCTTTAGCCCGCGACTTCGTCCGCGTAGACTTGTTTAATTGAATCAAGCAAACGTGCACCCAACAACCGCAATATTTCCTGAAGAAATTAATGAGAATTAGTTGCGTTGCTGCTCATGACGTCACGGCGGCGTATAGCTCACTTATCGCTATCCCGTGGGAACTATGCATTTTTACGGGATAAAAGTATCCTATATTGTGTTAATCCAGGTTATAAACTAAATGTGTGCCAAATTTCATCCAAATACATTCAGTAATTTTTACGTGAAAGAGTAACAAAATCCATCCATACTTATAAACTTTCGCGTTTATAATATTAGTAGGATAGTAGTGGAAATTAGAGCGTTGAGAATAGAGATGCAACGGATATTCGGTTGCTATCCGGTATCCGGCCTATCCGGCCATTATTTTACTATCCGGCCGAATACCGGATAGTTGCGCACTATCCGGCCGGATACCGAATAGTGATTCTGTTTGGTATTTAACTTTGAAAAATGGTTAGTATACAAGAAAACAACAACAAATTATCAATATTCGCTTATTAGTATTACCTTTAACGTTAAGTTTAATTAAACTTATCAAAAAGCCTCATTTAAAGTAGTTAAGAAGTCCTATGATCAGCATTAGTTAGTATCCAATTGCATACGAACGAAATAGTTCCGTACACTGACCTAATAAAACTCGTTTCTTGCCTAGAAAACGGTCCGCGCGAACCTACAATACGTAACAGGTTGAAACCTGCACGACGCGCCCGCCGCCAAACTAAAATGTAGGTATCGTTTGGCCGGCCGAATATTCGGCGGCCGGATACCGGATATTCGGCCGGTGATCAGGCCGAATATCCGGTATCCGGTATCCGGCCAAACAACTATCCGTTGCATCTCTAGTTGAGAAGTATGTGTGGTGTAAGTTTGAGAGATAGAGTGAAGAATGAGGTGATAAGAGAGAAATGCGGAGTGAAGGAAGATGTAGTAACAAAAATTAAGAAGCGCATGTTGAAATAGTTTGGGCATGTAGAGAGGATGGATGAAAGAATAATAAGAAAAAGGCTGTATGAAGGGAGAGTAGAGGGAAAAATGGGAAGGGGAAGACCTCGGCGAACGTACTCCGACCAAATCGGAGACATTCTGGAGAAAGGCCAGGTCAGGAGTACCCTGAACCGACGAGCATGCATAAAGAATGTCATGAGAGTATGTGAAGCGAAAGCTGTATGTCAGGATCTTAAATGCAAAAAATTAATGCAAGCAAATAGAAATCCGTGGTCTCTGCCTACTCCTCCGGGAAACAGGCGTGATTTTATGTATGTATGTAATAAAGAATTCGTTCTATTTGGAACTTGGTGGCGGGTGCATATAGCACCCAACCACCCAAGCAAGCAAGACAGCCGGTGCAATTACAGGCACTAGAGGTATTCCATCTCAGCCCTCTGGGTTGGCAACGCATCTGCAATCCCTTTGGTGTGGAGGGTGTCTATGGGCGGTGGTGATCGCTTACCATCAGTTGACCCACTTGCTCGTTTGCCTATCTATGTTGTATAAAATATAAATATACCCTAGCGATCTGGAAGGAACTCTCACAAGATAATAATAGCTTTAAATTTTTTTTCTTTCTTTAGCTACTTTTTTTAAATAATTTGAATTTAAATTCTATGAAATTGTTGGTCAGTGTTTAAAAAATTGTCATGCAATAAAAAACCGGCAGGAGCAAGTCGGACTCGCGCACCGAGGGATCCGTCATCAACATGTTATAATTATATCGCATTTTTGCTTTGTAAGATCAAAACATCTTTTTTGTGTATATTAACTACAAATTTACGATTTTCGGATTTATTATTTTATTTGTGCTGTGAGACCTTGCTTCTTGCCAAATTTCATAGTTCTAGGTCAACGGGAAGTACTCCATAGGTTTTTGAGTGTCTTGCGAATGTATGAAACATGCGGCATAAACGGCCGTATCTTTTGATTGCGTTGACTTAGAAGTTTGATTTTCCACGGCTCCAAGGGACAGTCCCTTGGAGCCGTGAAAAATCAGACTTGAGTATTTGGTATTAATTTCAACGCAATACCTCCACGCGTTCTTGAGAAAAATGATCTTGACAGACAGACAGACAACAAAGTGATCGTATAAGGGTTCAGTTTTTCCTTTTGAGGTACGGAACGGAACCCTAAAAAAGATCTTGACCGTCGATAGGTCCAAATGGACCCCGCTAGCTCGTTTGCTGCTACACAAAAAGGCTGAGTCCAGTCTTTTCACGTGACGCTAACCTCTCAACGTATCGGCCGTCAGTCCTGACGCTGACGGACCTCCCGCGGGCAAAAGAGTAACTGACGCAGAGAGGGCACTGCTGTGCTAGCTGTTCACTAGGTACAGCCGCCATTTTTACTTATAAATCTACATCTACACTAATCTACATCTATATCTACACTAATATAATAAAAAGGAAAACTTTGTTTATTTGTTTTTTTGTTTGTTTGTAGGGGGTAATCTCTGGAACTACAGAACCGATTTGAAAAATTGTTTCATAGATAGTAAGCTACACTATCCCTGACGGACATAGGCTGCTAATTTCACGCGAAAGAAGTCGCGGGCGTCCACTAGTCTACACTAATCTACACTAATATAATAAAGAGGTAAACTTTGTTTTTTTGTATGTAGGGAGTAATCTCTGGAACTACTGAAGCGATTTCAAAAATTCTTTTACAAATATTAAGCTACTCTATTCCTGACGGACATAAGCTACTAAAAATAAATAAAAATAAATAAAATAACGTTTTATTGAAATAAAACTATTTCATAAAGACAAGTGTATTATTTTTATCTGGTTTTATCATTTACTTAAGTATCTTTATTTTTAAGCAAGTAAATTTTAGGTAAGGAAAAATATCAGAAAAACATCGGAAAAATTGGAAAACTATTAGAAAAAAATCTTTTCTTTTCCGAATGAATTTTCCCATTACCCATGAGTAACCCTCTGTCAAGTCGGCGCTCTGCGCGCGCGCATCACAAGTTTATCAGCGGCCTTAAAGCGCCGATAGCGGTATGATTCATTCCTCGTTTTTATTTCAGCCTTAAGAGTGCGCCATTAGAGTCCTAGCGGTGACAGGGCTCGGGGGTCCGCAGGCAGATGTAAAAACCTTCAGAGCTAGATTCTACACGCAACAGTGTTTCGGCTATTAAAACTAGCCTAAACTATGTTCTAGTCATATAAAACAGTACTACTGGTAAGGCCTTGTGTAAGGTCCATTCGGATCGCTACCACCATTTTGCTTGCTAATCCAGACGCTAAGCAGCAGTGCTTGCACGTATTTTGGAGTGGAGAGCAAGACAGCCGGTGTAATTACTGGCACAAGAGGTATTCCATCTTAGCCCTCTAGGTTGGCAACGCACCTTCAATCTCCTTGGTGTTGCGGGTGTCTATAGGCGGTGGTAATCACTTACCATCAGGTGACCCACTTGGTTGTTTACCTTCCTATTTTATAAAAAATAAAATAAAGGCTACGGAACCGCTGGCAGTTGTCACAGCTCGCGGCCGGCGCTGTCACCTCAGCCGCGTTAAGTGCTGCTTGCCGGAGCTTTGCGTGCTTATCGCGTGCTTTACCCGCGTGTTTGGCGAATGACGTGTCCGTGTGATGTTCAAGTAGCGAACGGTCGCACTATTTGATCCGGATGATGCCTCGTATGAAGGCGAAACGCGCGTCGATCGTGTTGTTTTAGTGTTTAGTGGTGTATAGTTGAGTGAGTGTGAAAGCGGAGGAGGGTGGGTTTTTGCATGAAAGATATACATGTACGTCGTGCAGGCGCAGCTGTATTGCGCGTGCACGGCACTGGTTTCGCGGAGTAGCAAGGTAATTTGTTCCAGTTTGTTGAATGACGTTTCTGCTAAAGCTTCCAAAAGCACTAGAGTTTAGTTATTGTAATCAAAATTATTTATTTTTGAATTTTTTCGATTTTTTTTTTGTATTTTTTTTTATACATTCAATTCATTCATTCATTCATTTAGCGGTAATGTGGTGGAAACTGGAATACAAGGCATGGAATGCTGATTTTTCTGTGTGTTGTCATTCATCATATAGCATTTGAAATTTAATTTGACTGGAGTTTAGATTATAATACTAGCGGTCGCCCGCGACTTCTTCGCGTGGAATTAGCCTATGTCCGTCAGGGATAGTGTAGCTTTCTACCTGTGATAGAATTTATGAAATCGGTTCAGTAGTTCCAGAGATAACCCCCTACATACAAACACACAAAATTTACCTCTTTATTTAAATTTAAGTTTGTGCTATCAATATTAATTAAATAAAATGACAAAGATCAGCGTATGTATCTCTTGTGATTGGCTAGGAGTAATTTTTACTTCCCAGCAGATAATCCGCGGGCTAGTTTACCTCCGTTTTCCCTTAATAAAAAAGTCCAAGCATATTTGTGTGGTTAATTTTTAAACCAAACATTATGTTACCGTTTTCTATTCAAGAATGTGATTTTTAACACCTAGACACTCCTTTACCATTGTAAATTTACATTTAAACACTACCTTAACCAAAATCAAATAAAGCCTATAAAAGCTTAACACGACTGCAAACGTTAACTCAGTAATTACCATATGCCTATTTAATATTTGCATTTGTATACGCTTTTATTTTAATGCGTTAAGGTTGGTAATTAGCTGGCTGAGCGGTGTGGTAAAGTGGCTATTAAAATTACACGTATTGGTTAAAAGTGGCACTTTCTGTCATAAATTAAACAAAATGGCGGCCCTAATAAGACAAATTATATTGAATAATATAATTGAGTGGAAACATTTGTTTGAATTAGTTGGGAGTTATTGGAATTGACACGTAGGACGGTAGTTGGTTAAAATTATTATAATTTCAAATTATTACTGTAGTATAGGTTTGATTTGATTAGATTTGATTAAAAGAATTTGATTGACAACGCTAAGAAAAATCTAGGTTAACGGCAGGACCCGAACCTGCAACCTCATCACTCGGTGTCGTGCGAAACTGCCATTAGAAAACCAATGAAAAGGCTTGTTAGGAGAATCACAAATATTTATTTTTATAATTTTATGATAAATAGTTCTGAAGTTATTTCAGAAAATTGGCGAAAAGTGACCCCCCCCCCCCCCCGCCTTATCTTCGAAGCTACAGAGCCTAAGATTTTGAAAATAAATACAGAAAATAAAGAAAATAGTTCTTTACCCGTAAATTGCAGGAAAACCTATAAGAAGTCGATGGTATTTAAATTAAGATAGGAAAATTCACATATTTGTACGTATACGGAACTCTCTACGCGCGAGTTTAAGTCGCACTTGCCCGGTTTTTAACATATCTCGAGTATGAGACGTATCTCGATTAACACCAGAATTGGGTCTGCCAGTTCGGGCGCTAACTTTCTTAAATGTCTTAAAAAGTTATAAGTCCATTTTAAAATGGCAGACGTTCAAATATTTGGACACACCATATATCAGTTTGTATGTATGTATGTCCCGTAACTGCGAAATTATTCAAATGTAGAATTTAAGGGATAATTTATGGTAGAAATCAATGAGGCGAGAGTTCGTGTGTTTTAGAGATGGCGTTATGCAGTACAATAAAACCAGCCAAGCTTGCATATTTCAAATTCAAATTCAAAATTATTTATTTCAAGTTACTCAGGCTCATACAACAAATATACAATATGTCGAATTAAATCAACAGTTAATACAAAATGCATAATAAAAGAATAAAAATGAAACAATACAATAATAATAATAATTTGTATATGTATTTGATATGTATTATATTGTATTTGTATTTGACTTTTATGTGTTTAGTTTGTTATTTTGCATTGTCAACATCGTACTAAGCCGCACTGAGCGATATCCTGGTTTTCTACAATATATATGCCATTAAATTCACCAACAGGTGGTATCATTTCATTCAGGACACACACACACACACACGTTTCCAATTATTATTTACTAGCGATACCCACCCTGACTTCGCACGCGTAGGTACAATTAGGGTCTACTATTTATCAAACTGGAACAAATTACCGCAAGGCAAAATAAACGCGCGTACAATGTGTAGTGTTGTTGTTTATATTTGAGTCTGTGTGATATTATTACGGGAGGTCACGACAAATTTGGCAACGATCACCAATATGGCTGATCGGAAGCTCACAAGATAAAGGGCAACTCCGTGATGCCAAATATGTCGGTCTGCCTGCGCTAAGTGGTTGCGTTATCGAAATATGGCGCCTGCAAAACCAGTTATTGTTCCCAAAAAAAAACGATAAGTAAAATGGCTGAATAAAGTACAGAAAGGAAGTACCGGTTGCACTCATGTGAATTCTGCTAAAACTGAACAAATATTTGGTCGCGTTTCGAAGTTCAGCTCGTTTAAAGACCCTTGATCGTTGCCAAAAAAAAACGATAACCGAAATGGCTGAATATGACGTGGTATAAAGTATCAGTATGTACGAGCTTAATGCACCAAAACTGAAAAAATCTTTGGTCGCGTTTCGTAGTTATGAAGCGGTCTAGGTTACAATATCTCATACATTGTTGGAGTATTTTTTCAAAAGCATTGGATAAATCAAGTTCAAACATATTTTTGGGGAATAAGCACAGTGTCAAAAACATCCTCCTACACTTCTTTAGCAAACCTACCCTCCTCCGGTTAGGGGTAAGTAAGATCTGGTATCCAAGTGCTATTGTATGCGTTATTTATATCATTGTGTGCTACTTATCTATAGGAATGCACACTAATCTGTATACGCATGGTTGCGCGGCATGCATGTATACATTTTACCGGAATAGTTTGTGTCTTTCCCGTTAAGCGCACAGTGGCGCTTTTGCAACGCGATGCGAAGTGGCGTCGTTGAGCGGCAGGTAAGATACCGATGATACGCCAACAAATGGAGCTTGTTTATACTTTTAGAAGTTTCTTTATTGATAACAGAAATATTAGACGTAAGGATCAAATAAAATCAGTTTATATTTAGCAGATTGGCAGGGTGTTTTTATGTCTATTATTGAATTTAAGCTGTAGTATGTATTTTTTTTATGTTTCGTCATACTCGTACATAGGCTATTATTATATCAGTCTGCCACTAAACACGAGATCTGAAAAGGGCTCAAAGCTTTGGGGATGAAACTAGTTGCAAATCCATCATCATCATCATAAATCAAAATAAACGCAGCATTTGAAAAATAAACTCACTTTAGAACTATAAACGAAGCCTTTTTATAATTATTATCATCAAACCTCGATTTGACGGTAGCAATTATGTAATGATGTCGTTACGTTCATCAGAACGTAACTACAACTGTTAAGTTTAAGGGTTGTCTGTCGTTAAATGTCGATGTGGATGAAAAAGAAATGAATAGGATCCAGCCCCTCTAGCACACTAGCGTTTATCGCTGACATAAAACATTCGTCCCTTTTGCACACGCATACTGCTTAGAACGGGATAAATGCTTTATGTCATCGATAAAAGCTAGCGTGCTAGGCCCCCAGAAACTGATAAGATTCAGCAGGTGAGAAAGAATTTGTCTTCCATTTGGATACCAGATCTTACTTACCCCTAACCGGAGGAGGGTAGGTTTGCTAAAGAAGTGTAGGAGGATGTTTTTGACACTGTGCTTATTCCCCAAAAATATGTTTGAACTTGATTTATCCAATGCTTTTGAAAAAATACTCCAACAATGTATGAGATATTGTAACCTAGACCGCTTCATAACTACGAAACGCGACCAAAGATTTTTTCAGTTTTGGTGCATTAAGCTCGTACATACTGATACTTTATACCACGTCATATTCAGCCATTTCGGTTATCGTTTTTTTTTGGCAACGATCAAGGGTCTTTAAACGAGCCGAACTTCGAAACGCGACCAAATATTTGTTCAGATTTAGCAGAATTCACATGAGTGCAACCGGTACTTCCTTTCTGTACTTTATTCAGCCATTTTACTTATCGTTTTTTTTTGGGAACAATAACTGGTTTTGCAGGCGCCATATTTCGATAACGCAACCACTTAGCACAGGCAGACCGACATATTTGGCATCACGGAGTTGCCCTTTATCTTGTGAGCTTCCGATCAGCCATATTGGTGATCGTTGCCAAATATGTCGTGACCTCCTAGTCTATATGTGTTGTTTCGTGTGGAAGCGGAGGAAGACGGGTTTCTGCATGAAAATTATCTATATCGCACGTGTTAGAGAGTATGTAACGAAATATTTATGTGCTCCTTAAATTTTATTAATATTGTTATTTTATTATGACAATCCCTTTACAAACGTGTAAAGTTGTAAAATAGCAGATCATAATTTAAAATATTTAAAGGCAAAGGAACAAAATAAAATAAAATATTGTATTTTTGTAGCATACAAAGGTCTCTCAAACAGAACTACATCCTTCTTATTTTATAATACAAATCCAATAAAAATTTAAATATCATTAAATGATTTGTTCAATGCGGCACAACGCCATCCGTATCGGTTCAGCCATTTTTTTCGCCACTCTCGACCGCCGGCGTCGCACATCCATTACAAAAATGCAAATGGCCGCCGAGGTGTTACTGTCTCCAAATTAGTAGATAACTGTATAGCTAGCAGGTTCTGAGTCAAAGCGACGATGGCTAACAGTAACAGCATAAACTTAAGAACTGAACCTATCTCTCCATACAAACGGCGATTACGTATTCCACCCTCCAAACTAGGGATGTAAAACGGTAAAATTACTTTCGTAAAATTAGGTAAAATACGATATTTTACGTAAAATACGGTAAGATTGGGTAAAAAGGAATAATCTACTACTAAGAAAAGTTCTGAGTCCGTGAATTTTTCTAATTTGTTTCTATATTTGTTCAAATTCATTTTTTATAACATTATTTTAATGTGTACAGTCTATAGATATTTAATAGGTACCTAGCACTAGTAGCTAGTAGCAATGCAGGTCATTGCCCTATGGCTTCTGAACCTATCATAGAGTACTTATGATATGTGTGTAGATAAAGTAATGTATGCAACTGTATATAATTAGGCCTTAAAACACTCGTGTGATCCTATTATGAAACTCGCTGACGCTCGTTTCATAAAACCACACTCGCGTTTTCAGACCCCTCGTTATGCAACAGTTGCATAATAATACTATTATAAAAATCACGCTAGTGACATCTCTGGCCCGTTGTCGTTTTATTACTCGTGAATCGTGATATTTCGAAAAATAATGATCACAGAAGAAAACTAAAAACACGGCTTTCTTCTTTTAACCAATTCTATCAATCATCATCATCATTTTCAGCCTGCACACGTCCACTGCTGAACATAGGCCTTTCCAAGAGAGCGCCACCAAACACGATCCTCCGCTTTCCGCATCCAGCCGCTACCGGCCACCCTTTTCAGGTCATCCGTCCACCGAGCGGGCGTTCGTCCCACGGGCCGTTCTAATACTTCTAATTCTTCTATATAATTCTATCAATGTTGGCGATAAATAAAAAAAACAGTGGAATACCGTATTGTCTCCTGATCTATGTCAATTTGGTAAAATCCCATATAACCATATCTGAGGTGCAATTTTTGAATCTCACAAGGCGACTAAAGCTCACCAAAACGGCCGAATCTCTATGAAAAGCGCCTATTTTTGTGAGCTTTAGTCACCTGGTGAGATTTCTAAAATCGCACTACTGCTATAGTAGCACGCTAGTGTTCATCGCTCACATAAACGCTTTGGTCCCTCTCGCACACGCGTACTGGTTAGAACGGGATAAATGCTTTACGTCATCGATAAAAGCCAGCGTGCTAGACCTCCAAGAAATTTCGGTAGCAAAATAATCTGCGCCCAAATTCTGGTCGCAGGTCATGAGTGAAATTTTTGAATCTCACTGGGTGACTATTTAAAGCTCACCAAAATGGCCGTTTATCATAGAGATTTGGCCATTTTTGTGAACTTTAGTCACCTGCTGAGATTCAAGAATTGCATTTGAATCTCACCGGGTAAACTAAAGCTCGCCAAAATGGCCGTTTTTCATAGATATTCGGCCATTTTGATAAGCTCTAGTCAGCTGGTGAGATTCAAAAATTGCACCCCAGGAGTGCGATTTTTGAATCTCACCGGGTGACTAAAGCTCACCAAAATGGGCATTTTTCATAGAGATTTGGCCATTTTTGTGAGCTTTAGTCACCGGAACTGCGATTTTTTAATCTTACCGGGTGACCAAAGCTCACCAAAATGGCCGTTTATCATAGAGATTTGGCCATTTTGGTGAGCTTTAGGTACCCGGTGAGATGCAAATGCACCTCAGACCGTTACTACCCTTTACTGTTTTTTTTTTATACAACATAGGAAGGCAAACAAGCAATTGGGTCACCTGATGGTAAGTGATCACCACCGCCTATAGACACCTGCAACAACAAAGAGAGTGCAGATGCGTTGCCAACCCAGAGGGCTAAGATGGAACCTCTTGTGCCAGTAATTACACCGGCTGTCTTGCTCTCCACGCCGAAACACAACAGTGCAAGCACTGCTGCTTAGCGGCAGGATTAGCGAGCAAGATGGTGGTAGCGATCCGGGCGGACCTTGCACAAGGTCCTACCGCCCGTGATTTTATTTGATTTTATCCCCAAAATATATTCATGTTTCGGAAATTCCCCATTTGTCATGTGTTAGAAACTAAGTGTTAACAGCGACTAGATTGTTACTAGTCTAGTAACACAAGGATGCCACAGTTACTAAATGACGACCAGCAGGGCGATTACGTTTCTCATTCGGAAAGTATTCGAATTCGAAAATGAATCCGTATCGAATACTTTTCCGAATCGAACGAGAATATTTTTGCTATTCGCTAACTTCGAACCTTTGCCACGGATTTCAATCCGAATGACAGGTCATTCACCCCGCAATTATGTAAACAGTGTAAGTGAGTGTGTATTAGGCTGGTATTGGGTACAATTAAGACTTTTTGTACTAGAAATCTGTAATTTGACATGGGTACATATTAATGGGGTTATATACAAAACGACAAAGTGGTAAAATAATATAATTTTTGCCAAACTAGCCAGCCAACACAAAGAGTAATAAAATTTTGAAAAAATCACGAACGTAAGTACATAAATGAAGTTAAAAGGAAGACTTTCACTAGTTAGTTGGCTTAATTGGTTTCTCTGATACTAATATCATGTTTTAGATTAATTTGTTGTTCATAGTATTTTTGAGAAAATAGTATAAAATAAAATACTTAAATACAAATTTATATTTGCCTGCAAAATTTAGGTGCATTAAATTTATTGTCTGTTTTGATTTAGTATAGGCTACGGAACCCTACGCTGAGTGTCCCGTCATGCTCGGGCCCGGTTTTATACATAAGTTTTTGTAATCGACTTTTTTTTAATTTTCGTTTTTTTTTGTTTCTGTTTTAAACATTAAAATTAAATTTAAAATGATATACATATAATGAATGACAACACAAAGAAAAATTAGAGTAATGGCAGGACTCGAACCTGCAACATCAGGATTCCGTGCCTTGCGTTTGCCAGTTTCGCCACATTAGCGGTAATGTATAATGAATATATAATGAATGACAACACAAAGAAAAATTAGGATAATGGCAGGACTCGAACCTGCAACATCAGCATTCCGTGCCTTGCGTTTGCCAGTTTCGCCACATTAGCGGTAATGTATAATGAATATATAATGAATGACAACACAAAGAAAAATTAGGGTACTGGCAGGACTCGAACCTGCAACATCAGCATTCCGTGTCTTGCGTTTGCCAGTTTCGCTACATTAGCGGTAATGTATAATGAATATATAATGAATGACAACACAAAGAAAAATTAGGGTACTGGCAGGACTCGAACCTGCAACATCAGCAATCCGTGTCTTGCGTTTGCCAGTTTCGCCACATTACCGCTAATGTATAATGAATATATAATGAATGACAACACAAAGAAAAATTAGGGTACTGGCAGGACTCGAACCTGCAACATCAGCATTCCGTGTCTTGCGTTTGCCAGTTTCGCTACATTAGCGGTAATGTATAATGAATATATAATGAATGACAACACAAAGAAAAATTAGGGTACTGGCAGGACTCGAACCTGCAACATCAGCAATCCGTGTCTTGCGTTTGCCAGTTTCGCCACATTACCGCTAATGTATAATGAATATATAATGAATGACAACACAAAGAAAAATTAGGGTACTGGCAGGACTCGAACCTGCAACATCAGCAGTCCGTGTCTTGCGTTTGCCAGTTTCGCCACATTACCGCTAATGTATAATGAATACTGCAGATGTAGACCGAAAAAAAAAATGGTTACTGCAAATGCTGATGTTGCAGGTTCGAGTCCTGCCATTACCCTAATTTTTCTTTGTGTTACCGCTAATGTGGCGAAACTGGCAAACGCAAGGCACGGGAAACTGATGTTGCAGGTTCGAGTCCTGCCAGTACCCTAATTTTTCTTTGTGTTGTCATTCATTATAAATTCATTATACATTAGCGGTAATGTAGCGAAACTGGCAAACGCAAGGCACGGAATACTGATATTGCAGGTTCGAGTCCTGCCATTACCCTAATTTTTCTTTGTGTTGTCATTCATTATAATATAGCATTTTAAATTTCATTTGATTATATTAAGTACCCATAGATAGAAAACAGTAGCTATAATAATATAATGTAATCTGTATAAAACTATTATTAAACAAAATGCTACTAAACATAATCATACCTACCTTTAATGTAGTTAACGTATTTATTTACTTTCTGCGCAAATTAACGTTCAATAAATATTTATTTCTTTTATTAATACCCAATCCGACAACTTTTAGCTTCCGTGTTCAATTCGATTGGCTCAAACTGATTTTCGAAAAAAAATTCGAAGACAAATGTCATATTTAGAAAGCGAATAGCTCCATTCGGATTCAAAACGAATTCATTTTCCCATCGATTTTATTTCCGAATGGAAATGTCATGTAGAGAACCGTAATAGCCCGGAAAAGTTTTCGAACGGAAATCTTCTCATTCCGTTCGAAAACGAGAAACGTAATCGCCCTGCAGGACCCCAATTCTCGGTTCATGCGAGATGCATCTCACGTGCGAGACACGTTAAAAACTGACAGATTTCCAAGGGATTTGACAGTTGTTTTCGTGCGAGCTGAATCTCACATAAACCGATAATTGCCCCGTAGTATGGTTGTATGGAAAATAGAGGACATGATGTCTATTTTTTTGTGTTCTCCTGAATCATTTAAACCATTCAAATTTATTGTACTACAGCTTAAATAAATAATAAGACATCCTTAGGAATGCCATTCTGAGCGTGAGAGATTTAAAATCGGTTAAGGTTATGACAACCCCGTAGCAGTCGTAACGTGTGTCTGTGTGTCTGTGTACGCGAACCGGAACATCTCTAACATGCGTCGATGCGCACGCGCTGGTTTTGATACTTGATTTATTTAACAAACTGGAACAAATCCTAATCCTGCCGCTAAGTGTCGCGTTCCAGCGTGGAAAGCAAGACAGCCTTTGCAATTACTGACACAAGAGGTATTCCATCTTAGCCCTCTGGGTTGGCAACGCATCTGCAATCTGCTTGGTGTTGCGGGTGTCTATAGGCGGTGGTGATCACTTACCATCAGGTGACCCACTTGCTTGTTTGCCTTCCTATTATGGTAGTTATGTTGATATTGTTATTTGTTAATTTAGCTGTAGGTGGACGCTTGTTGTTTGTCTCTCCTTGTAATTTTTGTGTATAACTTTCCTAGGTCAGCTGAAAGAGATCCCTTACAGGGATATGCTCGCCTTTGTACTATTTTATTTTAATCGTAATACGTTTATTTGCTTTTTACTTACTATTTCATGAAAAAATTACCTTGTTACTCCGCGAAACCAGAGCCGTGCTCGTGCAAGATGCTGCGTCTGTGCGACATGTATATATATATATATATCTTCATGCAAAATCCCACCCTCCTCCGCTTCCACACGAAATAACATATATCACAGAGACTCAACTATACACCACCACTTAACAGTATAACAACACGATTGACGCGCGTTTCGCCTCTGTACGATGCATCCTCCACTTGATTTATTTGTTTTTGGGACATCATAATGTGGTTGAAATAAATAATACACTACCGTCCTGCCCCGGGTTTGCGCGGGTACAATTAGGATTTTTTTATTAATGGAAAAGGGAGGTAAACTAGCAAGCGGGTCACCTGATGCACTTTCCATGCAGCCCATAGAAACTAGCGTTACCCTGTAGCTGCGGTTTATATTTAAAAAAAACATAATCGAATGACATTTCGTATCGATAACAGTTTTAACATCTATGGATACTTGAATAGAGACCCACTTGAATTTTGACAGCTGTTCCAAATTGAAACTCATAACGTTACAGAAATCAGTACTGTAATGACCATTAAAGTGCCTATGATTAAAGTACAGATTTACCTACTACCACAGACAAGAAAGATCTCATAATGAAATTGGTTGTAATAATGCTGGTCATTTCCTACGGTTTCTGAACGCATTATAGAGCACTAATGATATGTGTGTAGATAAAGTAGTATTCTTTTATTCAATACTCAATACTTATTGCTTTTCCTCAATGCATGTTACAGGTGTCAACTTTATTCAAGTATCAAGAGGCGCGGGCGCGGTATGGCGGGTCAATAGAAACGATCATTTAGCGTGATTAATTAGCTGCGCCGGCGCACCAGCAGCGCCACCTCGCGCCGGCTTAATGCGGCTAATATTGCGGGCCCGCGGGGAGATATGAAAACCAACCGATCTAACAAGTCTTTCGTCGACGGTGCTCCACTTACAATAGTTTTTTTTAATACATTTAAAATAGTAAGGAAGAAGAGCAAGTAGGTCATAATTAGGGTTGCCAGGTGTCCGGCTTTACCCGGACATGTCCGGCTTTATAGAGTCGTGTCCTTCCAAGTAAATACAAGTCCGGCCTGACCGGCTTGTCAACAAAGTCAAGCAATCACGCAACGCATAAGCATGACTCCAATGTATCAGGCCACGTTGGTATTTGCGTCCGGCTTTTAGGGCAAAATGTCCGGCTAAATATGAACCTGTGTCCGGCTTTTCTATTTATGGACCTGGCAACCCTAGTCATGATGGTAAAATCAACACAAAGGAGATTGCAGATGCCTTTTTAGCCCAGAGGGCTAAGATGGGATACCTCTTGTAACGCTCTTTTTGTAAAGAAACGCCTGAATATATTCAATACCTCTTGTGCCAGTTTTTTTTTTAAGAAAGGTTATTAAGGTTGTCTGGAAGAGATCGCTGCTTAGCGATAAGACCGCCTGTTGAATCCCATGTAAAATTTCCCTGTGTGTGTTCCTTTATTTTGTTTACTTGTGTGAATCAATAAAGAGTATTTGTTGTTGTTGTTGTTGTTGTTATTTTTTGTTGTGTCATAAAACATTTTTTATTATATATTTTTTTATCTTCTTCCGTACATCTGTATCATCTGTATATTTATCTTAACATAGTATGAAACACAGTTGCTATCCGTCTGTCTGTCCTTATATCTTTCGACCGCTAAATCCTAGTTAACCACGCAACGGATTCCGATACAGTTTACACTGTCTTTTTACCCGACTACGGCAAAGCGGGTTATGTTTTTTTAGCAGTCTATGTATGTTTGTTTGTATTTAAGTATGTTACATTGTAGTGCCTAAACGACTGAGCCGATTTTGATGAATGAGGTATCAACCGGTTCGTAATTGTAGTCTAGGCTACATTTTTGTGAATAATTATGAAAGGTTTTTATATAGGAGGCGGTTTGCTAGTTAATTTATAACGAAATGGTACATCATTTTACACAAAATACTGCCAAATAATAATGAAATTAGTTTTGCCAGGTCCATTTTTGAAAAATCAGAAGATGCAACTAGAAAAAATCAGTAGATGCATTTATGATTAAAAAAAACAGTTTGTATATATTATATACAAATACGCAAATAGAAATGGTGTCGCTTTCTCCATAAATCCTATTAAGTGATTTTTAATTTAGTCATGTACCTAATCATTTTGACGTAGTGTGTCAAACCGGTTTATTTCGCTGACTGTGGAGCAACATTAACTATGCGTCCACCCCATTAAGTCTATTTTACGATGACAATTTTATAGTGCCAACCTAACCATGATAATTTTGTTTGTCATTTCACTCAAATTTTTATATTACATATCATCTTTTAAAGAAAATATAGTATTTAAATAAATCAGTAGACTTTTAGTTAAAATCAGTAGATCAGTAGAATTCTGGAAAAATCAGTAAATCCCCCGAAAAATCAGGAGATCTGGCAACACTGTGAAATGTTTATTATATGTAAAAAAACTCTGAATGACAGTGAAAACCGTATAAAACTGCGTTGTGGTTTAGAAGGTTACTCCAAAGGTATGTGGACAGACAGGAATGGGTGTTGGACAGCGTCTTTGTTTTATACTAAGTATGTGTATGTGTGTGTGTATATAGATAAAGAAGACTAGCGGACGCCTGCGACTTCGTTCAAGTGGAATTAGTAGCCTATGTCCGTCGGGGATAGTGAAGCTTTCTATTGGTGAAAGAATTTTTGGAATCGGTTCAGTAGTTCCAGAGATTACCCCCTACATACAAACAAAGTTTACCTCTTTATAATATTAGTGTAGATGTAGATAAAGTTGTACAAAGAAGCCAGTAACAATTTTATTATATGATAAGTTTTATACGGAACCATACAACTGACCTAAGAATCCAGGCGTACCAACCTACTTGGCCTAATGCGTAGAAACAAACGTCGGATTATTTACATCACCGACACTGACAGATGCGTCCATTTAGTCTATGATGAATTTATTGTCTATGCGCGCCGTTCCGAATTCAAAATAAACATTCGAAAAATAAACTGTTTAGATTTGGAGTGCGGGCGAGCAGTGTTGCCATATTACTATGTACGCATTTTTCGGTATTTATACGAATTTTTATAAAAGACTAGCTGTGCCCGCGACTTCGTCCGCGTGGAATAGTGTCCTTGGGTAGCATTTTTAATTATTTAGGCTAATTATCTTACAAATAAGTTACATACGTGTAACTTTGAATGTCATATTTATTCATATCGAATCAACAGCCTAAAAAATAAGTTTCAAGTTTCTAGATCTAAAAATGACGATACTTCCACACAATTTTTCATCCCCCCTTTCAACCCCTTACAACCCTTTTTTCGCATGAAAACGTAGGCTATGTCCTTTCTCAGGTTCTAGACTATCTGTGTACCAAATTTCATTTAAATCGTTTCGTCCACCATCCTGCAGTGTTTGCACTGTTGTATTCCGGCGTGGAGAGCAAGACAGCCGGTGCAATTACTGGCGCAAGAGGTATTCCGCCTTAGCCCTCTGGGTTGGCAACGCATCTGCAATCTCTTTGGTGTTCCGGGTGTCTATAGATGGTGCCACTTACCATCAGGTGACCCACTTGCTCGTTTTCCTACGTATTTTATATTTAAAAAATATTATTATACTTAATAGTATATCTATACCGCACAAGAAATTAAGTCGTAAAGTGTCTATTTGCAGTGTAAGTGCTTTCCAAAGTCCAGTTTCCTCGCCTCTCTCTAGGGCTTACAATATCTGGCCACAGTATACATACAAGCAGTAAGGAATCTACGTACAAACGCTCTAAACCGGAGCACTCACACAGACGCACGCTCAACACGGCCTCTAAGGGGTTTTCGCGGCCTGTCAGTCGCGGCCAGTGTTGCCAGATCTCCTGATTTTTCGGGGGATTTACTGATTTTTTCAGAATTCTACTGATCTACTGATTTTAACTAAAAGTCTACTGATTTTTTCAAATGCTAGCTTATCTTTAAAAGAGGATATGTAATATAAAAATCTGAGTGAAATGACACACAAAATTATCATAGTTTGGTTGGCACTATAAAATTGACATCGTAAAATGGACTTAATGGGGTGGACACATAGTTAATCTTGCTCCGCAGTCAGCGAAATAAACCGGTTTGAACACACTACGCCAAAATGATTACTTGATTATGATGAGAAAGCAATACCATCTCTATTTCAGTTATGCGTATTTGTATCTAATATATACAAACTGTTTTTTTAATCAAAAAATGTATCTACTGATTTTTTTAAAATTTTCCCCATATATCTACCAATTTTTTCTAGTTACATCTACTGATTTTTAAAAATGGACCTGGCAACACTGGTCGCGGCTGCCGCATCGAGACGGGTGGACGCGCTCTGCGTTTATCGTTATTGAGTGCGCCCGAGACAGTGCGCGAAAATTTAAGAGGACAACCCTAAGGCTGCTTTTCCACCAGAGATGTGCGAGGATGCGTAGCGAGGGATGTTTAAGAACCAATAGAATCGCTTCATTTACCTCGCCTCGGTCAGCACAACTCCTGTGGAAACGGCTCATTGGTTCTTTACAAACACATTCCTCGCTACGCATTCTCGCACATCTCTGGTGGAAATGCAGCCTAACGCTCCACCGGAGAGGTATCTATCTCACCAAATAGGCCTAGTTTCGGTACTGCTTTATTTAAATACTGTGGCCTAGCTCTCAATTAGCCGATAATCTCTTCATACCACGAACCAGTCTCACTTGCACACCAGTAAATGGAAACTTCGCTAATGGTGTTACTTCCCAGACAGGGCTAAATGGCGATTAGTGAAATCTAGACTAGAATGTACCTACAGTCCATACAGTATCAACTTGCGGGTGGTAGGACCTTGTGCAAGGTCCGCTGGATCGCTACCACCATCTTGCCCGCTAATCCTGCCGCTAAGCAGTGCTTGCACTGTTGTGTTCCGGCGTGGAGAGCAAGATAGCCGGTGTAAGTACTGGCACAAGAGGTATGGTATAGGTATGTTGGCGCCGTGTAAAATTTTCCTGTGTGTTCTTTTATTTTGTTTACTTGTGTGAATACACAAAGAGTATTTGTTGTTGTTGTTATTGTTATTCCATCTTAGCCCTCTAGGTTGGCAACGCATCTGCAATCTCTTTGGTGTTGCGGGTGTCTATAGGCGGTAGTGATCACTTACCATCAGGTGACCCACTTGTTTTGCCTTCCTATTTCATAAAAAAAGTTTTTTTTTGTGGGCATAAAGTATTTAAGGTGAATTGGGATAAAGTCAAAAATGGGGGAAATTCAAAAATTGTGATTTTCTACTAAACAGGGAGTCATTTTATACTCTGGGTGCATTTACTAGCCGGATTATAAAATGCAATTTTTGGTAAATGCACCCAGAGTATAAATATGACTCCCTGTTTAGGAGAAAACTGCATTTTTTTTATTTCCCCCGTTTTCGGCTTTACCCCAATTCACCTTACTTAAGAGGAGTGTGAACCCAGCCCCAAAAAGCGCTCCCCATACAAACGATAACGTTTTCCACCCTCTAAACCTTAACTTATGCCAATGATTTTTTGGTGTGTTGTCGTTATGCCTTGGAACTAGGTTCGTATGTTTTGATTTTTTAAATATTCTTCATATATTAGACAATATTTGTATTTTAGGAGTTTCATACATAACAATAAAGCGTGAATATTTTTGAAACTATTAAGAATATTTAAAAAATCAAAACATATAAACCTAGTTCTAGGGCATAATGACATCATACAAAAAAATCATAGCTATAGGTTAAGGTTTAGAGGGTGGAAAACGTTATCGCCGTTTGTATGGGGAGCGCTGGGTTCACACTCCTCTTAGAGGATATACCTATTCCTAATCAGTTAGCATGTTAACATAATGGATGCTTTGTGTCCCTGTTAAACACTATTTATAACTATTACTAGGGCAGGAAACATAACAAACGATTTTTTGGCTCAAAACGACCCATAAACTTTTTAAACTTTCTAAGTAACCATCAAATTCCACGCTCAAACAGTTTTTCTTTTAAAACGCGTCAAAATCCAATTCATAATAAGGCTTTAGCTCCGCGAACAACCAACAAAAGGTAACGCGCCAAAATTAAAAAAAAAACATTCTCTCTGGATTAGCATTGACAATAGATTTCAATGCGTTCGAAACTCTATACAAAACAAACTTGTCAACAACCGCTTATCAAAAGAAAATTTAAATAATTTCAATCTTATCTAGATACGCATAAGGTTTTTATAATTGTGTGTTACTGGCATTTTATAAGTTGGTGAAAAGATTCAAATTTCGAACGTAATAAAAGGTGTTTCATCAGACAAAAGCGGACGGATTCGGAATTAAGTCTTTTCTTGTGAAATGTCTGCGCTTTGATTTTCGAAATTCGAAACTGTTGTCGGGTGCGTTCGATTTTAGAACGTTCTGGGATTTGACAGATGCTCGGGTAGCATTATGGATTGTATTCTTTACATTTTTTACAAGCAATGATATTATAATGCATAGATGTACAGTGTCATACTAAATGACAGCAGAAAAACGGCCCGACATGAGAATACGGGTTGACGCCAATGTGACAAATGCAAATTATTAGTTCACCACTTTTTTTTTATGAAATCTGAAGACAAACAAGCAAGTGGGTCACCTGATGGTGAGTATTCACCACCGCCTATAGACACCCGCAACACCAAACAGATTGCAAATGCATTGCCAACCCAGAGGGCTAAGATGGAATACGTCTTGTGCCAGTAATTACACCGGCTGTCTTGCTCTTCACGCCGGAACACAACAAGGCAAGCACTGCTGTTTAGTGGCAGGATTAGCGAGCAAGATGGTGGTAGCGATCCGGGCGGACCTTGCACAACGGTGAACCCGCAAGATTGATAGCACGTCTGCTTACAAACTTGATTGCATGTCCATTTGCATGCTTGCTTCCATACTTACTGTCGCCGGCGAATGTTAACGCAACAAAATAAAATTGTCACAGACGAACCCGCGGCTAAAATCTAGTATGTTAATAAATTCAAACTTTGTTCGTCTGTTTGTCAAGATTATAAAGTCGCAGCCTTTAATGAAGCCTCCACAAACATGGCCTTTTTAAACAACAGTGCTGTGGACATTTCCCGACTGCCTCCAGAAGGTAGTTATGTTTTTCGAATGTATAAAATTCTTAAAAAACGTTTTTTTTTTCTAAGAAGGGTATATAGAGCAAGGGAATCAAAGTTCAATACGGCAACGACGCCATATTGTAGTAAAGAAAAAAAAAGTCGACGAACTTTGTTAAGTGGGATATCATTGAATAGGCATTTTAAAATTCGCAGGGTTTGGAAGTTGGTAATGTGGCGAAATTGGCAAACGCAAGGCACGGAACGCTGATGTTGCAGGTTCGAGTCCTGCCATAAACCTAATTTTTCTTTGTGTTGTCATTATCATTTAAATTTATTTGAAAATCATCTTTAGGTTTCCCTTAGTCTACATCTACACTAATATAATAAAGAGGTAAACTTTGTTTGTTAGTTTGTTTGTATGTAGGGGGTAATCTCTGGAACTACTGAACCGATTTCAAAAAGTCTTTCACAGATAGAAAGCTACACTACTCCTGACGGACATAGGCTACTAATTCTACGCGAACGAAGTCGCGGGCGTCCGCTAGTATTAAATAAACGAGTCCAATCGGCGGCTGTACTCATTTTAATTGGTTTGGTATTGGTTGCGCGGCATTCGTTTTCAATTACACTGACACGGCGGGAGCGAGGCAAGCCGACAACCTACTGCGATTTGCCTATGCCATAGGCAAAGCGGTCGAGCGTACCTACAGTGCGTAATGTAACCCCCCTTCCCTAACGTGTCGTGGGAGTTGCGGGCGGCGCGTTCCTTCTGACGCGAGCCGCCTGGCGCATGGTGTATGAAGTAAGACGAGCTTTTTGAGCGTGTTAATAAAGTTGAAATTCGTTTAATCGCGGTCGCTAAAGGGAAGTTTCTACGTTAATACTATTATTTATTCTGTGACCATGTAATGGTGCCTTTAGCGGAGTCGGGGGACCATAAACTAGATTTTTAAAAGTTACACAGATTATGGTTGCAATAAAACAAAAAGGGACCACCCGACACATACGTGATGAAAACTACAGGGTGCTGTGGGGCCGAAACTTATTTTTTATGCGATTGCTTAAAAAGTGATACTTTTTAAGCTGTATATATCGTGAGAAAAGTTGGATTTTTCGCACTAGTGCTTTTTACTTTTTTACTTACTTTCCGCGCTTGCATCGAAATGTACTATTATCTACACATATATCATAAATGCTCTATAATGCGTTCAGAAACCGTAGGCAATGACCAGCATTATAACAACCAATATTATTATGAGAATTTTTCTAATTTGTTTCTATATTTGTTCAAATTCATTTTTTATTACATTATTTTAATGTGTACAGTCTATAGATATTTAATAGGTACCTAGCGCTAGTAGCTAGTAGCAATGCAGGTCATTGCCCTATAGCTTCTGAACCCATCATAGAGTACTTATGATATGTGTGTAGATAAAGTAATGTATGCAACTGTACATAATTACGTCTTAAAACACTCGTGTGATCCTATTATGAAACTCGCTGACGCTAGTTTCATAAAACCACACTCGTGTTTTAAGACCCCTCATTATGCAACAGTTGCATAAAATACTATTATGTGCGTACTATCTTTAAAGTACTATTTTAAATAAGAAATTAATTAATAACCCATTCCTCTAGAAGCAGTCGGGTAATAATAAGTTAGGTTTTGACCCTATGTCTATGTAGGTAGTTTTGTACTACATAGCCAACAAATTGGAACATATTGCCAAGCTACTCCGCGAAACCAGTGCCGTGCACGTGCAAAACGGCTGCGTCTGCGCGACATATTAACGCATGTTTCATGCAAAAATCCACCCTCGTCCGCTTCCACATGAAACAAGTTTCACAAACTCTTAACTTTGTTCTTTAGACTGTAGCTTGACTACACTCTGTATTTAAAGCGTGTTGACACGCCGCGACGTGCGACGTTCGTCGGTAAACACGGTCGTGTCAACACGCCTGAAATCACACGGTTCTAATTTGGAGCGACAATAATCACTGTTTGTGGTGGCTGCAGTGTGCGCACGACCTAGGGTAGGCGCGATTAGAAAAAAAAAACTTTTGTAAAAGAATCATTTTTACTTAATACAAGCTTTTTGGTGAATGTTGGTACTTCATTATTACATTTGTCATCTAATTTTCATAACGTACAGTCAAGGAAGTTAATTCCCTACCCATTTCGTTGAAATGTCGTCTGACATTCGCAATGCATTAAGGTCGATATGTCAAACTAACGTCTTGCTCTATAGCTCTTATGGTGACAGTTTGCTATATGCTATTGAATCTTAGGTGGGTTGGAAATTTAATTCCTTGACTGTACCAGAGAAACAACACGACCACAGATAACAGATGTCAGTATACATGTGAAGTTAAATAAAAGATTGTAAAAAAACACCCTCTATGTTTGAGCATGTACAGTATGATCATGTCAAAAAGTGCGAGTCACACACGCGCGCTGAAAATGAAAATGAAAATGAAAAATGTATTTTGCAAGTAGGCCATATAGGCTCTTTTACATGTCTGAATCTACTAGCGCTTCGGAAAATGGAAGATACTACTGAGAAGAAACGCCGCAAGAAACTCGGCAGTTTTTTTTTTTTTCTTCTCTTTTCAAAACAGATTACAATGAGGCAATGATTGTGTTCCGGCGTGGAGAGCAAGGCAGCCGGTGTAATTACTGGCACAAGAGGTATTCCATCTTGGCCCTCTGGGTTGGCAACGCATCTGCACTCTCTTTGTTGTTGCAGGTGTCTATAGGCGGTGGTGATCACTTACCATCAGGTGACCCACTTGCTTTTTTTCCTTCCTATGTTGTATAAAAAAAAAAGAGGGATTCGCACCGTCGCAAAATACTAAGTAAGCGTTATCTGCGATAACTTAGATTAACTAAAGTAAAGATGTTACTGACAGCATAAAGAAAATGTGAGACGGACGGACGGACGGCGTAAGCTTAGCAATAGGACTCCGTTGGTTTTGGCACCACTTGGGTACGGAACCCTAAAAACTACACACTAAACCACCACTTTGTGGTTGGTAGGACCTTGTGCAAGCTCCGTCCGGATCGCTACCACCATCTTGCTCGCTAATCTCGCCGCTAAGTAGCAGTGCTTGCACTGTTGTGTTCCGGCGTGGAGAGCAAGACAGCCGGTGTAATTACTGGTACAAGAGGTATTCCATCTTAGCCCCTTAGGGTTGGCAACGCATCTGCAATCTTCTTGTTGTTGCGGATGTCTGAAGGCGGTGGTGATCACTTACCATCAGGTGACCCACATGTTTCTTCGCCTTCCTATTTCATTAAAAAAAACTATCGAAATCAAACCTAAAATATTTCTAGGTGAATTCGTTTAGCAGTTCACTACAGCAATAATTAAATATGTCTTAAAAACATTCGTCAATTCGAGAGAACAAATTTAAGTTAATTTGACACAATCAGCAAGCATAACGACATGTTTCCCCCAAACGGACAGGCCGATACCCAGAACACAATTACGCGGGAAAGCGAGGCAGCCATTTTCCAAAATGGCCGTCGAAAAAACGACGCCATTTGCAACGTTTAAAAAGTAAACGTCAACCGCAAAGTGCAACTTTGTGGCGATGCATTAAAGTTGGTCTTGTCTTCGTTGCTCCTTAAAATGTCGCCGGCCAGTGCGGATAATTAAAAAATCGGATCTACAAAAAGGTCCGAATTATAAGAAACGCGCTCGTATGTCCGAAATGTCTGGCGGTTGTATTTAGGCGCGGTTAACATATGTCGAATTGTATGATTTAAACGCGCGCGTGTGTATTGTTAATTGGTAGTGAGAGTGTGTGAGTGAGCGGCAAAGAGTCGCAGCCACAGAGTCGGAAATAGGTTATCGAGCACATCTAACCGTCTTATTCATAAAAAGTTAACAATCTTTTTAAGCTAACAAATGCTTTGTCCCTTTCATTTGAGGGTAAACATCACAATGACAGATAAAGACATAAAACGTATTAACTAACAAACGTTTACGAAGGGTTCACGAATAAGGGGGTTAATCTTAATCTTCTTCTTTATCTTTTTTTTATATAAAATAGTAAGGAAAACAAGCAAGCACACATAAAGTTCGTATTACTTCATACACCATGCGCCAGGCGGCGCGAGTCAAAAGGAACGTGCCGCCCGCGCCCGCCTTCGCCCCGCTACTCCTGGCGACACGCTAGGGTTGCGCGGCATTTGTTTTCAATTACACTGACACGGCGGGGGCGAGCGAGCGAGCGCGCGGCGAGCCGACAGCCTACTGCGATTTACCCATGCCATAGGCAAGGCGGTCGAGCGTACCTACAGTGCGGAGTGGAACCCCCCCCGCCTTGTGTCGCGTCTGCAACGCGTGATCTTGCGTCGCATAGCTGGCGCGGCTGCGCCGGCGCGCCTTGTCTGCGCGCCGCCGCACTAGCGACCGCCCGCGACTCTGCCCGCATAGCATACAGCTTGAAGTTATATACCTACTGATGGGTAATTTTCAATCTTTTTTCAAAGATTAGTTATTTTTTATTGTACGAAACGAAACGAAACGAAACGTTTACGAAACGTCGAGGCAAATAAATAAACAGTTTATTATCGCGTTTAAGTCCCGATAATAGTATTTTATGCAACTGTTGCATAATGAGGGGTCTTAAAACACGAGAGTGGATCACACGAGTGTTTTAAGACCTAATTATGTACAGTTGCATACATTACTTTATCTACACACATATCATTAGGTTCTCTATGATGGGTTAAGAAGCCATAGGGCAGTGACCTGCATTGCTACTAGCTACTAGTGCTAGGTACCTATTAAATATCTATAGACTGTACACATTAAAATAATGTAATAAAAAATGAATTTGAACAAATTAGAGATGCGCCGAGTAACACTTTTGCCGAGTAACGAGTACCGAGTATTACTCGGTTCAATTTTTTTTGGACCGAGTACTCGGCCGAGTAACTCGGTTCAATGAAGTTCTGATTTCGCGCGCGTAACACATAACGTCGGACAAATCACCCGTTTTATTCTTAACAACAGGCACTACTATCGTTCTCAATAAGTCATCTGGTAAGTACGCATGCGTTACACACAGGTTGAAAAACATTGCCAACACACGCGCTATGTGTGGACCAGCATGTTGGAGGTGCTCAATGGTGAGACAATCATGCCCCGGTGATTTACCCCTAGATATAGACTTGATGGCCCTAGCAACCTCTGCAGCCGTAAAACCCGGGCTTGTTGTTGTTATGCCTGTCCCATCACTGCACACCCCCCCCGCCCTCACTCCCAACAGAGATTTCACAACAAAGTGCTCCTTAAAAAGGTTAGCAATGTCTTTTGTGTCGCTCTTACCACTTACACTCACCGGGAGGCCAGACCCAAAGTTCATATTATTAGTGGCCTTCCAGAACGCTCGGAATTCCTTCCTTGAATGATGGGAGGCAATTATGTCCATTTTGATTTGATGCTGATGATCTTGACACCATTTCAGTCGTGACTTAAACACTTTACGGCTCTCACACATCTCTTCAAAGAAGAATCCACTCCTGGGCTTACCACGGACCGCCCACTCATGAAATTTTGCTCTAGCCACCCTGTGAGATTCTCTTACGTGCCTATTCCACCCCACTACTTTATTTTTAGTTTTGGGCCTTTTTTGTTTCCAAGTAGCAGATGCGGCTTCTGTGAGGGCACCCACTATTTCAGTGTACATTGTATTGAGAACTACCCTATGGTCAGACAAACTACAATAGTAATCAGCACATTTCGTGTACTGCGGGGGAAAATCAATATCTTTTAATTTCTTCCAACATTCGTGTGTGTAATCACAAATCTGTTTTCCGGTTCTATCACCCCACAATACCGACCGATTAAAAGTACATTTAGGATTATTCAGCCTTGGTGTTATAATGCTTATGTCAACTTCAAGAATAATAGGGTAGTGGTCCGACCACGAGACATTGTAGTCAACATAAACATTACGCACTGATGTTAATGCTGACTGTGTTACGACAAAATGATCCAACCAGCGCCTACACTGATAAACATCACTAACATACGTGTAGGTGCCCGACAAAACACCTAGCAACTTAATGTCCACACAGCACCAAACCTGTTCGCTGCAATAGTTTATCAGTTCGTTATAAAAAAGTTCATACGGATGAGCATTAAAGTCTCCCATTATGTAAACAGATTCTATTCCATAGTCACTTACGATAGCACTCACCGCACTAAGACAATCCGTATATTCCGGCAGGTTGTCCTTACTATCCGTAGGCATGTATACGTTTATCACTATAAAGGGCCGGTCGTTGGTAACTACTTTAATAGCGCACACGCGAGGATTGTTACACTTCACAACTGACACATCGCCAAACACTGTACTGAATTGGCTATGAAAAATTGCTTTTATAGCGTTAAGGAATTTTCGAATTGTAATTAAATATTTTAAATAGATAATGGATGAAATGAAAAAAAAATTCAAAAAAGTTTATTGGGTAAAAACATAACTAAAAATAAAGTAACATATTAATTTTGAATTGTAATTGATAAATGTGTTTGTGTTGGATATTGTGCCTTATAAATTAATGTAACATAATTTACATAATCGAACAAAAATTTGCATGTCGCTCCTTTCCCACTGAATACTGCACTAGACTGTACGATAACATCCTGTACCCCAATCCAAGTATTCATGCAAATAAATAATTCTATTTCTATTATTAACTTAAAAATAAAAATATCCGATAGTAATAAACTTAAATGTCCGCTCGGCTCGTGCGCCGCGCACCGTCGACGCCGTAATTATGACATTGTCCGGGAGCCGGGCCGTTCCCGCAGCCAGACAAACACACAGCCTTCCATTCCCAATTTATATGTAGGTAAATGTAAATAATAAAAGCTACATCAGTGGCCCGTTTCACTAAGCTACAAGTTACAATTTTACAAGTCTAAACCGGCAACATTGGTCAATAATGACCAATGGCAATGGGCATAATGACCAATGTTGCCGGTTTAGACTTGTAAAATTGTAACTTGTAGCTTCGTGAAACGGGCCACAGGAGGCCTAGTACGCTAGCTTTTAGGCCGCGTTCCCACCAGAGATGTGCGAGGATGCGTAGCGAGGGATGTGTTTGTAAAGAACCAATGAGCCATTTCCACCAGAGCTGGGCTGACCGAGGCGAGGTAAATGAAGCGATTCTATTGGTTCTTACAAATACATCCCTCGCTACGCATCCTCGCACTTCTCTGGTGGAAAAGCAGCCTTATCGGTGACAAAGCATTTATCCCGTTCTAACCAGTACGCGTGTGCGACAGGGACCAAAGCGTTTATGTGCGCGATAAACCCTAGCGTGCACCAGCGTGCGTAGCGTCTGCCTTTAGCGGACTCAGAGGAGAACCCATAGCATTTTTTTTTGTATTTGTTTTTAACATTGGCCATACTTTTACCCTAATTGTAACTGTCTAGCGTTTAAGTATCTTTTTCACAAGTGTAAATGGTGTACCGTTCTTGTTGAATAAATAAATAAAAAAAATAACAAAATAGCCAGTCCATCACCTTGTAAATAATAATAATATGGACAATATTTGTTTTATTTTTAAATTTTGAGGGTAGGCTTTGAGAAAAATAATAAGGGTAGTAGTGCAAAAATGTTGGCGGTAGGCGGGATTAAAGAAAAAAATGTTTTAGTTTGTCAGTACGCCATTCGTTCAAGTAGCGAACGGTCGTACTGTTCGATCTTGATGATGCCTCGTATAGAGGGGAAACGCGCGTCGATCGTGTAGTTTTAGCGGTGGTGGTGTGTAGTTGAGTCTGTGTGATATATGTTGTTTCGTGTGAAAGCGGAGGAGGGTGGGTTTTTGCATGAACATATATGTGTCGCACAGACGCAGCTACTTTGCACGAGCCCGGCACTGGTTTCGCGGAGAAGCAAGGTAATTTGTTCCAATTTGTTGATATGGACCTCCGCAAAGTAACGCCTGAATCTATTAATCATCATCATATCATTTTTCATAATTTTTTAGCTGCAAGTGCCTTTATTTTACATTTGATCTTTTAATGTAAAATTATGTTTGTTATTATGATGATCATTGTCTGTATACAGGCTTATTTTGTTATTGCTCTGTTTATTTATAGTGTTTGTAATCTAGCTAAGTTATTAAGAAAAATAGTTTTATGTACACATATATCATAAATGCTCTATAATGTGTTCAGAAACCGTAGGCAATGACCAGCATTATAACAGCCAATATTATTATGAGAATTTTTCTAATTTGTTTCTATATTTGTTCTAGAGATGGGCCGAGTACTCGGTTTATACTCGGTACTCGGCGTACTCGGCGGGTTTTTTGATACTCGTACTCGACCGAATAACTCGGTTTGAATGCCGGGTATACTCGGTTCAAGAAACAGTCACTCGTTAATTAACAACTTTTTCAATTATTTATCTACTATGACGCGCAACGTGAAGTATTTTTTTGCCAACTATCAAGTGACTGGTAGTTGAGAGGCGCGGGCGGGATGAGGGGTGTATCAACGCGAGCCGGCCGCTCGACCTGCGCGAACCTGTTTCACTTTTACTGGAAAGTGCAATATTGTGTCTTAAGCACACTGTCAAATATTATGTTGATAGGAACTCTCCTGTGTACGCCTGCTTCCTCGATTTATCTAGGGCTTTTGACCTGGTTTCCTACGATGTTTTATGGACGAAACTTGAAGCCATAAATTTTCCGCCAGGATTGATTAGCATCTTCAGATATTGGTATGGGAGCCAGGTCAACAGTGTTAGATGGGCGGATGCGCTCTCTGAACCGTACAGGTTGGAGTGTGGGGTGAGGCAGGGGGGGTTAAGCTCACCCACACTCTTTAATTTATATGTTAACGGGCTTCTCGAGGCGCTTAGTGGAATGCATGTCGGATGTCATATTGATGATGTATGTGTCAACAATATTAGTTATGCGGATGACATGGTTCTACTAAGCGCTTCGGTGTGTGGCATACGGAGATTGTTAAGAGTATGCGAGTCTTATGCTGCTACCCATGGTCTGAAATATAACGTGGCTAAAAGCCAGTATGTAGTCTTTGAGGTGGGTCGTGGAAAGACTAGTGAGGTGCCACCGATTATCCTTTATGGGACAGCCCTAGAGAGGGTTGATGTTTTTAAATACTTAGGACATTTAGTCACGTGGGACCTTAAAGACGATAAAGATATGGAAAGGGAACGGAGAGCTCTGTCGGTCGGGGCGAATATGATTGCTCGTAAGTTTGCGCGGTGTACGGGGAAGGCTAAGCTAACATTGTTTAGAGCGTACTGTACCTCCCTGTACTCGTGTAGCTTGTGGCGGGCGTATACGCAGCGGGCCTATGGGGCTCTCCGGGTCCAATATAACAACGCTTTCCGGGTAATTGTGGGGCTGCCGCGCTTCTGTAGCGCATCAGGGATGTTCGCGGAGGCCAGGGTTGACTGCTTTTACGCCACCATGCGCAAGAGAGCGGCATCCCTGGTGCGCCGGGTGCGCGCCAGCCCCAACATCATCCTCAATATGATAGGAGAAAGGTTGGACTCTCCCTATTTACATCACTGCAGTCGGCTCCACGCGCCGTACTCAGTGTAGTTTGTTAAGGGACCTACTAATACAGGTTCAATATTTAACACTTAGAATAAGTTTTACTAACAATATATGAGTTTGTAAAGACTTGAAATAAACGATTATTTAATTTATTTATTTAATTTAATTCGTACATTTTGTCTTAAATTTATTGCCCTGCAATACTCTCTTATTTATATTGAAATATCTACACTTTCACTGTTGGGCATGTTGAACGGATGGACGAAAGGCGATCATGTAAGAAAATTTATGAGGGTGATGTGACTAGGCGAGTTGGTCGGGGGCGGCCTCGGCGTACTAAAACGTAAATATGGATCACTCACGTATATTTAAGTCGAGAATTGCACGACATGTTTCGGACCAGTCCGTGGTCCTTGATCATGAGCCCCCGCGGCGGTGGCGCGACGACGACTGCGTACCGAAGCCCTGACAGCTCGGCTGCTCGGTGCAGGCGGCGCGGGCGGCGGCGAACAATTACCCTCGTTTGCTTCATTATTTTTAATACCATCAGGTGACCCAGTTGCTCGTTTTTCTTCCTATTGCATTAAAAAAACAAATATATAACTAGCAAGTCGCTCCGGCTCCGCGCGGGTAAATTCACTTAATGATTTGTATGAATGACTGTTTAGCGGGCGCTAGGACCTTGTGCAAGGTCCATCTAGATCGCTACCACCATCTTGCTCGCTAATCCTGCCGCTAAGGAGCAGTGCTTGCAATGTTATGATCTGGCGTGGAGAGCAAGACAGCCGGTGTAATTACTGGCACAAGAGGTATTTCGTCTTAGCCCTCTGGGTTGGCAACGCAGTTGGCAAAATTTTAGCAAATAAATATATTCATTCATTCGTTCATTCATAAGTACATTCTTATTACACTCGTGCAATGCTGGGGCGGGTCGCTAGTTGAACAGTATGGGAAATATATTCACGTACCACCTTAGAACCTTATCGCAATGACGCGACGAGTTAAACGCCAGGTTATGTCATACAAATGTCATGCGTACCTATGTCTCAGCGACTAGGTTCTACGGTGGTACGTGTTTCATTTTCCTTGACTGTACATAACACAATCACATAAAAATAAAATATAGTAATTCAAACGAAGCGTCCGCGCCGCGCTTGTGTCAGCGCTGCTCCCGCGCACAATAAGGCGCAAATGAGCGGCCATCTTGGATCCGAATAAAACAACTGTCACTTGCCCCAGTGTTGCCAGGTACATGGGTTTTCCGCTTATTTCACCGCCTTTTTGACAATTAATAAACCTTCCTTTAGAACTTTAGACCAACGCGGTTCCGATTTTAAAGAATCAGGGGTGCAATTTTTTAATCTCACCAGGTGACTAAAGCTCACCAAAATGGCCGAATTTCTATGAAAAACGGCTATTTTGGTGAGCTTTAGTCACCTGGTGAGATTCAAATGCAATTTTTTATTCTCACCAGGTGACTAAAGCTCACCAATATTAAAACGTACAAAAGGATTTTCAAAGTTAACTTACAGTTAAAATACTTTCGAATAAGGGTAGTCCAGCCGGTTTACGTCGAAAAAGACTCACAGGGCCAATTTAAAATAAGGGACTTTCAATAACTTTCTCATGGATCCCACTTTCAGATCTTGAGGACGACCTTGCTACAAAGAAAAAAAACCGGTTCTACTGTATATTTATTTATTTATTTTATTTAAGGTCAATGTGGGGAAGACCGGCATAGTTTATTTGTTTTTACTTCGGAGTGATCTAGCTGTGTTAATTATTCACCTACGTTACCGCTTGTAATTGCATGCGATAAAGAATTTCATAAATAATAGTTAAACTATAGTGACAGATCGTTTGAATCACAAATTAATCAAAAACAATAGTATTTTTTAAAAGTCGGCGAGTAGACGGACTTCCCGTGTACTTTAGGTAAGTCCGTCTAGTAATGATATCAGCCAAACTATGGGTGCTTGCATGTTCGTATTCGAATCCTTAAAAAGAATGAAACTTGACAAGGGAAACTGTACTTTAAGCTTGTTAATATAAGGTTTAGATTCGAAATAAACACATTTTTTCTTATTCAACGGCAAGTCCGGCATATATTACGTAAATGGGGTGGTAAACCTTTTTCGGCAAATAATTATACTAATACGTATATACTTATTTTTGGGGTTTCCCTAATAAAAGATCAATAGTAATATTAAATTTTATTTTAATCGTTTTATTTCTAATTTACTGAGATCAAAGAGGGTTAACTAAATAAACTTATAGTAGTAACAATTTTAAACTACGTTAACGTACGGGCAGCGGTTAAGAACAACCGAGGTTTAGATACATACTTTGGTTTTAAGTACAAGCATGTATATAAGTATGTATTTATCTATATAAGTTTGTATATGACGTCATCTTGCACTGATAGTCCAAGTTTTGCATAGTTAATATTTATTTATTTAATGATATTTTTTATTTATATTTATTTATATGTCAATATTGCTGAAGGTGAGGAACATATTACCTTACTACTTTCGAGATTAAAATCTTCAATGAACACAAACATCATGTACAATGTCGAAAGGATTTATCTATAGCAACCTTATAAAATCGTAATATTAATATTAATTGAAGTCGTAAAAACAGTTGGTAACCTCTGATTTAAGGGAAGTCCGGCATATGACGGACTTGCCTTGTACATTGTAGACGGACTTTCCAACTTAACGAAATTTTAATGTGATAAATGATGGAATGTATAATTACAAAACTAAGCCAATTTCTGTTAATTTAAACACAGAATAAAGATAGCCGGTTCTTATATTACTTACGTAGTCACTTTCTGAAGCAAAACCTTGTCACAAACTATTTTTAACAATTTTAGTAGCAGACACCGTCGCGCTATCTTCGCGAGTTCCATACACGTTATGACTTGTTTAGGCGGATTGCTCTGAAGTTCGTTGTCACAGCGGCATCTGTTTTAGAGTGAGGGAACTAGCGCGACAAACTGCTTTATCGACTGGACGCTAAAGCGGGAAACGCTTTCAAATTCGAAAGTTGTAACGTGTTGACGGACTTCTCTTGTAGACGGTCTTGCCCACAGTGACCTTATATTTATTTATTCAAACAACTAGATCCACAATTTGTTAGCAAATTAATTATGTCTATGTTAGTTAAATCTTAGTATTCATATTTATGACGTTATCGGGACTTTAACGCGATAAAAACATTATTAATTTACATCGACGTTTCGGCCATGTTTCAACGGCCGTGGTCACGGGTAGACTGAAGTGGAGGTATTGCTGCCGCATTTTAAATTCCCCGATCTGGCAACACTGCCGCTGTCACGTCATTGTACATTATAACGTCATTGTTGCAACGTTTTGATGCTAGGACGTCGGTAAACATTTCTGGACCTATTTGTCAGCTTTAAACTAGCTACGATTTTAAAAGAATTAACATTACAAACAGACGACAAAACAAATAAAATATTGTTCACCGTTTTTTTAGAGTTCCGTACGCAGAGGGAGCCAACGAGTAAAGTCAGTCCGTCTGTCACAGAGCACAGCGGGGTAATTCTCGCGTTAGTAGAGATATATCAAAAAGAGATATCAGATAGGGATCTGATATCTCTTTTGATATATCTCTACTAGCTGAGTGTGACTTCATCTCGACTTTGAAGGGTCAAAATCTGTCATTTTTTGACACATCTCAAATGTGAGATGAATCTCGATGAGCGCCAGAATTGGGGGCCTGCATCTTTCGAACGCATAAACGATGTAACAACGAATACTTAATAATTAGTCTGTAAAGCGTACCTAAGAAATGGACATTGGGCTAATACTACTTAGGGGCCCATCTAATTCATCATCATCATGTTCCTTTCGCCCCTCAGCAGGGGCATAGGGCTCTTAGCACACTTTTCTATTTGGATCGACCACCTAATTACTCAAAGTAAATCAAATTATGGATTTTTTCGCATTATCGTCTTATTTTGACTTTGACTTGACTTAGCTGGAGGCCCCTTGAATCCACGGGGCCTGAAACCCAAAAATCCTTATGGTAAATTCGGCCTTGGGGTGCAATTTTTGTATATCACCGGGTGTAAAGCTCGCCAAAATGGCCGAATCTCTATAAAAACGGCTAAGTATTTTGATGAGCTTTAGTCACCCGGTGATAAGTATACAAAAATTGCACCCCTGCTACTAAAGTAGTTACCCCTATTACTAACAGCTCCATCTGTCGATGGATAGGCGAACTCCAGTTTTATTGTAGGTTATGAATCACAAAGCAGGACATGTCACACTTGCCAAAAAACCATCGATATGAGAAGACAATAGATCTGCTTACTTGTTCGGATTTTTACAAGCCTAGCGTCACCACTTTGCGACGGGGTGAAGCAGGTGAAGAGGGGCTTTCAATATTTAGCCATTGGTTCAACTTTGAATCTTATCGTAAGTGAATAAAGTGCTTCTAAGTTTTCTGACTAGCAGCGACGCAGGCGTCGGATAGCAGAACTAAAAATATGACGCCAATTTAAAACGTGCAAAACGCAGAGCTGTTTACTTGACAATTGGCACAGACAGTTTTATTCAGGCTATCCAACATAGTCTACCAAATAGACTATGGTCGGTGACTCTGCCACTGCGTTGTACACAGTTCTATAATTTTCTCATTTCGATGGTCACACTTGACAAAAAACCTTTCAACGTCGCATGGGAAATATGGCTGAAGCCGTGGTCGGGGCGACAGGAGTGACGATAAAGACATCCATTTTAGACAGACAGACTTTAAAGTGACAAAGACTAGAGTGAGACAAAAAATCCGCCATTTCCGCCGGCGACAATACCTCCCATTCCGTACGTAAAGCTGGGGCACACAGAGCCGCGGGGCGTTCTTTGATAATTAAAATGTCAAACCAGCGGGGCAATTCTGGCGTCAGTAGAGATGGAGTCACACTCGACATATGCCAAAAAGAGCTGTCAAACCCCCAATTCTGGTGCTCATCGAGTTTCATCTGACGTTCCAGATGTGTAAAAATATGACAGACTTTGAAGGGATTTGACAGCTCTTTTTCGCTTATCTCGAGCGTGACTTCATCTCTACTGACGCGAGAATTGCCCCGCAGATCCCTTTAAAATGTGTCATTTTTTGACACAATATGTCGAATGCGAGATGAATCTCGATGAGTGCCAGAATTGAGGTCCAGTAGCGTAGCATGGTGACTGCTGTGTGCGATGTAGACGCGATTCGGAACGCCACCATTGACAAGTTAGCTGTCAGTAGCATATCTGTCATAGTTTTTTTTAATAAGTGATGGACTAAGGCAATCAGTATTTAATGTATCCAAGCTGTCAAAAAATGTTTTTAGTTTTTTACAATTAAGTATATGACGCAACGTTGGACGCAACTGAAGAATTTAATGTTATTTGGGCTGACTTAGGAAGCTAGTTACTAGAGATGGGCCGAGTACTCGGTTGATACTCGGTACTCGGCGTACTCGGCGGGTTTTTTGATACTCTTACTCGGCCGAATAACTCGGTTTTTAATGCCGAGTATACTCGGTTTAAGAAAAGCAATATATTTAAGTAGAAATAATTAAAACAACAGTTTTAATCAAAGTCAGGTCATCACTGATCAGGTACAGTCAAGGAATTAAATTTCCAACCCACCTAAGGTTCAATAGCATATAGCAAACTGTCACCATAAGAGCTATAGCAAGACGTTTGTTTGACATATCGACCTTAATGCATTGCGAATGTCAGACGACATTTCAACGAAATGGGTAGGGAATTAAGTTCCTTGACTGTACTACACACAGTCCATCGTTAATTAACAAACTTTTCCAATTATTTATTTACTATGACGCGCAACGTGAAGTATTTTTTTCAAGTGACTGGTAGTTGAAAGGCGCGGGGGGGGGGGGTGAGGGGTGTATCAACGCGAGCCGGCCGCTCGACCGGCGCGAACCTGTTTGTCATTGTTTGTACTTGATTACGCGCGCGAAATGAGAATTTTATTGAACCGAGTTACTCGGCCGAGTACTCGGTTGAAAAAAAATTGAACCGAGTAAAACTCGGTACTCGTTACTCGGCAAAAGTGTTACTCGGCGCATCTCTAATGTATTCTATTATGTGGAATAAAGCTTTTTTTTATACAATATAGGAAGGGAAACAAGCAAGTGGGTCACCTGATGGTAAGTGATCACCACCACCTATAGACACCTGCAACAACAAAGAGAGTGCAGATGCGTTGCCAACCCCTGCTGCAAGCACTGCTGCTTAGCGGCAGGATTAGCAAGCAAGCTGGTGGTAGCGATCCGGACGGACCTTGCACAAGGTCCTACCACCCGAAAAATGTTCTATTCTATTCTAACCACTAGGCTTTTCGGTCGTATAAAAAAACCCTCCTAGTGCAACCCGACCCTATGACTAATGCTACGATTTATGACTATTCGCGCAACCCGGATGCGCAGCTTCACAGTAAATAACCACAAACTAAGTATGTACGCAAACACACAAAGTTTTGTGCAAGGTCCGTCCGGATCCCTACCACCACCTCACTCCATGTCCTTGGTGTTGCTGGTGTCTATAGGCGGTAGCGTTCACTTGTCCTATGTTGTATCGAAAAAAACTCGCTAATCCTGCCGCCGGGTCTCCATTTTCTTGCTCGTCAGTCGGTCTGTCTTTCTCTATTTTGCTTACTAAGCCAAACAGACCGAGTGACTAAGCTTGTGGCGACCACTAGGGCACAGTATAGATATAACCAGTAAGGAATCTACGTACAAACGCTCGGAACCGACGCACGCACACAGACGCACGCTCAACACGGCCGCTAAGGCTGCTAACGCGACTGACGGCCGCCTTAGCAGCCTTAGCGGCCGTGTTGAGCGTGCGTCTGTGTGCGTGCGTGGGTTCCGAGCGTTTGTACGTAGATTCCTTACTGGTTATATCTATACTGTGACTAGGGCTAGTCCTTTAGATCATATTCATATTCATATAATTATAATTAAAGTAAATTACGATCGAAGGGTGCACCGTTCTGGATGACTTTTGGTGGTGGTTCGAACTGCCGACCGGAGTCATCGCACGGGCCGATGGACCCTTCGATCTTCATTATAACCCTTACGATGCACCGATTCATTTTTTCTTGCTAAGCAATCGTAGTCGCCCTCTCGCGAGGACTACGATTTGAGACATTCGGGTCACAAAAAAAAAATCCTGCCGCTAAGCAGCAATGCTTGCACCGTTGTGTTCCGGCGTGGAGAGAAAGACAGCCGTGCAATTACTGGCACAAGAGGTATTCCATCTTAGCCCTCTGGGTTAGCAACGCCGCAATTTCCTTCGTGTTGTAGATTTATATAGAATAGAATAGAATAGAAAAAACTTTATTGTTTAACCGTGTTAAGTACAGTCAAGGAACTTAATTCCCTACCCATTTCGTTGAAATGTCGTCTGACATTCGCAATGCATTAAGGTCGATATGTCAAACTAACGTCTTGCTCTATAGCTCTTATGGTGACAGTTTGCTATATGATATTGAACCTTAGGTGGGTCGGAAATTTAATTCCTTGACTGTACATAGATGGTATTAAAAATTTACTTCAACGTTCGTTTCAGCGGTTACCCATTTCGGGTGTACAATATTTACTTAAAGCTAAGGAGAACAAAACTCATGTATTATACATATTTTTTATAGTTTTTTTTTTATACGCGGCGATGGTCACTTATCATCTGGTGAACCACTTGCTTCTTTGCCTTCCTTTGTTGTATAAAATAAAAAACCCGATTTTTTTTTAATGACAATTAAAAACCGTATCAAAATCCATTTAGAAGCAGCAGGCGGCCGAAGACATAAAGACAGACAGGAATATTAAAACCCCCAACCAACTGGAACAAATTACCTTGCTACTCCGCGAAACCAGTGCCGGGCTCGTGCAAAATAGCTGCGTCTGTGCGACATATTTATGTTCATGCAAATACCCACCCGAAACAACATATATCACACAGACTCAACTACACACCACCACCACTAAACACTATATATACCTCCGCAAAGTAACGCCTGAATCTATTAATTATTTCAACCCCCAGCCTACCGCCGTCGCGCGGGTTTGCTCCCAATTGACTGTTTTGTTTTTTTAAAGGTTATGAGCTGGACTTTATTTGGTCCCGTACAATGGGACCTCTGATTGCCGTGGCGGCGAGTTAGGCATGCCGGTAGGGTGGGAACAGCGTCGATAAATTGAAGTTATCGATAAATCGATAAGGTTGTTTCATGTCCCTTTTACATGAAAATCTGGCAAACGCAAGGCACGGAATGCTGAGGTCGCAGGTTCGAGTCCTGCCATTATCGTAATTTTTCTGTGTCTTGTCATTATATAGAATTTAAATTTAATTAACAATGATTTTATCGCTAAGTCCCATCAACGTCATCCTTACTAATCCTTACTAATATTATAAATGCGATAGTAACTCTGTCTGTCTGTCGCGCTTTCACGTCAAAACTACCGAACCGATTTAAATCAAATTTGGTACACAGATAGCCTAGAGCCTCAGAAAGTACATTGGATACTTTTTAATGCGAAAAATGGGTAGTAAGGGGTTGAAAGTTTAAAAGGAAATATGTAAGATTTATGTGAATGTTTTATAAGTTTGCAACAAGAGACAACATTTACGGAGTCATTACAAAATGCGAAACTGAAGTTAACGCAAGTAAGAAACTTGGCAAGCACCGCGCTGTGCATAATGAACGCTGTGCAGCCGCGCTGGGGGGGGGGGGGGGGGGGAGCGCCGCGTGGAACGGCGCGGTGTAGGTGAGGAAATAGGCAAACTCATTATGTTTTGCTAAAAGATGGGAAACCAAAAAATTCGAATCATGACTAAAATTTGAAATATTTCATTATTGGTATCCAGATGCAGGAACTGCGACTCTGTTTCCATATCCATTATGACACGACAACCGCAATTCTTTTTTTTAAATACTAAAAGCTACCAGATATTCTTTTGAAATGAAATTGCATAAATAAATCTATTTACAACGAAACTTGATAAATTTGTATTTTATACGGTTAAACGTTGCAGTAACGTTTTAAATCAAATAATTATCAACGATAAATTAATAATATGAATTTGTAACATTGGAATGAACCTGTATTTTCATGTCGGGCCATTTTTCGGCTGTCATTTGGTATGACACTGTACATCCATGGCTTATAATATCATTGTGAACTACCTACAAAAAGTTATCAAGTATGCTGGGACCCGCATGCAACCAAAGGAAGGCATGAAGCAACAAGTAAATGAAACGTGTGTTGATAAAATTATCGACATCGATAGTTCAAAAACATCGACTCGCCTACGTCACTGGCTCGTTTAATGTGCATTTAATTCCTCGGCCGTGCATCGTATTGCGTTTCCAGAAAACTTAGTTCTAGTTGTCACGACATACCGATAAACATACATACGTATTTACGTATAAGAACTATAGTTTGTTCCGCGACTGCACTTGCGTGGAAAGACTCTGCCTAGTTTAGCCAGGGGAGTTCCACTCCGCACCGTAGGTACGCTCGACCGCCTTGCATAGGCAAATCGCAGTGGGCTGTGGGCTTGCCGCGCGCTCGCTCGCCCCCGCCGTGTCAGTGTAATTGAAAACGAATGCCGCGCAACCCTAGCGTGTCACAGGGAGTAGCGGGGGGAAGGCGGGCGCGGGCGGCGCGTTCTTTTTGACTCGCGCCGCCTGGCCCATGGTGTATAAAGTAATACGAACTTTTTGAGCGTGTTAATAAAGTTGGAATTCGTTTAATCGCGGTCGTAAAGAGTTTCTGTAGGTACGTTATTTATTCTGTGGTTTAGCCTTAAAAACATATCGATCAGACCAAATTACAGGTAGAGTCAAACAGACAGACTTAGGGAGCGTTCAAGTATTACGTAACGCAATTTGGGCGAGGGAGGGGGTGTCGTAAAACGTTACGATGCGTTACAGGGGCGGGAGGGGGTCTTTCTTACAACACGTTACGTAACATTGTTTCTAAAAAATTAGGGAATTAAAACTCCCAAACTGGCAACCCTTTTCATTAACGTTACGGGATATCCCTTGATTGCATTAGTCTGGTCGTCATTTTTTTTAATTCGTTCTCGCAAGTTGTCAAATCTTTTCGTTTATATTTCACGGGGAATCCCTAGATTGCATTGTACGTCATTTAATGTTGTTTTTGTCATTTAGTGTTACGTAACGTTTAGAGAGGGGGAGGGGGGGTACAGAAAAACGTTACGGTGCGTTACAAGTGGGGGAGGGGGGTCAAAAACCTTCAAAAATTGCGTTACGTAATAATAAATAGTATTTGTATAGATTTGCTAAGGTTCAATGAACTTTATTATATGTACGGTCAGGGTCAGAAGTAGCTGAATTTTTAGTACCTTGTCGCTGTCAGTAATATGACAAATTCGAGCAACTCTCATGTCATACGTTATACGACAAGGTTCTTAAGTGTAGAGCTACTTCTGAGGCTGACTCTACGAAACCATAGAATAAATAATATAGTACTAACGTACAGAAACTTCTCTTTTTCGACCACCGTTAAACGAATTCCAACTTTATAATCAGGCACAAATAGTTCGTATTACTTCATAAACATTCGCCAGGCGGCATGCGTCAAAAGGAAGGCGCCGCCCGCGCCCGCCTTCCCCCCGCAATGCCCTGGCGCACCGCTAGGGTTGGGCTGCTTACTGTAATACTATCACAACGCGCGACACAGTGAGCGGGCGCGCGCGGCAAGCCGGCAACCTACTGCGATTAACCTATGCCATAGGTGATGCGGCGAGCGCACCTACAGTGCGGAGTGGAACCCCCCTGACGAAACACAGGTTTTTAGGAACAAGGGCAAGGCCATTAACAAAAAAACCTGTGAAACTTATTCTATTCTATTCTAAAAAAAACCGCGGGTGGTAGGACCTTGTGTAAGGTCCGTCCGGATCGCTACCACCACCTTGCTCCCTAATCCAGCCGCTAAGCAGCAGTGCTTGCACTGTTGTGTTCCGGCGTGGAGAGCAAGACAGCCGCTGTAATTACTGGCTCAAGAGGTATTCCATCTTAGCCCTCTGGGTTGGCAACGCACCTGCAATCTCTTTGGTGTTGCGGGTGTCTATAGGCGATGGTGATCATTTACGATCAGTTTGTTTGCGTTCCTATTTCATATAAAAACACCGGTCAAGTGCGAGTCGGATTCGCGCAGTGTAGGGTTCAAAAGTACAACAAATCGACAATCGCTCGCGCTGTCAGTCTGTCGGACCGACGGCGCTGCTGTCAATTATTTTGTAAAAAAACCTATTTGCAACGAAACTTAATAAATTATTATTTTATGCAGTTAGACGTAATGTTGTAAATCCAATGACTATAAATGGTAAACTAATAATTTGCATTTGTGACATTGGCGTCAACCTGTATTCTCATGTCGGGCCGTTTTTCTGCTGTCATTTAGTATGACACGTACATCCATGCATTAAAATATCATTAAAGGGCTCAGACGGACGGACGTGGCAAAACTATAAGGGTTCCTTGATGACAAAGGAACCCTAAAAAAGATCCTGATGAATTAAGGGCCTTCTTTTTTTCGGTCGGTTAAATGTACTATTCTAGCGGACGCGCGCGAGTTCGTTCGCGTTAAAGTAGCCTATGTCCGTCAGGGATAGTGTAGCTTTCTATCTGTGAAAGATTTTTTGCAATCGGTTCAGTAGTTCCACAGTTTACCCCCTATATACAAACAAACAAAGTTTACCTCTTCATTATATTAGTGTAGATGTAGACTACTCAATGCTGAAGTTTCTCATGCAACGTTTGAGTAGAATTAAAACATTTAAAACCAAAACTTGCCAGGTTAATTCAATTCGGAGAAAGCAGAACTGGCAAAAACTGAGGCAGCGCAACCGCCGACCAATGGCTGCGCGCGCGCACAAAAACGTAGTAATTAAAAATTCGCAGAACAAAATGGCGATGCGCCTTGCTCATGAGCAAAGTGGTCCGTACGAAATCATACTAAACTTCTTAACATTGTTTAAATTAACCCCCTTATTCATAAAAAAATAACAATCTTTCTTTCTAAAAGTTAGTTCGTCATCTCATCATCTCTATAAGCAGAACTCCTCTTAGCTTTCTCCTGGACAGATTGTATGTATGTTCATTTATGTATTTTATGTATAATATACATATTATTATGTGTGTATCTTTATATCTTTTTATTGTATTATATATCTTGTATGTACTAGCATTTGTCATTGTGTTTCTGTTACTCGTCTATCCGCACCGCCCACAACCTTTCTGTTTATGCCCAAAGGTTGACTGGCAGAGAATGCCTTAAGGCATTAACTCCGCCTTTTGTACATTCTGTATTTTTTGTGCAATAAAGTTTAAATAAAATAAATAAATGCTTTTAAGCTAACAAATGTTTTGTCCCTTTCATTTGAGGGCAAAAGTCACAATGACAGATAAAGACAGAAACATGTTAACTAACAAACGGTTACGAAACGTTTATGAATAAGGCGGTAAGTCGCTATCCATTCCTCTCTGATAATAAACCACGCAACGGATTTTGAAACAGTTTTCACTGTTATTTAGATATTTCATTTGCGGGTGGTAGGACCTTGTGTAAGGTCTGTCCGGATAGCTACCACCATCTTGCTTGCTAATCCTGCCGCTGAGCTGCAATGCTCGCACTGTTGTGTTCCGGCATGGAGATTAAAACAGCCGGTGCAATTACTGGCATAAGTATTCCATCTTAGCCCTCTGGGTTGGCAATGCATCTGCAATGTCCTTGGTGTTGCAGGTGTGTATAGGCGGTGGTGATCACTTAGCATCAGGTGACCCACTTGCTTGCTTGTTGTACCCGTGTGGAGCTGGGCGGCTCACTAGTATAAAAGAAAGAAAGAAATAATATTTATCTATTAAATTTTGTAACCGAAATTTCTTTCGATTTTTATTTTAAATGTTTTTAACATTCAAATCATGAAATTAAAACTGTAATGACAACACAAAGAAAAATTAGGACAATGGCAGGACTTGAACCTGCAACATCAGCATTCCGTGCCTTGCGTTTTCCAGTTTCGCCACACTGCCGCTGCCCTACCCTGCGAATTTTTCAATGTGCTTCGTCTTACGGTCATTACATTATTGATTTTAAGGGTACAACTACCCTCGGTGTCATCTATATGAAACTTTTAAAGGTACTGGGTACTGGGTACTTTTGTAAAGGTACCCAGTTGAATATGATAACTTGTTAAAAAGTTTCATATAGATGACACCGAGGGTAGTTGTACCCTTAAAATCAATAATGTAATGACCGTAAGACGAAGCACACTGAAAAATTCGCAGGGTAGGGCAGCGGCAGTGTGGCGAAACTGGAAAACGCAAGGCACGGAATGCTGATGGTGCAGGTTCAAGTCCTGCCATTGCCCTATTTTTCTTTGTGTTGTCATTGCAATTTTAATTTCATGAATATTTATCTGCTAAGAATACGTATACATACAGGTCTTAATATAAACTATCAACACAATCAAAAGATACGGCTGTTTAAGCCGCGCATTTCATACCTTGGCAAGGGAGTCAAAAACCTTGACATTAAATTGACCGTTAACCATAAAATTTCGAACAAACAATGTTTTATAACACAAGTAAAGGAAAAAATCCGAAAACCGTAAATTTATAGTTCCATTACAGTTTTACAATATCAAAACTATTTTCGTTAGAGAAATTTTGGGTGTTTATCAAATTTGTACGGAACCTTCGATCCGCGAGTCTGACTATCACTTGCCCAGTTTTTATTTTGTTTGTAACATCAAACGTGGCTGTATGAGCATAGATCCTTTTGCCTCGTCGATTGGGGATAAAGTAAAAAAAAACAGGGTATCTGACAGTCGAATCGAATCTGTCGAACAAAGTCATCACACAATTTCCTCATTATATTTTATAGTTATTTATTTATTATTTATATCCGAAACCACCACAATACCTAAGTAAACTGGAACATTTTTCTGCTACAGAAATGTTTCTGTGTTCAAAACCTTCGGAAGCACCGACAAGACGATACTTTATAGACCGCTAGAGTCCTCACTTGTATTTAGTGTTTTTGGACTGTTTTGTTGAGGACACCATGTCTTTTGACACAGTTTTGATCAAACAGGAGCCCTTTGAATATGAGGACGTCGCAGGGACAGGCGAGAGCAAGCCTGCCTCTGCCACAAATGTTATGAAAACTGAGATAAAAATCGAGGTGGAAGTGAGTGTGCAGCCTTACGTGAAACAGGAGCCTGTAGAAAGCCGCCCGGAACCGGAAACTAATGCTACAGATGGTAAATTGTAGTAATAAAGTAAACAATTCAATATTACAATATTATTTTTACAAGTTTACATAGTTTAAAGTAGTCGCTTCTTTTACAGTCTGCCCTAAATCCTTATAGTGTATCTTCGGCCTTCTTCTCCTTCTAAACTACATAACAGATTTAATGCGGTTTTACTGTCATTTAGAGAATGTATTAAGTAAGGTTTTTATTAGAGATGGGCCGAGTACTCGGTACTCGGCGTACTCGGCGGGTTTTTTCATACTCATACTCGGCCGAATAACTCGGTTTGAATGCAGAGTATACTCGGTTTAAGAAAAGCAATATATTAAGTTAGATATAATTAAAACAACAGTGTTAATCAAAATCGAACATCACTGATCAGGTACTACACACAGTCAATCGTTAATTAACAAACTTTTTCAATATTTATTTACTATGACGAGCAACGTGAAGTATTTTGTTTGTAAACTTCCGCACTGTAGGTACGCTCGACCGCCTTGCCTATGGCATAGGCAAATCGCAGTAGGCTGTCGGCTTGTCGCGCGCTCGCTCGCTTGCCCCCGCCGTGTCAGTGTAATTGAAAACGAATGCCGCGCAACCCTAGCGTGTCGCCGGGAGTAGCAGGGGGAAGGCGGGTGCGGGCGACGCGTTCCTTTTGACTCGCAGCGCCTGGCGCATGGTGTATGAAGTAATACGAACTTTTTGAGCATGTGAATAAAGTTGGAATTCGTTTAAGCGCGGTCGTAAAGAGAAGTTTCTGTACGTTATTTATTCTGTGATACTTATTATATTAAAAACCGTGATACTGTAGCAATTATTCAATTTATTGCAAAATTTGAAGTTATTAATAAAGACATATTTTAAATGCTTTGAAGGTGTTTCTTTCTACATTGCCCTATGAATTTTTGAATCATGGGGCTTGTTTTTTCTCTTTTTTAGTTATTTATTTTTAAGCAGGCTCATTGTTATTGTATGTATTATAACAATTCTATTGTTACCAATTACAGGTGAAGTGAAATGGCAGTGCGGAGCATCGCAGGGAATCAAGACTGAGCCCGAGCAGCCGGCCGGGCCCAGCCTGGAGCCCTGGCAGGCGCCCCACAGCCAATCGCACCAGCACACGCCGTTCGCTTGCGACGTCTGCCAGGCACGGTTCCAACAAATCAACCAGCTCAGAGAACACAAACGGACCCACATGATCGGCGCAGAGTTTTGGTGCAACGTGTGCGACAAACGGTTCAAACACAAATCCAATCTGTGCATACACTACCGAAAACACACGGGCTACAAACCCTACTCTTGCGACGTATGCCACAAGGAGTTCGCGCAAAAGATTCACCTAAACAAGCACAGAGTCATCCATGAAGACGCAGCCAAGTGTGTTGAGTGCGAAATATGCAGCAAAAAGTTCATCGACAAACATTCCTTAAGAGTCCACTGCAGAGTTCACACGGGTGACAAACCGTACGCTTGTGACATGTGTGACAAACGCTTCGGCTTCAAATCCCACCTGGCCACCCACAAGTTCCTCCACACCGGCCAGAAACCTTTCATCTGCAGTGTGTGCAACAAGGAATTCGCATTCAAGTCCTACATGCGAGTGCACATGATGCAACACGAAGACATCAAGTCTCTATCCTGCGATGTTTGTGAGAAGAAATTCACCCGAGTCTCTTCTCTGCGAGCTCACAGCCTTCTTCACACCACTCCGCTGGGAAAACCGTTCAATTGCGAGCTCTGCAACAAACCGTTCACCCTCAAATCGTCGCTACGCGTCCATAAGCGAATACACAATAGCGACAAACCATTCACATGCGAACGGTGTGGTAGAAAGTTTATACAGAAAGTGCATCTAGTCGCTCATATGCTGCAGCATGCTGATAAGAAACCTTATCAGTGCGATGTGTGTAAGAAACAGTTCGTGCAGAAGCATAACTTGAACGTTCATATGCGAATACATTCCAACGAGAAGCCGTTCGAATGTGATATATGCCAGAAGCAATTCAAACACAAGTCACACTTGGTTAGTCACCAGCTAGTACATACTGGGGCTAAGCCGTTCTCCTGTGACGTTTGCGGGAAATATTTTGCCCAGAAATCTAATATGAGGGCTCACATGTTACTCCACAGCAACGAAAACTCAGAAAGGTACTATTTGGGTGATAAAATAGCGAAGAAATTGAATAAAACGCTGAAACGAAGGAAGAAAGTGGTTTGCAAGCCGAGTGAGTTTAGCCAAACTATGTAAAAGTGAATTTTAACGTGTGTAACTGAATGGAAGGAATCTCTAGTAAGATAACACAATCGCTCTTAAGAGGATTGTGAACTCAGCCCCAAAAAGCGCTCCCCATACAAACGGCGATAACGTTTTCCATCCTCTAAACCTTAACCTATGGCAATGATTTTTTGGTATGTTGTCACTGTGCCTCGGAACAAGGTTTGTATGTTTTGATTCTTTTAATATTCTTCATAGATTTGATAATATTTGCATTTTAGGAGTTTTATACAAAACAAAAAAGCGTCAATATTTTTTAAACTATTAAGAATATTTAAAAAGTCAAAACATACAAACCTAGTTCTAGGGCATAATGACAACATACAAAAAAATCATAGCTATAGGTTAAGGTTTAGAGGGTGGAAAACGTTATCGCCGTTTGTATGGAGAGCGCTGGGTTCACACTCGTCTTAATGCAAGTTTTAACAAGCGTTTAAACGTTTAAGCGTTTATCGACTGTTTGTCTGTCTATCAGTCTTTCTGGTTCAAATATAGTTAATCAACTTTGATTTGTTTGCAGTGGTTCGGTTAACGTATTCTTTGTTATGATCATGCAATCAAGAAAAAAGCTTAGAACTAATTTTTTTTCTCTACGAATTCGATTCGATCTCTTTTGTAATTGTTTATGCTCTAGATCTGCTAGATAACTTGTTAACTTTTTTTTATTGCGATTATTCTAAGATAGCTTTAAAATGTTAAGGCCCTGTTTCACCAATCACTGATATGTTATCTAACATATGTGCAGGGGCGTTTTTACCCTAGGGCCATCCGAGCCATGGCCCGGGGCGCAAGGATACGAGGGGCGGCTGCCGCCCCTAACATGAAATACTTTATCGTCATTTAATGGGGCGCCAAATCTTGTGCGCCAAAAATGTGTCGACGGGGGTGCGGTGCAGACCTCAGACACATCCCTCGCAACACATTCCTTGCACACAACCTAGCACCATCACATGAATATTGCACGTCTCCCAGAGGCAGGATATGATGAACTGTAAACTAAACTTAATAACATCTGTATAACTCATGACCAAGCAATAAATATTTTGATTGATTTGATTGATTGATCCCTCGCACACATCCCCCGCACACATCCCTCGCACACTTTCCTCGCACACATCACTTATTTTGTATGCGCAAAAATCTAGCTCTGCTGAGCCGTTTCCACCAGAGCTGTGCTGACCGAGGCGAGGTAAATGAAGCGATTCTATTGGTTCTTACAAACATATCCCTCGCTACGCATCCTCGCACATCTCTGGTAGAAACGCAGCCTAAACAGAGACGGCATCACAGATGTCTGTTGGATGTAAACACTGTAAGCTTTTAATATAATTAATTGAATGAATAAAGTAGATAAATATAATACCAGGAACTTGCTAGTGAGTGGTGAAACAGTCCCTAAATATGGTTAGTTATTTATAAGATTGACGTTGTCATATAAATTATATTATAAACTCTTAAATATATATATGAATACAAAGTATAGCTGCAGGCTTCAGGAAGCATTTCTGAATATCGAAAATTGGGATGTTGACAAAAAAATAATAATTAGTCCATCTTTTAGAACGCCAGAAAATAGTAGATACGTATTTTTTCTTTTGCTTCTAAAACTTAAAATAACAAAGTTACAGAGCGGCGAAAGTTCGCGCTACGTCATTATATCGTAAAATTTTTACGAATCGAGTGACGTCACGAGCCCCTACTCCTGAATTTGAATGTGCTGTATCTTTGTCAATATTATTCGTATGGACAAATAAAAAAATACGTATCGAGTATTTTTCTATAATCTAACTGACGGACTAATTAGAATCTTGTTGTTTTAACCCAGGAGACATCCCTATTAATAGAATGTCTTAGTTAAAATGTCAAATGGTCAGTTGATAATAATTTTAGCTTTACACAGCATAAAATAAAGTCTCTATTGGTTCCTGTCTGTCCTCAATCTTCGGCCGCTAACTAAACCACGCCAGGGGGGTTCCACTCTGCGCTCGCCGCATTACCTATGGCATAGGTTAATCGCAGTAGGTTGCCGGCTTGCCGCGCGCGCGCCCGCTCACTGTGTCGCGCGTTGTGATAGTATTACAGTAAGCAGCCCAACCCTAGCGGTGCGCCAGGGCATTGCGGGTGGAAGGCGGGCGCGGGCGGCGCCTTCCTTTTGACGCTTGCCGCCTGGCGAATGTTTATGAAGTAATACGAAATTTTTGTACCTGATCATAAAGTTGGAATTCGTTTAATTGTGGTCGAAAAAGAGAAGTTTCTGTACGTTAGTACTATTATTTATTCTCTGACCACGCAACGGATTTTGATACGGGTTTCACATCGATTTGTTAGATTTTTGTCTATTTTAAATAACAACATGTCACAGCATTCCTGAGTAGTAGTGTTAACCGGGTGTTCATGCTTTGTCCATAGGCTAGGGACACGTAACATCCATGACTCGAGTACAAACACTCGTATTCATCATACAAATTTTTGGCCCGGCCGGGATTTGAACCCGAAACCTCTCCCTTCATTGGGTCGCTTATCCAACCTATCTGGTTGATCCTTAAATGTTAATAATTTCAAAAAAACCTTTGATCAATTGTATATTGGACATTTTATAAGAACCTACATCTGATTTACTAAGAAGCTTTAAGATTACATTATGTACATAAATAAAAAGTTGTACAGTAGGGGAAATATATTTACGTACCACCTTAGGACCCTATCGCAATAACGCGACGCGTTAAACGCCAGGCTATGTCATACAAATGTCATGCGTATGTCTCTTCGACTAGGTTCTACGGTGGTACGCGTTTCAATTTCCTTGACTATACATGAGTTTTATTTTTTTCCTATTTATACAATGTTCGGTCCCAAAATGGTAAACGTCAAAACGTGTGATGACTTTCAAGTCAAAGTCAAAATATCTTTATTCAGATCAGGAGTGCGATTTCTGAATCTCACCAGTGGCCCGTTTCACGAGGCTACAAGTTACAATTTTACAAGTCTAAACCGGCAACATTGGTCAATAATGACCAATGGCAATGGGCATAATGTCCAATGTTGCCGGTTTAGACTTGTAAAATTGTAACTTGTAGCTTAGTGAAACGGGCCACCGGTCGTCCAATATTATATTAATAGACGTTTGTTCTGAATCAATATTGTGCGTTTAACTAGCTTGTTATGTACCTAAAGTAAGTATACATTTATTTATTTTATTTTATTTCCACACATAATAACCTTCCCTAAAAATCTTTATCTACACATATATCATAAATGCTCTATAATGCGTTCAGAAACCGTAGGCAATGACCAGCATTATAACAACCAATATTACTACGAGATTTTTTCTAATTTGTTTCTATATTTGTTCAAATTCATTTTTTATAACATTATTTTAATGTGTACAGTCCATAGATATTTAATAGGTACCTAGCACTATTAGCTAGTAGCAATGCAGGTCATTGCCCTATGGCTTCTGAACCCATCATAGAGTACTTATGATATGTGTGTAGATAAAGTAGTGTATGCAACTGTACATAATTAGGTCTTAAAACACTCGTGTGATCCTATTATGAAACTCGCTGACGCTCGTTTCATAAAACCACACTCGTATTTTAAGACCCCTCATTATGCAACAGTTGCATAAAATACTATTAAGTTACAGTGAGACCTGTAATAAATTAAATCCGTTGCGTGGGGGAATCAAACGAAGGTATGAGGACAGATGGAGCTGGCATTTTCCAGAATAAATATTGTAGGCAAATATTGCTGTCCCAGACTATGGAGCACTTTTTTTCTATTAAATATTGTTCTAAAGTATAATGTTTGTTTGTAAGACTGGTAAAGTAACTCGTTTACTGTATGATTATGGTGGATAATCGGTTTAAAACCTACTAAAAGTATTTATTTTTGTCAGAAAAACCGTAGAAAAGTTGCAGATTTTTGGGTGTCCAATGACACTTTCCTAACTTTGTTAGAGATGGTGCGTATTTACGTTACCAGGTTTTGATACCTGGTATTTCCTTGCAAGTATACCAACCAGGTACCGACCCGATATACTTGCAAGACTTGAAAGTATTTTTCCATTAAAGTATACTGTCCCTTCAAAGTAAGTACTACTTAAAGTAGTACAAAATTATATCTTATGTTCATACACATAAGGTTCAGATTGTACTTATACGTGAAATAAAATACTTTTAAAGTATTTTACGTCTTGATTGGAATATATATTTTGAATCTTATCTGTATAGTTAGTATAGTTACAAGGTTTAAACTTGCAAGGAAGCAAGTATTCGACTCGTTGCGTTGGACAGAAAATACTTTGAAAGTATTTTGATACCTGGTTTCTGCACCTGGTATGAGAAGGTGGACGTACTTTTAAGCCCTGGTACGCGATTTAGCAAGTATAACCCATCCCTACTTTGTGGCGAAGTTTCCATCTAAATCGCAGATTAGAGAGATATAGTCTCTAAATCGCAGATTAGAGAGATATAGTATCTAAATCGGGACTTTGTTTTATACTATGTACACATACATATTAGTATTTAGATATTTAGGTAATAATCTGCAGTGTTGCCAGGTCCATTTTTGAAAAATCAGAAGATGCAACTTGAAAAAATCAGTAGATTTTGCGGAAAATTTTCAAAAAATCAGTAAGAAGATGCAATTTTGATAAAAATAAAACAATTTGTATATATCATATACAATTACGCATAAGTGAAATAAAGATGGTATCGCTTTCTCCGTGAATCCTATTAAGTGATATTTAATTTAGTCATGTAATCTTTTTTCGGTGACTGTGGAGCAAGATTAACTATGTGTTAAGTCCAATTTACGATTACAATTTTATAGTGCCCACCAAACCATGATAATTTTGTGTGTCATTTCACTCAGGTTTTTATATTACATATCATATTTTAAAGAAAAGCTAGTATTTAAAAAAATCAGTAGATTTTTAGTTATAATCAGTAGATCAGTAGAATTAACGAATCAGTAGAAAAAACAGTAAATCCTCCGAAAAATCAGGAGATCTGGCAGCACTGATCGTCTGCAAGCGTTGCCGGAACGTAACGTTTCGGTAAATCCCCATCACTCAAACGTCACCAGCAGGTGCGTTCCGATTACACATTCGAACGTCACGCAGCTCATATCTTCAAGCGTTTGATGAAAAACGCCTATGCCAAATAATATTAAATAAGCTAAAATTACAATTATTAAGTCGCCATTAAACAAGAAATAGTAAAATAAGTACATTGCATGAGTGTGTTATAAATGATTACTTCAAAAACATTATAATTGAAGTGATGTTGCTGCGCAGTACGCACACGGTTCGAGCAATCAAAAGTAAAGTGGAACGCATTTATATCAAGTGTTTGTAAGTATAAAAGGAAGTGATCATATTCGCTTTGGTTTACAAGGTTTCCATTTCATTCCACTTCATTGAGCTTGAACGACGGTGATAGTTCAAAAATAAATAAATAATATTAGTTATTTATTATTGAAAAAGAAGGAAGAATTCAATAACACTATATTCATTCAGAGTGCATCTACGGAAACTTCGTTGTTACCAGTCGTAGATTGTGAGTATTTATTTATTGTTCTAATTTATATCGCATGGTTTTACAATCAATCAATTTATTTGTATTAAACAGTACAAAACGGTGTTAAATGTCATAGAGTGCTCAATTCTCGTTTTCCCATAGTTTGGTGTATATATATTTAGAAATACATAGTACTTGCAGTACATTATATTATTATTAGATAGTAGATAAGTAGATAACAGGATGGGCTCAGTTAATGCGCGTTTTGGTTATTATTTTGTCGTCGCTAAGCAGCAGTGCTTGCACTGTTGTGTTCCGGCGTGGAGAGCAAGACAGCCGGGGTAATTACTGGCACAAGAGGTATTCCATCTTAGCCCTCTGGGTTGGCAACGCATTTGCAACCCCTTTGGTGTTGCGGGTGTCTATAGGCGGTGGTGATCACTTACCATCAGGTGACCCACTTGCTTGTTTGCCTTCATATTTCATAAAAAAAATTGTGTTTCTCTTTTTGCGAGTTCATAAATGTTTGCGTCTCGCTTTTAGAGTTCCGCAGTCAACAAGGAACGCTTTTACTTTCGCGATGTCCGTCCGTCCGTCTACAACTTAGCTCAAGAGGCTTAAGTAGAAAGCTGTAGTTTGGAATGGATATAAATATTAGTCAGGCCGATAAAGTGGGAAAAATAAATATTTTTTTAGGGTACTTCCGCTACACGTAAAGTGTTTTTAGGGTTCCGTGGTCTCAATAAGGAACATTTTTAGTTTCGTCATGTCCGTCCGTCCGTCCCCAGCTTAGCTCAGAGACCCGTAGTAGGTACTAGAAAGCTGTATTTTGGCATTGATAGATATACATATTATTAATATTATTATTAGTCATGTCGATAAAATAATCACGTCTTTAAAAAATATATAGAGTAGGTCTTTCAAAAATATTAGTAATTAGTAGAGATGGGCCGAGTACTCGGTTGATACTCGGTACTCGGCGTACTCGGCGGGTTTTTTGATACTCGTACTCGGCCGAATAACTCGGTTTAAATGCCGAGTATACTCGGTTTAAGAAAAGCAATATATTTAGGTAGATAATATAATTAAAACAACAATGTTAATCACAATCAGTGTAAATCAGGTCATCACTGATCAGGTACAGTCAAGGAATTTAATTCCCTACCCATTTCGTTGAAATGTCGTCTGACATTCGCAATGCATTAAGGTCGATATGTCAAACTAACGTCTTGCTCTATAGCTCTTATGGTGACAGTTTGCAATATGCTTTTGAACCTTAGGTGGATTGGAAATTTAATTCCTTGACTGTACTACACCCAGTCAATCATTAATTAACAAACTTTTCAATTATTTATCTACTATGACATGCAACGTGAAGTATTTGTTTGCAAACTGTCAAGTGACTGGTAGTTGAAAGGCGCGGGCGGGGTGAGGGGTGAATCAACGCGAATCGGCCGCTCGACCGGCGCGAACTGTTTGTACTTGACTACACGCGTGAAATGGGAATTTAATTGAACCGAGTTACTCGGCCGAGTACTCGGTTGAAAAAAAATTTAACCGAGTAAAACTCGTTACTCGGTAAAAGTGTTACTCGGTGCATCTCTAGTAATTAGTATAAAAAATATTGCGCTTTACAAGTTTACGAATAATCAGGAAAATACGGAACGCTATAACGTGCGAGTCCAACTGGCACTTGGCTGGTTTTTTTTTTCTCTCTGGTGTGGGGTGTCGTTGGATAGGTCTTTCAAAAATATTGCGGGTTTGCTACAACAATTTTTTGATTAAGTGATCCGTTTGTAAAATATTAAGCTTTAAACTGCTAATTCTCCTTGGTGTTGCGGGTGTCTATAGGCGGTGATCGCTAACAAAAGGCCTCATAAGAAAGCTCAAGGTCACTCAAAGGGCAATGGAGAGGGCTATGCTCGGAGTTTCTCTGCGAGATCGAATCAGAAATGAAGAGATCCGCAGAAGAACCAGAGCCACCGACATAGCCTTAAGAATTGCTAGACTTAGTGGCAGTGGGCGGGGCACATTGCTCGCAGAACGGATGGCCGATGGGGCCATAGATTTCTCGAGTGGCGACCGCGTACCGGAAGACGCAGCGTAGGTAGACCCCCCACAAGGTGGACCGATGACCTGGTGATCGTTGCGGGAACCCGCTGGATGCAAGCAGCACAAGACCGGTCGTTGTGGCGATCCTTGGGAGAGCCCTATGTTCAGCAGTGGACGTCTTTCGGCTGAAATGATGATGATGATGATGATAGGCGGTGGTGATCACTAACCATCATGTGACCCTCTTGCTTGTTTGCCTTCCTATTTTATAAAAAAAAATTGTTGGAGTCAGCTAAATTTTTGTTATATTATGTAAAAAAATGCACTGTACCTACGATAATAACGAAATTAAAATGAAAAACATCGCAGGCTTTACAAGTTTACGAGTAATCAAGCAACTGCGGAAGCCTAGACTGCGCGTGGCCCGACACACTTGGCCGGGTTTTTCTAATTTACACTTACTGATCAGAGTCAAGTGTGTCCTTGTCGAATAAACAAATTATACGCCAGTTAGTAAAATCAGTGCCAAGTTAGCGATGGGCGATTGTTCGAACATCACGATGGTCTTGATTGTTTCGTCTTGGACTCGAGTCTGGACCCCAATTCTCGGTTCATGCGAGATACGTCAATAACTGAAGTTTACGCGTAATCAGGCAACTACCGAACCCTGCAATGTGCGAGTCCGGGTCGCACTTGGGCGGTTTGAATTGAATTGGTTATAATTGAGGTTGGTTCCATTTTAATTTGAAATAAATATTCCACCGTTAAGAGTGAAAAATTAAGGGATGAATCGCAGTTGACATGTAAATACGAGGACAGCAAATTGCGACCGCTCGCGGCGGCGCGCCGCGTGCCCCGCTCGGCGGCGGCGGCGCGCCGTTCGAACTCGCGGCAACGACGGCGCGCCGGCGCGGCGCTCATATCTAATGCCAAGTCATTTCCTTTGGTTCGTTTTTGGAACTTTGTTTTCGTAATTGGCTACGAAAGAAGATTTTCTTTCGCTGTTTCGGAATTAATTATTAGAAGAAACTCTTCTCTCTAATTATTAATTATTCTAAACAAGAATTTATTTTGCGTTTTAATAATCTCGTTTCGTAAGTAACTTCGATGAAGGATTTTTTTTTTAATTAAAAACTGCTTTATTCAGTAAACCATAAGTTTTACAAAAAGTTAGTGGTTGCATTGTTTTTTCTTTGTTCGTATTTAATTATTAAACAAGAATTTATTTGCCGTTTTAGTAATTTTCCGCCTTATCTTAATATTAAAAAAAAAAATTTCATTCCCTTTGAAAATAAACCAAATGTTAATATGTCATGCCCATTTCCACTTGAGTCTCCTTATTTTCGCGGTGACATCCTCTACTCTTGTATTATTTCTGATCAGTTCACTTCTAATTTTGTCTTTCAGTTTCACTCCAGCCATACGCCTTTCCATTGATCATTGCAATACTGGTATCTTGTGGAGGTTGCTATCTGTAATTAAAAATGTAGACCGGCTCAAATCTTCCCAATAATGGATCCCAACTGTTAAAGTTCATGAAACTATTGCAATGGTGTAGGTATTCAATATACAGAATTCTAGACTACTGGACTTGTTTTTTCTTTTCAGTTTTATTTTACGTTTTTAAGGAGCCTGGTTATAAAAAGTTTGCTTTTCATTTCAGGCCACCAAAATGAGGATAAGGACGTTCTGCAAGTTGCTAGAAGTGAGCGAGCTGCAACCGCTGACTCTCCGAGACGCCACCGTCGTGGTGGACGGACAGAATTTCTTCTACAATACTTACAAGGACAGCGGGCTTCCGCACAAACTTGGCTGCGAGAGCCATCGCTACGCCAGCTACCTAAGAGAACAGCTCGCCATGTTCAAGAAAGCTAACGTGAAATGCTATTTCTTGTTCAAAGGCGGAATCGTGGATATGGCGAAGAGATTGGAAAAAGTGCGCGACGACCGCTCCGTCCATCCCATTTTCATGAAAACCATATACAAGGAGGTATTGGACGAAATGGAGTTCCCGTACGTCATATGCGAGTATGAGAGCAAGAGAGACATCATCGCGTTAGCCCAAACGCTGGACTGCCCCATCATAAGTTACGACATTGAATACTGCTTCTCAGGGCTCCGGTACATCCCTCGGAATGAAATCAAATTCAACAAGCACGACAACACCATCAACTGTCGTTATTTCACATTGGACAGATTCATGCAAAAGTACAAGTTGAATGCAGAAAAGATTGCCATGTTCATTACGTTGACGGACGAGAAAATATTCCCTGAAAACTTCTTCTTAGACTTTTTGAATCATATAAAAGCACCTTTGAGTAATTTCACAAGGAATATACGTTTACTCTACTGGCTCTCGAAGAACAGCAGAGAGAACAGTTTGAAAACACTCTTCAAGTTCGTGTCTGGGGATGATAAGAGCAAATTTGTTGAAGAATTGTCTAAAGCGGAGCTGATGATCGGCAGGCGAGAGGCGGGCGGGCTGGGCGCCGCCTGTCTGCGGGACCGCGGCGCCGCCGCCGTGGCGCCCGGGGACCCCGACTGGTTCCCCAAAGGCGTCGCCGGCAACCACGTCGCCATTAACTACATCAACCTGTATCGCTCCCAACACTTCTTCGGTTCGATAGATCTTGACGAAGAACAAGACCCGATGCTTTTGTGTCTAGAAATCGTTAAGTATGCATACGACCTGCTCACCAACTTCCAAAATGAAGGGTTCACATTCGTATACGACAGCACCTGGGGGAGACAGACCATGACCGTGTCAGAGACTTATTCGATTCGGAAACCGGAATACGAAGCGGACGTTTGCGTGTTCGAGAACGGTTGGGGCGAGTTGCGGGAGCTCGGCCTGTTCGAGCACTTCCTCAAGGAAACGGTGGAGCTGTTCGACTTGCAGCGCCTCGAGAAGCTGCCGGCGGACGCGCGGCTGCTTGTCGTGGCTCTGGTGTACTTCTCCCGCAAGAAGCGCGTCGACACGAGCGCCGAGGTGGCCTGCGTGCTGCTCTCGTACGTCACGCTGAGCGTCGTCCTCGAGAAATGCGACAAGACAGATCTCCCACGGCACCCGTTCGCTGCGCGGCCCATCCTCGACTCCTCGACGGACAAGGACGCCGTGACCGACGCGGACTGTAACACCGCGGCTGCTATCATGGCGGATTTTCTCTCGACTTCTGACGGTACTGTGGAGCACATCTCGGATAGGGAATTGCTTCTTCCGTGGGTGGAATTCCAGCACTGCCTGCGTCAGTTGTGTGACTTAAACGCGTTGTGCGGTGCGCCCTTCGCGGCGCCGGCGCTCCGCCGTTCGCTGTCCGGCGGCCTGGTGTGCCGGCTGCGGCGCGCCGCGAGGGACGCCGGCGACACGCAGCTGTTCCTGGACCGGCTGCTGAGCCCCGCGCCCACAGTCTACGCCTTCCTGAACGGCCTCATCGAAGCTTGCGACGAGATGTGAGGCGCGGCCGACTCTCCCGAAATCACTTGGTGCGTGTTTGGTGTAGTTATTTGGATTTGATTAATTAAAATCACGTTTCAGAAAATGAAAGTATTCAATTCAAATGTTTTGGTTCATTGACATAGGTAACGAGTAGGTGACTTTTGACTTTTCGATCGCTTTATTTTGGTTTTATTAGAGTATAAGGTTTAAAACTGATTAAGTTATTGCTTGGTCGATTTTAGGTCGACTATATGTTTTTCTTATGTAAGCGTTTGTTTTGACATTTTATTATAATCATAATTCGTAATGTAACAAGTACAAGTTATTCAATAAAATATTTTATATATTTTTTATAAAGCTGGTGTTTTTATTTTACACAATAAGTTATAGTTTCTTATATTCTTTGTAATATTTTTATTGCATTTTACGAAACATTGTACAATCGTAAAAGTAATAAATAATTCAATTTTTCACTAAATTAACACCATAGCATATTTATACAGGCTGTAATCATTAACTACTAAGTTAAGTGTAGAGTGTAGCCAAACGATTATTAAATACAACAGATATCAGAAAATTTCGAACTGATATCGAAAGTACGTTAGCCAATGAGTAAAATTATTAACTTTTTTAATATAATCAGAAATATCCCAAATATTAACTTCAAATCAAACCCTTTCAAGCAAAACAGCCGGTGATGTTATTGGCACAGGAGGTATTCTATTTTAGCCCTCTGGGTTGGCAACGTGTCTGCAATCTTCTTGGTGTTGTAAGTGTGTATGGACAATGATGACCGGTGTCTCACATGCTCGTTTTCCTTCCTATTTTATATAAAAAAAATAGTTTAGTATTCAATGCGTCACTCATTTGTAAAAAGTATGTTCAATAGTATCGCCATTTTATAATTATGTCATTGTGTTTAATTATTTTGTCCATTGGTTTTAGTTTTTTGGTGGTATTATTTTACTATCAAACACATAACTTTGTGATTTGATACCATAAGTGCATTCTGAGAAACATGGCAACATTAATTTGTCGCAAGAGGGACTTTCGTATGACGCACCCGAGGTGGCCGTGCCATAGACAAAGTATCGTCTACAACCAATGACTAAGGGCCAGCGCGCACGAGCAACTTTTGTTTCCGCAACTATTTTGTCTCTTACATCAAGCCTACGGGTTAGTATGTAAGTGCGCACATGTACAGTCAAGGAATTTAATTCCCTACCCATTTCGTTGAAATGTCGTCTGACATTCGCAATGCATTAAGGTCGATATGTCAAACTAACGTCTTGCTCTATAGCTCTTATGGTGACAGTTTGCTATATGCTATTGAACCTTAGGTGGGTTGGAAATTTAATTCCTTGACTGTACTACATGTGTTACATACTAACCCGTAGACTTGATGTTAGAGACAAAATAGTTGCGGAAATAAAAGTTGCTCGTGCGCGCTGGCCCTTAAGGCAAATAAATGATTGAAAAGCAAAGTCGCTTCTTTTCCTGTCTGTCTTATAGTGTATCTTCGGCCGCCTTCTCCTTCTAACCCTCGCAACGGATTTTGATTCGGTTTTCGCTGTCATTTAGAGAAAAAATCACGGAAGGTTTTTAAATACATTACGTATCGATTGTACAGGTGCGATACAGGAGCGGGGCGCTAGTCTATTTACACTAATATAATAAAGAGGTAAACTTTGTTTTGTTTGTATGTAGGGGGTAATCTCTGGAACTACTTAACCGATTTCAAAAATTCTTTCACAGATAGAAAGCTACACTATTCCTGACGGACATAGGCTACTAATTTTACGTGAACGAAATCGTAAATCATAAAGAAAAAAACACTGGATTTGACTTCTTTTAAAAGTAAATGTTACGACAACCATGGCTGTATGGTCTTAGTATCTGTGCCTGGCAACACACTCACCCCGAACCGAACCACCAGTGTGACCATATGTGGCAGGATCCCGCCTTTTTTGCAGGTTTAGCCCTTCAGTTTGACTTCTGGCAGGATCGATGCAGTCTTCAAAATCTGGCAATATCTGGCAGGATTGCAATATAAGCTGGCACGTTTGGCAGTATAGCCTTAGACTGGGTTCACAGTAAGCATTTGCGAGCGATAAAAACGCAAAAACGTGGCCATTACCCAACCAGAGACAGCCATTGCCGCGTTTTTCCGTTTTTATCGCTCATAAACTCTGATTATGTCCCTTCTAAAACACACAGCGTTTATGAAGAAGCTGTTAGTGGATAACCTTAGTAAATATTTAAAACATACCTGGCAACTCCTGTTTTTACCGTAGATAAGGATCCTTGTCACCTGAAAGGCGCCTTCCATGGCGCTGTCATGTGTCAATCCCATAGCGTTGTGGTTTGCCCGCGTGAAGTGACGTTTTCGCGAGCAAAAGTTTTCAATTTCTGTTTTTATTTGTAATCTATGCATGAATTACCGGAAAAAGTGTACTAAAAATAATTTCTTAACAGTAGTGATAAGAATCTAAGTATATTTCGGTGATTCGGTGAGTGTCCGATCGAGATGGAACCCCGGCGTTAACCTCAACAGATCACGGAAAAAACGAGGTTCATTTGAGCATAAATCGTCATTGTCTCTCTCCTCGGAGGAGGAGACGGCGTTGCCTCCAATTAAACGAATGAAATAGTCTCGCGGAGAGATTTCCACTCGACCTATTCACTGCCTAGCTAAAGTAGGTACACTCACTTCTAACATAGGTAAGTTACCTTTTTACTTTTTCTTACTATGTGATGCAATTAGCGCAACAATCCTCTAATTCTTCTAGTCATAAGCCACGCGACTAGAAAAACTATTCTTGACTCCCAACTAGTTATCACAGGATAATGAGGATATTTATGTCATAGATAAAAAGCGACAATTATGTTCCGAATACGGACTTCGGTCGCTTGGCAAGTTAGACGAGCCGCATACCTCAAAAGAAATCAGGAATCAAATCAGTGATAACCCTCCTTTCTGGCCGCAGTCGGGTAAAAACACAGGAAGGGTTTCTATAATTTTAAAAGTTTATTTGCTGAATAAGTTTAGTTACTATGTATACCAGACTCTGACAACAAAAGTCAGTCAGGTGTGAAGAGGTGTGCTAACTTTGTGCATAATAATAATAATAACAATAAAAAGAAGTCTATTAAGACATTCAATTTATCGATAAATAAAATTGAAGTAAGTTTTATTACATTAATAAATACAATTGAGATATAAAACTTACAATTACACATAAAAATACTAATTGAAGTTTTTCCAAGTTTACATGTTGACCGCAGCATGATTCAATTCTTGTTGCAACAAAAGAAGTTTATTTTGCTCAGATGAGTGAAAGTCCTTAAAAAGGTTTTATTTTGGATGACAAATATTCTGCTGTGGCAGTTAATAATACAATTCATACATTGCCATTAGACTGCAAAATTTTTCATGTGTTAAGTGCATATTATTGCATACAGAGAAGTAAATGCTTACCGCTAGATTTTAAGTTACCTATGCTCCTGTCATGTGTTGTAATCAACACTTCTCTGTTGGCTTTATTACAAATATTTAAGGAGGGACAATTAAATACGGAGAGGTACATACATAATACCTATTGCGAGGATAGTAAAAAGTCTTCGGAAGACGCTTTAGTACTAAATAAATAAAAAGTTGTTTTTTTTTTTATGACTAGAGACCATGATTTTGTCCACACTTGGTGTTTTTAAATATTAAAAGAGATTGAAGTTAATAAATAAAGTCTTTGAGAGACGGACTCAATGAGCAGAGCACAAGTTATCAATGATGATATAATCTACAGTACTGGTTTTTAAGTACTATTACTGACTATTACGGTCTGTTCTTTAACCAATATTCACTGGAGCAGTGAACACTTCTACTTATTATATGAAGATGGTTATTCTTATTATTTTGGCTTTCCTGTTTACAGCCATTAATTACTGAATTGCGAAAATCCTTATATATTACTTGCAAGTGACATGCATGATAGATTAATCTATCGGGGCATTTTTTCTACTGGCCTACCATACTGTCTCATGAGTAGACTGCCTCGGAGGCTGTCAAAACTTTGGTAATATTTTACCAAGCTGAGCTAAAAGAAAAATTCATAATAATAAAAAATTAAATAAAGAAAGATATGTCTTTAGTCAATTGCTTTTGACCAATTTTTTGATAAAATTAATTATTATTGACAAATTGGCTTAACTAACATGATCCTATTCTGCCACTAAAAAATGATACTTAATAATTAAAGTCATGAAAAACAGTCTTGATTTACAGATTTTCTTTTTTATTTCTGTACATGTAAAAAAAAAAAAAACGCAATTAAGATTACATTATGATTCTGTGGTATAAATTAGAATTACAATTCTGATCTAAATATATATAAAAGGATAAAAGGATCCGCACTGCTGGATATGTTTGTTGCATCTTTCTAAATCATCCTCGAGTTCAGGTGACAAGCTGAAAAGCCGCGGAGGCTATTATAGTAATATAGAGATGTAACTTTCTAAATAGAGATCTATATAAAAAAAAAAAAAAAAAAAAAAACCTGAACCTACTTTTTTAACTTGCATATAAGTATTCTTATAATTTTTGTCTAACATGTACATGGTACGGAACCAATGTTTTCATATTTAATACACTTTGCATATTGAAAAATCCTGACACTTATGTCAATGGGTTTTTTAAGATCTCACAAGATCTTCCAACATTATACCACATAAGGAGAGACGTGTGATTATGTGCATCTTTTTCTTAATTCTGTCTCTCTCTTAGAGCGCAGTTGACCAACCCAAGCTACCACGAGTAGCACACACAGATGTATATGTGTTTAAGTAAACCGTGTTGGATAGTAGGCACAGTAACAGTTGTGGTCATGCAATTGTTATGGTCTGTATTATCACCACTGTGGGTCTCATAGACCTGAGCTACCACGGAGGAGGCTTAGGCGAAAACAGCTGTTTTATAAGATATGACTAAGATCGTATTACTGCCCAGCCACCAAGGCTCGGGCAAAGTAAGAACAAAGGCAGAGATCGATTCGGGTATTTTAAGCGCCGTCTCACTCCCAGAGTGGATCTGGCCGATCTAAGCTACCGCGGAGGTATCTTGGACAGAGAGAGACTGATGCTTGCTTGTTTTCTTGTCTGATAAAAGATGGGTTTCATGAATGATGTTAACTCATAATGATAATCTAATGATCCAAACTACCGCGGAGGTGTTCAAAGTTTTGGACAAAGTCATCGGCTGACTTGGCATGTGCCATCCCTTTAAAAGTGGTTACCCACTTTTATTTGTGTTTACACACTAAATGCTAAATTATCCATTTCTAATTCATCTCTCTGAATTTATTTACAAGAACCTTTTGGTCCGTCAGGACATGGAGCCTGCTACAATTTTTTACCTCAACAATCACTCCACAGTCTGGAAATCATACATTAGAGATCGGATCTCTTTTTCACGAGCTTTAGCTCTAAGATCAAAATTTGCTGTCATTAACTGAGTAGTAAGTGCAGGCAAACCCTTAATATATGATCTATTAATTTTAATCTGAAATATAAGTTGGGTCTCACTCTGAGTGATCTTGACATTCAGTATTCAGTCCCAAAGGATTTCTAACCCAACCTTCCCTAGTAGGTAAGAAAAAGGGGGGGGGGGGGGCAAAGGTCTATATACAAGACCACAGCGGCATGCTATCATGCTACCCTGTGGGTGTGTACTTGTCCTGTAAATTGTTTTTAAACCATAATTTTATATGTACGTATTTCTTTTTTAAAGCAACTGTTTTCTCAGTAGACATTCTACATGAAATGTAAGTATGGTTACTCTTCACGAAGGTGTAAAAACATGCACATGTAAGATGTACCGAAGATGATCAATCATACATACAGGTATCTAGACATGCTTTTATTTGTACTGAACTGTACTGTGTTATACTGTATGGTCATAATCAGATTATAATATTAACAATAATCTAGATTATAAACGTCCTACTGAGGCGCGGGCTTCTCACTATGACAAGGTGATGAGAAGGCATAAGTAGATTGTATCCTCTTTCTTATTTTTTTTAGACAACAGTCTTTTTTATATGTTTATTTCTTTTGGACACATCCTACTGTCGAAGGCTTGAAATCATTTCATCAGACTACCATCATCTAATGTATAGTTATTGTAAACTAGGTATAAACAATAACACTGTTGAACATCGAACTACAAAGAATGGCTGAGGCCAGAATCTGAACACATACAGTCATATGTATAAAAATTACTCTGACTTAATCTTATTTACCGCGTAGGTTGCATGGAAGGTCCTGAAGTCCATATTTTATTTTACAATTTTAGATATAAATATTATTGTATCAGTCAAGTCAGATAAGTCAAAATAAGTTTTTGATTTTATTTTATAGCCGAGCAATAAAAAAATAAAAACTTGATGGCTTACTCCAATTGATCCAGTCTCAGACTAGGCTAGGCACAGCTCGTATAGACACCAGGCAGCTGGCAAATGTGCAATATTGAATTATTTTTTAGTAAAAAATAAGTACTTTACAAGTTTATCCCAAGTTTACATATTTTTAATTAAATACCATTTGCATAACATATTTTTTCCACGGTTTGGGGTACATATTCGTCATGCCGGTTTCTACCTCTGGCGAGAGTCGAACTCGCAACCTCTAGCTTTAATAATGTAAGAAATTGATCTCAATAGGGCTACTATTATTATAGCATTATTGTCAATATCTTTAATCCTTTATTCACATAGCGTTTGTGGTTCTTGTCACCAGCAGATACCAGACACGTCTTCATAAACGCTGTGTGTTTTAGAAGGGACATAATATGAATGTTTTGCATTACAACAAAACATGTATTATGTCTTGAATAAAACACACAGCGTGCAGCAAGGCTCTTGCTGGCGAAGTGAAGACGCTATGACATTGACACATGACAGCGCCATGGAAGGCGCCTTTCAGGTGACAAGGATCCTTATCTACGGTAAAAACAGGAGTTGCCAGGTATGTTTTAAATATTTACTAAGGTTATCCACTAACAGCTTCTTCATAAACGCTGTGTGTTTTATTCAAGACATAATACATGTTTTGTTGTAATGCAAAACATTCATATTATGAACCCAGTCTTAAAGGAGCTTAGTCATAAGAGTTTGGCTTTGGCAGGATTTGTCAGTTTTCTAGCCTAAGTAGGGCAGGATCTCTAATTTGAAGTTGGTCACACTGCGAACCACAGATTAGAGAGATTTTGTACCCAAACTGACATGATACAAGTAGATATATATTTTAGTTGTTTACTATTGTATTTATTTACTAGAAGACAAAAAATCGTGTAAGAACCTAATAAGCTAAACAACAGGTCTATCGGACACGAAATTATTTCAACAAAATATTAATTATGTCTTTCGAACTGGTAACGGTGAAAATGGAGCCCGAAGAACTGGACACGTCAGTGTTCATAAAAGAAGAGATTTTGGACCAAGAAATTAAGACGGAAATTGATTCACCACCTCACGAGGAGAGCCTGAGAGATGTCTGCAATATTAAGCAAGAGGTCAAGGATATTTACCCAGTTGACATGCTTAAAGTGGAGTTCGACAACGGAGACAATGGTAGGTTTGTTTTGGTTTTGTTTCCGCTTTATCTGCCCGGTGATGGGGTAAAATAGACCTTATTATCACACGCACTTCGTCCCCTTTAGGCCTAGAACCCATAGTGGAAATTTAACGTGGCTTAAAATAATAAATTGTAATCGAAATTTCCTTCTAGTTTTGGCTCACTTCAGATTTGAATTTTACTAGTAGATCCGATGAAAATGCAATAATAAAGTAAAAACAACAAAAAACCTTGTATTCAAAATGTAATTTCTAACAGAAACAAACATGTTTCCAGCAACGAATGTGAAAAAACCAAAAAATGAAGTTCCCGGCGACTTCCCTTGTCACCTTTGTGGTGCTGCATTCCAGTACCTGTCCCACGTGACGCAGCACCTCAACGATCACGTCCGAAAGACCTTCCCATGTCCGGACTGCAGCCGGGAGTTCATCCAACCCTCTGACCTGGAGGCCCACAAGATATTCCACAGCGTCACCAACCTGTACCCTTGCGAAATCTGTGGAGAGAAATTCATTACTCAAGATTTACTGACATCCCATAGCGAGGAGCACACTGCGGAAGGAGCATACGAATGCCCCATCTGCCACAGGAAATTGAAAGCGAAATACAGTTTAAAAATACACATTAGTGCCATGCATTCGTCTATTAAACCTTTCTCATGCGAAGAATGCAATATGCAATTCGCAGCGCAGTGGAGGCTCCGACAGCACATGAAACTACACACTGGAGACGGGTTTGCGTGTCCCCATTGTGACCGTCAATTTGTAGCCCAAACGAAACTAGACTTACACATTCTTTCACACACAGGAGAGAAACCTATACAATGCACGATGTGTGATAAGAGATTCACTAGAAACCACAATTTAAAAGTACATATGAGGATGCACACAGGTGATAAAAAGTTCGTCTGCGACGTTGACAACTGTGTGAAAGCTTTCTATACTAAGTCAGACTTAACCTCACACAAGGCAGCTGTCCACAGTAAAGACAAACCGCGACCCTTCAAATGCACAGACTGTGAGTCAATGTTCGCTAAAAAAACCCAAATGCGAAGGCACTTTATTAACTGCCATAGCACGGATACTCCCTACTCCTGCGAGGCTTGCAAACTCCAGTTTAAGTCAAAACCCAAATGGAAATATCACATGATGCAACATTCCGATAATAAACCGTTCAAATGCAACGTCTGTGGTAAAGGCATGGCACTCAAATACCAACTGTTGGCCCACATGAGGGAGCACAGCAACGAACGACCATTCACCTGTGAACACTGCAAGAAGACGTTCAAATCTATCTACAATATGAATCGTCATATTGCTAATGTACATACAGTTGAAAAGAAAAAGGCTCGTAAACCTTTGTCTAGTTCTAGTAGTAGTAGTAGTGATTAGACGAGGGTGGTAGGACCTTGTGCAAGGTCGGTCCGGATCGCTACCACCATCTTGGTCACTAATCCAGCCGCTAAGCAGCGTGCTTGCACTGTTGTGTTCCGGCGTGGAGAGCAAGACAGCCGTTGCAATTACTGGCACAAGAAGTATTCCATCTTAGCCCTCTAGGTTGGCAACACATCTGCAATCTCCTTGGTATTGCGGGTGTCTATAGGCGGTGGTGATTACTTACCATCAGATGAACCACTTGCTTGTTTGCCTTCCTATTTTATATTAAAAAAAAAACAACATTAATAGAGACAATACGAAACGTGTTAATGGACACATTCGTAGCTTATAGTTCAATTAGTAGTTAAGGTCAAATTTAAAATACTTTACTCTTAAGACTAGATGGTATTTCCAAGAGATATCGACATCGACTAAGCGAATATTTTGATGGCAAAAAGTGAAATTTTTGGTTACAATGTTGTTTAATATTACCAGGGGGGTTCCACTCCGCACTGTAGGTGCGCTCGCCGCATGACCTATGGCATAGGTCAATCGCAGTAGGTTGCTGGCTTGCCGCGCGCGCGCCCGCTCACTCTGTGTCGCGCGTTGATAGTATTACAGTAAGCAGCCCAACCCTAGCGGTGCGCCAGGGCATTGCGGGTGGAGAGCGGGCGCGGGCGGCGCCTTCCCTTTGACGCATGCCGCCTGGCGAATGTTTATGAAGTAATACGAACTTTTTGTGCCTGATCGTAAAGTTGGAATTAGTTTAATGGTGGTCGAAAAAGAGAAGTTTATGTACGTTAGTACTATTATTTATTCTGTGCTATTACTAGACTAGACGAGCAAGGTTGAATATGATTTAATGCCCCAGTAGAGAATAAACAACAGTATGGCTTATACAAGGTTTTGTTATTGTAATCCCCTAACTAGTTTAATTTATTTATTCAGTCAAATTACACGTTTTTATATTGAGATCGTCAAATTTCATAAAAAGCATTAATCATTAAAACTAAAACAAAATTAATACTGGAATGTCAGCATAATTAAACAAACTATTAACAATGATAGTGTAGCTTTCTATCTGTGAAGTAATTATGTAGTATAATATATTTTTTTTAAGGTTTTACGACAAAAAGCTTAACGACCCACCAAGATAAGTTGCCGCTCGTAATGCGTAGAAGTCGCTTACCGTTGTCCCGCAGAAATTTTGCATCTTTAAGATCCGATGTCAGTGGTGGATTTACCAGTAGGCTGAGTAGGCTCCAGCCTAGGGCGGCAGATTTTGGGGGGCGGCAAATTTGGTCCATTTTTTTTCTTACAGGAACAAAAATAAACCTTATTTACACGGAGAAAACGACTCTAGGAATAATAATGGAATGTTAGCCTGCAAGTGTGTCCAATTGCTGAGCTCAGGCCTGTCGCTCCGATTTCCAGTTCCCTTTGTCTTTGGCAATCTCTGGCCAGGCATTTGAAAATGCATCCAGATCATGCCGCCATCTCCGCCTTGGCCTGCCCCGTCGCCGGCCGGTGGCGAAAATTGAATAGCCTACTGGCGGCAAATGTGTAAATCCGCCACTGTCCGATGTTATTCCAATGTTTAAGCTATCCCCGTTCCAAATTTCATCTAAATCCGCCCAGCCGTTGGAGGGTTCGATCGTTATCCTGCGGGAACTATGCATACTGGTTTTCTACCATTTCCATAGCTATATCCATTTCTCATTCAAATCCGTCAAATAATTAATCGCGATATAGTACAGTCAGCAACGAAAGTCGCCGAACACATTAACGTTACAAAAGTCACTAAACAGGTCATTTGTCCATAAGTCGTTGAACTGCGTTAAGAGCAAAATTACATTTACACTATGAAATACCAAAAGTCGCTAAACAGCGTTATTCCAAAAATTACAGGACAGCATAATTCCAAAAATTGCTGAACAGCCTAAAATTACAAAAGTCGCTGAAAAGCGTAATTTCAAAAATTACGGGACAGCATAATTCCAAAAATAATTTTAAACTATTTAATCAATCGGACATGTTCAGCAACAATTGATAGATCAGCTAATTCTGCAGTCAGACATGTTTAGCGACTATTGAAAAATCGATGTTTATTGACTTTTAATATTCTCAAATGTCCACAGACATTTGTACTTTAGCCTGTTCAGTAACATATGGAACTTTATAGTGTGCAGGTGTTTTGGAAATTAGGATGTGTTCATGGACTTTCGTTGCTGACTGTACTGCAAAAATTATGCGGGTGGTAGGACCTTGTGCAAGGTCCGTCCGGGTCGCTCCCACCATCTTGTTTACTAATCCCGCCGCTAAGCAGCAGTGCTTGCACTGTTGTGTTCCGGCGTCGAGAGCAAGACAGCCGGTGTAATTACTGGCACAAGAGGTATTTTAGCCCTCTGGGTTGGCAACGCATCTGCAATCTTCTTGGTGTTGCGGGCGTCTATAGGCGGTGGTGATCACTTACCATCAGGTGACCCACTTGCTTGTATGCCTTCCTATTTCATAAAAATAATGCATGTTTGTATATACGTGTACCGAGAAAGTGTTTTTTTTTTCATTCTATTCTATTGTTCTAAGTCCCCTTTTAAATCATATTTCTGGAAAACTGAGAATTTAATTTAATTTTTTAATTCGTAGTTCTTGGGTCCTGTCAATCGCTCAAAGGTTAACTGGAAGAGATCTCTTAAAGGGATAAGTTCGCTTTTGTACATGTTCTGTCCTGCTATCTGTTATTTTATGTGTTTAGTATAATAAAGAGTCATACATACATACAATTATATTCATCTTTATTAGATGTTGATTATGTGTCGCAAGTTGCAAAAGTCACGCTTCATTTGTTTCTAAAATAAGAATATTATCTTTCTATACATATAAAAAAATCGTTGACAAAAAAATCTGTACATTGAAGATTAAACGCACCGCCTATAGACACCCGCAACATCTAGGAGATTGCAGATGCGTTGCCAACCCAGAGGGCTAAGATGGAATACCTCTTGTGCCAGTAATTGCACCGGCTCTCTTGCTCTCCACGCCGCAACACAACAGTGCAAGCACTGCTGCTTAGCGGCAGGATTAACGAGCAAGATGGCGGTAGCTATCCGGACGGGCGTTGCACAAGGTCCTACCATCCGCAAAATTCCTAATGTAAAATTTAAAGAAATTTCGATTAGAATGTAAACAAAAAAATCAAATAAAATGCTATGTAATGACAACGCAAAGAAATCTTTGTGTTGTCATTACATAGCATTTTAATTTAATAATTGAATGTTAAAACATTTAAAAATATAAAATCGAAAGAAATTTCGGTTACAAAAATTTTATAACAAACGGCGCCATCTCTCGTCAGCTGACGGTAGCTGTAAAGGGATTTGAATTTGTTAAAAAGTTTCATATAGATGACGCCGAGGGTAGTTGTACCCTTAAAATCAATAATGTAATGACCGTAAGACGAAGCACATTGAAAAATTCGCAGGGTATGGCAGCGGTAATGTGGCGAAACTGGCAAACGCAAGGCACGGATGCTGATGTTGCAGGTTCAAGTCCTGCCACTACCCTAATTTTTCTTTGTGTTGTCATTACATTGCATTTTAATTTAATAATTTGAATGTTAAAACATTTAAAAATGAAAAATCGAAATAAATTTCGGCTACAAAAATTTAAAAAAATCAATTAGTGAGCAATAATTATAAATAGAATCTACTCGAATTAAATGAATGCATGGGCGCCGACAAGAAAGAAAATATACGAAAGAACAAATATAAATTATATTTAATTAGTTAGTTAGTGTGTATTTGCAGAAACACCTCCCTGAAAATAATCTGGGAGGCAATGAATGTAGGGAGATATAATCTCTTGGCCTTGTTGAGGGTTCAAAACTTGTAAAATTTTCTATGAATTTTCTTATGCAATCCTAAAACAATTTTGTTATCAAATTGTTCGTTGCAAATCCTGCACGAGTAAGCTTCGTGTGCTAAGCGTTTATGCTTAGTTAGATCCACTCTGGTCTCGAACATCTGCTTGCACTCCTTGCATGAAAACTTTTTCAAGCGAGCATGGTTCAGAATATGATATCGGCAATTCCTTTTACTAGCGAAATGCTTGCCACACATGTCACACGAGAACGGCTTGTTTAAAACACCGTTGTGAAGGTTCAATATGTGATACCTACAATTCTTTTTACTGGCGAATTGTTTCTTACAAATGTCGCACGAGAACGGCTTGTTCTGAACACCGTTGTGGAGGTCCTCGTGTTTTTTCAGCAGCTTGCTTTCAGCGAATGATTTGTTGCACACATCGCAAGTGTATTGTTTTCCTGTGTGCAGGATCATGTGGTGTTTGAGACTGTGACCGTGTCGGTAGCTCTTCTTGCATAATTTACAGCTGTACGGTCTCGTGTTGTCATGGATACGCTTGTGAACATTTAATATACTGATGCGGGAGAAACTTTTGTTGCATAAGCTACATACATAAGGTTTTTCTCCCGTGTGGGACCTTGTGTGGCATGTCAAGTGGTATTTGGACAGGAATTTCTCCGGACAAATGTGGCAGGTGTACGGTTTTGTTTTTTTGTGGGGTTTCTCCTGCGTACTTTGCTGTAACTTGTAGGTGAAGTTTTCAGGACAGGGTTGGCACAAACATTGTTGATTGTTGGTGTTTTGGTTTTGGTTTTTATCTGTTGGTACTGAAAAAAAAAGGTTTTTTTATATTGATAATAATAAATATTTCAGGACAATTCACACCAATTGACCTAGTCCCAAACTGAGCAAAGCTTGTACTATCAGCTATATATTTTAAATGATATCTAATGAGAACTCAAAGAAAAATTTTAGGCATCTGGCAGGACTCTGTTGCTAACAGGATTTTTGTCTCTTGTTTGGAAGTTGGCTCTGAAAATTAGCTCCAAAATGGTCAAATAAAGTCTCATTTTGTGTCTGGCTACCAAACAGGATTTTTTCCTGTATGAAAGCAGGCTCGAAAATTTGGCTACAAAAGTATCCAAAGAGGACCTGGGGACCTCAGGTCCAGCAACTGTTCAGCTATTTTTTGGGGCACTGGTTTGCATGGGCTGTGGTGACCACTTTCCATCAATCAACACGCATCTCTTGTCGCCTTTTAAACTACCTTTCAAAGTCAAAGTCAACATATCCTTGTTCAGATTTGGCTTAGTGGCGTAGCCTGCCCTGGACACGCCCGGTATCAAAATTAAATCAAATCAAATCAAATCAAATCAAAATCATTTATTGCAGGATCTGATCCCATAATGTGTTAGTAACAATAATTACTTACAAAACTATGTTAGTGCGCAATATAAATTAAAATTTAAAATTAAAATAAATAAATAAATATATTTATAAATAAATATTTTTACACCAATTGACCTAGTCCCAAACTAAGCAAACCTTGTGTTATGGATACTAGACAACAGATATTCATACTTAAATAGATACATACATACTTAAATACATATAACATCCAAGACTCGGGTACAAATATTCATATTCATCATACGAACATCTGCCCTTCCCGGGAATCGAACCCGGAACCTCTAGCTTCGTAGGGTCACTAACCACTAGGCTATCCGGTCGTCAATTGGTCAGGAGCCCTTCTACCCGACTGCAGCAAAGCCCTAATGGCGGTATTGATGTTATGGTTCTACAAGGCGGGGCGCGGAACATTCATACGGATGATGCGGCGGAAGCTACGCCCCAGGGCTCACAGGAAGCACTCGGAAAATTCACCACCGACCGATTTACTCTTTGTGGCGACGTCGGGTAATAGGTTATTTCTATTCAAAGTACCTTCAAGACTCCGTTCCGGGCTCGGTTCCCGAGATGCCGGCTCCACCTTCACGCACCCGGTTGTGTCGCCGTAGGTGTCCCGGATAACAATAACCTCGTGTAGTGCTTCATAACGTTTCCCATCTATATTTATATGCAGAAGCTCCTGTGTGGTCATGTTGCCTGGCTTTTAAATACCTTCATTAGTTATTAGGCTTCTTAGATCGTCAATTATTTTAATTTTTAATTTCTATAACACCGGTGCGAGGCGAACGGCACTGAGAAAACAAAGTTTTCAAATGTGTGAACTGTCAATGTCAAAAGTATGTATTTTTTTCACAATTTATCCCTAGGAAAGGCAAAGAGACTTGGTTCATACAGCCTAGTTCAAATACACTTATAGATATATCCTACCCAAGAAATAGAATTGAACTAGCTGTTTGTTTCTGCGTACTGACCATTATAGCGTAAATTAATTCAAACTTATATTACAGCTATTTATTTCGCAGAAGTATGTCATTTCTAAACTACACTACAGTTTACCGTTTAGAGTCTCGGAAAAACTTGTTCATCCGATCAAAAATGTAACTGAGACTTCATTATTTAAAAAGGATTTCAAAACAACCGCCATAAGTTTTTCAGTTAAATTAAGAGTAAATATTTTTTTTTTTTTTTAATTAAACGGCGATTTAGGAGTCGTGGTCAAGTTTCTGAGGATGAACAGCCAATCATGTGTTAAGTGTGTCTGCATAGTATGATTAGGTATTTTCAAAATCTAACCGAAAATCGGTGTTCTGTAGCATGTCGGTAGCTTAGTTAATTAGTAGTGCTATCCGGTAACAGATGGCGCTACCAATTTTATGAAAGGGAAAAAAAACAGTTTTCAATATATTGTTAACAAGAAAGATGGAAACAATATCGGTTCGTTCATTATAAACAGACTTTTAATATTGTGTTGGAAAGATTGGATTAAGTCCACAAACGGCCTACATCACGTAGCGTTAGGATTACGAAAAGAAAACCATCGAGGCGTAAATTAAAAGTATAGCGCCATCTGTCGGCTCAGCTGGCAGTTCTAGGGACGCGCAGAGCAGGGTTGTCATACGCTCACGCCGTGCCCGCGAAATTCGAGCGCCCGCGCGCTATCCAATAGGAAAATAGGAAAATAGATCTAATTCTCGCCATTTTGTTTTTTGCATAACGTTTTTCTCCCTTCTTGTGACGCGTACTCTAATATTTTAAATTGTTTTATTCATAGTAAAATTATGTGTGTAAGACTGTGATTAGCTACATATTATGTCAAAATGTTAAGACGTGTTCATTAAAAATAATATTACGAAGAAGTGGTATTCATTTTTCACCACACACCGTTATACTGGCTGCCCAACTTGCGGCACGACCCCGAGGAGCCGCATTCTTCTGCTTCTAAGATATTGCATCATGCCTCGCACACGGCAGAATAGATCACTCGACGCCGTCGACGATTCGGGAGCCCACGACAATTGGGGCCCCGATCGCGTCACTGCGATGTTTGAGACGCTGCAGCGAACGCAGATGGAAGCTTTCGAGAAGCTTTTGAACAAAGTAAGCGACACGGGACCACGAATGACGTCATCCCCGACTTTCGCGAGCGCCGCCGAGGGCCCATCCGGCGATTTTTCCCGCTGCAAGGCGAGTTACAGCGGAGCGCCGAGCGAGTCCTTGGAGGGATTCATAGACGCCGTGGAGAGTTATAAGGATTGCGCCCACGTGTCCGACAGCAGCGCGCTGCGCGGCCTGGCCATGTTGCTTACGCACGAGGCGGCAACATGGTGGCAAGGTGTTAAGCCGCAGATCGCGTCCTGGAACGAAGCTGTTAAAGATCTTCGAAGTGCTTTCGGCGATCGCCGCCCGCCCCCGAAGATTTACAGAATTTTGTTTTCGACGGAACAAGGCGAAAAAGAGAAAACGGATATCTTTGTTTCTAAAGCAAGAGCGCTGCTCGCCCGCCTTCCGGCTGGCGATCTCAGCGAAAAGGTCCAATTAGATATGGTTTACAGTCTCCTTCACAACGACATACGCAAACGATTACGACGCGAGGAAATCGAGAATTTTTCTGAGCTGCTGCGTCGTGCTCGTCAGATTGAAGATTCCGAGGACACGCCGAGGAGCGGCGGCGCTGCCTCGACGTCGCGCGCGCGCTCCACGAGCGCCGCTTCCGCGCCGGCCGCCGCGCGCCTCGCGCCCGCGCCGGCCATCGCGCCGCAACGATCGTTGAATCCTCGAGCCGCGCCGTTCCCGGCGGCGCCGGCGGCTGCGAACGACCGCCAACATGAATCTACGTCTAATGCTAAAGTGATGAGACAGTACTGTGTCTATTGTAAACGTACAGGGCATTCGCGTGACGACTGTACGAAACTAAAAGTGAAAAGTGATGTTAACGCGAGTGTTTTATCGTGCTACGGCTGCGGCGCGCCCGGAGTTATTCGCGCGCAATGCACGGTGTGCAACCCTGTATCCTTTAATGCAATAACCGAGCTGAGCCAAGGTAAAAGTAGTCATTTAGTCCATTGTAAATCTGATAAGAATGATAACAATGTCAACAATAACATAACCTCAAATTTTCGAAACAATATTGTAAACAGTGGCGATATTTGTTCCTCCTCCGGCCCCCATCGCGACTTAGAGGGTGATTTAAGCAGTTTATCATCGCCATCTCACTGCATTAGTAACAATTTATCAACTAATGGGTCTATGTTTGGGTCACGAGAGGTCAAGGTCACATATAATGATAACAAAGATAAGACACGTAAGAAAACTATGGATCGAGATCTTAGTATGGATATGCCTCGTAGTTTGTGTCCTATAAGTGATGTTTCGGAGATTTCTTTGTCATCTAATGTCGAAAATGGTTCCATTCCTTTGTGCCAGCCGTTACGGCCGATTTTTCATGTGCAAGTTTTAGGTATAAACGGCACTGCATTGGTCGACACTGCCGCTCGACGTAGTATCGCCGGACAAACGTTGTATGCTGTTCTTAAGGCGAAAGCATACCCGATGACGTCGTCCTTGCGTACTGTCAAGCTTGCAGATGGCCAGGTCTGTGAAAGGAACATTATGGAAGCCTGCGATGTTGAGGTAAGACTTCAAAACAAAGTTGTTAAAACTAACTTTATGATTTTTCCTGAGTCAATAGGAAATGAAACCTTACTTGGGATAGATTTTTTGTTTTCTGCTGGAGTTGTACTAGATCTTAAAACAAAAACATGGCATTTTTCAGGAGAAACCAGAAAGGCTTTCCGGTTGCATCTCGAACAGACTTCACAAGTACTGCGCTCTGTATGCTCTGCTGACTTTTTGAAGAAAGATGAAGGTGTGATGCTCAGTCAAGTTGACCGTGACAAGTTGGCCAACTTACTCCAACAAAATGATACCATCTTCCGGCAAGGGGGAGAGACCACCCCATATGCCGAGCACAGAATCGACACGGGCGATCACCCACCTATCGCCGTGCCCCCCTACCGCCTCACTCCTGCAAAGAAAGAGATCCTGAAGCAAGAGCTGGAGAAGATGTTGCAAGATGGTATAGTGGAGGAGTGCGAGTCAGCATGGGCTGCTCCCGTGGTACTCATTCCGAAGAAGGATGGCACTTACCGTTTCTGTGTCGACTACCGTCGCTTAAATGCGGTAACCAAAACCGATACTTACCCGCTTCCGCTCATTGATGAGTTGCTCCAGTCCACTAAGCGAGGTTGCTTTATCAGCTCAATTGACCTTCGTTCGAGTTACTGGCAGGTGAGCGTTGCTGAATGTGATCGAGACAAGACAAGCTTCATAACACAGCTAGGAACATACCGTTTTACGAAGATGCCTTTTGGCTTGAAAAATAGTCCGGCAACGTTTCAGCGGTTAATGGACCGATTCCGAGCGGGATCCTCTCTGCGTGACACCACTCTGCTCTGTTACCTTGACGATCTTTTGGTAATCTCAGAGGATTTTGAGAAGCACCTGGAGGACCTGCAAAAAGTTTTCGACCGGCTACATAAATTCAACCTGCGGGCAAATAGAGAAAAGTGTTGTTTTGCCCGGGAAGAAGTCAAGTACCTCGGCCATCTTATTACTCCAGCTGGAATTAAACCGGATGAAGCAAAGATTGCAGCGATCCTGACCATGAAAGAACCTGCTAACCTCAAGCATTTGAAGACGTTTTTGCAGACATGTTCTTGGTATCGAAAATTTATACCGAGATTCTCGCATGTTGCCGAATGTCTCACGAAGTTGACGAGGAAGAACCAGACCTGGGAGTGGGGGCCCAGTCAAACTCACGCTTTCAACGAGCTCAAGCGTCTCCTCACCACCACTCCTGTGCTGATCCAGGCTGATTATCAGTTGCCTTTCGTGCTGAGAACAGATGCAAGTAACTATGCTTTGGGTGCCGTGCTTCTTCAGGGAGAAGGTAACGACGAGCGTCCCTTGGAGTACGCTAGCAGGTTGCTGACATCGGCAGAAAGGAATTACACGACCACAGAGAGGGAAGCTCTGGCCGTCGTGTGGGCTGTCGAGCGCTTTCGGGGCTATTTGGATGGCCACCCTGTCACTGTGAAGAGTGACCATCAGCCTCTCAAGTGGCTTTTAACCCTCAAATCTCCATGCGGTCGTCTTACTCGATGGGCGCTGAAACTGCAAAGCTTCAATATCCAGTATCAGTACACACCGGGTAAAGCCAACGTCGTCGCTGATACCCTTAGCCGACCTATTTGCGACGAAGGTACGAAGGCTGACTGCGGGATCTGCTCCGTCGTCGTAGACATCCCTACTACGACTCCGTCGGACCTCCGACAGAAGCAAATCGATGATCCAGACTTGGCCAAGATTATCAACGACATAGAGAGCAACGACGAACTGGCGAATCTTCGCTGGGCTGATCGCGGCTTCCTCATGACTCAAGGTGTACTCTACAGGTACGACGCGGACGCTGACGCCGAGGAGGCGCAGCTGGTAGTCCCTGCGTCGATGAGGGACACTGTCATCAAGGAGCACCACGACGAGCCTACTGCGGGACACCAGGGAGTTGAGCGTACCTTGTTGCGTCTCCGTCGTCTGTATTACTTCCCAGGTATGCGCCGACTTGTAATGGAACACGTTAAGTCTTGCGTTCAGTGCCAGAAGTATAAATCGTCCAACACCAAGCCTCCAGGGTTGTTGCAAACGCCCGTCCTGAACCAGCGAGGAGAAGTCCTGGCGATGGACCTGTTCGGACCGCTACCTGAAGGGATAGGGGGAGCACGTTGGATATTCCTTATTGAGGACACCGCCACTCGATGGATTGAGCTGTTCCCTTTGTGTGAGGCAACAGCTGAGGTATGTGCGAAGATTCTTATTGAAGAGTATTTCTTACGCTATGGTTTCGTCCGCCGAGTGCTGTCAGATAATGGAGTCCAGTTCGTGTCAGCCGTTATGCAGCAGGTGATGCACATATTGGGCATTAAGCAGAACCTGATACCGCTGTATCATCCTGAGTCCAATCCGGCTGAACGAAAAAATCGAGACATGAAGACGCTACTCTCCATACTCGTTCAAGAAAACCATCGGTCATGGCCTGTGTTCCTGCCTCAAGTACGTTTCGCGCTCAACAGTGCTAACTGTTCTAGCACCGGTTGCAGCCCGGCGTATCTTATGTTCGCGCGAGAAATGAGAACGCCATTTGAAGCTGGACGTGATCTGCGCAGTATATTGTCTAAGGACAACTACGTGCCTCAGATAACGCCTTACCTGAATGACTTCATTAACCGATGGGAAGAGGTAAAAGAAAAAGCTGAAAAGCAGCAAGACAGGCGTAAGGAAGATGCGGATGACAGACGTCGACCCTCGAAGCAGTATCAAGTGGGCGACTTAGTGCTGTTGGCCTCTCATCACCTTAGCAACGCTAGTCAAGGAAAGACCAAAAAGTTTATGCCAAAGCGCGATGGTCCCTACGTCATCTCGAAAGTTGTCAGTCCTACCACCTTTTTAGTTTCAGATTGTGTGACGAAGGTTGTTGTTGGTAAGTTCCATACTCACGATCTCGCTCCATATGTGTCCGCTTCAGGCGATATCGTCCGACCTGTTCAGCCTCACAGACCCAGGGGTAGACCTAGAACTGACGGAGATAGGGCCGTTGTTGCCAAGCCACCCACGAGCCGTGCTGGCGGCTTGGAGGGGGAGTATATAGCGCCATCTGTCGGCTCAGCTGGCAGTTCTAGGGACGCGCAGAGCAGGGTTGTCATACGCTCACGCCGTGCCCGCGAAATTCGAGCGCCCGCGCGCTATCCAATAGGAAAATAGGAAAATAGATCTAATTCTCGCCATTTTGTTTTTTGCATAACGTTTTTCTCCCTTCTTGTGACGCGTACTCTAATATTTTAAATTGTTTTATTCATAGTAAAATTATGTGTGTAAGACTGTGATTAGCTACATATTATGTCAAAATGTTAAGACGTGTTCATTAAAAATAATATTACGAAGAAGTGGTATTCATTTTTCACCACACACCGTTATAAAAGTTTATATTGCAACTAATGAATTTTCCAACGTTTCGAGTCCTCAGGCCTTATATTCTGCCTAAATTGTTTTATTAAGGTCATGAACAGCTTGACGAACGAGGATTTGTCGCGGTAACCAGTGGAACTAAAAAAACTGAGTACCTATTTTATGTCAAAAATGTGACATGCACAAAGAAAGTGGCGCCCTCTATTATTTCAAACGCTTTTTTGCTACGCTGTAACGTTTTTCGCAAAATATTTTGTTTTCCACTTTTGGACCCCAATTCTCGGTTCATGCGAGATGCATCTCACGTGCGAGATCCGTCAAAAAGTGACAGATTTCCTAGGGATTTGACAGTTGTTTTCATGCGAGATGCATCTCGCATAAACTGAGAATAGCCCCGTTGATGCATTGTTGCTTTTGTCATAGAAATTCAAAAGTACGAAACCACGAAATCTAAAAAACAGACTGGACGTCACTGTCAGTCACTTGCTGTCACTACTGTCACCGGCCTGGGCCCATATTCTGGGTTCATGCGAGATTCATCTCGCACGAGAATAACTGTCAAATCCCAAGGAAATCTGTAATTTTTGACGTATGTGGCATGCGAGATAGCGTCTCGCATGACCCAAGAATTGGGGTCCTGCCTGTGGCCATTGACATTTCTTTCCCTTTCCCTTACGAAAGTTATTCATTCTTATTGATTTGTTTGTGTACATTATCTCTTAGTAGTCTGTGATTATTGTGCGGCACGGCACGATGTTGTTCAATTAAATCAACACTTCAGCGTAAAAACACTTAACTTGTTGTATCTTCAATTTATAAACGTTTGAAGGTTTCATGTTTAGTGATAACGATGATCCAATATAGCCCCACGTAGGATAAATAATGAAATGGATTATGTTATGGCGTGCTATAGCGACGATGATTCTGCTGAAAAGAGACGCATAGCTGAAGCGAATAATGCTACAAGGTGAGTCTGAGTAGTTTTTTTTTGAGGTGTTTTACGATCCCTGGAGAGTGATTTTTGATAGAGATTCGGCCGTTTTGGTGAGCTATAGTCATCTGGTGAGATTCAAAAATTGCACCTCTGAATAATAGTCCTTTTGACCCAGTAAATAATTGATATTTGACTTATTCAGCAGGTTCTGAGTAGTTCGTGAATACAGTTGGCAGCAGATCTTATTGACTATTTGGTTTGGTTTTAATTAAAGTAATACTTTTGTTTTAAAATGCATATTTTGCAGGGCTCGTACAGAGTTTTATAATGTTTCTTTATCAAAATTATAAATAATTTGAACCTCGAGTTTAAAAAAGTCAAATTTATTATCAATATTAACTAAAATCCAACTTAAAATTGAAACTTATAATTGTATTTTCCAGCGACACAAACAAACCAACTCCATGCTCAAGATCTTTACTTCCACAAACCGTGAAACCTGAAGGCAAGCGTCGGGTGAAACGGAAACGGGATGAACAGCAATGGGAATGCAACAAACGTAAAGAAGCACGGAACAGAGGCCTGTCCTATATCTCGGTCCGGAAAAAGCTAATACCAGCGAAAACATTGAAGAGCAGTAAAGACTGCCGCAATCAATGCACATTCAAGTGCGGCCAGAAGATCACAGATGCGGAGAAACTTGAGGTCTTCACAGAATACTACAAACTGAGCCCCGGAGACAAGCGAATGTACGTATTGGATAACACTACTTGTCTCGTACCGAATATGAGAAGGAAAGGCAAAACGGACGAGAACTCCAAGAAAAAGATGGTTTTTAATTATTTCTTGACCGTGCGCTTCCAGAAAATTAGAGTATGCAAAACGTTCTTCTGTGACACTTTAGCTATAAGCCAGAAACCAATCTATAATATACACAAATACTGTAGACGGGAGTAGGCGGTTTTGATCTAGTTTGTAACTAGAACGATTCTTGAACGAGTATGAAATGTGTACACTCTCACAGAACTCCAATTCTTAGTTCATGTTTAATAAGTGGAGTTTATCTCAGTGTGTGATATTTCAAAATTCCAGCCAATATTTGGAATCGCCCACGAGGGACTCCGTAAAATTATGAAACATTATTATTATTACTTTTTGTATATTTATTTAGGTTAAGTTTTTACAATATTACTATAAAAAGTAATAGAACAATATCAATACAAAATATACAAACATTATAAAAACCTAACCTAGAGTGCCGCCGGCAGCGGGGCAGGGCTCAAGCTACCGGTGGTTAGGGCTGCAGAGTGAGGAATCTCCTGACTATTCGTGACATGTCCAGGAGTACCGCCTTCTGTATCTGACCCTTGATCCAACCTTTTATTATTATTTAAATACACAAGCAGCTCTTGAGCCGATGCGTGTATATCACTGCACTTGTGTCCTTATAGTTTTTAAATGTTCATCTAGTCTATGTTTGAAACGATTCTCTGATATGCAAAAATTAATACAGCTACTCAACAACAGATGGCGCTGTAATCAAAAACGCTTGTTATAGCGGTCCTAGAAATACAGTGTGATGTGTGTGGCCGGGGGTTTAGAAGGAAGCCGGCCATCCGTGAACATGTGGTAAAGCACACGGGAATACCACAGTTTGTTTGTGATGTTTGTGGAAAGGGCTTCACGACTAAACGAGGCCTTGCGTACCATGTGACAAGGCACGAATGGAGGCCTACAGAGAAACAAGCGGTATGACAATGCAGTGGCAGAGTAGCCGACCATAGTCTATTTGGTAGATTATGTTGGATAGCCTGAATAAAACTGTCTGTGCCAATTGTCAAGTAAACAGCTCTGCGTTTTGTACGTTTTACATTGGCGTCATATTTTTAGTTCTGCTATCCGACGCCTGTGTCGCTGCTAGTTAGAAAACTTAGAAGCACTTTATTCACTTACGATAAGATTCAAAGTTGAACCGATGGCTAAATATTAGTGACCGACCGAAACATGTTATTTTGCCGAAACCGAAACCGAAACCGAAGGTTCGGTTTCATTGTAGTTTCGGCCGAAACCGAAACCGAAACCGAACCTTTTATAAAAAAAAAGTCCTTAAAAAAAAGTCGAAAAAATGTTAGTAAGCCCGTTTTTTTCTAAAATTAATACCTCGCCGACCTATAACTATAGGTTTCTACTTTTAAAGATTTATCACAATGAAATTTCAGCACAGTTACAGAGGTTCTGTTTGAAAATTTAACTACCCTATAAAGTGAAAAAAATACATTATTTATTTGTAACACAAAGTTAGCGATTTTTTAATGGTGGTATAAAAATAAAAGTTTAAAAACTGTTACCCGACTACGGAAAAAACTAAAAAGTAAAAATAAGTTATAATTGATCACTATAATTGTGGAACTTTTGTTTAAGTCTTCTGGCAGTGTCCCATTAATAGCGTAATAATTCAAATCCAATGCCTTGGTCGTGCGTCAACTACAACTATCAAGTACAGCAAATACGCACGACCACGGCATTTGATTTGTATTATTACGCTATTAATGGGACACTGCCAGAAGACTTAAACAAAAGTTAATTAACAGTAATGTCTAACACATCATAAGACATGCCTTAATCTATAGGACAATTATAGTGATCAATTATAACTTATTTTTTACTTTTTTCCGTAGTCGGGTAACAGTTTTTAAACTTTTATTTTTATTTTAACATTTTCCGTTTTAACTAAACTCATCATCATCTCCAAAGGAACCCTTACAGAATAGTCCGTTTGTCAAGACCCTTTTGCTCAGGCAACCCGAAATCAGGAAATTCATAAAACTAAACTTAAAACCTAGTGTTGCCTCCCCTAGCCCTAATTACAGCCTCCATGCGATCCTTCATTGACCTCACTAATGTCACGACACGTTCTTGAGGGATGTCATTCCACTCCTCGATGACGGCGTCCCGAAGCTGTTCAATGGTGGCAGGGGCAGTATCACGAGATCTCACCCGCCGTTTCAGGTCATCCCAAAGGTGCTCTATGGGATTCAGGTCAGGACTTCTCGCTGGCCACTGCATCACAGAGATCCCAACCTGATCCAGATAGTCCCGAACGATCAACGCCGTGCGGCAGCGGGCGTTGTCGTGCATAAATGTGAATTCAGGCCCGACAAAACCAGCATATGGGACCACATGGTCGTCCAGGATCTCTGTGATGTAGCGATGAGCATTCAGGGACCCCTGGCCACGTCCACCTCCAGTGCGGGAGACGCACACAAGGTCGGTTTTGCCCTGGGTTGAAATACCGCCCCAAAACATGCAGGATCCTCCTCCGTAACTGACGGTCTCTTCTATGCAGACTTGTGAGAACCGTTCCCCCTGCCTCCTGTACACTCTTCTACGCCTATCATTGCAGAAAAGGCACACTCTCGTCTCGTCGGAGAAGAGGACAGACTTCCATTGGTCAAACGTCCAATCCACGTGGTCTCGGGCAAACTGAAGTCTGATTCGCCTATGCTCTGCTGTCAATTGCGGGCCCGTAGCAGCCCTACGGGGCAGCATATTTTTCTCTCGTAGCCTTCTCCTGATTGTAGAGACGCTCACCGACGTCCTCCGAGCTGTTCGGAGCTGCTGTTGCAGTTCAACAGAATTGGAGAATCGACTCCGCTATGACGTCGACACAATATAGCGGTCGTCCCTGACGGAAGTGCAACGTCGTCTCCCGAATCTATGCTTTCTGATGTAGCCTCCAGTCTCCTGGAACCGCTGGTATACTCGAGCCACCCGAAAACGGCTTAAGTTGAGTTGCCGAGCAACATCAGCCTGCCGTAGTCCTGATTGCAGTAGTGCTATCACTTGAGCTGCTTCTTCTGCCGTGGTATCCATTTTTCAAAGTTTTTTCCTACTGGAGCTGTTCAGGTGTGACCTCTGTGATGTCTGGATAGTAAATGACCCATAATTCATCGTTACCCACACTTTTATACGTATCCAGGGTGGCACAATTAGTGATCCCACTAATGAGTATTTCAGCACTTTTTTTTTAAGACGCCAACATTTCGTGGTCATTGTTATTATGGCAAAGACCGATCCTTGTTTTTAAAGGTCATTAATTGTGCTTTCAAATGATACTAATACTGATAAGGTACAATAAATAAGTTAAGAGCTATATTCCCTTAAAGTCAAAATTACAAAAGGTGCGATTTTTTTGACGCCGAGTGTAGTTGCCGGCGGAGTCAGGCGAGCGACGCCATATTGCCAGCCGTGCCGAGCGCGCCCGGCGTTAGCCGAGCGCGACCCGAAGGTACGATGTTGTAAATTTCGGCGCGGCCGAAAGGTTCGGCCGTTTTTGGCCGAAACCGAAACTCGGGCCGAAACTTGATTTTTTGGCCGAAACTGGCCGAAACTGAAACCGAAACCGAAATTTCGGTCGGACACTACTAAATATTGAAAGCCCCTCTTCACCTGCTTCACCCCGTCGCAAAGTGGTGACGCTAGGCTTGTAACAATCCGAACAAGTAGGCAGATCTATTGTCTTCTTATATCGATGGGTATGATGGAGCTAAAGTTTCGGTTATTTGGCAAATGGGCACTGAGGGTGATACCAAAAAAAACAATAAATTAAAAGCAATCATTATTATACTATGCATTTAATTTGATTTTGTAAGTTTAATACACAATTATGAACAATAAATAAACAATAAACAGGGCTTTGTACATCACTATAACTACATATATTTGTCATTTATGTATAATAAAGAATTTGTGTATAGTATACATATATAACACATGCTTATTTGTTTTTTATCTTGCCAGTCGCAAATGTGGCGGCTCGCCCGCGGTAGTGCCACTCACATGATAGTAGTATTAGCACAGAATAAATAATAGTACTAACGTACAGAAATTTCTCTTTTTCGACCACCATTAAACGAAATCCAACTTTATGATCAGGCACAAAAAGTTCGTATTACTTCATAAACATTCGCCAGGCGGCATGCGTCAAAAGGAAGGCGCCGCTCGCAATGCCCTGGCGCACCGCTAGGGTTGGGCTGCTTACTCTAATACTATCACAACGCGCGACACAGTGAGCGGGCGCGCGCGCGGCAAGCCGCAACCTACTGCGATTAACCTATGCCATAGGTAATGCGGCGAGCGCGCCTACAGTGCGGAGTGAAACCCCCCTTGTCTGTGGCCCGTTGCACGAAGCTACAAGTTACAATTTTACAAGTCTAAACCGGCAACATTGGTCATTATGTCCATTGCCATTGGTCATTATTGACCAATGTTGCCGGTTTAGACTAGTAACTTGTAGCTTAGTGAAACGGGCCACAGACAAGGGGGGTTTCACTCCGCACTGTAGGCGCGCTCGCCGCATCACCTATGGCATAGGTTAATCGCAGTAGGTTGCGGCTTGCCGCGCGCGCGCCCGCTCACTCTGTGTCGCGCGTTGTGATAGTATTACAGTAAGCAGCCCAACCCTAGCGGTGCGCCAGGGCATTGCGGGGGGAAGGCGGGCGCGGGCGGCGCCTTCCTTTTGACGCATGCCGCCTGGCGAATGTTTATGAAGTAATACGAACTTTTTGCGCCTGATCATAAAGTTGGAATTCGTTTAATGGTGGTCGAAAAAGAGAAGTTTCTGTACGTTAGTACTATTATTTATTCTGTGCCACAGATACTTAGATTTTTGACTCCACCCTCGGCGTGTTGGTCGGCGTGCAGCCGGCGGTGCTGCACGAGCGTGTTGTTGCGCGTGAACCGCTTGGGGCACGCGTCGCACGAGTAGCGCTTCTCGCCGCTGTGCGAGCGCCGGTGGCGGGTCAGGTCGCCGCTTAGCGTGAACCTGATGGAAAAAAATGATATATTTTTTTTAATTAAAAGAAAATATTGAAATAAAACAATTTTTTTTATCTTTATTTATTTAGGGGCTTTGATCAGAGTTGAACATGTCAGCCCCATTGGAAAACTAAAATTTTATACAAAAACACATCAATGATCCACAACAAAAAAACTATTTTATCAAACATTTGTACAAACACCTAGCTGCATGGCTAGTTGGTTCAACTAAAATCATTTGCAATGGAAATAAAACAATTTAAACGGTTTATATCGCGTGTATTGTAACGAATCTAATTCCCGACGTTTCGAGCTCTTTACAGGTCTCATGTTCACGGGCAGACTGACAAAAAATTTTAGAATACAAATAACCCAATTTTGAAAAAATAATTGAAAAAATTAAAAACTAAATATGAAATCGTTCCAATTAACGCAATAAGACTACAGACTCTACCAGCGCTTCGGAAGTGGCATCTGCTGAGAAGAATGCGCCGCAAGAAACTCAGCATTAAGCCTTTTTTTCAACCAAATAATTAAAAAAAAAAAAAAACTAGAAAATTACAAAAATGGTAGTTGAATATAAACCGTTTAAATTGTTTTATTTCAATGTCTACAAGTCGCGAAAACATAAGAAAATACTAAAATAAAATACAAAAATAAATATCTTGGGACAATTTACACCAATTGACCTAGTCCCAAACTAAGCAAAGCTTGTACTATGGGTACTAGACAACGGATATACATACTTAAATACAAATAACATCCATGACTCATACAAACATTTGTATTCGCCACACAAATATTTGCCCATACCAGGATTTGAACCCGAGACCTCTTGCACAGTAAGCAGACACATGTGCCACTGTGCCATACAGGTCGTCAACTTACAATTTGTTTTTTTTTTTTTATAACGCATTGTAGTCGTGCGTGATTTTCATTGCCTATAATGGAAGACCGGATAGCCTAGTCGTTAGTGGCCCTGACTACATAGTTAGTTCATTTATTCATTAACAATATACACTGTGTTTGAAAATTACAATAAGTACACAGAAACTACACAAAAAAAGTCAAATAAATAATCAAAAACTAATTTAGGTACGTATAACATTAAAAAAAAAGTATTACATTTGATATATTACGAGTTGGTAGCATTATTATGTCAAAATTAAAACTATAAATATAAATTAAAATTAATAAATAGGTAACCCAAAATTTGCGTAAAACCAGTTAATTCACTACATTTGCATTACATTAAGTACAGTCAAGGAACTTAATTCCCTACCCATTTCGTTGAAATGTCGTCTGACATTCGCAATGCATTAAGGTCGATATGTCAAACTAACGTCTTGCTCTATAGCTCTTATGGTGACAGTTTGCTATATGCTATTGAACATTAGGTGGGTTGGAAATTTAATTCCTTGACTGAACAATATTTCATCCGCATTTTATTACATTAAGTACAATATTTCAATATTTCGTCATTAAGAATATAATTTTAAAAAATGCCACCTCTGACAGTCATACTAAAAATAGATAAGTCCTAAACTAGGCTATGGTTATGACAACAAAATACAAAGCTTGAGGTTCCGGGTTCGATTCCCGGGAGGGGCAAATGTTTGTATGATGAATACGAATGTTTGTATTGTACCAGAGTCGCGGATGTTATATTTATTTAAGTAAATTATCTACATAAGTATTTATTTATATCCGTCGTCCAGTACCCATAACACAAGCAGCTTTAGTTGCTTACTTTGGGATTGGGACGGGCGGGTGGTAGGACCTTGCGCAAGGTCCATCCGGATCGCTACCACCATCTTGCTAGCTAATCCTAGCTAAGCAGCAGTGCTTGCACTGTTGTGTTCCGGTGTGGAGAACAAGACAGCCGGTGTAATTACTGGCACAAGAGGTATTCCATCTTAGCTCTCCCTCTGGGTTGGCAACGCATTTCTTTGGTGTAGCGGGTGTCTATAGGCGGTGGTGATCACTTACCGTCAGGTAACCCACTTGCTTGTTTTCCTTCCTATTTCATAAAAGATATTTATTTGTCTATTTATTTTACTTATAATGTTGTAAATAAGATAAGAAACTTAAGATTTTAATTCTAATCTACTGTGGCTCGTTTCACGAAGCTACAAGTTACAATTTTACAAGTCTAAACCGGCAACATTGGTCATTATGCCCATTGCCATTGGTCATTGTTGACCAATGTTGCCGGTTTAGACTTGTAAAATTGTAACTTGTAGCTTAACGAATCGGGCCACTGAGGATCGTACGCGTGCTTGTTGCTTACCGCTTATCGCACTGGTCGCACGCGTGGGTACGCGCGTGTGCACGCGCGTGCCGCAGCAGCTGTTGGCGCGAGGCGAAGCGCCGCCCGCACGCGCAGCCCGCGCCGCCCGCCGGCTGCGGCGCCGGCGCACGCGCCTGCGAAACACCGCAGACAATCAAATCAGGGTTTGATCAAGATTAATATGCCCTTTGATAATTATAGCGATGATTATCGTGATAATTAGAGCGATAATTATTGTGACAATTATAGCGTGATTATCGTGATAATTAAAGCCCGAATATCGTGAAAATTATAGAGATAATTATTGTGACAATTATAGCGTGATTATCGTGATAATTATAGCGTGAATATCGTGATAATTATAGAGATAATTATTGTGACAATTATAGCGTGATTATCGTGATAATTATAGCGTGATTATCGCGATAATTATAGCGATACTTATTGTGATGATTATCGTGATAATTAGCCGACAATTATCGACAGATATAAGCTTAACAATCCTTCTTTAACTAACATTATATATCAACATTTACGTTAGAAGCCAGAAGTTTAGTAAATAAATTATACACATTTCACAATCAAGATAATCTACTATTTTTTTTAATTATTATTTCGTGAATAGAAACTTGCAAACTTCAATACGAGAAGTTAATCAACTACATACTACTTAATTAAATTGATGAGTCATCATCGTCATCAACCTCACTCGATTATCAAAGATAATTATCAACCTATATGTATTATTTTTATTCCTAAGCATAGTGAACTTTTGAATTAGGAAAATATAAGAAAAATACAGAAAAAATTTGACGTTTCGGCCATGTTTCAACGTCCGTGGTCACGAGAAGACAGATTTTAGGGTTCCGTACCTAAACGGTAAAACGGGACCCTATTACTAAGACTCCGCTGTCCGTCCGTCTGTCACCAGGCTATATCTCATAAACCGTGATAGTTAGACAGTTGAAATTTTCACAGATGATGTATTTCTGTTGCCGCTATAACAACAAATAGTAAAAAACAGAATAAAATAAATATTTAAAGCTTGACTTTCGTGGCTAGCGGCCGATGCGACAGTCGCGCGCGGCCATCGCTCAGCGACCGTCGCCCGGCCTCGCGTCAGTAATAGTTACTATGAAACTATATGGCGGCCCATTCGTGGCTAGCGGCTCGAGCCGCGCGCGGCTCGCGTCAGTTGCGACAGTCGCGAGCCGCGCGCGGCCGTGTTTGGTTGGTCTTCTACTGACGCGTGACGCGCGGTAAAAAATGGCAAATATTGTAGCATTTTCAATGTTTTTTGTTATTATTTAATCTTGACATCTGTACTTGACATTCTCTAGGCTTATTTCTAGACTTTTACTTTTATATTTTTATTTTTTTCTAATTTGTTTATAGTTTATTATTATTGTTATTGTTCTTTTCATTATCTTGACGATCTTTTGGTGAATTCCATATATTTTGACATAAAATGTAATGCAATTTTCAATAAGAAATAAAAATATCTAATCTAATCTATGAAAGAAGAAGACATTCTTATTAATTTGGTTGCGCAGGTTGTCTACATGTTTCATTTCAAGACAAAATTAAATTGCCTTTTATTCAATCGATAAAACTTCCGGAATTTCTCTCCATCAGATTTTAAGCGTATTTCTATTAGATACGATAAAATCCTTCATCAACTCTATTTCTGAAAATTGGATCAATTGAACTCCTTTGCTTGTAAAAATATAGCAATAGCAAATAGTTATCCTCTTCTTCTTCTAGCATTGCTAGCAAAATATCTTTTAGGAGCCATCAAAGATCTCACACAACTGTACTGGAGGGACCCTAACATCAATATGGCGCGCCAGCGGCCGCGCGCGACTGTCGCATCGGCCGCGACCCACGAAAGTCGAACCTCCGCAAGAGCCGCGCGCGTGAGTCGCGCGCGGCTGACGCTGAGCGACGGCCGCGCGCGACTGACGCATCGGCCGCGACCCACGAAAGTCAAGCTTAAGGGGGCTCCCATACAACAAACGTGATTTTTACGCCGTTTTTATAGATAACCAGCCTTTGCCCGCGAGTTCGCCCGCGTAGACTTGTTTAATTGAATCAAGCAAACGTGCACCCAACATGCAATCTGCAATATTTCCTGGACAAATTAATGAGAATTAGTTGCTTTGCTGCTCATGACGTCACGGCGGCGTGTAACTCACTTATCGCTATCCCGTGGGAACTATGCATTTTTACGGGATAAAAAGTATCCTATGTGTTAATCTGGTTATAAACTATGTGTGTGCCATACTTCATCCAAATCTATGCAGTAGTTTTTACGTGAAAGAGTAACAAACATCCATCCATACTTACAAACTTTCGCGTTTATAATATTAGTAGGATGGTACAGAACCCTCAGTGCGCGAGTCCGACTCGCACTTAGCCGGTTTTTTAGTTACCTCATTGGCGTGGACGCGTTTATGCTTGTTTAAACTGCTATTGGTGTAAAACTTCTTGTCGCAGACGTCGCAGGCGTGCCTTTTGTCGCCAGTGTGTATCCTCATGTGGCTGTAAAAGTTACTGCTTGTGGTGAACTGCTTGTAACAAACGTCACAGAGAAACGGCTTGCTTCCGCTATGAATCTTCTTGTGACTTTTCAATGTACTGTTGCTTGTAAATTGTTTATTACATATATTGCATGAAAACGGTCGTTCCCCAGTGTGATTCCGTTCATGTATCATCATGGCGCTTCGTTGCGTGAATGATTTCTCGCAAAACTTGCATGAGAACGGTTTGACGACGCTGTGAACTTTCTTATGGTTGAGCAGCGTGAAGCTACGAGCGAACCGCTTGTTGCAAACTTCACACGAATATGGCATTTCGCCGGTGTGTATTCTCTCGTGTTTGACGAGCACGCTCTTCTGGGTGAAGCGTTTGTTGCAGAATTCGCAGGCGAACGGTTTCACGCCCGAATGTATGAGCATATGCCTGACCAGGTTACCGTTAGTGTTGAAGTGTTTCTTGCAGACGTCACAGAAACCGGGCGTTTCACCTTTATGCGTTTTCACGTGCGCCTTGTAATAGGATTTAGTTTTGAATTTCTTCTTGCACGTTTTACAAGACCAGCGCTTTTTAAGTTTTTTCGCTTTCCTATCATCGACGTTTATAGACTCTTTATTTGTTTCTTCATTTACTTTTGCTTTTAAATCTATTTCTTCACTATTATTAATTGGATCGTCCATGTCTAGATCTTCGCTATTTATTGCTTCATCATAATTTTCTTCCTTTATCACTGTGTCATTCAGTTCGTTATCACTAAAACCACTCTCTGCATTATTTTCATCGAAATTATAACTCAAATCCTTCTCTGCTCGAACACACTCATGTTTGTAAAATTGTTCACTAGTAGCGTGCCAGGTATCGCAATTACCACACCAATACGGTTTCGTATCACAAGCTATTTCACCTTCTAACTTCTCATTCTTATCTATATCACCATTTCGCTTCTCAATTTTATCTTCACACGCTATTTCACCCTTCCGCTTCTCTTTAACATCTGTATCACACAATTCACCCCCCAGCTTCTCACTTCTGTTTGTATCAAACGCGTCACTCTTTCTCTTGCCACTCCCTCTTTTATGCACCCGTTTCAGATGGTTATCCAGCGTGAAGCTACGGGAGAACTTCTTCAAGCAGACATCACAGGAATAAGGCAACTCGCCCGTGTGAATTCTCTCGTGTTTCACCAAAACGCTTTTTTGTGTGAAACTTTTGCCGCAAAAACTGCAGGCGAAAGGCCTCTCCCCAGTATGAACGAGCATGTGCCTCACTAAATTCGCGTGGGTTTTCAACTCCTTCCCGCAAACGGTGCACGTCCGCGTCCTCTCCGTATGCGCTTTCAGATGCTTCTCCAAATTTACGGAAGTAGCAAATTGCTTATCGCAAATTTCGCAAGAGAACGCTTTGACTCTAGAATGTATCTGCATGTGTGCGTGTCGGTACGATTTGTTTTTAAACGTCTTGTTGCATACTTCACAAGTCCAAGTCTCTGGTATGGTTGGTATTTTAACGGCGGGTGGTTTTTCTTCTTTGACGTATTTCTCCCCGTGCACCCTCAGATGGCAGGACAGGGTGAAACTCCTGGAGAACTGCTTGTGGCATATGTGACAAGCAAATGGAGTTTCACCGGTATGGATCCGGATGTGTTTGACCAGCACAGACTTCTGTGTGAACCTGTAATTAAAGAAGGGCAGTTTTAGAATAAAAAAAATGCATTTATCTTTTCAACGTTTAAGACGGATATATTTGTAGGTGACGCCGACATTGGTGCATTTGTGTGTGGGGGGGTTCGGTGTGAGTGGGGCATGGGCGACTGTTTTTTCCCATTTCTGCAAAATTAATGAATTACAAAACATTTCTGCAACAATTATGAATTTTAAAAAAAATCTGCAACATGGCGATGTGTGATTTTTCACAATGAGCCACTTTCTCGTCGTTTTCTTGTTAAATATCATCTGTTTTTGTGCCTGTATAACTGTGTGTGTGATCGGTATGCGTGTGTATGGGTCGGTATGAGAGTGTGTCACCTCTTGCCGCAGTGGTGGCAGGGGAAGGGCTTGTGGCCCGCGTGGGCGAGCAGGTGCCGCGCGAGGTTGCCGTCGGTGCGGAACCGCTTCCCGCACACGTGACAGCACGACGGCCGCTCGCCGGTGTGCACGCGCATGTGGATGCGCAGGTGCGCCGGCGACCAGGACGTCTTGCCGCACACCCGGCACGCCCACCTGGGGAGCGCCGGCTATGTTCAATAGGTGTCCACTGGGAGGAGCCGGTTATTACTCCAATCGGAGAATAAATAATAGTAGTAAGGGGCCGTCCATTAATCACGTGATGTTTTTTTTGGCATTTTTAACCCCCCCCCCCCTCCCAAGGTGTGATACCTACATGGTGAGGTTTAAGACTAACCCCCCCCCCCCCCTATATCACGTGTATTCACGTTTGTTAAACTACAAAAATAAATACACGTAACGCCGCGTTTCGGTTTAGTATCGCGCGTTTGCCGAAAAAATTAATACACGTGATATATTACCCCCCTTTGGATTTTTCGTGATTTTTTTATGGACCCCTCCCCCCCCCCTCTTTCGAGCCTCGCGTGATTAATGGACGGCCCCTAACGTACAGAAACTTCTCTTTTACAACCGCGATTAAACGAATTCCAATTTTATAGACACGCACAAAAACTTCGTATTACTTCATACACCATGCGCAAGGTGGCGCGAGTCAAAAGGAACGCGCCGCCCGCGCCCGCCCTCCCCCGCTACTCCCGCGACACGCTAGGGTTGCGCGGCATTTGTTTTCAATTACACTGACACGGCGCGGGCGAGCGAGCGAGTGCGCGACAAGCCGACAGCCTACTGCGATTTGCCTATGCCATAGGCAAGGCGGTCGAGCGTACCTACAGTGCGGAGTGGAACCCAGTGTCTAAGACAAGCGATTTTCATAAATCCATAAATGCAGAATTTATTGTTTTAAAAATAAAGTAAAGTCCCCTTACACAGAATGTGAATTTCCAGTATTTAAGGTAGTTGCCATCCATGTATAATTAAAGCATTTAGAGGAAACACAAGGGCCGTTTTTCCATACAAACGTCGTCCCCTGTTTCCTCTCTGGATAATGCCAATCGAGCAATATTTTTTTTCCAAAAAATCGATGGCCACTATTATGCATGTCCCTATGTTTTCCTTTTTTCAATTAATTAATTATTAAAAGAGATATGAACATTCAAAAACTTAAAAAATTGGCCAGATTTTCGGCTGCGTTCATACATTCAGAAAACAAATTTTACTAGATTATTTAAAAAAGGAAAAAAATAGGAACACTGCTAAAGCCTTTCTTTAATTTTTAATGAAAAAAGTAGTTAAGTCGGTTAAGTTTTGGAGAAGGAATCAGGGGTCTACGAATCGTTGATTTTGTGTACTTTAAATAGGTATTTTCAGTCCAAGCCGCAGCTATCTCTGTTGCGCTCTGCGGGGGGAGGCTTGATAGATGGAGGCAGCAATAGATTTTACAAATACCTATTTTTCAATTCTCTAGGCCTTGAGGTTTCCTCTTAAGGACATATTACATCTAGTAACCCTTTATCATGAATACCAATTATATGTCATGGTGAAAAATTTACCTGCGGTGAGAGCCAGGAGCTGAGCTCGGCTGTATCGTCTGGTTTTCTTCTTTGATGCCCCCTGAAAGTAATATATTCATGGTGCATTAAGTTATATTAATAAAACGGATCACTCACGTATTTTGAAGTTGTCGCGCCACCGCCGCGTAGGCTCATGATGAAGGACCATGGACTGGTCCGAAACATGTCGGGCATTTCTGGACTTAAAAATATGTGGTGGTTTGCGGGTGGTAGGTCCTTGTGCAAGGTCCGTCCGGATCGCTACCACCATCTTGCTCGCTAATCCTGCCGCTAAGCAGCAGTGCTTGCACTATTGTGTTCCGGCGTGGAGAGCAAGACAGCCGGTGTAATTACTGGCACAAGAGGTATTCCATCTTAGCCCTCTGGGTTGGCAACGCATCTGCACTCTCTTTGTTGTTGCAGGTGTCTATAGGCGGTGGTGATCACTTACCATCAGGTGACCCACCTGCTTGTTTGCCTTCCTATGTTGTACAAAAAAGAAAAGTGAGTGAACCGTTTTATTAATTGCCCGAGTCTCACAGTGGTTTTATGTGAAAAAGTACATTAAGTTTTTAGGATATACAAGGTGGAAACAATAAGTGATTTCACTCGATAATTTCTAAACTATACAAGATATGGAAAAACTGGTTACTGATCCTGAAAGTGCTTCACAAGCTCTATCAAACAGTATCAATAATAGGTTACAGAATAAACTGGATCAATCCAAAAATTCAATGTTTCCATACATTTAGTACAGCCACAAAGATACTATTTTATCATTTAAGTTCTTGAAAAGATACTGTGCACTTGTTAATAACTAGATTTGTATTATTCATAACATACCGTTTTGATTAGACTCGCCAGCTCCAGTTATGTCCTTTCCTGCAGTATTTTGGTGTTCATTTTTGATTTCACAGGCTGAAGGGGCTTGTATTATGTCGGCCCTGTGCCTATCTTCTTTTTCCCCGTTTACAGCAACTGGTAGAGCCCATTGGGGTTCGCTTTTAACTAATAAATAATCACAAGACATGATAAATTTTACTAGATAATTTCAACGCAGATTACACTGTTACATAACGTTGTAAGCGCTTTGTGGATAGCATTTTTTAAATTTCTTCCGATATTAATACAATTTTATTAGTGTTGGTGTGATAAATTACGTATTTTCTTAATAAAACACTTAAATAAACAAGGAACTATTCCTCAATGAACATGACGTGACAGCTCATAAATGTACAGTCAAGTCATGAGATAAGTATTCATTTTGACGTGTTCAACATTTATCAACCGACTCTATTGCTTGGGAATAAGGTAGTGGTGGCTGTTATTGACGAGTCAAGTGTTACCTTATTACTAGACGTGACTGTACTTCGATTTGAAGACGTTTTAGATACTTTTTTAAACGTCAGAATTTTTAGTTTTCAAGTAAGTTGGTTAAACTGGGTTTTATTTCATTAAGGTAAACTGTCGCAGATTGTCATTTTCCGCATGTTTTCCGCCGGGTAGGTATTTTTTTGCCTATCTGTAGTCTACTTTTGTCAAAATGGCTGTCCTTTGTTAAGATATGATTTCGTATTTCGTATCTTTGTTATTATCTATTTATCTTAGATAATTTCGAGTTCTATACGTATTTATTAAGACAATATCCGAAACCCAACTTTGCTTTAGCTACTTTAATTCAACACTGTCATAATTAACAGAGTTAAGGCGTTTAAATTGCGTTTCTTTTAGAATAACAACAACGTTATCATTCTTTAATAATATTATGTCTTACGATTCTAGCGAGTCTGTTTCTGATAAAAAGAGCAATGCGTCGCATATGATTACTATCTTCGAAGTGCAAGTGAAAGTGGAGTCAAAGGACGACAGCGAAGCCCGGAAACGGCAGTTTACGTCTCCGATTCAAAAGGCTGAATTTACGAACTCCTTGGGGCACTGGCGCTGCATCCCACCACCTGACTCCTCTGACTGCTCAAACGATGGTACCTACTTATAATTGTGAATTGTGGTAGATAATGCCAATTACGTAATGAAACTGGAGTTTTAATATTATATTGAATTATATTTTTAGAATGATGTACATTGTTTTTCTTGAAGTATAATGGTGACAGACATAGTTTTTAATTTTCATAAGGTAACAAACTAACAAACCTTCTTTTATTGCGTTACAACAACAGCCCCCCTCAATAAAAGAACACGTTAAGCACAATAAGGAAAAACAACAACTTAACACATTAACTACTTCTTAATTTCAACACCTGGATTAGCAATTACGAACAGGCGTTTAAAAACCTTTAACAGTACTTAACATTCATTAAACAAAAAAGCTCTAGCATTCTTAAAAACTTGAGCTGATAGAGGCTTTGTTAAAATGTCAGCTACTTGTTCTTTTGAACATACATAGCTGATTTCACTAGCACAACTTTGGAACCTTGAAAGCATTGTTATGCTCAAACAAAGATCAGGCCTATAAACGTCACGCGCCGTCACACAGTGATGAACCCCCCACTTTCGAGAAACCGTTCGCTTGTGATTATTGCGGCAAGGGTTTCTTTGAGCGGTCATACCTCATCATCCATTTGAGAACTCACACAGGTGAGAAACCTTTCACTTGCGATATTTGCATGAGAGTTTTCGCCAGAAAGAACAGCCTCGACTCACACAGGCGTCTCCGCGCACGAAACAAACCGTTTACATGCGGCGTTTGTGGACAATGCTTCGCAGCGAAGTCCTATCTAGTCCTTCATTTGAGGTTGCACGACGAGAACGGTATGTACTCCTGCGATGTATGCAACCGGCATTTCAATCACAATAGAGCGTTAATGGACCATAGACGAGTTCACACAGGTGAGAAACCGTTTGCTTGCGAGCTGTGTGATAAAAGGTTCCGCCAGAAATCTGACTTGAGAACGCACACACTGTTGCACAAAGATGAGAACCACTTCTCCTGAGACGTTTGCATGAAACGGTTCACGCGGAAAGGGACTCTAGTGGCGCATAAGCGAGTTCACACCGAAAGACCGTATCCCTGCGATCTGTGTGAGAAGAAGTTCATTCAGAAGCAACATCTAGAGAGTCATAGGACGAAATCGCATCGGTTTGAGCTTTCCATTGTCTTTCCTTGCAATGTTTGTGAAAATAAATTCAGCCAAAAGCAATACTTGGATAGCCATCGGTCGAAAACACACTGGCTACCTGCAGTCAGTTGACAGACCGACCACAGCTAAACTGGTGATTGTTTGTGGGAAGTTTCTGTACTGTGAGACTAAATTCCCTACGCTGTGGGTGACATGTTCAGCAGACAGACATTACGGTGGGGTTAGGGAGTGGATAGGACGAGATGGGTATACAAAGTTGAACTGATGAGGGCAGTGGAAACTCGCTAGATGTAGACAGCATATAAACTGGAAGCCTACGTCCAACAGTGGACATGTTTTGGCTGAAGATGTGCCATAATTATTTAGGTATTTAGTCATATTGTTGTGCTAAAATCATGTATACATATCTTCATATCTATAAACTAGATGTCGCGAGTGGGCCGCGGCCCCCAAGGGGCCCGCGGAGGGTATCGTACTGCAGGTTCCGACGATCGCGCTTCACATAAAATCATAAAGATGGCATACAGACGAATCGAAAGAGTACCAACACGAGGGGTCTAGCATTTTTGTTTCCGAGATAGAGCCCAGAGAAAGTAGGTCTGTCTGAGAAGGGGGGAGGAAGGGGGGGGGACTTCACACATGTAAAATAGCAGTAGATCATCATTAAAAATCCAGGCCTTCAGATATTGTCATTAGCTTGTCAAAACGCAGTAACAAGCCTGTGGTCCGCCTACCCCTGGGGGTCCGCGAGCATATGTATGGGGGTCCGCAGTCTTATCTATGGACCATTTAACAGTCATAAATAAATGCCACCATAAGTCTTGTAATCGTTACGCACGTGCGCACGCATATTTTTTTGTAATTTGTAGTACTAAAATAAACGGTCCGAAATTTATTGCTGTTTTTTCTATTAAGGGGGTCCATAAAATTGTGTTCGATTTCCTAAGGGGTCCGTGGACAAAAAAGGTTAAGAAACGCTGCAATAGACCAATAAAAGAAACATCATACTAAAAAAAGTTTTAATAATAAAGTAAACAATACCATCTTAATTTACATATGCACTTAAATAGTGAGAATAAACTTACAGCTATAAACAATCTATATATCACACAGTTTACCGTCTTTATGAGCTTTTTTATGCACTGCCAAGTGCGCTTTCCTTGTAAAATGTTTACTGCATAAGTCACACGTCCAAGGTTTCTCACCTGTGTGAATCCTCCGATGCACGATCATGTGCGATCTGCACACAAACGCCTTCCCGCACAAGTCGCACGGAAACGGTTTATCACCCGTGTGCATTCGTTTATGTATCTGGAACAGGGATTTGTACGCGAATTCTTTATCGCACGATTCGCAGCGGTACGGCTTGTGGCCGTTGTGCGTCCGTCTGTGGACGCGTTGCTGTGACCGGCACGCGAACGTCCTCTCGCAAAGATCGCAGGAGAACGGTTTCTCGCCTGTGTGAATGCGTTTGTGCTCGTTAAAGTGCGATTTGTAGGCGAACTGCTTATCGCACACCTCGCAGGTGTAAGGTTTCTCGCCTGTGTGCATTCGCATGTGCACTTGCAGGTGCGATGTGGTGTTGAAAGGTTTACTGCACACGGTGCAAGGGAATGGTTTCTCGCCCGTGTGCAGCAGGCTGTGGACCCTCAAATGCTGTTTCCTGGTGAAGCGTTTCTCGCATAAATTACAAGCGAACGGTCGGTCGTTGGTGTGCACTCTCATATGCAGGTCCAGATTGATTTTCCTGGTGAATTTCTTCTCGCAGACCTCACAGTCGAAGCTGAGCTCTTCCTTTGGTACGGGTTCGTGGAGACTTTTATGTGAGTGTAAGTGCGCTTTTCTTTTGAACGTCTTAAGGCAGGTTTCGCATCGGAATGGACGTTCGCCGGAGTGTAGCCGTCTGTGGTGGTAGAGTGAGGAGTTCTGTTTGAACTGCTTGTGGCAGACGTCGCAGGTGTAGGGCAGTTGCGGGGAGTCCGGCGGGCGCGGGGAGGGGGGCGAGGGCGGCGCTTCCAGCACGACTTCCACCTTCACGTCGGGGTAGGGTGGCCAGTCCTCGTCAGTGACTGAAATAGATGGTTTTATTTGTCAGAAATGTGTAAAAAATCACAATTTACGGTGTATAGATAGTTACGTATGACCAGACATTGTAAACTTTGTGTCTAGTCGTGGTTAAGCGTCGGCGACAAAGGTACAAATATAGGTATTTTATTCTTTTTCTTTAGAACAGTCTGTTCTCATTGTATCTTCTCCTTTTATCTACTCTTTCTAAACCACGCAACAGATTTTGATATGGTTTTCACTGTCGCTTAAGAGTTTTTTTTTATGGAAGGTTTTTATGTAAAGTCAGCCATGAAACTCGACCACTTTTAGACCGTATTACAAAAAGATAAGGTTGAAAAGTGGTCAAGCAATAACTAGAGAGAGAGACTATCGGTCTTACCACAAAACCATGTTTAAAGTTTAGACATCCTATAAACAGCTGTCATCCCATACAAATAGCTGGTTTATCAAGTGTTTAACGTGAGTTTTTTTTTTTGTGGTTGATGGTCCATTAGTGCAAGCATGGGATACCCTGCATATGTCACGAGAGGAGATTAGATGTACTTACTTAAATTGTTATACTTTTAATTACTGACTTAGTTATAATAACACTGCCTTCGATACTAACACAATATGGAGATTTCCGAAATAAACGTTTAATAAACAAATTGAAAACTATTGTTAAGTGTAAAATTAAGACTGAAATAAATGAAATTCCATTTCATTGAAACAAAACTGTACAAAAAAAACGAGAATAGTATTTTCTTCTGATATCATCATTTCCAATTGTTTACATAAGTATTTTTAATTCTTAAAAAATAAATGTACATTTTATTTCAAAGTTAAAGTCAAAATGTTTTATTCAAATTAGGCTTACAGTTAGCACTTATGAATGTCAAAAAATTTACCACCGGTTCGGAAAAACCTCTGATGAGAAGATACCGGCAAGAAACTTAACGAGGTGTAATTTTTTAAATAAATCAAAATTACAATGTTATTTTACATCTCAAATATTTAAAAAATAGTACATTTCGATACTAGTGCGGAAGGTATGTCATTACTTCACAAGTTCCGAGATATCTTGCCACGAGCCGCAGGCAAGTGGCAAGACTCGGGACGAGTGAAGAATGACATTTCCGCGCGTGTATCGAACGACGTTTTTCAATACAGTTGCGAAAAAAATACAATAAATTTGCGACTTTTACTGAAGCTCTTAATTAAAGTAAAGTAAGTACAAACTTTAGCAGTGAACATTTTTGACAAATTAAACGCGTTTTTGTTAGCAGTCGTATTTCATAAGGCAATGGCTTTTACTATTCAGCCAACTCAATTAAAGATTTTTTTTCAAATAGATATTAATATGAGCGTTAGGACAATTATTAAAGGATAACGAAATATTCTTGCCGGGAACATTAATATTTTCACTCTCCCGCCTATTTTTACTTTTTTTTTAACGATTCCGTTCTTAGTGGCTAGTTGTTCAAAGGCGTTTTATTTTTCAATTTAGCGAAGCGCTTCGAAGTGCTTAAAAACACCAGAATCGCTTATTGTTTGAATATCTTTACCATTTATTTCTGAAGAAGTGGAACTAAAAAGAACCTTATTTTTTTTATGTAAATAAATATGGGGTACCAGAAAAGACCCAGTGTTCTGATTGGTCGATTTTATGTCGTATGCAGCACAAGTCGTGTTCTGATTGGTCGAATCAGTGATCAGCGTGCTGATGTGATTGGTCGATTTGCTCTTTAAACAGGCCAACAATGTTTTTGTCTCAGAGAATTCCGTTCCATTCAGTCACCTTAATAAGAACTGTTTTTAGGACTGTTATTATTTAAAAAATCATATTTTTTTGATGAACAGGCTAGTAATAAAATATAAAATCTCAATATTTTGATATTCTTACATTAATAATAGGTTTTTAGTTTTATTACGTCTTGGTACAAACTAAAACTATAAAAACTCTTTGGTAAGTAGTTGTGAATTGGAACAAGTACAAATTAAAAATCAACTGGAAAAGTAAATCGCACTAGTTCGCAAAAACGAACTTTGCGCACGCAAAACAGCCAAAAAAAGGGCACTTTTTGAGCAACTGTATTGAAAAATCATATGTTGTAATTTCAATGTAGTTATCTGTTTCTAGGCACAGTGGACTTTAAGATTTAGTAAAATATCAGAATATATAGGAACATTTGAAATGAAGTACTGGAATACCACTTGCGGTTTTCTGAAGTAGAAAGGTTATTTGTTCCAGTTCGTTGAACGGGCTTTAAAAATTATAGAAATTATTCCAAAAACTTATAAAACTCAAATACTTATTTTATAGTATTGGAATGGTAAAAAAGGCGACTCGAATAGCATGCTCTAATTATAGTACTTTGCTTTGTTTTGGTCAAGTTCAATTCGAATTGGAATGTAAAACTGTTCCAAAACATTTATCATTTGTAAACAAGTCTTGATCACGCGAAAATTTAAATGTAGACTCATGAAAGAACTGGCTCATGATTTAAACAGCCACATACCTGCGTCTCCATCACTGCGTCCTTCGGGTAAAGCTTCTATGACCACTTTAACATCTGGGATGGACTTGTTATCTTGATCAAGCTCGCATGAAGGATCATTGCTCTCATTCCCGTCCTGATCAGCTAGGACCCTCGAAAAGTCCTCTGGCTCCTCTTTCACCACCACATCGCACTCCGGGACCTCAGAAGGTTCCTCTTTTATAATAGTTACCGTCGTCAACCATTCAGTTGTCATTTTTGTTTTATCTGGTTTTATCTTCCATCCCACATTGAAGCTAAGTTTAACTTAGTTTCATCGGTTTTTGAGGCTCTGACGACACATCGTCGGATAAGGAATGTATAAATTACAGCTGTCAGTTCGTAACGCAGCGAATATTGATGTTTTTGGTGTGTTTATACAAAACAAATAAAGAAATTGTCCCAAAAGTCAATCTGCAGTCAGCCATTTCTGCCACCGGGTGCCACAGATTAAGCTAAATAAATAAATATGAAACCAATTCCCATTCGCTTTGTCATTGTGACAACACTTAAATAAACTTGATAAACTCTATGTGTATCCATATTATACAGTATTCAAGCTTATGAAAAACCTGAAAAACGTATGGTGATTAAAAATAAAATGTTTTGTTATGCAAGTAAAACTTTTGATTACTTAGATCCAACCAAAAAAGAACGAGAAAAATGTATGATAGCCAACATTATAAATAAAAGTGACGGTTTAAAATGGGGTTTCGACTAGGATTCGCATTCAAATAGTGCTAGCGGACGGAATATCTGTTCAAAAATGTAGAAGAATCTCGACATTAAGTTAAAGTGATTTCTACTCACCAATAGATGGCGCGGCAAATCGTGTTCCTGCTTATTTTAGCTCTTTTTTTGTCGGAGAGGAAGCTTTAACTGAAGGATGATCTACGGTAAACCTCAGAAGTAGCTAAGCATTTTAGTACCTTGTCGCTGTCAGTAATGTGACAAATTCGAGTAACTCTCATTTCATACGTTACTACGACAAAATTCCTAATTAAGCTACTTCTGAGTAGGGATGTAAAGCGGTAAAATTACTTTCGTAAAATTCGGTAAAATACGGTAAGATTGGGTAAAAAAGAATTAATCTACTACTACGAAAAGTTCCGAGTCCGTGCAACAGATGGCGCCAGTCACTCATTGCGACTGACTGGCAACACGGACACAGTATGAATTAGAAAAATTTCGTCCGCCCAAACTCGGCGGTAATTTTACCGTAATCTAGATAAATTATCGTAAACTATCGGTATTTTACGCGCCTTTTTGATATAATTATGTAATTTTGCAACCGTAGCAGAGACCGTCCGGATCGCTACCATCATCTTGCTCACTAATCCTGCCGGTAAGCAGTGCTTGCGCTGTCGTGTTCCGGCGTGGAGAGCAAGACAGCCGGTGCAATTACTGGCACAATAAGTATTCCATCTTAGCCCTCTGGGTTGGCAACGCATCTGCAATCTTCTTAATGTTGCAGGTGTCTATAGACGGTGGTGAACACTTACCATCAGGTGACCCACTTGCTTGTTTACCTTCATATTTCATAAAAAGATAACACATTTTGACAGTCTTATTCAAAAATATATATTCAACTCTAATATATGTACATCACTGTATTAACCTAATTATATTGCTAGTCAAAAAAACACTTAACTACTGAAATTCTTAATGCCTTTTGATGGTGAGGCAAACAAATTTTAAATACTAAATAATGACAACACAAAGAAAAATTAAGGTGATGGCAGAACTCAAACCTGCAACCTCAGCATTCCGTGCGTTTTCCAGTTTCGCCACATTACCAGCTAAAAGTTGGGGTGGTTGTTGTTTAGTTAGTAATGTGACGGAATTGGAAAAACGTAAGGCAGAGAATGCTTAGGTTGCAGGTTCGAGTCCTGCCATTACCTACATTTTTCCTTGTGCTGTCATTATTACATAGCATTTAACTTTAATAATTTGAATGTTAAAAAAATTTCGGTTACAAAAATTTAGCCATGTATACCAGGGGGCCTAGCACACTAGCTTTTATCGATGACATAAAGCATTTATCCCGTTCTAACCAGTATGCGTGTGCGAAAGAGACGAATGCTTTATGTCAGCGATAAACGCTAGTGTGCTAGAGGGGCAGATTGTCGTGGTCACATGTCACCTGTCAGGGTCTATTAGACATACAAATTCAACTTAAAAAATAAAGATTTTCATTTACAACGTAGGTATTTTTTTATTCAACTAGATATCACTATATTTACACAATCTATTTTTATTGCTGGCACTCCACTTCGCGTTTCTGGTGATACTAGCTCGACGTCGAGACAGCGCCCTGTCTTGCTGCAGCGCCCTAGTACGAGCGAGCGTAATAGATGAGGTAATATAAAATAAGGCCGCCTATTGTCTACTAGTTTAAATAGTTTGTTTTCTTTTTTTTTATGTGGTGTACAGTCAAGGAAATTGAAACACGTACCACCGTAGAACCTAGTCGAAGAGACATACGCATGACATTTGTATGACATAGCCTGGCGTTTAACGCGTCGCGTCATTGCGATAGGGTTCTAAGGTGGTACGTGAATATATTTCCCCTACTGTACAATGAAGAATATAAATATGTTGTAGTAGTTGTAAAACCGAAAATTGCTTCAAATCCTAAAATTAAATTACTAACGATGACAACGATGTACCCGAAAAAAACCGCTTTCGCTCTAGCGAAAACGCGACCGCGAAACCCGAAGTGAAATGCCCTGCTATTATATACAGAAATTCAAAACGTTTTGCTAGCTCAAAAAAATAGCGGTTGACAAAAAATTTTGAGAAATTGCTAAAATCAAATTTAAACAAACTGGAACAAATTACCTTGCTACTCCGCGAAACCAGTGCCGGGCTCGTGCAAAATAGCTGCGTCTGTGCGACACATATATATGTTCATGCAAAAACCCACCCTCCTCCGCTTCCACACGAAACAACATATATCACACAGACTCAACTACACACCACCACCACTAAACACTAAAACTACACGATCGACGCGCGTTTCGCCTCTATACGAGGCATCATCAAGATCAAGCTTGCTGTTGCAATGCTGATTATAGGATTTCTTAACTACTTTAAATGATGCTTTGATAAGTTTAATTGAATTGTACGTTAAAGGTAATTACTAATAAACAAATATTGATAATTTGTTGTTGTTTTCTTGTATACTAACCATTTTTCAAAGTTAAATACCAAACAGAATCACTGTTCGGTATCCGGCCGGATAGTGCGCAACTATCCGGTATTCGGCCGGATAGTAAAATAATGGCCGGATAGGCCGGATACCGGATAGCAACCGGATATCCGTTGCATCTCTACTTTCAATGTAAGAAATTTCCCTTAACTTTAATTACTTTTTAAGAACTTTGTCCGTCCCTATGTCGTGCAGCCGGAAACTTTCAAACATTGCAAACCTTCAATAAATAAAAATTCCGTGAACTTTTCCACTTTTGTTAAAGAATTTTCTGCAATTTTTGCATCTCTTATCTATACTATGCACATATTCGTTCGCCTTTACGTCAACCGCTATTTTTTTAAACCAAGTAAAACATCACCTAAATTCACCGCACTCAGGAGCGCGATTTTTGAATCTCACTGCGTGACTAAAGCACGTCAAAATAGCCGTTTTTCATAGAAATGCGGCCATTTTGGTGAGCTCTAGTCACCTGGTAAGATTCAAAAATTACATTTTAATCTCATCGGGTAACTAAAGCTCACCAAAATAGCCGTTTTTCATAGAAATGCGGCCATTTTGGTGAGCTCTAGTCACCTGGTGAGATTCAAAAATTGCACCCCAGGTCGTCAACATAAAAAGTCCCGTCTAAATCGTCCATAATTTTTATTACTAATCAGGAAACAGCTGGTTCGGGGAATGGCCACCATTCCCTATACAATTGTCAGTGAGCATTTTCCTTTCGTATTTCAGCGCAGCCGTGATTATTTCAGACTTGGCTAGATTCAGGAGCACTGGGTTTAGACTCTTCAGTATAGGAGCCACCCCGGTCAAGAAGGCGTCCACAGAATTCGGTTCAGGGTTCTTCACTAGGACGTATTTCATTTTTTTGTTTTTGCTCCTCTTGCTCCGGGCCTTTCTCTTCCTGGAGGAGCGGGAGGACTTGCGCGAGCGCACGGAGGAGGGGGAGGAGAGGGAGATGGGGGCGGGGGAGGGGGGGAAGATGATGGAAGACGAGGACGATGCGGATTCCTTGCGCGGCGACTCTGGGCCAGCGTCTGGAACAGAATGGGCATGATGACTATAATTATTCGATACTCCGAAATTGAAAAATAGTTCCAAAATATTCGGTAGGTGGTAAGACCTTGTGTAAGGTCTGTTCGGATGGTTACTACCATCTCGCTCGCTAATCCAAGGTCCTACCACCCGCAAATCGCATCGGATTTTGATACGGTTTTCACTGTCAATTAGAGAATTTTTCACGGAACATTTTTATGTAAATTACGCCTCGATTGTAACCGCGTGAAGCCAGGGCGAGTCGCTAATCTATACGTACGTAACTACCTAACTTAGAGTTACCTGTACACCTAGCAGGGCTCGCGTGGCGTTCGGCCGACGGCGCGCGTTCGCAGTCCGACGCGCTGCAACACACACATAGAAGAATTGAAGGGAAGTTGTAAGTAGTTGATGGCGGGTGATAGGACCTTGTGCAAGGTCCGTCCGGATCGCTAACACCATCTTGCTCGCTAATCCTGCCGCTAAGCAGCAGGGCTTGCGATGTTGCGGGGTTCCACTCCGCACTGTAGGTACGCTCGACCGCCTTGCCTATGATATAGGCAAATCGCAGTAGGCTCGCTCGCTCGCCCCCGCCGTGTCAGTGTAATTGAAAACGAATGCCGCGCAACCCTAGCGTGTCGCCGGGAGTAGCGGGGGGAAGGCGGGTGCGGGCGGCGCGTTCTTTTTGACTCGCGCCGCCTGGCGCATGGTGTATGAAGTAATACGAACTTTTTGATGGTGTGAATAAAGTCGGAATTCGTTTAATCGCGGTCGTAAAAGAGAAGTTTCTGTCCGTTAGGGCCGTCCATTAATCACGTGATGTTTTTTTGGGCATTTTTAAACCCTCCCCCCCCCCCCGGTTTAAGACTCCCCCCCCCCATATATGACGTGTATTTTTCAGTACCAACAAAGAATCTTTAGATATAAAGAATCTTTAAAAATGTTATACGCGTTTGACGAAAAAATAAATACGCGTGGTATATTACAACATCTCTCCCTCCTTTGTGATATTTCGTGATTTCCCCCCTTTCGAGCCTCACGTTATTAATGGACGGCCCCTTAGTACTATTATTTACTCTGTGCCAGTGGCATCAGCTTTCTTATAAGGCCCATAGTAGGCGGCCACGTTTCAGTGCCACAAGTCATCACTGGTAACACACATTGATCATACACTCTCGATTTCAGACACTGAGGTATATTGGACAAGAAGACATTTCGCAGTCACGCAACGAGCTATGGAGAGGGCTATGCTTGGAGTTTCTCTGCGTGATCGAATCAGAAATGAGCAGATCCGCAGACGAACGAAAGTAACCGACATAGCCCAGCGGATTAGCAAGCTGAAGTGGCAGTGGGCAGGGCACATAGCACGGAGGACTGATGACCGATGGGGTCGGAAAGTTCTCGAATGGCGGCCGCGTATTGGCAAGCGCAGCGTAGGACGACCAGCCACAAGATGGCCCGGTGACCTCATACAGGTGGCAGGAAGGCGCTGGTCGCATGCCGCTTCCAACCGGTCGCTTTGGATATGTTAGGGCCTATGTTTAACAGTGAACTTCCTGTGGCTGAGATGATGATGATGATGATGATGAGTGGCACCAGCGAGAGAGCTCACCTGTCAGGCTGTAGAGGCAGAGCGCGCAGCCGCGCGTCGCCGGCGCCGGGCTCGTCGAGCACCATGCCGAACAGGGTCCGCAGCGCGGCCGCGCGGCGCCGCGCCAGCCCGGCCGGCAGCAGCGCGATCCGCTTGTAGGGCTCCTCCGACGCCAGCGGGTCGAAGTACGGCCCTGGAACGACCGACACCCACATATTCATTCCTGATAGTAGTTTATGTAGCGTAGATCTTCAATAAAACCGGTTCATGGCCGAAACTGTTGTATATTTTAATAAAACTACCGAATTCAATTATTATAAAAATGACACGTCTTTCTCCTTTCACGTCGTACGTCTTTCTCCACTCTTCCATTCGCTCAATTCTCTATGTTTCATCTTCTGGTTCGATCACCATTCATCAACTACATTCACCCCTACAACTGCTATATAATGAGAGGCCTTGAAACACGAGTGTGGTTTTATGAAACGAGCGTCAGCGAGTTTCATAATAGGATCACACGAGTGTTTTAAGGCCTAATTATATACAGTTGCATACATTACAACAAAAAACCGTAACAGAAAAAAAACCAACAAACGAATGACAACAGTAATGGCGGCAATTCGATCCAACCGTCAAGACGAACGTTTTTTTTAAATCATAAACAAACGCATGAAGTCCCTATTCTCATGTCACTCGAGATCAAATGTCGCGCGTTTAAATTATAAAACATACTAAGTTGACGTTTCGTATCGATAACTGTTTTAATATCTGTGGATACTAGAATAGAGACCAACTTGAATTTTGACAGCTGTTCCAAATTTAAATTCATAACGTCACGAGATATCGGTAATGTGATCACCAATAAACACAGACTACTAAGAGATACTACCCAATAAAGAACAGATTTACCTACTGCCACAGACAAGAAAATTCTTATTATAACATTGGTTGTAATAATGCTGGTCATTTTCTATGGTTTTTGAACGCGTTATTCAGCATTTATGATATGTGTGTAGATAAATTAGTTTATCTACACGTATATCATAAATGCTCTATAATGCGTTCAGAAACCGTAGGTAATGACCAGCATTATAACAACCAATATTATTTTGAGATTTTTTTTAATTTGTTTCTATATTTGTTCAAATTTATTTTTTATTACATTATTTGAATGTGTACAGTCTATAGATATTTAATAGGTACCTAGCACTAGTAGCTAGTAGCAATGCAGGTCATTGCCCTATGGCTTCTGAACCCATCATAGAGTATTTATGATATGTGTGTAGATAAAGTAATGTATGCAACTGTACATAATTAGGTCTTAAAACACTCGTGTGATCCTATTATGAAACTCGCTAACGCTCGTTTCATAAAACCACACTCGTGTTTTAAGACCCCTCATTATGCAACAGTTGCATAAAATACTATTAAAAGCCCTGCCTGCTACAAATACCATTGCTACTATCGATAGTATTGTTTTTGATGGTAAGAATACTATCGATATTGTGACTATTTTTCGAGGTCAACTATCGATAGTCAAGCTATCAATAAATAATTAATAGATTCAGGCGTTACTTTGCCGAGGTCCATATCAACAAACTGGAACAAATTACCTTGCTACTCCGCGAAACCAGTGCCGGGCTTGCGCAAAATAGCTGCGTCTGTGCGACATATATATATGTTCATGCAAAAACCCACCCTCCTCCGCTTCCACACGAAACACTTGAACGAATGGCGTATGAGTACGCCATTCGTTCAAGTAGCGAACGGTCGTACTGTTTCTTTGATCTTGATGATGCCTCGTATAGAGGCGAAACGCGCGTCGATCGTGTAGTTTTAGTGTTTAGTGGTGGTGGTGTGTAGTTGAGTCTGTGTGATATATGTTGTTTCGTGTGGAAACGGTGGGTTTTTGCATGAACATATATATGTCGCTGTCCGGAACGGGCGTCGGACAGTGAGGTCGCTTCGACGGCTCGGCTCGGTCGAATGAAAACAATGGACTGTATTTTGGCGTTCTTCTTTTATTGATTCCTTTTCCGGGTTCTTGTTCTAGGCTGGTTCGCTGGATCCGCTGCTCTGACACCGCTGTCAATCGATCGCTGACCTTGCCCGTTTATATTTCCATTTCACTGGGCTGGCCTAGCGGGTGTAGCGCCGCGGATCGAGCGTCTAGGCCAATCAGAGGCCGACTTTTGCGTTCGGTTTTTGGTCAAGGGTGATCTGTCGGAGCCTCTGATTGGCCTAAAATCCAACAATGCAGCCGTTCCCATTGGTCGGTTCGGGGTGGGTTTCCGACTGAATTGTTGGACTTTTTCTCTATCGTTTTCACATATTTTGCTCTATTTTTCAGGATCTAGAGGGCGAGCCGGGTTCATTTTCAGTGGAATAGCCACGCTATTCGTTTTGGCTGTTTATGCTGCGCCTCTTTACATTCATTTCTTATTTTAAAACGTGATTGTACTAATTTCTGTCTACATTTTCTAATAAGAATCTAATTTTCTTACATATAAATCAACCCTGTGATCTGTTTTCAGACGACCGCGGGTAATAATTTACAAGGTTCGGATCGTCCCGCGGTCCTCCTTCATATATGGCCCTCATTGGCCTTTTATATTAAAAATTAAAGTGTCCATTTATTGACTTTCAACTTAACCTAAGTACAATCAACGCTAATGTTACTATATACAGTACCCGGCCAAAAAGATTGCACATCGGTATTTTGAAAGAGACATTTGGCTGTTTACGAAGATTTCCGAACACTGGCGACCGTCCATCAATCATCGTATTAATTAAGTGACATTTCATACCAAATAAATACTACACTTTATGGACTTAATTAGTTTACGTCAAATCGATGACATGTAAACTTTGAATATCTATAGAGAGTTATTGCAACTACTAGAAAAAGGATAGTAAACCAATTCTGTATTATTTTGTAATTGGATAAAATAGACCATTTTTTTTAATAAGTATTGTAAATTAATAATTTCAAAATTTTTCAATTCCTTCTATTTTATTATTTGTGCTCTCAATGAGGTCAATATCATTGTCACTATTAACCGTATTTATTACTAGTCTATCAGTGTAACAACATCATAATCAAAATCGTTCATATCTAAATTGCTTTTTTCGGAACGGTGAACTGATTTTGTTTAAAGTAAAGTGGCATTTGCAACTCGCCCTTGAAACATCTTAAAATAATAAATTACACCGCATCCTCATTTTTTTTAATCTGTCGGTTTAGGTAGCAAAATAACTATAAAAATTGTAAATAATTTCGCGTTCCTAAAGGTTTTCCTCTTTTTTTTAATGATGTCATTGCACGATTTAAAGTTGAGGGGTTTCAGCATCTCTATATTATATATTTTCAACTCAATGCGTAAGTACCCTACAGGATCTGTACAACGACTGACGAACGTCACATAGGTAGTGTGTGACAACGCTCTATGAAGCCGAAATTAGCCGAGTCTCTTTCCAAAGACCGATGTGCAATCTTTTTGGCCGGGTACTGTACAATGTGAACTTATTAGGCCAATCCCTAAGTCAGTCGGCTTAGGTCTTGCTGTCCGTTACAGTCGCACAGACGCAGCTATTTCGCACGAGCCGGGCACTGGTTTCGCGGCGTAGCAAGGTAATTTGTTCCGGTTTGTTTAAACTATCGATAGTTCAACAACGCTAATTTTGACATTAGGACTCCTGCCAGTGTTACCTGCCTCCCGCCGCATGCCGAGCTCGCCGCGCACGCGCTCGCCCGCCTTCGCCTCGGTGTACAACAAGATGGCCGCCACGTGCCCGCGCTCGGCGTGCGTCAGCACGTTCACGATGCTCTTGAGCGGGATGTGCACCGTGGTGTGCTCGCCGGCCGGCTGCAGCCGCGGCACCGGGATCGACACCCCGTCTGATGATATGTGCACCTGGGGACCGCGGGCATCATGCGACGTGCTATGTTAGGCTGCGTTTCCACCAGAGATGTGCGAGGATGCGTAGCGAGGGATGTGTTTGTTAAGAACCAATGTGCCGTTTCCACCAGAGCTGTGCTGACCGAGGCGAGGTAAATGAAGCGATTCTATTGGTTCTTACAAACACATCCCCATTAAAAAATTCGTCTTTAGTGAAATTTGAAGTTTTTGATAGCCGTTTGAAGGTAAATACAGCACGATTAACCATTTTTGCAGAGATCGCTTTTGCGATATGGACTAAAGCAAAATGACACACGATATCGCGGCGAACTGGTTTTTATAAACCGTTATGATTTAACTCACGGTTTTAGGTCATATGCATTGGCAGAGGGGAATGCGTGCCTTGCGAGGTCCCTTGGTTAAATTGTCTAAGGGATGCTCAATCTACATTATTTTAGTAGGTCAAGGGGTCCTGTTTTTAGGGTTCCGTACCTCAAAAGGAAAAACGGAACCCTTATAGGATCACTTTGTTGTCCGTCTGTCTGTCTGTCTATCTGTCTGTCTGTCTGTCAAGACCATCTTTCTCAAGAACGCGTGGAGGTATCGAGTTGAAATTAATATTAAACAGTAAAAATCAGTAGTCCCTTGGAGCCGTGAAAAATTCAAACTTCTAAGTCAACGCAATCAAAAGATACGGCCGTTAATGTCGCATGTTTCATACATACCCAAGACACTCAAAAGCTATGGGGTACTTCCCGTTGACCTAGAACTATGAAATTTGGCAAGAAGCACGGTCTCACAGCACAAATAAAACATTAAATCCGAATTGTTTAATCGTTGATGACTGAACCCTCGGTGCGCGAGTCCGACTCGCACTCGGCCGGTTTTTTTTTTAATTTTCTCAAACAGTAAAATAATGTAGCCATGTCTGGAAATGATCCTGACATACATTGGCGATCTCTGGCTCCAAATATTGTACACCTACTGTGTCAAATTTTTAAATATTTAAGATGTAAAATAACATTGTAATTTCGATTAATTGAAAAAAATTACATCTCATTCAGTTACTTGCCGGTATCTTCTGATCAGAGGTTTCCGAACTGGTGGTAAATTTTATGACATTCATAAGTGATTCCTGTAAGCCTGATCTGAACAAAGATGTTTTGACTTTGACCATATCCTTAGTCGAAACACTCGTAAATCCATTCAGCAATAAGAAATTAAAATTCGTTCTCGTACCACTGGAGACAGAAGCTGGTGGTGCAATGAGGAGAAAGGGATCCAAACCAAACTGACCTTACTCTTGGGCGTGTAGCAGTAGTTCCCGATCATGACGAACCGGCAGGCGACCTTCAGCTCTGTCTCGTTGTTGGGGCTCTCCGACATCGCTTCATCTGTCGAGTGACACACAGCTTAAATCTGAGGTATAAATTGGCACAGCATAAGCTGAGGTAGAAATTGACAAACAGGTTAAAACTGAGGTAAAAATTGACACACAGTATAAAATTGAGGCATATATTGACAGCATAAACCTGAGGTATAAATTGAGACACCATATGAAGCTGAAGTCTAAAAAGTCACACAGTATAAAGTTGAGGCATATATTTTTAATTAATTTTTAATAATTTTTTATTCTGTTTTCGTTTTTTTGTCATACATAAGAAAGATATAAAAGTGATTGTATTTTTTATTTCGAAAAATAGATGGCCATATCCAAAATAAAAATAAATATATTTTGGTTTTGAGGAGTAGCAAGGTAATTAGTTTCTTTTTTGTTAAATTAGAGCTGTCAAATAAATCTTAATAAATGTATGTATGTAAATTCTTTATTGTACAAAAAACATAAATTACAAAAAGAGATACAGTGATGTACAAAGGCGAACTTATCCCTTTAAGGGATCTCTTCCAGTTAACCTTTGAGTGTGTGAAAGGAGTATCATAGTATAGTATCAAATGTTTTAGTTTATTGTATTTATCACAATCCTATTTCTTTTCTTCCCCCCAATTCTGGCTAAGATTCACCCGTATATAATGAAGGGTATACCCTTTACAATACATTACATTGTAGTAAAGTCGACCAAGAAATTGCTTGACCACTTTTGACTTATCCCTTTTGAATACGGTCGAAAAGTGGTCAAGCAATTTCTTGGTTGACTATACAATACATTGTGTGGAAGCTGACAGGGTCAACAAGGCTAACATTTATCTCTGTGTTGTTGTTGTGTTGTCTGTGACGTCATTAACATTTTTGTTTTAGGTATCTCCTCCAGATCCTTCCCGAAAATCACCAAAAGTACGCAACCGAACATTCTTCCTACGTGTCTAATGTACAAGTTGTTGGTGGCAAAATACATCCCAAACACAACGGAGATGAGAAAGCCATAAAAAAAAGAAAAAAAAAGGCTAACATTGACAGATCCCCATCACAAAATACCCACATCCATCGTTGAATCACAAAATATGAATGTTAACCTGTATAACGAGTAAACGCCGGCGAAATTATAAGAATAATCGACTAGATTGTTTATAGGTCAGTTATTCGAACCATACTATAGCTTAACAGTAGAATGGACTACAAAAATCAAAAAGCAATTACACTTATCTTTAGATACTTGAAGTTAAAATAAGGAAGTTGTTATGTTACCGTGAGCTTCGGTGTTCAGATCGAATTTGGTCGGAAACATCATGACATATCGTGGTACCACGTAGTACTAAAACCAAAGCAGCTATGGAGTTAACACCGCGTTTGAAACAGCATTAGAAATAAACAAGAGTACGATGTAATATCCAATTAAAGTAGGAAATTAGAGATGTTTATAACAATACAAACGATGCAGCAAGTGCGAACCGAATCGATTGGCATTGGCAATTTGGCACCTGTCATGTCATGGCTGTCATTCACTATCTTTTTAAAAAAATGATCTGGCCATTGTTGTAAAACCATACAGCCACAACGGTCGTTATTTTTTAATCCTTAAAGCAAAAAGAGGGGTTTTAAGCACATGGTATTGTTGAAAACAAGTAAAATATTTGCAAAAGCAATCTTTGTACCGATGTGCTGCGGTTCCCTGAATTCCTATGGCGGGAAAAACAGTGCTGATGCAGCCTGGGGATCGACATTTTCTAGCCTATAATTTTCATGGTGGGATATCATTAGATGAAAAAGGAGTGGTCTTAAGACGCAAAACAATAGTATTTTGTTTTCGTTATCTTCCAATCATCGATATAAGAACACAATAGATATGCCTACTTGTTCGGATTGTTACAAGCCTAGCGTAACCATTTTGCGACGGGGTGCAGCAGGTGAAGAGGGGCTTTCAAAATTTAGCCATTGGTTCAACTTTGAATCTTATCGTAAGTGAATAAAGTGCTTCTAAGTTTTCTGACTAGCAGCGACACAGGCGTCGGATAGCAGAACTAAAAATATGACGCCAATTTAAAACGTACAAAACGCAGAGCTGTTTACTTGACAATTGGCACATACAGTTTTATTCAGGCAATCCAACATAGTCTATCAAATAGACTATGGTCGGCTACTCTGCCACTGCGTTGTACACAGTTCTATCGTTTTCTCATTTCGATGCTTCCAATGCATGCAATACCTTTACTTTACTGTACCTTTTTAATTATGTTCAAAGCTTTCGTTTGTTTGTAGTACTGCAAGTGCCGCTACCGAGCGAGAGATGGCGCTGATTGCAACTCGAAAATAAGAATAATTTTTTAACATAAAACTACCGCGATACTTGGACGTATTGAAACAAACGGTTCACTCACGTATTTTAAAGTCGAGAATTGCTCGACATGTTTCGTACCAGTCCGTGGTCCTTTATCATGAGCCCCCGCAGCGGTGTGGCGCGACGACGACTGCGTACCGAAGCCGACAGCTTGGCTGCTCGGTGCAGACGACTTTAAAATACGTGAGGGATCCCTTTGTATTAGTAAGTAAAAAAGCCCCTATTAATTTAATTGTACGTGGTAAGATCTAGTGCAAGGTCCGTCCGGCTCGCTACCATCATCTTGCTCGCTAATCCGGCTGGATTCGTGACTACTTAAGGGCTAATAAGCAGCGTGTGTTTGCAATGTTGTGTTCCAGCGTGGAGAGAAAGACAGAAGACAGCCTGTGAAATTACTGGGACAAGGTGTCCTATCTTAGCCCTCCGAGTTGGCAACGCATGTCGCGATATCTCGCGAATACTTTATATGGCAACCCTAAAATGACGTCACGGTGCAGTGAGAACCCCGCTGTCATTATCTATCAAGTGAGTCCGTTTGAATGTTCTTTACTGTGTGATAATAGTTTAATTTGTGTGGAAAGGCGGTGTACAAAATCATCATCGCGTGTTACAATGAAAGCTAAGTATTCTAGTTGTCTTCAGGAGAGGTGCATTCCAAGTATTGTGTTCATATTAACCCTTAAAGTAACTAAGTATCTTAATGTGCAAACTACCTAAATGTTCCAAGCATCGTGAAAGCATTCCACTTAAAGATCTGAATGTTAGAGTAAACTATTATCTTCTGATTAATTAAACATAATGCCCGATCATCTAATAACATGAAACACAGTCTAATCAACTCAACATGTCCACTAAGTATCTTATTTAAAGCTTCTCGAATCCACGGAGTCACCATTATGTTACCAGCCCGAAAGGGGCTTTGCACCACCGGCCTATGCTGCCGCTGGTTCAGTGAGACCCTAGTAAGGTCATGGCACCAGTCGTGTGTAGCGCAAAAGGTATACGAATCCGCGCCCCTAGTTTACCAGCCCAAAAGGGGCTTCGCACCACCGGCCTATGCTGCCGCTGGTGCAGTGAGACCCTGGTAAGGTCATGGCATCAGTCGTGTGCCGCGCATAAGGTAAGAGAATCCGCGCCCCTAGTTTACCAGCCCAAAAGGGGCTTCGCACCACCGGCCTATGCTGCCGCTGGTGCAGTGAGACCCTGGTAAGGTCATGGCACCAGTCGTGTGTAGCGCATAAGGTATGAGAATCCGCGCCCCTAGTTTACCAGCCCAAAAGGGGCTTCGCACCACCGGCATATGCTGCCGCTGGTGCAGTGAGACCCTGGTAAGGTCATGGCACCAGTCGTGTGTCGCGCATAAGGTATACGAATCCGCGCCCCTAGTTTACCAGCCCGAAAGAGGCTCAGTAAAACTGACAAGGATTATGGTCAAGTCACATTGACAGCTTATTTACCATTATTAACCCTCATGACTAGACTCTATTACTATGACTGACATATTTCTACTCATAACAATTAACTTCATTATGATCTAAATACTTGGAAATGACATTATCTTTCAGTAATATAAATAGTCACCCCGGCCACAAGCTGGAGGTGTGACTCGTTGACAGAGGCACCACATGCAGTGGTGTCATCTGTCCCCTAAATCAACAGATGGCGAAGCAGTAAACCCCACACATCAGATAAGCAGTCCCAGAAGGCAATGGAATAGTCTAACCGTACCAATATGTAAGTCATATTATTATATTTTAATTTGATGATATCAAACACAATGATTGTCTAATAAGTACTTGTCGCCCAAGAATGCCGAACCCAGGCAGATATATATATACGTGGCGACAACGCATCTGCATTCTCTTTGGTGTTGCGGGTATCTATAGGTGGTAGTTATCACTTACTACCATTCGGTGACTCACCCGCTCGTTTTTCTTCCTATTTTATCACAGGATAGATGATAGTACTATTTCATATAAAAAAACATGAATGTGGGTAGTGTAATTCCCTTAAACTAGTTAAGAGTTAGTTGGCCCTTAGGTCGTTCATTCCCTGTACGAAACGCACGAGCAAGCTACTACTTCACGCCGGTATTCCATGAGCTCTTCTACCCCGGTAGAGCCGGCCAAATCATATTGCAAGCAGCACTGTTAAATTGACGACTGGATAGCCTAGTGGTTAGTGACCCTGACTATAAAGCTAGAAGTTCCGGGTTCGATTCCCGGGAGGGTAAAATGTTTGTATGACGAACATGAATACTCGTACCAGAGTCTTGGATGTTATAATGTGTATTTGTCTATGTTAGTATGTATAGTCGTTTTCTATAGTACCCATAGTACAAGCTTTGCTTAGTTTGGGACTAGATCAATTGGTGTGAGAAAGAATTGTATATTATTAAAACTATACACGTAAACCTAAAGATGCGTAATGGCGCGTTTCTATTTTCAAACAACAAACGCATTTGCCCACCAACCGTTACTGTCTATGGGACCGCATCTGTCAAAATGTAACGACAAGCAGCTGAAGATTCGATGTTTGAAAATAGAAACGCGACACGAAATTAAAATAAAACAAATAAAAACGTTAACTAGTTTATTTAGAGGTTGTGAAGTAATTATCTAATTATTTTATGGTCCTGGTTTACAGGAACATTGGTGTATAGTCGATCAAGTATGTAAGGAAACATTATATTAGTTATTTTAAATATTGTAGGTGTATTTTTTCCAGTGACAGTTCTTCCGCCTAATTGGAACACTAATTGATTGATAGCTCGAACTGCATGCAGCCGAAAAAATACATGCATACATTTACATACATTTTTCGATGGTTTTGACACTTGTTTGCGCGCTAACGAAAATAAACGGATTCTCTGTTAATACTTTAGTTTGATTTCAAGTAATTGCTTGACCACTATTGAACCTTACCCCTTTGTAATACGGCCGAAAAGTGGTCAAGGAATTTCTTGGTCGACTATACACGTGTATCTAGCTCTTGTATGCCAAGGCTTAAGAAAGAAAAGAAAAATATAGTAGATAAGAAAAAAACGCGGCTAGAATACCGTTCGCAATAACAAAAACTACTTAACTGAACTAAAGTGAGATTATTGGATCTCACCGGGTGGCTAAAGCTCACTAAAATGGCCATTTTTTACAAACATTCGGCCATTTTGGTGAGCTTTAGTCACGGTGAGATTCAAAAATTGCACCTCTCTTATCAAAAGATCAAAGTCAATGTTCCGCCTAAAAGAAAACATGTTGAATCGTTAACTTAATAAGAAAAAAAAGCCTAACAAAACTTATCCGATTGTGATTATAGAGGTAGTTAATGAGGCTGGCTTATGGATCATTTGAAAAAAACAGAGGTAATTATGTAACATAAAAATCAAACTTAACGTAAACAATATACTAATTGAAAAAACGGTCGTAATAGTATTACAAAATCAACTTTAAAGCAAACATAACAAAACTCTGAAAACTGTGGATAGCTACGCTAGAACGTACTTTTAAATGTCGCCGTCGTCTGCACCTATTTGCCAAATAACTGAAATGTCACCGTTGTGATTTTTTCTCAGATGGTAAGCGAGATTATGTTTGGCCGCGTAGCCCTTTCCGCAAACAGCACAAACGTGCTCCGGGACCCTAGTGTGCTTCACCATATGTTCGCGGATAGCTTGCTTCCTCATAAAACCTGAGCCGCATACATCACACGTATAAGGCCTCTCCTCTTTGTGCAAACGCATATGTTTGTTTTTCATGTCCTTGTATTTTAATAAAATTATTTGTAATTTTCACAACTCGGTTTATTATTTTATCCTTTAGTTAGTCCACAGATTCAATACAAAAACAGCGACCAGGGGTGTGCTGCCACAGATCTAACATAATCATCAACATCTCCCCTTTTTTATAAAGAAGTTGTATTATAATAACAATAACTCTTAACTACTTAAGATCTAGCATCTTACATACAAATTTAATTTATCGGGTGCCCTAATTGTTCTGCCACTTCTAGTTGTATAATTTTGATTTAAGTTATAATTTATTGAATCATTTGAGTTACAAGGTAAATTATACTCAGAAGTGCCAGCTCTGGGTATGGGTACTACGGGTTCATTACAAGATTTACTATCATCCTGTATGCCCTCACAGTTCAAGTTACAATCTTCATTTTTAATTGTTGGATTCGAGTTTACATATTTCCTATTTCGTCTGTATACCTTTCCATTCTCATCTGCCATTAAGTATGACCTTGGCTGATTACAATTTTGTATGATTTGTCCAGGTATCCATGTCGATTCTAAATCTTTTTTAAACATTATTCTTTGATCAGTTTTCAGGTTGGGCAACGGTTTGGCATTTTTATTGTAATATCTTTTAACAGAGTCACAATGTTTGCTAAATTTGTTACTGTCAACATTTACAACTTTTGGTTTTAAGAATTTTTTAGGCATAGGGATCAATGAATTTAAATTTCTCGAGTACAATAATTGGGCAGGCGACGGTAAGTATGGCTTGGCGGTATTTCTATAGTTTAACAAACCTAGGTTTACATCAGACCCATCCTCTTTACATTTTTTAAGAATTTGTTTGAATATTTTTACTCCACTTTCACTTTGCCCGTTCGATTGCGAATGCTTAGGACTTGTTTCTACATGCGTGAAGTGATAGGACTCTGCAAATTTTTTAAATTTATCCGAAGTGAATTGCGTTCCACAATCAGTTACAATTAAACCTGGTATACCATGCCTGGCAAATATAGATTTACAGTGTTTTATCACACAATCACTTGTTAAATTGTCTAACTGACACACTTCAATGAATTTTGAATAATAGTCAATCACAACTAAATAGTCTTTGTCATCATAAGTACAAATATCCATACCGATCTTGTACCATGGAATTTTTTCTACTTCATGGTTTAACAATGGTTCTTTTTGAATGTTAGGCATATGCCTTGCACAAGGTAAACAGGACTTTATGTAAGTATCTAAATTGTTATTAATTTCAGGCCAAAAAACACATGAACGCGCCCGTATTTTACATGTACTCAAACCAACATGCCCTTCATGTATTTTTTGCATCATATAAACCCTTAAGGAACTGGGTATAACCACAAGATTGCTCTTTAAGATGATATCATCTAGGATTGCTAGTTCATCTCTGAAAGTCCAGTATTGCTTGATCTCTGAGTCTAAATTTTTAACATTTTCTGGCCATCCATTTGAAATAAATGATTTTACAGCTTTTAATACTCTATCATTTCTTGTAGCATCCTGTATTTTCTTTAACCAAACATTTGATATAGGCAAACTCTCTCGAAGCAATTGTACATGCATTACATTATTCTCAATTAGTTGTTGAAATTTACACTCTGTCAGTTTGCTAGTGCAGCTTCGAGAAAGCGTGTCAGCAATAAAAAGTTCGCGCCCAGGTTTGTATTTCACATGCAAGTTATAACCTTGCACTGCCAACATCATACGTTGCAATCTAGCTGGTACCTTATACAAAGGTTTTTTGAACAATGTTTCAAGAGGTTTGTGGTCCGTTTCGACTAAAACTTTGCGACCATATACATATTGGTGCATTTTATAGCAACCATAGACAATAGCTAGCATTTCCTTTTCCAGCTGACAGTAATTTTGCTCTGTTGAAGTTAAGCTTCGTGATCCAAAGGCAACAGGTTTTCCACTTTGTAATATTACTGCTCCCAGAGCTGTGGATGAACTGTCAACTGACAAAGTTATGTCTTGGTTGGTATTAAAATATGCTAGACACGGACTGTTACATAACGCTAGCTTTAGTTTATTAAAAGCCTCGTTTTGATTGCTTTCCCAACAAAAAACCACATCTTTTTTCATCAATACTCGTAAATGCTCAGTAATATTTGAATAATTTGGTATGAACCTTGACAAATAATTGCACATACCCAAGAATCGCTCAAGGTCTTTTCTGCATTTAGGAGTTTCCATATTCATGACTGCCTCTACCTTTGATGGATCAGGGGTCACACCCTCTGCTGAAAATTTGTGTCCAACAAACAATAGTTCCTTAACAAAGAATTTACACTTACTCTCATTAAATTTAATACCATTCTGTGATGCTATTTTCAAAACCTTGTTCAATTTGTTATGTAAGTCTTCGGCGCACGAAGCCCACAAACACACATCATCCAAGTAGGTACAAACCCCCTCAATATTTTCAAACATCTGTGCTATTACTCTGTGAAATTCTTCAGGTGCAGAAGATATACCAAAAGGCATTCTAGTAAATTTGTACCTACCGAATGGTGTTTGAAAGGTACATAGTTCAGAACTTGCCTCATCTAGTTTTTGCATCCAGAACCCATTTGATGCATCTAGCAGGGCAAAAATTTTAGCATTTTGCATTTTACTTTTTAATTCATCTAAGGTATGTAGTTGAAATTTCGGTTGTATAATGTATTTGTTCAATGCTCTAGGATCTAGGCAAATTCGTAATTTCTTGTTAGGTTTTCTCACCAGGACCAAGCTGTTGACCCATTTAGTGGGTTTTGTTACCTTCTCTATGACCCCTAATTTTTCCATCTTCTCAAGTTCTTCCCGCAGTTCAGGCAGCAATGAAAATGGAATTCGTCGTGCAGCTTGCACCACAGGCTCTGCATCTTCACGCAATTGCAAGGTTACAGTGTTGGGAAGGCAACCAAGTCCTCCGTCAAACAATTCACTGAAATTGTTTTTTAGGTTATTAATCAAATCATCTCTATTATTCTGCTGAAGCTTGACATTATGAACATTAACCAACTGCATATTTGCGCTAATGAAACCACATTTCATGGAAGTTTTGCAGCCCAGCAGAGTAGGTATTGAACCTTTAATTATTATAAATTCCACATTATACATACTTTTGTTTGGGTGTGTTATTAATAAGTTACATACACCTTTTACATTAACACATTTACCATCTAATTGTAGTACTTTTTTGTTACATGGTTTAATGTCCTTTTCTTTGACCCCTAACTGTTCACATACCTGGCTTCCTATAACATTACAACCTGCTCCAGTGTCAATCTTCATTGTTATAACTTGGTTATTAACTATGAACTTCTGGGTAATTTCATTGCCCACCGTTTCTACATTCACCATTCCAATGAAGAAGTGGTCTCCTGCGTCGATGGATTCATCTGTCTGTTCTATATCTTGCGCCATGTGAACATTTTTGTTTCCGCGGCACATGTTTGCAAAGTGATTGTTCCTTTTACATAAAAAACATGTTTTCCCGTACGCTGGACAATTATTTATTGAGTGACTTCGGCCACAGTTCCTACAATCATGAATATATTTAGAGTTGCGTTGTACGACCCAGTCAGATTTTTGAAGGTTATTTTTTCTCTTGTTCGCAATCAAAATTTCTTCAGGATTTTCTTTCTCGCTCAGTTGTCCCTGCACGTACAATCTTGATGCTTCGGCATTTTTCAGGTATGTCATCACATATTCCAATGTTAATTTATCGTCACTTTCCGACAATAGTCGGGTTTTAAAGGAGTCAAATTTTGGCTCTAGGCCAGCTATAATTTTACTTACAGTCAGTTTTTCTCGTAAGCCGTCAAATTCACAGGCCAATCCAACATTTATGACCCTTGTAAAGTAGTCCTCAAGCCTCTCTCCAGTATTTTGTTTCATTGTAAAAAAATTGTTTCTCGAGATTGTTAAATTCTTCTTTGGTGAAAAATGCTCTCGGAATTTTGTTACGAGCTCCAGAAATTTAGGTTCCGCTGGGTTCCAATTAAAGGAATTGTATACAGCAATCCCTTTTTCTCCAATGAAATTCAGCAGAATAGCAATTTTCCTTTGATCCTTAGCGCCATCAAGGTCGTTGGCGGTTAAATAAATTTCCAGCCTTTGCACCCATGATTCGAAATTGGCCGCTAAGTCACCTTCCTGGACCATGGGAGGAACGGCACCTGACACCATGTTTTTCATGTCCTTGTATTTTAATAAAATTATTTGTAATTTTCACAACTCGGTTTATTATTTTATCCTTTAGTTAGTCCACAGATTCAATACAAAAACAGCGACCAGGGGTGTGCTGCCACAGATCTAACATAATCATCAACAATGTTGGTTCAAACTGTTCCGAACCAGAAACCGCTTCGGACACAGACTGCAAAGGAAAGGTTTCACCAGTTTGTGCGTTGCCTCGTGGTACAGAAGGCTGTTTTTAGCTGAATAGCCTTTGCCACACACCTTACAAGTGTACTCCGGTTTGCCCGTATGTTTGGGCATGTGCTCACGGATATTATACTTCCTTCTAAACCTCAAGCCGCAGACATCACAAACGTACGGTCTCTCGTCGGTATGTGTACGAATGTGATGTTTCAATGTGCTCCCAGCCGCAAACTGTTGCTGACAAATACCACAAGAGAACGTCTTGATACCATAATGAGCTCGCTTGTGTGCTCTAAGAGAGCCAGGGTAAGCGAAACTTTTATTACATATTTTGCATTGGTGATGTTTTTCTTTGGTATGAACAGTTTTATGCACCTTTAGGTTTGATGCTGTTGTGAATCGATTCCCACATGTACTACATTCGAATTTCTTGCCAGCAAAGTGTTTGTGCTTATGAGTCATTAAACTGGATTTGTTTTTGAATGTATTGTGACAAATGTCACAGGAGTACGGCCGGGATGTAGAGTGAACAGTCATGTGTTGTTTTAAACTTCTCTTACTAATCTGTTTGTTGCATATTTGGCAATGAACATGTGCTGCTAAAGTGTGAAGTAGTTGGTGATGTGTCAGCGTGCTCCTCCGTTTGAAACCTTTGTTGCAGTATTCACAGAAATGTGTTCTTTCGGAGGTATGGGATATCATGTGACTGTTTAACGATTGTTTTGTTACAAACGCCATATTGCAGAGTTTGCACGAGTAATTCTTAACTGCGGTATGAGTGAGTGAATGTCGTTTGAGACCGTCCATCCTGGAGTAAGTTTTGCCGCAGATATCACATCGGTGTTTCACTTGTTTGCTCTCAGATTTTATAGCAATGGCATTGTTTGGTATACAGTTGTCTTCTAATACTTTATCATTGTTGAGTAAGCTTTTGCAATCAGTTTTTCTTTTTAAAGTTTTCTGCGGCGAGACCGTAGCATCCTCTAATTGTTTGCTTTGGGTACACGCATGGTTCTGAAGGTTAGTTTTTCTAGTGAAGCGCTGCTGACATTTGTGGCACTGCCACTCCTTCTCCTTGGGGGGTGAACTCATAATGCTCGTCTATACACTGAAATTACATAAAAACCATTCTTCATTTTGAAGGCTATGGGATTCAGAGCAAACAGACAAACATTCTTTTTTAATTGCCGTTGCCTCCCGTCGCGCCTCCCCGCCCCGCACCTCAAGCGACGCAGAGGGGTTCCACTCCGCACTGTAGGTACGCTCGTCCGCCTTGCCTATGGCATAGGCAAATCGCAGTAGGACGTCGGCTTGCCGCACGCTTGCTCGCTCGCCTTCACCGTGTTAGTGTAATTGAAAACGAATGCCGTGCAACCCTAGCGTGTCGCCGGGAGTAGCGGGGGAAGGCGGGCGCGGACAGCGCGTTTTTTTGATTCGCGGGATTCATGCGGGAGGGGGGGGGGTAACCCCAACGTGACAAAGAGATAGGAAAAAGCGTGAGAGCGGTTTCGCACTACGTCCGATCCGAATCCGATCCGAACCCGTGAAACATGGGTTATTTTCAACATTTTCAATTAAAGTAAAAACTTTGTAGGGAAACCTAATGCTAATAACAATGTGCGCCTACTGTCTACCTTTCTAATTCGTTTATTTGTTTTGTTGTTGTTGTTGTGCGCATGCGCTCGCTGCAACACTGAACTAATACATTGAATGCCTGCCGCTTCACGTCAGCCAGCCGTATGCCCCGCCCGCCCCGCTGCCTCTCTGCTCGTACGCAGGTCGGCTTTAACTCGGACGCAGTGCGCGAGCGTTCATACCAATAATACTATGGCTACTTCGGTTCGTCAAAAATCTTCCCCCGAAAGGAGATTTTAGCATGCCGGAAAGAAATCGGATGGCGGAGATCGGATCTAGTGCGTAAATTACCATAGAAATAGTTCTACGGCTACTACGGAACATATTTTTACGGATTCGATTCGGACGTAGTGCGAAACCGCTCTGACTAAGTAGGGGGCGTTTTGAAATGTTGAAAATCGTGCGACGGTACGTAATTTATGGACGAACCCAAACAGTGTTTTACTACCGGAAAACGACTATAATTATAAAATTCATACCTACCATTTAAAAGAGTACAAACAGAGATTTGGCAACGTCGCCTATAGCTGACAAATATTTAGCTGTTTTCATTGATTTATGAACATTAATGAGTTAAAATACGGAATATAGCAACGGTATGTACTAGAACTTGTGTTCTTACAGTTGTTGGTAAGTGATGATGATGATGATGATGAATTCCTGTTATCCCTCAACAGGGACATAGGGCTCGTGGTAGGGACTTCCATGCGTTGCGGTCTTGCGCAGTAGCTTCAAGGTCTTGCCAGCTGTGACCAATTGAAGAGATTTCCTTCTCGACCGATCGTCTCCATGTCATGCGAGGTCGGCCAGGTTTTCTGCTACCACTACAACTTCTACTACCACTACGTGTTGTTGGTAAGTAGTAAACCTTATATACTTATACCGAAACGTACACATTTACAAATGGAAAGTTTCCAAATGCTTGTTTTACACTTAATGATAACTATTTAGTATAACTGTATTTGTGTAGACACTCTGACCCCGTCTCACCTCCATGGAACTTCGGTTAAAGCAGGCGCAGCAGCTGAAGCGGCCGAAAAGCTCAAAAGCAACAAATATAGGGGTCTCGACTCCGAATATAACTTTATTCCATTCGGAGTCGAGACCCTTGGTCCGTGGGGTCCTAGCGCATTAGGCCTCTTCAAAGAGATCTCGAAGAGGCTGGTCGACGTCACAGGTGACCGAAGAGCTGGCAGCTACCTCGCACAACGTATAAGCTTAGCTATACAGAGAGGTAATGCTGCCAGTATCTTCGGTACTATGCCACGGGGGCCTTCTTTTTTTGATTTATTTTAGTTATAATTTTAGTACTAAGGTTTAGTTTTTATGTAGTTTGTTTGTTTTATTATATCTATATTGTGGTTGTCAATAAATTGATTTTTTCACTGTATTAACTATTGCAATGCATTATCAATATTTTAGTGCATCACGTTGCTATATTCCGTATTTTAATTCATTAATGTTGATAAATCAATGAAAACATCTAAATATTTGGCAGCCATAGGCGACGTTGCCAAATCTGTTTGTACGCTCTTAACCATAACAAAAAGAAACTGTTTTTTTTTAATTCCCGCCTCTTACGGAATCAATTATCACAAGTAAGCTAAACAGTGACAATCAAGCGAATTTGGGAACTCTAAGAATTTCCTCAGGCTCTACAGAGAACGTTTGACGAAACCATAATTTTCATAAAATTAATGCTACCATAAAAAGTAATCATTTCAACAACTTTTTATTCAAATAAAACAAATATCGGTAATATAAAATATAATCATGGCGTCAAATCAATATGATTACTAACGAATATAATAACTAAAATAAACTAACCTAGAGAGGGCTGTTTTCGAATTAGTGGAGCTTTGCTCGGCCGGAATCCATGATACCACAAACAAAACAACAATGGATTTCAATCCTGACTTCGAAAGTTAATAATGAAATTACGGAATCTCTCTAACAACTGACTTTTATCTAACTACTCAACTAAACTAAATAGTAGGTAGGTAAATAAACAAAGAAAAAAGAAACAATCAAACCAAATTGCAAGATTGCCGGTATACCTACGAAAATTTATGTTTTTTTTTCTAATTTTTCTTAAAATTGCACTGGTAATTGAACCAAACAGCCAAACTAACACTTACCTCAAAGTATGGTAAAATTATACATGAATTTTGGGCTTTTATCTGTTTTGACCCAACTACGGCAAAGCCAAAAGGAAGGGTTATATTTTTTAGTTATTCATTAAACTGTCTAATTTAATCTGGACCACTGTGGGACTTTTTTTCACATAAATATCATAACAATCAACCTATTAGAGTATTTCCATGTTGAGGGCATAAGAAAACATTTTTTATAAACAGAAATAATAGCTGTCCGATATCAGCGACTGTTTATTTTACCGCTCTTTAGTTTATTCCTTCAGGTACTTAAAATAAAGTAAACAAAATAAGTCACGTGACTTGGAAAATCAACTAATCAAATCATCTTTTGGGTCTCCAACTCCAAGAGATAGACTTGATTGGTTGATTTGCCGAGTCACGTGACTATTTTGTTTACCTTATTTTAAATACCTTAAGAAATAAACTATAGGGCTGTAATGTACTATTACAAAACCAGAGGGCCTAGCACGCTAGCTTTTATCGATGACATAAAGCATTTATTCCGTTCTAACCAGTGCGCGTGTGCGAGAGGGACCGAAGCGTTTATGTGCGCGATAAACGCTAGCGTGCTACTATAGCAGTGGCCCTAACATGACTGGCCAAAGTTAGTTTATCTCTATCTGCGTCCCTTTCTCATGACACTAGTTAGACAGAGACACAGGGAGGGGTTAAACTAAACCTGGGCTGTCATGTTAGGGCCGCTGCGGCCCTACGTGCACCCAACATGCAATCTGCAATATTTCCTGGACAAATTAATGAGAATTAGTTGCTTTGCTGCTCAGGACGTCACGGCGGCGTATAGCTCACTTATAGCTATCCCGTGGGAACTATGCATTTTTACCGGATAAAAAGTATCCTATGCGTTAATCCAGATTATAAACTATATGTGTGCCAAATTTCATCCAATCGGGCGGGCCGCTAGTCCTACTAATATTATAAATGTCAAAGTTTGTATGTTTGGATGTTTGTTACCCAATCACGAAAAAACAACTGAATGGATTTGGATGAAATTCGGCACACATATAGTTTATAATCTGGATTAACGCATAGGATACTTTTTATCCGGTAAAAATGCATAGTTCCCACGTGATAGCGATAAGTGAGTTATCCGCCGCCGTGACGTCATGAGCAGCTAAGCAACTAATTCGCATTAATTTGTCCAGGAAATATTGCAGATTGCATGTTGGGTGCACGTTTGGTTTATTCAATTAAACAAGTCTACGCGGACGAAGTCGCGGGCAAAAGCTAGTTTACAATAAAAGAAAACAACAAATTGCTAATAATTTATTTACTTATAACGTAAAAATGATCTAGGTACAGTATTCAACCAATTTCGCTTAGACCTAACGCGGTATAGGATCGCCAACCCTAATATATAGCAGCCACTGACCTATAAATAATGGACTTCTCAGCGTTTAAAAAATGGCCTCAAAAGTCGAACAAATACAAATCGGTAATCGCTCGCGCTGTCAGTCTGTCAAAACAAACCTATTTGCAACGAAACTCAATAAATTATTATTTTATGCAGTTAGACGTAAAGTTGTAAATCCAATGACTATAAATGGTAAAGTAATAATTTGCATTTGTAACATTGGCGTCAACCTGTATTCTCATGTCGGGCCGTTTTTCTGCTGTCATTTAATATGACACTGTACATCCATACATTATAATATCATTGATAGCATCACTATATATTAGGAGTCAGAATGCTGTCATTCTTAAAACACTCCCTTACTGAGGGTGGTGAAATAAAGAATGTCTCATATCGCAGAAATTTTTCGCACGAGCCAAAGGCGAGGTGAGACATTCTTTATCACCGCCAGAGGTGTGTACATTTTACGTCTCCCCCTGGCTAGGTGGAAATTTCAGCTCGCGTAGCGGGCGGTAAACTGCTACTTACGGCGCGGGGTGACAAAATAAAATTAACAACCTTTTTAACAAATGTTTTGTCCCTCTCATTTGAACGTATACGATATAAAACAATACATCTTTTTTTTTAAATACAACATAGGAAGGCAAACAAACAAGTGGGTCAGCCGGACCGGCCGGATAGCCTAGTGGTTAGTGACCCTGACAATGCAGCTTGAGGTACCGGGTTCGATTCCCGGGAGGGGCAAATGCTTGTATGATGAATACGAATGTTTGTGCCCGAGTCGTGATGTTATTATGTATTTAAGTATATATTTATCTATATAAGTATGTATATCCGTTGTCTAGTACCCATAACACAAGCAGCTTTAGTTGCTTACTTTGGGACTAGGTCAATTGGTGTTTAACTGTCCCAAGATATTTATTATTATTTACCTTCCGATATGCCATTTATATCTCGCTCGATCGTCGTCGCAACTATTTGCAATTAATTGATCTGAGAATGAGAAACATATCGAGATTTCGACTAAAAGCGTATGAGCGAGATACTAATGGCACGTCGGGAGATGTGTCGTTTCGTAATCACTTTAAGACGTAGTCATTTTGCATCTTTGCCTTTCTGCGATGTATGGACCCTAATTCTCGGTTCGTGCGAGATGCATCTCACGTGCGAGATACGTCAAAAAATGACAGATTTCCAAGGAACTTTACAGTTGAATCTCGCATAAACGGAGAATCGCACCGATGGACTTATTGCGTACGTGTCATTTTACTATTAAAGATCTAGACTATGATTGCATGAAGAAATCCTATAAGTTTACACTTTTAGCAAAAAACAACACTTTCAACCGAAATGTTTGTCTAACATTTCTAACGCGTTCTGAGTTCAAATGACAGCATTCCGAGTACACCCGAAGTGGGCGTGGCTACCCCCCCCCCTCCCCCGCTCCCCCGCGCCCTATCGGTCGATCTCGCCGAACACGACGTCCAAGGTGCCGATGATGGCAACGATGTCAGCCAGCATTGAGTTCTTGCCAATTTTCTCTAGGGCGGCGAGGTGAGCGAAGCCGGGCGCTTTGATCTTGCATCTGCGGACACAAACAATAGTAGATTAACACAAGGCATGAGAATGTACTATTGTAGGCAGTCATTTCAGACGCAGCCATTACGTTTTTTTAAAGAACGTCAAGCATGGTAGACTATTACCGCTGCCACAGGATTCTACTATAGAATCTTTCGCTTCGCTCCAAATTCAAAATAACGCATTCGAGCAACAAAATATTACTTTGTCCCCTTGTAACATAAATAACTTTTGTCGCACGCTCGCAGCAAAATCGAAATTTGCTCAGTCTTTAAATAGCACAACTATTAGAGTTTAATAAGCTATCTGCAGTAACATCAATAAAAGAGAAAGAAATTCTAATATGGGTTTCTTTAATAAACTATTTTAAGCTGGTACCTAGGTACAACTAATTGATATAAACTTCTTTGATGTAAAGTCCTATCTCAATAAAAACCTGCCTGCCGAGGCGGAAACGATCTTTTCCAACTAACGCCGCGTGGCAAGCTTTAAGAGGAGTGTGACCCCAGCCAGAAAAACTGCTCACCATACAAATATCGTTTTCCACCCTCTAAACCTTGACCTATAGCAATGATTTTTTGGTATGTCGTCATTATGCCGTCGAACTAGGTTCGTATGTTTTGATTTTTTTAATATTCTTCATAGATTTGACAATATTTGCATTTTAGGAGTTTCATACAAAACAAAAGAGCGTCAGTATTTTTGAAACTATTAAAGATAATTAAAAAATCAAAATATACAAACCTAGTTCTAGGGCATAATGACGACATACCAAAAAAACAATCTATAGGTTAAGGTTTAGAGGGTGGAAAACGTTATCGCCGTTTGTATGGAGAGCGCTGGGTTCACACTCCTCTTAAGTCTATTGTCAAGAAGACATTAATTTCTCGGGCGTATTACAAAATCAATTACTATATCTTGGACAGGGATGTTTGGAAATGATCCCGATTTGTATTGGCGATCCCTGGCTCCAAAGATTGTACACCTATTGTGTTAAATTTTTAAACATTTAAGATGTAAAATAACATTGTAATTTTGATTTATTTAAAAAGTTACACCTCGTTGAGTTTCTTGTCGGTATCTTGTCATCAGAGGTTTTTCCGAACCGGTGGTAAATTTTATGACATTCATAAGTGCTACCTGTAAGCCTGATCTGAATGAAGATATTTTGACTTTGACATTGACTTCAAGTGACGTAGGGTACCCACCTGTAGGGTTTGGAGCCGCCGTCGGAGACGAGGTAGACCCCGAACTCGCCCTTGGGCGCCTCGATGGCCGTGTACGTGGCGCCCGGGGGCACCTGGTACCCCTGCGTGAACAGCTTGAAGTGGTGGATCAGCGCCTCCATCGACGTCTGCAACCAAAGGCGCCCTTACTGACACAGCCTGGCTTATCTACAAGCTTCTATTAGTAAATGAATATTTTAGTACAATAAAAAACCGGCTAAATGCGAGTCGGACTCGCGCACCGAGGGTTCCGTGGAAACCCACTGACTGGAAATAACACAGAATTGATTATATCGTCACTTGGTTGGTAAAACTACTAAAGCGACATGTGAGTAAGTGTCGCTTTAGTAGTTTTACCATCCAAGTGACGATATTTCCTATGTTACTTTAAATATACCTAGACATCTAATAGGTTTTTTGATTATCTATTGGTAAAGAACTATTTTCATTCCGGTTTTATTGAACTTTTTGTGGCCAAATTCTTTTATTTTGCCAAACACGCGAGTTGCCAGGAGTGCGATCTTTGAATCTCACCAGGTGACTATCTCACATGTAAATCTCTATGAAAAACGGCCATTTTGGTGAGCTTTAGTCACCCGCTGAGATTCAAAAATCGCACCCCAGGACCAAATGTCTGTCAACATCCCAAACGCCACGCTTAGCCACAAAGCAGTAAAGTTCCGCTATCGGGCGATAGATGGCGCTGTACAGTGGCGCAACTCGCTAACGATGCACCGTTTCGAATGCAGCCAAACTTCGGAGAGATTTCTTTGGATCAGGGTCGCCATGTATAAATGGCATATTTTTGGACGTGACGCACTTTTATGCGTCACAAATATAATAGAGTCACTCTTGGATAACGTTGCTGAACTATCGATAGTCCTCGAAAAACAGTACAATATCGATAGGGCTACCGATGGTATCGATACTGTCGATGCCTATCGATAGTGTCGGATTTTAGTATCGATAATATCGAAAAGCAATAGTATTGATACTATCATGACCTCGAAAAATAGTCACAATATCGATAGTGTCGATACTATCGATAGTATTAATAGTTTTTAACCAATACTATCGATAGTATTGATGCCCATCGATAGTATTGGATTGTAATGACTAACGATATTGTGACTATTGTTCGATGTCACAATTAGCGTTGCGGCAATATATCGAACTATCGATATTATTGTTAATAGTAGCGCGACAGTAGATCGATATCGATAGTAGATCCAATACTATCGATAGTACTGAAATCCAATACTATCGATAGGCACCAATACTATCGATAGTATTGGTTAAAAACTATTAATGCTATCGATAGTATCGACACTATCGATATTGTGACTATTTTTCGAGGTCATAATACTATCAACAATACTATCGATAGTTCGATACATTGCCGCAACGCTAGAAGCCATCAAACAAAACCGTACTACTGCACTCCGGGCCCGGCGCGGTGCTGGACCCCAATTCTCGGTTCATGCGAGATGTATCTCACGCGCGAGATACGTCAAAAAATGACAGACTTCCAGGGGATTTGCCAGTTTTTTTCATGAATCTCGCATGACGCGCGACGTGGTCCGATGACCTCATACAGGTGGCAGGAAGGCGCTGGTTGCATGCCGCTTCCAACCGGTCGCTTTGGAAATCCATGGAGGAGGCCTATGTTCAACAGTGGACTTCTTGTGGCTGAGATGATGATGATGGATCTCGCATAAACCGAGAATTGCCCCTGCCCCATACCTTCATCTCCTCGCGGGACGGCGGCGTGAGCTTGGCATCGTCGGTCTTGACCTCGCCGGCCGGCATCTGGTTGAGGCACTGCTCGATGATGCGCAGCGACTGGCGCATCTCCTCCACGCGGCACAGGTACCTGCGGGCGTCAGGCGTCAGGCCGCAGAATTAATAATACTGACGTACAGACACTTCTCTTTTACGATCGCAATTAAACTAATTCCTACTTGCGCGTACGCGTGTATGTGTGTATGTGTCTGCCTTAGCGTTGCGGCTATATATCGAACTATCGATAGTATTGTTGATAGTATCGCGACCTTGTAAAATAGTCAGAATATCGATAGGGCTATCGATATTGTGACTATTATTCGAGGTCAACTATCGATAGTCAATCTATAGATAGTTCAGCAACTCTAGTCCGCCTATCAGCTTATGCGTGCACGCGTGTCCGTATGTGTGTGTCGGTGTGTGTGTCTATGTGTCTCCTATCGATATTGTGACTATTTTTCGAGGTCAACTATCGATAGTCAATCTATAGATAGTTCAGCAACTATAGTCCACCTATCAGCCTATGCGTGCACGCGCGCCTGTGTGAGTGTCTGTGTGTGTCTGTCCGTGTGTGTCTGTGCGCGCTCACCGGTCGTAGCAGTCCCCGTTGGTGCCGAGCGGCACGTCGAAGTCCACCAGGTCGTAGGCGTCGTACGGCTGCGCCTTGCGCAGGTCCCACTTGATGCCCGAGCCGCGCAGCATCACGCCGCTGGAGGCACGATAATATATGCTAACTTGGTAATCTTCTATACATATCACAAAATCGTTGAGACAAAAAAGTCTGTACATTGAAGATTAAAGAAAAAGAACCGCCCCCCAGGGCGACTTAAAATGAGTAAATAAACAAGATAAGACCAATAATGTAATGACCGTAAGACGAAGCACATTGAAAAATTCGCAGGGTAGGGCAGCGGCAGTGTGGCGAAACAGGAAAACGCAAGGCACGGAATGCTGATGTTGCAGGTTCAAGTCTTGCCATTGCCCTAATTTTTTTTTGTGTTGCCATTACAATTTTAATTTTTCTTTGTGTTGCCATTACAATTTTAATTTTTCTTTGTGTTGTCATTACAATTTTAAGATAAGATCAGTTAAAAAATTTTTGTTTGTTTGTTTGTACGCCAATCACGTAAAAACCGCTGAACCGATTTAGGTAGATGGAGTTTTCACAGGTCTGTTTAAATAAGTCCAGATTAGGTTTTAGGCTATAAAAAATTTTAAATAAAGGGGAAGAAGGGGAAATATGGGGGGGGGTGAAATTTGTATGGAAAAAAGTTAGAAGATTGTTCTAGAATCATGAAACGTACAATTCATACTTATTATTAATCTACATTTCTACACTTATATAATAAAGGGGTAAACTTTGTTTGTTTGAATGTAGGGGCTAATCTCTGGAACTACTGAACCGATTTCGAAAAATTCTTTCACAGATAGAAAGCTACACTATCCCTGACAAACATAGGCTACGTGAACGAAGTCGCGGGCGTCCGCTAGTGTTATAATAAAGTAGCAATCAACATCAAAACGGTTAAAAACAATACACAATTTACAAAATTGTTGAGATCGCTCCTAGCACAGAAAGGTTATTACACAGAAAAAGAATTTTTAAATTATGAAAGTATTTAAATTATTGATTAAACTCTTTATAATAATAGACCACATCATTTATTTTTAACATAAAACTACCGTGAGACTCGGACATATTAATAAAACGGATCACTCACGTATTTTCGCGTCGGGAAATGCCCGACATGTTTCGGAGCAGTCCGTGGTCCTTAATCATGAGCCCCCGCGGCGGTGGCGCGACGACGACTGCGCCACCGCCGGGCGTTTTATTAATACACATAATTTATTTTAATTTTAATTGAGCATTGCAATGTAAAATTTAGCATTATCAGAAATGTGACTACATAGACAATGGGATATAGTTATTGAAATATATATAAACACGTACATAATTGATAGCTGTTAAGTATTAATAATAGTACCTGATTGTAACAATTAAAGTTTGAAAAATTGTTATCACTATTATCATTGCTACACCCTATTGGGGAGCGTGCAAGACCCCAATTCTCGGTTCATGCGAGATGCATCTCACGTGCGAGATCCGTCAAAAAGTGACAGATTTCCAAGGGATTTGACAGTTGTTTTCGTGCGAGATGCATCTCGCATAAACCGAGAATAGCCCCGCAGGTATTACGTAACGCAATTTTTGAAGATTTTTGACCCCCTCCCCCCTTGTAACGCACCGTAACGTTTTTCTGTACCCCCCTCCCCTTCTCTAAACGTTACGTAACACTAAATGACAAAAAAAACATTAAATGACGTACAATGCAATCTAGGGATTCCCCGTGAAAAGAAGGCTTGCCAAATTGCGAGAGCAAATTTAAAAAAATGACGACCACACTAATACAATCGAGGGATTCCCCGTAACGTTAATGAAAAGGGTTGCCAGTTTGGAACTTTTAATTCCCTAATTTTTTAGAAACAATGTTACGTAACGTGTTGTAAGAAAGACCCCCTCCTGCCCATGTAACGCATCGTAACGTTTTACGAGACCCCCTCCCCCCCCCCCCCAAATTGCGTTACGTAATACTTGAACGCTCCCTGGGGTATCATGTATGTTACTCTGGAATTGTAAGATCTTTATATTTACTACATGTACGCAATTGAATGAATAAATCATTAATCGTTTCCGGATGGTAGGACCTTGTTCAAGGTCCGTCTGGATCGCTACCACCATCTTGCTCGCTAATCCCGCCGATAAGCAGCAGTGCTTGCGCTGTTGTGTTGCAGCGTGGAGAGCAAGACAGCCGGTGTAATTACTGGCACAAGAGGTGTTCCATTTTAGCCCTCTGAGTTGGCAACGCATCTGCAATCTCTTTGGTGTTGCGGGTGTCTATAGGCGGTGGTGATCACTTACCATCAGGTGACCCACTTGCTTGTTTTCCTTCCTATTTTATAAAAAAAACACGGGACGTCTGTGATACGCTAAATTGGTGTGCCGGGTCCGCTAGACCCAGACCCTGCTTTTTCTACAACAAAAGAAGGCAATTTGCCTTAGGCAAACGAGCAAGCAGGTCAACTTGTGGTGACTGATCACCACCGCCGATAGATATTCTGACATTCACCGCGAGAAAGAAAGAAACAAAATATATCTAGTTAGAAGGGGAACTCTTTGAGTTTGTGACATTAGTCTCGTGTTCTTTTTTTCAATAACCTTTAGAAAATGAACACTAATTCTTACATAGACGTTGGTATAAATTGGTCCCATAAACAAATTATAACATGTCGGGCTAAGCGACACACCAAATGGATTGCCGATGCGTTGCCAACCCAGAGGGCTAAGATGGAATACCTCTTGTGACAGTAGTCACCGGCTGTCTTGTTCTCCACGCCGGAACACAACAGTGCAAGCGCTGCTGCTTAGCAGCTGGATTAACAAGCAAGACGGTGGTAGCTATACGGACGGACCTTGCACAAGGTCCTACCACCCGCAATATGTTAAGTTGGTGTTCCGGGTCCGCTGGACCCAGACCCTGTCGGTGCTTGTGAGTGCGAGTGAGGTCTGACCTGAACCCGAAGTTGAGCGCGTCCTGCGCGGTGACGAGCCCGATGTCCCGGGTCCGCTGGACCCAGACCCTGTCGGTGCTTGTGAGTGCGAGTGAGGTCTGACCTGAACCCGTAGTTGAGCGCGTCCTGCGCGGTGACGAGCCCGATGTCCCGGGTAAGCTGGACCCAGACCCTGTCGGTGCTTGTGAGTGCGAGTGAGGTCTGACCTGAACCCGTAGTTGAGCGCGTCCTGCGCGGTGACGAGCCCGATGTCCCGGGTCCGCTGGACCCAGATCCTGTTGGTTGTGAGCACGTCCTCCACCTCGTCGATGCGCTCGGCGAACTTGCTGGCGAACTCGTAGATGTCGTCCATCAGGCCGAGCGGCATGTCCTGGGAACATCGGAACCATGATGTTACACAGCTTAGGACTGCGGTTTATGGAATACTAGCTTTTGCCCGCGACTTCGTCCGGGTAGACTTGTTTAATTGAATCAAGCAAACATGCACCCGATATGCAATCTGCAATATTTCCTGGACAAATTAATGAGAATTAGTTGCTTTGCTGTCATGACGTCACGGCGGCGTATAACTCACTTGTCGCTATCCCGTGGGAACTATGCATTTTTACGGAATAAAAGTATTCTATATGTTAATCCAGGTTATAAACTATGTGTGTGCTAAATTTTATCCAAATCCATACAGTAGTTTTTGCGTGATTGGGTAACAAACATCCAAACATACAAACTTTCACATTTATAATTAGTAGGACTAGTGACCCGTCTTGGGTTCGCACTAGTACAGTAGGGGAAATATATTCACGTACCACCTTAGAACCCTATCGCAATGACGCGACGCGTTAAACGCCAGGCCACGTCATACAAATGTCATGCGTATGTCTCTTCGACTAGGTTCTACGGTGGTACGTGTTTCAATTTCCTTGACTGTACTATAAGGATGTAACGTATAGTCGACCAAGTAATTGCTTGACCACTTTTGAACGTTATCCCTTTGTAATACGGTCGAAAAATGGTCAAGCAACGTCTTGGTCGACTAAACATAAGAACTTTCCGTAAAAATCTCTAAATGCCAATGCAAATCCCATCAAAATCCGTTGCGTGCTCGAGAAGTAAGCTGCCGTGAATATACCACGCAACAAGAAATTAAAAACAATACACGTTTGTTTTTTCCTCGCAACTGTGTTGAAATAGTAGTTTATGCAAGTGCTATATAATGAGAGGCCTTAAACCACGGGTGTGGGAGCGGTATGCATAGAATACCTAATAAATGTTGATTTTAACCTATAATATTACAAGTTTCCTGGAATTACAAACATCGAGTCATTAAAGCCTTCAACGCCCAGCTTCGGGCTTTTAATAGCCTCTTGTATGTAATTCCTTATTTACCGCCCTTAAGAGCGTACAAACAGAGATTTGGCAACGTCGCCTATAGCTGCCAAATATTTAGCTGTTTTCATTGATTTATCAAAATTAATGAGTTTAAATACGGAATATAGCAACGGTATGTACTAGAACTTGTGTTCTTACATTTGTTGGTAAGTAGTAAATCTTATATACTTATACCGAAATGTACACATTTACTAATGGAAGTTTCCAAATGCTTGTTTTACACTTAATTATAACTATTTAGTATAACTGTATTAACTATTGCAATGCATTATCAATATTTTAGTACATACCGTTGCTATATTCCGTATTTTAGTTCATTAGTTTTGATAAATCAATGAAAACAGCGAAATATTTGGCAGCTATAGGCGACGTTGCCAAATCTCTGTTTGTACGCCCTTGATACACAATGTACTATTGCGAGCCAGCGTGACGTAAGTGATACTTACGAGCGAGACGCCCCCGGGCCGTATGTAGGCGGCGTGCATGCGCGCGCCGCTGACGCGCTCGTAGAACTCCATCATCTTCTCGCGCTCCTCGAACAGCCAGAAGAACGGCGTCAGCGCGCCCACGTCCAGAGCGTGCGTGCCCACCGCCATTATGTGGTTCAGGATGCGCGTCAGCTCAGCGAACAGCGCTGCCCACGGACAATAAACACTTATTGCATGACACGTAACATAACCTACTATAATACGGTATTTCACTCAAAAATTTAACGGCATAAAAGTGCAAAACTGTTGTAGACGACCACTAAAAACATACTTATGTCCAAAGAAGTAGGTAAAAAATCTGATATTTTAGAACTTACAGCGATACAAAGTTACAAAGATGACGAAGAGAAGAAGTTCTTTTTTTTGTTTCGAAATGTCATTCGAATCCAAATAAAAAATGTACAAAATTTTAATATGTGAGTAATTAGTTAAAAGCTTAAAATAAGCACGATTTAGTGTTGGCCCCATACAAAATCACTTATATAGTTTTTCACTTTTATAGTAACGTCACTGGCGCTGTATGCAGCGCGATAGAGCGTTTTCGCGACGCATCCCCGTTGCCATTTTATTAATCGTGATATTTCGAAAAATAATGATCGTAAAAGAAAACTAAAAACACAGTTTTTCTTCTTTTAACCAACTCTATCAATTTCAGAAATAAAAAAAGTAAGTGATTAAAAAATGGCGTATCAAAGTGGGATAAAAAGAAGACTAAATCGACAATCGCTCGCGCTGTCAGTCTGTCGGGACCGACGGCGCTGCTGTCAATACTATTATTATGTAAAAAAACCTATTACTTAATAAAAAACTTAATAAATTATTATTTTATGCAGTTAGACGTAAAGTTGTAAATCCAATGGTAAATGGTAAACTAATAATTAGAATTTGTAACATTGGCGTCAACCTGTATTCTCATCTCGTATCTGTTTTTCTGCTGTCGTTTAGTATGACACTGTACATCCATTAGAGGTGGGCGTTGAACTTTGAGTATTTAACATTGAGATGCCAAGCCGTATTATCACCTAACAATTTTTTCTGCCAATTTTAGCGGGGGAGACGGGTCTAGATGTTGCCCGATGGCTGGGAAATTCGGGATTGTCCTGGAATTACGTGTCTTGTCCCGTGCCCAGGAATTACACTTTATAGTCCCGGACTTCGAGTGTTACTATATTTTCAGAGTTCCTTACCTCAAAAGGAAAAATCCGAAAACTGTAAACAGTATCGGAAGTCTCCAGATGAGATATCCGAATAAAATCACAACATGCTGTCGGCAACACTGCCACGAATGCCATGATGTCAAATTTTGAAATGTTTACGTTATGTCTGTCAAAAAGCTTATTCATTTAAAATGTTTTTGGTGTTGTAAATAATAAATTAATTGTGAAGAAAATTATTTACGTGTGATAAAAAAATCCGTCTTTAGTGAAATTTGAAGTTTTTGATAGCTGTTTGAAGGTAAATACAGCACGATTAACCATTTTTGCAGAGATCGCTTTCGCGATACGGACTAAAGCAAAATGACACACGATATCGCGGCGAACTGGTGTTTATAAACCGTTATGATTTAAATCACGGTTTTAGGCCATATGCATTGGCAGAGGGGAATGCGTGCCTTGCGACGTCCAGTGGCTAAATTGTCTAAGGCGTTGAATGAACAGACTAGTTAAAATCAACGTTGATCTACTGTTAACGAAACGACCGTCCACCGTCTACGCATGAACTAGTTGAACGTCGAATTCGTTTTGTCACTTTCGTCGCGTCGGCGTCTCGTCGTCGGACTCGACGGTTGATTCATAAACGGCAAAATTTGGGAGTCGAATAGTTTAATGCAACGAGATACAAGCACTTGTAAAATGTCATTTGGCCGTTTGCAATGACGAACTATGCGACGCGGGTTTGATAAAAATATAAACAATAATAATTGAAGAATGTACATAAAATCGAATGAACTTTTAAATGCGCCTGAATAATCCTGTAACTGTAAGTACCATATTCGTACCTACATGCTTAGTCATTTTTGTTTTTTTTATAAGTACAGCCGAAGTTTATTCAGCTTGGAAAGAAAAGTTCATTTGAGAATATAAGTCCAATATTGTAATAAATTAAATAGTAAAGTAGATTTATTTCAAACGAAATCATAAAAGTAACTAGTAACGTAGTAAATAACTGTTCTACTACTCGTTATTGCCGTCGGAGCGTCGAGGCTACCGTTTACATAACTCCAGTTGATGTTATTTTTGACGTCAACTAGTCCACAGATTCGACTAGTTAATAGACTAGTCGACGAACGACCGTCGACGGTCTCGTTTCGTTAACGAAAAAACCGTCGACGACCCATCTCTAACATCCATGCATAATCATTTATCAACATCTTTTCAAATAAGATGTTTTCCAAAAAAAATAGTTTGTTTCTATGAAACCAAACTAGGGTAGCTCTCGAATATTTTTTCCTAACTATTTCCAAAAAAATCCAACTCGTGCTAAACATTCAGAAACAGAACTACTCCACAGGTTTATCAAACGCTAGCTAGTTTCGTCGCGTGTACAGCGCCATCTATTGGAGATTGTGGGTACTAACAAGACAAGTTTTTGTTTCCGAAAGTATTTGTTAAAAGCATAGGACGAGTAATAAAATTTAAAGCGATATTTTAATAGCTGATTTCTTTACTACAAATGGCATTTGAATCTTATCGTAAGTGAATAAAGTGCTTCTAAGTTTTCTAACTAGCAGCGACACAGGCGTTGGATAGCAGAACTAAAAATATGACGCCAATTTAAAACGTACAAAACGCAGAGCTGTTTACTTGACAATTGGCACAGACAGTTTTATTCAGGCTATCCAACATAGTCAACCAGATAGTCTATGGTCGGCTACACTGCCACTGCGTTGTACACAGTTCTATAGTTTTCTCATTTCGATGCGCTGTACACACATGAACCATCAAAATTTTTGTGTACAACCTTTGATGTACTTTATGGTAGAACAATGTATGTTTTTCTTATTAATTTACATGTTTTACTACCATGACGCACAACAAAGATAACCATCAACCAACTAAAGGATGCTAGGATCTAAGCGCTATCTTTGATACTGGGGGCCTGTCTTTGATACAAGGGGCTATCTCTGATACTGGTGGCTATCTCTGATACTGGGGGCCTGTCTATGATATTGGGGGCTGTCTCTGATACTGGGGGCCTGTTTATGATATTGGGGGCTGTCTCTAATACTGGGGGCTGTCTCTGATACTGGGGGCCTGTCCATGATATTAGGGGCTGTCTATGATATTGGGGGCTGTCTCTAATACTGGGGGCTATCTCTGATACTGGGGGCCTGTCCATGATATTAGGGGCTGTCTATGATACAGGGGGCCTAAAGCAGTATCTGATACTGGGGGCCTAGAGCAACCTCTGATACCGGGGGGTTTGGGGGGCTGTCTCTGATACTGGGGGCCTAGGTCTATCTCTGTTACTGGGGGCTTGTCTCTGTTACTGGGGGCCTAAAACAGTCTATGATACTGAGGGCTCGTCTGTGATACAGGGGGCCAGGAGCCGTCACGTGGGACAGTGAAGCCACTCACTGCGGATGTACTTGGCGCGCAGCGGTATGTCGATGTTGAGCAGCTTCTCGACGGCGAGCGAGTAGCACTGCTCATTGCACATCATGGAGACGTAGTCGAGCCGGTCGAAGTACGGCAGCGCTTGCGTGTACGTCTTGTATTCGATCAGCTTCTCGGTACCGCGGTGGAGCAGCCCGATGTGCGGATCCGCCGCGCGGACCGTCTGCGGACAACAATATTCTAATGCATGGATGTACAGTTTCATACTAAATGACAGCTGGAAAACGGCCCGACATGAGAATACGGTTGACGCCAATGTTACAAATGCAAATTATTAGTTTACCGTTTACAGTCATTGGATTTACAACTTTACGTCTTACCGCATAAAATAATAATTTATTGAGTTTCGTTGCGAATATGTTTTTTTTACAAAATAATAGTATTGACAGCAGCGCCGTCGGTCCGACAGACTGACAGCGCGAGCGATTGTCTATTTAGTCTTCTTTTTAGCCTCCTTTGATACGCCATTTTTTAAACACTGACTGACTGGTCAGTGGCGGACAATCACCAATGTTTGTGATCGAAATTTACTTTCGTTTCTTTTTACTATTTCATCTTTTTTTTTATGTAATAGGAAGGCAAACAAGCAAGTGGGTCACCTGATGGTGAGTGATCACCACCGCCTATAAACACCTGCAACAACAGAGTGCAGATGCATTCAAATAAATTTAAAATGCTGTATAATAACAACACAGAAAAATTAGGGTAATCGCAGGACTCGAACTTGCAACATCAGCATACCGTGCCTTGCGTTTGCCAGTTTCGCCACATTACCGCTACCTTACCTCCACGTGTTCTTGAGAAAAATGGTCTTGACAGACAGACAGATGGACAACAAAGTGATTTTATAAGGTTTTTGAGCGGTAATGTGTTGAAACTGGCAAACGCAAGGCACAGAATGCTGATGTTGCAGATTAGAGTCCTGCCATTACCCTAATTTTTCTTTGTGTTGTTATTCATTATATGGTATTTTAAGATCCTATAAAGGTTCCATTTTCCTTTTGAGGTACGAAACCCTAACAACACTTCTTCTCTATTGGGTGTGGTGTAAGGAGAGTTGACTGACCTCTCCATCGAGCTCTAGTACCAGCCGCAACACGCCGTGGGCCGCGGGGTGTTGCGGGCCGAAGTTGAGCACCATATTGCGAACTTGCTTCTCGGAGGGGGTGACGACGCCTGGAATCACAACGGCATACCATAACCAGCACAGTACGAAAATATATTCAGTTATTTATTATTATTTATTTATTTTATGAAATAGGAAGGCAGTATGGTAAACAGCTGAGTTTCTTGCGGCGTTTCTTCTCAGTAGTATTAGTATCTTTCATTTTCCGAAGCGCTAGTAGATTCAGACATGTAAAAGAGCCTATATGTAGAGCGTGATGTGTACTTGCAAAATCAATTTTTCATTTTCATTTTCAACAGACTTTAGACCCTCCTTACATCTCATGGACTCTCAATTTAATTTTACACTGACAGAGATCCCTTGGAAGTTGAAATGAACCCCTGGGGGTCTATATTCGAAATGAGCGCCGCGCCGGCGCGCCCTCGTCGCCGTGTTCGTACGGCCGCTCATATCTATTGCAGGCACAGAATAAATAATAGTACTTAACATACAGAAACTTCTCTTTTACGACCGCGATTAAACGAATTCCAACTTTGTTAACACGCTCAAAAAGTTCGTATTACTTCATACACTAAGCGCCAGGCGGCGCGAGTCAAAAGGAACGCGCCGCGTGCGTCCGCCTTCCCCCGCCTCCCGGCGACACGCTAGGGTTGCGCGGCATTCGTCTTCAATTACACTGACACAACGGGGGCGAGCAAGCGCGCGGCAAGCCGACAGCCTACGATTTGCCTATCAAAGTCAAAGTCAAAATATTTTATTCAGATTAGGCTTACAGGTAGCACTTATGAATGTCAAAAAATTTACCACCGGTTCGGAAAAACCTCTGATGAGAAGATACCGGCAAGAAACTCAACGAGGTGTAATTTTTTCAATAAATCAAAATTACAATGTTATTTTACATCTCAAATATTCAAAATTTTTACAATTTAACAATTTAACACAGCAGGTGTACAATCTTTGGAGCCAGGGATCGCCAATACAGATCGGGATCATTTCCAAACATCCTTGTCCAAGATATAGTCATTGATTTTATAATACGCCCGAGAAATTGATGTCTTCTTGACAATAGATTTACCTATGCCATAGGCAAGGCGGTCGAGGGTACCTACAGTGCGGAGTGGCACCCCACTGCTGCAGGGTAGTATTGCTTCCTGAACACTGTACCTGTGTAGGGCGGGTGCTTGATAAGCGACGTGACCTCGTCGGGGTACATGACTGCCCCCTCAAACTGCCGCACGTACTCCTGGTCGGGGAACCAGCGGTGCGCCGCGCGGCTGGGGCTGCAACAGGGTAGTACCGCTCACTGAATTGATTTATGAATTTGTGTATGCATGTACCAAATATTAAACTCATAATGTTACAGAAATCGATACTGTAATGACCATTAAAATACAGATTTTACCTTCTACCACAGACAAGAAAGTTCTCATAATGAGATTTTCATATATACTTTTATGGTTACAGTCTTCAAATTGTTTTAAACTTTCGCGATTTTCACACTTATTTATAACGTTATCAGGACTTTAACATGATAAATTATATCATTAATTTACCTGGATGTCTACTCGTGACTATGGCCGTTGAAACATGGCCAAAACGTTGAGGCAAATTATCAATATATTTTTATCACGATAGCATCATAAACGCAGTCTTCAATTAATGGGGAAAAACATTGTGAGGAAACCTGCACATTCATATGACAGATTGTGTTGTGTAGCGATGATTTTAAGGTTGCATTATGGAAGTCATCATGGCACTTGCTCCAATGTAATAACCTGATGCCACATCTGGGATCATCATGAGAGTGTACCCACAACTTAAAGTAGAATACAGGAAAAGTGGTTTTTTAACCCCATTTTTAGGGTTCCATACCCAAAGGGTAAAACGGGACCCTATTACTAAGACTCCTCTGTCTGTCCGTCCGTCTGTCACCAGGCTGTATCTCAAGAACCGTGATAGTTAGACAGTTGAAATTTTCACAGATGATGTATTTCTGTTGCCGCTATAACAACAAATACTAAAAAACAGAATAAGATAAATATTTAAGGTACATACAGTAAACGTGATTTTTGTTGTCGTTTTTTTTATAGATAATGGTACAGAACCCTTTGTGCGCGAGTCCAACTCATACTTGGCCATTTTTTTTAACATATGCTGTAGAATGCTTTAAGTTTCACACCCATATGCCACATATTTTTGTTATTTAGTTTTAAAAACAAACAGAACATAATATCACACTTTTTTTTTTAAACAATGTAGGAAGGAAAACAAGCAAGTGGGTCACCTGATGGTAAGTGAGCACCACCGCCTATGGACACCTGGAACAACAAAGAGAGTGCAGATGCGTTGCCGACCCAGAGGGCTAAGATGGAATACCTCTTGTGCCAGTAATTACACCGGCTGTCTTGCTCTCCACGCCGGAACACAACAGTACAAGCACTGCTGCTTAGCGGCAGGATTAGCGAACAAGGCAATTATCCTTTAACTTCAGAGTATTTATTAATATCTAAGTAAGTTTATGTATTTTAAGTATTTATTATTTGGGTATAATATTTATTATTAGAATGTAATGTGTTTATAGATAAAGTGTACGGTAATTCTCCACTGTTTTTGATAAACTCTTGGTCTTTGTCTGTCCCTGCTATGATACTCCTTTCATCCACTCAAAGGTTAACTGGAAGAGATCCCTTAAAGGCATAAGTTATCTCTTTTTGTCATTTATGTTTTTTTTTGTACAATAAAGAATTTACATACATACAATTATAGTCTTGCTTGTGTAGTGATTGTATAGAGCCTTAATATCAAGTCAGAGAAATCAATAAGTTAAACAGTATATGATTTGGTATGATTAAAGTTTTACATTAGAGATCAATATTTTAATAATAAACGCGATCAAGTAATCAAAATTAAGGTGATGCGCATTAAACGCAAGCAATACGAAAGAGAAACTAACAGTTAGAGCTACTATAAATTAATAACATTAAAATTGCGTACAAAATATTATAACCTAAAGTTACATAATTTTGTAACCCGAAATCGAGGGAACTGTGCCAGTTACGAACATACTCATGTTATGAATACTTACTTCACATTGAGAACCGCCGGTATATTCTTAAATAGGGCCTTAGTTGGCCCTATTTTCGTGGATTTTCGCAACAAAACATTCATAACTTGGGCCATTTTTGCTAGGGCTGGCTGACACCTCACTGACATGACAGTGGCGCAGTGTGACCAACTTCAAATTAGAGATCCTGCCCTACTTAGGCTAGAAAACTGACAAATCCTGCCAAACTCCTATGCTCAAAATGTCGAAAACCTGCCAAAATATTTTCAAGATTTAAAATTGATACACACATATTTTTTTATACTATTACTTAAAACAATTAAATTCAAGGAGAGAAAAAAGGGAAGAAATAAAATTATTACACACAACCTAGACACCAATTTCGAGTTACATGTTTAACAAAATACAAATTCTTCATCTTTCACTTTAGCTATCCAGGACGAAAGTGCCGGATTCTGCTCCCACTCTGGGCGATATAATCCTTCATATTTGCGTTTCATGATAAATCAGCAAAACACGAAATCTTAAATGAAAATAGAAATAATAATAATAACTTTAAGACTAATTAAAAAAACAAGTGACTGTTGAAAATTGAATGAGCTACAAATACAATAAGAAATGCTAAGGGAAATCCCAAAAACCATAGACGACGAAAACTAAGAATATTTATAAACTCTAAGCCAAAACAGAGTTCTTTAAGTTTCTTTTTTTCTAATGTCGATACTGCAACCTACTCCTTTAAGACTGGGTTCACAATTCGAGTTTATGAGCGATAAAAACGCAAAAATGCGGCAATGGCTGTCTCTGGTTGATCAATGGCCCAATCCCAACCCAATCTAAGGCTATAATGCCAAATGTGCCAGCTTATATTGCTATCCTGCCAAATACTGCCAGATTTCGAAAACTTCAAGCGATCCTGCCAGAAGTCAAAATGACGGTCTAATCCTGCCAAAAAGGCAGGATCCTGCCACATATGGTCACACTGCAGTGGCGGCACTGACATTGACAGCTTCTCTATGTATATTTTTTAGTACAGAATCTCCTAAATAGGCAAAAGGACTTACGCCCATACAGCCATATTTAGCAATATTTTGTAGTTTTGTGTAGTTGGAAAATCGAAGTTGTAGACATTAAAATCAATCAATTTGAACATTTTACATGGCCTTTTTTTTTCTAAAATTTTATTGAGGCTTTAGTGCACTAGTGTGACTATGCCAGCCTCATCCCTAGGCCTTTTCTAATACAAAAAATCAATTTGACTATATTTCATTAACAATAACGCCATCTATTGTCAAGTAGCTGTATTAAATAAAAATCACTTGCTCAGGCACATCGATATAAGACAATAATCTGCTTACTTGTTCGGATTGTTACAAGCCTACCGTGGCAGCAAGCAGGTGAAGAGGGGCTTTCAATATTTAGCCATTGGTTCAACTTTGAATCTTATCGTGAGTGAATAAAGTGCTTCTAAGTTTTCTAACTAGCAGCGACACAGGCGTCGGATAGCAGAACTAAAAATATGACGCCAATGTAAAACGTACAAAACGCAGAGCTGTTTACTTGACAATTGGCACAGACAGTTTTATTCAGGCTATCCAACATAGTCTACCAAATAGACTATGGTCGGTGACTCTGCCACTGCGTTGTACACAGTTCCATCATTTCCTCATTTCGATGCTCAGGGTACAAGCAGAGTTTGGCCGATTCGAGGGGATCACTCGGCCGGCAACGAACTTCTGAAGAGAGTTTTGGTTTTATGCCCTTGTGCATTAATTTTGAAGGTTCATGATAAATACATTATATATGTATCGTTTTATTCCTCTTCGGCTTTAGGATTCGGTAAAAAAAACACGCACACTTATCAATATAGACTTTATTTACACGAATGCACATTATGGCAGATATATCTCTATATTTATTTAACAATTAACAATATTACTAATTATCTGTACTACTAGTTGACTTTTCCAATTTCCTTTGCACTTCCTGTAGTTTTTTTATCCGTTTAACCTTCAGTTCTCCGTGGTATGCCTTCAAATGGTACGTTAACGAAACCTGCTGCGCGAACGATCTAAAATAACAGTTTTATATTAAATTTCAAGTCTCTAGGTCCAGCGGTTTGGGCTGTGCGCTGATATATCAGTCAGTCAGTCAGTCAGTCAGTCAGTCAGTCAGTCAGTCAGTCAGTCAGTCAGTCAGTCAGTCTGGACTTTAAATTTTATATATATAGATAAATAACGAAAGGGGATATGCATCACGAAGTAAATGGTAATATTCTGTAATTTTTTTATAGCTAATCACTAATTTTGATGTCAAGAATAAACAAGAATTAATATAAATTCACATTTTATTAGGTACGTTTCCTTCCATCCAGTGGATTGTCTACCTGTCTGTCGTTCATTTTAGGAGTTTGATACAAAACAAAAAAGCGTCAATATTTTTAAAACTATAAGAATATTTAAAAAATCAAAACATACAAACCTAGTTCTATGGCATAACGACAACATACGTAAAAAAAATCATGGCTATAGGTTAATGTTTAGAGCAGCGTTGCTTAACCTTTTTCGTCCACGGACCCCTTAGGAAATCAAGCACAATTTTATGGACCCCCTTAATAAAAAAGCAGCAATAAATTTCGTACCATTTATTTTAGTACTACAAATAACAAAAAAATATGCGTGCGTAGCGATTAGGAGACTTTTGGCGGCATTTATTTATGATTGTTTAATGGTCCGTAGATAAGACTGCGGACCCCCATACATATGCTCGCGGACCCCCAGGGGTCCGAGGACCACAGGTTAAGAAACACTGGTTTAGAGGGTGGAAAACGTTATCGCGGTTTGTATGGAGAGCGCTGACTTCATACTCGTCTTAAAGAGATGGGAGAAAGCGTGACGAAAGGGGGGGAACCCCTAAATAACGAATTAACGCAACTATAATGGTTCTGTTGGCGACAGACCTTCTTTTTGTATGTATTTTGCCTTTTTCTATGGTTTTTTTTATGGTTTTTGTCTATTACTGTTTTTGTATTGCTTTGGTTCAGTCTGTCAGTTTCATAAAATATTTGTAAAGGTGAAAATGTAATAAATCAATACTGACTGGACTCTGGTAAGCACCGATATAAGAAGACAATAGATCTGCTTACTCGTTCGGATTGTTACAAGCCTAGCGTCACCACTTTGCGACGGGGTGAAGCAGGTGAAGAGGGGCTTTCAATATTTAGACATCGGTTCAACTTTGAATCTTATCGTAAGTGGATAAAGTGCTTCTAAGTTTTCTAACTAGCAGCGCCACAGGCGTCGGATAGCAGAACTAAAAATATGACGCAGTACAAAACGCAGAGCTGTTTACTTGACAATTGGCACAGACAGTTTTATTCAGGCTATCCAACATAGTCTACCAAATAGACTATGGTCGGCTACTCTGCCACTGCGTTGTACACAGTTCTATAGTTTTCTCATTTCAATGCTGGTAAGATTCTCATTATATTCCCCTATTCGTCAGTTTTAGGTTCCTTGTCGAGACTACGGATCCCTAAGGCTAGAAGGGTGCTGGTACCTGTCGCAGAGGTGGCAGGAGTAGGGCTTCTCTCCCGTGTGGCGCCTCAGGTGGCGCTCCAGGGTGTCCTGACGCGCGAAGCTGTTCCCGCACTCTGCGCACCTGAGGGAATCATATTTTATCTATAAAATATAAAGAAAGAAAATCAGGGTTTTTTTTATGAAATAAGAAGGCAAACAAGCAAGTGGGTCACCTGTGGCCCGTTTCACTAAGCTACAAGTTACAATTTTACAAGTCTAAACCGGCAACATTGGTAAATAATTACCAATGGCAATGGGCATAATTGAATTGAACACAATATAAAAATGTTGTTGACCACTGATTGTAGATGCAAAGGTCAACGTTCGATTTTCTCTGTGGTTCGCGACCGGGCTTTACAAAGTTTCAAGTCTCTAGGTCCAGCGCTTTGGGCTGTGCATTGATATATCAGTCAGTCAGTCAGGACTTTGAATTGAAGCTTTTGCCCGCGACTTCGTCCGCGTAGACTTGTTTAATTGAAACATGCAATCTGCAATATTACCTGGACAAATTAATGAGAATGAGTTGCTTTGCTGCTCGTGACGTCACGGCGGCGTATAGCTCACTTATCGCTATCCCGTGGGAACTATGCATTTTTACGGGATAAAAAGTATCCTATGTGTTAATCCAGGTTACAAACTCTATGTGTGCCAAATTTCATCCAAATCCATTCAGTTGTTTTTGCGTGATTGAGTAACAAACATCCAAACATACAAACACATACAAACTTTCACATTTATAATATTAGTAGGATCTGTAATTCTGTCAAATTGTAATGTGGTGTTCAATAAAGCATATTGTATTGTATTGTATTGTATTGTATTGCTCACTTGAACGGCAGCCCGTGCCCCCTGGCGTGCTCGTTCCGCGCGCTGCTCGTCTTGAAGTGCTTCGGGCAGCGCTCGCAGCCGTACGGCTTCTCCGACGAGTGCGTCTGCGGCCAACAGGCTAGCGGTTACTTAACAGATTCAGGCGTTACTTTGCGGCGGTCCATATCAACAAACTGGAATTACCTCGCTACTCCGCGAAACCAGTGCCGGGCTTGTGCAAAATAGCGTTTAGTGGTGGTGGTGTGTAGTTGAGTCTGTGTGATGTTGTTTTGTGTGGAAGCGGAGGAGGGTGGCATTTTGGCAGGAATATGTATATGTCGCACAGACGCAGCTATTTTGCACGAGCCCGGCACCGGTTTCGCGGAGTAGCAAGGTAATTTGTTCCAGTTAGAGCAGTGGTTACTTACTCACCCGGCTATGTAATGACAACACTAAGAAAAATCTAGGGTAATGGCAGGACTCGAACCTCCAACCTATCACACCAACTGCAACTGCGGTTGCGAAACTGGCAAACGCACAGCGCGGAACGCTGAGGTTGGAGGGTCGAGTTCGGTTACTCTAATTTTACTTCGTTGTTATAACATAGCATTTAAATTTATTAATTTGAATGTTTAACATTAAAAAATAAAAATCTAAAGAAACTTTGGTTACAAATTTGACTACCGAGCCCTAAAAATGGCAAAAATTTCGGTTACAAAATGACTCCCCCCCCCCAAATAATTATTAACTCACCTTCTCGTGTGACAGTAGCGCACTCAAATACAGAAACCGTTTGCCGCAATGCTTGCACGCGTGCGACGAGCCTTGCACCTTGAAAATAACTAATAAATAAGAAGAATCCATGCTAACATCCGCTAAAAACAGAATAGTACATTATTATACCAGTGTGCTATGTTGGTCGTTATGGTCGGGGCGGTATTATTCGCGCCAGCGCTACGCGAGTTCGATTAGAAAGTCGAGTGTGTAAGTGTAACAAACTGCATGCTAAGATGTCATAAACCAATTAAAAATAATTAAAATAAAACTTTCTGTCATAACAGCCAAAAGCTCTATCGTTTAATAAAATTATTTATGTTGTTATAAACAGTTTCCACCAGAGATGCGCGAGGATGCGTAGCGAGGGATGTGTTTGTAGAGAACCAATGAGCCATTTCCACCAGAGCTGTGCTGACCGAGGCGAGGTCAATGAAGCGATTCTATTGGTTCTTACAAACACATCCCTCGCTACGCATCCTCGCACATCTCTGGTGGAAAAGCAGCCTAATGATCAATGCACGCGCGTTTCATACGATTTTTTTTTAACTTTGCGAGGAACAAAGCACACTGGTATTGTAATTAAGTTCTTAGCTGCTATTTAAAAACAAAAGCTCTGTCTGGTAAGCTATCTAAGCCGTGTGATGCTACCAGCGCAAGTCCATTCCAAAAATGAAAAAAACACGGCATTACTCGGTTAAATATCGGTCTTACTTCTAAACCACGCAACGGACTTTGATACGGTTTGTTACGGGGGCAGCTGCCTCCCCCCCCCCCCTGGAAATCTCGCAGAACATGTATGAACTCGCCTAATTACTAATCAAAGTGTAAACGGGGCCTTATGGTCTAACTTTTAAACAAAACGCGCAGTAGACACTGGCAAAATGCACGGTGCAATTGCCAAAACACCGCGCGCGACGATGGCGGACGAGGATCACCGAATCTAGCATCTGACTTGCCCCCCCTAGGCCAGAAGCTGGGTACGCCCATGGATATTTATTGTTATCTTAGTTTAAGCATATGTCTATTAAATATAAATAAAAAGTATATCCTGCTACACATATGACACGAGAGCTAATGTACCGTGATAATGCTTCGGTTAAGTTTTTAAGTTTGTTTTTATTTTAGTTTATAACGTCGTAAGGCCCACATCAAATTTCATTCTATGAATTTTGAACCATATCGTTTGAGACAGTGAGTTCAAAGTCAGTTTGACATTTGTCCTATATTTAGGACTTGGGGCCTTACGAGGATAATGTATACTTTGCAGTGCCCTTACAGGGTTTCATAATATGTTTCTTTATGAAAGAAAATAAATATTTTGAGTTTGAGTTTGATAATCAAAAGTGTAAAACAAATGTCTTCATATCTTCAACCGCTAACTCCTAAATCACGCCAGGGGGGTTCCACTCTGCACTGTAGGCGCGCTCGCCGCATTACCTATGGCATAGGTTAATCGCAGCAGGTTGCCGGCTTGCCGCGCGCGCGCCCGCTCACTGTGTCGCGCGTTGTGATAGTATTACAGTAAGCAGCCCAACCCTAGCGGTGCGCCAGGGCATTGCGGGGGGAAGGCGGGCGCGGGCGGCGCCTTCCTTTTGACGCATGCCGACTGGCGAATGTTTACGAAGTAATACGAACTTTTGTGCCTGATCATAAAGTTGGAATTCGTTTAATGCTGGCCGAAAAAGAGAAGTTTCTCTACGTTAGTACTATTATTTATTCTGTGACCACGCAACGGACTTTACAGTTTTCACTGTCATTTAGAGAATTTTTCACGTATTTTTTTATGCAGAATACATACATCGTTTCCGAGCGAAGCCAGGGTTAGTCTACACTAATATAATAAAGAGATAAACTTTGCTTGTTAGTTTGTTTGTATGTAGGGGGTAATCTCTGAAACTACTGAACCGATTTCAAAAATTCTTTCACAGATAGAAAGCTACACTATCCCTGACGGACATAGGCTACTAATTTCACGCAAACGAAGTCGCGCGTCTGCTAGCCAGTAAATAACACAACCAACCTTTTCAACCATTTCCTTATGCTTCCCAGCATGCCGTCGCCACGTTCGGACATCCTTGAACTGTTTCGAACAGAACGTGCACACCAGAAACCTGCTATGTCCCAGCATATGAGCCTCCAACTCAGCCTCCGAGGTAAGCTTGGCCTTGCAAATTTTGCAAGGGAAACTAGTTCTATGTAGACTTGAGTGTGTTTTCAAGTCTGTAGCGTTTGTGAATGTTTTGTCACAGCTGGGACAATGGTAGTTTTGGTTTGGCGTGTGTTTTAGAAGATGTTTGAGGAGGTATCCTCTCTCGGTGAAGTTGTGATGGCAGGTGGGACAAGAGAACACTCGCTCCCGAGTGTGGGAGTTCAAGTGTTTGGCGAGGGACGTTTTCGTTTTGAATTGGCGCGCGCAGATGTCGCATTTGAAGCCGTTGCCGCTGTTGAGAAATAGTACATTTCGATACTAGTGCGGAACGTATGTCATTACTTCACGAGTCACGAGATATCTTGCCACGAGCCGAAGGCAAGTGGCAAGACTCGGGACGAGTGAAGAATGACATTTCCGCGCGTGTATCAAACGACGTTTTTCAATACAGTTGCTAAAAAAAATACAACAGAATATTTTTCAGTAAACCATTAGTTTTACAAAAAGTTAGTGGATAAAGATGATGATTAATGATATGATGATGATGATGATAGATGGTAATAAAGAGGTAACCTTTGTTTGTATGTAGGGGGTAATCTCCGGAACTACTGAACCGATTCCAAAAATTCTTTTACTAATAGAAAGCTACACTATCCCTGAAGGACATAGGCTACTAATTTCACGCGAACGAAGTCACGCTAGAGCGTTGCTGAACTATCGATAGTTTTTAACCAATACTATCGATAGTATTGATGCCTTTCGATAGTATTGGATTTGATGACTATCGATACTATCGAAACTATCGATAGGCCTATCGATATTGTGACTATATTTCGAGGTCACGATACTATCGATAGTTCGATATATTGCCGGCACGCTAAGTCGCGCGCGTCCACTAGTTTATAAAGATAAAGAAAAGAAAAGATAATAGTGAAACTGTATCTTACCTGTGTCCCTCAACATGCGCAGTAAGTAGGAACTCATATTTGAACCGAGCCGAGCACAGCGCGCAGCGGAACGGCTTGACATGTTCCAGCTTGTTGTGTTTGCTTATCTCATGTTCATCACGGAACCACCTGTCACAGGGTCGGCAGTACGGAACCCTAGGCTTTGGTACCTGCGAGATGCAGGACACCATTTTGACGGGTACCGTACCTTCGGTCAAAGTTGACGGCGCTGCAAAGAGATTTTCTTTTGAACCTAGGGTGTTAAATTACAGGATTCATGGCAAATATACGGGACAACGCGTTTATGGTTTGGTATGGTCTTGTATCTTTCTTATTATTATTATTATTATTGTATATTTATTTAAAATCTTAGGTCAAGTTTTTACAATATTTCTATAAAAAGTAATATTATTATTATTATTATTATTATACGGGACACGGCTAAAGTGATAGCTGAAAAACGGGACGTCCCGTAAAATACACCCTATTTTAAGCAATGAAAAATATGTTTCAAAGTCAAAGTCAAAATATCTTTATTGAGATCAGGCTTACAGGTAGCACTTATGAATGTCATACAATTGACCACCGGTTCAGAAAAACCTCTGATGAGAAGATACCGGCAAGAAACTCAACAAGGTGTTATTTTTTAAATAAATCAAGAAGTTTTAATAAGTTAATAAATAAATATATGATCAAATTAGATTTAAAATGCTAATATAATGACAACACACAGAAAAATTAGGTTAATGGCAGGACTCGAACATGCAACATCAGCATTCCGTGCCTTGTGTTTGCTAGTTTCGCCACATTACCTACCATACCATACCCTGCGATATTTTCAATGTGTAATGCTTACCTGGCTTGTTTTTTACGAGTTTACATATATACCACTTTTTCTGTCTATTATTATCGTTTGTCTTTTTATTTACTTCTAAATCCGTATTCGATGTATCGTAGCCGCACTCAATCACTTCTGAGTTGCACTCAATAGCTTTTGAGCCGCACTCAACCACTTCTAAGTTGCACTCAATAGCTTTTGAGCCGCACTCAACCACTTCTAAGTTGCACTCAATAGCTTTTGAGCCGCACTCAACCACTTCCGAGTCGCACTCAATCGACGCTGCGCCTGTCATCATTATTTCTGAAGTGGATTCAACTTTTGACTCGCCGCACTCGATCCAGTCTTCTATTATACTAGCAACAGTGACTGGTATCATTTTTGTTTGTTTGTCTGTTATCTGTGAAGATTCTATGTCATTTTCATTTTCACTTAAATATTTATCTGTAATGACGATTTCTGTTAGCATAATTTTTTCTGGAATAAAATAAGTTATGAATAATAACTGCTTAACGTAAAGAATAGGGTAGTAGGGTTTTAAAAATACTAACCTTGTGATGAAGGAAGACGCTGTTTCAATTCAACATCTTGTACTCTATTACTATTTATTGCACTATTATCTTGTAAAACTGGTCTCTGTATTGTATCTAAGTCGCACTCAACTTTTGAGTCGCACTCAATTTTTGAGTCACACTCAATTTTTGAGTCGCACTCAACTTTTGAGTTCAACTCGTAAGTGTCTACAGGTTCTAGTTTTACAGTAATGCTTGGCTTTTCACTGTTAACGTTATTATTTGCTTCAGGTACAGAATCATCAATACTAGAATCATTGTTGTCATTAGTGAAAGCCATTTCAAAGTCAAATTCTAATTTTTGATATCCTTCCATTTTACAATCATCTTCAGACATAATTTTCATGACTTCCATAGGTTCTTTTTTTATTTGCAAATCTGTTATTACTTTAGATTTATTATGGTTAACGTCTGGTGCAGGGTCCATAGTATTAACGATAAATTCGCTCTTTGCTTCAGGTTCTGTTTTGACTTTAACATCATGGTTGTTTTCAGGTATAACCATGGAGTTTGTGATTTGTGGTAAATCATGATTACCTTTGGTTTTTACAGTAAACCTTTGTCCATAAACTTTTGCTGGTTTTTGTACATTTAACCTTTCCTGTTCTGAAAGTAAGTTTGCAAGTTTTCAGTGCAATATTCTTGAAGATACTAGGACCTTGTGCAAGGTCCATCCGGAACGCTACCACCATCTAGCTCGCTAATCCTGCCGCTATGCAGCAGTGCTTGCACTGTTGTGTTCCGGCATGGAGAGCAAGACAGCCGGTGCAATTACTGGCACGAGAAGTATTTCATCTTAGCCTTCTTGGTTGGCAAAGCATCTGCAATCTCTTTGGTGTTGCGCGTGTCTATAGCCGGTGGTGATCACATACCATCAGGTGACGCACTTGCTTGTTTGCTTTCCTATTTCGTATAAAAATAGCTATTTAGATCATCGCCATTTGAGCGACTCTGGGTCATATGAACATTTCGGTTATGGGTTTATGCTTAGACAATTTAACTACCCGCGGTGTCATCTATGAGAAACTTAATCAAGTTTATCATTCAACTTGGTCATTGGTACAAAAATTTAACCTAACTAACCTTGACTATCGGCTTTCCATCGGCACACATCGGCACGTAAACGCGGCATAACTCCGTTCAGCGTGGATTTTTCCTTCCAGCTTATGTATGCCAGTCTCCTTGTCTCTGCAAATGCTCTGGGCCGCGGCCCCAGCTTATCTGGCGAGCAGTTTATCGGCACAGCGTTTGCCTGGAGTGTCTTTATGCCCAAAGCGTCCGTGGTGATTTCAGATGGATCGAAATGATCGGAGCATATGAATTTACTCTGCAACCCCTCAAACTTCATGTGCATATTACCTTAAACAGCAATTTTACAAGCTTTTATTTGAATTTGTCGCTAAGTGAAATCAAGAAGAACAAAGACATGCCCATCAAGGAGAAAACTGTATTTGATGAGGAGGGTAAGTTCGCCAAATTGCGAAGTTTGTGGTTTTTGTCTATCATTTGGTCATGGAGTGTGTCCAAACGAAGCCTATTAGAGACAGGTTGTTTGCGCAATTGGGGTTTGGTTCCTTCAATGTGGGATCATTGCAATCGATTTTATCCGAACCAACTAGCTATGCAGCTAGGTGTTTGTACAGATGTTTGATAAAATAGTTTTTTTTTTGTTGTGTTGTGGATCTTTGATGTGTTTTTTTATATAATTGTATTGTTTTCTAATGGGGCTGACATGTTCAATTCTGATCAAAGCCCCTAAATACATAAAGATTTTAAAAAAATCAAGGAGAAAAGGAAAGTATACAACTCAAGTATTCTACCTTGTTTGACATATGGCTGCCAAACATGGGCTTTAACGGAACGGAGAGGAGTGTTATTGGAGTGAAAAGAAGAGACCGAGTAAGACTAGACAAAATTAAAAAATTAACAAAGTTTCAGAATGTACAGACAGTCTGTAAAGAACTTAAGTGGAGATGGACAGGACATATGCTGAGAGAGTAAAGAGAAATGGACCAGAACAGTCACGGAAAGGTACCTCGGAGACGGAAAAAGGAAAAAAGGAAGACAAGAGAAAACTATAGGAAGATGACCTCAAGAAAGTAGCTGGTCCACAATGGAATAAGATAGCTAAGGACAGGAAAATTTGGAAATCATTTGAGGAGGCCTTTGTCGAAGAACAAGCTGTAAATGAATAAAGAAACCAACACTGTAAAAAAAGAACAGCATTAAAGGCTTATTTATTATTTATAGTTAATTTGATAGCTTATGCCCAAATAGAGCACTATTAGGGCATATTGCATAAGTAAACCAAACGTTTTCTCTTGGAGTTTCTCTGCATGATCGAATCAGAAATGAGGAGATCCGCAGACGAACGAAAGTAACCAACATAGCCCAGCGGATTAGCAAGTTGAAGTGGCAGTGGGCAGGGCACATAGCACGGAGAACTGATGGCCGATGGGGTCGGAAAGTTCTCGAATGGCGGCCGCGTATTGGCAAGCGCAGCGTAGGACGACCAGCCACAAGATGGTCCGATGACCTCATACAGGTGGCAGGAAGGCGCTGGTTGCATGCTGCTTCCAACCGGCCACTTTGGAAATCCATGGAGGAGGCCTATGTCCAACAGTGGACTTCTTGTGGCTGAGATGATGATGATGATGAAACCAACCTGAGTATAAGAACCACAAGCTCAACTTCTGCCAATTAGTGTAGGGGAATTTGAAAACGACATTTTCAGCAGCAGTGTTCTCACAACCGACGTAGGAGCATTTCGTGTCATCCATCTTTCTTGGAGCCTGCAAGTTTTTTTAATGAAATAGGAAGGCAAACAAGCAAGTGATAAGTAATCAACACTGCCTATAGACACCCGCAACATCAAAGAGATTGCAGATGACTTGACCAACCCAGAGGGCTAAGATAGAATACCTCTTGTGCCAATTACACCGGCTGTCTTGCAAAAACAAAAAAAACTTTCATAATCTAAGTACATTAGCATATGGCCTAACTAGCGGATGCCCGCAATTTCGTTCACTTGGCAGCAGTCTATACCCGCCAAGGACATTATTAATATTTCACAAAATCCTTTATCAAAAAATCTTTTCACGGGTGGAAGGACTTGGTGCAAAGCCCAGATCGCTTGCATGCTACGCACCACCATCTTGCTTGCTAATCTAGTCGCTAAGCAGCTGCGCTTGCACTGGTGTGTTAGTGTGGAGAGTAAGACAGCTGGTGAAATTACTAATTCCATCTTAGCCCTCTGAGTAGGCAAATCTCCTTGGTGTTGCGGGTATCTATAGACAGGCAGTGGTGATCACTTACCATCAGGTGACCCACTTGCATGTTTGCATTTCTATGTTATATAAATTTTTTTGGGGTGAATGAGAAAAAATCCTCACTTCTCATGTAGGGGAGGTATTTCCCCTAAAAAATATTTTTAAGATATTATTTTACCACTTTGTCAGCATAACTATTTATGCATATCCATGCTTTAGCATTCAGTACAGTACAGTTCTAGTACTAAGATTCTCTGAGCTAAGCTGTGGACAGACGGACAGACAGACATGGCGAAACTATAAGGGTTCTTCGGCTGAGGAACCCTAAAACAGCGAGTAGTCTACGATAACAAAATATTAGGGGACCTCTGGTTTAGAGCCTTGGTAAATCGGTGAGCGTCCAACTTACATATATAATAAATTCGAAGTTGACAAAGTGGTGTCGTTCAAAGTTCGAAGTGCTATCCAATTCCACAGGTTGGCTGTAAACTTTAATCTGAGCGGCTCTTGGCAGGCCTAAACCGAAGCTGAAACACTTCCCAATCGCTTGTGGAGACAGTTAAAGTCGACAAAATATAATCGATTTCAACTGAAGTTAACGCTGACACGGAATCGATTTAAAACTGGTAGTAACGCACCTCAGAACACAAAGTTTGAGTTGGTCGATTGAGAACTCTATAAATTACAGATTTGAGGTAAAAAATTTAATCACGTTTCGCTGTAAACAAGAATATAAGGCTAAAAATAAGCTGAAACTCGACCAACACTGTTATTAACTATGTGACATTTCTTCTTTTTTTTTGCCCAATGAATTGCATCCAAAAGTATTTAGATCATACAGCCATGGCTTTTGTGAAAAACAAGTTTAATGGCCGAGCTACACCGGATGCGTTTTCAGCTCGCTTTTTAGAGTGGCATTACGCATGTGTAACCACATTTTACTTCTTGAGAATTTTTATGAAGAAAATGTACCACTAATTCCAAAATTCCATCACATTTTTTTTAATTAATGAAAACATTTATTTATTTGTGGCGGTAATCGTTTCCCATCAAGCAGCTCGCAAGTTTGTTTTCCTCCCTATTCCATAAACGATATACATGGCTTTGGTGACATCGGCCTCAATCATGAAAAACTGGATTTGGCTGTATGACCTTAGTACCTTTGCCAGTCCTAGAAAGGGCAAAAAATATGTAACTCTATCTTTGTAGCGTAGTCAGCTGTTTTCTGCGTCACAGAAGTTTAAACTTTACATAGCAGTTCATAAGATGTTTTGTAAGACATAAAATTTTATAAACTTTATGTCAAGTTAACGCCCGTTAATTGGGTCACTTTTCCACGACTCTACGTCATTTGTAAACAACTCGCCATACTTCGCTGACCTTCCGCTATTTATTTTATTATTTACGCGATTTGTAATTAAAATAATATTTAAAGTATAACAGCTAACGTTTGTGTCTTTATTCTTTATTCTTTATTTATTGCATCCATAAAATAACAAATAAAACTTAAATGCTAGAACATGGACCCTGTTAGGGTATAGCAATGTATTACCGTTAGGTACTTACAATCTACTTCTACACTTTTTTCAGTCAGTCAGTCTGTACTTGTGTGTTTATCGAAGCATGTCGCTAGATTTGGTTCGCGTGAAGAGGGAACCGGAATGGCAGTGCGGAGTGAGCTTAGCGGCTGCGCGCGCGGGCTTGTACGCCGACCACACAGTCAAACAGGAAATGGTCCTGGGGCCCGAGTTGCTGCAGCCGCCAGACTACGCCTTCGTTCCCAGAGGTAGTAAACTAAAACTGTAGCTAGAAGACATCAATTAATAAAGTTTTTTTTGTTTAATTTAAATTCCCTCCCCCGGGTTTCCCTCTTGGTGAGATTTGGTAAAATGTGACTGGCACCTCTACACACGTGAGATTAACCATATATTTTTAAATAATTACCTAAACTTATTGCATATATTCGTATTTGGCTTCATATCACGTTACATAAAATAGGCATAGACATAATTTATTTATTTATTTACTCCCTTCAAACGAGATTTGGTGAGATTTGCTGGACCATCCCATTTTGAGCTCACGCTATAATGAAAGCCCCTTATCAGTAGTATACAAAGCTGTTACAAAACCCTTACAAAACTGGACAATATGCAGTATGTATAACCTTCATTGTACATAACATAACGCATAAAAATAACAGATTACAGGACAAAACAAGTGAATAGTTTAATAAGAAATTGCTTGACCACTTTTCAACCGTATTACAAAGGATTAAGAATCAAAAGTATTCAAGCAATTACTTTGTTAACAATACGAACTCATCCTTTGATAAGTTCCCTTGAAGATAGTCTTAATAATATTTGAGGTTTGTCTACAGCAAAAACTGCAGTCAAAGCGCCGGAACAGCGGGCTGATGCTGGCGGAGTAACCGCAGACCCCACTATGGAGACAAAGACGTACAGACACACAAACAGCAGAGACAGGGTCTCGAGTGTCGAGCCCCCGATCAAACAGGAAGCGGTGTGCGACGCAAGGGACCCACCGATGGTGCACATCCACAACTCTTGTTTAATTGATGGTAAGTTTTTTTTTGTCAAAAACAAAACCTGACTGTGTTTCTTTATAACTTGTTGCTATATCGGCCATCGTAATAAACTTGTAAAAGTATCAAACTAGGCATCGTGAGCGTCATGCGTCAGCGCAAGTCCTAAGCTAAGCTTCCACCTTTGTTTAAAACAGTAAACGCCCGCGACTTTTTTCCCTTGGAATTAGTAGCATGTCCGTCAGGGATAGTGTAGCTTTCCATCAGTGAAATAATTTTAAATAGGTATCAGTACAGTAGTTCCAGTGATTACCCTCTACGTATAAACAAACAAACAAAGTGTACCTCTTTATTATATTAGTGTAGATTAGTTGCATCCAAAGTTATTTATAAATGGAAATAAATGTTTGTGACACCTGAATTCAATTTGACAAGTTGGCAGTATTTTGTTTACACTATTTTTTCCATTAAATTAGATTATCGAAGTTATCGAATAACCGTGCGCAATAGTTTGCAAAAAAACTGATGATGCGTGTACAATTTCATATGAATCTATAAAATGTATGAATGCTTACTTTGATTGTCTTTGTTGACCTTAATTTAATGCAATTAATAAATAATCTGGTATAAAATAACAGGTACTTAATTCTAAAACTGTATTAGAATCCTACTAATATTATAAATGCGAAAGTTTGTAAGTATGGATGGATGTTTGTTACTCTTTCACGTAAAAAGTACTGAATGGATTTAGATGAAATTTGGCACACACATAGTTTATAACCTGGATTAACACATAGGATACTTTTTATTTCGTAAAAATGCATAGTTCCCACGGGATCGCGATAAGTGAGTTATACGCCGCCGTGACGTCACGAGTAGCAAAGCAACTAATTCTCATTAATTTGTCCAGGAAATATTGCAGATTGCATGTTGGGCGCACGTTTGCTTAATTCAATGAAACAAGTCTACGCGGACGAAGTCGCGGGCAAAAGCTAGTTAATTATAATTTGATTATACTTAAGGACTATGACGCAGCTCGCCGAGCTCATTTGCAATCGATTACGCAACTGCGTTTTGCATTTCAGATTTTTGCGGTAAACGGGAAGTCAAGCAGGAGCCTGACACGTTCCCCGAAGGAGAGTCACACCCCCAAACTCCAGAGAGAACCCTCCAAGAAAGATACATTAAACTATTTGGAATCAAGCCTTGCACTGTCCGTCTTGTCTGCGTTGACGAGAAAATTTCTCGCAAAACAAATGAAGTTCTAGTCGACACTAACGCTGCTAAGAGAAAAAAAGACCAAAAGCAGAAGAAATTTACGTGTGACTACTGCGCCAAAGATTTTTCAATGAAAGCAAACCTGAAAGTCCATTTACGAACGCACACAGGCGAAAAACCTTACGTTTGTAATGTTTGCAAGAAAACATTCTCCGACGTTGCCATTTTGATCAGACATCGGCGGATCCACACAGGCGAGAAACCTCACACCTGTGACGTGTGCCACAAACAGTTTAGCGAGAAATATCTCCTGAGATACCACAAACGGCTTCACACAGGCGAAAAACCATATTCCTGCCAATATTGCGGGAAAAAATACAATCACATATCAAACTTGAAAAGGCACTCGCTCAGCCACGTTTTAAAACCGCTAACCTGCGATATATGTAGCTCCCATTTTGGTTTACAATCTCGATTGGAAGCGCATTTGTTAGGCCATGCGAAAGACAAACCGTTCGTGTGTGAGATATGCCAGAAATGTTTCGCGAATAGGGGTCATTTGAAAAGGCATTTGGAGACACATTCGGGTGTTAAACCGTACTCCTGCGCTGAGTGCGGGGCGCGGTTTTCGCAGCGGTCAGCACTGAAGAAGCATAGCCTACGTCAAGTTTGTGGCGGTCGGTGACAAAGTGAAAGAAGTACTCTCAAGACAGCTAATCATAGGACCTTGTGCAGGGTATGTCCGTTTCGCTACCACCATCTAGTTTGTTATTTCTGCCGCTAAGCAGCAGTTTTTTTACTGTTGTGTTCCGGCGTGGAGAGCAAGACAGCCGGTGTCATTACTGGCACAAGACGCATTCCATCTTAGCCCTCTGGGTTGGCAACACATCTTTTTTTTATGAAATAGGAAAGAAAACAAGCAAGTGGGTCACCTGATGGTAAGTGTACACCACTGCTTATAGACTCCCGCAACATCGAAGAGATTGCAGATGCGTCAGAGGGCTAATACCTCTTGTGCCAGTAATTACACCGGCTGTCTTGCTCTCCACGCCGGAACACAACCGTGAAAAAACTGCTGCTTAACGGCAGAATTAGCGAGCAAGATGGTGGGAGCGATCCGGACGGACCTTGCACAAGGTCCTACCACCCGCAAAATCTCTGCAATCTTTTTGGTGTTGCGGGTGTCTTTAGGCGGTGGTGATCACTTACCATCAGTGGCCCGTTTCACGAAGCTACAAGTTACAATTTTACAAGTCTAAACCGGCAACATTGATCAATATGCCCATTGCCATTGGTCATTATTGACCAATGTTGCCGGTTAGGACTTGTAAAATTGTAACTTGTAGCTTAGTGAAACGGGCCCTCAACGGGCCACAGGTGACCCACTTGCTTGTTTGCCTTTCTATTTCATAAAAAAAGTGGCATGTCGACGTTTGGCCGAGCTCTTCGACTGTACAGATATAACATTGTATATTAGCTCTAGTCGCACGCTAGCTTTTATTGCACACATAAACGCATCATGCTAGTTAGAAAGGGATATTATAATGCTTTATATCAGCGAATAAAGCTATAATATCGTGCTAGGGCCCTTACTGATGGTACAGTCAGTTAGCGTCAAATATACCAGAGCGGCCAAGGTGGTCAAAAATATCTGAACACGCCCGAGCGTATTTGACAATAAAGTCGAGTTCAGATATTTTTGACACCTTGCCCGCTCTGGTATATTTGAAGCTGACTGTACACTTAAGTTATTATTTAAATAAAATATATTTTCCTAACAGCTTATTGTTTTTGTTTTACACCCATTATGCTAACTAATCAATCATTTTCTGAAAATGGTTTTTAGTCTTCTCTTGGAATTTCGATTCAACTTGGTTTCGAACTTTAACATCAGAATTGGCCGTATGGACATAGATCCCTTTGCTTTTCTTAAAGGGAATGATTATAACAAAATACAGTCAGTGTGTAATTGTGTATCTGTATCTTGCATACTTTATCTGTGGTATCTTGTATTGTTGTTTTGTGGCTCAATTTTCAGCAAAGAGAATATAATCACTACGTTTTCAGTGATCACAGCCGTTCGGGTCCATGTACGCTAAACACTATACCTTACAGAGAGACAGAACCAAACCACTTTTACTATCTTACCACTATATCTCTCTAATCTGTGATCTTACCCACTCCACTGGTGGGTCAGAGTATAGCACCAACCAGAGTCCACGTAGGTTTGGACTAGGTGTTTGCGAAAGTAAACTATTCTTCTATTTACAGCTTTAATTCACACAATAACAGTATTTACAATTAATTATACGTTGAGAGGAAATGCATAGCGGACAGCTCTTGAGGCACGGTGACAGAGTGCTAATCCTTTTTGTTTTGCCGTCCAGTAGTCACCAAGCAGGTGCAATATCATACAGTGGTGGCCAAGGCGCCACATACATCAAATGACAAATATACCTATCTTTTCGGCCTGTATGGCACAGTGACACATGTGTCTGCTTACTGTGCAAGAGGTCCTGGGTTCAAATCCTGGTATGGGCAAATATTGTGTGACGAATACAAATGTTTGTACCTGAGTCATGGATGTTATTTGTATTTAAGTATGTATTTATCTATATAAGTATGTATATCCGTTGTCTAGTACTCATAGTACAAGCTTTGCTTAGTTTGGGACAAGGTCAATTGGTGTGAATTGTCCCAAGATATTTATTTTCTTTATTTTTATATAGTGTAAAGTCGCTATCCATTCCTGTCTGTCCTAAATCCTTATAGTGTATTAAAATGCTATGTAAAGACAACACAAAGAAACATTAGGGTAATGGCAGGACTTGAACCTGCGACATCAGCATTCCGTACCCTGAGAATTTTTCAATGTGCTTTGTCTTACGGTCATTACATTATTGATCATGGTGTATCTTCGGCCGCCTTCTAAACCACGCAACGGAGTTTGATACAGTTCTCACTGTCATTTAGAGATTTTTTTACACAAGTTTTTTTAAATTAAATAGTAAGGCAAACAAGCAAGTTTGTCACGATGGTAAGTGATCACCACCGCCTATAGACATCAGTAACACCAAGGACATTGCAGATGCGTTAAGATGGAATACCTCTTGTGCCAGTAATGTCACCGGCTGTCTTGCTCTCCACGCCGGAACAGTGCAAACACAAATTTAGTGTTTCGGGGTAAAATAATACAACAAAACATTTTTGATTAAATATATCTGATCACATATCACATCGTTTTACATTTAATATTAAACAAATAACTTATTCTAGTAACAAAACATGCTAGGGCCAGACCTGAGCGCTAACATAAAGGCACGTATGCATCACGTCTGCGTAGACACGCGCGTGCACACGTCGGTTGTAATGTATGACTTCGGTTACACGCTAATTCTGGCGCCAGTTCAGTCCATCATTCCCGTATAGTTTTGACTGATGCCAGAATGATGACAAACGGACGCGGTTACGATCAGTTCAGACTGACACGAGACAGGTTACACGATAATTCTCTCGTCATTCTGACCAGAATGATAGACTGAACTGACGACAGAATGAGCGTGTAACCGACGTCTATGAAATTGTATTTTGAGATGCTGCGTCGCTTGCGTTGCGTGCCGTAACGCAGCTCTATTATTATTAAATAATAATATAAAGCTGGAGCCGTTCGGCATAGCCTGGCGTTTGACGCGTCGCGTCATTGCGATAGGGTCATTAGCGTCATTGGGATATTAAACGTTATTTATCTTCTAGCGCACTCTTTAATATTGCAGACTCAGTTGTGGCCCAATCATACATTTATTTATATTTATACAATAAAAAGTAAAAAATTGTAAACTTTAAAACATCCGCCTCACTTTCCTGACATATTATCACGAAAATTGCTGAACCAATTTCGATTTAGCGTCGCTAACACCTACCCCAGAAATGCAAGCTTTCGAATAAAAAGATTGCATTGAAATCAGTCCCATCCGTTTCAAGTCTACGACGCCACAGATGAATAGACAGACAGATATAATTAATTATTAATAAATTTATGTAACCGAAATTTCTTTCGATTTTTAGTTTTAAACGTTCAACATTCAAATTATTAAATTGAAATGCTATGTAATGACAACACAAAGAAAAATTAGGGTAATGGCGTGTTTTTTTACCCGACTGCTCGACGCAAAGGAGGGTAATGTGTTTATCAGCCTATATATGTATGTTTTTCTTTGTGTTGTCATTACATAGCATTTTAATTTAATTATTAATAGTTTTTCTTACCCTGAGCGTTGGTGGCTAGGGGGGGGGGGGGGGCCGTGAGGTACCGAGTTCGATTTCCAGCGGTCGCTGTGTAGTAAGTTTTTCTAACTAATAAGTCGACCAAGTAATTGCTTGACCACTTTTGAACTTTATCCTTTTGTAATACGGTCGAAAAGTGGTCAAGCAATTTCTTGGTCGACTATACATTACCTAAGCACTGTAGCAACCAACGCTCTGGTGAGGGAGAACATCGTAAAGAAACCTGCACATTTATATTAATATGGACCTCTGCTTAGCAGTATTGGGCAGTGATCAATTAAAATTTCAGTTAATTAATTTAATTGAAAAAGTAATTGTGATTGATTTAATTGTTGTGTATTATTTGATTTTTTAACTATAAATTTATTAATAAAAAGTTCAAAAAACATTTTTTTAGCGGCGCTTCGTTTTGATACAACAGTTAATTTATAGTTAATTGTGGAAACCACGATGAACAATTAAATAATTATAAGTTACTATCGCAAATGACAAATAATTAATTGTCAATCATGAGGTTTTTCTGCAATTGATTATTTTTTAACTGCGATAGCCGATTAACAGTTAATTAATTGTTAATTGGCCCAAAAATTTAAATGTGCCCAACACCGCCGCAAAGTAACTCCTGAATTTATTAATAAATAAGAACTATATATATCTAATGAAAAATGGCAGTTTTCACATAAGTAATGCATTCGTATGGAGTCAGTGTCAAGTTTAACAAAACAAAACACATGTTTATTATAACAATTTATTATTTTCGCGACTTGTAGACATGCAACAAAACAATTTTATGACACCCCGGGCTGTAAGTAGCAATTTACCGCCCGCTACGCGAGCAATTTCCACTTCCTGGCCAGGGGAAGACATAAAATTGTGTACTCACCTCGGGCGGTGATAAAGAAAGCCTAAGGTCGCATGTTTATCGCCCTCGCCTGAGACATTATTTCACCACCCTCAGAATGTAATGTACTAAAAACGGTTTAAATCGCGTGTATTGTTACGAATCTAATTCTCGATGTTGCGAGCCCTTGTCAAGTCTCACGGTCACAGACAGACAGACAAAATACATAAAAAAAAACTATCAAATTCTTAATTTCTTTTGTCAGTCTGTCTGAGAATATGAGACCTGAAAAACCTCGAAACGTTGGGAAATAGATTGAAAGAAAACTTTTTTTTTTCAGTTAATCAGTTTGTACAATTTCCAATGTTTATTAAATAATTCAGTTTTTATATTTTGAAAATCACTTGACACTGATCCTATTTGATTTTGTAAAACTTCAAAATTCTTTATTGTATAATGGAAAATCTTAATACAGAAAAACAATGATCACTAATATTTACAATTAAATTATGTACAGAAAATAATTACTACGACCAGTCCTGTGGTTCTTAGATAACAGCCTGAGTTCAATTTGTGGTTTATTCCCAACGAGTCAAACCCGCAACTGTCACACTGTGACTTGTTGGGAATATTTTTAACTAATAAAATCCCGACAGTCACATTGTTACTAGTTGGGACAGCGTTTAATATTTGTTCCCAACGAGTCAAACCCTCAACTGTCACACTGTAACTCTTTGGGAATACTTTATGCTACGAAAAATCCCAACAGTCACACTGTTATTAGATGGGACAGTATTTCATATTTGTTTCCAACGAGTCACAGTGTGACAATTCCGGGTGTGATTCGTTGGGAACACTTCTTACTACAAAAAATCCCAACCAAAAAATTAAAATTCCGGGTGACTCGTTGGGAATATTTTGTTTAATATTTATTCCCAACGAGTCACACCCGCAACTGTTACACTGTGGCTCGTTGGGAATCAATATTAGACATATAATATTTATGTTTTTTGTACAATAATACGCATACATAACATAACGTAAACACTGTCCCATATAGTAACAGTGTGCCAGTTGCGGGTGTGACTCGTTGGGAACAAATATTAAACACTGTCCGATCTAGTAACAGAGTGACAGGTTGGAATTTTTCGTAGCAAAAAGTATTCCCAACGACTCACAGTGTGACAGTTGCGGCCTGACTCGTTGGGAATAAATATTAAACACTGTCCCATCTAGTAACAATGTGACAGGTTGGAATTTTTTGTAGCAAAAAGTATTCCCAACGAGTCACAGTGTGACAGTTGCGGCCTGACTCGTTGGGAATAAATATTAAACTCTGTCCCACCTACTATCAGTGTGACAGGTTGGAATTTTTTATAGCAAAAAGTATTCCCAACAAGTCACAGTGTGACAGACAATTTGTCACTATGTTAGTGTCATACAACGCTAACCGTACGTATGACGCACAGGGACGCATTTATAACTTAGGGGGTCACATAGGACCACTGAGACGTTAAAATAGTCTTAAATTTCCATAATTACAGCTCAGACCATAATATCTAGTTATTAAAAAAGTTTTTCGTTTATTCTTTACAATTCTTTCTTTTTTGTTGTACTGTTTCAATTGGGGCTCTGACGCCTTAACGCCGGACCACTTGGGGTGCGTACGCAGCACAACTCCGTAGACACGCGCGTGCACACGCCGGTTGTAACGTATGAAATGGCTTGCGTTGCGTGCAAGTAACGCAGCTGTACGCAGCGAGCTGGAGCCGTGCTGCAAACGCATCCGATATGACTCGTCCTTAGTATGAAATTTGGCATTACTTTGAGCCTTATATACTCTGACAGACCGAACACGGTTACACGCTAAGGAGCTTTTTGTTATTTTATACAGGGTGCGCCATTTAGGAGTCGTCCATTAGTCATTTTTTAAACCATTTTTACACCCCCCCCCTCCTGGTTTTTTTTAGAAATCGCGCGTTCAACGAAAAAAATGCTAAAAAACATCAAATTATTAATGGAAGACCTCAGATCATGTTTTATAGTAACATTCACTGCTTATGATCTACACCAGTGTTTCTTAACCTGTGGTCCGCGGACCCCTGTGGGTCCGCGAGCATATGTATGGGGGTCCGCAGTCTTATCTATGGACCATTTAACAGTCATAAATAAATGCCGCCAAAAGTCTTGTAATCGCTACGCACGCGTACTTTTTTGTAATTTGTAGTACTAAAATAAATGGTACGAAATTTATTGCTGCTTTTTTATTAAGGGGGTCCATAAAATTGTGCTTGATTTCCTAAGGGGTCCGTGGACAAAAAAGGTTAAGAAACGTTGCTCTACACAATTGATATCGAAATAGAAATAACGTAAGATTTTTTTTCTTTAATACGAGCAGGTTCGATTCCCGAACGTGGAAAAATGGCCACCCTGTATATTGGGGATGACATTGTTTTTGTGTTTTAAACTTTCGCGACTTTCACACATATTTATAACATTATCGGGTCTACTCGTGACCACGGCCATTGAAACATGGCCGAAACGTCGAGGTAAATCAACAATATATTTTTATCGCGCTAAAGTCCCGATAATGTTATAAATATTGTTTTTGTGATATAATTTACTTTCAACAACAGATTACTTACAATCTTAGACAATGAAACCAAGGGACCTGGCAAGCGCACGCATTCCCCTCTGCCAATGCACATGACCACAACTGTCAGTATTGGTCATAACGGTTTATAAAAACCAGTTCGCCGCGACATCGTGTGTCATTTCGCTTTAGTTCGTATCGCAAAAGCGATCTCTGCAATAATGGTTAATCGTGCCGTATTTACCTTCAAACGGCTATCAGAAACTTCAAATTTCACTAAAGATGGATTTTTTATCGCACGTAAGCAATTTCCTTCTCAATTTATTTATTATTTTTAACACAAAATACATTTAAATGAACAAACTTTTTGACAGACATAACGTAAATATTTCAAAATTTGACATCATGGCATTCGTGGCAGTGTTGCCGACAGCATGTTGTGATTTATTCCAATATATCTCATGCGAAAAGTTCCGATACCGTTTACGGTTTTCGGATTTTTCTTATTGAGGTAAAGGACCCTCAAAATATAGTAATATTCGAAATCTAGGACTATAAAGTATAATTCCAGGACAATCCCGTATTTCCCGGCCATCTCGGAACACTAGACCCGTCTGCCCCCGCTAAAATTGGTAGAAAAAATTGTTAGGTGATACGGCTTGCCATCTCCTTTGGTTAAATACTCAAAGCTTACAATATATAATCTAACATAAACCATAAGACATTTAATTTTGGTGTTCACGATACAATAATTTATTTGTCATACGTATATTTTGTCTAAAATTTATTTAAGTAATATCTGCGTATTTTTTTTTATTACAGTTTCCGGGATAAATAGTATCCTATGTTCCAATCCAGGACATGACCTATTTATTCTTCCGCTAAATTTCACCTAGATCCGCTTAGTCGTTAATGCGTTATTGAGAAACAAACATCTAAACATACTTGCGCAGTTTAGGATTTTTAAATTTACATTCATCACGTCACAAAGGTCGGCTGGCAGAGAATGCCTGGAGCATTAAGTCGGGTATCTCCCGCGTGCATTAGCTACGACAGACGCAACGTCCACGGAACCAATATTTGGAAGTATATCCATAAAAAAAAGTCGGTTTTTAAAAGATTAGCGGACGCCTGCGACTTCGTTCGCTTGGAATTAGCAGCCTATGTCCGTCAGGGATAGTGTAGCTTTCTATCTGTGAACGAATTTTTGAAATCGGTTCAGTCGTTCCAGAGATTACCCCCTACATACAAACAAACAAACAAAGTTTACCTCTTTATTATATTATTAGTGTAGATTGATAATTGATAACTAGTGACATAGGCTACTAATTTCATGCGAACGAAGTCGCGGGCGTACGCTAGTAATATATAAATTAATTCCGATATCGATATTCTGACTTTCTCAAGGTCACAGCACTATCGATAGTCCGACGTACCGCAGCACTAGTTGAGTCTATCCTTTTAAGGTCAGAGTACTATCGATAGTCCGACGTACCGCAGCACTAGTTGAGGTACTGTCTTTCAAGGTCACAAAAATATCGATAGTCCGATGGACCGCAGCACTAGTTGAGAGTCTGTCCTTTCAAAGTCACAAAACTATCGATAGTCCGACGTACCCCAGCACTAGTCGAGTCTCTAGCGCGGCTCGAGGTCCATGTCGCCGCAGTACTCGGCCAGGAAGTCGAGGAACAGCGTGAACTTGCCGCTGGCGGCGCGCGACCAGCGCGACGACACCGACCGCATGCAGCTCGACAGGCTCTCCAGCGTGCTCTGGGACCGACACACAATGATATTACAATGCATGAATGTTCAGTCACAGAATTAATAATAGTTCTAACGTACAGAAACTTCTCTTTTTCGACCACCATTAAACGAATTCCAACTTTATGATCAGGCACAAAAAGTTCGTATTACTTCATAAACATTCGCCAGGCGGCATGCGTCAAAAGGAAGGCGCCGCCCGCGCCCGCCTTCCCCCCGCAATGCCCTGGCGCACCGCTAGGGTTGGGCTGCTTACTGTAATACTATCACAACGCGCGACACAGTGAGCGGGCGCGCGCGCGGCAAGCCGGCAGCCTACTGCGATTAACCTATGCCATAGGCGATGCGGCGAGCGCGCCTACAGTGCGGAGTGGAACCCCCCTGGTAGGGGACAGTGGCGTAACTATAACATCTGCGGCCCGTGGCAAATTCTTTTGATGGGGCCCTATCAGTAATATTTTCGAGCTCGCAGCCTCTTGGGCCGGGGGCCTCTTGTCGGGGGCCCTGGCATTTTGCCAGCCCTGCCACCCTATTGTTACGCCACTGGTAAAGGAAATATATTCACGTACCACCTTAGAACCCTGTCGCGATGACGCGACGCGTTAAACGCCAGGCCATGTCATACAAATGTCATGCGTATGTCTCTTCGACTAGGTTCTACAGTGGTACGTGTTTCAATTTCCTTGACTGTACAGTGTCATACTAAATGACAGCAGAAAAACGGCCCGACATGAGAATACAGGTTGACGCCAATGTCACAAATGCAAATTATTAGTTCACCATTAAGGCTGATTTTCCACCAGAGTTGTGCGAGGATGCGTAGCGAGGGATGTGTTTGTAAGAACCAAAGGAATCGCTTCATTTACCTCGCCTCGGTCAGCACAGCTCTGGTGGAAACGGCTCATTGGTTCTTTACAAACACATCCCTCGCTACGCATCCTCGCACATCTCTAGTGGAAACGGAGCCTTATAGTCATTGGATTTACAACTTTACGTCTAACTGCATAAAATAATAATTTATTAAGTTTCGTTGCAAATAGGTTTTTTTTACAAAATAATAGCATTGACAGCAGCGCCGTCGGTCCGACAGACTGACAGCGCGAGCGATCATTATTATTTAAATAAAATATTCTAAAGCAACAAATTACAATTTATCTGTTCTATTGATAGCTTCGATTTGATTTATTTAGGCGACAAAATGTGAAATTTTAGGTTAGGTTAGCTTCATCATCATCTCAGCCACAAGAAGTCCACTGCTAAACATAGGCCTCCTCCATGGATTTGACCGGAGTTTGAAGTGACCGGTTGGAAGCGGCATGCAACCAGCGCCTTCCTGCCACCTGTATGAGGTCACCGGACCATCTTGTGGCTGGTCGTTAGGCTAGTTAGGTTAGGTTAACAAAAACAAACTGGAACAAATTACCTTGCTACTCCGCGAAACCAGTGCCGGGCTCGTGCAAAGTAGCTGCGTCTGTGCGACATATATATATATTTTCATGCAAAAACCCACCCTCCTTTCCACACGAAACAACATAAGTCACACAGACTCACCACCAACACTAAACACTAAAACTACACTACTAGCGGAGGAGAGTGGGCTTTCCACACGAAACAACATAAGTCACACAGACTCACCACCAACACTAAACACTAAAACTACACTACTAGCGGAGGAGAGTGGGTTTTTGCATGAACATATATATATATGTCGCACAGACGCAGCTATTTTGCACGAGCTCCGCACTGGTTTCGCGGAGTAGCAAGGTAATTTGTTCCAGTTTATAGATATGGACCTCCGCAAAGTAACGCCTGAATCTATTAATCATTTAGGTTAATAAAACTCACCTGGGGCCAGTCCTGCCGGTACACAGCCAAGCATTGCTCGGTGAGAGAGTCCTCACTCAAGTAATCATACTTGAGCAAATACACCAACACAGTTGCAAGCGCCTCCCACACATCCAAACGCCTACACTTAGAAGTGTTCAACAGCACTATGTTCCGCGGACACAGTATACGGTCAAAAAACTCCAAAAGTTCAGTGTTCTCACTCTCAATCGCACTTATAGCCGACATATTCCCAGTTATAGCCGACATATTCCCAGTTATAGCTGAACTATTCCCAGTTATAGCCGATATATTCCCACTTATAGCCGAACTATTCCCGGTTATAGCCGATATATTCCCACTTATAGCCGAACTGTTCGCGAACGACGGGCTTCTGAGGCTTGCGGAGCTGTTCGGACTGAGGGGACTCCGGGCCCTCATCGAAGGACTGAGGATACTCATGGACGAGTTCGGACTAACGGGACTCCGGGTCCTCATAGACGGGCTTCTAACGCTTATGGAGGGACTCTTCGGGCTTCTAGAACTATTGGGGCTTATTGGGATTTTAACACTTATGGCATTGGCACTGATTCTGGGGCTAATCACTAGGTTTTTCACGTTGCGCGCACTGTTTTTGCTGCACGCTGGTATGGCGTTTGGAGCTTCGGCGTTGTCGTTGGCTTCCTCGTCGCTGGTGACCGGTGTTGGCGCTCGGTCGTCCTCGAAGTTCCTCAGCTCAGGGGAGAGGTCCCTCCTGTCCGGGAGGTCCTCGAGAGGCTCATTCTTCTTCCTCTCCGGGCAGCACACGTTCCAAATGGCGTGCAGCTGGTTAAGGAACGCCTCGTTGACTTCCTTCGGCTTCCGGCTGACTGGAAATTGAAGAAAAGTAAATAAATGTATTTGTAAAAGAATTTCTTGTCGTTATTTTTGCTACGTCGGTGTTAAACAGCCATGAGGCTCGTCTTATGGTAAGCGAATACCGCCACCTATGGACGCTTGCTTCCAAGGGAATCATGAGATCATTTGCGGATGGTAGGACCTTGTGCAAGGTCCGTCCGGATCGCTACCACCATCTTGCTCGCTAATCTTGCCGCTAAGCAGTGCTTGGCACTGTTGTGTTCCGGCGTGGAGAGCAAGACAGCCGGTGACATTACTGGCACAAGAGGTATTCCATCTTAGCCCTCTGGGTTGAGAACGCATCTGCAATCTCTTCGATGTTGCGAGTGTCTATAGGCGGTTGTGTACACTCATCATCAGGTGACCCACTTGCTGGTTTGTCTTCAAAAAAGTATTTGTAAAAGAATTTCCTGTCGTTATTTTTGCTACGTCGGTGTTAAACAGCCATGAGGCTCGTCTTATGGTAAGCGAATACCGCCACCTATGGACGCTTGCTTCAAAGGGAATCATGCGATCATTGCCGACCCTGCCGGAACTTTAAAAGGCAAAAGCACAAGAAATTCTTAGTCAAAAAGTGGCACCATTGCCATTCTCCCCAAAGTAATCCCGTCGAAAGAGACAACAGAGATATTTCTCATAGGTAGCACTGAGGGTAGTTTTAAAATAAACAGTTACCAGCATATTTAATTCTTAAGAACTTTTTTATACAACATAGAAAGGAAAACGAGCAGGTGGGTCACCTGATGGTAAGTGATCACCACTGCCCATAGACACCAGGGCGATTGCAACCCAAGAGGGCTAAGATGGAATACCTCTTGTGCCAGTAATGTCACCGGCTGTCTTGCTCTCCACGCCGGAACACAACAGTGCAAGCACTGCTTAGCGGCAAGATTAGCGAACAAGATGGTGGTAGCGATCCGGACAAACCTTGCAAAAGGTCCCACCAGAACTTATCGGAGGTTAATTCAAAGTTTTCTTCAGCGAAGTTGTCTGTCTGTCTCCTCTCTATGCCTACCGTAAACCACGCATAGGTCGACGCTAAGCTGTAGTATGGCGCGCGGCGCGCCTCGCCCGAACAGGTTGTGCGGCGCGCAGGCCAGCGCGCAGACCGCCAGCGCGGCAGACAGGCCAGCGGGTTCCTCGAAGTCCAGCAGGAGGCACACTTGCTCCTGTTCATGTCCATCATTTCATTATTTGATCAAAATAGAACCCAAATAATATTTTTTTTATTATCAATAAAAAAAAATGCAAGTGAAGAGTAGCTAGCTAGCTCAAAAAAGGCATGACTAGCTGAGAAACAGTGCTAACTAATCAAAAATAAAATAATTTTACAAAAAACGGCCATTCAAAATTAAAAATGATATGAGAAATCTAAAACCGATTTTCAAATACCTATTCAATGATACCGCACTCAATATAGTTCGTCGACTTTCATTTTTTTCTTTTTCACAATATGGCGTCTGGCGGTCGCCATATTGAATTTTGATTATTGTCATGTCTTCAGTGACACTCGCAAGATTAAGACGAATCGATTGACGTAAGAATCATCAAAATCGGCCCACGCGTTTGGTCTCTAGATCGCCAAAGGAACAAACATACATACACATATATAGGCTGATAAACACATTACCCTCCTTGGCGTCGCGCAGTCGGGTAAAAATTAGGGCTCCATTGTATCGTAGGTAACTATCTCGACAAATAGACCTAGTTTTGATACTGCTTTATTAAACTGACCTTGAGGCTGATGATAGCGGAGGCGGTGCTGACGGCGAGGCCCGAGTCGAAGGCGGGCGCCGCGTCGCGCGCCGCGTCCCCTCGCGCCGCGTCGCCGAGCGCTATCAGGTTGTGCATCTCCGCTTCTATGTCCTTGCAGAGCACCGCTAAGAATAACAATGAAATCGTCAACATACTTCTCCTAGCACTACAGTTCCCGGCAAACATCGATATAAGAAGACAATAGATCTGCTTACTCGTTCGGATTGTTACAAGCCTAGCGTCACCACTTTGCGACGGGGTGAAGCAGGTGAAGAGGGGCTTTCAATATTTAGCCATTGGTTCAACTTTGAATCTTATCGTAAGTGAATAAAGTGCTTCTAAGTTTTCTAACTAGCAGCGACGCAGGCGTCGGATAGCAGAACTAAAAATATGACGCCAATGTAAAACGTACAAACGCAGAGCTATTTACTTGACAATTGGCACAGACAGTTTTATTCAGGCTATCCAACATAGTCTACCAAATAGACTATGGTCGACTACTCTGCCACTGCGTTGTACACAGTTCTACAGTTTTCTCATTTCGATGCCGGCAAACAACTTGAGCACTGACCTTGACTGTGCAGTAGCCGTTTTTAGTACAAGTGTGCATGCGCAAACATACCACCTTCCAATCAATTTATGCTCAAGTTGTTTGCCTGCAACTATACTTTCAAACTCTTTTCGCCCAGCTCACTCGCGCCAACTTTGCCACATCCCCAAAATCTCTTTTACATGCCCACTTTTGTCGAGCTCACTCGCACCAACTTTGCCACATGACCAAAATCTCTTTTACATGCCCTCTTTTGCCTAGCTCAGTCGCACCAACTTTGCCACATGCCCAAAATCTCTTTTACATGCCCACTTTTGCCCAGCTCACTCGCACCAACTTTGCCACATGACCAAAATCTCTTTTACATGCCCACTTTTGTCGAGCTCACTCGCACCAACTTTGCCACATGCCCAAAATATCTTTTACATGCCCACTTTTGCCCAGCTCACTCGCACCAACTTTGCCACATGACCAAAATCTCTTTTACATGCCCACTTTTGCCGAGCTCACTCGCGCCAACTTTGCCACATGCCCAAAATCTCTTTTACATGCCCTCTTTTGCCCAGCTCACTCGCACCAACTTTGCCACATGCCCAAAATCTCTTTTACATGCCCACTTTTGCTCAGCTCACTCGCACCAACTTTGCCACATGACGAAAATCTCTTTCACATGCCCACTTTTGCCCAACTCACTTGCACCAACTTTGCCACATGCTCAAAATCTCCTTTTCGTGCCTACTTTTGCCCAACTCAACCGCACCAACTTTGCCACACGCCCAACGTCTACTTAACATTCCCAGTTTTTTTCCCAACGCAATCGTACTAAGCTCGAAACACGTTTATATCCTAAATGTCCAATGTTACCCAAATCATTAGTACAGACCCCTAAACGCGCCCACTATCTCCTCAAAATGCCTGCTTTGCCCAACTCGCCCGTACCGAAATTAAAACACGCCAAAGTTTTCCCCTACATGCCCACTTTCCCCCAACCATGCCCACATCACCCACAACAACCTCTAAACGTATCCAACAACTTCTCTACATGCCCACTTTTTCCCAATCATGCCCACTTCAGCCCAACTCACCCGCAACGACCTCTAAACGCATCCAAGAACTTCCCTACATGCCCACTTTTCGTCTAACCGCGCCCACTTCCTGCCCACTCCAGCCCAACTCACCCGTGCTGCACCAGTGGTCGTTGACCCAGCGCGCGACGGCCGCCCGGCTGCTGCGAGCGGCCGCGGCGTGCAGCGCGCGCGGCGCTTGCGGCAGCAGCGAGCACAGCGCGCTGCTCACGCGCGCCTGGATCGCGTCCGGCTGCTTCGCCGACTCCCGCAGCTGGGCGAGGTGAGCCGTGTAGATGTTTTGAAGGGTTTTTAGGAGCGCTTGCTGCAACAAAATTAGCTAAATTACAATAAATTACTTGGTATTAGGTACTTCATCTGACACATAACTACATGGGCGTACGCAGGGGGGCAGGGACGGGCACGAGCATGTACGAACTCGCTTAATTACTAATCAAACGGCCGCCGACAGCTCGCCACGCTGCCCACTGTGCCCACACTGACCGGCTCGTCCCCGCGCTCGGCGACGGCCTGCCGCGCGGCGTCCCGCGCGCGCGCCCGCGCCGCGCCCACGGCCGCCGACAGCTCGCCACGCTGCCCACTGTGCCCACACTGACCGGCTCGTCTCCGCGCTCGGCGACGGCCTGCCGCGCGGCGTCCCGCGCGCGCGCCCGCGCCGCGCCCACGGCCGCCGACAGCTCGCCACGCTGCCCACTGTGCCCACACTGACCGGCTCGTCCCCGCGCTCGGCGACGGCCTGCCGCGCGGCGTCCCGCGCGCGCGCCCGCGCCGCGCCCACGGCCGCCGACAGCTCGCCACGCTGCCCACTGTGCCCACACTGACCGGCTCGTCCCCGCGCTCGGCGACGGCCTGCCGCGCGGCGTCCCGCGCGCGCGCCCGCGCCGCGCCCACGGCCGCCGACAGCTCGCCACGCTGCCCACTGTGCCCACACTGACCGGCTCGTCTCCGCGCTCGGCGACGGCCTGCCGCGCGGCGTCCCGCGCGCGCGCCCGCGCCGCGCCCACGGCCGCCGACAGCTCGCGGACGCTGCCCGACGTCACGCGCTCGATCACCAGCTCCAGCACGCGCCGCGTGGACGACGGCTGCGACTTGATCAGCTCCTCCTCTAGGCGCAACTGAACAAAACACAATTAAGTTGGCATAACAGGCAAAGTTGCATTCGAAAAGGCTAAAGAGCGGAGGCAATGTTGCCATTCTCCAAAAGTAAAACTAACATAAACAGGCAAAGAAGGCCCTTTAAAAAGTCAAAGTGATATGGGAAACTAACATTCGGGAAGGTTAAAAAGTGAAGGCAATGTTGCCATTATCCAAAAAAAAAGTTAACACAGACGGGTAAAGATGGCTCTTTGAAACGTCAAAAAAATGTGGGCAAACTTACATTCGGGAAGGTTAAAAGTGAAGGCAATGTTGCCATTCTTCAAAAGCAAAGTTACCACAGAAAAGCAAGAATGTCCTTTAAAACATCAATATAATTTCATCTTTAAGTTGAATACCGGGTTTTTATATTCTGACAATGACAGAATCGTTCCACCTATCAGCAGTTAAATTTTGACACAATTTAAACAGGTCATCTGTCAAAACACAACGACTGGTAGGCAAAACGAATCGTTGTTTGAAACGTGACATACTCGTAAGTAAGCCGGCTATCAAATGAGACTGTATGTTGTCAAAACGTTGGTTAAATTCCATTTCGGTCAGTATTAGGAAGCACTTTGCTAAACATTAAAAAAAAAACAAAATACCCGAGCCGCGGCAGTCTGCGTGGATCTATCTTAACACAACCGATTATAAAACGCAACGTGACTCTGTCTGTACCGAATGAAGTTTCCTTAATAATCTTAAAAATTTATAAAATACATTTTGATTATGTAGTCCGGTTTTTAAAGTGATAAACACTATGAACTGCAAACTAAATTATCTTTATTGAAATGTAAAGACTTCATTGTTATTGTAAGGCAAAGTTGCCACCACCGTATGGCAAAGTTGCAACTGCTAGCTTAGTCGTTTAGTTTATTTATTTAGTCAATACAAATTTACATTATAAAGTGCGTAAATGTCAAATTACATGCTTTTATATCGGGATCGTCAAAATGACATAAAATAAAAATGTAACCCAGAAAATAAAAATAAACACTGAAACAAAACAAATTAAAATTAGACTATCATTGTTGCAGTTTGGCTACTGACCGCAGTTGCGTTAAACGTAACATACATCTCCGTATTTTAAGCAGCAGTTGTTTTTTATATGAAATAGGAAGGCAAACAAGCAAGTGGGTCACCTGATGGTAAGTGATCACCACCGCCTATAGACACCCGCAACACCAAAGAGATTGCAGATGCATTGGCAACCCAGAGGGCTAAGTTGAGATACCTCTTGTGCCAGTAATTACAACCTGGGAACACAACAGCGGAAGCACTGCTTGGCGGCGGGATTAGCGAGCAAGATGGTGGTAGCGATGGTGGTTTGGTCGAACCTATATACATATATTCAATTCCAACCAGGCGTTTTACACCTCTGCTAAGCATAGATTAAGGTAATTAATTTGTTTTGACCCTTAGAGACTATACATCTCTAAGTTATTTAGACTAAGTATTTGATCAGGGACCACATACATCCCGATTCTAATTTCTTTGACCTGGGGACCCTATACATCTCTTGGTCAATCTGTACTAGTGCCAGTTCGTTCAATATGCTTAAAGCTTGCTGTGCTATTAATTATCTTTTTTTTTTTTTCTCACACTTTATGTGAACTATTGTTATGATTGTGTATATTGCTCTGTAATCTTGTTTTCAAAAGAGAAGAAAAAAAAAGATAAACTGCTGAGTTTCTTGCGGCGTTTCTTCTCAGCAGATTCTTCCATTTTCCGAAGCGCTAGTAGATTCAGACATGTAAAAGAGCCTATATGGCCTACTTGCAAAATAAATTTTTCATTTTCATTTTCATTTTCATTTTCATTTTCAACAATAGATCAAGAGCTGGCAGCAAAAATTACACGTTATTTTCTAACGAATGAAATTACTCTAGTCGTGTTCTGGCGTGTTCCTGGACTACCATCGTGGCAGGCTGGCTGCTGGTCGCCGTTGCGTTTGGGAGGAGTGGGGATTTAAATCTCGTGTTCTAGTTAAGGACAATCCAGACTATTTTGTTCAGCGCAGTGACGCCAGTACGAGACACACACGAACTCAATACCGGAACCTATTGTACCAGCCTCCTTGCCACACATCTATCTATAAGAAAAACTGTTATAATATGTGCATTGTATTGTATAATAAATTGCCTGTAGACATTAAAATTGAAAATAAGGCTTTGTTCAAAAAGAAATTAACAAAATGGCTTTAGGAAAATTGTTTTTATAGTGTAAGAGAATATTTGACATAATATAATTTGACTTGATAGTTTTTACATTTGACATTATGATTACCATTAACATTATTTATAGTTAGTAATTATGTAAATAAGACATTAAAATGTTTGCACACCTGCATGCAGGTTGAATACGCAGGGAATTCTAGACCTGAAACCTTTTGTAACCGTATTCTGGCAAATAAATTGATTGATTGATTGATTGTAAAAATACAACAAAATTACGAGATTTTCTAAAGATTGTTTTTTTCTATGAATTGAGTGGATTGGATGGCTGGGCTGGTTACCTGCAACTCCTTCTCCTTGTTCCTGATCCGATCCTCTAGGTTGACTGTTAAACTTATCGGAGTGATGTGGCGGTAGCTCTCCTTCTGTTGAATCTTACACGTAGACAGCAACACGTTTACCTAAACGAAATACATTAAAATTTATTTTATTTTTAATTATTTATTCTTTTTTTTAACTCCAAGTGCGAGTCAGACGCAACGAATCTTACAAACGAACTCTTAACTAATTTGTTATTTTGTTTTTTCTTTGATATCTTGCTTGCTAATCCTGCCGCTAAGCAGCAGCGCGTGCACTGTTGTGTTCCGCGTGGAGAACAAGAAAACAGTTATATTTATTTATTTTTATGAAATAGGAAGGCAAACAAGCAAGAGGGTCACCTGTTGGTAAGTGATCACCACCGCCCATAGACACCCGCAACACTAAAGGGATTGCAGATACGTAGCCAACGCAGAGCGCTAAGATGGAATACCCCTTGTGCCAGTAATTACACCGGCTGTCTTGCTCTCCACGCCGGAACACAACAGTGCAAGCATTGCTGCTTAGCAAGATGGTGGTAGCGATCCGAAAAACTATGCTTAGAGTAAAAAAAAATTAAAACATACCTCTCGCAGATACGGGCACAGATCGAACAGTATCGATTCATCGATCAAATCCAAACAATCGATACTCTCATCAGCGACGCTGTACAAAGTAGCCATCTTGTCTTCGTAGAACTCTTGCGGAAAAAACGGCAGATCAAAAAGCCATCCCAGGATAGATTTCAAAAAAATCTGAGTGTTCTTCTTCAGGGATTCGTTAGAAGTTATATTCACGTATATTTCGAATATTATTTTAATAAGTTCCTGGTAATAGTTTATTCGTAGGCTTGTGTAATCAAGCATTGACAGATAATGCACGATCCACGGCAGCGTGATGGTGATGCGGCCATTTTGAATCGCGTTCTTGAGTATCGATTTCAAATCGATTGCTGGCTGGCTCTGCAACAAAAACACGATACGACATGTTTTTTAAATTTATTTATAAACAAATTTTATTTCAGTTTCACAATTCATAATGTAACAATATTTTTTAAAATTAGGAAGTGGTAAGTCATTTTAAAAATAAAATTAAGTTAAAATCGAAGGGAAGTTTGATCAAATTAAATGAGAGTTAAATTATTACAATTAAAAACAATCAAATTATGTTATTAGGTACAAAAAATAATTTAGGAAAGTAACTAGGTGCGAGCGAATCACCTCAAGACTCTAGTGAGTCCCCTCAAGTCTTTAGTGAGTCCCCTCAAGTGTCTAGTGAGTCCCTTTTAGTCTCTGGTTTTTTTTTTATGAAATAGGAAGGCAAACAAGCAAGTGCGTCACCTGATGGTAAGTGATCACCACCGCCTATAGAAACCCGCAACACTAAGAAGATTGCAGATGCGTTGTCAACCCAGAGGGCTAAGATGGAATACCGCTTGTGCCAGTAATTACACCGGTTGTCTTGCTCTCCACGCCGGAACACAACAGTGCAAGCACTGCTGCTTAGCGGTTGGATTAGCGAGCAAGATGGTGGTAGCGATCCGGACGGACCTTGCACAAAGTCCTACCACCCGTGGTGAGTCCTTTCGAGTCTTAAGCGAGTCCTCTTAAGTCTTTAGTGAGTCCCCTCGAGTTTCCAGTGAGTCCCCCAAGACCCTACTGAATTCCCTCAAGCCTCTAGGTAGTCCCGTCGAGTCTTCAATGAGTCCCTTTGGGTTTCTAGTAAGTCCCAACAAATCTCTAGTGAGTCACCTCGAGTCTCTAGTGAGTCCCCTCAAGTTTCTAGTGAGTCCCCTCGAGTCTATAGAAAGACCCCCAAGTCTCTAGTGAGTGTCCTCAAGTTTCTAGTGAGTCCTCTCGAGTCTCCAGTGAGTCCCCTCAAGTCTGTAGTGAGTCCCCTCAAGTTTTTAGTGAGTCCCGTCAAGTCTTTAGTGAGTCCTCTCGAACCTCTAGTGAGTCCCCTCAAGCCTCTAGTGAGTCCCCTCGAGTCTCTTGCGAGTTCCATCAAGTCTCTAGTGAGTGTCCTCTAGCTACCGCCGAGTCCCCGTGCACTCACATAGGCCCTGGTGGCGAGGCAGCTGCGCAGCACGCGCTCCCTGGGGCGGGCGGGCGCGGGCGGCGCGCCGGGCTTGGGCTCGGGCGGCGGCGAGTAGGGCAGCGCGCCCAGCAGCCCCAGGAACTTGCCCAGCAGGCAGAGTCTCTAGTGAGTGTCCTCTAGCTACCGCCGAGTCCCCGTGCACTCACATAGGCCCTGGTGGCGAGGCAGCTGCGCAGCACGCGCTCCCTGGGGCGGGCGGGCGCGGGCGGCGCGCCGGGCTTGGGCTCGGGCGGCGGCGAGTAGGGCAGCGCGCCCAGCAGCCCCAGGAACTTGCCCAGCAGGCAGAGTCTCTAGTGAGTGTCCTCTAGCTACCGCCGAGTCCCCGTGCACTCACATAGGCCCTGGTGGCGAGGCAGCTGCGCAGCACGCGCTCCCTGGGGCGGGCGGGCGCGGGCGGCGCGCCGGGCTTGGGCTCGGGCGGCGGCGAGTAGGGCAGCGCGCCCAGCAGCCCCAGGAACTTGCCCAGCAGGCAGAGTCTCTAGTGAGTGTCCTCTAGCTACCGCCGAGTCCCCGTGCACTCACATAGGCCCTGGTGGCGAGGCAGCTGCGCAGCACGCGCTCCCTGGGGCGGGCGGGCGCGGGCGGCGCGCCGGGCTTGGGCTCGGGCGGCGGCGAGTAGGGCAGCGCGCCCAGCAGCCCCAGGAACTTGCCCAGCAGGCAGAGTCTCTAGTGAGTGTCCTCTAGCTACCGCCGAGTCCCCGTGCACTCACATAGGCCCTGGTGGCGAGGCAGCTGCGCAGCACGCGCTCCCTGGGGCGGGCGGGCGCGGGCGGCGCGCCGGGCTTGGGCTCGGGCGGCGGCGAGTAGGGCAGCGCGCCCAGCAGCCCCAGGAACTTGCCCAGCAGGCAGAGTCTCTAGTGAGTGTCCTCTAGCTACCGCCGAGTCCCCGTGCACTCACATAGGCCCTGGTGGCGAGGCAGCTGCGCAGCACGCGCTCCCTGGGGCGGGCGGGCGCGGGCGGCGCGCCGGGCTTGGGCTCGGGCGGCGGCGAGTAGGGCAGCGCGCCCAGCAGCCCCAGGAACTTGCCCAGCAGGCAGAGTCTCTAGTGAGTGTCCTCTAGCTACCGCCGAGTCCCCGTGCACTCACATAGGCCCTGGTGGCGAGGCAGCTGCGCAGCACGCGCTCCCTGGGGCGGGCGGGCGCGGGCGGCGCGCCGGGCTTGGGCTCGGGCGGCGGCGAGTAGGGCAGCGCGCCCAGCAGCCCCAGGAACTTGCCCAGCAGGCAGAGTCTCTAGTGAGTGTCCTCTAGCTACCGCCGAGTCCCCGTGCACTCACATAGGCCCTGGTGGCGAGGCAGCTGCGCAGCACGCGCTCCCTGGGGCGGGCGGGCGCGGGCGGCGCGCCGGGCTTGGGCTCGGGCGGCGGCGAGTAGGGCAGCGCGCCCAGCAGCCCCAGGAACTTGCCCAGCAGGCAGAGTCTCTAGTGAGTGTCCTCTAGCTACCGCCGAGTCCCCGTGCACTCACATAGGCCCTGGTGGCGAGGCAGCTGCGCAGCACGCGCTCCCTGGGGCGGGCGGGCGCGGGCGGCGCGCCGGGCTTGGGCTCGGGCGGCGGCGAGTAGGGCAGCGCGCCCAGCAGCCCCAGGAACTTGCCCAGCAGGCAGAGTCTCTAGTGAGTGTCCTCTAGCTACCGCCGAGTCCCCGTGCACTCACATAGGCCCTGGTGGCGAGGCAGCTGCGCAGCACGCGCTCCCTGGGGCGGGCGGGCGCGGGCGGCGCGCCGGGCTTGGGCTCGGGCGGCGGCGAGTAGGGCAGCGCGCCCAGCAGCCCCAGGAACTTGCCCAGCAGGCAGAGTCTCTAGTGAGTGTCCTCTAGCTACCGCCGAGTCCCCGTGCACTCACATAGGCCCTGGTGGCGAGGCAGCTGCGCAGCACGCGCTCCCTGGGGCGGGCGGGCGCGGGCGGCGCGCCGGGCTTGGGCTCGGGCGGCGGCGAGTAGGGCAGCGCGCCCAGCAGCCCCAGGAACTTGCCCAGCAGGCAGAGTCTCTAGTGAGTGTCCTCTAGCTACCGCCGAGTCCCCGTGCACTCACATAGGCCCTGGTGGCGAGGCAGCTGCGCAGCACGCGCTCCCTGGGGCGGGCGGGCGCGGGCGGCGCGCCGGGCTTGGGCTCGGGCGGCGGCGAGTAGGGCAGCGCGCCCAGCAGCCCCAGGAACTTGCCCAGCAGGCAGAGTCTCTAGTGAGTGTCCTCTAGCTACCGCCGAGTCCCCGTGCACTCACATAGGCCCTGGTGGCGAGGCAGCTGCGCAGCACGCGCTCCCTGGGGCGGGCGGGCGCGGGCGGCGCGCCGGGCTTGGGCTCGGGCGGCGGCGAGTAGGGCAGCGCGCCCAGCAGCCCCAGGAACTTGCCCAGCAGGCAGAGTCTCTAGTGAGTGTCCTCTAGCTACCGCCGAGTCCCCGTGCACTCACATAGGCCCTGGTGGCGAGGCAGCTGCGCAGCACGCGCTCCCTGGGGCGGGCGGGCGCGGGCGGCGCGCCGGGCTTGGGCTCGGGCGGCGGCGAGTAGGGCAGCGCGCCCAGCAGCCCCAGGAACTTGCCCAGCAGGCAGAGTCTCTAGTGAGTGTCCTCTAGCTACCGCCGAGTCCCCGTGCACTCACATAGGCCCTGGTGGCGAGGCAGCTGCGCAGCACGCGCTCCCTGGGGCGGGCGGGCGCGGGCGGCGCGCCGGGCTTGGGCTCGGGCGGCGGCGAGTAGGGCAGCGCGCCCAGCAGCCCCAGGAACTTGCCCAGCAGGCAGAGTCTCTAGTGAGTGTCCTCTAGCTACCGCCGAGTCCCCGTGCACTCACATAGGCCCTGGTGGCGAGGCAGCTGCGCAGCACGCGCTCCCTGGGGCGGGCGGGCGCGGGCGGCGCGCCGGGCTTGGGCTCGGGCGGCGGCGAGTAGGGCAGCGCGCCCAGCAGCCCCAGGAACTTGCCCAGCAGGCAGAGTCTCTAGTGAGTGTCCTCTAGCTACCGCCGAGTCCCCGTGCACTCACATAGGCCCTGGTGGCGAGGCAGCTGCGCAGCACGCGCTCCCTGGGGCGGGCGGGCGCGGGCGGCGCGCCGGGCTTGGGCTCGGGCGGCGGCGAGTAGGGCAGCGCGCCCAGCAGCCCCAGGAACTTGCCCAGCAGGCAGAGTCTCTAGTGAGTGTCCTCTAGCTACCGCCGAGTCCCCGTGCACTCACATAGGCCCTGGTGGCGAGGCAGCTGCGCAGCACGCGCTCCCTGGGGCGGGCGGGCGCGGGCGGCGCGCCGGGCTTGGGCTCGGGCGGCGGCGAGTAGGGCAGCGCGCCCAGCAGCCCCAGGAACTTGCCCAGCAGGCAGAGTCTCTAGTGAGTGTCCTCTAGCTACCGCCGAGTCCCCGTGCACTCACATAGGCCCTGGTGGCGAGGCAGCTGCGCAGCACGCGCTCCCTGGGGCGGGCGGGCGCGGGCGGCGCGCCGGGCTTGGGCTCGGGCGGCGGCGAGTAGGGCAGCGCGCCCAGCAGCCCCAGGAACTTGCCCAGCAGGCAGAGTCTCTAGTGAGTGTCCTCTAGCTACCGCCGAGTCCCCGTGCACTCACATAGGCCCTGGTGGCGAGGCAGCTGCGCAGCACGCGCTCCCTGGGGCGGGCGGGCGCGGGCGGCGCGCCGGGCTTGGGCTCGGGCGGCGGCGAGTAGGGCAGCGCGCCCAGCAGCCCCAGGAACTTGCCCAGCAGGCAGAGTCTCTAGTGAGTGTCCTCTAGCTACCGCCGAGTCCCCGTGCACTCACATAGGCCCTGGTGGCGAGGCAGCTGCGCAGCACGCGCTCCCTGGGGCGGGCGGGCGCGGGCGGCGCGCCGGGCTTGGGCTCGGGCGGCGGCGAGTAGGGCAGCGCGCCCAGCAGCCCCAGGAACTTGCCCAGCAGGCAGAGTCTCTAGTGAGTGTCCTCTAGCTACCGCCGAGTCCCCGTGCACTCACATAGGCCCTGGTGGCGAGGCAGCTGCGCAGCACGCGCTCCCTGGGGCGGGCGGGCGCGGGCGGCGCGCCGGGCTTGGGCTCGGGCGGCGGCGAGTAGGGCAGCGCGCCCAGCAGCCCCAGGAACTTGCCCAGCAGGCAGAGTCTCTAGTGAGTGTCCTCTAGCTACCGCCGAGTCCCCGTGCACTCACATAGGCCCTGGTGGCGAGGCAGCTGCGCAGCACGCGCTCCCTGGGGCGGGCGGGCGCGGGCGGCGCGCCGGGCTTGGGCTCGGGCGGCGGCGAGTAGGGCAGCGCGCCCAGCAGCCCCAGGAACTTGCCCAGCAGGCAGAGTCTCTAGTGAGTGTCCTCTAGCTACCGCCGAGTCCCCGTGCACTCACATAGGCCCTGGTGGCGAGGCAGCTGCGCAGCACGCGCTCCCTGGGGCGGGCGGGCGCGGGCGGCGCGCCGGGCTTGGGCTCGGGCGGCGGCGAGTAGGGCAGCGCGCCCAGCAGCCCCAGGAACTTGCCCAGCAGGCAGAGTCTCTAGTGAGTGTCCTCTAGCTACCGCCGAGTCCCCGTGCACTCACATAGGCCCTGGTGGCGAGGCAGCTGCGCAGCACGCGCTCCCTGGGGCGGGCGGGCGCGGGCGGCGCGCCGGGCTTGGGCTCGGGCGGCGGCGAGTAGGGCAGCGCGCCCAGCAGCCCCAGGAACTTGCCCAGCAGGCAGAGTCTCTAGTGAGTGTCCTCTAGCTACCGCCGAGTCCCCGTGCACTCACATAGGCCCTGGTGGCGAGGCAGCTGCGCAGCACGCGCTCCCTGGGGCGGGCGGGCGCGGGCGGCGCGCCGGGCTTGGGCTCGGGCGGCGGCGAGTAGGGCAGCGCGCCCAGCAGCCCCAGGAACTTGCCCAGCAGGCAGAGTCTCTAGTGAGTGTCCTCTAGCTACCGCCGAGTCCCCGTGCACTCACATAGGCCCTGGTGGCGAGGCAGCTGCGCAGCACGCGCTCCCTGGGGCGGGCGGGCGCGGGCGGCGCGCCGGGCTTGGGCTCGGGCGGCGGCGAGTAGGGCAGCGCGCCCAGCAGCCCCAGGAACTTGCCCAGCAGGCAGAGTCTCTAGTGAGTGTCCTCTAGCTACCGCCGAGTCCCCGTGCACTCACATAGGCCCTGGTGGCGAGGCAGCTGCGCAGCACGCGCTCCCTGGGGCGGGCGGGCGCGGGCGGCGCGCCGGGCTTGGGCTCGGGCGGCGGCGAGTAGGGCAGCGCGCCCAGCAGCCCCAGGAACTTGCCCAGCAGGCAGAGTCTCTAGTGAGTGTCCTCTAGCTACCGCCGAGTCCCCGTGCACTCACATAGGCCCTGGTGGCGAGGCAGCTGCGCAGCACGCGCTCCCTGGGGCGGGCGGGCGCGGGCGGCGCGCCGGGCTTGGGCTCGGGCGGCGGCGAGTAGGGCAGCGCGCCCAGCAGCCCCAGGAACTTGCCCAGCAGGCAGAGTCTCTAGTGAGTGTCCTCTAGCTACCGCCGAGTCCCCGTGCACTCACATAGGCCCTGGTGGCGAGGCAGCTGCGCAGCACGCGCTCCCTGGGGCGGGCGGGCGCGGGCGGCGCGCCGGGCTTGGGCTCGGGCGGCGGCGAGTAGGGCAGCGCGCCCAGCAGCCCCAGGAACTTGCCCAGCAGGCAGAGTCTCTAGTGAGTGTCCTCTAGCTACCGCCGAGTCCCCGTGCACTCACATAGGCCCTGGTGGCGAGGCAGCTGCGCAGCACGCGCTCCCTGGGGCGGGCGGGCGCGGGCGGCGCGCCGGGCTTGGGCTCGGGCGGCGGCGAGTAGGGCAGCGCGCCCAGCAGCCCCAGGAACTTGCCCAGCAGGCAGAGTCTCTAGTGAGTGTCCTCTAGCTACCGCCGAGTCCCCGTGCACTCACATAGGCCCTGGTGGCGAGGCAGCTGCGCAGCACGCGCTCCCTGGGGCGGGCGGGCGCGGGCGGCGCGCCGGGCTTGGGCTCGGGCGGCGGCGAGTAGGGCAGCGCGCCCAGCAGCCCCAGGAACTTGCCCAGCAGGCAGAGTCTCTAGTGAGTGTCCTCTAGCTACCGCCGAGTCCCCGTGCACTCACATAGGCCCTGGTGGCGAGGCAGCTGCGCAGCACGCGCTCCCTGGGGCGGGCGGGCGCGGGCGGCGCGCCGGGCTTGGGCTCGGGCGGCGGCGAGTAGGGCAGCGCGCCCAGCAGCCCCAGGAACTTGCCCAGCAGGCAGAGTCTCTAGTGAGTGTCCTCTAGCTACCGCCGAGTCCCCGTGCACTCACATAGGCCCTGGTGGCGAGGCAGCTGCGCAGCACGCGCTCCCTGGGGCGGGCGGGCGCGGGCGGCGCGCCGGGCTTGGGCTCGGGCGGCGGCGAGTAGGGCAGCGCGCCCAGCAGCCCCAGGAACTTGCCCAGCAGGCAGAGCTTGCGCTGCAGCGCCAGGTACTCCCTGGCCGTGTCCGCGCCGGCTGCCCGACCACAATACAATAACTCTACACTTTTTTTAGGGAGGCAAACAAGCGAGTGGGTCAGCTGATGGTGAGTGATCACCGCCTATAGACACCCGCAACACCGAGGAGATTGCAGATGCGTTGCCAACCCAGAGGGCTAAGATGGAATACCTCTAGTGCCAGTGATTACACCGGCTGTCTTGCTCTCCACGCCGGAATACAACAGTGCAAGCACTGCTGTTTAGTGGCAGGATTAGCGAGCGAGATGGTGGTAGCGATCCGGACGGACCTTGCACAAGGTCCTACCACCCGCAAGACTGACCACAAAACAACAAAAAAGGCACAATTCAGAGAGAAACCATAAGGCACACAATAGGCAGTCTTATCGCAATAGGCGATCTCTCACCGACAACCGTAAAGAAAGGATGACGACCAGAACAGAGCTGGGCAAACCGTACGGGTTCCTTGGAGACTACAAAACCCTAAAAACCAAGACGCCGTTTTTGGCGGCATTCCTGACCGTTGCGATCTAACTTTAAATCTACATTCAATTAAAAATGACTATAGAAAAACCCCATACAGCCAGCCGGCTACTGGTGTTAGAGGTGGCATACAAAAAAATAAAAAAATATTGTAAAGTATTGTTGTTTTGGCTTTCAATAATGATGCTTAGTTAATAAAGTAGTAGTTTGCGGGTGGTAGGACCTTGTGCAAGGTCCGTCCGGATCGCTACTACCATCTTGCTCGCTAATCCTGCCACTAAGCAGCAGTGCTTGCACTGTTGTGTTCCGGCGTGGAGAGCAAGACAGCCGGTGTAATTACTGGCACAAGAGGTATTCCATCTTAGCCCTCTGGGTTGGCAACGCATCTGCACTCTCTTTGTTGTTGCAGGTGTCTATAGGCGGTGGTGATCACTTACCATCAAGTGAGCCACTGGCTTGTTTGCCGTCCTATGTTGTATAAAAAAAAAAGTAATACAAATAGATTAATTAACACATTAACAGATGATAAAGTGGGTGCACAAATCATAACAACTACAACTTGAAAGGCATTTGTTAAATTAATTGTCACAATTTGGATTCATAATTTTGACTTACAGTTTCTCTCATCGCTGAGCAGTGCCGTCTGGTCCAGAGTGGTCAGCTCCGAGGCTATGGCGTCCCGTAGGTGGACTCGGAATGATTCGTTTTCAGTGTTCGTTATAAATTCTCTAAAAAAAATTTTACTCCTTCGTTCAATTATTGCAAACCAACAACACAAGAAACATGCTAACAAATACTTCTTTAAACTTTCTAATCGAAATTGCTTTCGATTTTAGAGATAACTTGATAAAGTTTCTCATACATGAATAGAATAAATTTCGGATCAGTGTCGCGAAGAATAAATAGTAGTTTATCTACACACATATCATAAAGGCTAAATAACGCGTTCAAAAACCCTAGGAAATGACCAGCATTATTACAACCAATGTTATTATAAGAATTTTCTTGTCTGTGGTAGTAGGTAAATCTGTTCTTTATTGGTCATCACATTACCGATATCTCGTGATGCTCGTGACGTTATGAATTTAAATTTGGAACAGCTGTCAAAATTCAAGTTGGTCTCTATTCTAGTATCCACAGATATTAAAACAGTTATCGATACGAAACGTCAACTCAGTATGTTTTTTTTAATTTAAACGCACGACAGTTGATCTCGAGTGATATGACAATAGGGACTATATTCGTTCGTCTATGGTTTAAAAAAAACGTTCGTCTTGACGGATAGATCGAATCACAGAGTACCTGTCTATGCATCATATGCCGCGGGAGAGAGAGGGCAACACCGCGCGACGTGTCAAGCGCCCGCGCCATCTTTTTATTAGAAAAACTACTACGTTTCCTTATGGCCGCGACCGCACGCGCCTATTTTTTCGGTATTAACATTATTTGGATTCTATGTAAAATAACGAATTACAGCGTATAATTACAGTCCGCTTTTCACTCACTCATATAAAGGATTAGTTTCCACAGTACCTTTTTAATATACATGGCGGCCATTAGTTGTCATTCGTTTTTGGTTTTTTGCTGTTACGATTTTTTGCAGTTATGACATGTGTGTAGATAAAGTAATGTATGCAACTGTATATAATTAGACCTTAAAACACTCGTGTGATCCTATTATGAAACTCGCTGACGCTCGTTTCATAAAACCACACTCGTGTTTTAAGGCCTCTCATTATATAGCAGTTGCATAAAATACTATTATGCAACTGCGATATAATGAGAGGCCATAAAACGCTGGGTGAGGTTTGCGGTAATAGGATCACACGAGTGTTTTAAGGCCTAATTATATACAGTTGCATACACAACATATCATTACAGCAAAAAGTCGTAACAGAAAATACCAACAAAAAAATGAAAACAGCAATGGCGGCAATTCGATCCTCTGTCAAGACGAACGTTTTTTTTTTTATCATAGACAAACGAATGAAGTCCCTATTGTCATGTCTTTCGAGATCAAATATCGTGCGGTTTATATTAAAAAACATACTGGATTGACGTTTCGTATCGATAACTGATTTAATATCTATGGATACTAGAATAGAGACCCGCTTGAATTTTGACAGCTGTTCCAAATTTAAACTCATACCGTAACAAAAATCGGTACTGTAATGACCATTAAAGTACAGATTTACCTACAACCACAGACAAGAAAGTTCTCAAAATAAAATTGGTTGTATTAATGCTGGTCATTTCCTACGGTTTCTGAACGCATTATAGAGCACTAATGATTTGTCATTACTGACTTGTAAAAGGTCTCTTTGTCGGTGAAGTTGGGAAGCCGCGGGGACTCGCCGGCGGGGCAGGTCAGTCGGCGCTGCAGCTTGCTCAGCTTGGATTCCTGTGGACAACGGGGCGGCGTCAGCATGGTACATCATCTGGTCTGGTCTGGTCCGGTCCGGTCCTGCGAGTGTGACGTCTCACCTGGTCGCTGGCCACGCACTCGGCCAGCATGTGAGCGGTGGCGAGCGCGGCCAGGTGCGCGTGGTTGGCTGGGGTCTGGCCGCAGGACACGAGGGTTTTCACGCGGGCGCGGAGCGTTGACCGCGGGACACCAGTAGCTTGAGATTCTGTGTACCATCTGGAAGACACGATTTTTTTATGGATCAAGAAGGCAAACAAGCAAAGGGGTCACCTGATGGTAAGTGATCTGGTGATATAGACACTCGCAACATCAAAGAGATTGCAGATGCGTTGCCAACCCAGAGGGGTAAGATGGAATACCTCTTGTGTCAGTAATTGCACCGGCTGTCTTGCTCTCCACGTCGGAACACAACAGTGCAAGCACTGCTGCTTAGCGAGAGGATTAGCGAGCAAGATGGTGGTAGCGATCCGGACGGACCTTACACAAGGTCCTACCACCCCCGCGAAAATGTCCATCAGGAACTGTTTCTGCTAGGTATACTTGTAAACTATCTGAAGAAAATTTCCTTGATTTACCCAGTGGCGTAGACTGGTGTGTAAGATTTTACAACAAAATTCTAAAAAACATAACTGAACTAAATGATACAAAATTTAAATCTAATGCCAAGAAGACATTAATTTCTCGAACGTATTATAAAATCAATGACTATATCCTGGACAAGGATGTTTGGAAATGATCCCGATCTGTATTGGCGATCCCTGGCTCCAAAGATTGTACATCTGCTGTGTTAAATTGTAAACATTTTAAATATTTGAGATGTAAAATAACATTGTAATTTTGATTTATTAAAAAAAAAACACCTCGTTGAGTTTCTTGCCGGTATCTTCTCATCAGAGGTTTTTCCGAACCGGTGGTAAACTTTATGACATTCATAAGTGCTACCTGTAAGCCTGATCGGAATAAAATATTTTGACTTTGACTTTGACTTACCATAGCCCCGGGCCAAAAAATGGGGCCCTATAGCCAAATTATATAAATAGGTATATGATTCTGGTGGTCGGAGAATATTTGCGAGTAGAACAGCTAGTGTTAGAGGGGTGCTGGCCAGGGTTCCCCTGAGCTAGAGGGCCCTGGGGCACGGCACCGCCTAGCCCACTGGACTTTTTATTTAGTTAAATAAATAATATCTTGGGACAGTTATATTGACCTAGTCCCAAAGTAAGCAACTAAAGCTGCTTGTGTTATGGGCACTAGACAACGAATATAAATACTTATATAGATAAATACATACTTAAATTGTTGTAAAATAATAAATAATAAGATTGTAGGTGTGAACGTTATGAGATATTTTATTGAAGTAAATATGTCAGTCAATCAGCTGTTCGTTCTATAAACAAATACAAATTTAAAATTGACATTGATATAAAAAACTACAACACCCTCCCTTCAATGGAAATAAAAAGTACATACAGCATAAGAACATAAAACATTTAAATGTAACAAAAAATAACTAAGTATTGGTTAAACCCATACCAATGATACATTTAACATGTGCTGTACGCCTTAAGGGCTTAGTTAAAACATCAGCTGACATATCTTCGGACTGTAAATATTTCACATTGATAACACCATCAGAAATCTTTTCTCTTATAAAATGAAATTTGGTGTCAATGTGTTTAGTCCTATTGTGGTGGATAGGATTGAGCGCAATTTTCTGTGCACTTTGGCTATCATTAAAAAGTACCACCTTATCAGCGTTACCCGTAATTTCAAACACTAACCTCCTAAGAAACGTAGCTTCCTTCGCAGCGCTAGTTAACGCCATATACTCCGCTTCTGTCGAAGACAACGCTACCGTTGGTTGCTTTTTACATTCCCAACTTATGGGTCCTCCTGCTAGCGTGAAATAAAATCCCGTGTAGGAACGCCTGTCATACATGCAGTTCGCCCAATCTGCATCCGTAAAGCCACATAAGTAGTCACCAGTTTTCCTGTAAGTAATACAGTAATCAATTGTACCTTTAAGATACTGTAGAATCCGTTTTGCGGCCGACCAATGTTTCTTGTCGAAACAATTATTAAACTGGCTCAAATAGCTAGTAGCGTAAGCTATGTCCGGCCTCGTATTTACCGCTAGGAACATCAGACATCCTATCAAGTTTTGATACGGATATGACTCGTCGGATTCTTTACCTTTTTCGAGTTTATTATTTTCCAACGGAGTTGACATATGCTTACATTCAAGCATTTTAAAACGCGTCAAAACTGTTTGGATGTACGTCTTTTGATTTACGCAAATTTTTTCGTCCACTCTTTTCACATTCAAACCTAAACAGAAATCTAATTTTCCCAAATCTTTTAATGAGAAATATTTTGCCAATTCTGTTTTGACAGTGATAAATGACGTTTCATTTTTATAAAAGATGACAATGTCATCGACGTAGACGGCCAGTATTAAAGTTTCATTACCAAACTTTTTTAAGTAAACACATGGTTCCGAAGAGGTTCGTATAAAACCTATAGAAGATAAAGTTTGGTTCAATTTAATATTCCAAGCTCGTGCCGCTTGCTTTAAACCATAAAGCGATTTTTTCAGAAAACAAACTTTTTCCTCTTCACCTTCCTTGACAAAACCTTGAGGTTGTTGCATGTAGACTTCCTCCTCCAGGTCCCCGTTGAGGAACGCCGTGTCCACGTCCAAGTGCTGCATTTTCAAATCCTTCTCTGCCGCTAATGCAATTAGTGTACGCAGAGATGAATTACGAACAACTGGAGAAAACGTTTCATAATAATCAACACCTGAAACCTGACTAAAGCCTTTAGCAACAAGCCTTGCTTTGTATTTTACCACTCTACCTTGGGCATCCTTCTTAATTTTATAAACCCATTTACATGGTATAACCTTTTTGTTGGGTTTTTCGACTAATACCCAAGTCTTATTCTTCATTAATGAATTAAATTCATCTTTCATAGCAGACTCCCAGCTTGCACTATCATCAGCTCTTACAGCTTCAGTATAGCTTTGGGGCTCATCAGGATCACTTGTTATTGCGGCATTACAATCAAAATTACTATGGTTCCTTTTAGCAATCCTATTTCTGAGTGGATACCGTTCTTCAGTCTCTATCACTGTCTGATCGGTTACACTGTCTTCGTCTGAAATATCTTCAGCACTCAGAAAATCTGATATATTGTGAACTTGATCAGTTGTTGGCTCCAAATAGTTAGCTTCACTAGTGCTGGCTTCATCCGTTTCTCCTGATGTTGTGAGACTACTATCCTGGGATGTCAAAGCAATTGGAAATATTGGATTACGCTCCTTGTTATGACTTATTTCCAATATCGATTCGTTCATATCGACAGTAAGAGGAACTGGTTGTTCATTTTTCGCCTTTATATCGGTAAAAGATTCCTCAAAGAATACCACATCTCTTCCTTTTACTAACCTTCTTGGACAACTTGGTTCGCGAAATAAATAACTTTGTCGATCTTCTGAGTATCCAACAAAAATGTAATGCGCTGATTTTGAGTCCAACTTTTTTCTTAAGGGATCTGGAATCTTCACCATTGCACGACAGCCAAAAACCTTCAAATGAGTTAAGACCGGTTTTTTATCATGCCATAATTCATAAGGCGTCTTACCGTCTAGAGTCCTATGCGGACATCTGTTCTTTAAGAACACAGCTGTTTCCACAGCATCTTGCCAGTAGCCCTTAGAAAGAGAACTGTCAGAAAGCATGCAACGTGCCTTCTCTATTACTGATCTGTTGGTCCTCTCACTAATACCATTCTGTTCAGGGGTGTAAGGAACTGTGGTTTGGTGCTTGATACCTTCTTTGCTTAAGTAATCAGAAAATTCTCTATTAACATACTCAGTCCCATTATCGGATCGCAAAGCTTTAATCTTCAAACCGGTTTCCCTCTCAACCATTGACTTGAAAACACAGAACTTGTCTTTGACCTGTGTTTTAGACGAAATAAAGTATATAAAAACCATACGAGAAAAATCATCTATAAAAGTCAAGGCATATTTATTTCCCTGAAAGGAATTATCAGACATAGGTCCACAAAGATCTGAATGTATGAGTTCCAATTTCGACGTTGCTTTTTTATGCGATACTTTCTTGAAAGGTTTTCGTGCCTGTTTACCTTCAATACACGCGATGCAAGGGTTTTTATCAACTTCAGTGTACGTTACGCCTAGATTACCTCTTTTAAGTTTATCTAATCCTATACGGCATAAGTGACCAAGACGTTTATGCCATAAACGAAAACTTGCTACATCACTCTGTACTTCGAACGCTAATAAGGGTTTGGGTACTTTGGGTAGACTAACAGTACAATCCAAGGAGTACAATCCACCACAACAGGACCCGTGCAAAACCGCATCACCTGTATAAGTAAAATTTTTAGAATTAATAAATGTACAACCTTTCGTATCAAAAACAACAGTGAAACCATTTTCAGTAGCTTTCTTAACAGAAATCAAATTAGTATTTAAACTAGGAACAAATACTACATTAGAAATCTTAGTTATATTGTCGTCACTAAGAGTTTTAAAATTATTTACAATAGGCACATTACCTATTCCTGCACTGGATAATATGTCTCCGTTTGCAATCTTTACCTGACCAGTCGAAAATTCTTTACAATTTTCCAGCCAATCTGATCTTCCAGACATATGTGCACTGGCTCCAGAATCTACATACCACTTATCAGATGATACTTCTTCAGCTCCTGCATTCAATGCGCCAAATAAACTTGAGAGTTTGTTTTTGTACTTGTCCGAGCTCCCATCATTGGACTTTCTGTTGAATGGACAGTCCGGTTTGATGTGCCCAGGCTTCTTACAGTTGTAGCAAACTACTTCTCGTTTCTTACTATTTTTCTTTAGCTGAACTTTGAAAACTGCGTCTGAACTTGATGCTTCGTCTTTTTCATTCGATCTCGAAAATTCCGTGAGAAGTTTACTTTTGACGAGCTCACTTGTTATCGATACCGTAGAATTCTCTAAAGCCATTATCAAGGGATCAAAGCGAGATGTCAATCCTCCTAGAAGAATTGCTGCTATTGAGGCATCTTCGATCACTTTTCCTATGTCAGCCAAATCTTGGACTGTGGACATTACTGCATTGATGTACATCTCAATGTTCTCAAATTCAGTGAGACTGTACCTGTACAGCTTACGTTCCAGGGCTAAACGACGACCCATGGACTTATCTTCGTAAGCGGCTCCTAACGTGTCCCAAGCCTCCTTTGCTGTCGTACACGTCCGTACGTGTGTGATAGCTGGACCATCCAAGGTCAAACAAATTTTGGCTAAAGTGATTTCATTGTCCCTTTCTTTAGTTGTGACGGGAGTGTCATCTTCATAAGGATATCCAATTATACTACTCCACAAACCTTCATGTATAAGATACATTTTCATTTTAAATTTCCATATAGTATAATCTTGTCTACCTTTTAATAATATCCCCGCGAGGGAATGTAGACCCGATCCTTTGCTGCGATCTGACATTTTCCACTTTTTCAAAAATGTCGAGAAAATTCACTTTTAAGTGGTGAATTTAAATTTTGACTTCACGCACAACAACACCACACTTACTAACAACTTATTATTTGCTCATACAGAGCCTTTCGTGCTGATAACGTGTTGTAAAATAATAAATAATAAGATTGTAGGTGTGAACGTTATGAGATATTTTATTGAAGTAAATATGTCAGTCAATCAGCTGTTCGTTCTATAAACAAATACAAATTTAAAATTGACATTGATATAAAAAACTACAACATAAATTCATATAACATCCGCGACTCGGGTACAAACATTCATATTCATCATACAAACATTTGCCCCTCCCGGGAATAGAACCCGGAATCTCAAGCTTTGTAGTCAGGGCCACTAACCACTAGGCTATTCGGTCGTCGAAGTAGTTGTCCTTATAGAAAGTAACTAGCATTTATAAGAACACACCATACTTGCACCTTTGAGTATTTCACATTGAGATGCCAAGCCGTATTATCACCTAACAATTTTTTCTGCCAATTTCAGCGGGGGGAGACGGGTCTAGTGTTGCCAGATGGCTGGGAAATTCGGGATTGTCCTTGTCCCGTGTCAAGGAATTACACTTTATAGTCCCGGACTTCGAGTGTTACTATATTTTCAGAGTTCCTTACCTCAAAAGGCAAAATCCGAAAACTGGAAACAGTATCGGAAGTCTCCAGATGAGATATCCGAATAAAATCACAGCATGCTGTCGGCAACACTGCCACGAATGCCGTGATGTCAAATTTTGAAATGTTTACGTTATGTCTGTCAAAAAGCTTATTCATTTAAAACGTTTTTGGTGTTGTAAATAATAAATTAATTGTGAAGAAAATTATTTACGTGTGATAAAAAAATCCGTCTTTAGTGAAATTTGAAGTTTTTGATAGCCGTTTGAAGGTAAATACAGCACGATTAACCATTTTTGCAGAGATCGCTTTCGCGATACGGACTAAAGCAAAATGACACACGATATCGCGGCGAACTGGTTTTTATAAACCGTTATGATTTAACTCACGGTTTTAGGTCATATGCATTGGCAGAGGGGAATGCGTGCCTTGCGAGGTCTCTTGGCTAAATTGTCTAAGACTTGCACTGATCTCATCACCCATGACTTAAGCGAGCTGATACACCCCTGAATACTTGAATGGGAGCAGGGACATAAAATGTAGCCCCTACTGGACTTACCTCAGAATCTCATAGAACATGTCCCTCTGCTTCTTGAAGTTCTGAAAGCTGAGCAGGTTTGGGAAGTTGTCAGCGTTGTCAGTCTCGAGGTTGAAGCAGACCACGCCGCTGGTGGGGCGCTTGTCAACGCGCGGGCGCTCCCCGGTCTCGGCTTCACACTTGAGCCCGTAGCAGTTCAGCAGGAACTTGGCCAGCTCTGCGGAGTAGCCTCGGACCTTGGGCACAGGATAAATAATAGTACTAACGTACAGAAACTTCTCTTTTTCGAGCACCAATAAACGAATTCCAACTTTATGATCAGGCACAAAAAGTTCGTATTACTTCATAAACATTCGCCAGGCGGCATGCGTCAAAAGAAAGACGCCGCCCGCGCCCGCCTTCATCCCGCAATGCCCTGGCGCACCGCTAGGGTTGGGCTGCTTACTGTAATACTATCACAACGCGCGACACAGTGAGCGGGTGCGCGCGCGGCAAGTCGGCAACCTACTGCGATTAACCTATGCCATAGGTAATGCGGCGAGCGCACCTACAGTGCGGAGTGGAACCCTCCTGCCTAGGGGAGCAATAGCCGAAGTCAATAATTCTCTAGCGTTTTCATCGTTGCTAATTACTGTTCCTTAATTAATTGTCGAAATACTTAACGTTTAGCACCAATTTCTGCTAAAACTAGCGTCAACTCCGAGTACAGTTTCTGTTCTTGCCTGAAGTTCATGCTTGTAGAGCGGTATTTCAACAATTAACTGCTGCTAAGCGAGCAAGATGGTGGTAGCGATCCGGGGGGACTTTGTTTGAGGCCCTACGAGCGCAAAAGCTACCAAGTTTAGCTACCGATAAAATGCGATTAGTAAAGATTAATTATTTGACAGCAACCTAAAAATGGACATTATTTTTGTTCTTACTTTAAGTCATTTAAAAAGAAAGAAAACCGGCCTCAAAACAAGCAGGCACAAAATAAATATTTCATTTCAATGCAAAACAACGCAAGCGTGGCCGTGTTTGGAACGGTACTTCATCTTAAATCTAAAATGTCATCCTATGCTGTTGCTATTCCAAATGTATTAAAATTAACGACACTAAGTTTCAATTTGATTTAAAACCACTTTGTCGTTGAGGTAAAATTAAGGACTAATAACGCAGAGTGGTTTCCTCCCTAACGTTACCCCTCCCTCCTCCCTTAGTAAATGTGATTATAATATAAATTAAGAGTGATTACTTCTAAACCATATTCATCCTTGTCTTAAGTATTAACCAACATTTTACCTAAAATATCCTAAAACAAAGCACATTCAACAATTCGCAGGGTATGGTACTGGTGGTGTGGCGAAGCTGGCAATCATACGGCATGGAATGCTGAGGTTGCAGGTTCGAGTCCTGTCATAATCCTAGATTTTCTGTGTTACTTAGCATTTAAATTTAATATTTTGTATGTAGGCAACACTGACCTATAAGTAATGGATTTCTAGTCAGCGTTTAAAATATGGCCGCATAAAAAGTCGAACAAAGTCTGTCGGACCGACGGCGCTGCTGTCAATACTATTATTTTGTAAAAAAACCAATTTGCAACGAAACTTACTAAAATATTATTTTATGCAGTTAGACGTAAAGTTGTTAATCCAATGTTTGCCACAACTTTTCGATAAAGGCATTCATTTGTGAAATATTAAGCTTTTAAGTGTATTGTTTGTTTATGGTTTTGCAAATAAATAATACAAAATTTTTCTTGAGAGTCAAGTGTTCCCCACCCCCTCTGCCAGCTTACTAGTTATTTCATTTCACAACTACTACTCTCAATGCCGTCTATGAGAAACTGTACTCCCAATGCTATCTATGAGAAACTCTACTCCCGATGCTATCTATGAGAAAATCTACTCTCTATGCTGTCTATAAGAAACTCTACTCTCAATACTATCTATGAGAAACTATACTTTCTATGCTATCTATGAGAAACTCAACTCTCAATGCTATGTATGAGAAACTTTACTCTCTCAGTATCTCATAGAACATGTCCCTTTGCTTCTTGAAGTTCTGGTTTCTATGAGACACTACTCTCAATGTTATTTATAAGAAACTCTACTCTCATGCTATCTATGAGAAACTCTACTTTCAATGGTATCTATGTTCTCATAGAGAGAGTAGAGTTTCTACTCTACTCTCTATGGTATCTATGAGAAACTCTGATCTCAATGCTATCTATGAGAAACTCTACTCTGAATGCTATCAATGAGAAACTCTACTCTCAATGCAATCTATGAGAAACTCTACTCTCCATCCATATCTATGAGAAACTTTACTCTCAACTCAATGCTACCTTTGAAAAACACTACTCTCATGCTATTAGAAACTTCGTCAAGTTATCTCATTCAATATGTGTAAATTGTGTAACAAACATACCTTCTTGTTCTCTCCAAGTATTTTCAATGAATTCTTGTCCAAAATAACTTCCAAAATACTTCTCAAATTCCACAAAGACTTCACAGCGAAATATGTACAATTGTGTATGGATTTTAATAAATATTCTGTAAGACTCTTCTCGGTTAACCCCTGTTCAATATCCATGTAATCTTCTTCAATTTGCTTCGATAACAAGATGGATATGAGAAAGTAAATTTCCGAATTCAAACTCAGAATAAGGTTAGTTTTTAATAACACCTCGTAAATTTCAACGAGGACATCAATTTTCTCTTTAAAAACGACTTTTGAGAATTCTGCTTTTACGTAGTTCAACTGTTTCTCAATGGAGTCCTTTTGTATGATTTTAATTTGCGGTGTAACTGGGACTGATACTGATGCATTCAAGTTGAATTTCTCCATTAATTTATGGCGTTCCTGCTTAAGTATGTTCCTTTCTGCCTCGAAAGAATTAGCCAGTTCTTTTGGCTGAAGTTTCTGGTTTTTAAAAACGTTTTTCTCTTCCAAAGCTAGTGGAGACGGTTGTTGAAAGCAATCGGAGTTAAAACTGTTCAGTGAAAAGCTCTTCTGAGACATGGTTCCGTCTAAATTCGTTGGTTTTATTCGTCGTTTTTCAGAGCGTAACGAGCTTGCTTTCCTCGATATTTCAGGGAAAACCTCCGTGTTACTAATATCCAGGTCGCCTTTGCTCTCGTTTTCTTCAGATGCATTCCTACTTTTCCGCTTTTTAACTTTAACAGTACTGGAAACGACAATGTAATCCCCCAGGCTGACGGACTTGTCCTTACGATGCGACAGTCTAGGTGTATCGCAGCGGTCGTATGTAAACCGCTGAGGGGTCCCCGGACTTGTGAGTAAGTGTTCTGTTTTTGAGCCGTTTTTCAAAGGTGTACTTGATACCAGCATGCGTTCCATGCCTGTACTGAGTCTAGATTCGTCGGAAGATATCGATGCATTCTTTTGATCCTCCGTGAAAAGCTTGGTTTTGACTTTGCGGCCCCGTTTGCGGTCTTTACTGGGAGATTCATGGCTCCGTCTGTCTGGTTTGACTGAGAGGGAATCAGTTCTATCGTCACTGGTAGGTTCACTGATGGACCTTCGATGCTTCCGTCGCGAGCTCAGCACTTTATCCGGCGTCCGCTGACGGATTTGCAAAGCGCTGTTATTCGCTTGTAATATACTAGAAGAAAAAAAAACGTTTAAAAACTTGCATAAAACTTGAGTACATAAACATGTTCCATGCCAGTGCTTTGTTTACGTTTTACCTGTCAGTCTGATTTCTCAAATATGTCAAGAAACAGGCCACGAATTCACTCCTGCTGCTGCACAACAACACACTGTCTTCAGGCACGTCCTGGAATGATGAGGAATTTGAAAAAACACATCTAATTTCACCCTAAAAACGGAAATAGAAACCAAAGTGTACCTCCAAAGAATCATTGTTTAACCACTTTATTAAGAGGTGGGATTCCAATTTTCCAGTAAGTACGCTATTGATTATTGATTCGGGCATTTTTTACTCATAAATGTGCCTATTTTCAAAGATCGATTAATGATTTCTCATGTGAAAGCTGCGCGGTAAAGTATACCGCCATGTTTACGTGGTGTTGCCACTTGAATAATAAAAAAAGAAGGATGGAGACTAGAGCTGTACAAAACGATGACATTTTCATCGAGTTCCAATCGGTAAAAAGTGACAATCGATTTTAACTCCGGCTGAATGTATTTACTATTTAGCAATATTAAGACAAGGAAGAAGAAAAATGGGAAGGCAAACCAGTAAGTGCAAATACACACAAATATTTAAGAATAAAATATTCAATTTGTGGCAAACAAAGCTTACTGTTCCATTGATACGAGGGACAACACATATCGTGATTTCTTAAAATTCATACATCAAACGAAGTGTTCCCCGTTAATATTCTCGGTGGGTAGGTAGTTTAATTACATAACGCAAGTTTTTTTGAAACCTAAAAACCCGAAATGGCTCGAAACGTCAGGGATTCGATTCATTACAATGCACGCGGTGCGTTTTATTTATTTTAATTCAATTGAAATGCTAAGATCCAGTTTTTTTATTTAACAAGGCAACGTGACGCTGTACGCTTCTTGCATTAGAACTACCCATGAACTGCAGACTTTTTATTGGCATAGTGAAGTTCTTGGTCGCAGACTAAAGCCAGTTCTAACCAGTTGGCATGTACGATTTATGACCGTCGATATTTGCAAGTGTTCGATAATAGTCAATCCATAAATCGAGTCCAGAAATTTGTTTTATTTCAGTTATGGCAACACTTTTGTAACTGTCACTTTAGCATCACTTTCTACTATTAAAAAAAAAGAAGATTACGGTCCGATCTACGATAGAGTTTCAATTGTGCGCCTCTTTTATATATTCACATTAGCGATAAAGTCACATGATGAAATATTTTATTTTGATATTTTTTTGAAGATATTGCAATTAAGTAAGTAAAAGTTTTTAGTCTTAAGAAATGATTATAACGATAGAAAATTTCTTTGATGCAAAGTAAAGACTAGAATCTTGATAATAATTCAATCTAGATTATGATTTTAGATAATACTTGTAATGTCTTATTTTAAAGTAAGGCTGAATAAAATTGAAAAGGTATCACGACAGGTCTCTGCTAAATTAAAAAGAAAAAACGTGGCTGTACGGACTTAGTCTCTTTTGCTTTACCCGGGTATGGAAAAATTGAAAAAAAAGTATCAGTTCTGTAGGTAGAAATATCCGCCGTCAAGTCAAGTGTCAAAGTACAAAAAAGGACATGTCGCCTCAGCCATCGGAATTCAATAAAATACCTTTATAATAAATAAAGAGATCGTTCCTATTATTTGATTGCCTGCTAGCTTAAAAAAACATTATTTAACTAAAATGGCAGTCGAAATAACTATTAAGAGTGAGCCGTGTCCAGAAACGCTCAATTCGTGTGCCGGTGTCGAAAATGGATTTCCCGAAGAGGGTACGGCAATGCAAACTGAATTTGTAAACATAAAAGCGGAACCAGAAATAGAAATAAGGTGCGTGAACTATATTTACATGCTCAGTTCAGCTCAGTTTCAGTATTTTAGTGTTACTAGTGTCCAGCCCCGACTTCACACCGTTCCAATTAGGATATAAAATCACTGACCTATAAGTAATGGACTTCTAGTCAGCGTTTAAAATATGGCCGCATCAAAAGTCGAACAAAAGTACAACAAATCGACAACCGCTCGCGCTGTCAGGCCGTCGGACCGACGGCGCTGCTGTCAATACTATTATTTTGTAAAAAAACCTATTTGCAATGAGACTTACTAAACTATTATTTTATGCAGTTAGATGTAAAGTTGTAAATCCAATGACTATAAATGGTTTGCGGGTGGTAGGACCTTGTGCAAGGTCTGTCCGGATCGCTACCACCATCTTGGCTCGCTAATCCTGCTGCTAAGCAGCAGTGCTTGCACTGTTGTGTTCCGGCGTGGAGAGCAAGACAGAGGGTGTAATTACTGGCACAAGAGGTATTCCATCTTAGCCCTCTGGGTTGGCAACGCATCTGCACTCTCTTTGTTGTTGCAGGTGTCTATAGGCGGTGGTGATCACTTACCATCAGGTGACCCACTTGCTTGTTTGCCGTCCTATGTTGTATAAAAAAAAAATTGTGAACTAATAATTAGCATTTGTAACATTGGTGTCAACCTGTATTCTTGTCGGTCCGTTTTTCTGTAGTCATTTTCATTTAGTATGACACTGTACATCCATGTATTATAATATCATTGTATACTATACATATAAAACTTCCCTAAAAAAATCCCTAAATGACAGTGAAAACCGTATCAAAATACATTGCGTGGTTTAGAAGGAGTAGGCGTCTAAAGACGAACGGATAGCAACTTTGTTTTAAACTATGTAAACATTATTAACACGTTAGAAAGCCCCAGTAGGACATGACTGGATCTTTGTTAGTTATAATCATAATCATAATCATAATATTTATTGCTTTATGTGGTTTTACAAAGATCTTAAAAATTAAACATGTTCCAACATAAACCCTGTAAGGGCACTGCAATTACACTAAATCTAATAAAATTAAGTACATTAATATAAAGTTACGAACATCACGCAGCATACAATCTATTTAATTAAAAGTCAATAAATTCATGCAAATTATAAAAAGTCAAAATTAAATTAAAACAATCAAAATTAAAACAAAGTAAAATTCAAATCATCGTCAAATTAAAATCACATTACAATTACGTCAATTAAAATTATTATCATTATCATTTAAATCAATTAGAATTGTGTAGGTACAGATTAAATGAGTATAGAATGTCAAAAATACAGCAAGCAACAACTACAATTAGGATGAAATACAGTATAATTCAATTAATTACAAATTCGGCAGAATGTTATTACTAAATCAGTTATGTATATGTATATAATTTCAGTTGTACCTGTTTAACATCTTGTTGTAATTGTAAGACATAGTTGATCTTTCACATTTCTAAGCAGAAGAATTTCAAACTGCAACAAACCTAGCTGACCATCAATGAGGGAATTGTGAGAAATTGTCTATGCTTCAAAGGGATGGATATGTCAACTTCATAGTGCATTTTAAGTGCCTCCCTTAAATATTACATTTTCTCGCAGTTCCGCCTTTAATGGTGACTTATATGTCTTCGATTGGATATCATCTTAAGAACCAGAGTTTGAAATTATCAAGATAAATATGCCCTTTGACAACTATCACGATAATAATCATGATAATTATCAAAGAAATATAGGCCTAGCAATCCTTTTTAACTGATATTACATATGAACATTTACGTTAGAAGCAAGTAGTTTAGTAAATAAATTATACATATTTTACAATCAAGGTAATCTTTTATTATTTTTTTGTTTATAATTTCGTGAATAAAAACTTGCAAAACAAAATATAAGAAGTTAATCAACTACAATCATATAATAATAAATATAATAATGTGGGATGTTGACTCGACAATCATTGTTCCGATAGTCGTCTCAGTGAACGGTCTTATAGCGAAGAGTCTCGACCAACACCTCAAGAGACTCTCGCTAGAAGGCTGGATCAAGGGTCAGATACAAAAGGCGGTACTCCTGGACACGGCACGAATAGTCAGGAGATTCCTCACTCTGCGGCCCTAACCACCGGTAGCTTGAGCCCTGCCCCGCTGCCGGCGGCACTCTAGGTTAGGTTTTTATAATGTTTGTATATTTTGTATTGATATTGTTTTATTACTTTTTATAGAAATATTGTAAAAACCCAACCTAAGATTATAAATAAATATACATAAATATAATAATACATTAAAATCATGCATGACATGCAATAGTTTGCACACCTGCTTGCGGGTTGAATACGAACAAGCTCCAACTTTTTATTTTTAAGATCCTGTGACCGTGTTCTAGCAAATAAATGATTTCATTTCATTTCATTTCATTTCATTACATACTACTGATACTACTTAATTAAAATGATGAGTGGAACATTATAAATTATAATCAATTATCAAAGATATTATTATATCAAAGATATATTCAAAGATATCTTTGATAATTATCATTTCAAACCCTGATTTTAAAAACAACCATAATGTATGTTCCAGCATCAAACAGGAGCCTCCAGACGATTTGGACCGTCCTATCAAATCTGAACCTGTGGGCAATGACGAACAGAGAAGCGAGCAGACAGACGAACATACAACGGTCATACCTATAACAACAATCATAAAAGTGGAGCCAGCAGACCCTGATGAACTAGATAATGTGAATAATGCAAGTATTAATGTTCACACCAAAGGTTTTTTTTTACTTTACTTGACTTTGACTCGACTTTGACTCGACTTGCGACTCGACTTTGACTCGACTTTGACTTGACTTTGACTTGACTTTGACTCTGCTTTGACTCGGCTTTGATTCTGCGTTGACTCGGACTTGACTTTGCCTTGACTTTGACTTGACTTTGACTTGACTTTGCCTTGACTTTGCCTTGACTTTGACTCTGCTTTGACTTTGCTTTGACTCGGCTTTGATTCTCCGTTGACTCGGACTTGACTTTGCCTTGACTTTGACTTGACTTTGACCAGACTTTGACTTGACTTTGACCTGACTTCGACCTGACTTCGACCTGACTTCGACCTGACTTTGACTTGACTTGACTTTGACAGATCAATGGTTACACGTCACCGAGCACATTGTCTGTACGCTAGCATACATTTGTGATCATATCTTATCTTACAGGAGTCAGAATACTCGGACACAAAACAGAAGTGCAGGCCGCCATCGCCGGCGGCCATACTGCCGGACTTGCCGCAAGCCGACTTTGCCCACGCTGGTATGTATCAAAGTCAAAGTCAAAATATCTTTAAAAGTGAAGCACTTCAGCGGAACCGCCAAGCATGTGGCGGTTCCGGGTACTTCTAATCCCATCAAAAACATAAATGTGAAATGAGAGCCAAGTTCAATCTACACTAATCTACACTTCTACGCTAATATAATAAAGAGGTAAACTTTGTTTGTTTGTATGTAGGGGGTAATCTCTGAAACTACTGATTTGATTTCAAAAATTCTTTCACAGATAGAAAGCTACACTATTCCTGACGGACATAGGCTGCTAATTTAACGTGAACGAAGTCCACTAGTATTATGATATATGCCTTGGTTGTTTTAATTAAATTTAATTTCTTCTTATTTTCTTTTACAAAATATTAAAGCAAACAAGCAAGTGGTTGTGATCACTTACCTGATGGTAAGTGATCACCACCGCCTATAGACACCCGCAACAGCACGGAGATTGCAGATGCGTTGCCAACCCAGAGGGCTAAGATGGAATACCTCTTGTGCCAATAATTGCACCGGCTGTCTTGCTCTCCACTCCGAAACACAACAGCGCAAGTACTGCTGCTTGGCCGCAGGATTAACGAGCAAGATGGTGGTAGCGATCCGGGCGGACCTTGCACAAGGTCCCACCACCCACTAACTTAACTAATTTAGGATAATATACTGAAGCCATCGAAATGAGAAAACTATAGAACTGTGTACAACGCAGTGGCAGAGTAGCCGACCATAGTCTATTTGGTAGACTATGTTGGATAGCCTGAATAAAACTGTCTGTGCCAATTGTCAAGTAAACAGCTCTGCGTTTTGTACGTTTTACATTGGCGTCATATTTTTACTTCTGCTATCCGACGCCTGTGTCGCTGCTAGTTAGAAAACTTAGAAGCACTTAATCCACTTACGATAAGATTCAAAGTTGAACCAATGGCTAAATATTGAAAGCCGCTATTCACCTGCTTCACCCCGTCGCAAAGTGGTGACGCTAGGCTTGTAACAATCCGAACAAGTAAGCAGATCTATTGTCTTCTTATGTCGATGACTGAAGCCTAAGGTCTGGCTAGTTCTAATCTACATCTACATCTACACTAATAATAAAGAGGTAAACTTTGTTTGTTTGTATGTGGGTGGTAATCTCTGGAACTACTGAATTGATTTCAAAAATTCTTTCACAGATGCAAAGCTGCATTATCCCTGACGGACATAGGCTACTAATTCCACATGAACGAAGTCGCGGACGTCCGCCAGTATACTATCGGCTCACCAGTTCTGTTAGCTTGTACTTGGCTTGGCAAGCTACCGTGTGTTTAGAATTGGCCCATCTTCAAGACACCAATTTAGTCGACAAACGTACGCCGAATCCGCTATTGCGTCTATCTATCTATAAAATTGAAATATCCTATTTTTTATTCCAGCACTGCCCATCAAGATTGACGGATCCTACCACTGCCCAATGTGTCACAAAAAGTTCGTCAACCGTGGCAATGTCCAACGTCACATGGCAATACACGACCGGGACGTGTACAAGTGTAAATTCTGCACCAAAGAGTACACCAACAAGACATTCTTCGAGAAACACCTGTACATGCACTCGTTGGAGAAGAAATATCAGTGCGAGAAGTGTTTAAAAAAGTTCCGGACGACTTCCAACTTGGAGCAGCACAAGAAGTCCCATTTGGAAGTTAAACCGTTCATCTGTGAAATATGCGAACGTCCGTTCTCTATCCGAGGTAACATGCTCAAACACATGAAACGACACAACTGTAGGAAACCTGACTCAGAACCTATTGTATGCAAAGTTTGCAACAAGGTATTCCAAAAAGAATACCTATTGAAAAGTCATTTGACTCGGCACACAACGGAAAAACCTTTCCATTGTGACATTTGTTTGTATAACTTTAAACACAAGAGCACTTTAATACGTCATATGCAGATACATAAAGGTCAAACGCCTTATATGTGCAAGGTTTGCCTGAAACGGTTCACTCACAAAGCTTTGCTAAAACCTCATATGCGAAAGCATACCGGTGAGAAACCCTACCAATGTAGAATGTGTAAAAAGTTGTTCGCTCACAAACATAATATGCTTCGGCACGAATTAAGGCATAGCAAGGTCAAGAATCTAGTATGTCATATCTGTAGTAAGACGTTCCCGAGGGAGAGCCGTTTGAAATACCATATGCGCAGTCACACGAAGGAGAAGTTGTTCTCTTGCGATGTTTGCTTTAGGAATTTCTCTCACAAACAGAATGTTTTAAGGCATTATGATAGAAAACATCCGAACGTTGCTTACTCTGTGACCAAAAGAGAGGTTACTGTTGATGAGTTGGAATAACTTTTTGGTTCTGTAGTTATAAACTACTAGCGGACGCCCGCGAGTTCGTTCGCGTGGAATTAGTAGCCTATGTCCGTCAGGGTCACTTTGGAAATCCATGGAGGAGGCCTATGTTCAACAGTGGACTTCTTGTGGCTGAGATGATGATGATGATGATGATGTCCGTCAGGGATAGTGTAGCTTTCTATCTGTGAAAGAATTTTTGAAATCGGTTCAGTAGTTCCAGAGATTACCCCCTACATACAAACAAACAAAGTTTACCTCTTTATTATGTTAGTGTAGATAAATAAACGTTATCTATCGGTATTTAAGGTATGTCTGTATGCCATTTACTCCTAAACCACGCAATTTTGATATGGTTTTCACTGTCATTCAGATGTTTTTTTTTTAATTTTTTCATTTAGTACAGTAGAAGAAATATATTCACGTACCACCTTAGAACCCTATCGCAATGACGCGACGCGTCAAACGCCAGGCTATGTCATACAAATGTCATGCGTATGTCTCTTCGACTAGGTTCTACGGTGGTACGTGTTTCAATTTCCTTGACTGGACATTACATCTGATCTCCACCCATGCGAAGCCAGGGCGGGTGACTAGTCTATTTACAAAACTTTGCAATTTTATCTTTAAGTCTCTTTTAGTTCCTCGTGAGTTGAAAGCAACTAACTTACTTAGTCATAATTTTAGTATTAATAAAAAAAAATGCAATCATGTAAGAGAATTGCGGGGCGATTTTCGATTCATGTGAGACTCATCTCGCACGAAAACAACTGTCAAATCCCTTGGAAATCTGTCATTTTTTGACGTATCTCGCATGAACCGAGAATTGGGGTCCAACGGGGCGATTCTCGGTTCATTTTTGCGGGTGGTAGGACCTTGTGCAACGTGTGTCCGGATCGCTACCACCATCTTGCTCGCTAATTCTGCCGCTAAACAGCAGTGCTTGCGCTGTTGTTTCCGGCGTGGCGAGCAAGACAGCCGGTGCAATTACTGGCACAAGAGGTATTCCATCTTAGCCCTCTGGGTTGGCAACGCATCTGCAATACCTTGGTGTTGCGGGTGTCTATAGGCGGTGGTGATCACATCAGGTGACCCACTTGCTTGTTTGCCTTCCTATTTCATAAATAAATAAAAAATGTGAGATTCATCTCGCACCAAAACAACTGCCAAATCCCTTGGAAATCTGTCATTTTTTGACGTATCTCGCGCGTGAGATGCATCTCGAATGAGCCGAGAATTGGGGTCCTGAACTCGTGATCGTGAGGTACCGGGTTCGATCCCCAGAGGTCGCTATGTACCAATAAGTTTTTCTAACTTATGCTAAGTATAGTGCCCAAGAAAGTGCTTGACCACTTTTCGACCGTATTACAAAGGGATAAGGTTCAAAAGTGGTCAAGCAATTACTTTGTCGACTATACATTACCTAAGTATGGGTAGTATCTAAATTAGACAAAATGTAAGGAAACGTGCAATTTTGTTGTAAGAATCATGTGTAACCATGATCCTAACGGTCCGGTTTGAATGTCACAATTTATACGGTTCTACCTGCTACGCTTGTAACCGGTAGTACCATTTTCCCGCTTTATAGCTTAAACCCGATATCGGGTTCTACAGAAGTACTAGTAACGGTACGCGCTACGCTCGTTGCAGCGTTTTTCTGCTTTATAGCGGAAACCCGATATCGGTTTCTACTGAAGATTTTAACAAACTGGAACAAATTACCTTGCTACTCCGCGAAACCAGTGCCGTGCTCGTGCAAGTTAGCTGCGTCTGTGCGACATATATAGGTTCAAGCAAAAACCCACCCTCCTCCGTTTCCACACGAAACAACATACATCACACAGACTCAACGACACACCACCACTAAACACGTTCGACGCGCGTTTCGCCTCTGTACGAGGCATCATCGGGATATAACAGTACGACCGTTCGCTACTTGAACGAATGGCGTACTGACAAATTAAATCATGGCACTCAAATACCTACCGCTAATATTGAAGATGTTAAGTTATGTATATATAATAAATGTACTTGGAATAATTGTACAGAAATATTGTAAGTAAGTAAGTAAGTACTTATATTTGTTATTGTTTTAATTGGGATGTTGACTAAAAAATAATAATTAGTCCATCTTTTAGAACACCAGAAAATAGTAGATACGTATTTTTCCTTTTGCTTCTAAAACTTAAAATAACAAAGTTACAGAGCGGCGAAAGTTCGCGCTACGTCATTATTTCGTAAAATTATTACGAAAGAGTGACGTCACGAGCCCCTACTCCTGAATTTGAATGTGCTGTATCTTTGTCAATATTATTCGTATGGACAAATAAAAAAATACGTATCGAGTATTTTTCTATAATCTAACTGACGGACTAATTAGAATATTGTTGTTTTAACCCAGGAGACATCCCTATTGTGGAATGAATCGATGTAACAAAGCTATTAAATACTATAATGGTATGTGATAGTACTAAATGTTTTTGTTTTTCTGTGATATTTGTATATTTGTTTTCTTTAGTGTGTATTTCCACCACAGCTGTGCGAAATTGAGCTAATAAATTGAAATTCTGTCTAAAAAAGTTTTTTTTTAATCCTACTTCAATACATATATCGGTATTTCGCGTTGAATTTATAGTGCAGATATATCTGTCTATGGCGTTGAACTCATAGTGCAGATATATCTGTCTATGGCGTTGAACTCATAGTGCAGATATATCTGTCTATGGCGTTGAACTCATAGTGGAGATATCCGTCTATGGCGGTCGACTCATAGTGCAGATATATCTGTCTATGGCGTTGAACTCATAGTGGATATATCTGTCTATGGCGGTGAACTCATAGTGCAGATATATCTGTCTATGGCGTTGAACTTATAGTGGATATATCCGTCTATGGCGGTCGACTCATAGTGCAGATATATTTGTCTATGGCGTTGAACTCATAGTAGATATATCCGACTATGGCGGTCGACTCATAGTGCAGATATATTTGTCTATGGCGTTGAACTCATAGTGGATATATCCGTCTATGGCGGTCGACTCATAGTGCAGATATATTTGTCTATGGCGTTGAACTCATAGTAGATATATCCGACTATGGCGGTCGACTCATAGTGCAGATATATTTGTCTATGGCGTTGAACTCATAGTGGATATATCCGACTATGGCGGTCGACTCATAGTGCAGATATATCTGTCTATGGCGGTGAACTCATAGTGCAGATATGCGCCTGTCTTTGGCTTTGAAGGTTAATTAATTATTCCAAGAGAAATAAAACAATTTTGAAATGACACAAATTTATTACAATTACAATGATATTCAGAAGCGTTTAAGTACCAAGTAGAGTTACAATACAATACAGCAGTGTACATACGAAACACAGACATACAGACATACGACTTACAGTAATACATAGTAAGATGAACAGAACGACAGCGGCGCGCCATCTTAAGAGGTTACACCAAGGCCTAGAGAATTGAAAAATAGGTATTTGTAAAATCTATTGCTGCCTCCATCTATCAAGCCTCCCCCCGCAGAGCGCAATAGAGACAGCCGCAGCTTGGACAGATAATACCTATTTAAAGTACACAAAATCAACGATTCGTAGACCCCTGATTTCTTCTCCAAAACTTAACCGATTGAACTACTTTTTTCATTAAAAATTAAAGAAAGGCTTTGGCTGTGTCCCTATGTTTTTCTTTTTTTATATAATCTAGTTAATTTTGTTTTCTGAATGTATGAACGCAGCCGAAAATCTGGCCAATTTTTTAGGTTTTTGAATGTTCATATGTCTTTTAATAATCAATTTATTGAAAAAAGGAAAACATAGGGACATGCATAATAGTGGCCATCGATTTTTTGGAAAAAAAATATTGCTCTAGTGGCATTATCCAGGGAGGAAACAGGTGACGACGTTTGATTGGAAAAACTGCCCTTGTGTTTCCTCTTAAACAGTTTTATCTTCACGACTACAGTACCGCTACCAAGAGATGCTATCGAAAACTCTATTAATTTATAGACTAAGAGATAGCAGCAAAAATTTCACGTCATTTTCTAACGATTTAAATTACTCTAGTCGTGTTCTGGTGTGTCTGGACTACCATTGTGGCAGTCTGGCTGCTGGGCGCCGTTGCGTTTGGGACTGGGAAACGTTAGAAAATGACGTGAAATTTTTGCTGCCAGCTCTCGCTCTATTACTACAGTTCATAGCGAGTAAAGACGCTCCAATTTACTAGTGTATGTTAACTACAGTTGCATAGTTGATACGGTATTTTTCGATGACATGTGTCAAATTTGTGACTCGTAGTACCGATGTTCTACGGCAACAGCTACAAAACTTTAGTCACTAGCGCTTTGATTACGATAGGTAATTTACCGTTGGACTCATACTAGTGATCTTTAGTTGTACAAGTGACCGCTAGAGGCGCTGTATAGTTAGTTCTCCATACAAATCGTTTACAGTTTTACCAGGGGGGTTCCACTCCGCATTGTACGTGCGCTCGCTCGCCCCCGCCGTGTCAGTGTAAATGAAAACGAATGCCGCGCAACCCTCGCGTGTCGCCGGGAGGAGCGGGGGGGAAGGCGGGCGCGGGCGGCGCGTTCCTTTTGACTCGCGCCGCCTGGCGCAAGGTGAATGAAGTAATACGAACTTTTTGAGCGTGTGAATAAAGTTGGAATTCGTTTAATCGCGGTCGTAAAGAGAAGTTTCTGTACGTTATTTATTTTGTGCTGCTAGCAAGTACTGTCACTGTCAACTCATGATAAGGGTACTGTTTACAATTGCATCGAAACACTCAGCTTGTCACTACTTAACGTTTGTCCGAATAACGGTTGACAGAATTGTCGTTTCACTGAATTTTATTTTTTTGCGTTTGATTCAATACAGAACTATTTAATAACCGCTGGTTATAACTAGGTTTTATTTGAGCTCGATTTCTAAAAGTTACGAGTTAAATAGAATATTTTATATTTGTCATATCGCACTGTTTCGGTTTAAGTTGAACTCTAGCTTCTGTTTTGTCTCTTCTGACCAAAATTTCTACGAAGATAACTTTCGGTGAATTGAAAATTTGGTCAACTTTCGGTTAACGTTAGTAGAATGAATATAGTCTTATTACAAAACTGTTTATGTGCGTTTAAATACGTAAATCTTGTACAGTTCGTAGAGAGTAGAAATAAACTAGAAAATACAAATACAAGATCATATGAAATGTAGAAAAACTCGTTAAAAGGACTCGTCTTAGAACCATTATTTAATTCATTATTACTTGTCTTACGTATATTAAACAACATTTTAACCTAAAACTTCCGTTTTTGCCATCACAATATTGTTTATCTACACACATATCATAAAGGCTAAATAACGCGTTCAAAAACCCTAGGAAATGACCAGCATTATTACAACCAATGTTATTATAAGAATTTTCTTGTCTGTGGTAGTAGGTAAATCTGTTCTTTATTGGTCATCACATTACCGATATCTCGTGACTGCTCGTGACGTTATGAATTTAAATTTGGAACAGCTGTCAAAATTCAAGTTGGTCTCTATTCTAGTATCCACAGATATTAAAACAGTTATCGATACGAAACGTCAACTCAGTATGATTTTTTAATTTAAACGCACGACATTTGATCTCGAGTGACATGAAAATAGCAACTTCATTCGTTCGTCTATGGTTTAAAAAAAATGTTCGTCCTGACGGATAGATCGAATCACAGAGTACTTTTTTAATATACATGGCCGCCATTAGTTGTCATTCTTTTTAGGTTTTTTGCTGTTACGATTTTTTGCAGTTATGATATGTGTGTAGATAAAGTAATGTATGCAACTGTATATAATTAGGCCTTAAAACACTCGTGTGATCCTATTATGAAACTCGCTGACGCTCGTTTCATAAAACCACACTCGTGTTTTAAGGCCTCTCATTATATAGCAGTTGCATAAAATACTATTATGGATTAAAGAAAACATTCTAAAACAACACGTTATAAATCACTTCTGTTTACAGCCTCAATTTTTTTAGACGAGAATTAATGTTAGGGGGGTTTTACTCCGCGCTGTAGGTAAGCTCGGCCGCCTTGCCTACAGAGTTGGCAAATGGCAGTAGGTTGTCGGCTCGCCGCGCACCCGCTGTGTCAGTGTAATTGATAACAAATTCAGCGCAACCCTAACGTGTCGCGGGAGTTGCGGGGGATGGCGGGCGCGGGCGGCGCGTTCCTTTTGACTCGAGCCGTCGTGTGTATGATGTGATATGAACGCGTGTGCGCGTGTCAATAAAGTTGAAATTCGCTGAATCGCGGCCGAAAAAGAGAAGTTTCTGTACGTTAGTACTATTATTTATTGTGGCAGTATTTAGGTGACAAAAAGTGGAATTTTAAGTTAGAATTTTGTTTAAATGACAAGTTTTAAATGCAAATAAAAAATGCTATCTGCAGCCTTGACTAAAATGACCGGCCAAGTTTTGCGACACTGTCTAATTCAACGTCATAAGGGACGCATAGAGTGAAAAATTAAAAAAATAAGCCCGGAATGCTCCAATGGCCATAAGTCAGATAAAAATGAACTCTAGCACCTGGTTTTAATGGTAATCTGAATATAAAATAACTTAATTTTATGGACGGATTTTAAAATAAAAGTAAAAACCTATTCCTACGTACATATTAATATATTCGTATTTTTCTCACGCTTTTTTACGTTGCAAAAGAACGCGGCAGTGTTGCCATCAGAAAATAAAGTCTTTTAAATTAAACGTTTTTAAATTAAAATAACTTTGTACCGTACGATGGAAATACTAAAACCAGCACAGAAATATATAAAAGCTGTCATTGGAAAGCATTGTAGATGCATTATAATTTATCTCACTTTATTTTTTTAAATTTAACTACTTTGAGATTCTTTCATATATATTAAATAGCTTTTATATTTTTCTGGTCAAGTCCTAAATGGATTCTTTACATTAAAGCCTCCACAGTTTTTAAACCCTGCTTGTTTCCTAAACTTAGACAATATAATATAATTTATTATACGAACACAGTTTAGCCAACATCATAAATAGATACAATAATTGCGAGACGTTCGAAAATCAATTTTTTTAATATGAAAAACGTAGAAGCGTAGATTACGTACTGTTTTATAAAGGTATTATGAATTAAACATTAAATTCTTACAAAATGGATATAAGGCAGTGATAATTGTGGAAGTACTATAATTTAAAAATACAGTAAGTTTATACAAAACATCGTAAACATGTGGAGAGTTTTCTCGTTCTTTAAAAATGCGGTTATTTTGTTTTTATTTTTTAATATAACTTAAAGTAGATAAGTTTATTTTGTACATCACTAAAATGTACTGCTATGCCAGTGACATTTACTCAAAAGAATTACTTTTCAATGTCAATTAAAATTGTTTTTTCAATTGCGATTGATGACTTAATAATTAGTCATAATTTAAAATTCCTGTCATTTTACATTTCTCGATTGTAATGCATTTATTTAAGTATATAATTTATTGGTAAAAACATGCACATTGATTATCAAAGACAAGTTGAATTAAAATTACAGAGTGACACTCTTTTATAATTATAATATTTATAATTATTTTATACACTTAACTGTAATATATTTAGCTGTAATATCAAAAGCACACACGGTTCATATAAATAGGATTGAGATTACTATCTGAGCATTATAACTAAAAAAAAATTTTTTTTGTTTGCGGGTAGGATCTAGTACTATGTGGTTGGTAAGGACCCGATCTCTGCCTTGACAAAATCTTACTTCAGCAGGGCAATTCTCGCGTCAGTAGAGATGAAGTCACACTCGAGATAAGCCAAAAAGAGCTGTCAAATCCCTTCAAAATCTGTCATATTTTGACACATCTTGAACATCAGATGAATCTCGATGAGCGCCAGAATTGGGAGCCAGATTAGCATGCTTTTTAAAGCAAGTGCCCAGTGACAGCTTCTAAGAATGCTTGAGAAAGCATATACACGGTAATTTGTATTAGTATATAGGAAAAGTTTTTCTTACTAGATTGACAAAATAAAAGTTAATATGTGTTTGGTGGTTATAACTTAATTCCAGCATTATAAAAAAGTTAAAAAAAACCGACGTTATGGTCACCTTACGTTTCTTGAGGTACATACGTCAGTTAAGTCAATAACATAGTATACTTGGTCGGGTGACAATAATTTTGGTTTAAACTTAAACTCTGAATTAAAAAAAAGGACCACAAAAATTATGTTTGTTTCATGTAACTACAATTTAAATGTTATTGCCCTCAAATACTAACTACGTTAAAATGCTTTCTGCAATTAAATTACAATACCCAACATTCGTTTTACCTTGTAACGAATATGTCAAAGAACGAATTTGTTGTGCTCTTTTGTCACTCAGGCAAAAACACTCGCTGGTAGAGACAATCCTCTAGTTATTTTGTTTATTGTTGTGGTATTACTGTAACGTAAAGGTGGCAACACTAGTTGACAGCCCGCCAAAACAACTGTCACTGGTTCGTGGGTTTTTAGTTAGGTCTTTGATGTGAAAGCCATTAAAAAAAAAAGTTAGGTCTTTTATGTTAACCACATTTTTACTAGTAAGTACTAGTAAAAAGAATAAGTAATAAGTACGGGTAGTAGAAAGTACCTTTAGACAGTTGTTTTAAGTAGTAAACAACCTTCTAACCTAAAATTTTAGTTTTTGCCATTAAAACGTTTGTGGAGGTAAGTCACAATAGAGAGATCTCTCTCCAGGTGGGTGTTACGCCTGGGGACCGAAGGCCGAAAGATGAAAGTTGGAAGTTGTATATGCGCCCGTGTTACGAAACTTCGTTAGCGTGATGTAGCGTATGTCAGTTGGTTTCATGTATTCAGCACCAGATGGCGCTAGAGTCACTACACATTGTTTATTGTTTAACCACGTAAGGCCCTAAGTTCTATGGTTCAAAATTCATAGAACAAAATTTGACATGGGCTTTACGAGGTTATATAAAACATAAATATAAATTCCCTCTTCTATTTAAAGCCTCGATTTGTTTTATTTAGACAGTATAATATGTTTTAATGGCAAAAACTAAAATTGTAGGTTAAATTTTTTTTACATGATAAGGCCAGATGGATGAACAGACTTAACTTGTTGTGTTATAATGCTCATTAACTTAAGCTACCTAAATTAATTAACACCACTTTTACTTAAATATAGACACTTAACTTTTTTTAATAATTTATTTTCCGGTGGATTCCAATACTAATTTTATATATTTTACTACATAAAGTTTCATCATGTTTGGGAAAGGCACTGTTTTATCTGATATATTTTTTAAACTTGTGATGTCGTTTATAATTAAAAATATATATATTAGTTACATTTATTTGATGGTAATCTGCAACTAGAACTAATTTAATTTGAGCGTAAAATTACAATAATATCTAAATGATTTTAACTGCATAACATATTCTCGCTTTTAATTGGTTAAAATCTTAAAGGTAATTGAATACGTCACAAGTACAACCAATCATTGCGAGCCTGCAGTGTTGCCACTGTTCACTGAAAAAAAAAAACAAGCTGTCTATGATCAGTTTTTTATGGCTGGCTGAAGCCAAAGCTCGCGTCAGTGTCTTCCTATCGACTTTTTATTTTGTGATTTTGTTGTTTTGCTACATTTGTCTTTAATTACTGAGCTTATTCCTTAGTTTCCTTGGGCTGGTCCGTGTAGACGATTTCAGCATACTCTGTGGAGGGAGGCTGCGGTTTGTCCGCACTCTGGTCCCCTAGGGCTAGCTCTGCGTACACTACGCCTTTCTTCTCTTCAGAGAGGGGCTGTGGAAGAATAATTTGAGTATTAAACTACAGTCCAGTACCAGTTATCACCAGTTTTAACCCTCAAAACAACTCAAACGAGTGGTTAAATAAATGTCTTTGGCCTATTTATGTCAATTGACCTAGTCCCAAATTAAGCAACTTAAAGCTGGGGGCCTAGCACGCTAGCTTTTATCGATGACATAAAGGTTTTATTCCGTTCTAACCAATGCGTGTGCGAGAGGGACCAAAGCGTTTATGTGAGCGATGAACGTTAGCGTGCTACTAAAGCTGATTCTGTTAACGCTTCTGGTTTAAAACCATAGGAATCAGCAAGGCCGTCTTTAAACTGCTGGAGATTTAGGACATATCGGGGCAATGAGGTCCCCTATGACTGTGACATGACAGAGGACTATTTTGTTAACACGCAAAAGGAATAAAGCTAGGGCGGCCCAGCGATCTTGGGGCCCTGGGCACTACTTGCAGAATGCCCTATGGATAAGACGGACCTGGAAATAGCATGCATTCCTATAGATCAGAGACGAATAAAGAATTTCGTTCGTTGGCCAATATTTAGAAACAGAATCTATAGGGCCATTGTGTGACATAAGTTTAGGGATTATTGACATTCGTGATATTCCTCTATATCCTCTATATATATCTACTCCTGGGTCGATGGTCGTGGGCCGGATGGTATAAAGTTATATTTTCTATTGATAGTGCTACCCCGGTTGACCCAGTCTCCTTCAGCAGATTGCTGTTACTGCTACCGTTATGCCTCATTTATATTAACTCATTTACACTGCTCCTCGGAGTGCCTGCATCCTTCCTGAAATACTTCTGTGGTAATCTCGAATGGCTTACATACATACCTCTCCATCTTTCGCGTTTGACTACGGACTATGGAACGTGATACAGACGACACAGTATTTGTAAACTTCGACGAACCTCCAGACGGAAGAGTGTAAGCACTCGCCTATGCTGATGCGTGACTTCACACAAAAACCACCACTGATCTGCCTACACTGTCGGATCCAAGGCCCCCCCCCCCTGGGGTTCATGGGGGTTATGTATGACCCCCCCCACTCGATGGCTGGATCCGCTCTTGGCTGGGCAGCCAAGCAGCAGGGAAGTGTCCCTGCTGATTGCCACCACAGCGAAGTAAATGTAAACGCGGTATAAGTATGCAATTACCTTATCCTGCTCCTGCACCTCCGTCGCCTGAACCTTGTCCTTCCCGCGGGGTAGTACCGCCCGCACGCGCGCTCCGAGCCCCGCCAGTCGCGACGGCCGCCCTCCCACCGCGCTTTCGGTGTCGCTACTGACAGACGTGCGTTAAAGTTTACATTGTAGCGGGGTGTCTGACGAGTGTTAGGGTTGACATTGTAGGGGGATGGCAGATGTGTTAGAGTTTACATTGTAGGGGATGGCAGATGTGTTAGAGTTGACATTGTAGGGGGATGGCAGACGTGTTATAGTTGACATTGTAGGGGGATGGTAGATGTGTTAGAGTTGACATTGTAGGGGGATGGCAGATGTGTTAGAGTTGTCATTGTAGGTGGATGGCAGACGTGTTAGAGTTGACATTGTAGGGGGATGGCAGATGTGTTAGAGTTGACATTGTAGTGGGATAGCAGATGTGTTAGGGTTGACACTGTAGGGGATGTCAGATGTGTTAGAGTTTACTTTGTAGGGGGATGGCAGATGTGTTAGATTTGACATTGTAGGTGATGGCAGATGTGTTAGAGTTTACTTTGTAGGGGGGTGGCAGATGAGAGTTAGAGTTTACATTGTAGGTGGATGGCAGATGTGTTAGAGTTGACATTGTAGGGGGATGGCAGATGTGTTAGAGTTGACATTGTAGGGGGAAAATGACAGACCAGTGTTAGAGGGACTAAACAAATTTCGTCATGATTTTCGTTATTTGTTTGGTTGTGACGTTTGTGTGACGGATCTTCAAATAGGTAACTAAGTACTTAGCAATACCTCATAGCATAGAAATAAAAACATTCACCAAAATTAAAGAGAAGGTAATTTATTTCTTGGTGTTAGTAAACACACTGCAATTGAATTTAAATTTAATAAGGCAGTAAAAATTTTGTCAGTGTTAGCAAAAGAACGGGGTCAAAACCGAAAAAAATCCGACACTAAATTAAAGTTTAAACCAATAATAACATTTCCATGTTAATTAAGATTTCTTAACGAATTGTGTAGAAAATGACAGCCTTGTCACGATACCGCTACGAAAATGTTACTAAAAGGTAATCATTATTTATTTAGCGACAGTTTTTTTTTAATTTCGACCCCTCAGCGTAAATAAAAATAAAAGCTTCAATTAGTAACATTACCTTGTCAATTACCCAGTGCGTAAATAAATTATAAGTTAATAAATCATTTGTCAAAGTGACTGCAGTGTCAAAATAAGTCAATACCTAATAAACTATAGTATAAACCCGTGTAAAAATTAGTGAATAAAGTGCTAAAATTAGTAAAATTTTTTTAAAAAGTGTCAAAAGTTAGGGACATACGTTCTAGTAGGCAGCGGGAATCCCTCTATAAGCACATCCCCTGCCGGCGTCCTTGACAAAACAGGCTTTATTTACAAGGCAGTAAGGTCCAAAGTAACAGTGCGACATTTAATACAAGCATGTTATTCACAGGGAGAAGTTATTTTGTAAGTACAGAATTCATAATTTCAAGTAAAAAAACATTAAAAACTTGCAAAAAATGGAGTCTATGAGACAGATATTAAATATTACCATAACTTTAACTAAACCTTGTTTTTTTTTTATTTTTTTGACAGCTTCCCGGAGTGAGATTTGTTCTTAAATAGCAACGAAAAAGTTAATAACAATACAAGTCTGTTTTTTCCTTGCAAGTGTGTTAAAAATCGTTGTATAAAACGCGTGTGTATCGATCATTACACACTCGGTTTCCTTATGGCGCTCGCGTATCGCTGGCGCGAATAATACTGCCCCGAGTATAAGGATCAACATAGCACGGTTGTATCATAATGTACTATTATTGTAGTACTTTTGAAAAACACAAGATCGTTTACATCATTTCTCATTCTAACAAAACAAGGTATAGACGTATAAAAAATAAATATATTTCACTATAACGAATGCTCTAAATATTCGTACTTTAGGTAATATATAATTTTACCTCGTCTCATTCACTCATATGCTATAGGATTTAATATAGTAAATATTAATTTGCTTTCCCAACAAATATAAAGGACGTTTAATTGTTATATTTATGTACATTTTTTAATATAAAAAAATAATTGAAAATACTTACGATTCTCCGGAACTTTTCGTGTGATCGCGTGCTCTGCTTCCTAAAAATTATTGTAAAAAAAATAATTGAAAAAACAATATTTCTATTCAAAAATATTGTAAATTTGCACAGATACAATTAAAAATTTAACTAGCACTTTAGTCTTGATTAATCAATTACAATTGATTGATTGGGATTGGTCAATCAATTACATTTAATCTTAGTCGCATTCCAAATTTTGCAAAAGTATTTTTGACAGTGTTATAAATAAAACAAATAATTATTTTAATAAATACTTTATATTCATCGTATCCCGTTTAAATATGGTTCGTAAACATTCAGTAATATCCATACATTTCTAACGGTTAAGTCTTTACAAAGTGTGAACAAGTCCTTATGACGGCGCGTCTGAATACCGCTTTATAATTTCGTCGTCTATTTAAGTCATTTTGTTACAATGTCGAATAAAAACTCCACAAACTCACTGGCAAAAACGTGACCTATCTATCATAGTGTAAAAAATGGACACAATTATAAAAACACATCTCGTAAAAAAATTGATGAGCGTTTCCAAAATTACAAAACGGTTTAAAGACGCGTCGCGTGTCATATGTTATTTATTTAAAAAACTTTTCAAAATACCTTATAAATATTTTATCGCAAGCTACAAAACAATGGAGCTGTTGCAAGCTTAGAAAATTTGGCAAAAGTGCAAAACGGCAGTGTCCACGGAAGAATTTTTAATTGACAGAATTTTATCAGTAATTGGTTAAATTTAAATAAGCTTAAACTGACAACTTGAACCAAACAAGCAACGGTTTGTGGGCGGTTTCCACTGAGAAACGTCACGCATCTTGCTTAACACCTATGATGTGACGTTTGTTTGAAATAAAGGGATTCAAAGGTATCTAAACCATATTCATCCTCGCTTCCCTAAAGTAACAAACAACATTTTAACCTAAAATTTCAGATTTTGTTATAAAACATTGTCTTATTAAAACATTCGAAAGCAGCAAATATCAACGTTCAAATTTACGGCCTCGATTTATTTTATTCAGGCTGTAAACGATTTTTAGGTGACAAAAAGTGAAATTTTCAGTCAGAATTTTGTTTAGATGCATGGATAAACCAATTTTAATATAACAGTGTGTTTTTGTTAAAAACTAAAAACGAAAAAATATCTTCGTCTCGCATTCAAATACCTTTTTGCTTTTAAAAACTTCTATTTTGCAAGGAAACGTGGTAAATTATTTTTAACTATTTACAAGAACTGTTAAGAAAGATGGCGCCACGCGTTTTTAATAAGTATGCAAGCAATCAAGTTGTTCGGTCTAGCGAGTAAGACATACAACAATATAATGGTAACATGGCTCAAAAGCATAAAATGCGGGTTCAAATCCCTGCTGGCGCGACCGAAAAACTTAAAGCTTTAACAAATTTACAATGTTCATATCGCATGCGCCTACGCAGCCAGGAAAACGCTAGCGTCCTATTCACATGAGCGAAAACAGCTCTTAAGAGTCCTGCAAATAGCTTTAGGTATTTAAACTTTTACGCATTCTTGATTTCATTTTAAAAAATTCTGAATAAAAACTTAAAAAGTGCTTGTTGAACGTTATTTTATATCTGCGACCCGAGCTAAAAGTTGAAGACTCTTTTTTTTAAGTCCGATCGGTGTTAAATTACTATTACCAGTATCATAAGGTAAACAGTTAAATAGACGTCAATTTCTATTCATAGAAAACCTTCATAATAATATCCAGTCAAGGCCTCCTTTAAAATCCGAGACCACTGCAGAAAGTGTATGAGCTACTCTTTAATTTCTTTATACAGAAATATTATTAAATTAATAGCGTTCAATTTGCCATTTATTTACAACGCTGCCAGGCCCCTAATTCTGGCGCTCATCGAGATTCATCTGACGTTCGAGATGTGTTAAAATATGACAGATTTTGAAGGGGTTCGACAGCGAGTCGATCTCGAGTGTAACTTCATCTCTACTGACACGAGAATTGCCGCGGTTTTAGTGCCACGCCTGCTTCGTAAAGCATAGTTATTCGTGTAACGCATTACATAACAAAGACTGTTCATAAGTTTGGTATTCAGATACAAGTGCTAAATATATCCAAGGATACAGATTAGGGCTTAAAACTAAATCGGTACAAAAATAATTCCTTAAACGCGAAATATTATAAAATCACAATGCAGGTGACTTAACGCTCTAACTTAATTAAATTAAAATGGCCTCACTGGCGCGCTTCTAGCGAGAATCTGTGGCAGATATCCAAGTTAATTGCTAAATTATTTGTGTTTAAATTTAATCAAACTAACAATTACAAACTAATCTTCGTATTTTGAAAGTTTTGCAACACAACAAATGCATAATCTGCAGATTTTTGAATGTTGTTCTCGCTAGAGGCGCGGAAGTATTTTTAAAGCCAAAGCTATTAAAACAATGAAATCGTTTATGAAGGATCGTCTTTTTGACGATGCGAGTGGATTTTACATTTATTTTAATGGTAAACAATTGTTTTTCATTACTCTGTTTCCTAAATTTCTAGGAACAACTTGTGTTTGGTGGGAGGGCAATGGACGATTAATTTTCAAATGAGTAGAAGGTGAGTATCTGGTATTTATTATTGCCTATTGTAATTCGAAAACTTATGTATCGACTTCAACGCTATATTAGACCACTTGCCAGGCCATTAGAATTATTATAATTTTACCAAAATAGCTAAAGTTATATTAAATGCTAAGCTTAAAAAAGTATAAAATACAAATTACTTAAAAAGTCATTTTTACTACGAATTATATACAAAAAAATATTATAGAAATGGTGGTACGAACACATTGAACTAAATTAATTTCAATGTACTTAAATTTAAACATTTGTATTTCGTAGTTGGGCAAAATTGATAAAAATATTGCGCAGAGACTGAATTAATTGCTGGTTTTTTTTTTAATTAGCTACAAACATTGTAGATTTCTAAAAAAAAAAACTATCGTTTATAAGTTTTTTAGGTTAAGCCCCAAAACAATTAATGGGTACGTTTTAATTTAGAATTCGATTATTGTGTCAAAAAACCTTTTATCTTATTTATAATCCTTATTCCTGTCTTTTCACTAAATGTATGCGATGGGATTATTTTTCGTTGTTTTTATAATTATTGAGATTCAAATGCCATTTTTTAAAAGTTATGATTGACGGTACTTCGAATAAAGAACTTTATGCTTATAAAATAGAGGTAAAACTCTACTGCAATGTAATATAAAAATTTAAAGATGAAAAGCCTTAAATACGAAAAAATACCTTAATTTTTAAAACTTTACTACCTATTAAATTTAAATGTGTGTATTAAATTTGTATAATCTCTTCATTATTAAAAACTCTAAGTCGGTATCAGAATTTAATGTTACATTATATTCTAGAATATATTAATAAGTAACAGTTTATTTAAACACATCTGGCACTAATCGAAACTAAATTTAAAAATAAATGTTAACTGTCACTCCATTGCGAGATCAATATATCTTAGAAACTGAAGAAAAAAACAATATGAAACTGCATTTACAAAATTTATCATGAAGATCTTTCAAAACATAAGAAAAATCTTTATAATGTAATTTAATCAGGTGACAGATAATATTTTAAAACAAACCAACTGACAACTTGAACGTTAGTTGTTTCATCAGACAACAATTGAATGTCAATCCTACTAAATTTAAACCCATAAACATACAATTGATTTAGTCGTGAAACAACTAAAATTAAAATCACAATTAGTTTGTCAATCAATCGATTAACACAATTGATTTAATATCAAACTAAAATAGTAATTACGTTTCAATTATTTTTAGACAAGTTTAATCCCAAACTGAAGATGTAGACTTTTTAAATGAAATTTTTTAAAACAATTAAGTTTCAAACTAAAATTTAATCGCAATTATTTTTTAAATCATTACTAAGTTCGTTTAAACCTCTACACAGCCGTGTCGGGTTTCTTCGTGTCTCCGTTGCCGATGTAATCGTGGTCGTGGCTCGGATTTTCGGCTCCTTTGATGTCGTCTTGGGGCGGCAACGGTGCCTCGGACTCGGCATACGGCGGTGGTGAGCCTAAACAATATATAGCGATCAAGAACAACCTATCTAGACAAGGTGCAGTTGTGCCCCGGAGCACGCTGTTAGATTTGGCCAGGGCACTTCCGGCCTGGGATGTGAGCAAGCCGCGTGTTGTTTTTTGTTAGTTACCTATGTGAGTTGTTTGTTCGACTTCGATTACTTGAGGTAGGGCTTGACATTTAACTGACTTCAAAACAAGGAATTATATTCGTTAAAAAGAGGCGGTTCTCAATTATTGCAGTATTGATTTCTTTTTAACATTTGAACCGATTTATATTAATTGTATTTGAGAAATATTTCGGTAAATGCAATTGGTCACATCTGTTAGCCTTGAAAAATATTGAAACTTTTAAATTTTGAAGTCAGTTTCTTACTGTCATTATTACTAAATTCATATGATAAATCTCATGGTTTTATCAGATAAATATATTCAACTGTAATTATTTGAGTTAGTTACTACCAATGCAAATAATAAAGTTGTACGTTCTTGTTGTTTTATTTGTCATCTTATAGTAAATAAATAAATATCTTGGGGCAGTTAAGTAACACCAATTGACTTAGTCCCAAAGTAAGCAACTAAAGCTGCTTGTGTTATGGGTACTAGACAACGGATATACATACTTATATAGATAAATATATACTTAAATACATATAACAACCACGACTCGGGCACAAACATTCGTATTCATCATACAAATATTTGCCCCTCCCGGGAATCGAACCCGGTACCTCAAGCTTCATGGTCAGGGTCACTAACCACTAAGCTATCCGGTTGTCGGTCGTCGTAGTGTGGTGTTACATGAAGTACAGTTCAGTTACTTAAAAAAAAAACTCCTTCGAGTTCGAAAAACATCGGATATGAATCCTGATTGATGGATACGATTCCGGGATGACATTTCCGAAGGTCTATTAAATAGGTACGTGGTCTATACTCGGTATCTGTTTTGTGTTGTTTGTGGGAAATTACAGTCTTTCAGTTATGATATAACAAGTTCAGGCTACGAATTCTTCAGTAGCTTTGTCTCCGCCCTGTCTCTGGGCACCCAGTGCATATTCCAGGTTATTACGAGTATGAACTCATGCTTTAATAAAAGTGTAATGAAACTAAGAATTAAAACGTATCCCAATACCTTGAAATATCATGCTTTTGTTAAATAAACCTAGAGATTTGGACTGAGTTGAGTCTGATTTAAGCGGTCGGAGATTCAATTTTAAAATGTAATATTGACTGACTAAGTTAATGTCATGACACATCATGAAGGTCTTTGGCAAGGGAAAGAGAGAAATAGCGGTAACTCCACTGACTATTGCTTAGCTCTTAAATTAAATACGATGCTGACTAAGAGGAATTGCTAGAAAACCTCTGTCGGTTCGATATTTATTTATTTATGTATTTATACATAAATTTAGGTCAGTCATGGTTATAACCATGACTGACCTAAAGTTTCCGACCAACACGTCAGTCATGACAAAAAAAAAGAACATCCACAAAAAATTTACGCATACACACAAAATCTTCGCAATGTTATTAATTATGTTAATGTTTTACAGGAAAATTTGAGTTGATCTTAGCGGCACGGGGAAAGCTGCGCTTTTCCATATTTGTATTTATTTAGGCGTGTGTATTTAGGAATTGCTGTGTTATGGCCAATTTGTTAGTCAAACAGTTTTCCATCACCACAAAACTACGGGAAAATCGATTACCAACCACCCTAACTACAATGTGCTTAAGATACTGTAAAATTATATATCCTTGGCATTATTTTTGTAAATTTATCGAACATAAATTTATATTTATTATTCCCATAATTTTTAAAATGTTATTATTTTACCTTCAACTTTACATTTTTAAACGTAAAATTGTATAAAAATATCATGCAACATGGTAAAGTTTAAAATATGCCATGCGTTAGAAATGTTTTAAAATATATTAAAGAAACATTTAAAAAAACATGCTTAAATTTATTCGTAATAAAAGTTTTCCTTGTATTAGTACAATAATAAGTCAAGACATGCGTTAGTTTTAGATAAGTCATGCATAATTTTAATTAAAAATTATTTTTCGTTCTTGATCGCTAAATATCGTAACGCTCGTTCAGTTTTAAATATAATTAATAATACAATTCTAAAGCTATACAATTAATTATTATAAGACATTAAGACGAACACTGACGTACAAAGTAATAAATTCTTATAATAACTACTGTCAAAAACGGTTAATTTAAATAAAATCATTAAGGAATACGTTTTTTTTGGAAAACTAAAAGTGCAAAGGAAAAGACTTTTTTTTTTAAATAGGAAAGGGCACATTCCTTAGCATGCCTAAAGTTTTGAAATAATGACACATTGTTTTTCTCCAGTGGCAACTTTGACAACAATTACAATTACTTTAAATCATCAATCACGATTTAAATTAATCGCTAGTTTAATTGATTTGGAAAAATTAAACCACTAAAAGAAATACAATGTGAATAAATGGAATGAAAGCGGAAATAAGCAAAATGCACGTAAAACATTTTAATTTAAAAAAACCCATAAATATCAATCGTCAATATTGTCTTTTAACGCCATCTATCGGTCGGTACATGAAACTTTGTAATTGTTTGCATTTTAGCAACTTCTTATGGCCAGCCCCCCATACATTTACGACGATTGGGGCCAATTTTAATAGAACTGGTGCTTTTTTTAGCATTTCAAGAGATTTCCACAAAACTATATTCAGAAATTAGATCCCAAATTTAAAATTGGGATTTACAGATGACATTTTATCTGATGTCTGAAATGGAGCGGTCTTGATCTATCTTGATCTAGATATAGATTAGGTGACTAGCCTCCACACCACACGATATTGCTTCAGGAGTGAAATTTTTGAATCGCACTGGGTGACTAAAGCTCGCCAAAAAAGCCGTTTTTCATAGAAATGCGGCCATTTTGGTGAGCTTTAGTCACCTGTTGAGATTCAAAAATTGCGTTTGAATCTCACCGGGTAACTAAAGCTCACCAAAATAGCCGTTTTTTATAGAGATTCGGCCATTTTGGTGAGCTCTAATCATCAGGTGAGATACAAAAATTGCACCCCTGACCTGACCATAACATTCACCAGGCTCCATTTTCATAAACACGACAGGTGACAGGTGACATTAACGATTCACCGTTCGTTACTGTCAACAAGTAACGCTACAGATACTTAGCTAAATTGCTTTGTAATTAAAAAATATCCAGGCACTTTGCTGGAGTTTATCCATAAGGAGTTTCTGAGCTCTATTGTAATCTTGACTGACCTGCGAAGCACCATCGGTCCGTGGCCTTAGCGAACACCACCAGGAACACAGCTAGCAGAAGCACCAGCACGGCCACCACTATGCCTACAATTGCGCCTGCGTCCAGCTCCACACCTGAGAGAAAGAACCGTTAAAAACACCATTTAAAAACCAAGAATGCAAACCGTAAAAAGCATATTTAAAAATTTGCAGTCTTCGGTAACCTGTGACTTAATGAATTTTATTGTGACATTATAAAATTTTTTTTTTGAAATTTTGACAATTTTCTAGACGCATTTCTAGATATTTTTATTTTATTATTTTGTTTACCCTTTGGACGATCTTATTGTGAATTTGTTATCGTTGACATTCTAAATTTAATGTTATTTCCAATAAGTAATAAATGAATCTAATCTAATCTAATTGGTAAGAAATAGTTCAGGTTACGGTTAAGAGTGCTATCAGATGACCAGAATTTTCTTTATGATTGAGTGTCATCATTAAACATAATAATGTAAGGAGGATTCCATACAAAGGCAGAACTTGCTTATTTGTAAGTAACTCTGGTACTGTATGCCCTAATTGGACAATTATTCGATTTGTTTTTTTTTGTTAAATATGCAATTGTACTAAACTTAGTAATCTTGGAATCTTTAGTACGCCCAATAGAGAAATTACGGAATTAGCCCTACTAAAAATCCGGAATTACAAAGCATAAATTGTGTACGGTCAAATACAATACCAACTATCTTTAAATAAAATCTAATGAAATGACTATTAATTGGAATTATACTAATTTGGAAACTTGAAATTTTTTACGTTTTCGCGTCTTAGGGAAAAAAAAATTGGTGAGTTTCGCGTGGATTAAAATTGATTTCATTCCCAACAAGTAATTTAAAACGATGATAATTAGATTCTTTGCAATACACGCGATATAAACGGTTTAAATTATTTTATTTTTATTGAAAAACTAATTTTACGTTGAATATTAGACTATAAAACATCGAAAGAACTAGAAGGAATGTATAACAATACTATTATAAATTATCCCCATAAATATTTTTACAAAAATAATCCAACGATACTTAAATCACATTTCTAAGTTGATATCTGCTTTTTTCTTTACGTAACTTTTTTTCATTCACATGCTCTTGGTATAAAAAAATTCGTTTCAATGCAAAAAATATCAAAAGTATTTCAAAAAATAAACATGCGTAATATCACCATGCTTTTTGAGTAAACAAATTATATTGTTTTGTAAAATGTCTCGAGTTCTCGAGTAGTATAAAAAAAAAACAATATACCTACATTTTGATATTTTGCGTAACAAGTAAAATCGAGTTTTGTGTAAAGTTGACATTCGAACTTACTGCGTAAACAATTTGGAATAAAAATGACATGCAAATAAAGTTTATTGTAATAAATTTAAAAACGCATTCGTTTCTGTCGCAGGCTCCTAAACTACCATTCTTTCATTCGATCCTACTACACTATGGCTTATTCGAAAATTTAAAATTTCATATAAAAAAATGGCATGCAAAGAAAAAAGACAATAAAATTAAAGGAAATATTGGACAGCCAATTTTTGGCACTTATTTGTTTTTAAATATAAAAACTGTTTCGACAGCTTTTTAATACATAAATCATTAAATACCAAAAAGAATACATTGAAATCAAGTCAAATTTTCAACATCGTCATCTGGCCGAAAGAAATGTCTCGAGTAAATGTAACATGACATGACAATTAAATACAAATTTAAACTCACTTCGACATTTAATGCCTTATGCCATGCTGCATTTTTAACAATGCTTACAAAATAACTCATGAAAACATGCTTTCACAATACTATCTTATTTCACATTTCAGTTTCGTACTTCTGATCAAAAAGGGGTTTCAAATTGATACTGAATAACAAAATTTTCAAACTGCTGAGTGCTACTTTTGAATCTCACCGGGCGACTTAAGCTCCCCAAAATGGCCGTTTTTCCGGAGATTCGGCCATTTTGGTGAGCTTTAGTCACCTCAAGTGCGATTTTTGAATCTCACCGAATGACTAAAGCTCACCGAAATGACCGTTTTTGATAGAGATTCACCTGGTGAGATTCAAAAATTGCACCTCTGGTATGAATTGCCCGTTTAATTCTTTTAAAATTGTAGCTAATTCCTTAAAAAAATTAAGATGTCTGAAGTTGTTATCCTATTTGATCGAAAGCACACTACATATAGTAACGTAGTAGAAAATGTAAGAAAAAAACGCATCCAGATGAAACGCAGGCTCCTACACTATCATTCATACACTTTTTTTCCTTACCATACAATCTGAGCGGCAATAACGATGCCTTGTATGCTGTCGGTACACAATTATCTATTTTAAACAAATGCCAAAACTAGACTAGCATGAACACGAAATTTTAAAGAAAATATTTTCTGGTCACTAATTAAAAAGTTAAATGTCAGACAGACAGCGGGTGGTAGGACCTTGTGCAAGGTCCGTCCGGATCGCTATCACCATCTAGCTCGCTAATCCTGCCGCTAAGCAGCTGTGCTTGCACTGTTGTGTTCCGGCGTGGAGAGCAAGACAGCCGGTGTAATTACTGGCACAAGAGGTTTTCCATCTTAGCCCTCTGGGTTGGCAACGCATCTGCAATCACTTTGGTGTTGCGGATGTCTATAGGCGGTGGTGATCACTTACCATCAGGTGACCCACTTGCTTGTTTGCCTTCCTATGTTGTATAAAAAAAAAATCTGGTCACTAATTAAAATTTTTAATCTCAGACAGACACATATAAACGCGAAAAACTTATTACACCCATTCTTTGCATCGGGCGTTAATTCTATAAAACAAAGTAGCTATCCGTTCCTATCTGTCATTATAACTTCGGCCGCCTACTCCCTCTAAACCACGCAAAGGATTTTGATGCGGTTTTCACTGTCGTTTAAATGGAAAGTTTGTATGTACAATACATGAAACATTTAATTAAGTTTTCGTTAGTAAATTGCACCCGTGCGGGTCTGTCTTTATCTGTCCTTGTGACGTTTGCCCACGAATGAAAGAAACAAAACATTTGTTAGTTAAGAGGAGTGTGAACCCAGTCTCAAAAAGCGCTTCCGATACAAACGGCGATAACGTTTTCCACCCTCTAAACCTTAACCTATACCAATGACTTTTTGGTATGGTGTCATTATGCCCTAGAACTCGGTTTGTATGTTTTGGTTTTTTAAATATTCTTCATAGATTTGATAATATTTGTATTTCAGTGCTTCCATACAAAAAAAGCGTGAAAATTTTTGAAACTATAAAGAATATTTAAAAAATAAAAACACAAACCTAGTTCTAAGGCATAATGACAACATACAAAATATCATTGCTGTAGGTTAAGGTTTAGAGGGTGGACAACGTTATCGCCGTTTGTATGGAGAGTGCTGGGTACCGTCTGTCTCAGACGTAGCTAAACATTTTAGCACCTTGTCGCTGCCAGTATTGTGACAAATTCAAGCCACTCTCATTTCATACGTTACCACGACAAGGTTCTAAAGCAGCCGTATTCAACCTTTTTTAATAGAGGCCACGAACACGTTTTAGTCATGGTGTCGAGTGCCGCAAGCAAGAATAATTTATGGGCGCGAATTTTAGAATGGTTTACATTTTGTGACTTCAGGGTGGGCCAATTACAAAGGCCTGGCGGGCCGCAGGTTGAGTATCGCTGCTTAAAGTGGTTAGCTACTTTCTTCTGAGGATCTGAGGCTAACTCTACATATGAAATCTTAAAAGAAACTAGTAAACTTTAATGAGTTAAGAGGTAAGAGATTTCCTCACCGGCAGGCTCGTCCATGGTGCTGATGCGCACGGAGAACTCCTCCTGGCCGAGGTCGTTGCGCGCGCGCAGGTAGTACACGCGGTCCACGTCCTCCTTGCTCACGCGCGCCAGCAGCAGCGTCAGGTTGTAGTAGCCGCCGCCCTGACGGAAACAATACATTATAGAATAGACCTTTCATAGATTTAGGGCCTCCACTAAGTCACGTTGGATAAAGCCATCATCAGATGCGTCGTCAAAGCCAACCCACCAAATGCAAAGCTAGCCTATTCACCAGATGCAAGGCCCAAAGCCCGCGCCATAGAATAAATAATAGTATTAACGTACAGAAACTTCTCGTTTACGATCGCGATTAAACGAATTCCAATTTTATTAACACTCTCAAAAAGTTCATATTACTTCATACACCATGCGCCAGGCGGCGCTAGACAATAGGAACGCGCCGCCCGCGCCCGCGTTCCCCCGCCTCCCGGCGACACGCTAGGGTTGCGCGACATTCGTTTTCAATTACACTGACACGGGGGCGAGCGAGCGGGCGCGCGGCATGCCGACAGCCTACAGCGAGTTGCCTATGCCATAGGCAAGGCAGTCGAGCGTACCTACAGTGCGGAGTGGAACCCCCCTGCCCGCGCATCAAATACCACTAAAGTCAACCCACCCGAGGCAAGGACTAAAGCACAGAACACTAAAGTATGAGTATTTTGTCTAGGCAGTGTCCTTGAAATAATTACCTACGGCCGCTTGATGGACAAACACGCACTAGGGCTGCCCTTTGACTGTGGTGTCACGTATTTGATAATTCTATAGGTATTAAACTGTTATAGGTATACATATGGGTATTATCTTTTCATTAAAATATATTTACTGCTATTTTTTTAAGTTTAAATTCAAATTATTTCTATTCTGGTTTCATTTAATTGGATATTTTTTTCTAAATAAAAATGCATTATTACGACAGTAAATAAATGTGACCGAGCGTGTCACACCACCCGCGTCCGTACGTAACCGCGGTGCACTCGCGACTATTGACTAGACTTAAGTTACTGTAGTTTCACCATCATCATCATCTCAGCCACGAGAAGTCCACTGTTGAACATAGGCCTCCTCCATGGATTTCCAAAGTGACCAGTTGGAAGCGGCATGCAACCAGCGCCTTCCTGCCACCTGTGAGGTCATCGGACCATCTTGTGGCTGGTCGTCCTACGCTGCGCTTGCCAATACGCGGCCGCCATTCGAGAAATTTTCGACCCCATCGGCCATCAGTTCTCCGTGCTATGTGCCCTGCCCACTGACACTTCAACTTGCTAATCCGCTGGGCTTCGTTCGTGTGCGTATCCTCTCATTTCTGATTCGATCACGCAGACAAACTCCAAGCATAGCCCTCTCCATAGCACCTTGCGTGACTAAGCTTTCTTATAAGGCCCATAGTAAGCGGCCACGTTTCGTCGCTATAACTCATCACTTATGGCACCGTTACTTTAGTTTACTGTTGCTTAAGCCCGCCCATCAGATGCAACGGCTAAAGCCAACCCACCAGATGCTGGGGCTCCAGCGCGGTCACGCTGCCGTCGTCACTGGACTGCGGCGCGACGAGCCGCTGCTCGGCGACGGTCCACTCGGCGCGCGGCGGCGGGTTGGCTCGCAGGGTCACGTTCAGCCGACCCTCCGCCGACAGCTTCAGCCCGAACATGGTGATCTGACCGGCTTCCAGACGCTTCGGCGGGTCTGAGGAGAATATGAAAATGAAAGTGATTTTTTTTAACAACATAGAAGGCAAACGGTGTGTCACCTGATGGTAAGTGATCACCACTGTCTATAGACACCCGCAACACCAAAGGGATTGCAGATGCGTCGCCAACCGAGAGGGCTAAGATGGAAACCTCTTATGCCAGTAATTGCACTGGCTGTCTTGCTCACCACGCCGGAACACAACAGTGCAGTGCAGTGCTTAGCGGCAGGATTAGCAAGCAAGATGGTGGTAGCGATCCGGATGGACCTTGCACGCACACAATTCATTTTGCAAGTAGACCATATAGACTCTTGTGCGGAAAACGGAACATTCTATTGCGAGGCAGTGCCTCAAGAAACTCTGCAGTTTATTCCTTTTTTTTTGTCTTTTCAAAAGAAATACAACTACAAGGGAATGTTGTAAACTTGGGTCATGATGCTGTATAGGAAACTCGACCTCTCTTTAAAGATAAGTAGCATAAACCAAGTTCCAAACACAATACACACCATTTTCTATCCATACTTCTACTACTTAAACTACTTCCTACTCACAACGCTCAATGAGAGCTCCCACGTGGCTACTACTAATACTTCTTCGACTTCCAAGTCACACTAATCACTACTTCTTATTCACAGCCTACACTGTGCTACATCGTAGTTTTTACTTACACCTTACATTATTTCCAATTCACAGTGCACACTAAGCTGCCTAGTGGCTACTTCTCACACTACTCACTGCTTCCTACTCGAACTACTCACTACGTCCTACTCACACCTCATTCTATTCCCTACTCAAAGCACACACTAAGTTGCCTACTGGCTACTCCTTCCACTACTCGCTACTTCCAAGTCATACCTCACATAATTTCCTACTCATAGTGCACACTTACTGCTACGTGGCTACCATTTCCAATACTCAGTACTTCATACTCGCACTACTTACTATTCATACTCGCACTACGCACTACTTCCTACTCACACCTCACGCTACTCCTTACTCACAGTGCACACTGAGCTGCTACGTGGCTACCATTCCCACTACTCACTACTTCATACTCGCTCTACTCAGTACTTCATACTCGCACTACTCACTACTTCCTAGTCACACCTCACGCTACTCCCTACTCACAGTGCACACTGAGCTGCTACGTGGCTACCATTCCCACTACTCACTACTTTATACTCGCTCTACTCAGTACTTCATACTCGCACTACTCACTACTTCCTACTCACAACTCACACAGTTGTGTGAGGTTCTACTCACAGTGCACGCTGAGCTGTCTCGTGGCTTCCCTAGGGCGCGGCATGGCGGGGTGCTCGGCGCGGCACACGAGCCGCCTGCCGTCGTCGTCGGCGCTGAGCGGCCTGGTCAGGTTTTGGCTGATGGTCTGCAGGTCATTAGCCGTCGGCGGGGACAGCACAGGCTGGTAAACGTTCTCCAGGAGTTGGGTGTCGTCTGGAATTAAAAGTAACGTTTTTAAGGTTCCGTACCTTAAAAGGAAAAGTAACACCTATAGGATCACTCTGTTGTCCGTCTGTCTATCTGTCTAACGCTTTATGTATGAAACTTAGAGACGAAGGAAGGGGTAAATAAAACCTAGACCGACATGTCAAGGACGCTGGTAAGAATTAATAAAAATAAGTGTTTATCCATAAACATATTTGTGTATACAATTCGCGAAAACATAAGAAATAATTAAAAATTTACATTGACAACATCGCACTCAAACGGCACTTTATTTTCGGCACTTTTCGGTCACAAAAAAAGGGTTCCACCCTGCATAGTCAGAAACTGATTGGCTGAAGCCTGTTGCCCAAAAGTTAGCAAAACAAAATATTTCAAACCAGCCCTTCAAAACAATTTTGGTCCTTCGAGCCGGATTTTTTACCGACCTTAATAAAAGGAGGCTCAATTAGGTTGTGTTTTTTTTTAATAAACCAAGCACGTACCCAAATACCAGGTGATCTTGGCAGCGGGCCGACCGTCGGGCACGATGCACATGGCATCGAACCTGTCACCCTCGCGGAACACGGGCTGCTGGGGCGTGATCAGCTGCACTTCGCCGGGAGCACCTGGAAAATAATGTATAAGTATTAGTGTTTTTTAAGGAACAGGGAGATATACTTTCGGTGTATTGAGGGGCTCTACCATTATGCAATAATAATATTTCATTGTATCTACTATATTTGCATAGTATTTGCAAAGTATTCGGTGCATTGTGTCACTCTACATCTATGTATGAATAATAGTAATAATACAATAGTTACATATTTGTTAATTAAGGATGGATCCAACAAATACTGTTAAGGTTAAGTGTGACATATAACTTTATTTTATTATTACCAATAAACATCTCAATCTAAATTGTATTGTATTTGTACCATATTTGCATAGTATTCGCAAAGTATTCTGTGTACTCTATGGTTTTACCACTATGTAAAATAAGCAGTAACAATATTTCACTGTAACTAAACTATATTTCCAAAGTATTTGCAAAGTATTCGATAAACTGTATGGCTCTACCACAATGCAAGAATAACAGCAGCAATATTTCATTGTATTTCTACTATATTTGCATAGTATTTGCAAATTATTCGATGCTCTGTGATTTTACAACGGTATAATATGGTGCTATTTAACAATATTTCATTGTATCTGCACTATATTGTTGTATGTATGTTAGTCTTTAAGGTATGTTTTCTATGGGACTATATGCAGCCTGAAATAAATGGTTCTATTCTATTATATATTTGCAAAGTGTTTGCAAAGTATTCGCAAAGTATTCGCGTAGTATCCGGTGTACTAACGTGCTACTAGCAACCGCATGGTGGCCGTGATCTCGATGTTGCCGCTCTGCGGCGGCAGCACGCAGCTCACGTTGCCATTCCAGTCCTCGCGGATGCGGCGGATGTGGGCGCCACACTCGCCCTCCTGCAACACAACAGAGCTGGTTATTATACCGCTTAGCACAAGTTATAACGTTAAATTTGTAAATAGTTATAGCAATTATAATTTCACAGTAAAAAAACTGGTAAATTATAATGTGTTTACATACATGAATTATTATATTATTCTGATTTTACTGTAATTGTTTTAAATACTAATTTGCAATCAATCAATCAATCGTTTATTTGTCAAAAGTAGGTTTACAGAGGGATGGCGAAAGAAAGTAATAAGTTTCTCCACTTTTTGCCACTTTGGGCGTACAAATATTAGGTAGGACCAATAGCCCAGCTTAGAAACTAACATGCAAAAATTATAAAAACATAAAAACATAATAGGTACATAATAAAAAATAAATGAATCTATCCATCTAATCCATCATAGTTGTTATATTAATAATATTTAAAGTCAACATCAACAATTGAAATAAAATGAATAAATTAAATCATGTCGGATCAAGTAAAATTAATTCCATGTAAATAAGTCAAGTTAAATAAAATTACATCATATTAAATTAAATAGAATTAGATTACAATCAGTCAAATAAAATTAAATCGAAATGTCATTTAGATATTCCTGTATGTTTCTTTGAATTTATTGTGTGATTGGGAAGATGACATCTAAAATCAAATGGGTGAAAGTGTAAAATTGTTGTACATCGTCATTTTTAAATAATAGTCCACACCGGCAATATGTTTAACATTTAATACATATATTAAGTCTTTGAAGGTATTTCTATCTATGTAATGCCCAACCTATTTTGGATAATAGGGCTTGATTTTCTCTTTTTTTGTTAATTTTTTTGTGCAGGAGGTTTTTGTCTTTTTTAACATCTCAATTTGCTATGGATGAATTCCAGAAAAGTGCTTGGACTCTAAATAATATCCAAGCACCTTGCTGGAGTTCATCCCTAGCGAATTGTACCCGTGCCGTGCCGGAGCATATCTCGGATAACTTAATAATTGCATATTTTTTTAAAACTTTAATTAAAGGAATCTATGTATGTGTAAAAAACTGAACTTACCCGCAGTCCTCTGCCGGCATACACAACGTCGTTACCCTGGCTGTCCTGATTTTCTTTCAGTATGTAGGAGACACCTCCCACATTCATCCTAAAAATAAAAAAAACACGTAATTAATTTATTTTTTATTATTTTATTATGTTGACAACCAATATGAATTTTGTTTAGTTTTAGTAATTAATCGTTTTTATTTTTTATAATGATGACATTCCAATCTTAATTTTATTTTAGTTCTATTTTTTAATGCTTTTTATGTAATTTTGACGAACTTAATATAAAAACGTGTAATTTGATTTCTATTCAATTTATAATGTAATTTTATACTGACTGAACAAAAAAATCTTTAATTTCTTTAATTTTTTTATATAAAAAAAAAATTGAATGGAATTTGTTGTCTTTAATTCGCACAAAATTTACTTCCTTACACTTGCCATGTTAAATTATTAATGTATGAAACTGATAAAGTGTGAATGTGTATAAATGAGCTGCTTCAGTGTTTGTAATGTATTCTTGACATTTTGAAATTCCTAATTATCAATATTATTATTGTTATTTCAATATTTGCACGTCATTTGATGACAAAACATGTGAAACTAATTTTAATTGTGACATCACTTTATTGTATAGTCGACAAAGAAATTGCTTGACCACTTTTCGACCGTATTACAAAGGGATAAGGTTCAAAAGTGGTCAAGCAATTACTTGGTCGACTATACACCGTGTTTTTAAGCAAATAAATATTTCTGATTTCTAATAAAAATACTCAAGTTCAGAATAAAACTTGACAAGAACATATACGTAATGTAGAGTGAGCCACGGTATACAGGCTCGACCAGGGTAGTACGACACTCATAAAAACGAGAGAATTTTACAAGTCATTAACTTGTAGCTGGGGACTTCCACTCCGCACTGTAGGCACGCTCGGCTGCCTTACCTACAGAATAGACAAATCGCAGTAGGTTGTCGGCTTGCCGCGCGTACGTTCGCCCGCGTAATTGAAAACGAATGCAGCACAACCCTAACGTGTCGCCAGGGATGGCGGGGCGCGCGTTCCTTTTGACGCGAGCCGTCTGGCGAATGTATATGAAGTAATACGGACGTTTTGTGCTTGAAAATAAAGTTGAAATTCGTTTAACCGCGGTCGATAAAGTTAAGTTTGTGTACATTAGTACTATTATTTGTTCTGTCGTGGGGGTAACTTACCGGCAACTGTCAATGGGGTACGCCACTTTGCAGAGTATGTCGACCTCGCCCCCCGCGGGTCGCACCGCGCTCAGCGGCGTGATCTCCACATGCTGACCTGGAACAAGCAGACAATAATGTTAAAAAAACGGAAAGTATGTTAGTATGTAAATTCTTTGTTGTACAAAAAACATAAATGACAAAGAGATACAATTTTGTGTGGTATAGTTGACCATAAAATTGCTTGAGCATTGCACTTGTACAAAGGGATAAGGTTTTAAAGCGGTCAAACAATTACTTGGTCGACTATACAAAGGCGTTAGGGTTGCCACCTTTTTTTAGGGCGAATTAAGTATTTTTTTTATATTGGTAGAACAAAATTATACATCATACATTACACATCATAAAAAATGAGTATCCATATTTTTTTTCCAGTATTTGTCCGTAACGAGCCATTAAAAATCAGTTTTACGTGCATAGAGTATTTAGCGTACTTTATTGGTGTCGTAGATTTTAAAGTACGTCTACATGAAAAAGAGGACAATACTCTATTTTAGAGCACGGCAGGTAACCCTAAAAGGCGTGCTTGTATTTGTTGGTGGTATTGAAGAATAAATTAACTTTGACGCGTTATTTATTTTCATTAAGTTAGATTTTCGAAATATAACGTCACCTGTTAACGAAATACCCTTAGAGTCTATAAGGATAAAAGCAGTATCGATTTGTCTTTCATTATTATCATTTTACCATAACATCATTAATTTATTTGCCACAACATCCACGACAACATATAACCACATTCGCAAACTTCACTCCAAATCATTGCATTTAAGTTAGAATGCCTCAAACTTAGCTATTTTGCATGCGGCTAAACCAGTACTAACCGGTTTGCGCCGGTTCGATGCGGTGATAACCGGCTCAAAGCGGTCCGGAGTGGATCAAAGCGGATTGCCGTTCACTTGAGGATTAGGAGGAATGTCAGTTTGTGTGCAAGGGAATGCTCACGAGGTTACAATACTGGGGACCCAGGAATAAGCGTACAACTAGTAATACCTTTGGTAATTTTTTACATGAAAAGTAAATTTTCCATATCAAATGATGACATACTATAGATTCATCAGCATATTGAAGGGATGTTTTTTATTTCACCATCTCTCACCTCAAAACCATAAAAGAATTGCGCGTATAAACCAATTATTAAATTGGTACAAAAGAAATAATTCATAATTTGAGAAATTGTTTTAAACTTTCGCGACTTTCACACATATTTATAACATTATCGGGACTTTTTTTTCATAATTTGAGGTTATGGAGTACCGTATAGGAATTATTGTGGTCTAAATAAAAATGCCCCCTTACAATTTTTAATAGTTGTATGCCTTCAAAACGTAGGTTACTGAAAATTATCGAAGCAAAATAACTTTTAATGGAAAACAAGCTAAAATTTGAAAAGTTGTTTTCGCTGTTGGTAGGAAAGGCTACGGAACCCTGCACTGAGCATACCAGACATGCTCTTGCTCGGTTTTTATTAAATGAGCATTTAAAACTATGCGCATTTCTTAAACCCTTATTTTGTAGAAAGGCTGCAATAAAGAAAAGTATGCCGTTGACATTTTGTATACAACAGAAAACGGTAACTTCTTGACCATAGACTTACTATTGAGAAGACTAACGCCGAGCGTGTCTCCGAAAGGGACAGCAAATACACACACATGAATATTTAGGGTTACCATCTTTAAGGCAGTTTTCCCTGGGGTCATTTACGATGTCAATAAAAAAACAATCTTTTTATAAATTGAAAAAAGAAGAATTACTTTTGGAAAATGTTTTTAATAATTAACAGGAATTTATAAAATCACTCTTAATAATAATAATAATGGTTAGTTAGTTTCGACCAACACCTCAAGAGACTCTCGCTAGAAGGTTGGATCAAGGGTCAGATACAGAAGGCGGTACTCCTGGACACGTCACGAAACTGTAACAATAGATTTCGGTCAAAGTGTTAACAACACATTCTGGAAGATTCCAGTAGGTGCAATCCATGATTCCCGTATATGTGGTTCGTGGGGGAATCTGGAAGTTAAATCCAGAATACACTTCACGGGGCTTCATTTCATACAGCATTTGAGTCGACCTCCGAGTTACACGAGTGCATATTTTATCTGTGTACTAGTGTTTTATCTCGTAAAATAAACGATTAAATGAATCAAAATACTAGACTAACATGCTTTACAGAATAGGGTCCTGTATAAGTTTTTTCTATACCAATATTTCATCAACGTACTATTTACCCCTTAACGTGGGGTAATGTTCGTGGGAGAAAGTGACAACACTGAGTTTTAAGGTTATGTAAAAAGCACCAACTAAAAATGCATAAAACAGCTTTTATTTGATCTTGAAACACGTTAGGATGTGTATGTAAAGCGGGAAGAAACCACACAATATGAAACATCTGTTCTAATAAGTCAAATAAGATCAAATTTTTAAAAACTTCAGAGTGAAAAGATAGTTCATCAATTTTCGATTCACTGTCACTTTTGCAGCCTAAAACAGAACATCGCACCATTCTGCAGACTCGTTATATTGTTCTTAACGCCTGTATAAACAATAGTCCACGTAATTTTAAATAAATCGGACATTTTTTGTAATTTTTCCGGTGACATGGATTGAGCTTGTCACAAAACGTCAAAGTCTGTTTAGCATAGAAGTATGCCTAGCAAACTTCACCTTGAAAAAATTAAACATGCGATGAGGGACAAAACATATCAAGCTCTGTCTCTTTTTTTCACAAGCAAATTCATATTTATATCTTATTCTTGTGCAAATGAAAAGGAAGACGTCCATCATTCTATAGCTTTCTCTTTCTACGTTCTTGACTATCTCTATCTTCTTTTTTTTTTGCATAGTATAAAACAAAGTTGCACTAGTTTACATTAAAATGTCATTTGACTTTTTGACTGCTCCATGTTGGTATCACTGATTCCACATAATAATTCATTTCACAGCGAACGTATTAATAATAATCGATAGTCGCAAATTTGGAACGCGTCCAAACGTTTAAATTACTGGCCGCTGGCTGTCAAAGCTGATAGCCATTAAAGTTTTGTTCTTTATTGCCGCAAACGGCTGTTAGACAAACTTTTTAATGGGCCCGTTTTAATGAAACACAAAATGGATGCCGTGAAACTAATCAAAACGATCGATCGTGAAACGTTAGATGGACACGTTTTGTAGTCATTATTACACGCTTTCTGTAAGGTTAATTTTATATATATTTCATAGGTATTTCTTTATTTATTTCAAGTAAAAAAGCACGACTCAAGAATAGCATTTTTGTTAAAAACTTATTGCTCTCGCAATTATTCATAAGCGATTTAGATAGGTACTTTTATTTTCTAAGAATTAATTATTTTTAGATAAACTAGCAATTTATTCTAACAGTTCTCCACAGTGGCAAGGTTTTGAGGTTATAAAGGAAGTTCTTTTCAATGCCTCTTTTAATGAAAATAAAAAATTACACGTCGGAGAAAAACAAATAAACGCATTAATTATTTCGTCAGAAAATAGTGTCAACTAAGAGTTTACTTAACCTAATTTAAAATGTTTTAGCCTATTTCTCGTTAATAACGCTTGAAGGTGCTTATAACAACGTCTTAGTTGACAAATTAATTTGCATTTTGGATGAATTAGGAGTGGGCAAAAGAATTTGTGATTATTTTTGGAACTTCCTTAGTGATCGGATTCTTATAATTAAAGACAATGTTGGTAGTAGTAGCACGCTCTTGCGACACACTAGTAGAGGTTTAGCACAGGGTGATCCTATATCCCCGCTTTTTTTTAACATTGCCACTATGAAATTATGCCATGATATAAGCCATGTACATATATGTCAATACGCTGATGACTTTATTCTTTATAAAAGTAATGCCAATCTATCTGAAAGTGTAGAGCAAGTTCAAAACGCCTTAGATGCCTTTGTTACTACATTAAGTACTTTAGGTTTACAGTTATCAGAACATAAATCAAAATATTGTATATTCAGTAGAGGGCATCGACGACAACAGGTGGATCTAAAAGTGAATAATGTAGCATTAATGGCTGTAGATTCTTACAAGTATTTGGGTCTCTGGCTTGATAAATCACTTCGTTGGGGCAAGCATATCAATGAAGTGGTTACTAAGATTCAAAAAACGCTCAACTTATTAAAATTATTAGCTGGTAAATCGTGGGGCCTGCATCCAAAGCATTTGCGCAGAATTTATATTGCCTTAATCAGAAGCAGAATAGACTATGCCAGTTTCCTGTTTGATAATAGCGCTAAAAGTAATATAAGCAAACTAGATAAAGTGCAGAACCAGGGGTTGAGGATAATTGGTGGTTTCATTAGGAGTACACCCATCCACGCTATGGAAAGTGAAACTTGTATTCCACCTTTATTTGTCAGAAGACGATATCTTGCTATGAAGTATTGTCTGAAGGCTCGGTCTGTGACTGATAATGAAATCACTTTGCTGCTGGATACATTGGGTACACGCTGCCAAGATAGTTATTGGACCAATAAAAAGCTTCCTCTTCTAGTAGTCGCGAACAACGATACAGAGAACGAATGTGTTTTTTCGTCTAACCCCCTTCAGATGTTTTCTTTAAGTACATGGGTGTCGAATATTGATGTTGACAATTTAATTGTAACTGATTTGGACTGTGTTACAAATTCTAAAAGAACGTATGAAATTAACTGTCTTAAAAGTAATGTAATTCTGGAGTTGCGTGAAAAGTACAAAGGTTGGTACGTGCTTTATACTGACGGTTCTAAGTCCTTATCTGGAAGAGGCGCTGCTTTTTATGATCCAATTGATCCTCTATGTAACCAGGAGTGTAATATATTTAAAGTAATGGGTGAAGTTTGTATTATGACGGTAGAACTGGTTGCAATCTCTAGTGCGATTTCGTATATCCAAAAGAAAGGTATTAAGAGGGCAGTAGTGTACTCGGATAGTAAAAGTGCTTTACAACATATAGCGCGCAGCGTTACTGGGCTCAGAGCGGTGCCATTAGCGTACGAAATTTTGGAGAAAGTGATCAGCTTAGGATTAAGCGACATTGACTTGCGATTGCAATGGGTTCCATCACACATTGGCTTGAGAGGTAACGAGATGGCTGATCAATTGGCTAAACAGGCAATTGAGGAGGGTCAAGAACGCTCTGTCCCTCCGTTTTACTTGGAGGCTACAAGTAGATGTAAAATGAAATGTCATGAGTTGTGGAAAGAGTATTTTAATAAGAGATCTCTAGAAAAGGGAATATGGTACAAGTGTATACAAAGTGAGCCTCCCCGGGTACCTTGGTTCCAAAACATTGATTTAAGCCGTAAATATATCGTTTTAGCACACAGACTGCGAACCGGACATGTTCCACTAAACAAGTTTGGATATCTGATGAAAAAAGTAGATTCACCAAATTGTGAAATATGCGGTACCATAGAAGATGTCCAACATTTGTTAGTGGAATGTGCCCGCAATCGCGTTGCAAGGGAAGCGTTGGTGGCAGCGGCCAGCCTGAACAGACTTGACACAGGTATGTTTATGCACATCCTTGGGGAACCAGCGTCCGACATGGCGTTAATGCTGTTCAGGTTGGCTGATGTTGTCAACGCCTCTTAATTATAGTTGTCGTGTCCTTGATGTTTTTGTAATTTTATATTTCATGTTTTGTTACTCATAGTAATTCTTTGCCCTATGGGCTAATGTGACAGAGGTACGAAGCCCGTTTACCACCACAATAAAAAAAAAAAAAAAAAAAGTTTTGTTCTTTATTGCCGCAAACGGCTGTTAGACAAACTTTTTAATGGGCCCGTTTTAATGAAACACAAAATGGATGCCGTGAAACTAATCAAAACGATCGATCGTGAAACGTTAGATGGACACGTTTTGTAGTCATTATTACACGCTTTCTGTAAGGTTAATTTTATATATATTTCATAGGTATTTCTTTATTTATTTCAAGTAAAAAAGCACGACTCAAGAATAGCATTTTTGTTAAAAACTTATTGCTCTCGCAATTATTCATAAGCGATTTAGATAGGTACTTTTATTTTCTAAGAATTAATTATTTTTAGATAAACTAGCAATTTATTCTAACAGTTCTCCACAGTGGCAAGGTTTTGAGGTTATAAAGGAAGTTCTTTTCAATGCCTCTTTTAATGAAAATAAAAAATTACACGTCGGAGAAAAACAAATAAACGCATTAATTATTTCGTCAGAAAATAGTGTCAACTAAGAGTTTACTTAACCTAATTTAAAATGTTTTAGCCTATTTCTCGTTAATAACGCTTGAAAAGGATTGATTAAAGCAATTGCATGACTTCTTCCAATTTGTGGCCGTCAGAGAAGCCGCCTAATAGAAAAATACAGCGACACGTCTCCTTTGGAACAGCGAAACTGTGGAGCACATAACATATTTTTTGAAGGTTACAACAACAACAACAAATATTCTTTATTGTACATCAGACACCACATAAAAATACAAAGCAAACAAATAAACGATTAGAAAGGTAGACAGTAGGCGGTCTCATCGCAACCTAGGTTACTTAAATTAATTAAATAATATCTTCTTTATCTTTACCTTAACACACAGAATTTATATCTACATACATCTACACATCTACATCGACACAACTACATATATAAATAGGTAAAGTTTGTTTGTTTGTATACATGTAGGGGGTAATCTCTGGAACCGATTCCAAAAATTCTTTCACTGATAGAAAGCTACACTATCCCTGACGGACATAGGCTACTATTTTACGCAAACGACCTCGCGCGCGTTCGCTAGTAGAGTATAAAGTAAAATCGTTATGGGTTCCTGTCTGTCCTAAATCCTGATGGTGTATGTTCGGCCGCCTTCTCCTTCTCAACCATGAAACGGGTTTTATTATGGTTTTTACTATCATTCAGATAATTTTTGCGGAAGGATTTTTGTTTATTATATCCTAAATGCACCCATGCCAAGCCGGGGTGGGTCACTAGTTATTAAAAAATTGTCTCTGATTGGTGTTTGTTGTTGAGTTTCTTTGTTTGGTATTTAATGAGGACAAGATGTCAGTTCGTATCTATTGATTGGTAATTCAAAAAATATTATTAATCCGGCTAAATGCAAAGTTCCTTTGGTTGGAGTAACAAAATAAAGACATAAGCTGCTATACCAGTGAATTAAGTAGTTTTATTTTACAGTCAGACAGACGCTTATTAAGACACCTACGTACTTTTTTTTACTTACAAGACACATTCGATAAAATCACAAACGCCATGTTTCACGTATTTATCTTCGACTTAAACTTTTTTCAATATAAAATAGGAAGGAATACAAGCAAGTTGGACACCTAATGTAAATTGAAGAAATCTTAAAAATAACAGATTTAGTGGAAGTCTCCACGGATACCTCTGTCCATCTGCCAGCCTTTATATTAGAAGATATTATCCGCCGGTCCGGCGTTGCGTCACCGGCGCGCAATTGACACTAACTAGTGCAACTGCTTCGGTTAGTCACGAATTAAGCATTACCTAACACAGCTCCTTGGGAAACAACCTGGGAAAACGTGGGACGAATCTCCGGCATTTAAAAAGCGTTGCCTAACTCAGCTCCTTGAGGTACAAACTGAAAATTTGCTCATCCGATACGTTATCTATCATCATACATTAGCTCAACATGCCCAAACCAACGCAACATTTCTTCTTCTATTTCAGACACTTCTTCTTAAAATCACATTTCTCCCTTATAACTCTACTTACTCTTATCCCATGTATAATTTCCCTGTATGTGTTCCTTTATTTCTGTTTACTTGTGTGAATCAATAAAGAGTATTTGTTGTTGTTGTACTCTACCAGTCAGAATCCCGTTCAGACTACTCAAAGAACGCATCTCTATCGCATTTATTCTACTTTTGTTTCTTGTCTGTGTACCTACATTTAATATAATAAAACTTCAGTTCTTTTCATAGTGCAACTCAGTTGTTTTGTTATAATCCGTTCAGGCGCTATGGCGGGATTGCGGAACAAACATCCAACATCCAATTGTCAAACTTTCGCATTTATAATATAGTTTATAAAAATGTACTTAATTAAACTCATTTTAATATTTATACATATATAATATTAGTAAGAAAAATCCAGTGAACATCGGTTCTTAGAGAATACCCAGCATGAAAATGTTAATATCATCGATGATTTGTGAGATGCTGCATCCACAAATCAACTGATGTTAGTAACGTTGAAATAGCGCTTAGAGAATCACATAGCAGTCGCTATGGCGTGATCGCGGGATTAACATCCAACATTAAAATGTCCCAACATCATTGCTTTCGCATTTATAATATTATAAGGATTAGTTTAGTTTGGAGGTTAGAATTAGATACTTCAATCTCTTACCATCCTTATTTGAAGTCGATTTAGTAACATTTAATATTGAAGGTGAACTTGAAGCAAGTTCAAGCGGTTCCGCGGCGCCACCTAGTGCTACGCTGGAAAGCTTTTAAGCTTATCCCTTAAGCCTAAATCTAGGAAAGCCTTTATCGAGACCTGCCGACGATGCGGGAAAACTGTTATTGGTTGTATGCTATTGATTAAATAATTTCAGAAATAAATCTATCTTCTATCTATACATATAATAAAATCGTTGAGCCAAAAATGTTTGTACGCGCATCACGTAAAAACCGCTAAACGGATTTGGATGGAATTTCCACAGATCTATTTAAATAAGTCCAGAATAGAACTTAGGCTATAAAAAATTGAAAAAAGGGGGAAAATGGGGGGGAGGGGTGCAATTAGTATGGAAAAAGTTATAAGAAACACAGGGAAGGGATATGATTAAATGATTCTCGTTTCATAGCCAGCTTTAAATCGGGATTATTTCTCCCATTTTGGAAGCCAGCTACCGAATCTGGCTACAAGATGCAATGGGGACTAAAGAATTCCGGATTCGTAGCCAGCTTCGAATCGGGATTGTGTCTCCCATTTGGAAGCCAGCTACCAAATCTGGCTACAAGACGGGACTAAATAATTCCGGATTCGTAGCCAGCTTTGAATCGGGATTATTTCTCCCATTTGGAAGCCAGCTACCAAATCTGGCTACGAGATGGGACTAAAGAGGACTTACATGGCAAAACTATAACGGTTCCTTATTGAGACTACAGAACGATATGACGATTAAAAATAAACAAGACCAAGTGCGGGTAGTTCGTAAAACTCGCGCGGCTAATCAGCGGTGACACCCTCCACTTCAGTCTCACCTCATGCGGCCGAAACTTAGAGGTAAATAAATAAACAGTATATATTCGCGTTTACCATAGCCTCGTAAGGCCCCAAGTCCTAAATATAGGACAAATGTCAAACTGACTTTGAACTCACTGTCTCAAACGAAATGGTTCAAAATTCATAGAATGAAATTTGATGTGGGCCTCACGAGGATAGGGACCATATACATCCTTATCTAATTTCTTTGATCTGGGGACCCTATACATCTCCTGATCATTCTTAACTAGTGCCAGTTCGTTCAAAATGCTTAAAGCTTGCTGTGCTATTTATTGTTATCTTTTTTTTATGTAACCTGTGTATGTCATGTACTATTGTGAAAATTATGTATATTGCACTGTAATCTGTCTTGAAAAGAGAAGAAAAAAAGATAAACTGCTGAGTTTCTTGCGGCGTTTCTTCTCAGTAGTATCTTTCATTTTCCGAAGTGCTAGTAGATTCAGACATGTAAAAGAGCCTATAAATATGGCCTACTTGCAAAATAAATTTTTCATTTTCATTTTCATTTAAGTCCCGATAAACGTAATAAGTAATGCTAAAATGCTAAAGAATGCGCTAAAGGAACCTAAAATATCAAGATGTACCCTACCCAGTAGTGATGTAACGAATATTCGCATTCGCATTCGCGAATATTCGCGTATTCATTGCATTATTCGCATTCGCCAAAATTTATGCGAATGTTTTGCGAATATGAATAGCAGAAAAAACCAATTTGAAGACAATAGTAGATAAATAAAATCAAAATCCATTCATTTCTTATGTTTTTTAATGCAAGAAAAAGTAACTAACCTCGTAATCACAATATCAGTTTTCACTCTATCATTTGGTATTATTTATTTACTTACTTGTTTCTTTTTGCAATGAAGCTTAACAATTACATTTTCATTGGAACTTATAAATACAAATGGAACGCATCTCCTTCGAACGAGACTGCCTCCAAGCCATAGACAATTGGCGCCAAATTTGAACAAATACTGAATATTCGCATTCGTATTCGCGAATGTCGGTAGCAGATATTTGCATTCGCATTCGCATCCGCGAATGTTCAAAAAATGACATTCGTTACATCACTACTACCCAGTTGCTGGTTGATGAAACTACTCCAAGTATGTAAATTATTAGTTATTACGCACCAGAAAATTCCTGAATATCATTGCAAAGCCAATCATATTTAGTAACCTCGTCTCCCTGAGGAGGGGAAGGCACAATTTGTTATTATTACCACCCTCGCAATCAGTTTGAAACGTGTATTATGGTTATATGGTTAACCAGTCGCCCTTTGAAAGAAAGTTAGACTAAATTCGATTATAGAAATGTACAATCATTTTTCAAAGCTACCAGTGGCCCGTTTCATGAAGCTACAAGACAATTTTACAAGTGTAAACCGGCAACATTGGTCATTATGCCTATTGCCATTGGTCATTATTGACCAATGTTGCCGGTTTAGACTTGTACAATTGTAACTTGTAGCTTCGTGAAACGGGCCACAGGGCGGTGTGTGCTCGTTTCATTGGCCGCTTACTTCTTAACCAAGCAACGGATTTTGATACTGTGTTTACTCCAGCAAAGTCCGTCCGGATAGCTACCACCATCTTGCTCGTTAATCCTGCCGCTAAGCATCTTGCACTGTGTTCCGGCGTGGAGAGCAAGACAGCCGGTGCAATTACTGGCAAAAGTGGTATTTCATCTTAGCTCTCTACGTTGGCAATGCATCTGCAATCTAATTGGTGTTGCGGTTGTCTATAGGCGTGATCACTTACCAGCAGGTGACCCACCTGCTTTTTTTCCTTCATATTTTATATAAAAAAAACCGTTAAGTATTTAGAGATTTCTTAGAAGGCTTTTGTGTACAACATCTTAATCTTTTGTGTACAACATGGTAATCGAGCGAAGTCGGGGCGGGCGCTAAGTCATCTATACATGGTAAAAAGCCTGTCTGTCCGCATATCTCCAACCAGTTACTTCTTCTAAACCACGCAATGGATTTTGATACGGTTTTCACTGTCATTAAGATTCTTTTTACGAAAGTACGTCTGTACGTACAGCTATCTATCACCTACTGTTATTCTTAGTCTATCACAAATAAATCATTAAAATTCTGATGACAAAAGAACCTATAAATAAAACATGACATTTTCAAATACCAATAGCATAAAACTGCGCAATAAAATAATACAACGAACCCCCTAATATATTCATCCCTCTAGTCGGTAAGTGGATGGGCTGGGGCCCTAATTGCTAATCAGAGCACCCTGTGGCTAATAAAATCGAGACACCCTTTATAGTGCCGGCCATGTTTATTGCTGGTGAATTTGTCAGTCAATAAATGCAATAGCTACAGCCCCTGCATGAAGGACTAAAGCATGGATATAGCCTCAGTACTTGTCAACTGTACATAGTCAAGACTGTCAAAATGGTCACCTTTGGGTGCGTTTAAGTAGTAAAACCTGCAAATTAATAAGAAAAACGTAGATTATACTACCTTAATGTAAACATTACCATAACCAAAGGTGACCATTTTGTCTATTGGTTGTGTACAGTGTCAATTGTAGAGGAGTTTAGAGTGTGTAGTCGTCTCTTTTTACCCGACTGCGGGACGCAAAGGAGGGTAATGTGTTTATCAGCCTATATATGTATCTATGTATGTTTGTTCCTTTGTGGCGATCTAGAGACCAAACGCGTGGGCCGATTTTGATGATTCTTACGTCAATCGATTCGGCTTAATCTTGCGAGTGTCACTAAAGACATGACAATAATCAAAATTTAATATGGCGACCACCAGACGCCATATTGTGAAAAAGAAAAAAACGAAAGTCAACGAACTATGTTGAGTGGGGTATCATTGGATAGGTAATTGAAAATCATTACTAGGTTTCTTATATCATTTTCCATTTTGAATAGCCGTTCAGGATCTATAACGATTTAAAGTTGGTTAGCAACCATTCTCACTTAATCCGAACTAAAAAGTGTAAAATAAAAAAGGTAAATTTAAAAAATCAAAAAACCCAACTGCGAAAAAAGTAAACCAAAACTGAAAAGACTAAAACAAGACCAGTAGTCTGAAGTTCTTTTAAGTAATATTAAATACCTACACCATTGCAATTGTTTCATGGACTTCAACAGTCGGGACCTATTAAAAATGTAGACCGGCTCAAATCTTCCCAGTAATGGGTCCCGACTGTTGGAGTTCATGAAACAATTGCAATGGTGTAGGTATTTAATATTACTTAAAAGAACTTCAGACTACTGGTCTTGTTTTAGTCTTTTCAGTTTTGGTTTACTTTTTTCGCAGTTGGGTTTTTGATTTTTGACACATTGTTTTGCCATTTAAAGTAAAGATATCAGCTCATAAAATATCGCTTTCAATTTTAATACTCTTTCTATGCTAAACTATTTCTATGCTGCAGCCGTTGCTTGTACAAATATACATATTATAAGAAACTCGCATAGGAGCGGAGAAAAAAAAACAATAACAGAGAAAAGTCGATGATATAGAATATTTTTTTTTATATGAAGGCAAACAAGCAAGTGGTTCACCTGATGGTAAGTGATCACTACCGCCTATACACACCCGTAACACCAATAAGATTGCAGATGCGTTGCCAACCCAAAGGGCTAAGATGGAATACCTCTCGTGCCAGTAATTGCACCGGCTGTCTTGCTCTCCATATCGGAACACAACACTGCAAGCACTGCTGCTTAGCGGCTGGATTAGCGAGCAAGATGGTGGACCTTGCACAAGGTCGTGAAAAAAAATTGAAGTACAGTAGGGGAAATATATTCACGTACCACCTTAGAACCCTATCGCAATGACGCGACGCGTTAAACGCCAGGCTATGTCATACAAATGTCATGCGTTTGTCTCTTCGACTAGGTTCTACGGTGGTACGTGTTTCAATTTCCTTGACTGTACCTAAGTTATTATTTAAAAAAACTTAAACTAAATTACGTATGGGTGTAATTTATGCGACCAATAGAACTAAACGAAGAACCCGGAATTATTCAGAAAGAAAAAACTTTTTAAATTCAAATGACAGCCATTTCTAATGCACCCCAATACAACCAAACCAGATCGCTACCGCACTAAATCATTCACTCATTCATTCATTCATTCGTTCATTTGTCCGAGTGAGTGTCAATCCGAAGTGCGCAACGTGTGGCCACCCTAACGAGCGGCTACTGGGTAGGGTGACCAAGTACGAGGGAAAAAATGAGACAAGAAAATTTTTAATTATGACTTTTTACCCAGCGCTTCAAACGCATGATTTTTTATTTATAGTCGGGATTTTACGGGATAAAAGTGTCCAGGACATGATCCGTCTGCCAACATCTAAATCAGTCCAGTCGTTATTATGTATAGACGACCAAGTAATAGCTTGACCACTTTTGAACTTTATCCCTTTGTACTTCGGTCGAAAAGTGGTCAAGCAATTTCTTGGTCGACTATAAAAGTTACAAAATTAAAAGTCATAAATTAAAACATCAATAAAAAATAGTATTTTATGCAACTGTTGCATAATGAGGGGTCTTAAAACACGAGTGTGGTTTTATGAAACGAGCGTTAGCGAGTTTCATAATAGGATCACACGAGTGTTTTAAGACCTAATTATGTACAGTTGCATACATTACTTTATCTACACACATATCATAAGTACTCTATGATGGGTTCAGAAGCCATAGGGCAATGACCTGCATTGCTACTAGCTACTAGTGCTAGGTACCTATTAAATATCTATAGACTGTACACATTATAATAATGTAATAAAAAATGAATTCGAACAAATATAGAAACAAATTAGAAAAATTCTCATAATAATATTGGTGGTTATAATGCAGGTCATTGCCTACGGTTTCTGAACGCATTATAGAGCATTTATGATATCTGTGTAAATAAATTCTCTATTCATTCCTGTCTGTCCTTATATCTTCGGCCGCCTACTTGCTGGTTTACTCTGTTATTTAGAGCTTTTTTTACAGAAGGTTTTTATTTACAATACATTCTATTACACCCGTGCGAGGCTGTGGCGGGTCATTAGTTACGATATACATAATAGTAAGTATATCTTACACTTCTACATCTACACTAATGTATCTACACTAATATAATAAAGAGGTAAATTTTGTTTGTTTGTATGCAGGGGGTAATCTCTGGAACTACTGAACCGATTTCAAAAATTCTTTCACCAATAGAAATCTACACTATTCCTGATGGACATAGGCTACTAATTTTACGTGAACGAAGTCGCGCGCGTTCCCTAGTGTAAAATAAATTCGCTATAAGTTCCTGTCTGTCCTGTTTGTATGTAGGGGGTAATCTCTGGAACTACTGAACCGATTTCAAAAATTCTTTCACAGATAGAAAGCTACACTATCCCAGACGGACATAGGCTACTAATTCCAAGCGAAGGAAGTCGCGGGCGTTCGCTAGTCATCAAAAAAAATGTTAAGAGTATCTGTAAAGTGTAAAATCGATGATGCCATACGTTGCCCGAGAAACGCGCCAGCTTGTGCCACCAGGGGTACTTAAAAAAATATATCGTAGGGATTGTCCTCGCTTATTTCGGAACCATGGCCACAGTAACCAACCCCAAACAAATAACAGCACGCGTCCGTCTGTCTGTGGCCGCGGCGGATTAGCGCCGACCAATTATGAACCCTCGTTATATTCGTACTGATACACAACCCTCCCAAACGCAGTCGGATAAAAAGAGCGGCGAAGCGCGAGTTTGACTACTCTAGAATTACAAAAAACTCTTACGAATTCATTTTTAATTTAAAAAAATTGTAGATTGAACTTCTAATCGGTAGTTAATGGAAAACTTTCGTTCAGAAAAGAAAATATTTTTTTCTAGTAGTTTAATTTTTTTTTCATGTTTTTCTTCTTATCTAAAAGTCCGCTAAGTTTAGAAATAATGATAATTTTTATAACTGAAAAAATCTACATTTATTTATTAAGAAATAATAGCTGCCATTTTAATTTAATTTACTTTTCTGTATGGTTTAAAATAAAGAGTTAAACCAACATAATTCAAAAATAAGAATATACAGTTTGTTTTATACATATAACAGATTTGTAAAAGGAATTTCTTTTAATTTTTAACTACAACCACAACGATTTTACACCAGATTTTTAAACTTGTTTAAAATCAAATAGATAGACTAACGTCGGTTGAAATTTTTAACCAAATATGTACCTACTGCAATCCTAATCTTATAATTCTAATTCTAATTTGGTTTAATGTTGACATTTGAGTTTGAGATGTAAAATTGAAATAATAATAATTAATTTTAAGTTCGCACCTTTAATTCTAATTCTATATATTTTTTTAATTTAAATTTTATTTTACTTATTCCTAAACTTTCACATGCCTGTTGGTCGAACATATCTAGAACCAGTGCTCTCAAATTTTACCACCTTCTTTATGCTATATGTTCAGTGAATAAACGATTTCATTTCATTTCACTTCAAAATTACGTGCCTATGTCGGTCGACATACGGAACCCCAAAATACTTCAAAAGATGAATTTGAATAGGTGCCCATTCGAGTAGGTTGTGTCAATCGTTTTTGTGATTTCGGCGACTGGGGTTGGGGTTAGGGTTGCTCGGTGGGATTAGTAAACAAATACTCGAATTTGAGTAACTCAGAGTATCAACATACTAGTTTGTCACCGCTGCTTGGACCGTTATAAATATTTTTGTTTGTTCGTTTTATTGTTGGTTAGTAAGTATGTAGCTACCGCTGGGTGTAGCTACATTAAGCTTGTATGGCTCTTAAATAAATAAAAAAATATAAAAAAATTGAGCTCTTATACATCATCATCATCATCTCAGCCACAAGAAGTCCACTGTTGGACATAGGCCTCCTCCATGGATTTCCAAAGTGGCCGGTTGGAAGCAGCATGCAACCAGTGCCTTCCTGCCACCTGTATGAGGTCATCGGACCATCTTGTGGCTGGTCGTCCTACGCTGCGCTTACCAATACGCGGCCGCCATTCGAGAACGTTTCAACCCCATCGGCCATCAGTCCTCCGTGCTATGTGCCCTGCCCACTGCCACTTCAACTTGCTAATCCGCTGGGCTATGTCGGTTATTTTCGTTCGTCTGCGGATCTCCTCATTTCTGATTCGATCACGCAGAGAAACTCCAAGCATAGCCCTCTCCATAGCTCGTTGCGTGACTTTGAGCTTTCTTATAAGGCCCATAGTAAGCGGCCACGTTTCAGTGCCATAAGTCATCACTGGTAACACACATTGATCATACACTCTCTTATACATAGAGAGCTTTCAAATAAGATATAGCACAACTGTATACAGCTTTTGGGACAATTTGCCCATTCTCCTTTAATATACTTAATGACAACGACTTAGGGGATATTTGAGGATTTAGGTTTTCTGGTTTAGAGTATTATATTTTTTGTGTTTATATTTCCAATGTAACCAATAAATCTATCTATCTATCTAAAGACATAGAAGATAGGTTTACACCATACCGAGATATGTTGAAGGCCCGTATCAGACAAACACACAGCAAGATGCTATCTTAAATAGGTCATCACAGCGTCTATCTAATTAGCTACGGCCTATCTAGTTTAGTCGTTAGATATGCGATTAACATATAAATGAAGTTAGCTATATTATTCTATACGTTTGATTCTAAACGCATATAGCAATGTGCTAAACTAGGTTATAAAGGATATCATGTAGGTTGGATAGACGAAGCCGAGTGATCAATCAGTCAATCAATCATTTATGGTACAGTCAAGGAATTAAATTTCCAACCCACCTACGGTTCAATAGCATATAGCAAACTGTCACCATAAGAGCTATAGAGCAAGACGTTAGTTTGACATATCGACCTTAATGCATTGCGAATGTCAGACGACATTTCAACGAAATGGGTAGGGAATTAAATTCCTTGACTGTACATGAAAAAAATATTTTGCAAGTAGACTATACATATAGGCTGTTTTACATGTCTGAATCTACCTCTGTATTTATATTGTATTAATAAAGCTACACAAGACTTATCATAATATTTATTAACGTACAAACTAAATAAAAACTTAGTATTAAGACTAAATTTATGACTGAAAGATATCAAAAAAAGAAGGCCCCCTTGGCATGGTACCGACCGAAGACACTGGCAGCATTACCTCTCTGTATAGCTAAGCTTATACGCTGTGCGAGGTAGCCGCCAGCTCTTCGGTCGCCTGTGACGTCGAAATGTCCAATCTACACTAATATAATAAAGAGGTAAACATTGTTTGTATGTAGGGGGTAATCTCTGGAACTACTGAACCGATTTCAAAAATTCTTTCACAGATAGAAAGTTACACTATTCCCGACGGACACAGGCTACTAATTTCACGTGAACGAAGTCGCGCGCGTCCGCTAGTTTCTAATAAAAAGAAGATGTAGTTTTAACCCTACATCTTATTCGCAATTCCCAGTGAGTAATGATACTACCCCGACCGGCCCCGCGACATAGTCACCCCTTTACATTTGTGGTTATTATAATGTTGTACTGAGGCATAATTATCGTCGAGATCAAGGGTAGATATGACAAATTGCTGGGTTCGTTATTGGACAAAATGTTTTGGTTTTTAGAATGATTGCGTTTTGGTATATTAATCATTCTTTGTGATATATGAGGAGACTTTTTTTTTTGTTTTATTATTAATAAGAAGTGAAAGCCTTTACTTTTTATTAATAATACAACAAAAAAAACACCATAAAAACCACCATCACACTTTCACCACGCAAAAAATTAACGTAAGATCCAATTATTTTCGAACTTCTGTGAAAAAAAAAATATCGCACGTTTTGTTATTTTTTAAATAGTTAAAAAAAGGGGAAAAAATTAATTGTACCGTAAAAAATTGATAATCGTAAAAATTCAATCAATAGTCAATTGATAATTGACAATTAATTCGCTTTTGGTGTAATTTTACTGTTTTTATGAGCAAGTCGGTAAAAAATACCGAATACACTTCACTAAAAAACTGTTACGCTTTGATTTTTTTTATTAAAACTAGATAAGTTCCACTATCATATAAAAATATCAAGTTAAAAACAAACAAACAATACACATACCAAAAAAAATTTTTTTTTTTGCTCTATTTTTTTTCTTAATCTTTTTATTGTAATGCGACACGCACATCTGCGTATCTAAGTGCCTATTGTTTGGGTTCAATGGGATACCCCACAATGGGACTGTCCCGAATTGTGGCGCATTGTGGTCACAGTAGCGGAGATTAGGGGGGCTTAATTTACGAGCTTTTTGAGTTTTTTTATTAAGCAAATTCAATGTCAACCGGGATAACTGATTAAAAAAAAAATATATACTAGCTTCAGTCCGCGAATTTGCGTAGAGATTACATATCAACTTCAACCCCTTTACTGGTAAAATTTCTAATTAAATTGAAATTCTATATAAGGCCAACACAAAGAAAAATTTTGGTACTGGCGGGAGTGGTAATGTGGCGAAACTGGCAAACGCAAGGCATGGATGCTGAGGTTGCTGGTTCGAGTCCTGCCATTACCCTAATTTTTCTTTGTATTATATATATATATATATATATATATATATATATATATATATATATATATATATATTGATGAATATGGTTTTATATATATGTTGATGAATATGGGGTAAATCTATTTATTCAATAATTTAACAAGCTAAATTGGCCCAAATACTTGCAGAATCTGGCTAAAAGCAGCTGAATTGGCAAAACTGGCCACCCCAAATGCCATCGATGCACGCGGTAAGGCAGAAAATGTATGCAAACACGTCGCGGCGCGTTACTCGCGTTGGCTCGGGCGCCGGCGGCGTCCCCCCCCCCCCCCGGAGCGTGTTGCATGTGTCAGTCTAAAACTCTGCAAGTGTCGGTTTAAAAAAAAAGCACAAAAAGAAAAGATTTCAGAAAAATTTTAGCGAGCTTTTAGCTCCTTTTTAAAGTCTAGTATTTTTTTTTAATGGCTGACACATGCAAGCGGGTTACCCATAGAATCTCAATTTAGAAAGAGTAAGACGTCGGTTCACGCTAATTCTGGCGTCAGTTCAGTCCATCATTCCGGTATAGTTCTGACTGATGCCAGAATGATGACTAACGGACACGGTTACGATCAGTTCAGACGGACACGACACGAGACAGGTTACACGATAATTCTCTCGTCATTCTGACCAGAATGATGGACTGAACTGACGACGGAATGAGCGTGCAACCGACGTCTAACTTCAGCACACCATCATTTCATAGACTTGCGTCTAGCTTCATTCCTACATCTACTAAAAAGTGTGCTGACGTTACTCTCCAATCCTACTCTAATCGCGGTTTGACAACGAACAATCGCAAGCTACTCTTAGCTTCTTTTTATCAGGGCTTTATTTTTAAACTTTTCCGTCCCCCGGGTGTAATATCCGGGGTCCCTTGTTCATTAAACCCGGATTAAAGTTAACGCGTGACTTGAACCCGGGACCGAAGATTTGTTCCGAAGGGGTTAAATATTGGTTGGATCCCATACAATGTTGAATGCAGGACCAAAGGGCTTTGGAGTACTTTAAATTGCTAAAAAAAGGGGTATTCGAAAATACCAGCGTATAAGGATAGAGGTGATAACCTTGTGCAAGGCTTTTAAATATTTAAGATGTAAAATAACGTGTTAATTTTGATTTATTTAAAAAATAACACCTCGTTGAGTTTCTTGCCGGTATCTTCTCATCAGAGGTTTTTCCGAACCGGTGGTAAATTTTCTGACATTCATAAGTGCTATCTGTAAGCCTAATCTGAATAAAACTTTTGACTTTGGCTTTGACTTGGCTCGTATGAATCGCTACCACCATCTTGCTCGCTAATCCTGCCGCTAAGCAGCAGTGCTTGCACTGTTGTTCCGGCGTGGAGAGCAAGACAGCCGGTGTAATTACTGGCACAAGAGGTCTATCTTAGTCTTCTGAGTTGACAACGCATCTGTAATCTACTTGATGTAATTGTCTTGTATCACAAATTTTGTTTCTTCCTTCTGCGCAAAGCTCTGTAAGCCAACAAGTTTGAATATTTTAGCTTTTTTTTTATAAAATAGGAAGGCAAACAAGCAAGTGGGTCACATGATAGTAAGTGATCACCACAGCCTATAGACACCCGCAACTTCAAGTAGATTGCAGATGCGTTCCCAACCTAGAGGGCTAACAGTTGTTGTACCGGCTGTCTTGCTCTCCACGCCGGAACACAACAGTGCAAGCACTGCTGCTTAGCGGCAGGATTAACGAGCAAGATGGTGGTAGCTATCCGGACGGACCTTGCACAAGGCCCTACACACTACTACACCCGCACCCCTATCTACCCAATTCGTAGTCGCGAGTGTCACTAAATTCAATAATTCTGTCGGTAATATGGACATATTGACAGGATCACGACGCGAACTAAAGCTGACTTTATTAACCGTGGGCGCCTGACACACCGAACTGTAATATCGAGCGTCAAAATAATAAGACTTTACAACAATGAATAACAATAGTTTTTTTTATATAAAATAATAAGGCAAACAAGCAAGTTGGTCACCTGATGGTAAGTCATCACCGCCGCATATAAACACCCGCAACACCAACGATATTGCAGATGCGTTGCCAATATAGAGGGCTAAGATGGATTACCTCTTGTGCCAGTAATTGCACCGGCTGTCTTGCTAACAGTGCAAGCGCTGCTGCTTAGCGGCACTATTAACGCAAGATGCTGGTAGCTATCGGGATGGACCTTGCACAAGGTCCGTACATCCGCAAAAATAATTTAATAATATTTTTTAATAATAAGTCAAGACAGTCTCTAAAATAATTTCACTAAAGAGTGCGTTTAATCATTTCCTCGACAGATTACATTTTGAAAACACTCCATACCAGCCTACGCACATTTATCATTCACTCATCCACATAGATCCACATATAGGTATATAGACACTCATGCAAAAAACTTTATTCTGAATACCTGTCGAATAGTCTGAAAATTCCTGACTTCACGATTTAAGTAGTTTCAGCACTGGCTTCGGCCCTTGCCCCATTTAGGAGAGAAAAATAAATACATTTAAATTCAAATTCAAATCGTTTAATTCAGGAGCTGGTCCCATAATATGTTAGTGACAGTTATTGCTTAAGAAGCAATGTCAGTCGGCATCTATTTGAATTAAACTTACTTTGCATGTCAATTAGAGATAACAATAAAAATAAAAACAATAAAAAATTAAATAAAATGTCATAGTAAAATAAAAATAAAATTAATCATAAATCATAATAAATTAAAATGAAATTTGCAAAAGCTCAAAGGTTGTTCCGGTGTGATGGCATCTCAACATTCACGTTTCCAGATCCCAATTTATTCCCTCATTCGATTGGAAGTGAAGCAGTTTATCCCGTCCGCCGTTACGAAGGAATTTACGAGCACACTATCCTGTGGACTTTTACTAAAAAATTAAAATGAAAATTTAATTTTGCAAGTGGGCCTTATAGGCTCTTTTACGGGTCTGAGTCTACCAGCGCTTAGAAATGGAAGATTATGTTGAGAAGCATCTTAAGAAACTCAGCAAGCAGCTAATCCTTTTCTAGGTACATCTACACTCATATAATAAAGAGGTAAACTTTGTTTGTTTGTATGTAGGGGGGGGGGGGGGGGAGCTTAGCTCAGAGATTCTTGGTACTAGAAAGTTATAATTTGGCATGGATATTAGTCACGTTAATAAATAAAGTGGTAATAAAAAATCATGAAAATATTTTCTGTGCTACATTCAAGTGTCCCCCCCCCCTCTGCCAGCTAAATGGTTGTTTTTGGAAATGTGAAAAAATTCACTGTAGTAGTATAAATAAAAATAAAATAAATAAATATCTTGGGACAGTTAACACCAATTGCCTTAGTCCCGAAGTAAGCAACTAAAGCTGCTTGTGTTATGGGTACTAGACAACGGATATACATACTTATATAGATAAATATATACTTAAATACATATAACAACCACGACTCGGGCACAAACATTCATATTAATCATACAAACATTTGCCCCTCCCGGGAATCGAACCCGGTACCTCAAGCTTCATAGTCAGGGTCACTAACCTCTAGGCTATCCGGCCGTCATTAGTATGCATAAGGAAATTATAACGAAAACTATCACAGCTCAGTTAGGCTTCAAAGTTTATGAATAATCAGACAACTACGGAACATTACACTGCGAGATTCTGACTCGCACTTGGCCGTTTTTTTACTTTAAAAAGGAATCTGTATTATTTATTGTATATCTTTCAAATTTCACTACGATTTAGCATTTCGTTCGAGCAATGTTTGACGTTCTTATAGTTTTAGAGTTTCAGCATTGGCAATTATATTGGTGAAAGAAGCTGTATGGAACCTTTAGCTCGCGAGTCCAACTCGAATTTGGCGGGCTGTTTAATATTATATATAAAAAAATTATTGTTAATTATTATTGTTTTTTTTTTACTTTTACTTTTAAGTGCAAATTGTAATTTAATTGAATATTTATTTTTGCAATAATTAAATTTAATAATAATTTAATAAGGTAATTTCATAATGTAATTTAGTAAGGTAATTTAGTAATGTAATGTAATAATGAAATTTAATAATGGAATTAAATACTGTAATTTAATAATGTAATGTAATAATGTAATTTAATAATAGTTGAAATTTATTTTAGTTAATTAATAATGAAAAAAAAAATTGCATGCCGATGTTGTTGGCGAGATATGTAGGTCATATTTTATTTACATAACATCTGTTTTTATGTTACCATGTCTCTTGCAAATAAACTTTCTTTCTTTCTTTCTTTCTTTATATTATACTAGCGGACGCGCGCGACTTCGTTCACGTAAAATGAGTAGCCTATGTCCGTCAGGAATAGTGTAGCTTTCTATCTGTGAAAGAATTTTCGAAATCGGTTCAGTAGTTCCAGAGATTACCCCCTACATACAAACAAACTAACAAACAAAGTTTACCTCTTAATTATACAGTACAGACTATGTAAAGGTTTTGGACGCCTCCCTGAGTCGTAACCAAGCCCCAATTTCTTTTTCGAGTCGATTAAACTTTGCTATAAATTTATTGGTCCTGTTGTTGAACAAGATCCAAGATGGCGGACTTACCAGTACCGGAAGTCATTGATTTCGCTCCAAAGCGCCCCCTATCGGCCCTCAGGTTATTTATGCTGGCTGCATTTCCGGTATCGCTTCATTTCCGGTTGGGGTGGAAATTCACTTTTGTAATGTTTCCACTGCGACTGTGATATTCGTATTTTTGAAGTTACATGTACTCTTGTGCAAGGTTCGTCCGGATCGCTACCACCTTCTTGCTCGCTAATCCTGCCGCTAAGCAGCTGTGCTTGCACTGTTATGTTCCACCGCGGAGAGTAAGACAGCCGGTGTGATTACTGGCTCAAGAGGTATTCCATCCTAGCCCTCTGGGTTGGCAACGCATCTGTAATCTCTTCGATGTTGCGGGTGTCTATGGGCGGTGGTGATCACTTACCATCAGGTGACCCACTTGCTTGTTTGCCTACCTAATTCATTAAAAAAAATTCGTATGTAAAACTAGCTTTACTAAGACTCCGCTGTCCGTCCGTCTGTCCGTCTGTCACTAGGCTGTATCTCAAGAACCGTGATAGTTAGACAATTGAAATTTTCACAGATTATGTATTTCTGTTGCTGCTATAACAACAAATACTAACGAACTAAAACAGAATAAATTAAATATTTAAGGGGCTCCCATACCACAGACATGTTTTTTTTGCCCTGTTTATACATAATGGTACGGAACCCTTCGTGCGCGAGTCCGACTCACACTTGGCCGGTTTTTTTATAGGAAAGCAAACGAGCAAGGGGGGTCACTTGATGGTAAGTGATCACCACCGCCCATAGACACCCGAAACACCGAGGAGACTGCAGCGTTGCCAACCCAGAGGGCTAAGATGGAAAACCTTTTGTGCCAGTAATTGCACCGGCTGTCTTGCTCTCCACGCCGGAACGCAACAGCGCAAGCACTGCTGCTTAGCGGCTGGATTAGCGGGCAAGATGATGGTTGCACAAGGTCCTACCCGCCGCAAAATTTAATAAAAAAAACGTATGTAAATTTTTTTAATGACATTATTTAAAATTAAACAATCAATATAAAAGCGATGAAATGCAAGATAAGTAAACAGGAACAAAAATCGAGTAAAATTTTAATTCCAATTTATGTTTTTTTTTTATTATAAAACGAGGCAAACAAGCAAGTGGGTCAACTGATAGTGTTTTCACCACCGCCTTTAGTCGCCTGCACCATCCAAATGTTTTTGTACAATAAAAAAACTACATAGGCACCTACCTACATACAAGTACCTACTTAAACACAACCTCCCTGCCGCTATCGGTCTTAGCAGACGCTTCGAAGCCCGAGGCATATTTAATTTCCTGTTGCAAAGTTTGTCTGTCTGTGCCGTCGTAGCGACGGAACGGTACACGAGTTCGTGGGACGCGGCGGTGGAAACTTTCCGCTACAATACAAGCCCTTAGCAATTTCTTATTTATTTACTTCTAGTATTTATTCGCTTGCTATTTTCTTGAACGTTTCATCTTATTCCTTTACATAGTATAGCGGACGCACGCGACTTCGTTCGCGTGGAATTAGTAGCCTATGTCCGTCAGGGATAGTGTAGCTTTCTATCTGTGAAAGAATTTTTGGAATCGGGTCAGCAGTTCCAGAGATTACCCCCCATATATACAAACTAACAAACAAACAAAGTTTACCTCTTTATTATATTAGTGTAGATGTAGACAAGCGGACGCACGCAACTTTGTTCGCGTGAAATTAGTAGCCTATGTCCGTCAGGGACAGTGTAGCTTTCTATCTGTGAAAGAATTTTGGAAGTCGGTTCAGCAGTTCCAGAGATTATCCCCTACATACAAACAAACAAAGTTGAGATAGGTAGATGATACTAATAAAATGAAGTCGCTATAGGTAAGTGGCCCGTTTCACTAAGCTACAAGTTACAATTTTACAAGTCTAAACCGGCAACATTGGTCAACAAGGACCAATGGCAATGGGCATAATGACCAATGTTGCCGGTTTAGACTCGTAAAATTGTAACTTGTAGCTTCGTGAAACGGGCCAAAGAGCGTCTAGTGTATGTTTTTCTTACAATAAACGCATCGAACGCGTTAGAGTTAACCGATCGAGACGTTTTTTTTGACAAGTTTGCCCTAAACTGTCATTCACCGGAAAGACATCAGTGAGCCTAAAATAATCGCGAGGTGACCCGATTAACTGTCACGGCTCTCAGTTAACTGGAACTCCAGTTAATGGAGGCTGTTGACGAGGCTGTGATACGAGGCGTCACCTTGACACCGCGCGGACACCGTGCTAATATTGGCTTGTTTGTCCGTCTGTAGTTCCGAGAAATGGGCCGCACACGCACAGAAACGCTTGCTATGTCCATTACTTGTGTTCATAGTGCATTCTCGTTTTTTTATCTTAATATTCTAACATTAATTAATTCATTAATCAAATGTATTCTATTACTTTTAATAGTTGTACAATGGCATATTTTAATTTGTTTTGTTTGATATTGAATTTTAATCTCAATTTATGGATCAATCAGGGTCTCAGCTCCAGTTACAATTTCGTAGCAGTCGGCGTCGAGACCCTCGGTCCATGGGGTCCAGGCGCTCATAACCTTATTAAAGAACTGCAAAAGCGTCTAGTCGACGTGACAGGTGATCAAAAGGCTGGCAGCTACCTATCGCAAAGGATTAGCATTGCGATACATCGTGGGACCGCTGCCAGCCTTTTGGGCACCATGCCACGGGGGCCATATTTAGATCTAAGTTAGCTTTTATTTTAGTTTTATTTAGATATTAAGTGTGTTTTCTTTAGTTTTATTTGTATATATTGTATTTATTTTAGTTTAGTTATTATTGTTTGAATTGTTTTTGTTCATAATTAAGATTTATGGATATGAATGTATTTTGCATGCCTGTGAGGGTGAAACAATGGACTTAGTATATTATAGCGTTAACGTCTTATATTTACATTGATTTCAAGCAATAAATTAATACAATACAATCTTAGCGTTTTATTCCCCGTTCCTTAATTCGGGGTGCAATACAATGCAATAACTCTGCATAGATTACCACAAAACTGTATGAAAAAGTACAATTTAGAGAAAATATATGGCACGCATTAGCGGTCTTATAGCTACAATACAATACTGCTAAAATTATCAAAGTAGTATCTGCAAAATGTTGCTAATCAAATTTGTGTTTTACATAGGCTTTTATTGAGTCAGAAATATAAACTAAATTGGTCGAATTTTGACCGTGATCCCAGTCTTGACAGGCCAGGTATTACGTTGGAGCGACTGCAATGCCAAATGACCTCCGAATTACGTACCATGGCGACATTTATTTACTTGGATGTGCAGGTTGCCTCACGATACTACCCTTCACTGTTCGAGCGTTAGCTAGTGCTCAGGTAATGTATATAAGTTATCAGTTACTTAAGTTTAATATAATAAAGAGGTAAACTTTGTTTGTAGGTAATCTCTCGAACTACTGAACCGATTTCAAAAATTCTTTCACCAATAGAAAGCTACACTATTCCTGACGGACATAAGCTACTAATTTTACCTGGACAAAGTCGCGCGCGACCGCTAGTAAGTTATAAAAACACATTGGTACATAGCGACCGCTGCAGATCGAACTCGGTACCTCACGATTACGAGTCCCCGTAGCCGCTAGGTCACCAACGCTATTTTATGCTGTTCATACTTATAGCATTTATACGTGCACCACATATGTATAGGACGCACGTCGTATGTCCCCCAGTGCGCACGCGCACAGTAACGGTATGTTAACCGTGTCACCATGCGCGCGGCGCGGCATTCAGCGCACGCGGACAGGACTTGCGCCCGGTTGGAACTGATACTACAGGAGTAGCGCGCGCACGGAAAACCGGCCACCTCGGACTCGCACTTTTTTGTTTTTTTATTTTGACGATTTTCTTATGAATTCTGTAGCTACGTTATGACATGTTTGCTTAGTGAAACTCATCGAAATGAGAAAACTATAGAACTGTGTACAACGCAGCGGCAGAGTAGCCGACCATAGTCTATTTGGTAGACTATGTTGGATAGCCTGAATAAAACTGTATGTGCCAATTGTCAAGTAAACAACTCTGCGTTTTGTACGTTTTACATTGGCGGCATATTTTTAGTTCTGCTATCCGACGCCTGTGTCGCTGCTAGTTAGAAAACTTAGAAGCACTTTATTCACTTTTTTTTTTATACAACAGGAAGGCAAACAAGCAAGTGGGTCACCTGATGGTAAGTGATCACCACCGCCTCTAGACACCTGCAACAACAAAGAGAGTGCAGATGCGTTGCCAACCCAGAGGGCTAAGATGGAATACCTCTTGTGCCAGTAATTACACCGGCTGTCTTACGATAAGATTGAAAGTTGAACCAATGGCTAAATATTGAAAGCCCCTCTTCACCTGCTTCACCCCGTCGCAAAGTGGTGACGCTAGGCTTGTAACAATCCGAACAATTAAGCAGATCTATTGTCTTCTTATTATATCGATGGTAAAACTCAACTGCGTAAAAAAGTAAATAAAAACCGAAAAGAGAAAAACAAGTTCAGTAGTCTAGAATTCTGTTAAGTAATGTTGAATGATTACACCATTGCGATAGTTTCATGAACTTCAACAGTCGGGACCCATTGAAAATGTAGACCGGCTCAAATCTTCTCAATAATGGGTCCCGACTGTTGAAGTTCAAGAAACTATTGCATGGTGTAGTCATTCAATATATTCTAGTCTACTGAACTTCTTTCTTTTCGGTTTTTTAACTTTTTACGCTGTTAGGTTTTTGTTTTTTTTATTAATAAGATTCTTTTTTACGGAAGCGTCTTATGTATGTGTCTATACGTATAGATATAGTTTTGATAAGGTTGCGGCCCCACCTGGGACGGTACAGCGCATGTTTGTAACAAGATAGCTATAATGAACGCCCTGACGAGGGTGCTGTCATAAGTTTCTAAGAACCTTAATTAAATTTGAACCGGTTCAGTTTCATTTCCTATTGTGCAAACTTTTCTGCGAAGTTTCAGGACTTTCAGGTATTTTCAAGGGAAATCCGGTTTTAACCGGAGAGACCTCGATATTAAAAAGTCAAAATACCATGGAAATTATGTTCCTGTCTGCACAGAATATTACAGAACAGAAACTTCTCTTTTATGACCGCGATTAAATGCATTCCAACGTTATTAACATGCTCACAAACTTCGTATCACTTCATATACATTGGCCAGGCGGCTCGCGTCTAAAGGAACGCGCCGCCCACTTTCCCCTCCCCCCCGCAACTCCCGCGACACATTAGGGTTACGCGGCATTCGTTTTCAGTTACACTAAAAGCGGGCGCGCAGCGAGCTGACAACCTACTGCGATGTGCCTACGCTGTAGGCAAGGCGGCCGAACGTGCCTACACTTTGGAGTGAAACCCCTAATGACTCGAGCTCAGTTTACTAAGTACGAGTACTGTTAAGTTGTTTATCGCGATATTCTTAGTAAGTAGACATACAGCAGTGTTATAGGAGTATTCTTCGACTTACTTTGCTGTTTGCAGCAACGCCACGGGCTGTGACGAGTCAAGCCCCAAGCCTCGGCCGGTCGTAAACGAGACTCGCATCGCGTGTCCAGGATTCTAGCAACGGTGGCAAAACACGGCGCCTTATTTTGGACGGGAACGAATTTATTTTATGGTGGAAAGTTATCTGACATTCATAAGAGATTCCTGAAAGCCTAACCCTCTTATTCATAAAAAGTTAACAATCTTTTTAAGCTAACAAATGTTTTGTCCCTTTCATTTGAAGGTAAACGTCACAATGACAGATAAAGACATAAAACTTGTTAACTAACAAAGGCTTAGGAAGCGTTTATGAATAAGGGGGTAAAGCTCTACTTCTCTTTATTCATTTACACGTCATAAATTGTTTACGTGCCACCATCTTGATCGATAATCCTGCTATTAAGCAGTGCTTGCACTGTTGTGTTCCGGCGTGGAGAGCAAGACAGCCGGTGCAATTACTGGCACAAGAGGTATTCCATCTTAGCCCTCTGGGTTCGCAACATCTGCAAACTATTTTGTGTTGCGGGTGTCTATGGGCGGTGGTGATCATTTACTATAAGGTAACCCACTTGCTTGTTTGCCTTCCAATTTAATAAAAAAGTGTGTAAACAATAAAAAGAACCTTTGTCTAATAATTGATGTTTGATTTAATTGAAGTTTTAATAATTGATTGACATAAAACAGAGTCAAAATTTAAGTTTTGCCTCTTTTACTTCCAGTGCAAAAGCTCGTTCTGCAGGCTTCTCGACTCATAAGTTATGTCTCTGGCGTTGCAAGCGTCCTTCTGCAGTAATATTACCCACCAGGTGACCCGTTAATGCCTGTTTACCACCGAAGAGAATAAAAACGCAGTTTATAAGTAACGGACAAAACGCTAGTAAAACTCCAAGCCGCGGCTGTCCTGTCCGTGTGTCTGTCACGCGTGTGCTACTAAATAAAGCGTCCAATATGTATGCCGCGAGCTCTTCCGACATATGAATTATTACGAGTGCATTAAAACGGGGCCAGCATTTTCGAGCGTGCGTTTAAAGACAGTGCAACGTGAATATTTAATATACTACTAGTGGAATAGTGGAATTAGTAGCCTACGCTATTGGACGACCGGATAGTCTAGTGGTTATTGGCCTTAAGTACAAAGCTTTAGGTTCCGGGTTCGATTCCCGGGAGGGCAAATGTTTGTATGATGAATACGAATGTTTGTACCCTAGTCTTGGATGTTATATGTATTTAAGTATATATTTATTTACATAAGTAGGTAGGTATGTATATCCGTTGTCCAGTACCCATAACACAGGCAGCTTCAGTTAGTTACTTTGGGACTAAGTCAATTGGTGTTAATTGTCCCAAAAATATTTATTTATTATTTATTTATTTATGTTAATGCAACTTTCTGGCCTAAAATTTCAGTTTAATAGTATCAAAATATTGTTTATTATTAAAATAAAACATTCTGAAGAAATAAATTTGAACAATTCGTCTATTTACAGCCTCGATTTGTTTTATTTAGGCGATAAATGATGGTGACAAAAAGTGAAATGTTTGGTCAGGATTTTATTTAGTGTAGTAAGAATGAATAGCTTTAAGTATATTAAAAAAAAATTACTTACCCAAGAAACTAAAACGCTTTATTATAAAAATCTATCAAAAAATACTTATAAAAGCTGACACAGTAATTCGGGAGTTCCGTGACCCAAATTCTTCTAATCAACACTAATTTAACTCAACAAACTTAAGTTTACAGTCCATTAATTGCACGCGTCATACAAATTACTCCCACTTTTAATTCGCCCTGCCGCAATTTCAACTTTGCAGATTATAACGACAATTTCACACGTTCACTTAATCTTTGATATAGTCGTACAATAACATGCACTTACGGAAGTTCTTATGATAGTGGGATAAAGTTGAGTTTTGACTAAAGCAGTTTTCTGTTTCTTGGTTTTTATACTTGCTGGACGGCATTTGTGAGTTGGTAATGTCGTGAGAATCGTTGAAACGCAGTGTCAATTGCTGGGATAGGGTTAAATGCCTAAAGGAGGACTTTAGCTGACTTTGGTAATGATGAAATGATATAGAATTACCTCTGAACTAGCTTTTGCCTGCGAGATTTTGGATACCACCTCCTTCCACCCCGAGCAAGTGGGTCACTGGTCACCACACCACCCGCAACACTAAGGAGACTGCAGCAAACCCAGAGGACTAAGATGGTACACCTCTTGTGCCAGTAATGTCACCGGCTGTCTTGCTCTCCACGCCGGAACATAACATTGCAAGCACTGCTTAGCGACTGGATTAGCGAGCAATCTTGCTTGCACCATCTGGTGGTAGCGTTCCTAACGGACCTTAAACTAGGTCCTACCACCTGCTTGTAATGTTTAATTAATGAATTTAATTTGACTTTTAATCAATTTTTTTTTTAAAGAAACAAAAAACTAATACCTTTTTTTTTTACTTTCCTGTCTATCGAACCTAATTTAAGGGACCAGTGGCCCTAATATGACTGGCCAAGTTTAGTTTATCTCTATCTGCGTCCCTTTCTTATGACACTAGTAAGACAGAGACACAGGGAGGGGTTAAACTAAACCTGTGCACCTAGCACGAATCTTCTCGATACGAGTTAACTCGCTACGTAACTCAGTGCGTCTCTCTTCTACTGGGGTAGTTAGAGCGAGACGCACTGAGTTACGTAGCGAGTTAACGCGTATCGAGAAGATTCGTGCTAGGTGCACTGGGCTGTCATGTTAGGGCCGCAGGGGGTCTAGCACGCTAGCTTTTATCGACGACATAAAGCATTTATCCCGTTCTAACCAGTACGCGTGTGCGAGAGGGACCGAAGCGTTTATGTGCGCGATAAACCCTAGCGTGCTACTATAGTAGCTATGCTAATTCTACCACATCTTGTTTGTACTAAAATATGTTCAATTAATAAACGAATCATTCATGTGGGAATGCTAGCAAAACTGTGAATGAACGACTGACGTACGTGAGCTGGGGGGCCATTCTCGGGTCAGGACCCCAATTCTCGGTTCATGCGAGATGCATCTCACGTGTGAGATACGTAAAAAAATGACCTGTCTCGTGCCTGTTGCGGTTGAGACGGCCGGCCCCTGGGGTGTGGAGGTGAAATCGTTGGTCTGGGAGATAGGTCGTCGGTTGCGGGACAGAGGTTGCGACCCTCGCTCCGGGTCGTACCAGGTTCAGCAAATCTCGCTGGCTATACAGCGGGGCAACGCGGCAAGCGTAATGGGCGCGTTTGAGCCGGTGCGATGCGGAGTGGGGTTTTTTTAGGTTAAGTTAGTGTTTGCAATAGTTTTAATTCTGTTTGTGTTATTGTACTGTCTAAATCTACCTATGTTTATTATTTAATGTTAGTTTTTAAGTTTGATTGTTTGTAATTTAATTTGATGTGTTTATTAAATAATAATAGTAATATAAAAAATGACAGATTTCCAAGGGATTTGACAGTTGTTTTCGGGCGAGATGAATCTCACATGAACCGAGAATCGCCCCGCTGTAGATATGAAGTCACACTCGAGATAAGCCAAAAAGAGCTGTTAAATCCCTTCAAAATCTCTCATATTTTGACACATCACAAACGTCAGATGAATCTTGATGAGCGCCAGAACTGGGGGCCAGATGGAATGACTGGAAGAGATTTTAAACGAACGGGCATGACTGAGGGACGGGGAGTGCCTGGACGATCGACTAGCTGCTACTTGTGTTTTTGATTATTTATAAGTTTTTATTTTAATTAAAGTTTTAAAAAATATTATAAAAGTTGTTGCTTCACACGATCCTACATTTATTCATTCACTTACTGAAGATCTTATTTGCTCTTCGCACATGCAATAACGGATTCTTTACCTGGAACAAAATGAAAACATTTATTATTATTAACGAACTTTTAAAGCGGTTTCACCCGCGTGATTTTCTATGCATTTTACGGGATAAAAGTATCCAGGACAGGATCTCTCCGTGGTCTCTACCTCTGTGGCCCGTTTCACTAAGTTACAAGTTCACAAGTTACAACTTTACGAGTCTAAACCGGCAACACTGGTCATTATGCCCATTGCCATTGGTCATTATTGACCAATGTTGCCGGTTTTAACTTTTAAAATTGTAACTTGTAGCTTAGTGAAACGGGCCACTGGTCTCTGTCCGGAGGGGTAGGCAGAGACCATGGATTTCCATTTGCTACGATCCTGACATACAACTTTCGTTTCATTTACTCTCATGACATCCTTCATGCATGCTCGTCGGTTCAGGGTATTCCTGACCTGGCCTTTCTCCAGAATGTCTCCGATTTGGTCGGAGTACGTTTGCCGAGGTCTAGGTAGATTTTTTTCTTTCTTCTACTTATCTGATTGCCAAGTTCCCTCTTAAGAGGAGTGTGAACCCAGCCCAAAAAAGCGCTCCCCATACAAACGGCGATAACGTTTTCCACCCTCTAAACCTTAACCTAGGGCAATGATTTTTTGGTATGTTGTCATTATGTCTTGGAACTAGGTTTATATGTTTTGATTTTTTAATATTCTTCATAGATTTGACGATATTTGCAGTTTAGCAGTTTCATACAAAACAAAAAAGCGTCAATATTTTTGAAACTATTAAGAATATATAAAAAATCAAAACATATAAACCTAGCTCCGGGGCATAATGACATCATACAAAAAAATCATGGCTATATGTTGAGGTTTAGAGGGTGGAAAACGTTATCGCCGTTTGCATGGAGAGCGCTGAGTTCACACTGCTGTTAATGCGTGATTGAGGGACAAACATCCAAACAATCAAACAACATTACTTGCCCGTTTAGTGGGATTGTGAAGGCAGCCAAAACAGCTTCTACAGCTCTCACATGTACCGGATGAGCTTCTGAAACCCTTTGAAATTCAGGCTCAAACTCATAGGTTCCCCGTTCGGTGAAGCCCCGCCCCAAGCTTTGAGAGAAAGCTGCAAGTTCTGTACGTGAAGCTTCTAATGGAGCTTCGAATCAGCGAAGCGAGAATCCGAGAACTTAATTTCACCTAGACAGCTTTGCGGGCTTGCCGAGCTTTCGCCCGTTTGGTTCTGGGACGGTTTTATAACACTAACTTCGTGGAGTATTTTAGATAATGAATTATAAACTAGGTCTGTTGTCACACTTTAAAGTTTGTTTAGTTATTTATTACGAGCTGTTACCCGCTTCGCCCGTACGGGATTATTTATGCATTATACGGAATTTTACGGGATAAAAAGTATCCTATATAGCGTCCACTAGTAAAAATATAAACTTTATTTGTTTATTTGTATGTAATCTCTGAAACTGCTGAACCAATTCCAAAAATTATTTCACTAATAGAAAGCTACACTATCCCTGACGGACGTCTGTAGGCAACTTATTCCAAGCGAACTAAGTCGCCGTCCTCCGCTAGTAGGGCTGCGTTTCCACCAGAAATGTGCGAGGATGCGTAGCGAGGGATGTGTTTGTAAAGAACCAATGAGCCGTTTCCACCAGAGCTGTGCTGACCGAGGCGAGGTAAATGAAGCTATTCTATTGGTTCTTACAAACACATCCCTCGCTACGCATCCTCGCACATCTCTGGTGGAAAAGCAGCCTAAGTGTCATAAAAACATTATACTGCGCTGACTGCTCCTTATTTTCCGGAAACTATTTCGTACCCTAACTGAGACTTATGAGGTACTTCTAGTTAGTCCTGCTGCGAATAAAAGGGTAATGCGTTAATGCATTTAATTCGTGCCCTGGAGTTGCTAACGACCGCATTCTTCAGGGGATGTTCAGGGCTGGCACCGCTGAAATTTTTATACATAATTTTTTTGTTTTGTTTTGTTGTACTAATATTATTATAAGTCTCCATTGTTACTAACACTATGGGCTATGCCTGAAATAAATAATTTGAATTTGAATTATAAGCTTATCTACACTAATTTATTACAGAGGTGTACGACTAAAACTCTAACTATTCCCACGCATCAGATTCATCTTCTACACTAATATTATAAAGAGGAAAGATTTGTACCTATTTTTGTATGTTTGTATGTTTGTAATGAATAGGCTCAAAAAGTACTGGGCCGATTTAAAAAATTCTTCCACCAATAGAATGCTACATTCTTCCAATTTGACATAGGCTACATTTCATTTTGAAAAAATTAGGGATCCTTGGTAAAATTTGAACAATGTAACCGAAGGTGTAGAAAAATGAGTCTTAAATTGATTGTACCCGTGCGAAGCCGGGGCGGGTCGCTAGTTTGGTATATAAGTACAATTTTGTATAAACTGTCAAACCATAAAACAGGACATGTCACACCATCTATTAACAATTTAAGTACTAAGTTTATTCCTGTCATTCACTATTTAGGTACATGTCACGACATCTAGCTCCACGAAACCTAAACAAGTAACTATGGTAAAATATCAAATCATCTCTATAAGAAGACAATAGATCTGCCTATACTTGTTCGGATTGTTACAAGCCTAGCGTCACCACTTTGCGACGGGGTGAAGCAGGCGAAGAGGGGCTTTCAATACTTAGCCATTGGTTCAACTTTGAATCTTATCGTAAGTGAATAAAGTGCTTCTAAGTTTTCTAACTAGCAGCGACACAGGCGTCGGATAGCAGAACTAAAAATATGACGCCAATTTAAAACGTACAAAACGCAGAGCTGTTTACTTGACAATTGGCACAGACAGTTTTATTCAGGCTATCCAACATAGTCTACCAAATAGACTATGGTCGGCTACTCTGCCACTGCGTTGTACACAGTTCTATCGTTTTCTCATTTCGGTGTAAAATATGCGTTCTACAATAGAGAAACTTTAGCGTGTGGGTTGGTGGGTTTAGTAGTAGTGGAAAGGATGCATGACGGAGACGAAAAATACGGTTTCTTACATATGTAAGAAACCGTATTTTTCGTCTCCCTCATGCATGACTATATAGTCACTCCTGCAATCGAGACAGATCTAACGACACCTCATATGTCAAATTCCATCAAACCGTTTGGGTTGCAGCGCGTGCCAAAGAAATATAAATATAGTCGACCAAGAAATTGCTTGACCACTTTTCGACTCTATTACAAAGATATAAAGTTCAAAAGTGATCAAGCAATTACTTGGTCGACTATACATACACTCGAAAAACATAACCCTCCCTTATGGCAGTAGTTGGGTAAAAACTTGATTCACCCGCCAGCATTTTCCGTAAGGTGGCAGCCCTAGGGCGCCACACGTGCAGGCCGGGGCAGAATGGACACCTGTTTTCCATTACCGGGAAAGTTCGCCCGCCCGGGAACAGAGCGGGACAAAAAACTACGACGTTCAAACTTTGTCCGGGAGCGGGACATTTTGGGATGTAAGCACGCCCATCTTTTTAGGGTTCTATAGTCTCGACAAGAATCCTTATAGTTCCACGATGTCACGATGTTTGCGGGTGGTAGGACCTTGTGCAAGGTCCGTCCGGATCGCTACCACCATCTTGCTCGCTAATCCTGCCGCTAAGCAGCAGTGCTTGCACTGTTGTGTTCCGGCGTGGAGAGCAAGACAGCCGGTGTAATTGCTGGCACAAGAGGTATTCCATCTTAGCCCTCTGGGTTGGCAACGCATCTGCAACTCCTTTGGTGTTGCGGGTGTCTATAAGCGGTGGTGATTACTTACCATCAGGTGACCCACTTGCTTGCAAGAATATTGATTCTTTCAAGTTCCAAAAATAACACCTATGTAGGGTTATTTTAGGATTATTCATAAAATGTTGAATGTCAACTCGGGCAGGTAAAAAACGTAAATTGTGGCAACACTCCTTGTACTCTGACCTAAAAAAAAACCATAAACCGTCGTCCCCGTTTTCCCGAGCCTACCCTTTGAATATAAATTATGACGCTCCCTATCAAATATCCAATTACGGCCGAATAAGTGGGTTAATTGATACACGTAATTTGGTAAACCCACCTATAGTTAAATTTACCGCTGACCCAGGATGAAGGTTGCCGACTGAAAAAATATCTCTTAAGAGTGTGAACCCAGCCCCAAAAAGCGCTCCCCATACAAACGCGATAATGTTTTCCACCCTCTAAACCTTAACCTATGGCAATGATTTTTTGGTATGTTGTCATTATGCCCTAGAACTAAGTGTTGTATGTTTTCATTTTTTAAATATTCTTCATAGATTTAACAATATTTGCATTTTAGGAGATATTTTTGAAACGTTTAAGAATATTTAGAAAATCAAAACTTACAAACCTAGATCTAGGGCATAATGATAACATACAAAAAAAATCATGGCTATAGGTTAAGGTTTAGAGGGTGGAAAACGTTATCGCCGTTTGTATGGAGATCGCTGGGTTCACACTCCTCTTAAGCAAATCTTGCGGGTGGTAGGACCTTGTGCAAGGCCCATCCGGATCGCTACCACCATCTTGCTCGCTAATCCCACCGCTAAGCAGCAGTGCTTGCACTGTTGTGTTCCGGCGTGGAGAGCAAGACAGCCGGTGTAATTACTGGCACAAGAGGTGTTCCATCTTTGCCCAAAAAAAAATGATCTGAGGTAAAGATAAAGGGTTATAGATATCGGCCGGTTACAGACATGTTGAGCGAATAACTTGGCATGGCAATAGTTTCGCATGACATGCGGCAGTGTGCCACCTCGCGTGCCACAGAATTGCGTGCTGCGTTTTGTTAAAAAGTGAGCATTAACATTAGGTCAAAGCATTGGGAGTAATTAACTATAGTGCCAACTGTCAACCCAACCTTAAAAATTTAGGAAAAATATAGGAATAAAAAAAAAATTGACTTTTATTAAAAAAAAACCCGTCTTCCTCAAAAAATATTTGCGGGTAGGACCTTGTGCAAGGTCCGTCTGGATCGCTACAACCATCTTGCTCGCTAATCCTGACGCTAAGCAGCAGTGCTTGCACTGCTGTGTTCCGGCGTGGAGAGCAATACAGCTTATGATATGCGTGTAGATAAAGTAATGTATGCAACTATATATTATTAAGCATTGAAACACTCGTGTGATCCAATTATGAAACTCGCTGACTCGTGTTTTAAGGTCTCTCATTATATAGCAGTTGCATTAACTACTATTACCTCACAGGTTAAGCCAAGCCACAAATAGCTTGTTAACTTGTTAGAAATAGAACAAGTTATATCTAGTTATAACCGGATTAAAGTTAGTGCCACAATATTTGTAGGGAAGGGTGTGGGTGCGGCTGTCCGTCGCGCCCCACCTCATAAACAGGAATGGCACGCCATTCTAATATAATAAGTGGTGATATATTTGCAAATGTTATACTACGTAGGCTTCCATGCTTCAACGAGTGTGACGTAATCTTTACATAGTACTAGCGAACGCCCGCGACTTCGTTCGTTGTTGTGTTCCGGCGTAGAGAGCAAGACAGCCGGTGCAAATACTGGCACAAGAGGTATTCTATCTTAGCCCTCTGGATGGGCAACGCATCTGCAATCCCTTTGGTGTTGCGGGCGTCTATAGGCGGTGATGATCACTTACCATCAGGTGACCCCACTTGCTCGTTTTCCTCGGTTAAACTAAACCTGGGCTATCATGTTAGGGCCGCAGCTTGTGCTTAATATATAATCCTTCTGCACCGCACATAGAAAGCTAAATGCTTTCAAAAGCTCAGCTTGGGAGCTTCGATGAAAGTTGCCGCGCCCACTTTCACTGAGAGAACGGTATGGCCTTTAATAAGAATTCACTATTAAAAGTAATACCGTGACTTGTTAAAAGCTTCTTAAAGCTGAGGTACTACTATACTATTTCGAAGAATAAAAGCTTCAAATAAAAGCACACTCGATAAGATTAAGTGCGTTAGATAGTCATTATTCTATTACGTACTAATCTAAGGAAATTATCAGAATATGGTTTTTTAGGGCTCCGTACTGTAAGGCTCACCATCAGTGTGACCAACCTAAAATTAGAGATCCTGCCCTACTTAGGCTAGAAAACTGACAAATCCTGCCAAAGCCAAACTCTTATGGCTAAGCTCCTTTAAGACTGGGTTCATAATCAGAGTTTATGAGCGATAAAAACGGAAAAACGCGGCAATGGCGGTCTCTGGTTGGGCAATGGCCACGTTTTTAAGTTTTTATCGCTCGCAAATGCTTACTGTGAACCCAGTCTAAGGCTATACTGCCAAACGTGCCAGCTTATATTGCAATCCTGCCAGATACTGTCAGATTTTGAAAACTTCAACCGATCCTGCCCGAAGTCAAAATGAAGGGCTAAACCTGCCAAGAAGGCAGGATCCTGCCACATATGGTCACACTGCTCACCATGTATTATTTATTGTCTCCTCATTCTGCATTTTAACTGATGGGATTAATCGTATGCTTTGTATGGCAACACATTATTATGTGGACTTTTATATTATTGCAATAGCAACACTGAGGTGGAGATGTCATTCGATTGTCACTCGAAAAGAACGGACTTGTAATAAGTGTAATCGATAAATAAATCTGTAATCTTCAAGCTAATCGTCGTTTGATTTGAGATAACTGGATTAGATCCTTTAGTACCCAAAGGGTAAAACGGGACCTTATTACTAAGACTTCGCTGTCCGTCCGTCCGTCTGTCACCAGTGGCCCGCTTCACTAAGCTACAAGTTACAAGTCTAAACCGGCAACATTGGTCAATAATGCCTGGCATTATTGATAGCTTATGTTGCCGGTTTAGACTTGTAAAATTGTAGCTTCGTGAAACGGGAACTGACTGTAGCCCAAGAATTATGGTAGATAGACAGTCGAAATTTTCACGGATAATGTATTTCTGTTACCGCTATAACAATAAATACTAAAAATCAGAATAAAATTAATATTTAAGGGGGCTCCCATACAACAAACGTGTTTTTTTTTGCAGTTTTTAAAGATAATGGTACGTACCCTTCGTGCGCGAGTCCGACTCGCACTTGACCGGTTTTTTTTCAGCGTATCTTTTAGACCGTAATAAGCAGACAGTTGGAATTTTCACAGTGTTTGTAATTGGTTTTGTTTATGTATAGTCGACCAAGAAACTGCTTGATCACTTTTCGACCGTATTACAAAGGGATAAGGTTCAAAAGTGGTCAAATAATTACTTGGTCGACTATACCACCGATGACAAAGTAATACTAAAGCATCGTCAGCAAAAAACTTGTTTTAAAAATGTTTTTTTTTTCACAAAAATAAACGCACGGCACAGAATGCTGAGGTTGCAGGTTCGAATTCTGCCATTACCCTAATTTTACCTTGTGTTGTCTTTGCATAGCATTTAAACTTTACAATATGAATGTTTAACATTTTTTAAATAATAATCGAAAGAAATTTTTAAACCGCAGTAGGTAATCTACTAGCCCCAACCTCCATCAAAGTTAAGTATCAATGCCGCGTTTACACGGAATCAATTAGAGCGTTCCGAACGCTCCCCACGTATCATAATTATCTGCGTGTAGTTTGACACGCGATCGGAACACGCTATATTGTCTGCGGTGCCACTGGCAGTTAACACGAGACGAAACCAGAGGGGTTCCACTCCGCACTGTAGGTGCGCTCGCCGCATTACCTATGGCATAGGTTAATCGCAGTAGGTTGCCGGCTTGCCGCGCGCGCGCCCGCTCACTGTGTCGCGCGTTGTGATAGTATTACAGTAAGCAGCCCAACCCTAGCGGTGCGCCAGGGCATTGCGGGTGGAAGGCGGGCGCGGGCGGCGCCTTCCTTTCGACGCATGCCGCCTGGCGAATGTTTATGAAGTAATACGAACTTTTTGTGCCTGATCATAAAGTTGGAATTCGTTTAATGTTGGTCGAAAAAGAGAAGTTTCTGTACGTTAGTACTATTATTTATTCTGTGACGAAACTCAAGTCTGTTGGTAAGTTGTTAACAATTTGGTGCCGTATCCAGGGCGGAGGTCATGAAAGTCATGACCCCCCCCCCTGACTTGGGTGCAAGTCAAAATCCAAGTTTTTGCGGCTGGTAGGACCTTGTGCAAGGTCCGTCCAGATCGCTACCACCATCTTGCTCGCTAATCCAGCCGCTAAGCAGTGCTTGCATTGTTGTGTTCCGGCGTTAAGAACAAAACAGCCGGTGCAATTATTGGCACAAGAGGTATTCCATCTTAGCCCTCTGGGTTGGCAACGCATCTGCAATCTCTTCGATGTTGCGGGTGTCTACAGGCGGTGGTGTACACTTACCATCAGGTGACCCACTTGCTTGTTTGCCTTCCTATTTCATAAAAAAAGAGGGGGGCAAATGTTTGTATGATGAATACGAATGTTTGTACCTTAGTCGTTGATGTTATATGTAATTAAATAATTCCGTATGTATTTATCGAAATATGTATATGTGTGTGTTTTTATGAGTACAAGCTTGGCTTACTTCGCGTTCGCATGATGGTCCTGAAATATTTATTTATTAAATTAAAACGCTGACGGTAGCTGTAAAGGTACCCAGTTGAATGATAACTTGTTAAAAAGTTTCATATAGATGACACCGAGGGTAGTTGTACCCTTAAAACCAATAATGTAATGACCGTAAGACGAAGCACATTGAAAAATTCGCAGGGTAGGGCACCGGCAGTGTGGCGAAACTGGAAAACGCAAGGCACGGAATGCTGATGTTGCAGGTTCAAGTCCTGCCATTGCCCTAATTTTTCTTTGTGTTGTCATTGCAATTTTAATTTAATAATTTGAATGTTGAAACATTTAAAATAAAAATCGAAAGAAATTTCGGTTACAAAATTTAATATTTATTTATTGTTAAGTGGTAGTTTTGTATGGTTTTTTCAGCCTTAAGTTCGCCGTCGTCAGGTATAATAGGTAATTCTGATCGTTAGCACGAACTTGTGGCGTGTCAGTTGTTTCTGTCTAGTCATGACTCATGAAATTAGGGTAGTTTGAGGCAAGGGGGTGGGAGAAATAATAAAAATTACTTCGAATGGGGGGGGGGGGGGGGGTAGACTTAAACCAATTACGTTTTTTTTTCTAAAATAGGAAGACAAACAAGAAAGTGAGTCACCCGATAGTAAATGATCTGATCACCATTGTCCATAGACACCTGCAACACAGGAGATTGCACCCAACCGTGCAAGCACTGCTGCTTAGCGGCAGGATGCAGACAGCGGTAGCAAAACTCGCGAAATTTATATCTGTCTTTTATTTTTAACTAGCTTTTGACCGCAATTTAGTCCGCGTAGAATTCATTTATTATTATTCCGCGGGGACTTAGCATTTTAACGAAAAAAGTATCCTATGTGCTAATCCTGGGTATAAGCTACGTATCTGAACTAAACTGATTGTCTTTGTTTCATTTACATTTTATTTAATTTTTATCTATATTGACATTTCACCTTTTGGGAGTTTGTATTTATATTTTCCTTTTTATTGTGACATTAGAATTTTTAATTTTTGACATTTTTCTAGGCATATTTCTAGATATTTTGATTTTATTATTTTGTTTAACTTTTTGACGATCTTGTTGTGAATTTGTTACGTTTGACATTTGAAATTTAATGTGATTTCCAATAAGTAATAAATCAATATATCTATCTTCGTTCTCAATTTCAACAAAAAAATAAAATATTGTTGTTGTGTTCTTATTGTTGTACAGTCAAAGGAATTTAATTTCCAACCCACCTAAGGTTCAATAGCATATAGCAAACTGTCACCATAAGAGCTATAGAGCAAGACGTTAGTTTGACATATCGACCTTAATGCATTGCGAATGTCAGACGACATTTCAACGAAATGGGTAGGGAATTCAATTCCTTGACTGTACTATTTTCATACAGTCTCGTCTTGTCGTTCGGTCCGAATCGCGAGTGTGGCGGGCCCTATAAGTGCATAAGTGATTGAAGGCTGGCTTACTTTGTTACAAGTTATAGCGCTGTATGATTGAGTGGTCGAGCCGTGAGAACGCTAGGGAGGGGAAAGAGTCGGTACGACGTACATCGATATCGATAAATTTTGTGGTTAAGTTTTTCTATGTCATGTTATCACTAAAGTTCCATTATAGTTGTCTTAATGCACAGCAGGACCGTACCAATTTATCGCGGATCGAATTTCGAAATTTTCTGTTTTTAATTTATTGCGGCTAAACTCTTTTTGTCAATACGGTTTTGCGACAATAAAACACTGTTTCCTAAGGCACACTGCTTTGTTTTTGGTAGTTCTAATTTTTGGTGCTGATTTTTATTAACTATACAGTAAGTCCAAATTCTTAATAGCTATAACTTCGGGATCCTAAGAAACACGAGTGTAAGATATTTACCCTGACCAGGAATATAAAAACCCTCAGTGCAACCATATCACAGTAACTGTTAAGATGACATGCCAGATACTTTATGATGACGTTTATTATGAAAAGGGTTTTTAAAAGTCTGCTAGAGGTATATATACTGTTAAACGCAAGAACGAATGAATTGTACGAGATTGCCGAAAGAAATTAAGTAACTGGAAGTATCTACTGTAAGTGCATTGAACGCGTGAAAATCGGTTCAAATCCTAAAGTGTAAGTATCATTATTTAAAACTAGCGGACGCCCGCGACTTCTTTCGTGTGGAATTAGTAGCCTATGTCCGTCAATGATAGTGTAGCATTCTATTGGTGAAAAATTCAGTTCAGTAGTACCAGAGATTCCCCCTACATACAAAAAAACAAATTATCTCTTTATTATAAAAGTCTCGTACTTATAAAATCATAAGACAATCGCGTTAAAACAGTGCTTTATTGTCGAAAAATGGTTTGGATTCTTAAAAACCTGTATCATTTAGCCGCCGCAACAAATTAAACATTGTGAATTATTTTAATTTCCGCCCCAAAATGAAAGTGATCCCTTAAAAATAACTTTCGACGCCGTTTGTTCATATTTTTTTTATTGGCATACAGTTATCGATAAGTTGCCCTGCCCTAGCGCCTCTAACTGATTGCCCGCTTTCTCCTTCCGTCTTGAAGCCTCGACGGTCAACGCGAGATCAATCGCTTCATTTACATACAACAATGACCGATAGCGAACGCTTTAAGGCTGATTTTACCGCGGACTAAAGCTAAACCAGGATTTAAGATTACAAGTATCGACTTCTAGGCTGCGATTTGGATCGCCAAATCGCAGCCTAGTATTAGTGCACCAAGCACGAATCATCTCTTTTTTTTTTTACGAAATAGTAAGGTAAACAAGCAAGTGGGTCACGTGATGGTAAGTGATCACCACCGCCTATCCGCAACACCAAAGAGATTGCAGATGCGTTGCCAACCCAGAGGGTTAAGATGGAATACCTGTGCCAGTAATTACGCCTGCTGTCTTGCTCTCCACGCCGGAACATAACAGTGCAAGCGCTGCTGCTTAGCGGCAGGATTAGCTAGCAAGATGGTGGTAGCGATCCAGACGCATCTTGCACAAGGTCCCAACACCCGCAAAACCACCACGATACGCGTTAACTCGCTATGTAACTGTTAAATTCTATATTTATTTGGATTTGTAATTAAAGACACAATGGTCAGTGTGACCATATGTGGCAGGATCCTGCCTTTTTGGCAGGTTTAGCCCTTTCATTTTGACTTCTGGCAGGATCGGTTGAAGTTTTCAAAATCTGGCAGGATTGCAATATAAGCTGGCACGTTTGGCAGTATAGCCTTAGACTGGGTTCACAGTAAGCATTTGCGGGCGATAAAAACGCAAAAACGTGGCCATTGCCCAACCAGAGACAGCCATTGCCGCGTTTTTTCGTTTTTATTGCTCATAAACTCTGATTATGAACCCAGTCTTAAAGGAGCTTAGCCATAAGAGTTTGGCTTGGGCAGGATTTGTCAGTTTTCTAGCCTAAGTAGGGCAGGATCTCTAATTTGAAGTTGGTCACACTGACAATGGTTTTTCCGATGACGTATTCTGTTCTGTGTAGTGTGAGTCCCGCTACACTCACACTTCTCTATTATGTAACCTATACATAAGTAAGCCTTTAGATTATTAAACGAGTAATTACTCAACATTTAGTGCTTTCACTTGCCTCGCAACTCCCAACATCACATCTGACAACCATTTTGCCGGCAAACTGTCACATTGACAGATCGCGTCGCAGATAATAGAACAGTAACTCAGTGCGTCTCTTTCCTACTGGGCTGGGTAGAAAGAGACGCACTGAGTTACGTATCGATAAGAATATCGAGAAGATTCGTGCTAGGTCAGGTCAGGTGCTAGGGCTCTTTTACATCTCTAAGTCTACCAGCGCTTCGTATATCGCAAAATTCTGCTGAGAAGAAGCGCCGCAAGAAACTCAGCAGCATACACCTTTTTCCTCTTTTCTTTTAAAAAATTAACTTAGTACTACTTTACTTAACAATAAGTACTCTACTTTTTTAATTGGGTAGTTTTTTTTAACTGGCATGTCCTTGGATGAATATAATAACTAAAGTATGAATGTAGCCTCAGTACATGTCAAGCCTACACATCGAACTGTCAAAAGCAGAGTATGTAGCTAGTTGTCACTTTTCGGCACATTGTATTTCCATTTAAAGTAAAGAGATCAGCTAATAAAATATCGCTTTTAATTTTAAACGTCCTTCTGTGCTATTATTTGTATGGCTCGAAACGTCAGAAATTAGATTCGCTCCAATACATGCTACATAAACCGTTCGAACTGTTCTATTTCAACTAAAAACCATTGGCCAAATATTACAAATTTCAACACAGACAAACTCAAATACTAGATAGTTTTCAACTTCTGTGCATATCGCAAATACGAAAGACAATCTATGATCGTTACTTCGGAACGACAGCGCGCCATATTGGAAAACAGCACCTGTCAAATAAAACAAGATGGCCGCCGCGTTTCTCATTAAAACTTCGGAACTTTTGTCACTCGCCGTGATTTGGTTCTTAAGCAAACATTTGCTCTATAAACGCGTCGAAAGATACACATGTTGGCTGAAGGAAAAGATACCACAGAAATAGGACTAGTTTCATAAGAAGTTTTCTTTACTTTATCACTGCGTATGAGGCGGTAATTTCGAAATTTTCGCAGTTTTTATGGTACTGTAGTCAGCAATAAGGAGCCCTTATAGTTTCGCCATGTCCGTCCTTCCATCCGTATGCAGTTTGACTCAGACACAATTAGTACTAGAAAGCTGTTATTTAGCATGGATATACATATTTGTCACGCCGACAAAGTGGTTTCCAGGGGGCCTAGCACACAAGCTTTTGTCGCTGACATAAACATATATCCCGTTCTAACCAGTATGCGGGTGCGAGAGGGACGGAAGTGTTTATGTGTGCGATAAACGCTAGCAGGGGCGTTCCACTCCGCACTGTAGGTACTTACGCTCGACCGGCTTGCCTATGGCATAGGCAAATCGCCGTGTCAGTGTAATTGAAAACGAATGCCGCGCAACCCTAGCGTGTCGCGGGAGTAGCGGGGGGAAGGCGGGCGCGGGCGGCGCGTTCTTTTGACTCGCGCCGCCTGGCGCATGGTGTATGAAGTAATACGAACCTTTTAAGCGTGTGAGTAAAGTTGGAATTCGTTTAATCGCGCTCGTTAAGAGAAGTTTCTCTACGTTATTTATTCTGTGACGCTAGCATGTTACTAGAGCAGGTGGGACAGGGCTTTTAAAGACAGTTAAGTTGAAGTATGACGACAAAGCAACTGTGAATGTTGTTTGACTTTTACCTAATGCCGTCATTTTATTCCGATTGAGGTGATGTTCCGGCTGGCCGCCATAATTGCGGTACCTAACGGCGTCACTTCCGGCGGCACGCAGGGGGACGGTACGAAACTAACTTCCGGCCGCCAGACGGTTTTGAACCGGTCAGTTATTAAATAACTGGATAAATAAGAACTCATGTCAAAAACCGGCCAATAGCGAGTGAGACTCGCGCACCGAGGGTTCCGTGCAAAATTAATAAGCATCGAACATTGCTCCAACGAAAAGATAAACTGAATTGAGGGACAAACTTAACTTTGCCATTGGATAACTGTTGTCCCCGTTACAAACATACGAAACCAAGTGGAAATAGGGTTCCTTACTTTAAAAAAAATGAACTCTTACTAAATCACTTTATTCTCAGTCTGTCGGTCTTTCAGTCTGTCCTGAATCTAAAACCATTTTCCATTTTTTTTTTGTCTAGTGTCTCCCTAATAGTTATTTTTGGATACGTGAAAAACTTCACGATAGTTGTATATATGATGAAGTTAAAAGGAAAACTATCACAGCTAAGTGGCCTTTACAAGTTTACGAGTAATCAGGCAACTACGGAACCCTCCACTGCGCGAGTCCGACTAGCACTTGTTTAGTTTAGGACTAGGAATCTTAAGGGTCCCACTGAAAATCAGCGTCTCAGTTTACCGATGCTGTATGCTGCGTGGGACTCTTTTCAATTCTGTTCAACATTAGTCCTACTCATATTATAAACGCGAAAGTTTGTAAGTATGGATGGATGTTTGTTACTCTTTCACGTTAAAACTACTGAATGGATTTGGATGAAATTTGGCACACACATAGTTTATAACCTGGATTAACACATAGGATACTTTTTATCCTGTAAAAATGCATAGTTCCCACGGGATAGCGATAAGTGAGTTATACGCCGCCGTGACGTCATGAGCAGCAAAGCAACTAATTCTTATTAATTTGTCCAGGAAATATTGCAGATTGCATGTTGGGTGGACGTTTGCTTGATTCAATTAGACAAGTCTACGCGGACGAAATCGCGGGCAAAACCTAGTTTGTAATTTTAGGACTCTGCCCGTATAGTGTGAATGTAGAGTCAAGCTATTTGATTCATATTTAGGCCACCGTAGAACGTTGTCGCAATGTGATATCGCTGGAATATTATGACATTTATCAAGAAGTCATTGTGACATTCATTGTGAAAAGGTTCTGCAGTGGCCTAATTAATCAAATTGGTTGTATCTGCAAACGAGTCTATTCCCAAATCGGATTAAAACTTTCATCTTTCACTTCGCATTAAGATCTCATAATGCAACCATAAACAAGATTCGCAAACCACAGAACTTATTAGACCATGGCGTCACAAGCTATTATGCCATAGACAAGCAAAGGTAATTATAGAGCGTGGGGAATCTATGGCTCGCACATAGAAATAATAAAACATAGAAAGAGTAATAAACTTGAAAGGGATATTTTAATAGCTGATTTCTTTACTTTAAATGGCAATACAATGTGCCAAAAAGACACGACTACATACTTTAAACATCCTCTTCAATTGACAGCCTGTATACAAATGAAAAGTCAAAATGGTCACCTTGGTGTACATTAAGATAGTACAATCTACGTTTTTCTTAATAATTTACAGGTTTTACTACCTTAACACCAAAGGTAACCATTTTGACAGTTTCGGGTCAGTGACTTGTTATTAATAGACAGGTTATACCCATACAAAAACTCCAAGAAAAATGATCCGAATGCAGTGGCGAACACACACATGCAAAATGTTTCGTTTTCACTTTTACGCACACATAGTGCACTGTGTAAAAGGGACAACGTGATTTAAACCATAGTAACAAAGAAGGCAGCTAGTATTTAGCTGTTGGGAATATTTTTTTCCAACGGACCAATCACGGCCTTGCAGGATTTTGGAATTTGGAATTGACCGCAAACACACAGCTTAGGTTAACATGCGCACCGTTCGCTTGTTGCTTTGCGACTGAGGACACTGGTGCTATTTGACTCCAATTTGGAGCTCGCTACCGGAGCGCTTGTTACCTATCTACCGTTTTTAATATCATTGTTTCGGGTGTGTACATTTGACATGTACTGAGGCTATATCCATGCTTAAGCGGGATCGCTTCGTATGAGGCGGGAATTTTGAAATTATCGCAGTTTTTAATTTATTGTGGCTAAATAGTGTGACTTTTTATCAATTCATGTGGTTTTCCGTAAGTATAAATACTGTTTATTAAGGCGCTGTGTTTCGTTTTTGAAACTTCAAGCTGCTGATTTTTAATAATTGTGCATTCAAAGCCTAAAAGTCCGTTGATGCATAAAGAGCACAGTTATTTAAAATTAGTAACTTGAATTTTCATAATGATATCACAATCACATAAAAAACAGTGTTTTATTACCGGGAAACTACTTGAATTGATAAAAAAATCACACGAATTGGCTACAATAAATTCAAAACTGAGAAAATTTTTAAATTCCCGCCACGTACGAAACGATCCACCTTAAATTCTTCATCCAACATGTGTCACTTTATCTCTCTCTTGAGTGAAGATATGCGACCATTGCGTTAGCACGCTTTTAATTTTAAAATTTTCTATGATATGCTATTTCTATGGTTAGCATATAAGGCTCAAAATATTATAAATTGAGCGGTCGATATATATAAACAGCTGAAGAGGTCAAAAAGACATAATACTTCCGACTTTATTGGCAAGATTCGAATGTTACGCTACCTTTCCTGCCGCGAATGGATAAAAAATAACTTAATTACAAGATCAAAAACCCCGGAGCGAAGCTAAAGAAACTCCCAGTAACCTTACACAAAACCTTATTCAATTTTCTTTCATTAATAACAGTTATTTGAACTGGGCTTACGTTTTTTCGCGTCTCTTTTCGCGGCTCAAACCGCCCGGGAAACATTTTAATGCTGGCATTATGTGTAATCCAAGGAGGTTAGAACCCATGGAGCAAGCCTGAAAAATTGAGAAAAAGCGTGAATGTATCTGCTCCATTCACTCTTACGATGTAACAACGTGAAGGAGTGAACAAACATAGCTATTTCACACCGTCTCTAAATCTACTAGGGTACACACTCAGTGCTGACATTTGGTCATATAGGTCATTTTATTATACAACAGTTTAAAAAAGTTTCTTTCGTGTATTTAATATGCTGTCGAATAGCAGCCATTCTTTTTAGTCGCATAATATTCACGTCAAATTTTGACGACGGTTCGTAGAGCTCTCGGTGCAATTTAATAAAATTCTTATGATTATCGTTAGATTTTTGAGACAAGCAAGTGATATTTATTGTGCGAAATGGTATACTTCGTGTATGGTTGCAGTTAGCATTCATCACGGTGTCCTAAAGAAAGCAATGAAGGACAACACATCAGCGTTTACAAGTAAGTATTATTTGGTATTTATTTATGGGAATGTCGCGTTTTGGACGGCTAGTATTATTATGTGGGTTAAATTATGGACCAAAGACTCATTTGTGCTTGTAAAAACTAAGCTTATTTATTAATTTTAATAGTAATAAATGATTTATTATTTCTATAAGAGGTTATGGAAATATAGACTAGTGATGCGGTGCATCTGACATTTTGTAGAAATTATCGATAAGGTATCCGCCAATCTGATACCTTTCCCTACTATGGGGCAATAGTGTCCAGGACTTTTGGGAAGCGTGCGCGGAGCCGTTGCCGACACCTAGAGGCCCTATCGTCGATTTAGAGCGTCCGCTACGTCGTGCAGGTACACGGAGCGGGTGCACGCCTATCGATCAAATAGTATGAGCCCGCAGCCGCACCTGTGCGAGTTAGCGGACGCTCTCATACTATTTTTCTATAGGCGTGCACTCGCTCCGTGCGCCTGCGCGACTAAGCTCACAAGCAATTTTATGCCATTAGATTTTTGAGTGAAATACCGTATTGCTCTATTCCACCGATTCGCCTGATATGGAATTCCTTTTTTTTCCACAGCAAACTCACAACATACATGGGCCACATACGGATCAAACATGTGTCGGACTTCCTCTGCGAGCTCTGTGGGTACACGTTCGTTAGCAAGAAAGGGATAGACGTACACAAGAAGAAGAAACACCGACTAGCTGATAAAACGATAAGGAGTTGTTAAGAGGAGTGTGTACAGTCAGCGTCAAATATCAAAACCAGAGCGGGCGAGGTGTCAAAAATATCTGAACTCGACTCTATTGACAAATACGCTCGGGCGTGTTCAGATATTTTTGACTACCTTGCCCGCTCTGGTATATTTGACGCTGACTATACGTCCTTATTGCGGTCACTTCTTTCAATAAACCTTCCGCATCCATTCCTGAAGTTCATTCATTAGTTAGTATAAGTAAATTGGCCTGAAAAATCGATGGTAGATATACGCCTATCTAATAAAACGCTGGCTGTACCCGCCCCTCTCCATACAAAAGGCGATAACGTTTTCCACCCTCTAAACCTTAACCTATAGCCATGATTTTTCTGTATGTTGTCATTATGCCCTAAAACTAGGTTTGTGTGTTTGATTTTTTTTTATATTCTAAATAGTTTAAAAAAAATTGATGCTTTTTGTTTCATATGAAACTCCTAAAATGCAAATATTGTCAAATCTATGAGTAATATTTAAAAAATCAAAACATACAAACCTACTTCTAGGGCATAATGACAACATACCAAATAGTCATTGCCATAGGTTAAGGTTGAGAGGGTGGAAAACCTTATCGCCGTTTGTATGGGGAGCGGTTTTTGGGGCTGGGTTAATTAATAAAAGAACCGGCCAAGTGCGAGTTGGACTCGCGCACGAAGAGTTCCGTACTATTATTAATAAAAACGGCAAAAAAGTCACGCTTGTTGTATGGGAGCCCACTTAAATATTTATTTTATTCTGTTTTTAGTATTGGTTGTTATAGCGGTATTATTTCAACTGTCTATCTATCACGGGTCTTGAGATACAGCCTGGTGACAAACTGACGGCCGGACGGACGGACGGACAGCGGTTTTAGTAACAGGGTCCCGTTTTGCCATTTGGGTACGGAATCCTGAAAAAACGAATTATGGAATTAATAAAGTTGTCCAGTGGTGGGTTCCGGCTGGTATAATGATGGAAAATTATGAAATTGTTGCGGGTGGTAGGACCTTGTGCAAGGTCTGCCCGGATAGCTACCACCATCTTGCTAGCTAATCCTGCCGCTAAGCAGCAGTGCTTGCATTGTTGTGTTCCGGTGTGGAGAGCAAGACAGCCGGTGCAATTACTGGCACAAGAGATATTCCATCTTAGCCCTCTGGGTTGGCAACGCATCTGCAATCTCCTTGGTTTAGTGAGCGCCTATAGGCGGTGGCGATCACTTACCATCAGGTGGCCCACTTGCTCGTTGGCCTTCCTGTGATGTATATATTTTTTTCAGGTTACACTAGAAGGCCCTTACTGCGAGACGTGTGAAGTTAGGTTCGTCTCGGACGAGGCGCATGCGTGGCACTTGAAGCTATCTTCGCGGCATAGCAGCGATAGTGATCCGTGAGTAAAACGCCGGCCGAGTGTGTGTCACATTCGCGCACCGAGGGTTCCGTACCGCCGCACAAAATTGTTTATTTCTTTTAATTTCAACAAAAACACTGGCTCTGTCAAAAGAAAAACTCAGATCATTTTTTACTAAAACTGTCATATTTAAGGGACAGTAGTTATATTAATTCCTTCTTCCTATCCTAATCCTACTAATATTATAAAGCTGAAAGTTTGTGACTTAGATATTTGTTACTTCTTCGACGTAGTAAAGTTTCTGACATTCATAAGTGATTCTTGTAAGCTTTATCTGAATAAAAATATTTTGACCTTTGGCTTTTGACTTTTGATTTCACATCACCACTCGCCTTTTGGGATCGAAGGTACGCAAAAGTATTTCCATCAAGGAGACGCTTCACTTATTTTCAGCTGTGGTTGTGTATTCGCTATGCTACAATTAAAGCTTTTATAAGACATTATAGTTTGGCACAGTACAAGATTTTAAAATAGGTATCCCGAAAATGTCGTACTTCATATCAAATATTCATCGTCAGTTTTCATCGACTAATGTACATCACTAGCAATTTGCAAAAAGTGTACGGCGCGGGAACGTCTCGGTTGACTCTATGGGTTCCTTTCTCTGAGGTGTAATCCCTTGGCTCGCTAATGAGCCCGCCATGTTGGCCGCCATCTTGCAAAACTGACAGCTGTCAGGTGCTTTCCCGCGTTTTTTTGCAGGCGTATTTTTGGTGGGGAAATAGTGTTATTAGAGGAGTAATTAGAAAGAGGATGGAAAAACAGCTGCTATCAGGTTGAACACGCTATGTTAGTTTGTCTGGCCTTTTTACCCCTGAAAAAGTATGATAAATGGTAGAATTCCCAAAAACCCTTTCTTAATGCACCTCAATACTATAAGAAATTTTGCGGTTTATGCTGTGTCTGTCTGTCAGTCAGTCAGTCAGTCACTAACTGAACTAGGTACCTATGTTATGTGCAGTTTTGAAACCTTCGTAAAACACAATTTCAATGCAGTTCTTTTCTGAAGCTGCCATAAACTGGCATTTTAGAGTAGATTGTAGTAGGTACATAAGCAATCTTTGAAACTCCACCATCAAGGGGATAGAAGTTAGTTTTAGTTAGTATTAGTATTTTACGTCGTGCAAGGTCCATTACTAATTCTGCCGCTAAGCAGCAGTGCTTGCACTATTGTGTTCCGGCATGGAGAGATAGACAGCCGGTGCAATTACTGGCACAAGAGGTGTTCCACCTTAGCCCTCTGGGTTTGCGACGCATTTGCGATCCGTTGGTGCAGTGTCTATAGGCGGTGGTAATCGGTTACCATAAGGTGATTCAATTACTCGTTTTCATTCCTATTTTATATTAAAATAACACCTTCATCTGCGCTTTTGAAGCAGAGAGTATGTAACTACGGCGAAGTTGCAGGGAAAAGCTTGTTTTTAACATATTTCACCGTCAATTTTATCACGATTATAAAGAGCAACAAAATAAAGAATGCACGTCACGATTCTTATTACACGAGGAACGCGTACAATTTCTGTCAACCTTAAAAACATAACTTTTATTGGTTATTTGAATTTTTACAGCCCATAACGCGCTGAGACACTTTAGTGGCCCCCGGGGTACCAAACTTGGGTCATTTAACGATCTACTTTTACATAGTTGTGTAAGATAAGATCCTTTAAAAGATAAGATCGTCCGCGAGTAAAATAGAACGCCAAAAACAATTCTAAAAAAGTAAAGCTCCTTTTAATTAATTGTGTCTCCGAGAAAGGCGAAGGGATTTATGTCCATACGGCCATGGTGAGAGTGGATTCACCCGATATGTTTAGGTTTTAGGTTTTTAATTTTAAGTTTAGGGTCCCAATACTATTATGTCTATACTATAATTTCTTACCGGTAGGTATTTTATCAGAGGCTTTTCTTAACCTGAATACGATATTTTGATTTGACTTAAACTTACCTACCTGAACCTTCGCTCGTGACAGATCAAAAATGTTAAATTTACGCGTCAATGAGCTTCTTGTACAGTCAGCCTCAGAAATAGCTAACCACTTAAGAACCTTGTCGCAGTAACGTGTGAAATGAGAGTTGCTCGAATTTGTCACATTACCACAGAATAAATAATAGTACTAACGTACAGAAACTTCTCTTTTTCGACCAGCATTAAACGAATTCCAACTATATGAACAGGCACAAAAAGTTCGTATTACTTCATAAACATTCGCCAGGCGGCATACGTCAAAAAGAAGGCGCCGTCCGCGCCCGCCTTCCACCCGCAATGCCCTGGCTCACCGCTGGGGTTGGGCTGCTTACTGTAATACTATCACAACGCGCGACACAGAGCGAGCGGGCGCGCGCGCGGCAAGCCGGCAACCTACTGCGATTAACCTATGCCATAGGTCATGCGGCGAGCGCACCTACAATGCGGAGTGGAACCCCCTTGACATTACTGACAGCGACAACTGAAATGTTCAGCTGCTGAGGCCGACCGTGCGTCAGTGGTAGACTGAGTTAGGAATGAAAAACTCTTTTCTCTAGCCTTGTACTGGATTCGTGATTTCACTCCAACTAAAGAAACAATGCACAATGTGTGGGAAACCGCGGCATAATACATTATGTAACGACGGACGAACAGACCGCTTGTAGTATTAGCTAAGAACATATGTTTGAGGTCGACCGTAAACTTAATATTAACTCGAATAAAGGATCGAAAGTTAAAATCCTGGTTTTAGACCATCATCCTGAAAAACAGACAAAAATTTGAAATCGAAATTGTCTTTATTGTAGGTGAATAATTAATAAAAAATGTTTGATCAAAATTTGACATCCTAAATTATTATGTACTAGCTTTTGCCCGCGACTTCGTCCGCGTAGACTTGTTTAATTGAATCAAGCAAACGTGCACCCAACATGCAATCTGCAATATTTCCTGGACAAATTAATGAGAATTAGTTACTTTGCTGCTCACTCACTTATCGCTATCCCGTGGGAACTATGCACTTTTACGGGATAAAAAGTATCCTATGTGTTAATCCAGGTTATAAACTATGTTTGTGCCAAATTTCATCCAAATCCATTCAATAGTTTTTACGTGAAAGAGTAACATACATCCTTCCATACTTACAAACTTTCGCGTTTATAGCACAATAAGTGGCGACCTGTATTTTTTTATTATTTACAAGCTTTTTGACGTATCTTTTTTTAAATCTTGATGTTAAATTTATTGTTCCCTTTTTACGTTTCTTTTATATTATGCGATTGTAATTAATTCATTAATAATAATCATAAGGGCCCTTAAATCTCGTAGAACTCTCGCTAATAGAAATAATTTTCTGTTCCACCGTAAAACATTTTCTCAGCTAATTATGCGGGGGCCAAAACAAACTGAAGTGAGCCTTATGAATATGGAACGTGCACTTTCACGGGTCTGTGGATGCTTTATTATAAAAAAAAATCTTTTTTTCCTAAACAACAGGGTCGGTGTTTAAATTCAGCTCGACCTTTTTCGGATTCAATTAAATCATTAAAGAAACGTGCCTTTGAAAAGTTAACATTTATCTTTTTATGGAATACTAGCGAATGCGTGCGACTTCGTTGACGTAAAATTAGTAGCATATGTCCGTCAGGAATAGTGTAGCTTTCTATCTGTGAAAGAATTTTTGAAATCGGTTCAGTAGTTCCAGAGATTACCCCCTACATACAAACAAACAAACAAAGTTTACCTCTTTATTACATGTAGATAAAATAGTATTTTATGCAACTGTTGCATAATAAGGGGTCTAAAAACACGAGTGTGGTTTTATGAAACGAGCGTCAGCGAGTTTCATAATAGGATCACACGAGTGTTTTAAGACCTAATTATGTACAGTTGCATACATTACTTTATCTACACACATCTCATAAGTACTCTATGATGGGTTCAGAAGCCATAGTGCTAGGTACCTATTAAATATCTATAGACTGAACACATTTAAATAATGTAATAAAAAATGAATTTGGACAAATATAGAAACAAATTAGAAAAATTCTCATAATAATATTGGTTGTTATAATGCTGGTCATTGCCTACGGTTTCTGAACGCATTATAGAGCATTTATGATATATGTGTAGATAATAGTATTTTATGCAACTGCTATATAATGAGAGGCCTTAAAACACGAGTGTGGTTTTATGAAACGAGCGTCAGCGAGTTTCATAATAGGATCACACAAGTGTTTTAAGGCCTAATTATATACAGTTGCATACATTACTTTATCTACACACATATCATAACTGCAAAAAAACGTAACAGCAAAAAACCAACAAACGTATGACAACTAATGGCGGCCATGTATATTAAAAAGGTACTCTGTGATTCGATCTATCCGTCAAGACGAACGTTTTTTTTAAACCATAGACGAACGAATGAAGACCCTATTGTCATGTCACTCGAGATCAAATTTCGTGCGTTTAAATTTAAAAAACATACTGAGTTGACGTTTCGTATCGATAACTGTTTTAATATCTGTGGATACTAGAATAGAGACCAACTTAAATTTTGACAGCTGTTCCAAATTTAAATTCATAACGTCACGAGCTGTCACGAGATATCGGTAATGTGATGACCAATAAAGAACAGATTTACCTACTACCATAGACAAGAAAATTCTTATAATAACATTGGTTGTAATAATGCTGGTCATTTCCTAGGGTTTTTGAACGCGTTATTTAGCCTTTATGATATGTGTGTAGATAAATATACTTACTTCACTTCCTTTTTTAGATAATATAGTATTATATACTATGTGATAATTTAGATAATATAGTATAAACATATACAGATTATTTTAATGTCCTCAGCCTTGTTTGTCTCTTACCTGAAACAAACAGAATAAAATAAAACATTAAAATCTTAAAATTTTACACAATACACAAGGATACAGTAATAAAAATGTTTAAAAATGTCCCACCCCTGTTTTTATATTTGCAGACGCCATTTTTTAATTTTATTTACTCTATTTTGTTATTGGGGGCAACGACCACGTGGATTTCCCTTATGGGAAGTAACCAGCGCAGCCAATTAGCACCAGGGATCACAAGAGAGATCGCTGGCTAAACATTCAAATAAATTTAAATGATAATGACAACACAAAGAAAAATTAGCGTAATGGCAGGACTCGAACCTGCAACATCAGCTTCCGTGCCTTGCGTTTGCCAGTTTCGCCACATTACCAACTAATTAGTTGGAAATGTGGCGAAAGTGTTGGTAGTGTGGATATTTGAATGTTAAAAAAAATATCGGAAGTAAATTTCGATTACATTTATAAATCGCTGATTCTTCGCCCATCTTTTAGGTCAGTGCTCAAGATGTTTGCCGGAAACTGTGCTTTATGATTTAGGATAATATTCTACGACGGTACTTCATGATTTAGATTAATGTTCTAAATCAGCGTTTCTTAACCTTTTTTGTCCACGGACCTCTTAGGAAATCAAGCACAATTTTATGGACCCCCTTAAAAAAAAGCAGCAATAAATATCGGAACATTTATTTTAGTACTACAAATTACAAAAAAATTGCGTGCGTCGCGATTACGAGATTTTGGCGGCATTTATTTATGATTGTTAATAGTCCATAGATAAGACTGCGGACCCCCAGGGGCCCGCGGACCACAGGTTAAGAAACAATGTTCTAAATAACAAATAACAATGAGAATGACATGTCAGTTGCTTATAATTCTGAAGCCGTGTCGATGTGCCGTCCGTTTTTAGAAACAGTGCTATTCTCATGCAAATGTTGCGATAGTGTTCATAGTGTGGCCAGGCAGGAGGCGATATGGTCAGCTTCAGAAGTAGCGTTCGAAGATATACAGACAGACAGAAACGGATAGCGACTTTTTTAATATAATTAAACAGGAAGGCAAACAAGGAAGTGGGTCATCTGATGGTAATTGACCACGACCGTCTTTAGACACTCGTAACAACAGAGATTGCAGATGCGTTGCCAATCTAGACGGCTAAGATGGAATACCTCTTGTGCCAGTAATTGAACCGGCTGTCTTGCTCTCCACGCCGGAACACAACAGTGCAAGCACTGCTGCTTAGCGGTGGGATTATTGAGCAAGATGGGTAGCTATCCGGACGTACCTTGCACAAGGTCCTACGACCCGCAAAGACTTTGTTTTTTTGTTTTTTTTTTGTTTTTTTTTTATTAACAACAATAACATACACACACATTTAAAAACATCGTTAAACCTGCACCAAGTTTGTCTCTATGTTTCGTTCCGCTACAAGATTACAACAGAATCGTAATTCATAAGTCATCGCATTCAGAATTACACCGGATCACAAAATGAGTACATTTACCCTCTTTCGCATCAAAATGTTACAATAGATGCACAGGCAGTCACTCAGACAGACAGGACTTTTAGTTCTATTTATTCTGTCGGTTTACGGGCTAGAAATTCTTCTTTTAAGGTAGCTGCTAGATTTTTTGGGGTTATTTTACTAGGTATGTAAATATATAATTAGGTAGAGAAGTATAAACAATATTTTGATGGCGAGCATTAAGACAAGTGAACATAAACAGGCTTTAGGACTCTCCGGCGGCGATTGCTTTAATGCTGATTTCACACGGGGCAGAGTTATGTCGGGTGTCAAGATGATTTCCAAATACCTATTCAATGATTGACAATGATACCCCACTTAGTATAGTTCGTCGACTTTTTTCATTTTCACAATATGGCGTCCGTTTGTCGCCATATTGAATGTTGATTCTTGTCATGTCTTTAGTGACACTCGCAAGATTAAGACGAATCGATTGACGTAAGAATCATCAAAATCGACCCACGCTTTTGGTCTCTAGAACGCTACAAAGGAACAAACATACAAACTCATAGACTGATAAACACATAACCTTCCGTCGCGTTGCGCGGTCGGGTAAAAAAGGCCTCATTTGCGCTGTATCCCATGACTATCGGTTAAGCCGTTGAGCCGTGGAACAAACAGACAAATACATATTCGGATTTTAAGTAATTAATACACTCAGGCTTTTCTTTGCGGAGGTCCATTTCAACAAACTGGAACAAATTACCTTGCTACTCCGCGAAACCAGTGCCGTACTCGTGCAAGTTAGCTGCGTCTATGCGACATACATATGTTCATACAAAAACCCACCCTCCTCCGCTTTCACACGAAACAAGATATCACACTGTATGTTGCCGTGACGTGATGCCTCGTACAGAGGCGAAACGCGCGTCGATCGCGTTGTTTAGTGGTGGTGGTGTGTAGTTGAGTCTGTGTGATACATGTTCATGCAAAAACCCACCCTATATACATATGTGTCGCACAGACGCAGCTAACTTGCACGAGCACGGCACTGGTTTCGCGGAGTAGCAAGGTAATTTGTTCCAGTTTGTTGACTTTGGGATTTGTGAGGATAAGAAGCGATTGCCCCGCGGTTGTTATGTCCACACACACTTTCCAGGAACAATGCAATAAACAAGCCAGGCATATCAATGTTTACAAGTCGAAACCTCGTTGAATGACGTTTTAATGTTCCGCCTTCAAGAGGAGTGTGAACCCAGCGCTCTCCATACAAACGGCGATAACGTTTTCCACCCTCTAAACCTTAACCTACAGCCATGTTTTTTTTTGTATGTTGTCATACAAACCCTAGAACTAAGTTTGTATGTTTGGATTTTTTAAATATTCTTAATAGTTTCAAAAATATTCACGCTTTTGTGTTTTGTATGAAACTGTTAAAATGCAAATACTTATTATCAAATCTATGAGGAATATGAAAAAAATCAAAAGAAACGAACTTAGTGTTATGAAGCATAATGACGATACCAAAAAATCATTCCCATAGGTTACAGTTTCGAGGGTGGAAAACGTTATCGCCGTTTGTATGGGAAGCGCTTTTTGGGGCTGGGTTTACACTCCTCTTAAGAGGTGAAAATGGTATTGACGTTATTTTTAGGGTTCGGTACCTCAAAAGGAAAACAGAACCCTTGTAGGATCACTTCGTTGTCCGTCTGTCGTCTGTTTTTTTTATACACCATAGGAAGGCAAACGCGCAAGTGGGTCACTTGATGGTAAGTGATCGCCACCGCCCATAGACACGCGCAACACCAAAAATATTGCAGATGCTTTGCCAACCCAGAGAATACCTCTTGTACCAGTAATTGCACCGGCTGTCTTGCTCTCCGCGCCGGCACACAACAGCGCAAGCGCTGCTGCTTAGCGGCAGGATTAGCGAGCAAGATGGTGGTAGCGATGCGGACGAACCTTGCATGAGGTCCTTCTGGTTCTTTTTTGCGGGTGGTAGGACCTTGTGCAAGGTGCAATTACTGGCACAAGAGGTAATCCATCTTAGCCCTCTGGGTTGGCAACGCATCTGCAATCTTTGGCGTTGCGATCACTTACCATCAGGTGACCCACTTGCTTGTTTGCCATCTATGTCGTATATAAAAAGAAGCCCCAAACCCTAACCTCCACTTTCGCACGAGGTTAAAATAATGCACAATACGAGTCGGTTCCAGTGAGAGACCACTAAAAGCTCCGCCTCGGAGCTAAAAGCTTTGCTTTGTCACCTCGTACTGGAAGATACCAAGCTTGGAAAGCTTCAAAACGCAAGGACCGTGTCATACGTAAGTACTACAGTCTACATGAAAATATGAAAGCGTTTGTGAAACCCTAAATCTCTTTTTCATTTATCTTTACATAGTATAAAAAAAAGGCTCTATACGTTCGTTTTTTTTATTTTTATTTATTACTTCGTTCACGTAAAATTAGTAGTCTATGTCCGTCAGGAATAGTGTAGCTTTCTATCTGTGAAAGAATTTTTGAAATCGGTTCAGTAGTTCCAGAGATTACCCCCTACATACAAACAAACTAACAAAAAAACAAACAAAGTTTACCTCTTTATTATATTAGTGTAGATTAGTGTAGATAAAAAAGGCTCTATACGTTCGTTTTTTTATTTTTATTTATTACCAGCAGACGCGCGCGACTTCGTTCACGTAAAATTAGCCTATGTCCGTCAGGAATATGTAGTGTAGCTTTCTACCTGTGAAAGAATTTTTGAAATCGGTTCAGTAGTTCCAGAAATTACCCCCTACAAACAAACTAACAAACAAACAAAGTTTACCTATTAATTATATTGGTGTAGACTAGCTGTGCCCGCGATTTCGTCCGCGTGGAGTAGTGTCTGTGGGTAGCATTTTTAATTATTTTACAAAAAAGACACATACGAATAACTTTTAATGTTATATTTATTTATCTATCTTCTATATAAATAAAAATGAATTGTTGTTCGTTAGTCTGATTAAAACTCGAGAACGGCTGGGCCGATTGAGCTGATTTTGGTTTTAAAATGTTTGTCGTAGTCCAGGGTAGGTCTAAACGGTGAGCAAATATGCCTCCAATAATTAGGCGGTACGAAGTTCGCCGGGTCAGCTAGTATTGAATAAAACAGCATAAAAAATAAGTTTCAAGCTTCTAGCTCTAAAAATGACGATACTTCCATACAACTTTTCATCCCCCCTCCCTCCTTTCAACCCCTTACAACCCTTTTTCGCATGAAAAAGTAGCCTATGTCCTTTCTCAGGCTCTAGACTATATGTGACCAAATTTCATTTAAATCGGTTCACTGAAACTACTGACTTTTGGCGTGAAAGCGCGACAGACAGACAGTTACTTGCGCATTTATAATATTAGTAAGGAGAAAGGATAAGGATTTTGCGGGTGGTAGGACCTTGTGCAAGGTCCGTCCGGATCGCTACCACCATCTTGCTCGCTAATCCTGCCGCTAAGCAGCAGTGCTTGCACTGTTGTATTCCGGCGTGGAGAGCAAGACAGCCGGTGTAATTACCAGTACAAGAGGTATTCCATCTTAGCCCTCTGGGTTGGCAACGCACCTGCACTCTCTTTGTTGTTGCAGGTGTCTATAGGCGGTGGTGATCACTTACCATCAGGTGACCCACTTGCTTGTTTGCCTTCCTATGTTGTATAAAAAAAAAAACAATGTAAACTCTTATGTACGTTTATTGTGAGTGTGTTTGGTTCTTTTTTAATTGGAACTGCCCGTTGTAATTTGGCTATTTCTCACTACATCTCCTTCCAAAGGTTGACGGCCGGATAGCCTAGGGTTAGTGACCCTGACTATGAAGCTTGAGGTACTGGGTTCGATTCCCGGGAGGGGCAAATGTTCGTATGATGAATACGAATGTTTGTACCCGAGTCGTGGATGTTATATGTATTTAAGTATATATTTATCTATATAAGTATGCATATCCGTTGTCTAGTACCCATAACACAAGCAGCTTTAGTTGCTTACTTTGGGACTAGGTCAATTCACCTGATTGTAAGTAATGATATAGATCAGCGTTTCTTAACCTTTTTTGTCTACGGACCCCTTAAGAAATCAAGCACAATTTTATGGACCCCCTTAATAAAAAAAGCAGCAATAATTTCGGACCATTTATTTTAGTACTACAAATTACAAAAAAATACGCGTGCGTAGCGATTACAAGACTTTTGGCGGCATTTATTTATGATTGTTAAATAGTCCATAGATAAGACTGCGGACCCCCATACATATGCTTGGACCCCCAGGGATCCGCGGACCACAGGTTAAGAAACACTGATATAGATAGTCATTTATAGATACTTTTTTCTCTTGGCGGTGGTCAAACCTTTAAAACTACATACCTAAACGATATTCCCCGTCACTAAAGAAAGCATGTTTTCGTTGTCCAACCGCAAGCACCCATCGTGAACTTGTTTACAAGTCGAATCAAACAGACAGACGTACGTTTACGATGGTTATTATTAGGCATACCGGTTTTGTTTAAGTTTACATTCCAATCGCTTATATTCTGTGGAAATAAACATGAATTATATAAAAACTATATAGCGGACACCCGTGAAATTAGTAGCCTATGTCCGTCAGGGATAGTGTAGCTTTCTATCTGTGAAAGAGTTTTTGAAATCGGTTCAGTAGTTCCAGAGATTACCCCCTACATACAAACAAATAATGTTTACCTCTTTATTATATTAGTGTAGACTAGCGACCCGTCCCGACGTCGCACAGGTACAGATAAAGTCAAAGTCAAAGTCAAAATATTTTATTCAGATTAGGCTTACAGGTAGCACTTATAAATGTCAAAAAATTTACCACCGGTTCGGAAAAACCTCTGATGAGAAGATACCGGCAAGAAACTCAACGAGGTGTAATTTTTTTAAATAAATCAAAATTACAATGTTATTTTACATCTCAAATATTCAAAATTTTTACAATTTAACAATTTAACACAGCAGGTGTACAATCTTTGGGGCCAGGGATCGCCAATACAGATCGGGATCATTTCCAAACATCCTTGTCCAAGATATAGTCATTGATTTTATAATACGCCCGAGAAATTAATGTCTTCTTGACAATAGATTTAAATTTTAAATTTAGATAGATAGATAGGAGTACCTATATAAAAAAATCGTAAAAATCTCTAAATGACAGTTAAAGCTGTTTCAAAATCCGTTGCGTGGTTTAGAAGGAGTAGGCGGCCGAAGATATGAGGTCAGACAGGAACGGACAGCGACTTTACTTTATACTGTGTAAAGATATTCACCGACCGAATTAGTACCGAGGGGTTCCACTCCGCACTGTAGGTGCGCTCGCCGCATTACCTACGGCATAGGTTAATCGCAGTAGGCTGCCGCTTGCCGCGCGCGCGCCCGCTCACCGTGTCGCGCGTTGTGATAGTATTACAGTAAGCAGCCCAACCCTAGCGGTGCGCCAGGGCATTGCGGGGGGAAGGCGGGCGCGGGCGGCGCCTTCCTTTCGACGCATGCCGCCTGGCGTATGTTTATGAAGTAATCGAACTTTTGTGCCTGATCATAAAGTTGGAATTCGTTTAATGGTGATCGAAAAAGAGAAGTTTCTGTACATTAGTACTATTATTTATTCTGTGGTAGTACGCTCTCTCACAATACCGGCGTGCAGTAGTCTTGCTACTGTAGCTTCAAATGACTTCATAGAGAAATTGGCTGTACGAAAATGAAATTACACTTGACCTTACCTGACCTCTACGTAACCATGGCTAAGCCGAAACCGATGCAAATTAGTAACAGCTTGAAACAATAGTCGAATCCAAAGATAATCCATGACTGCCGTGCTATCCGTTAAAATATAACGGAGGTCGTTGACCCACGACACGATGCGTCGCGGTCGTACCGTCGTATCGTGAACGTGTCGTCGAGGGGTTAATTAATTTAAAAAATCTTAGAACTATTCTCGAGCTAATCAGGGCTTGTACTATTGAGTAACGTTCAAGTAACGAACGGTCGTACTCTTAGGTCCCGATAATGCCTTGTACAGAGGCGAAACGCGCGTCGATCGTGTTGTTTAGTGTTTAGTGGTGGTGTGTAGTTGAGTCTGTGTGATATATGTTGTTTCGTGTGGAAGCGGAGGAGGGTGGGTTTTTGCACGAACATATAATATGTCGCACATACTCAGCCAACTTGCACGAGCACGGCACTGGTTTCGCGGAGTGGCAAGGCAATTTGTTCCAGTTTGTTTGACGTATTTCTTCTAGTTTTTTTTCAGAAACAAAGAAACTGGCTGAAGCTAGTATTATGTAAGGGAGCACTGACTCTAAGTGCATTCACCGTCTGGCCAGACAGACAGACACATAGCAGGTACATATATACTGGAGACTTTCAGACGTGCACATTTCTTAACTGAAATACTCCTACAGCTTTCCTCACAGGTTCTTGAACTTTAGCCGAATAGGTGACCTGGGCCCGAATTCATAAACGCGACAGGCGACGTGATAGTGACAATTGGCTGTACATTACTGTATCGACAATTAACGCTACAGACGTTTTCGGCTTTTTTCCTCTACTTGTGCTGTAAGACCTTGCTTCTTGCCAAATTTCATGGTTCTAGGTCAACAGAACCCTATAGGTTTTCGAATTCTTTGCAAATGCGGCATAAACGGCCGTATCTTTTGATTGCGTTGACTAGACCTGAGTATTTGATATTAATTTTAAATCAGTACCTCCACACGTTCTTAAGAAAAAAGGTCTTGACAGACGGACAACGAAGTTATAAGTGTTCCGTTTTTCCTTTTAAGGTAGGTACGGATCCTTAAAAAAGTCATTTAATGAGCTTTGGATTTCTAAGCAGACGAATTCGTAAACAACGGCTCGACAGACGAAATTAATCCATTTCCATATTATTAACGTGGGCGGTTGGAGCAGGTGAAGCTGTAATTTAATTTAATGCTAATATCATAATGGTGGGCGAAGTTTAGTTAGCTTAAGAGGAGTGTACCCAGCCTCAACAGCGCTCTCCATACAAACGGTGATAATGATAACGCTTTCCATCTTCTAAACCAGTGTTCCTAACTTTTTCAAGGATGCGATTCCACCAGAGATGCGCGAGGATGCGTAGCGAGGGATGTGTTTGTAAAGAACCAATAAGCCGTTTCCTGCACCAGAGCTGTGCTGACCGAGGCGAGGTAAATGAAGCGATTCTATTGGTTCTTACAAACACATTCCTCGCTAATCCTCGCACATCTCTGGTGGAAACGCAGCCTAAGAGGAGTGTGAACCCAGCCATAAAAAGCGCTCCCCATACAAACGGCGATAACGTTTTCCACCCTGTAAACCTTAACCTATGGCAATGATTTTTTGATATGTTTTCATAATGCCTTAGCACTTTTTATTTTCATAGATTTGACAATATTTGCATTTTAGGAGTTTCATACAAAACAAAAAAGCGTCAATATTTTTGAAATTATTAAGCATATTTAAAAAATCAAAACATTAAAACCTAGTTCTAGGGTATATTGAAATACATACATTAAATTGCAGTAACAGGAAGGTTGGGACATTCTAGTAGGTATGCGGAATACCTGTGTCAGGAGATCACGCAATATAACAACATACAAAAAAATCATTGCTATAGGTTAAGGGTTAGAGGGTGGAAAACGTTATCGCCGTTTGTATGGGGAGCGCTGGGTACAAAGTCATAGTCAAAATATTTTATTCAGATCAGGCTTACAGGTAGCACTTATGAATGTCAAAAAATTAACCACCGGTTCGGAAAAACCTCTGATGAGAAGATACCGGCAAGAAACTCAACGAGATGTAATTTTTTAAATAAATCAAAATAAAAATTTAAATTTTTTACAATTTAACTATTTAACACAGTACGCCAATACAAATCGGGATCATTTCCAAACATCCCTGACCAAGATATAGTCATTGATTTTATAATACGCCCGAGAAATTAATGTCTTCTTGACAATAGATAAAATTTTGTATCATTTAGTTCAGTAATGTTTTTTGGAATTTTGTTGTTAAATCTTACGCAATTTCCCATGAATTACTTATTTACACACACACACACAATAGTCTTAAGCGATGTAGTATGCCCAACTTCAGTACGTAACTGAATTTGAACGCTGACGATGCAGTTGTGAAAACTAAATCTTAGTTCCAATTCGCACGAAACTTAGGCCAGGAATTTATGTATGTATGTAGGTAAGTTAGCAGATTATCTACTCTTCTACACTAATATAATAAAGAGGTAAACTTTGTTTGTATGTCGGGGTAATCTCTGGAACTACTGAACCGATTCCAAAAATACTTTCAGAGTCAGAAAGCTACACTATCCCTGACGGACATAGGCTAATTTCACGCGAACAAAGTCGTGCGCGTCCGCTAGTATACTATGTAAAGATGAATATTACATAAGTTTATTATATTATACAAACATTCAAAACAAACCGCCGGCCAAAGCGTCCCCACCGCCTCACAATAGCGGCTGATGGTAATGGAACAAATTGGTCCGAAATGCCCCAAATTATGGGGTTACGCCCGAACCACTTCAACCGTGACCTCGCCCGCTTTCCGATCATATTCCCCTTAATTCAGAGTAAACCTAGACACGGTAATGTCAAGCCACACAATAAATAATAGTACAGAAACTTCTCTTATACGACCGCGATTAAACGAATTCCAACTCTATTCACACGCTAAAAAGTTCGTATTACCTCATACACCATGCGCCAGGCGGCGCGAGTCAAAAGGAACGCGCCGCCCGCGCCCGCCTTCCCCCCGCTACTCCCGGCGACACGCTAGGGTTGCGCGGCATTCGTTTTCAATTACACTCACACAGCGGGGGCGAGCGAGCGGGCGCGCGGCAAGTGACAGCCTACTGCGATTTTCCTATGCCATAGGCAAGGCGGTCGAGCGTACCTACAGTGCGGAGTGGAACCCCCCTGGTCAAGCCAAGTCCGGGCAAAAAGGGAGACGCACTTAAGTAATCTTGGCGTAATTACAGATCAACTTTGGATCTGTTATTGTAACTTATGTCAAAGTCAAAATATCTTTATTCAGACAGGCTTACAGGAAGCACTTATGAATGTCATAAAATTTACCACCGGTTCTGAAAAACCTCTGATGAGACGATACCGGCAAGGAACTCAACGAGGTGTAATTTTTTTAAATAAATCAAAATTACAATGTTATTTTACATCTTAAATATTTAACTATGTAACACAGTAGGTGTTAAATATTTGGAGCCAGGGATCGCCAATACAAATCGGGATCATTTCCAAACATCCTTGTCCAAGATATAGTCATTGATTTTATAATACTCCCGAGAAATTAATGTCTTCTTGACAATTTTTATTACGTTTGACAGTTATTTACGTTTACCTCGACGTTTCGGCCGCATTGCAACGGCCGTGGTCACGAGCAGACCACGTTTTTCACGTTTTTCTTGACAATAGATTTGAATTTTGCATCATTTTGTTCAGTAATGGTTTTTTGAATTTTGTTGTTAAACGACTTATTGGTTTTAACCAGTCTGTAAGTTGGAACTTCAAGCTTTCCCGTATTTCTAGTAGCCTTTGGCTTATCGACGTTGGTAGGGAAATCTACATCTACACTAATTTAGAGGTAATCTTCGTTTGTTTGTATGTACGGGGTAATCTCTGAAACTGCTGAACAATTACCATGAGTTTCTATCGAAAATTCGTATTACGTTACTACAGTCGATAGCGGTTAAATACGCTCCCATTTGTCAGTGAAAGAGTTAACCATAGTCGATACGGTATTTTTCGATGACATGTGTCAAATTTATGACTCATGGTACCAATATTCTACGGCAACAGCTACAAAACGTTAGACACTGACGTTCAGATTTCGACAGGTAATTTACCGTTGGACTCATACTAGCGATCTTTAGTTATCTAAGTGAGCGCTAGAGGCGCTGTGCAATTTCCCATTCGAATCGTTTTACACCGTCGCTAGCGAGTATGGTTACGGCTAGGTGCACTGTACTCATGGTAAGGGTACTGAACCGATTTCAAAAATTCCTTTACAGATAGAAAGCTACACTATCCCTGACGGTCATAGGCTACTCATTCCACGCGAACGAAGTCGCGGGCGTTCGTTAGTTGCATATATTTTTCCTAACAAACATGATCATTTCAAAAATATATAAACTAGCAACCCGACCCGGCTTCAAACGTGTACAGCTAAGATCTTAGTCGACCAAGTGAACACTTAAATCTTATCCGTTTGTAATACGGTCGATATTGGTCAAGCAATTTCTTGGGATATATTTTAAATCAAAGTTGATTAGCTTAGCAGCGACGCCAAGAGGTGGCCAAGCCTCATTTTTTGCTCAAAATTTACTTATTATTTTGCGCAAAATCTCGGAAAACAGATGGGAAGTTTGGAACTTTTAAATCTCATTAAATATTAATATTTTCCTTGTTTCTATTTAAAGTTTCGTGCTGGGGGCTCAGTGGTTACAGTACCAAATCACTAAGATATATAAAATGTTTAATGGTGTGGTGAAGTAGTCTGTGTGATGCTGTTTTATGGGGAAGGGTGGGTTTTGGCATGAAAATTAGGCATATCGCACAGACTTAATAATCGAGTCTTTGGGCTTTATGTTGTTTCACGTGAAAGCGGAGGAGGGTGGTTTTGCATTAAACATATATTGCACAAACGCAGCTGTCTTGCACGTGCACGGCACTGGTTTCGCGGAGTAGCAAGATAATTTGTTCCAGTTTGTTGATATGGACTTCCGCGAAGTAACGCCTGAATCTATTAACTAATTAAACAGTTCTGACTTTCAGACTGTTCGGCTGACTGTACTCCAAGGCAATAAAATAATCAATTACATAACAGCAATCTATTTGCTCAGGCACCTGCCTTTTTCGTTATATTCGCAAGTTGGCGACGGAATGAAAGCGCATGCCTCCGCGTGCCGGACACGTGCCGGTGGTGTCCACGGCACGGCACGACACGACACGGCACGCCCTGATTTACCCGCAGGCTAGACTACAGAATAAATAATAGTACTAAAGTACAGAAACATCTCTTTTACAACCGCGATTTAACGAATTCCAACTTTATTCACATGCTTAAAATGTTCGTATCACTTCGTAACATATTCGCCAGGCGGCTCGCGTCCAAATGAACGCGCCACCCGCGCCCGCGTTCCCCGCAACTCCCGGCGAAATGTTAGGGTTGCGCTGCACCCGTGTTCAATAGACCTATCCAACGACACCCCACACCATGGAGTAGACAAAAAATCGGCCAAGTGCGAAGCGGACTCGCGCACGAAAGGTTCCGTACCATAATCTATAAAAATAGCAAAAAAATAATGTCTGTTGTATAGGAGTCCCCTTAAATATTTACTACATTCTGTTTTTAAGTATTTGTTGTTATAGCGGCAACAGAAATACATCATCTGTGAAAATTTCAACTTCAACGATTCATGAGATACAGCCTGGTGACAGACGGACGGACAGCGGAGTCTTAGTAAAGAGGGTTCCGTTTTACCCTTTGGGTACGGAACCCAAGAAAACATCCCCACTTTACGTGTACTGGCTTCTTTCTTTTTCTTGTAAGCCCATCGAAATGAGAAAACTATAGAACTGTGTACAACGCAGTGGCAGAGTAGCCAATTGTCAAGTAAACAGCTCTGAGTTTTGTACGTTTTATATTGGCGTCATATTTTTAGGTCTGCTATTCGACGCCTGTTTCGCTGCTAGTTAGAAAACTTAGAAGCACTTAATTCATTTACGATAAGATTCAAAGTTGAACCAATGGCTAAATATTGAAAGCCCCTCTTCACCTGCTTCACCCCGTCGCAAAGTGGTGACGCTAGGCTTGTAACAATCCGAACAAGTAGGCAGATATATTGTCTTCTTATATCGATGTGTAAGCCTAATCCGATATTTTGACGTTTGACTTGATATTTGGACTTGGTGTCTCGTGAGCCAATGGGCACGCGCACCGAACTGTGTTGGATATTTGTCGCGGATTCCCATTACATCGATTTACAAAAACGCGGGACGTGACACGCGTAGATTTCTAGTTTGGCCGATACCGAAGGAAAAAGTTGTACTTTAGGGTGAACGTTTTAAGAGGAGTGTGAACCCAACCCAAAAAGCGCTCCCCATACAAACGGCGATAACGTTTTCCACCCTCCAAACCTTAACCTATGTCAATAATGTTTTGGTATGTTGTCATTATGCCTTAGAACTAGGTTTGTATGGTTTGATTTCTTCCATATTCTTCATAGATTTGACAATATTTGCATTTTAGGAATTTCATACAAAACAAAAAAGCGTGAATATTTTTGAACCTATAATAGTATTTTACGCAACTGTTGCATAATGAGGGGTCTTAAAACACGAGTGTGGTTTTATGAAACGAGCGTCAGCGAGTTTCATAATAAGATCACACGAGTGTTTTAAGACCTAATTATGTACAGTTGCATACTGTTGTGTATGTGGGTTTGCATGTGTGCGGCTGCGACCCGCCTTAAGTATTTACCTGCGTGTCAATAAATCAGTGTGCAACGAACTGGCTTTGTAATTGGTCGCGTACCCTCCCTCTATACATATATAACACGTGGCGACGTTCGGACTCACGTTTTGTTCAAAAATGTCCACGGGAGTAACGTTTGGTATCCTCTCAACCTTTGACCATCTCTCACAGCAGTGGGATAGCTACAAATCAAGACTAAATCAATGGTTTATCGCTAATGACGTCACAAATGACACCGACAAAGCGACGGTCAAGCGAAGAGCGATATTATTGAGTGCGCTGAGTGAATCAACTTACAAGCTAGCAAGTGACCTGGCGTTGCCGAACAAGGTGGAAGATTTAGGTTACGAGGCCCTCGTGAAACTCCTCGACGTCCACTTCACTCCGAAGCGGTCCGGGTTCGCGGAGAAATCTATCTTCTATGCGGCAACACAACAGCCAGGCGAGAGCCACACTCAATGGGCGGCCAGGATCAGGGGATTGGCAGCACATTGTGGATTCAGAAACTTGGAGGAGGCCTTGCTAGACAAATTCATAATGGGCATGGCGGCAGGACACGAAAGGGACAAGCTGTTCGCGCAAGACCAGCAGGAGCTGACGCTGGCCAAGGCCATCGACATGGCGGAGAGCGTGCGGTGCGCGCGCCAGGCCGCCAGGGTGGCCGCGGGCGCGAGCGGCGCGCCGGGCCCCGCCGGCCCGGACGCGGTGTTCAACATCTCCAGGAAGGACAAATGCAGTGTGTGCGGGTTTACCAATCATAAAACCAATCAGTGCCGTTACAGGAACTATAAATGCAAATTGTGTAACACTAAAGGTCATCTGCGGCGGATGTGTTCCCAAGAGGGCAAGGTGAAATATGTGGAGGAAGGTACTGTGGACGAGGGAGACGACGGTGAGTCTTTTTATAATATTCGTTGTGTCAGAGGCAAACCGATGACGGAACGCGTCAGTATATGTGGTCTGTGTTTGGAGTTCGAAATAGATAGTGGGTCGGCCGTTAGCGTAATTTCTGAAAAAACTTATAATTCTTATTTCAAAAATGTACCATTGTCAGCCACCAATAAAAAATTGTTAAGTTACACAGGCGGTAGCATAGAAACAACCGGCATCGTTCGTTTACCTATATCGTACGGCGGACTGACTCGCACCCTATGCGTATATATAGTGCGAGATGGCGGGCCGCCGTTACTAGGCAGGGACTTCATTCACATGTTTAACTTAGAACTAGCGCCCGCGCTGAGCTGCGTGCGCTCCGTGTTTAAGCACGAGATTGAGCAATGCGACGAAAGTATGATACAAGAATTAATTTCTGAATTTCCACAGGTTTTTTCAGGTAACCTCGGGAAATTTAATAAACATACGATTGAATTACATTTAAAGCCAGACTCTAAACCGATTTTTTTCAAGGCTAGGCCGGTACCTTACGCGCTGAGAGATAAAATCGATAAAGAATTAGATCGTTTAATTGGATTAGGTATTTTGACACCGGTCGAGCATTCAGAGTACGCGTCACCAATAGTGCCAGCATTGAAAAAGGACGGTAGCATCCGTATATGTGCCGACTACTCCGTTACAATTAATAAACAGTTAATTATCGATCAGTACCCATTACCCACAGTAAACGATTTATTGTCAAAGCTACACGGGGGTGTCCAGTTTAGTAAAATTGATTTATCTATGGCTTACAATCAATTTGTGTTAAGTAAGAAATCCCAGAACTTGACTTGTATCAACACACACCGCGGCCTATTTAATTACACTCGACTGGTATTCGGCTTGGCGTGCGCTCCAGCTATATTCCAGCGTTCGATGGAATGCGTGCTCGCGGGAATTGAAGGGATAATCTTCCTGTTAGATGACATACTCGTTACAGGGAGGAACAGGGAGGAGCATAAACAACGCCTCAGCACAGTGTTACAGCGTTTGGAAGATGCACAACTAACTGTGCAAAGGAGTAAATGCGAGTTTTTTAAGGACGAGATTTCATATCTCGGCCACGTTATAGACAGATACGGAGTAAGGAAATCACAGGATAAAGTCAAAGCAATTTTAGAAGCGCCTAAACCATTGAATGTTTCGCAGTTGCAGTCGTTTTTGGGGCTCGCAAATTATTACAGAAATTTTGTGCCGAACGCATCGTCAATATTAAGCCCTTTGTATGATTTATTAAAGAAAAATGAAAAATGGCAGTGGTCGTCGGTGCATGACGATGCGTTCAGTAAAATAAAAAACATTCTTGCTTCAGATGAAACACTAGCTCACTTTAATCCAAAGGCAACGCTAATTTTAACCGTGGACGCGTCCCCGACCGGGGTCGCTGCGATCATTTCTCAAATAGGTATCGATGGGTTAGAAAGGCCCATTTCTTATGCGTCCCGAACACTAACGTCTGCTGAGAAAAAATACGCACAAATTCAGAAAGAAGCAACAGCTATCATATTTGGTGTCAGACGGTATCACCAATACCTGTATGGTCGGTCCGTACCCTTTGTACTACGGACAGACCATAAACCACTACTGTCTATATTCGGCCCGTATAAAGGCATCCCCGAGATATCGGCTAACAGATTGCAGCGATACGCAATTTTCTTAGCAGCCTATAACTATACGATCGAATATATCGGTAGTAAACAGAATAGTGCAGACTTCTTATCGCGTGCATGTGCACCGGGACGGGAGCCAGCGGGGGGCGCGCGGCCCGAGGGCGGGGAGCAGGCAGCTTACGTTAACTTCGTGGTAGAGGGCAGCCTTCCCGTGACCTTGAGCATTTTACAACGAGAAACTGAGCGCGATCCTGTATTGAGTCAGGTTAAACGTTATGTTTTACAAGGCTGGCCAAGAAAGATAACTAATTTAGATTTAAAAACGTATTTTAACTGTCGACTACAGTTATCATATGAAAATGGTTGTTTAATGCGCGGCCATAAAGTTGTTATTCCCGCAGCGTTGCGCGATATTATTTGCGAAGAGTTACACAGTTCGCATTTTGGGATTGTAAAAATGAAAGCGGAGGCGCGTAAGCGGTTATGGTTTCCCGGCGTCGACGCAGCGCTGGAGCGGCTGGCGGGCGCCTGCGGCGTGTGCGCCGCGCTGCGCCCCGCGCCGCCGCGCGCGCCGCTCGCGCCCTGGCCGCTGCCGCCACATCCATTTTATCGAATACATCTGGACTTCCTAGGGCCGTTTAACAATCAAATGTTTTTGATAGCAGTAGATGCCTATAGTAAGTGGGTTGAATGCTATTGTATGAATGCGGGTTACGGTTCAAAGGCGGTTATCGAAAGGTTGTATGAGTTAATGTCGCGGGTAGGGTTGCCTCATACATTGGTGACCGACAATGGTACTTCCTTTACGTCACAGGAATTTAGGGACTTTTGTCATATAAACGGTATATGTCATATTCTCTCTCCTGTATACCATCCGGCCAGTAACGGTCAAGCCGAGAGCTTTGTCAAAATTGTAAAAAAAGGACTGAAAGGTGTTATTTTGAATAGTTCAAATAAAAAAATTCAACAGGAAAAAATTGCAAAATTTCTATTCGACTATCGAAATTCCAAGCATAGCACCACCGGGAAATCACCCGCAGATTTGGTCTATGGGCGTGCACTACGTACAAGACTAGACCTAATTAACCCGACCACCCCGTCACCTTCGTCCACAGACCTGCTTGACACCGTGGAACGTAACCAGTCTTTCCAGAGTAAAGCCTATAAGGGAACCATAAGACCAGAATTCAAAGAAAATGACAGAGTCTGGCTTACAAAATACGAAAAAAATAAAAGAATCGGCTGGATTAACGGCATAATAAAGAAAAAAATAGGAAATGTAATGTATTTAATATATGTACCACAACTCAACTGTGAAGTCACACGGCATATCGATCAAATAAGACCGCATACGAGCGAGCAACAAATAGAGTATCAACAATGGGACCCCGACGTCGTCCCCGATGCAGCGCCGACACCCGTGGACCCCCGGGAGAGGAGCTCCAGTGGTGCCGCCGTCCCTTCGGGTAACAGAGCGGACATTCAATCAGCCACACGACCGGAGGGAGAAGGGTGTGTAGTAGCGGACCCCGAAATCAGTACAGTAGGGGCCAGTTCAACTGAACAGCCAGCCACACCAACACCACCGTGGGCTAGCATCGTTAATCGCCGAAGACAGGCAATAAGTCCGATGTTCGCGACACCTAACAGTGAGCAGAGTAGGGACCTCAGTGATCAGGAGGTAGACTAGTGACTGTAGTATATGGATTTGGTCTTAGTATATTTTCTGTTGAGTTATCTAGGAATATGTTTAACTATAAGGGGAAGGGATGTTGTGTATGTGGGTTTGCATGTGTGCGGGCTGCGACCCGCCTTAAGTATTTACCTGCGTGTCAATAAATCAGTGTGCAACGAACTGGCTTTGTAATTGGTCGCGTACCCTCCCTCTATACATATATAACACATACATTACTTTATCTACACACATATCATAAGTACTCTATGATGGGTTCAGAAGCCATAGGGCAATGACCTGAATTGCTACTAGCTACTACGTACACATTAAAATAATGTAATAAAAAATGAATTTGAACAAATATAGAAACAAATTATTCTCATAATAATATTGGTTGTTATAATGCTCGTCATTGCTTACGGTTTGTGAACGCATTATAGAACATTTATGATACATGTATAGATTAAGAATATTTAAAATATAAAATGTATTAACTCAATTCATTACATGTCTAATTTTACAAATAATAATTCTTAATAAATAAAAACATAATGACAACATACAAAAAAATCATGGCTATAGGATGTTATAAGTTAAGGTTTAGAGGGTGGAAAACGTCAGCGCCGTTTGTGCGTCATACTCCTCTTAAGTACAAATTATAAAAACTTCTTCCACATAATATAGAGATACAAAATTTATTGGTATAAAAAAGTTATTGGTATACTTTCAAAAATGTATAATTATTGGTTAGTCAAAAGATATAATAGGTTGAATTTTTTTTTAAGAAAATGAAGAGGTAAGTAGGCTATGCGTAGTTCTGTGGCCCTAACATGACTGGCCAAGTTTAGTTAATCTCTATCTGCGTCCCTTTCTTATGACACTAGTTAGACAGAGACACAGGGAGGGGTTAAACTAAACCTGGGCTGTCATGTTAGGGTACTTAAGTACAATGGAAGTGAGTGCAGTACTCGACAATAAACATTATCGTGTCGCGATTTTTTTTTATTATGTACCATTTTGTTTTAAATAAATAATAATAATGATGTCACAATAGCAAATTCAAATTCAAATTCAAATTCAAATACATTTATTTGCTAGAAATCAAGTACTACAAAATAAGATGGTAGGTACAGTCAAGGAATTTAATTCCCTACCCATTTCGTTGAAATGTCGTCTGACATTCGCAATGCATTAAGGTCGATATGTCAAACTAACGTCTTGCTCTATAGCTCTTATGGTGACAGTTTGCTATATGCTATTGAACCTTAGGTGGGTTGGAAATTTAATTCCTTGACTGTACATTAATAAAAGAAAATATGAATTCTGCCGTTTGTCGGCGTGCAAATCATAAATAAATTTACATTAAATTGAAATAAGTAGGTAAGTATAATTAAGTAGGTATGTCAATTTCATATAATATGTCAAATAAGAGTAAATTGGAATCTTAAAATTATATAGTCAAATTATCTTCTAAAAATTCTTTGATTGAATAATAACATTTTTGCATTAGCCATTCATGGATCTTACGTCTAAACATACAATCCGTCAACATTTTTATGTCATCAGGCAACTTTTTATATATTTTTATTGTCATAAAACAGGCGTTCTTTTTCACCATACCTATTATACATATTAGTACTAGTAGTTAGCACTTGCAAGTTATTTGGTACAAGGGGCTAGATAACTACTTTAGGGCTCTGTGTACCACGGTACAAGTACTTGAGTGTCCCTACGCCGGTGGGCACGGACAATGGTGCGCGCGCGCCGGTCGACGACCCACTTCCACGCACGCTGGCCATGGTGAAATCATGACGGCACTGATGACCGAACTAGACTGTAGTGTGTCGGTAGACGGTTTTATGACACACACATATGTACAGTCAAGGAATTAAATTTCCAACCCACCTAAGGTTCAATAGCATATAGCAAACTGTCACCATAAGAGCTATAGAGCAAGACGTTAGTTTGACATATCGACCTTAATGCATTGCGAATGTCAGACGACATTTCAACGAAATGGGTAGGGAATTAAGTTCCTTGACTGTACATATGCCTGAGGTTGCCATCTTTGAGTATTTAGCCCCGTTATGACCAAAACTCGAGGTTTTGGTCATGTGCATTGGCAGAGGGGAATGCGTGCGCTTGCCAGGTCCCTTGGTTGAAATGTCTAAGCCCTACTATATAATATAATATCCTAATATTAAATACAATATTTCAAAAAAATATATATGTATAGTAGACGAAACCTCTATATTTTGCGTAAAGCGGAACGCAGCCTTAACTCATGCCCGCTTTGGTGCGTGCCGTGGATCGCGCGCGAAAAAAAACATTCATCTGTCATGTCAACTGTCAATGTCAATAATCTTTCATTTGCCTTGCCTGCTTGTTTTGTGCAGAGCAGTAAAAAATATTCGTTTAAAAAATAAAGTACATATTTTAACCACATACTATTTTTTTTCGTTTTTGCCATCTACTATATTTTTACTATATTTGATAGAACAAAAGTTGGTAACCCTACATATGCCTAGAGCAGAACCACACACGGTAACTACTGGATCGCGACAGTTCTTTGCGTTTTAAAACAGGCCCCCAATTCTGGCGCTCATCAAGATTCATCTGATGTTCGAGATGTGTCAAAATATGACAGATTTTGAAGGGATCTGACAGCTCTTTTAGGCTAATCTCGAGTGTGACTTCATCTCTACTGACGCGAGAATTTCCCCGCAGATCTCTATAGTACAGTACAGTCAGAAGTAGCTAAACACTTAGGGCGGTCGCTAAGTCGCGCGGGTGCACGGAGCGGGTGCACGGAAAGGATGCGCGCCTATTGAAAAATTGTATGAAAGCGTCCGCTAACTCGCGCGGGTGGTAGGATTTTGCGGGTGGTAGGACATTATGCACCAATCTTGTTCGCCAATTCTCCCGCTAAGCAGCAGTGCTTGCACTGTTGAGTTCATGGAGAACAAGACAGCCGGTGCAATTACTGGCACAAGAGGTATTCCATCTTAGCCCTCTGGGTTGGCAACGTATTTGCAATCTCCTTGGTGTTGCGGGTTTCTAAAAGCGGTGGTGTTCACTTACAATCAGGTGACCCATTTGCTTGTTTGCCTTCGTATTTTAGCGGAGGCCCTTAAGAACCTTTGTCATAGTATGAAGAGTTGGAATTTGTGACATCACTGACAGCGACAAGGTACTAATGTTCAGGTACTTAACTGGCTGGCTGTACAACGACAGTGATCCCCTAAGCCTGGCCATGTGTTTTGTAACGGTTCTCAGTGAGGCAGGTCTGCGGCTAATTATAGACAGACGGACCGACACGCCGCGGTGAACGCAAGGTGTTTACGAATTAAGGGTGTTAAATTAAACAGTTACCGCCGAGTTTGACTTTGAACCAAAAGTAAGTTTTTCCTGACTCGTGGACGTGACATGTGTTTGTCTTCTTGACCGTGGAAATGTCACTGACGTATAAACCGACCTGTCAGTAACCATTTCTATTCATTTATATTAAACTAGCTGTGCCCGCGACTTCGTCCGCGTGGAATAAAATAAATAAAATAAAATAAATATCTCGGGATAATTTACACCAATTGACCTAGTCCCAAACTAAGCAAAGCTTGTACTATGGGTACTAGACAACGGATAAACATACATATATAGATAAATACATACTTAAATACAAATAACATCCATGACTCAGGTATAAACATTCGTATTCGTCACACAAATATTTGCCCATACCAGGATTTGAACCCGGGACCTCTTGCACAGTAGGCAGACACATGTGCCACTGTGCCATACAGGTTGTCAATAGTGTCTTTGAGTAGCATTTTAATTATTTAGACTATTTATTTTACAAAAAAGACATATACGTATAACTTTGAATGTCATATTTATTAAAAAATCAGTTTCAAGCTTCTAGCTCTAAAAATGACGACACTTTCATACAACTTTTCATCCCCCCTTTCAACCCTTTTACAACCCTTTTTTCGCATTAAAAAGTAGCCTATGTCCTTTCTCAGGCTCTAGACCATCTGTGTACCAAATTTCATTTAAGTCTGTTCAGTAGTTTTGGCGTGAAAGCGCGACAGACAGACAGACTGACAGAGCTACTTTCGCATTTATAATATTAGTAGTGACTAGTGACTCGCACTGGCTTCGCGGGTTACATTAGGACAATGTAATGTCCGTAAAAAATCTCTAAATGACAGTGAAAACTGAATCAAAATCTGTTGCGCGGTTTAGAAGGAGTCAGCGGCCGAAGATATATGGACAGATAGGAACGGTTAGCTACTTTGTTTTGTACTATGTAAGGATAAAAAGAATAAATAAGACCTCAGTTCGTTCGACCGATAATAGTAGTTTATGCAACTGCTATATAATGAGAGATGTCGGTCCGAATACAAGACCAGAGGACGGAGGAAATTCCATTGCAAAGAGGTGTGAGACAGGGAGATGTTATCTCTCCGAAACTGTTCACCAACACAATGGAAGATGCCTTTAAGCTTCTGGAGTGGAAAGGATTCGGCATCAATATCAACGGCGAGTACATCACTCACCTTCGATTTGCCGACGATATAGTAGTCATGGCAGAATCGATGGAAGACCTTAGCACGATGCTCGAAGACCTCAATCGGGTTTCCCAACGGGTGGGCCTTAAGATGAACATGGACAAAACGAAAGTCATGTCGAATGTCCATGTAGTGCCCACCCCAATAGCAGTAGGAAACTCAACTCTCAAAGTTGTTGACGAATACGTCTACCTAGGACAAACAGTCCAACTAGGCAGGTCCAACTTTGAGAAAGAGGTCAATCGTCGAATCCAACTCGGCTGGGCAGCGTTCGGGAAACTGCGAAATGTCTTCTTGTCCAATATACCTCAGTGTCTGAAATCGAGAGTGTATGATCAATGTGTGTTACCAGTGATGACTTATGGCACTGAAACGTGGCCGCTTATTATGGGCCTTATAAGAAAGCTCAAAGTCACGCAACGAGCTATGGAGAGGGCTATGCTTGGAGTTTCTCTGCGTGATCGAATCAGAAATGAGGAGATCCGCAGACGAACGAAAGTAACCGACATAGCCCAGCGGATTAGCAAGTTGAAGTGGCAGTGGGCAGGGCACATAGCACGGAGAACTGATGGCCGATGGGGTCGGAAAGTTCTCGAATGGCGGCCGCGTATTGGCAAGCGCAGCGTAGGACGACCAGCCACAAGATGGTCCGATGACCTCGTACAGGGGGCAGGAAGGCGCTGGTTGCATTCTGCTTCCAACCGGCCACTTTGGAAATCCATGGAGGAGGCCTATGTCCAACAGTGGACTTCTTGTGGCTGAGATGATGATGATGATGATATAATGAGAGGCCTTAAAACACGAGTGTTGGTTTTATGAAACGAGCGTCAACCCGTTTCATAATAGGATCACACGAGTGTTTTAAGACCTAATTATATACAGTTGCATACATTACTTTGTCTACACACATATCATAACTGCAAAAAACCGTAACAAAAAATAAACCAACAAACGAATGACAACAGTAATGGCGCCAATTCGATCCTCCGTCAAGACAAATGCTTTTTTTAATCATAGACAAACGAATGAAGTCCCTATTCTCGTGTCATTCGAGATCAAATGTCGTGAGGTTTATATAACATACTGGATTGACATTTCGTATCGATAACTGTAAAGTACTAGTTTACCTACTACCACAGACAAGAAAATTCTTATAATAACATTGGTTGTAATAATGCTGGTCATTTCCTACGGTTTTTGAACGCATTATAGAGCAGTAACCATATCTGTGTAGATAAAGAATAATTAACTGAAACAGCCTCAGTGGCAATTACCGCAGGGGACAGATTTGGGAGGTGTTTATACTAGTTAAGTTTCATTCTATTTTCTGTTGTATTTTTTTTATTAGGTTCATTTCTTCATTATTTGTAGCACATATATGAATGTTTCTAATTAGGTTAGGTAGGTATCCTGTGCACAGTCAGTTGAGATGCAAAGTGCATTTACAGATTGTCGTGACTCGTGAGTCAGTCAATCAGTGAGTCAACTTGTAGGTCACGTTCCTCTAGTAGGTATTAGGTAAGCCTGAATCATAGTGAGTCAAACGGTCTGATAGGTACTGACCTTTTATCGCGAAGTTAATAACTAATATCCTGGACCTAAACCTATAGTTTAAAAGTTCTGTTTAGTTTCTAGATTACCTTTTTTTATATACAACATAGGAAGGCAAACCAGCAAGTGGTTCACCTGATGGTAAGTGATCTTCACAGTCCCAATGGGCGTTGCCAACCCAGAGGGCTAAGATGGAATACCTCTTGTGCTAGTAATTGCATCGGCTGTCTTGCCCTCCAGGCCGGAACACAACAGTGCAAGCACTGCTGCTTAGCGGCAGGATTCGCGAGCAAGACCTATATACAGGGTGGAAAAGTCTAATGCCACATGGATGGCAACTACTTTCAATATTGGAAATAGCACATTCTGTGTAAAGGAGTCTTTCCTTTATCTTTAAAAACAATAAATTCTGCATTTATAGATTTATGAAAAATCGCTTGTCTCAGTCGGGACTCGAACCGGTCAAATGCGATAAAAAAAACCATGCCGTATTTTATGATGCAGATCGAAAGGGTTACTGATAAGGTTCATTTTTCTCTAAATAACAAACACAATCAATCAATCAGTTGAGTCTGTGTGATATATGTTGTTTCGTGTGGAAGCGGAGGAGGGTGGGTTTTTGCATTAACATATATGTGTCGCACAGACGCAGCTGTTTTGCACGAGCCCGGCACTGGTTTCGCGGAGTAGCAAGGTAATTTGTTCCAGTTTGGTGATATGGACCTCCGCAAAGTAACGCCAGAATCTATTAATTATATAAAGATCCTACTAATATTATAAATGTGAAAGTTTGTATGTTTGGATGTTTGTTACTCAATCACGCAAAAACAACTGAATGGATTTGGTTGAAATTTGGCACACATATAGTTTATAATCTGGATTAACACATAGGATACTTTTTATCCCGTAAAAATGCATTCCCACGGGATAGCGATAAGTGAGTTATACACCGCCGTGACGTCATGAGCAGCAAAGCAACTAATTATCTTTAATTTGTCCAGGAAATATTGCAGATTGCATGTTGGGTGCACGTTTGCTTTATTCAATTAAACAAGTCTAAGCGGACGAAGTCGCGGGCAAAAGCTAGTAGGATATAAATCACACGGAAGAAGCCGTGGGTAAAAGTTCGTGATATTACGTCACAGAATCTCTACACATCCCCATATCGGCGTCGCCGTCCGTCCGTAAATATTTACGTGTCCATGAACCTGACCCGACAGTGAGCTGGATTTGATTATAGTGTGGGTGGGTTCCGTTGTTACACCGTGGAAGCGAATTTAAACGTACCTGACTCCGCATTTTAACCTAAAATGTCTGTATTTTAAGTTTTTTTGTCAGTCAGAACATATGTGACCTGTAAAAGGCTCGAAACGTCGGGAATTAGATTCGTTACAAATACACGCGATATAAACAGTTTATTTTTTTTTTATTTCAATGTCTACAAGTCGCGAAAACATAAGAAAATTCTAAAATGTCTGTTTTTACCTAAGCGTAGACTACGATCAGCAAAAATAAAGGTCATAAAAAAAGCCTTAACTTCTTTAATACAAAATTTTTGTAACCGAAATTTCTTTCGATTTTCATTTGTAACGTTTTTAACATTCAAATTATTAAAATAATTAATCTATTAATTAATTCTATAATACCATGGAAGTAAAGACAGCGCTTCTAGCGACGCGTATACGCATCGAAATGTTTTACTCATGCTTTTAAAAGTGAGTATACATACGTATAATAATTCTAGTTTAAAAAAGTAAAGATTGGTTCTCAATCTCTGCCGAAGGAACCCCAAAATTAATGAGAACTACAGCGGAAGAGTGTGTTTACAGATTATTGAGGTGTCTGTCTTGTTCACACAAACAGAAAGCCCGTTGTTTGTTATTGCATCCTGCATATGCAATGCATGGCCACTTACGAGGCACCATTCAAAGTAGACTAACCTCTATTACTTATATAATACTAGCGGACGCCCGCGACTTCGTTCGCGTGAAATTAGAAGCGTATGTCCGTCAGGAATAGTGTAGCTTTCTATTAGTGAAAGAATTTTTGGAATCGATTCAGTAGTTCCAGAGATTACCCCCTACAAACAAACAAAGTTTAAATTAAAATTGTAATGACAACACAAAGAAAAATTAGGGCAATGGCAGGACTTGAACCTGCAACATCAGCATTCCGTGCCTTGCGTTTTCCAGTTTCGCCACACGCCAAACAAAGTTTACCTCTTTATTATATTAGTGTTGATGTAGGTTACTAGCGTCCCGCGGCGGCTTCAAACGGATTTCATTAGGATGCAATGTACATAAAACCATTCTGTAAGATATTCTCTAAATGACAGAAAAAACTGTATCAAAATCCGTTGCGTGGTTTAGAGGGGGTAAGCGGCCGAAGATGTAAGGACAGACAGGAATGGATAGCTTCTTTGTTTAATACTACGTAAAGATAGATTAGATTAGAGATTAATTTATTACTATTGGAAATTACATTAAATTTTGAATGTCAAACATAACAAATTCACAATAAGATCGTCAAAAAGGTAAACAAAATAATAAAATAAAAATATCTAGAAATACGTCTAGAAAAATGACAAAATGTCAAAAATAAAAAATTCAAATGTCACAATAAAAATAAAAATATAAACTCACAAACGGTAAAAATGTCAATACAAGCAAAAATTAAATAAAATGAAACAAAAATAATCAGGTACAAAATGAAAATCTAAAACAATAAATGAGAAAGCATAATAATAAGTCAAATTAAATTAAAGAAGATAAAGAAGCAGATGATAAATCTTTTAAAAACATAAATGTAGGATGAGTGGGAAGGAGCGTAAGATGACGTACAGTCAAGGAATTGAATTCCCTACCCATTTCGGTGAAATGTCGTCTGACATTCGCAATGCATTAAGGTCGATATGTCAAACTAACGTCTTGCTCTATAGCTCTTATGATGACAGTTTGCTATATGCTATTGAACCTTAGGTGGGTTGGAAATTAAATTCCTTGACTGTACGAAGGTGTAAGAGAGACAGGAAGAAGATTGTATGAACGAGTGTAAAAGAGTAAGAAGATTTGAATAACAGAATTTGTATGTTTGAATTTGTAAGAAATGAGGAATGTCAGTTTAGGCCAAGACGAAGACGTGTAAATTATTAAGTGGTTTTGATCGTGGGAAAATATATTTTAAATTGATTTTCCTGTGGTTTTTCTCATTTATATTACATCCCACATAAATGTGAAAACGGAGCCAAGTTCGAAACAAAATACGCGCGACGTTGTCTGTTTCATTCGTCTCTAAAAGATTTGAAGTGGATATAAGTGTCTAGGATAGAATAAAAACTCGTAAAGCTACCAGAAAAAATAACGTTCCTAAATTGCTTTAAAGGTAATATCCATCAAGGCACTGCCAAAGTTTAATCCAAAAATATTCCCTTCTGAAACCCTTTAACGATAGTATTCCTGGAATTACACTGCATTTTAAATTACAATTTTGTTATCTGGTGACCCAAGGGCTGGCGCGTTCCTCGCCCAACATATTGGCGCCATTCAGAGAGGTAACGCCGCCAGCCTTTTGGGCACCCAAAAACAGCGGCTTGAGCGAAATATATTTTTCAATTTAATTTTAATTAAAATCTTAACTTTTCATTTATAGAAACAATTTATAAAATGAGTAAGTTGGAGTTTGAGTAAGAAACTAAATTTTCTTATATTATTTATTAAAATAGTAAAAAAAAAGTGACTCACCTGACACCAAAGCGACGAGCAACAACAAAACGGCGGGAAACGCAGCCATCTTGAAAAGTTTAACGGTTGAACTCACAGGATTCGAAATTCAAACTCGCGCATAACTAGACGAGTTAAAAAAAAACTGTATCCTTTCACAACCGGTTCGGGTAATCTCCTCGCACTCGCGGCACCACAGCTGTCTCACTCACTCTGTAACAAAAAATGCAACTATGTAGAGGTTTTGTAGGATTCCGCGGGGAGGTGTCATAGCCTAATGTCATTTAGAAAAAAATATCAATAACTTTTGTTAAAAATTGGGCAAGAATTTGAATGTACAGTCAAGGAAATTGAAACATGTACCACCGTAGAACCTAGTCGAAGAGACATACGCATGACATTTGTATGACATAGCCTGGCGTTTAACGCGTCGCGTCATTGCGATAGGGTTCTAAGGTCGTACGTGAATATATTTCCCCTATTGTACCTTAAAGATATTACTAATAATAGTGATTAGACTACCTATTAGAATAGATTATTTGAGGGTATCAAGTCTTAAGTAAAATTAAATTATCATTTATTTCAGAAATATTTCCAAATTAGAAAGATAAAAATTAATAACATAAAACTTAGTCTAGGATATAAGTAATGACTGAATAAAAAAAACAACCTAACTCTAATCTATTCGTATGTAATAAAATAACAATACTAATAATTTTTAATTTTAATAATTATTTTACACAGTTTTATGCTAAAATATCCAGAGCGCATTCAATTGTTGTTAAGGCAGTAAAATACTTGTTTTTGCCGTCTGTATAGTATATATAACTCATATCTGGAGATCAGAACTAAAACTTCCAATGTAATTTTTTACCAAAAATATTTATTGATTGATTGATTGATATTTTTAAACATACTCAATTTTTTATCCTCTTTCACACTATCTAATCATTATACCGCTATCTCTTTTATTAACTAAGTTATGTAAAAAAGATTAAAGATTTATTAAAAAAACGCATGTATGTTTTTAAAAAAGTGAAAAAAAAGTGATCTGAGTATAATTTTACATCCGACCTGGTAGCTCTCATGTCCATATATGCTTTTGAAGTTATAACTTGCAAGAATCCACAAATGAGCAACAAAAATACATTTTTAAACGAATTAAAATCGCCTACGGAACCCAGCACCTAATAAACGTGCGTCAGTCCATTTTTTTTTAATAAAAAGGCACAGATTACCTAATTTGACGCGTTCAAGAATTGATGGTCTGTGAATGCCATACTTTTTTCTCCGAGAAAGAGGTCAAGACAGTTTGGGGTTTAAAAGAAAAATTGAGTTTCAAGGTGAGATTTTAATATTACGAAACGGGGAAGACGGAATGTTATCTTAGGATTCTGAACTCGGAAGTTTAAAAAGATTGGTTTAAGTACAGAGTTTATGCCATTTTTAACTCCTGTTGGAAATTGAGGACTATAAAAAAGTTAAGTAATTTAAAAAATCAAAAAACCCAACTGCGTAAAATGTAAATCAAAACTGAAAAAACTAAAACAAGACCAGTAGTCTGAAATTCTGTTATACAATTAATGTTGAATACCTACACCATTGCAATAGTTTCATGAACTTCAATAGTCGGGACCCATTAAAAATGTAGCCCTGCCCAAATCTTCCCAATAATGGCTATTAAGTATTGAGAAGGTTAAAGTGTTTGTTTTCGTCGTTTAGGTATTTTTTAGGTTCAGACTTCAGATAATATTTGACAGACTGATATCAAGTTTAAACCGAATGCCTTGAATGAAGAATTTAAGCATGGATCTAGCCCAGTCAAGTCAAGGAATTTAATTCCCTACCCATTTCGTTGAAATGTCGTCTGACATTCGCAATGCATTAAGGTCGATACGTCAAACTAACTTCTTGCTCTATAGCTCTTATGGTGACAGTTTGCTATATGCTATTGAACCTTAGGTGAGTTGGAAATTTAATTCCTCGACTGTACATGTCAATCGTACACACCCAAAACTGTAAAATTTGTTACCTTTGTTGTGTTGTTTGTACTGCCTTAATGTATAGTCGACCAAGAAATTGCTTGACCACTTTTGAACCTTATCCTTTTGTAATAAGGTAGAAAAGTGGTCAAGTAATTTCTTAGTCGACTATACACTAAAGGTAACCACTTTGTCTATTGATTGTGTGGGTGTCAATTGAAGAGGAGGTTTAGAGTATGTAGTTGACTCTTTTAGGCAGATTGTATTGCCATTTCAAGTAAAGAGATCAGTCTTTCTGTGTGTGTGTGTGTGTGTGTGTGTGTGTGTGTGTGTGTATGTGTGTGTGTGTGTGTGCGTTTCAATTTCTATGATCCAAGGTTCTGATAATATTTGACAGATATCAAGTGTAAACCGAATGCCAAGCTGACATTACAAAGATGGCCGCCAGACTAAAACTAGTCGAGATGGAACCGGTCTTGAAACTCGTGGTTAGTTATTATCTATTATCGAATTACTAATCTGGCGCTGGAAACGTGAAATTATGATCAAGAAAATAATTTTATGTGAAGTTTAGACTTACTATAGCTACATATACATCTACACTAATATAATAAAGAGGTAAACTTTGTTTGTTTGTTTGTAGGGAGTAATCTCTGGAACTACTGAACCGATTCCAAAAATTATTTTACAGATAGAAAGCTACACTATCCCTGACGGACAAAGGCTAATTTCACGCGAACGTATTCAAGTCGCGTGATCTACTATCCTACTAATAATATTATAAATGTGAAAGTTTGTATGTTTGGATGTTTGGATGTTTGTTACTCAATCACGCAAAAACAACTGAATGGATTTGGATGAAATTTGGCACACATATAGCTTATAATCCGGATTAACACATAGGATACTTTTCATCCTGTAAAAATGCACAGTTCCCACGGGATAGCGATAAGTGAGTTATACGCCGCCGTGACGTCATGAGCAGCATAGCAACTAATTCTCATTAATTTGTCCAGGAAATATTGCAGATTGTATGTTGGGTGCACGTTTGCTTGATTCAATCAAACAAGTCTACGCGGACGAAGTCGCGGGCAAAAGCTAGTTTTGGTAATAAAAGCAAAGCATGTATGTAGATACATTTTAAATGTTTTAAAATAATTGCGTATATATTTCTGTTTCAGGGCACATATAAAAACTCGGAGCCTAACAACTTAGACAAACATCCCTTTGCTCGCTGGGTTGAAAGCTCCCAATCAACGCAAGTCGAGCGTGAACAATATATGTATATTAAATGTAACAACGGAAACAACGCAATTCTAAATATTAATTACTACTGAACGCCTATTACTTCGTTCGCGTGAAATTAGTAGCCTATGTCCGTCAGGGATAGTGTAGCTTTCTGTCTGTGAAATAATTTTTGAAATCGGTTCAGTAGTTCCAGAGATTACCTCCTACATACAAACAAACAATGTTTACCTCTTTATTTATTAGGATTAGCGAGCAAGATGGTGGTAGCGATCCGGACGGACCTTGCACAAGGTCCTACCACCCGCAATAATTCTAATATATAATATTCTATTCTAATAAATAGTCTAATTTGTTACCTTTCGTTTTTTCTTCTTAATTTTATGTAATTTTGACTGTGTGTGCTTACAGCGTTTATCAAACGTTTTATCTATCTATCTAACCTTCTTGGTGTTTAGTTGTCTATATGCGGTGGTGATCACTTACCATCAGGAGACCCACTTGCTTCTTTATTAAAAAAATCTCTCAGGAGTGTTAAAAGATCGTTAGAGTTTTACAAATGAATTTGGATTCGTCATCGATATTTCCAAACGGCTACACATGTTTGTCCGCCTGAGTGCGTCCGTCGAACGTTTCCAGAGGGATGCCTATTAATAAATTTCATGGGTATATAAGTTTCGCAATCGCTTTTATCGTCCACACGAGGTTCTAATTATGGCAAGTGTTTTTCATAAATTAATCAACTGAATCAAGAATTGTTAAATATTTAGCAATATTTATTATTTTATTAGACCTTGTGCAAGGCCCGTCCGGATCGCTACCATCATCTTGCTCGCTAATCCTACTGCTAAGCAGCAGTGCTTGCACTGTTGTGTTCCGGCGTGGAGAGCAAGACAGCCGGTGTAATTACTGGCACAAGAGGTATTCCATCTTAGCCCTCTGCGTTGGCAACGCATCTGCACTCTCTTTGTTGTTGCAGGTGTCTATAGGCAGTGGTGATCACTTACCATCAGGTGACCCACTTGCTTGTTTGCCTTCCTATGTTGTATAAAAAAAAATATCGTAATGGTGTAATGGAAAATATTGCAACATCTGATCTTTAATTTTTAAACAACATAACCATTTGAGTTGGCCGTAGTTGGGTAAAAACAGTCTTAACCGACCTTGCATGCTTTATCAATTATGTGGTTAACATAATAGATAATACATGACCAAGGGGGTTCCGCACTGTAGGTGCGCTCTCCGCATCACCTATGGCATAGGTTAATCGCAGTAGGTTGCCGGCTTGCCGCGCGCGCGCCCGCTCACTCTGTCGCGCGTTGTGATAGTACTCGTATTACAGTAAGCAGCCCAACCCTAGCGGTGCGCCAGGGCATTGCGGGGGGAAGGCGGGCGCGGCCGGCGCCTTCCTTTTGACGCATGCCGCCTGGCGAATGTTTATGAAGTAATACGAACTTTTGTGCCTGATCATAAAGTTGGAATTCGTTTAATGGTAGTCGAAAAAGAGAAGTTTCTGCACGTTAGTACTATTATTTATTCTGTGACATAACGTAAAAAATGAGAAAATTTCGTGTTGTTTTAAAAATGATATCGAAGTGACTTTACCAATGTATTTGCTCATTAAAGTTATTTCAGGAAATAAAAATAAAAAAAACTAAACGAGCAGTGCTCATAGTCAACCGCAACAAACATCGAGGAGACTGCAGATGCGCTGCCGACCCAAAGGTGGAACATGTCTTGTGCCAGTAACTCCACTGGCTGTCTGTATAATAATATACATACAAAATATACGTAAGAATCATCAAAATCGGTCCACGCGTTTGGCCTCTAGAGGGCGCCACAAAGGAACAAAAATACATATGCTGATAAACACATAACTCTCCTTTGCGTTGCGCAGGTGGGTAAAGAAGGTTTACAAAAGCAACGTGCGCGGCCGCATGCGCAGGAGTGTGGCGTGTCTGTCGGCGAGTTTGGTCGTTTTGTGGCTGCGCCCGCGTTCTCACGCAGGCTGTAGCGTCGGCAGAAACAACGCAACCCATAAATATATCACTGCTTAACCGACTTCAAAAAGGAGTTTTTTTTATACAACATAGGAAGGAAAACTAGCAAGTGGGTCCCCTTATGGTAAGTGATCGCCACCGCCCATAGCCAACCGCAACACCAAAGGGATTAAATTTAAAATGCTATACAATGAATGACAACATAAAGAAAAATTAGGGTAATGGCAGGACTCGAACCTGCAACATTAGCATTCCGTGCCTTGCGTTTTCCAGTTTCGCCACATTACCGCCATCATACCCTGTGAATTTTTCAATGTGTTTCGTCTTTACGGTCATTACATTATTGATTTTTTTTCTTTGGGACCCTAGTGTCATCTATGAGAAACTTAATCAAGTTATCTCATTCACCTTGGTCATTTATGAAGGCCCGTTAGCTGACGAGAGATGACGCCATTTTGTTGTAAAATTCTTGTAATCGATTTTTTTTTGTATTTTTTTAATACAAAAAAATGAAAATTAAAAAATTTCGATTGCCGATGCGTTGCCAACCCAGAGGGCTAAGATGGAACACCTCTTGTGCCAGTAATGTCACCGGCTATAAAAACTAAACTAAATGAATATAAGTAAACTGTTTTGCTGTCGGTGCTGCGCGGGCGCATCCGCTCCCGAAATAGCCGCTTTGTCTCGCATTCTGTTCCCCTTACTGGAAGATATCCCTTCCCGGCAATAAGGGACAGCGACAGATTGATCGTGTTTTAACTAACCGAAGGGTTTCACACCTCGTAGCGCTATTAGAGTCGCTGATCCGTTGCCGGCCAGTAGGTGTATATACCCTTATTTGGGACAGTTGATTTCTAAGTATGTTAATACTTGTTTACCTCATTGCAATGGAATAAGGTAAGAAAGCGTAAACTATCTCTCACGTAGACTGAATAAAGGTAGTATTTTTATTAGCAGTGGCCCGTTTCACGAAGCTACAAGTTACAATTTTACAAGTCTAAACCGGCAACATTGGTCAATAATGACCAAAGGCAATGGGAATAATGACCAATGTTGCCGGTTTAGACTTGTAAAATTGTAACTTGTAGCTTCGTGAAACGGGTCACAGGTTACCCATTTGCTCGTTTGCCTTCCTATATTGTATAAAAAATAAGCCACAAATTCTGCATAAAAGATTGTCTTTGACCATAAGTTCACAATTTTCCGTGTGTTAACCCTACGTGAATAGGGATGTCTCCTGGGTTAAAACAACAAGATTCTTATTAGTCCGTCAGTTAGATTATAGAAAAATACTCGATACGTATTTTTTTATTTGTCCATACGAATAATATTGACAAAGATACAGCACATTCAAATTCAGGAGTAGGGGCTCGTGACGTCACTCTTTCGTAAAAATTTTACGAAATAATGACGTAGCGCGAACTTTCGCCGCTCTGTAACTTTGTTATTTTAAGTTTTAGAAGCAAAAGAAAAAATACGTATCTACTATTTTCTGGCGTTCTAAAAGATGGACTAATTATTATTTTTTAGTCAACATCCCAATTGTATCAATCAATACGGCGGACAAAGAAGCACGCATACAATTCCGTCAACACTGATTCCATACCAGCCAATTACCGACGATTGTACCGGCATCAACCATTAACATCAAAATGGCGGCCGGACGCTCTCACACTGTCGTGTAATATTTAAAGTCTATTTCATCCTCTTTTTTATTGAGTTCCGTACCCAAAGGGTAAAACTTGACCCTACTACTAAGACACCGCTGTCCGTCCGTCCGTCTGTCACCAGGCTGTATCTCATGAACCGTGATAGTTAGATGGTTGAAATTTTCACAGATGATGTATTTCTGTTGCCGCTGTAACAACAAACACTAAAAACAGAATAAAATGTATATTTAAGAAGGCTCCCATACAACAGATATGATTTTATTGCCGTTTGCACGAAACCCTTCGTGCGCGAGTCGGACTCGCACTTGCCCGGTTTTTAAATAAAATAGGGAGGCAAACAAGTAAGTGGGTCACCTGATGGTAAGTGATCACCACAACCTATAGACACCCGCAACGTCTAGAACCAACCCAGCAACACTATCTCGACGTTTTAACAGTTAGACTAGAGTCCACTCGTGACTACAGCCGTTGCAATACAGATATCGGATAGTTTATTGCGGGTGGTAGGACCTTATGCGAAGTCCGTTCGGATCGCTACCACCATCTAGCTCGCTAATCCAGCCGCTAAGCAGCAGTGCTTGCATTGTTGTGGTCTGGCGTGGAGAGCAAGACAGCCGGTGCAATTACTGGCACAAGAGGTATTCCATCTTAGCCCTCTGGGTTGGCAACGCATGTCCTTGAGGCTGCGGTGCGCATCCTTGAGTTTGCGGGTGTCTATGGACGGTGGTGATCACTTACCATCGGGTGACACACTTGCTCGTTTTCCTTCTTACGTTGTCTCAAAAAAATGTAATGGCTGCATCAATCATCATCAAAGTTAAAGTGCTCACCTTTTTTTTAAAGATTGCGATATAATTAATTGATAATAAAAAAGAAAGTTCTGTCAAAAATCCTGTACTTTCAAACCTGTACAATCTTGAATCTACGCGCGTACACTTCGGACATGGCAATTATTCTTGGCAGTGACAGCTCGCGTCATTGTGACGTTTTTGAAATTGACAGCTGTCATTCGATGACATTCGTACATTAGTCAGAGTGTACACGTCATGTTAAATTTTAAGTCACTTTCACCTTCAATCAGCAACATTTTAACGTGTAAGGGAACTTTCGGAGTTCCCAAAAAATGGTTTCTTAACACACGTTTGGTATCAAATTATGGCTTTCAAATTACATAGCTGTATTAAATTTTTACAAATTTAAGATGTAAAAGTGACATTGTAATGTTGATTTATTTAAAAAATTACACGTCATTGAGTTTCTTGCCGGTATCTTCTTATCTGTGGTTTTTCCGAACCGGTGGTAAATTTTATGACATTCCTAAGTGCTTCCTGTAAGCCTGATTGACTTTGACTTTTCTTTTTACTTTTTAGTCATGAAAACGGTCTATTCCGACTAGTTACATTACCTAGTTCCATTGATGGAACTAGTTAGACTTTTTTCCAATAGTTACATTTAACGAAGATGGTTTCCGTAATGGATTTACCTGGACTTTATCAATGGAACTAATAAACTGGATCAAATCTGCTCGTGCAATTCAGCTGCGTCTGTGTGATATCTTTATGCAAAAACCCACCCGCTTCCACACGAGACAACGTATATCACACAGACTCAACTACACGCCACCACTAATCACTAAACAACACGATCGACGCGCGTTTCGCCTCTGAAAGAGGCATTATCGGGATCTAACAATGTAATTAGTCGGAATTGACCGTGTAAACTGGTTACAGCACGGTGTGACGTCCTCCCCTACCCTTGGTATGGCGTCATTGTTGGCCACTCCGTCGCCTAGCAACCACACGTACCACTCGCCTTTTTACCCGCCTACTACAACCACAGACAGTACATCATACATAGCTACAGACAAACTTGTATAGAAGTCGGCTATCGATCACGGTATGTCAAATTTTCATTGTAGCGTTTGCGAGTGAAGTTGTAAACTGAGAAGTATGAAGTTAGCGTTCTCCATACAAACGGCGATAACGTTTTCCACCCTCTAAACCTATAGCCATGATTTTTTGTATGTTATCAAATAACACCACGGAGACTGCCAATCCAGAAGGCTAAGATGGACCTCTTGTGCCAGTAATAGTAACCGCCGGTTAGTAATATTACCACTAGGTCACCAACTGGCTCGTTTGAGTTCCTATGTCGTATTTAAAATAAAAAATAAAATAAAAATAATGGCCGACTAGTCGGTGCTTTTTGCCGACTAGTCGCCGACTAGTCGCCGACTAGTCGCCGACTAGAAATATGGCCGGATAGTCGGCTTTACCGACTAGTCGACCACTAGTCGGTACATCTCTACTAACCGGCTGTCTTAACTCGGCCGCCTACTTCTAAACCACGCAACGTATTTTGATACGGTTTTCACTGTCATGTATGTCGACCGTATTACAAAGCGGTAAGGTTCAAAAGTGGTCAAGCAATTACTTGGTCGACTATACATTACAGCCCGATCGTAACCCTGCGAAGCCGAGGTGAGCCGCTTGTATTTATAGTAGATATGTACCGACTAGTGGCCGAGTAGTCGGTAAAGCCGACTGACTATCCGGCCATATTTCTAGTCGGCTACTAGTCGGCAAAAAGCACCGACTAGTCAGACATTATAGCCGATCTTCATTATAACCCTTACGATGCACCGATTCATTTTACTTGCTAAGCAATCGTAGTCGCCCGTACCTCTTGCGAGGACTACGATTTGAGACATTCAGGCCACAAAAAAAAAGTCAGACATTATATTTATTTAATTTTTTATTTTAAACACGACATAGGAACTCCAACGAGCCAGTTGGTGACCTAGTGGTCATATTACTATTTTTAAAACAGGGTGATTGAATTGAAATCATCGACATGAACATGAATCAATTTCATTTAAATAGTACTTTCATCATCTGATCGAAGACTTTCGTCTTCAAACACTGCAATATTTTAGACGAAAAGATGTTGCATACATTACATATTCCGCTCGAACATTACATACAATGATCGGCTTGACCGATAGTCGGGTTTTTCCAGCCGATGAGTCGGCTAGTCGGCCAATCTCTAATTTATAGTAATGTTTACTGAAGTTTGTTGCTATTTGCTCTATAATTTCTTCTGTGGTCATGTAAAGATTATGCTAGCTTTCCTTAACAGGTAAACTAGTATATCAAATCGTACCTGCCTGACCTAGTGAGATAACGAAAGCACTAAATGTTAGTGTTTAGCTTAGTTTCAGCTCCAGATAAGCTAGGTCTTAGGCTGCATAAACTTTATTGCACAATAGAAATACAAAATGTACAAAAGGCGGACTTAATGCCTTAATGAATTCTCTGCCATTGCATCCAACATCAAACATAACATTTAATATTGTATCCAAGCATTGAATTATAGGTTTTTTATTAAAACTTATGATACAAAAGCCGGAGTTAATGCCCAAGGAACTTTCTCGTAGTCAAGGTTTAGGTTTAGCTGAATATACATTACTAGCGGACGCGCGCGACTTCGTCCATATCCGTCAGGGATAGTGTAGCTTTCTATTAGTGAAAGAATTTTTGAAATAGGTTCAGTAGTTCCAGAGATTACCTCCTACATACAATACCTCTGAAACCATTCGCTCTAACTTAACCATTAATGTCAGTTATAAATTTATAACCACACACGCATACCAATAAAATATTACCGTTGCAAAATTCCCCACTTAATTAAATTCGTAATTAATTATTTACTTCCATTAGTCCATTACTGTGTGTTATTCGTTTATTATAACGGAGAGAACTCTCGCAATTATTCACCCAATAATTGGTTCCTGAAAATTCAGTCTTTAAACGTATTTATTGATGCAAAATTTGAAATATTAATTATTAGTCACAAATGCATCGTGTTTACTTTGAATTTATGAATAACTAGCAGACGCGCGCGACGTGGTTCGCGTGAAATTAGTAGCCTATGTCCGTCAGGAATAGTGTAGCTTTCTATCTGTGAAAGAATTTTTGAAATCGGTTCAGTAGTTCCAGAGATTATCCCCTACATACAAACAAACAAACAAACAAAGTTTACCTCTTTATTATATTAGTGTAGATGTAGATATCTCTGCTGAATTCGTTTGTCAGTATACCGAGAGAACTAATCATTTTTACGGAATTCAAATATACCCTATTTGTTAAACCAGGTCCGTCCGGATCGCTACCACCGTCTTGAACAAACTGGAACGAATTACCTTGCTACTCCGCGAAACCAGTGCCGGGCTCGTGCAAAATAGCTGCTTATGTGCGACACATATATGTTCATGCAAAAACCCACCCTCCTCCGCTTCCACACGAAACAACATATACCACACAGACTCAACTACACACCACCACCATTAAACACTAAAACTACACGATCGACGCGCGTTTCGCCTCTATACGAGGCATCATCAAGATCGAACCGTACGACCGTTCGCTACTTGAACGAATGACGTAGACCGTCTTGCTCACTAATCCAGCCGCTAAGCACCATCTTACCATCAGGTGACCCACTTGCTTGTTTTCCTTCCTATGTTGTATAAAAAAAAAAAAAAAAAAAAAAAAAATAAAGCAGTAGCGCTTGCACTGTTGTGTTCCGGTGTGAAGAGCAAGACAGCCGGAGCAATTATTAGAACAAGAGATATTCCATCTTTACCCTCTGGGTTGACAACGCATCTGCAATCTAAACGACAGTGAAATTTCAGTAGCGACGGCAGTGTTGCCAACCTAAGGAAAGCAAAAAGCAGCAGAAAACAGTAAAATATTAATTTCAAAACATCAAACCTACTGTCCGACATAATATTCATAGAATTGGGATGTTGACTAAAAAATAATAATTAGTCCATCTTTTAGAACGCCAGAAAATAGTAGATACGTATTTTTTCTTTTGCTTCTAAAACTTAAAATAACAAAGTTACAGAGCGGCGAAAGTTCGCGCTACGTCATTATATCGTAAAATTTTTACGGAAGAGTGACGTCACGAGCCCCTACTCCTGAATTTGAATGTGCTGTATCTTTGTCAATATTATTCGTATGGACAAATAAAAAAATACGTATCGAGTATTTTTCTATAATCTAACTGACGGACTAATTAGAATCTTGTTGTTTTAACCCAGGAGACATCCCTATTAAGAAATAGTTATACAACTACTGTTAGATTTTTCGAAAATTGCCTATATTTAAGGAATTTCTGGGAATCTTTTTTCCGAATAAATAGGCGAAATGGTACTACGGACGAACTTTGACCGCTTGCTAAACCAAATAAGAAATGACTGAGAGAAACCGGCTTTCCGCAATATAATTTTCCAAACACAAATAAAGCAGAGCTATCCTTGTTCCACTTATTAAACTACGAATTTAGCTATCCCCTTTTACCGTGTGTAAAACAGTAGACAAATGAACTAAAACAGAAAACAGAGATGTCATGGAGAAAACAGTTAATCTACTGTTAAAACATTAGGGTTGTCAACAGCGAGCGACGGTCAGATTTGGTTATATGGTTTCTTTTAGTAGTAATTCGCAGTGTATAACTAAATGACATTATAATAAGTAAGCAGACTCTTTCAATCTGTCAGTCCATCATCCAAACAAAGATAATTACCTAAGGCCGACCTCAGAAAGCCATTCAAAATTCATCGGAAGCGTCATTACGGCGGCGTTTATTTTAACATTTGTATGGTATTCGTATGAATGGCTTTCTATTCATTGAGGGCTTTAAAAGGCATTGGGGTCGGATATATGCAGGTCAAGGAGTGGAAAAGTCACATTATACTAGACTAGTGATCTGCCTTGGCTTCGCACGGCTTCAATTAGGGTGTAATATAGACCATCAAAAATAAAACTTATAAAAAAAAACTCGCAACTCAGTTTCAGTGAGATCCATGTAATACCAAGACCTCTATTTTCGGTTCATGCGAAATTCGTCTCACGTGCGAGATCCGTCAAAAAGTGACAGACTTCCAAGGGAATTGACAATTGTTTTCGTGCGAGATACATCTCGCATAAACCGAGAATAGCCCCGCAAGTCGGTTGGTTTATTCAGTCCCTACTTAAGGGACCTTCTGTCTTAAGTTATTAAGTCCCAATATTAAGTTAACCCTACCGTCGCTATATATTTTTGAAATAATCATGTATAGTCGACCAAGAAATTGCTTGACCACTTTTCGACCGTATTACAAAGGGATAAGGTTCAAAAGTGGTCAAGCAATTACTTGGTCGACTATACGTTAGGAAAAATATATGCAATTTCCCTACCAACGTCGATAAGCCAAAGGCTACTAGAAATACAGGAAAGCTTAAAGTTCCAACTTACAGACTGGCTAAAACCAATAAGTCGTTCATGGGAAATTGTGTAAGATTTTACAACAAAATTCCAAAAAACATAACTGCACTAAATGATACAAAATTTAAATCTATTGTCAAGAAGACATTAATTTCTCGGGCGTATTATAAAATCAATGACTATATCTTGGACAAGGATGTTTGGAAATGATCCCGATCTGTATTGGCGATCCCTGGCTCCAAAGATTGTACACCTGCTGTGTTAAATTGTTAAATTGTAACATTTTTAAATATTTGAGATGTAAAATAACATTGTAATTTTGATTTATTTAAAAAATTACACCTCGTTGAGTTTCTTGCCGGTATCTTCTCATCAGAAGTTTTTCCGAACCGGTGGTAAATTTTTTGACATTCATAAGTGCTACCTGTAAGCCTAATCTGAATAAAATATTTTGACTTTGACTTTGAAGTAATTAGCTAATCTAACAACATCTTATAGTGACCACATTAATATCTAAAATCGTTTGTTTAAATAAAATAGATCGACTTGGCCATCGCACTAACAATCTTACATTATTTACTTTAATATGTATTGCTTGTGAGTTACATTGTGTTTTCATGCGATGGCCAAGTCAATCTGTTTTATTTAAACACTAGCGGACGCGCGCAACTTCGTTTACGTAAAATTAGGAGCCTATGTCCGTCAGGAATAGTGTAGCTTTCCATCTGTGAAAGAGTTTGTGAAATCGGTTCAGTAGTTCCAGAGATTACCCCCTACATACAAACAAACTAACAAAAAAACAAACAAACAAAGTTTTTCTCTTTATTATATTAGTGTAGATTAGTGTAGATCAGTGTTTTTCAACCTGTGGGTCGCGACCCCCCGGGGGGTCGCGAAGCTTCTGTAGGGGGGTCGCATTATGGAGACACATAAAAACGTCGTGTGGAATGAATATTTGTAACACTAACATACATGATAAAAAAGCGAAGGGTCGGGGGGTCGCGAAATATTTTTTAATACCGGGGGGTCGCATCATGAAAAAGGTTGAAAAACACTGGTGTAGATAAACGATTTTAGATATTAATGTGGTCACAGATAAGAACATCAAATGTATGACAGTGGAATTCGTATCAAAATCCGTTGCGTGGTTTAGAAGTAAGCCGTCGAAGATATAAGGACAGACAAGGACAGATAGTGACTTTTTTTTATACTAAGTATTTTCTTTAAAATATGATTATTATCCTACTAATATTATAAACGCGAAAGTTTGTAAGTATGGATGGATGTTTGTTACCCTTTCACGTAAAAACTACTGAATGGATTTGGATGAAATTTGGCACACACATAGTTTATAACCTGGATTAACACATAGGATACTTTTTATCCCGTAAAAATGCGTAGTTCCCACGGGATAGCGATAAGTGAGTTATACGCCGCCGTGACGTCAAGAGCAGCAAATCGACTAATTCTCGTTAATTTGTCCAGGAAATATTGCAGATTGCATGTTGGGTGCACGTTTGCTTGATTCAATTCAAGTCTATGCGGGCAAAAGCTACGTCCGTCTAAACCTAACGCCGATAATTCCAAAGGGGATGGCCACAATGGACACGAATACGCAATCCTGCATCTAGCACGAATCTTCTCGATAAACCTTAACTCGCTAAGTTACCCAATCTGTCCCTGTCTAACCAACCCTGTAGAAGAGAGACGCACTGAGTAACGTAGCGAGTAAACGTGTATCGAGGAGATTCGTGCTAGGTGCACTGGTGAAAGGCGCATGCGCACGAGGCCTCTGCTATAGTCCGAGAGCCGCGTCGATATTGTTGCTATCGTTGGTATGTACAGTCAAGGAAGTTAATTCCCTACCCATTTCGTTAAAATGTCGTCTGACATTCGCAATGCATTAAGGTCGATATGTCAAACTAACGTCTTGCTCTATAGCTCTTACGGTGACAGTTTGCTATATGCTATTGAACCTTAGATGGGTTGGAAATTAAATTCCTTGACCTACAAAATAACTTGCTAAAAAGTTTCATATAGATGACACCGAGGGTAGTTGTACCCTTAAAATCAATAATGTAATGACCGTAAGACGAAGCACATTGAAAAATTCGCAGGGTATGGTAGCGGTAACGTGGCGAAACTGGCAAACGCAAGGCACGGAATGCTGATGTTGCAGGCTCAAGTCCTGCCATTATCCTAATTTTTCTTTGTGATGTCATTACATAGCATTTTAATTTAATAATTTGAATGTTGTAAACATTGAAAATAAAAGTCGAAAGAAATTTCGGTTACAAAATTACCTACAAAATATGTTTTTTTTTGTAGGAAAGAGGTATTCCATCTTAGCCCTCTGGGTTGGCAACGCATTTGCAATCTCTGGTGTTGCAGTTGTCTATTGGCGGTGGTCATCACTTACCATCAGGTGACCCACTTGCTCGTTTGCCTTCCTATATCATAAAAAAAAGTTTACGTGTTAATGATTTTAGTGTAGACGAGTACACTTAGCTCTTGGCCTATGTCTTCACGCTCGCCACTCTTGCGCAAAAAGCTATGCTTGTTTATATAGGTCATCGACCTTTGCCTTATCTCACGTTTTTCGCATAGTTCTATCAGCTATGCGTTTGAGTTATGTTTCTTATAAGGCAGGATTCTTACGGACGACCAAAGTTTATTCTTATCTTTACATAGTACTAGCGGACGCGCGCGACTTCGTTCGCGTGAAATTAGTAGCCTATGCCCGTCAGGGATAGTGTAGCTTTCTATTGGTGAAAGAGTTTTTGAAATCGGTTCTGTGGTTCCAGATATTACCCCCTACATACAAACAAACTAACAAACAGAGAAACAAACAAAGTTTACCTCATTATTATATTAGTTTTTTTTTTATACAATATAGGAAGGCAAACAAGCAAGTGGGTCACCTGATGGTAAGTGATCACCACCGCCTATAGACACCAACAACAACAAAGAGAGTGCAGATGCGTTGCCAACCCAGAGGGCTAAGATGGAATACCTCTTGTGCCAGTAATTACACCGGCTGTCTTGCTCTCCACGCCGGAACACAACAGTGCAAGCACTGCTGCTAAGCGGCAGGATTAGCGAGCAAGATGGTGGTAGCGATCCAGGCGGACCTTGCACAAGGTCCTACCACCCCACCCTAGTGTAGATTAGTGTAGATTTTGCCTTTGACTTCTCTTTGTGAGTGTAGGTATGTGAATGTATGTGTTTGTGTGAGTATGAGTGTGTAGGTACTGTAGGTAGATGTGTGTGTGTGAGTAAAAAGTAATAATAGGTAATGGAGCAGTAGTTATGGTTGTAATAATTTGCCGATAATAAATGTAGTCCAGCTCTATCGACATCGATAGCTAGAGCCGTACCAAGCGTGAAGATATAATGCATTGCTTTACAAATGACCTGGATATCGACATTACTGGAACAATCAAAGTTGATAATATTTTCTTGTTTTCGCGACTTGCAGTTATTAAAATAAAACAATTTAAACGGTTTATATCGCGTGTATTGTATCGAATCTAATTAATTATCTAGTTTATTGGAACGATTTCATATTTAGTGTTTTAATTTTTTCAATTATTTTTTAAAATTGGGTAGTTTGTATTCTAAGTTTTTTATCAGTCTGCCCGTGAACATGAGACCTGTAAAGGGCTCGAAACGTCGGGAATTAGATTCGTTACAATACACGCGATATAAACCGTTTAATTTTTTTTATTTCAATCAAAGCTGATATCTCCCAACTCCATTGCAAATTGCGATGTACTTATAGAGGCTTTTAACAAATAAACTTGAGGTGTAGTTAGACTTAAGCATTCAGTTGTCAGGTGCATTCTAAAGAATGTTACAATGCTTGCAAAATCGATAGAAATAAAAAACCGGCCGAGTGCGTGTCGGACTTGCACAGTTTGGGTTCTCTAGTTAATTGATTACTCGTAAACTTGTAAAGCTTAGCTTGCTTAGGTGTGATACTTCTCCTGTGAACTTCAATACATATACAACTACAGAGATATTTAATTAACATACCTATTCAAAAACAACCAGTTTATTAGCCGGCAGGCGAGGACACTTGACTCTAACAAAAATAGCACTTCAAAGCTTAATATTTCACAAACGGATCCCTTATTCGTAAAACTATGTAATATTTTTGAAGGACTTGCTCGCTAATCCTGCCGCTAAGCAGCAGTGCTTGCACTGTTGTGTTCCGGCGTGGAGAGAAAGACAGCCGGTGTAATTACTGGCACAAGAGGTATTCCATCTTAGCCCTCTAGTTTGGCAACGCATTTACAATCTCTTTGGTGTTGCGGGTGTCTATAGGCGGAGGTGACCACTTTACCATCAGGTGACCCACTTGCTTGTTTGCCTTCCTATTTCATTAAAAAAGTCCTATGACACCCTACACTATGATGCACCAAGCTTAGCCTAGGCTAGACAGGGGAAAAACATTCCCACTTTACACGTAGGAAAGGTAGGTACTTAATTTTTTTTATAAAGATTTTATTTTACTATTTTATCTTCGAGATTAATATATCCATGCCAAATGACAGCTTCCTAGTACTCATAATCTCTGAGCTACTGCGGACAGACGGACAGATGGACATGACGAAACTACAAGGGTTCTTTGTTGACTACTGAACCCTAAAAATGAGGTATAATAAATATACATTTACAGCTTTTATAGTGCTTGTATTTGTATGTTACTTGATGAAGTCAGAGGCAATAGACAGAGAGACCGACCGACAAGAGCTAAGCTCTTAAATTATATGATGACTAGCGGATATTGATGATGATGTGTGTTACTTGAGATCAGGTGACCCGCTTGCTCGTTTGCAGTAATTTCGTGACACATTAATCACAAAAACACCTGCAACAGACAGTCATCGCTGCGTCAGCGAACCTTGACTTCGTGCTAGATACGTGACATTTGTCCAAACACCCGCCATAATGACAGCGGCAGCCATTTTTTTGACATCGCGTAACTGTAGCACGCAAGTAGCACGTATTTGATAACTTTTGCGACATGACGCTGTTTGACTAATGTTCGTAGCCTAAACAAAGGTTTTTAAATACGGCAAACAGGCATACGGGTTTTTTGAAGGGAAGTGGTCATGATCAAATTAAATTTCAAATGCTATATAATGAAATGACAACACAAAGAAAAATTAGGGTAATGGCAGGACTCGAACCTGCAACATCAGGATTCCGTGCCTTGCGTTTGCCAGTTTCACCTCATCACTATACCCTGCGAAGTTTTCAATGTGTTTCGTCTTTACGGTCATTGCATTTTTGATTTTAAGGGTACATCTACCCTCGGTGTCATCTACATGAAACTTTTTAACAAGTTATCATATTCAACTGGGTACGTTTATAGCTACCGCCAGCTGACGATAGATGGCGCCGTTTTTTTGTTATACAATTTTTATGTAACCGAAATTTCTTTCGATTTTATTTTACCTATGTTTGTAACCTTAACAAAGGTTTTTAAAGGACGGTAAACAGGCATACAGGTTTTTTTAAGGGAAGTGGTCATGATCTGCGATCTGGTGAAGATCGCTGGAAACTGTTAGATGCGATCAGCACAACCCACCGTCGTGGAGATCCTTGAGATGGCCTATGCCCAGCTGTGGGCGTCTTTCGACTGATATGATGATGATGTTGATGGTCACAGCCGACAAAGGGAATCAGCAAGCACGTGAGAATCGGTTAATCGTGAGCGAGTTTTAAGTCGTCATTGTAGGTAGTCGTCGCGTCGTCGTCCCGTGGACGTACGGATTTCTTACACACCCGTATTTTGTGACAGTATGGATGCTTCTACCTTAGTATAGCTTATTATTATTGCAACCAGCGATTCGCTACAGTGTAGCTCCATATACTTACCCATTATAAGTTATTGAGTGAGGGCTAAGACCGAGGGCTGTTTTCGAACGAACATTGCTAGAAATCGTGGGCTGAAAACCTGCTTTCAAGTAATAAAAGAACGCATTCACATCGATATACATGAGACAAACTTAGTTTTAAATTTATAAATCCGCTCTTTTCGTTGGCAGTTTAAAAATAGACATCGATTCAAAGTCTTAAAAGGCTTAAAGATTTTTTTTAGCAGTAATTTAGAACCTAATTTGACTAAGCATCCCAATAAAACACCTTATTAAAAAATTAAAACGTCACTTTTTCGCGCTATCATTCGCCACAGACAAGCAACGGAGCGTGAACGGACCATGGGCGAAGGTCGCGTTTCCAAACAGCCACAAATGTTTTCTAGTTGTGCAAAGTAAGTAATTAGTTTTGAAGTCTTGCGTGTTAAGAAACGGTGATTAGTATAACTGTGTTTTTGAACTAGAAACGGACGAAAACAACTGAATTTTTGCGCACTTGAAAAGAAAATCTTGTTCCAATTCGTATCTTGGCCTAATTACGGACGCTCTGTCTCAAATAATGCTCGTTATGTTGGCACATGGTTTTATATTTCATGTTGATATATTCGCGGGAATGAAACAGGATGCACTATATCGTTAGTCAAGTGAAGTGCGCCAGTGAGATTGTAATAACTGAAACGGAAATACAAAACATGAAGGAAATTCCACCAGAAGGTGTAATATTATGTTTAATGAAAACAAAACGCGACTCTACTTTATTATTCTTAAGTATATTTGTAACAAGCGAAGTTCGCACGGCAGTTTACTAATGTGCTAAATCGATTTTTAATGGCACGATTAAAAAAAACATTGATTTGTCTCTACTACTTACCAGTATACGAAAACTTTATTAGAAACTTTGTAAAAAAACTCTCTAAATTACAGCAAAACCGTATCAAAATCCATTGCGTGGTTTAGAAGGAATAAGCAACGGAAGATATACTTTTGTACTATATTCAGAACGTAAAGCAAAAAAAAACAAGATGTGATTGTTTTATTCTTTAAAATATTATTTTCTTTTTTATTATTCTTCTGATAATTAACTAATACTAACCCGTCAAATATTCACACCGATCGCATCAAAAATAAACGCAACCATCAATCAAACAATTACCGATTCCCAAACAAAAAACGTCTCTATGGCAAATGCGCGAACTTTTTACGCGCGAAATAACGGCACCGTTCAGGTTAAAGACCTCCGTTTGTTTTAGCTAATTCGATCTCTACCCTCCAACAATAGAGTTCAAATTCTATTGTTTACGCCGCATTCTTTTTAAACCATTGACATGATTTTAAAACTAAACGGTTTTTGATTATTTGACGTTTTGACCATTGTGTTGGCAATACTGTCGTTGTAGGTAAATTCATTGCGAAATAAATCAATCATCTTCAGGCACGTAGTTAACAAAATCCGGTGGTTTTTTGATGAGTAATAAGAAAGTTCGCATTTAACCTAACCGTGTGTTTAATCAAGTGGTAATTTTCAATTTAATGGTCTGATAAGTTGAATAACCGGCCAAGTTAGAGCCCGACTCAGGCGCCGAGGGTTCCGTACAAACTTAAACATCGAACAATGCTCTAACGATAATACAAACTGAACTGAGGGACAAACTTAACTTTGCCATTGGATAACTGTCGTCACATACATACCAAGTTTAAATATAAGTTTATATGTAACTAGCAGACGCGCGCGACGTGGTTCGCGTGAAAGTAGTAGCCTATGTCCGTCAGGGATAGTGTAGCTTTCTATCTGTGAAAGAATTTTTGAAATCGGTCCAGTAGTTCCAGACTCCTACATATAAACAAACTAACAAACAAACAAAGTTTACCTCTTTATTATATTAGTGTAGATGTAGATAGTGTAGACTAGTGTAGACTACAAATTTACGGTTTTCGAATTTTTCCATTTACTTGTGCTGTGAGACCTTGCTGCTTGTCAAATTTCATCATTCTAGGTCAACGGGAAGTATGTACCCTGCAGGTTTTTGATTCCTATACGAAGTTTCGAGTGTATGAAACGGCCACATCATTGATTGCGTTGACTTAGAAGTTTCATTTCTTCACAGCTCCAGGTGATTGCAAAGTTAGTTAAGTACTTGATATTAGTTTCAACTCGAGACCTCGACGCGTTCATCAAAAAAAGGGTATTGACAGACGGACGGACAACGAAATTATCCCTATAATAAATTAATTATAGGGGTTCATTTTGAAGTACGGGACCCAAAAATGAGTAGATTTTATTGTAATTGGCTTCGTCATGATAATTATTGAGCAACATTAACTTAGTTTGTTTGGATGGGTGACGAATAGATCAAACAACATAAATCATACTAATTAAGATGATTTTCTAAAATCATTTTTGTAATTAAGGTCCGGTTAGACCGTAGTCCACAAGATTTAATGCCAGACCAAATTTGAACGCTTATTTTAAATTGTTTATAGATTGTGATTTTTCATGTACCTAAACGATTTTTTTTAAATATAAAATAGGAAGGCAAACAAGCAAGTGAGTCACCTGATGGTAAGTGATCACCACCGTCTATAGACACACGCAACACCAAGGAGATTGCAGATGCGTTGCCAACCCAGAGAGCTAAGATGGAATACCTCTTGTGCCAGTAATTGCACCGGCTGTCTTGCTCTCCACGCCGGAACACAACGGTGCAAGCACTGCTGCTTAGCGGCAGGATTAACTTACCATCAGGTGACCCACTTGCTTGTTTTCCTTCCTATGTTGTATAAAAAAACTGACCAAATATTTATAACCATCATCAAGCATTTTTTTTATGAAATAGGAGCGCAAACTGTTGGTCACCTGGTGGTAGGTGCTCACCGCCTATAGACACCCGCAACAAAAAAGAGCTTGCAGATGCCGTGCCAACCCAGAGGGCTAAGATGGAATACCTCTTATGCCAGTAATTGCTCCGGCTGTCTTGCTCTCCACGCTGGAACACAACAGTGCAAGCACTGCTGCTTATTAGATTAGCGAGCAAGATGGTGGTAGCGATCCGGACGGACCTTGCACAAGGTCCTACCACCCGAAAATAAAAGCATAGTTTGGTAATTCTCCAGCCTTATCACCGTTGCCCGTTACCATTCATTCATTAATTGTTGAAATACCGCTCTACAAGCATGACCTTCAGGCAAGAACAGAAACTGTACTCGGAGTTGCTTGCTTGCTCGGACTCGGACTTGCTTGTTTTCCTTCCTATTTTGTAAAAAAATAACGACTAATTCTACTTATGTATTTGATTAAGTTTTGCACCCGTTTCGCTGCCATAAACAATTATATTTTTCATAAAAAAGCAATACTCTTTTGCCTGGCAGAATGGTCTGGCAGCTGACGTCAGCCAAACGGAAGGAATTTAAAAAGATCGCGTCCCGCCTGTCGCTGACAGATGCGTCAAAATGGCGGCGCTCATTCTTGATTCAAACTGAATTGTTACAAAGAGATATTGAAAATTGAAATCCGCAAATGGATTTCGAGTTGGAAGGAAACTAAGGCAAATAACTGCAGATAGTAATCTTACCTATACTTATTTTAAATCGTACAAAGGAACCAAGTTTGTACAAATATTTTTAACGATTTATTTAGTTCATTGATAATTTAGGTGGTAAAGTTCCGGTAAATGTATTTTAAACTGCATAAAAATTATAAACGGCGAAGTATACTTTTTTTCATTAAAAAAAACAGCTTTATCCCTAAATGTTGTACTCTTCTTGTAGAGGCAGATTTTTTTTTTTATTCAAATGGAACAAACCTCGAGTATAACCAATTCAATTGAAAAAGAATCATTGAAATTGATCAACAATTAGCGGAAACATCTTGTAATCAGTCGAATTAATAAACTTCTCTTTTTTTAAAGTCGGTTAAAAACGAATTTCATGTTTCATAACATTAACTAGATTCGTTCGAGTCGAGCGAGCCTTCCTACGAACTAGGAACCAAACCAAGTATTGCCATGTTTTGAAACTACTTTCCCCGTCACATCGTTTAAGTTTTTTTTGAGTGTTGCCATCATCCTGAAAAGAAGTTAAATGTTGCCAGACGTTAAAAGTGCGTGTAATTACGTGTGGCTTGTACATTTTTGTCCCTTTGTGTCACTTTGCTAAGAGCTTTCAGCTTTGTCTGCGAAATTAAAAATAGTATTTGCTCTGCTATGCACTTAACGTTTACTGGGTTACTTTACAAGACCGTTTACAAGGAAGAATTAAGTGACATGAAAGTACCTACTAAGACACACAGACTTAGAAAAATAAAGATAAGATATAAAAATGTTCTGCATCTTTGCTCTCTAAACGAAGAAAGTGATAATTAATAGATTCAGGCGTTACCTTGCTACTCCGCGAAACCAGTGCCGGGCTCGTAAAAACTAGCTGCGTCTGTGCGACATGCAATATCCAAACAACATATATCACACAGACTCAACTACACACCACCATTACGCCATTATAGCACGCCATCCGTTCAAGTAGCGAACGGTCGTACTATTAGATCCGGATGATGCCTCGTACAGAGGCAAAACGCGCGTCGATCGTGTAGTTTTAGTGTTTAGTGGAGGTAGTGTGTAGTTGAGTCTGTGTGATATATGTTGTTTCGTGTGGAAGCGGAGGAGGGTGGGTTTTAGCATGAATATATATATATGTATATATATATATGTGTGTGTGTGTGTGTGTGTGTGTGTGTGTGTGTGTGTGTGTGTGTGTGTGTGTGTGTGTGTGTGTGTGTGTGTGTGTGTGTGTGTGCGTGTCACACAGAAACAGTTATTTTTCACTAGCTGTGCCAGCGACTTTGTTTGCATACGATTGAAATGAACCGTATAATATGTAAGTGTTTATCCGGCTCATAATTTATCTGTCTGACATATTTCATAAAAATCTGAACAGCTTTTTATGCATGATTGAATAACAAACATACAATTTTCTTATCAAACTTTCACATTTAGGTATCAGCAATTATTCGTTTTTATAGGTAGTGTTTAACCCACTTACAAAAACAGATTATTAGTCATAAATGAAAGACTTATCTTCAATTGAGTACCTCCTTTTTGTAGTTTAAAAATAAAATTTGGTCACGATCGGACATCCTGCATTCAATTAATTAACCATTTCCTGTGACCGAGACAGTTCTGTTATTTCACGCTCCAGTGAAAGCTCTCTCGGCTGATGATATCTGTTAAGTATCAAACCGGTATGAGTCATGTTTATAGATCCCTTCACCGACATGGACGGCTTTCATAAAGAACTCAACATTTTTTAAAAATACTTACGATTTTTTTAAACAATCACCAAGGCAATGGACGCTTTGATAATCTAACAATCGTGTAAACATCACAAAAAGTCACGTTAGTAGGTATTTTTCTTGAATTGTTATATGGTTAGCGTTTTAAGTATTAGGTATAAATCCTTAACCGGGCTGCTATATCACACAGTACTAGTTTTAGCGACTTGAAAATAATTCAAAGTTTTCAAAGATACAAAAGGAACGTAAATCTTCACGACAAAGTTCATCAAACAGTTTAGAATGTTGATACAAATAAATACACAGACAGCCACGCCACGCGGTGGTGCAGTTAAACATCTACGCGTTTATATTTCAGAACAAACAACAATACTTATTATTAGTAAACAACATTCTTGTGAAATAAAAACGTCAATAAACAACGACATGCGATTGAAAGAAATCAAAATCAATTCAGCATATTATTTTTTCCATGTGCAAGTAACATATTTCGAAATAAAAAGAAACTACTGTTTCCGATACTCTTCAATATTTTTGTAATTGTGTAAATAGTTTTTTGTTTTTTTCCTTAATTTTGCACTCTCGCGCCTTTTTATGGTGTTGCTAACATAATTTGATCTGTCACTCTGTTTGAGTTAAAACGAAGCACATATTTTATTATGTCGCCACGAGAACGCAGACTGAATAAAAATGACACAAAAGAACTCGCATCCTTTCACACGGCATGCTTAATCCATAAGATACTCTGCGGTTCTAAAAATAACGTCCTATTTATAAACTCGCAGCAATGAATGGAACACTTGTAAAAACTCCACGTCATTTTAATTATGTATACAAAACAAGAGACAGTCTAATTATGTCGCGGAATCGGGGAATTTTAAATTGTCACATGGCAACACAGGCTTTGAGTCTGTTTGTATTGCAACACTGAAAATTATGGTGGCATTTTTGTTTAACGGGTTTTTGTCTGCGTTTTTTAAAAAGAATTAAAGATTGTTTTGTCTGTCCTTCTACGCGACGCACGCAACGGATTTAGACACGGTTTTCACTGTTATTTTCACTGAGAATTTTTTAACGGAAGGTTTTATGCACATCACACCCTAATAATTGTACCCATGCGAAACCAAAGCGCGATGCTAATTGTTGATTGAAAGAGATGTAGATCATTGGAGCGGCTAGAAGATGCATAATAATGAAATGAGCTTAAGTAATAAGTATTGAATTAAAAATATTTAATTCGATGGCCAGCATAATAACTATAATAAGGCGGAGTTTACAGAAGAAGTATTGGAATACCTGAAGGGGTCAAAATATCTACACATCTCACTGTTGTGTTCCGTAGAGCGCAAGAGAACCGGTGAAATTACTGTCACAAGAGGTATTCCATCTTACACCTCAGGAGCAGCCACGTTACAGTTTCCTTGGTTTTGCAGTTGTCTAGGATGGTGATCACTTACCATCAGTTGACTTACTTGCTCATTTCCCTTCGTATTTTTTTATTAGAGTTATATTTAGATCTCTTTGACCACTGTTACTGTTTAGAATCTGCAATTGACTTTAATAAGGACAAGGATGTTTGGAAATGATCCCGATCTGTATTGGCGATCCCTGGCTCCAAAGATTGTACACCTGCTGTGTTAAATTGTTAAATTGTAAACATTTTAAATATTTGAGATGTAAAATAACATTGTAATTTTGATTTATTTAAAAAATTACACCTCGTTGAGTTTCTTGCCGGTATCTTCTCATCAGAGGTTTTTCCGAACCGGTGGTAAATTTTTTGACATTCATAAGTGCTACCTGTAAGCCTAATCTGAATAAAATATTTTGACTTTGACTTTGACTTTGATAAGCACAAATATTGATACAAAGTTACGGCCTTGCCATACAATTCTTTTACCATTCATACTTCGTGTTTTGTGTCCCTCGAACTATTTATTTACTGAAGATATCGTTAAATGTGGTCGTTATCAGTTATCACACGATAGGATACAGATAAAAATGACGCACTGATAACAAAAACGTTGCAATTTTAGTAGCTGTTAGTTGTTTTATGCAGGATTCAATTGTTATTATCTAGAACCATTGGCTAATGGTGTTATGGTATCTACTTATGGTTGTGGTCGCCGGTAAAGGATGGATGACGAAAGCTACTGGAAGAAATGGTGTGAAATAGAAGTCCTACAGTCATTGGGTGGATAAGGGCTGAAGAAGAAGAGAGGGATGTAGAACTTATTAACTTTAGTTGTAATCCACATAACCTTAAGAAATCCCGTTTAACCAAATTTTTGCTAGTAACCAAAGTTGCTAAAATGGAAGTGTGAGACGACGTTGGCGGTGATTGGGGCGATCATCTGTGGGCCTACATGACGTGACGTTTCTATTGGAGGCTTGGCCCTCGCCTTTAGACTGTAAGTAAGTAAGTAAGTAAGTAAACACTTTATTGTACACTGTATTGTATTGTATTGACTGTCAGCTTGACTGGGGCTGGTTATACTAAGTTTAAAGGATATGTGGTCTGTTTTGTTACCACCCACGCAGCCGCATCCAAATGGTGTCATTGAGCGATTAAATTGAACAAAAAGAACATTTGATTTCTTTGGGTCTTTAGTGGCTTATATTATAACAATAGTACCTACATACTTAAGGAAGTTGTTTAGTGATAATGTATCTCTTTGTATTTGTTTTGTTTGTTTTCTTCTGTGGTGTAACAATAAACAGTATTTGTTATCATTGTTGTTATGAGAGAAGAGCTATCAGTTCTAGAATGTTCGCCTAGCTAAAGGGACCCGTAACCGGTTGTTTGATCCATGTTTGGTCCGTCGTAAACTCAACTAGATGGTAAGTAACCATGGTTAACACGTTGTAGCGACTTAGTTCGCCACCAGATTTAAGAGAAATATTTACAGCTATTAAAAAGAAACAACGTTAGAAATATTTACAGTTGTAATAAAAAAATATAAAAAGTGTACAAGGTTAGATATTTAGTTAGTAATTAAAAATAAAGAAAATAATATTTACAATAGGGTCGTAGGTTCTTAATACGTTTTGGCTCTGAATCTAGCAGGTAACAATTCAAAGCCACTCCCCTGGCACATGCAGCACTGATGCGCCGACCGTAGGTAGAGACAATTCTGGTCGGCGGAGGTCCCAGGTGGAGAGGCAGTCAGGAGAGGGAAATAGTGGAGTCACGGAGCGAAGAGAAGGATGTAGGTAGTTTATAGGTAGAACTACAGTACTGGAACCCTGGAAGGATTGGCCGCATTAGACTTGGCACAAATCCCGTTCTTGCAGTGCTGGTCATGCGCGTAGAGAGGAGAGGGCTTTTAGCACAAATTCATTATAAATGCTGTTGCGCGCTAGTTATTTACAATGACCAGACAATGCAAGAAACAGGTATGTACATTATATACATAAACAATATTTATGTACATTATTTTACAAGCAGAGTTCTATATTTTAATTACAGCAACATAGAACTCCCGCCACGAAACCATGCACAACTTAAAACTATATTTACAGTCAATCCTTAAAGCTATTATCTACAACACTCACCCTATTCGGGGTCCCGATAATATCTCAACTTTATTGAGAAGAGATTAAATGATAATTTAATAACTATAATATTATATTTTCAGACAATCCCAGGTTCAGTTCAATTAGCGGCGTCGTGAAAAGAAAACCGTCATTTGTTTTATTTTATTTTTATAGAACGCCGCGGTGGTCACCGATATTACTGGCCAGTATTAAAAAAGGTTGATAGCGTTAGGCGCTACAACGTAATCAATGGTGTCATCACCATCATAGAAAAATAGTATAGCATGCAAGGAGTTTTAAAACTGAGAGCAAAATTATAATAGCCATCTCTTCACGTCAAATGGCAATACAACTCTGAACTTGCTCTTCAATGGACATCCCGTACACATGAATTGTCAAATGGTGTCCTTTGGTGTACATTAAGGTAGTATAATCTACGTTTGCACACCAAAGGTGACCATTTTGACAGTTTCGGGTGTGTACGCTTGACATGTACTGAGGCTATATCCATGCTTTAGTTAGTCATCCAAGCAGTCTATACGGTTTTTTGATAGATGCGAGATTTTCAACTATTATCGAGTTAACTACGAACCAAACAATGACCCTAAGAAAAGCCTGTAATTGTTCTAAATACAGAACATAAACACAGAGGGTCCTTTCTTTCCCCATTTCACCAGTTAGAATATAGCTGTATAACGAAGCGTTAGTTCTAGAGAAAGTTGCCGGTCCTCTATGTGAGGTTCTAATTATGTTAATTGTGCTGTTGCTTTGAGCGCTGCTCTGTAACTACCAGCACACCCACGCCTTTGTCCTTTGAGAAGCACCTCAAGACAGACAGGCCATTGGCCCAGTCTGAACAGCTCACTATCAAATGAGCATTTAAAAAAGTAGTCAAATTTTCAATTCCATATTTGCATTATGGTACCATTGCTCTCGATGAGCCCGCCAGTGATGAAGTACTTAGCAAATTTTAAACCATTCAGCCTGTGATCTTGGACAGGGATGTTTGGTATTTCAACTTGCATTAGCCATCCCTGCCTCTAAATGTTACACCTACCGTTTTAAATATTTAAAATGACATTGTCATTTTGATTCATTTAAATACACCTTTGAGTTTCTTGCCGATATCGTCTCAACAGAGGTTTTTATGACGGTACATTTACTGGCATTCATACATAAGTGCTTGTTGTAAGCCTAATCTGAATGAAGATATTTTGACTTTGACTTTGATCTAAAAATGGTTTGGTTGACCTAAACTTTAGATATATTTAAATACTGGTGCAATTCTGATCTGATCGCAACCGCCGTCTTGCTTGCTTTTTTATTTAGCTTATTTATTATAATTATAACATGTATGTGTATCGGAAGCAAAATTAATGTGCCTAAGTTTGTATAAGGCCAATTAACAATATTTCTATGGAGTCAAAAGATCAACAGCGGAATAAAGAAGTTAATTACTATAAAGAAAGTCTTTCAAACCGTACAGAGGGCTCTTTAAATTTGTTTTCTTTGTCTGTTGCCGCCATTTATCATAGCGTTAGGCGTTAGGGTTGCCAATGATGAAAATGTTTTTTTTAAGGGACTTTTGATTGGATTTCCAGTTAAGGCGACAAATTTTGGAGTTTAAAAAGTAAATAAATAATGAAATTGAAGTCAAAAAAATGTAATGAATTAAGCGCAACATTATGAGCTTATTTAAAATGTTTTGTGGATTTTTTCCATCAATTTAATTCTCTACAAAATATTATGATTCATTTGGTAGTCGATAAATTGGAATCACAGTAATTATGTTTTACGTTAAAAACATGAAAATTGACACATTCTGAGTTATACCAATGCACAATTTAAATAGGTACATTGAAACCCTTTTTCTCGCTTATTATACTTCTACCTGATATATCCTTCTAAACAACTTGCTGATAAGTACCTGTAAAAGAAAGACATTTAAATTAATCCAAAAGTCACTTCTCAATCGTCAAAAAAAACGTCCAAGTGCGATCCATAATTTACCACTCAATAATTTTTGTGTTATATAAAGTATCAACCATGCGAAATATACTGTGAAAGACAAAAATCGCCTAAGAGTCGCACCATAAAGGCCAGGCCACACCGTATGCGTATGCAGCACAGCTCCGGCTCACTTCGTAGACCCGCGTTACGTGCACGCAACGCAAGCGATGTGGCGTCTCAACATATAATTCCATACATTACAACTGGCGTGTGCACGCGCGTCTCCGGAGCCGTGCTGCTTACGCATCCGGTGTGGCCGGCCTTAAGGGTTCTTTTTGTACTTTTTTAACCCGTAAAGCGAAAGTATTTTTAAAGGTACTGTATCAGATAATTTATTCACAAACAACTAGTCTCGCTACTAATTTCATACAGGATGCTAGGTAATTAACCAGGTAATTAAACGATATCTCGTGAATTGGCTGAATTAGAGCTAACTTAATGAGCCTGTACGGTTTAATTTAACAATCATTTTTGGTAGTCAACACCTGCCTAAAACTTTAACATCTTATGAAGTTATTATATGTCTATTGTCTATACGCTTATGTTTGTAATTTGTAACTAAGTATGCCGTTTGAAATAAAATAAAATAAAATAAATACGAGTATAATATATCTTACTATTATTAGATTGTATTAATTCTAATTATTCATCTGTTTTATTTTTGTACTTTTCAACAGTGACAAATTCGAGCAACTCTCGTTTCATACCTTACTATGACAAGGTTTTAAGTGTTTAGCTACTTCTGCTATAGTAGCATGCTAGCGTTTATCGCGCACATAAACGCTTCCGTCCCTTTCGCACACGCGTACTGGTTAGAACGGGATAAATGCTGAAATCATCGATAAAAGCTAGCGTGCTAAGCCACCTGAGGCTGACTGTACTATTTAAAATTCGTATAAGCACAAGACTTTCAGCCGAAAAATATTTTTTTGGCCACAAATCAATTAAGCTGAAAAAGTTTTATCCAGTGCTGCCAGCCCTAAGCCGGGGCCCCCGTTTGTCACTAATTACTTCTGAGCCCCATCCGTCTCGTGTCGATACTCCGTTAACGAGAAAAGCAAAGAATCGATCTCGATATAAAAACGTGTAATTTGACATTTTGTGCAATTTATGATGTAATTACATTGACTGAATAAATAAACTAAACTAAACTAAACTATTCGGCTGCCGACGTGAATGTTGAACTTGAATGCCCGCTAATACTGTCGAAAATGTCTGTCTGTACGTCAGAAATATTAACACATTTGACAACCTGATAGAATAGCCTAGTGGTTGTAACTCAACTACAAAGGAGTAGACATTTGTTTCATGTTTTTTATATTAAAAATAAAATTTCAGGTAATATTAAGTAGAAAATTTGAAAAAAATAATTTTAACATTTTGGCATTTTTAACATTAAAGCTTAGCTAGCATGTTGAAGCATGCATAGCATGTTATTAAGTGTGTACCTATTTATCTATTCAAGTATATCTATGCGTCATCTAGTACCCATAGCTTAGCTTGGAAATAGGTCAATTGATACAATTTGCCTAAATATATTTATTATTTACTACCGACCCGCCCCGACCTCGCACCATTTCAATTAGAATATAATGTACATTAAAACCTTCAACAAAAACTGCATCATAAGCCGTTGCATATAGTTTAGGAGGAATAAGCGACCGGGGATTCGGGTGGTAGGACCTTGTGCAAGGTCCGTCCGGATCGCTACCACCATCTTGTGCAGTGCTTGCACTGTTGTGTTCGGTGTGGAGGGCAAGACAGCCGGTGCAATTACTGGCACAAGAGGTATTCCATCTTAGCCCTCTGGGTTGACAACGCATCTGCACTCTCTTTGTTGTTGCAGGTGTCTATAGGCGGTAGTGATCACTTACCATCAGGTGACCCACTTGCTTGTTTTCCTTCCTATGTTGTATAAAAAAAAAGCGACCGGATATAATGAGGACAGACAGCGACAATGGCGTACAGCGAATATGTCCATTATAACATTTTTAGCAGTGTAAAGCATAACACAATTTTACTCATTTAACTGTTCATTAGTTAACTACCCAAGCTGCCGCTATACAGGAACATTTACACGTAAGCATAATTATAATAAAACTCAAAGGGCATCGCAATGCAGATCGTAATCTTAGAAAGTCTTTGCACTCGCTTGTAACTAGTTGCCCCAAAAAACCAGCTCAGCGTTAAGATATCATCAATAAAATTACGAAACCTTACATAAACATATTACAATAGTACGGAACGGACCGCCACTTTCCACGCTATTGTAGTATTCGTACCCTGGTACGTGGGAGATTTTTTGCGATGGCAACACTATATTGACAGCTGAACAAAGATGGCGTTTTTGCGGGGGGATTGTTGTTCTCTTTATAATGAGTTCCCTATTCATGCTAATTATTGGGTTTGAACACGATATATATGAATGTGAAAGCGAGTTCGCTATAAGCTTTAATCCCCGGGTTAGACGAGGCTAGTAAACAAACACAACGCCGCCAATCTTGCGGCAACAGAGATCGAGTCATCCCATTCCTCTGGATCTTTCTTTAATGGCAGCATTCTAAGATGGCGGCCATTCGCTTATGCCTAGGTCAGTGATAAAATTATAAGATACGGTTTAGCTCCAAACCCCTCCCCCCCTGATGTTATTTGCTATCAGGCTTCGATCAACTACACCAGTAGATAATCATATTCATGACATTCGTAATCTAAACCTCCGCCAAAACGTAGCCATGGCAGACTTTGTGACAGGCGTCTGCCATGTTTGAGTTTTGGTATTGTATAGTGTGCGTTCAAAGAAATCGATGGTTCAAAGTGCAGAAGGTCGTTGCCAACGGGCAATAATATCCCACCTCGGTCCATATTGTACGGGCGACCTACGCTGCGTCTTCTGATTCGTACTTTCACTCAAGAACCTTATCGCCCCACCGGCCGTCAGTTAAGCTATCAGCTATGTGCTGTGCCCACTGCCACTTACGAAGTATTATACATAGGCTGAACGACGCGTGCCAATTCACGAGCCTCTGATTTTCGGCTTGGCCAAATCGTCTGGTTTATAGCTGAATACGAAAATATGGCCAAATCATGATTTTTTTTTACGAAAATAGCCCGACATGTGACAGTGTGCCTCTGTGTGCGTGGGTGTGTGTGTGTGTGTGCAGGTGTGTGTGTGTGTGTGTGCAGGTGTGTGTGTGTGTGTGTGTGTGTGTGTGTGTGTGTGTGTGTGTGTGTGTGTGTGTGTGTGTGTGTGTGTGTGTGTGTGTGTGTAGGGTAGAAAGTGAGCCACGTAGGTAAACTAAACTTGAATCGGTCACGTCAGAGCCTCAAGAGATCTATATCGGTTTGTTTACTATTGTTAAAACAACCCCCTCGTTAGTAATACGACATTATTAGTTAAACAAACACTTTTTCATATTCTCATTTTCCTTCCTTGGAACACGGTAAATGAGACATCAATAGCTCCGCTCACAAATTGCCAACAGATTGGAGCGAGGGAAATACATATTTTCTTTTGTATCGAGAAAATTAGACCGCTGTTTACATAAGGACACTGTTTGTATTAATTTTACGGAATAATATTGTATTCATAGCACGAGTATGTATACAGAAAGGTAGTATAAATGAGGTACGGGTTGTAGGACCTTGTGTAGCACCATCTTGCTCGCCAACCCTGCAGCTAAGTACCAGTGCTTGCACTGTTGTGTTCCGGCGTGGAAAGCAAGACAGCCGCTGCAATTACTGGCACAAAAGGTGTTCCATCTTTAGCCCTCTTGAGATACGGGTTGTAGGACCTTGTGTAAGATCCGTCCGGATCGCAACCACTATCTTGCTCGCCAATCTTGCCGCTAAGCAGTGCTTGTCCTGTTGTGTTCCGGTGTGGAGAGCAAGACAGCCAGTGACATTACTGGCACAAGAGGTATTCATCTTAGCCCTCTGGGTTGGCAACGCAAACTTGAGCATAAACCGAGTGGAGGGGGTATGTTTGCGCATACACATTTATACTAGAAACGGCTACTGCGCAATTAAGGTCAATGCTCAAGATGTTTGCCGGGAACTGTAACAGCTTCCAAATTCCACGCGTACAGTCGCGGTAAAATCTAGTATAGTCGACCAAGTAATTGCTTGACCACTTTTGAACCTTACTCCTTTGTAATACGGTCGAAAAGTGGTCAAGCAATATCTTAGTCGACTATACCATAATATTTTTCTAACAAGACTTTTAGCAGAATTCTATGTCCTTCATCTACACTAATCTACACTTCTACACTAATGTAATAAAGAGGTAAACTTTGTTTGTTTGTATGTAGGGGGTAATCTCTGGAACTTCTAAACCGATTCCAAAAATTCTTTCACAGATAGAAAGCTACACTATCCCTGACAGACATAGGCTACTAATTCCACTATATACTTCATATAACGTAATTCTTCCTTTTCGACTTTGTTTTTCATTTTTCAATGCTCAAAACGCTAGCATCTGTTTTAATTAAAAAAAAACTGTTTCACCTTGCACCGTGCGCTGTATAGAACAAACTCCTTATCTTTGCCACCTTTCAGCCATTAAGAAAAAAAACGAGCGCAAAAACATTCCAGGAGTAATAGAGTGAACTGGCGAAGAAAATATGTTCGGATGGTTAAGGGCGAGACGGTTTTGAGACACGGGTTCTGTTGAACTCCTCCTCCTTGCATCGGTTTCCTAATCACTGAGGGTCGTGGTCGTGGCTTGGGAATAATTTGTTTCGGATGATATTCCGCCATCTCTTTCTATCTGCAGCCGAATGTAGAGCATCGTGTACTGTGGTGTCGCGGGCCACGCGAATTTGGTCCGTCCAGCGAGTAGGATTCTTACCTCTCGGTCGCTTGCCTTCAACTTTTCCAGTGACCATCAATTTCTCCAGTTTGGCACCAACCTTACTGGCTATATGAACTATGGACTATTGAACTAACGGACGGAAATTAAACTTGTATATTTAAACTTATAAATAATAGCGGACGCCAGCGTCTTCGTGTGCGTGAAATTGGTAGCCTATATCCGTCAGGAATCAGGAATACTGTAACTTTCTATTAGTGAAAGAATTTTTGGAATCGGTTCAGTAGTTCCAGAGATTACCCCCTACAAACAAATAAACAAACAAAGTTTACCTCTTTACAATATTAGTGTAGATGTAGATGTATCCCTTCTATATCAGCCTGAAATATTGAAATATTGTTAAAACTTTTTAATAACGTCTTTGACTTCATTTATTTGCTTAGGTATTTCGTTTTATTTTATTCAACAACGTCTACTCGGGAACCCTGAAAATTCATGATTCACTTCGCGCGTAAAATGCTGTGTTTTTTTCTATTTTGTTTTCTTTTCTGAGTGCCTTAGATTCAAAGCAATTCAGCCAAAATATCTTACGGGTGTCTTTAATGGAAATCACGTAAAAACATTGCTTATTTATAGATTTAATTGCGAAAACAAATGTACCTTACTTTCTAACACAAGAAAGCGGGTTTTGTGGACTTTGTGGAAGGTTCATCCGGATCGCTACCACCATCTTGCTCACTAATCCTGCCGCTAAGCAGCAGTGCTTGCGTTGTTGTGTTCCAGCGTGGAGAGCAAGACAGCCGGTGCAATTACTGGTACAAGAGGTATTCCATCTTAGCCCTCTGGGTTTGCAACGCATCTGCAATCTCCTTAATTGGCGTTGATGATCACTTACCATCAGGTGACCTACTTGCTCGTTTGCCTTCCTATGCTGTATAAAAAAAAGCATTTGGGTACTTTTTAAAAGAATAAATAACTTTTTAATTCGGATCTCTACTTCTAGTTCTTGGAATATAACCTCAAACAGCCAGTTCACTCGTGAACATACGTTATTTACCGTCCTGGGCGCAACTAACCAGGTTAGAAGTTTGGTAACCCAATAGTTTGATCTCCCAGTTGCCAACAAGTTAATTCGGTTTACAAACTCATACACTTGGTTAGGTTAGGTTTATAGTTGCAAAACTTCTGAAATATTCGGAATTATTCCGGAAAACTTCCGGGAATATTTCGATTACTCGGAAACTTTCCCAGTAATAAAACCGGTCACGTGCGAGTTGGACTCTTTTATTATATTTAACAGAAAACATTCCTTAATCATAAGGGTGCATACATTTAGTCATTCTACTTCAGAACGAGTAATTAAAAAAAGTGACAGGAAATTCGATTCTAATGATGTCAACACTAGAAAGAGACAGAGGCGTTTAATTCGAGTCTTTCGCTTAGACCGTTTGTGCTGTTCACAGCGCGCAGTCCATCAGTTCATGGTTCGGCCATTTTGGAATTAAAGTGATATATTTTTATTTTAAAATGTCCGTATGAAATTATACACACATATAATATCCAATCAGGCTTATATTACGACTATTTACGACCGCTAGTCAAGTCTTTCGTCGGCGATGTGACTTTGGTTAAACAACCTCCCAGAGACTTTAAAATACGTAACACCAGCATTTCATCTTTATTAATCATCATCAAATTAATCTATGATCACTGAAAACATAGATTTAAAAAAAGGATCAGGCTTTTTGTATTATTACAAAACATGGTTGTGTGTGCCAAGATACCTTTGCCTTTCAACACTAAAAATGACAGCCCGAGGCCGAGCGGAATGAATACTTCCTCCCCTCCCGGAATAGTTCCCCACCTCATACGTCCCTGGGAATGTTTCCGAATGTTTCCGAAGGAATCAAGGAAGTTTTCGTCTTTGCCTGGGAATACTTCCCAGTAGGTAAATTAAGTTTCCACCCGTGTTGATGTTAAAAAAGCGTAAATAAAACATAAATATTTATCGTATTACCTATGTCAGGGCAAGTTATGTACCATTTTTTGTAATTTAATCATGATTTTCTTATGTTGTTATATTCGATCGAATACGCAACTTAAAAACCTAGCCGCCGTGTGTTTTTCTTCTGTCCCATGAATTTATGTAGAAAAGCGTAGATATACAGATACTTGTTACGTACATCCTCGTCTTGAATGTAGTCAACGCTTGTAGTCCAGGGCCCAATTTCATAAACGTGACAGGCGACAGGTGACAGTGACAATTCGGTGTACATTGCTTGTCCACTATGATGTTAAGTCTGTAGCGTTACTTGTTGACACAATAATGTACGGAAAACTGTCACTGTCACCTGTCGCCTGTCGCGTCGATGAAATTAGTACCAGTGTCCAATCTCATAAATGTGACAGGTGACAGTGACAATTTGGTATACATTGCTTTCCCACTATGATGTTAAGTCTGTAAGTCTGTAGCGTTACATGTCGACACAGTAATGTACGGCGAATTGTCACTGTCGCCTATCGCCTGTCACGTTTATGAAATTAGTCCCAGAGCCCAATCTCATAAACGCGACAGGCGACAGGTGACAGTGACAATTTGATATACATTGCCTGCCCACTATGATGTTAAGTCTGTACAAGTCTGTAGCGTTACTTGTAGACATAGTAATGTATAGCGAATTGTCACTGTCACCTGTCGCGTTTATGAAATTGGGCCCAGGTAACTTGTTCATTGTTAATTTGTTAATTTTACAATAAAAGAATACCATAACAGTAGTAGGGTTATTTTTGTGCACGAGTATGTAGGTATGTACCTATGTAAGGATTGGAATGATTAAAACGATGTTTTTATTAAGTGTTTAAAAACAATTTCGTCGTAGTTTTTATTATTTTGTTTTGGATTTCTACAAAGAAAGTCTTTATCGGTAATCGCCTGCCGGAACCATCCAGTGGATATCTACTTTTAGGTTTTTCCCCTACTAACTACGGACGTACTGCGTGTAATGTACATACGGTTGCAAAATTACGTAAGTAATTTTAACAAAAAGGCGCGTAAAATACCGATAGTTTGCGGCGTGTGTTATATAAAACATGGTTGTATGTGCCAAGATACCTTTGCCTTTCAACATTCAAAAATGACAGCCCGAAGCTCGAGGCCAAACGGAATGAATGAATGAATACTTCCTCCCCTCCCGGAATAGTTCCCCACCTCATACGTCCCTGGGAATGTTTCCGAATGTTACCGAAGATGGAATCAATCAAGGAAGTTTTCGGCGCGCAGAGCTGGCGGGCCGGGGCGGCGGCGGCGGCGCACGGCGTCTTTGATTTCGTTTACTTGCGTTGTGTGTGAGAGCTTGTAAAACGCCGCACGCGCCGTTCAGTTTATTCGCCTATTCTTCGTGTTGAATTACAGTTAAGTAATTTAAGCAAGGTACTTAGGTAGGTACCTCGAAATCAAGCTGAAGTGTAGAATTATTTCTAAGATGAAAGAAATATTCAGCTCGCACAGCCCTGTCGAATTTCCATCTCTTTCTATCGCGTTACTCTTACCAATTTTTTTTATACAACATAGGAAGGCAAACGAGCAAGTGGGTCACCTGATGGAAAGTGATTACTACCGCCCATAGACACCCGCAACACCTAGGAGATTGCAGTGCGTTGCCAACCCAGAGGGCTAATATGGAATACCACTTGTGCTAGTAATGAAGTAAGTATGAAAAATAGTGAATTTTACCGTATTTTACCAGGGTAATTTTATCGGTCTGCATCACTACTTACTATTTAAACAGTGATTCTATTGGAAGTTGGAATTACATATTTTATAATTATGTATCATAATTCTTAACTTATAGTGTAAATAATGAGTAATAACCTCAGAATTACATACATTTTTTACTTTTTTCACAAGTAAAGGGAAAAGTCCGAAAACTGTAAACTTGTAAGGTATGTTACATCACATTTTGTATTTATTACAATCTTATATTTGCACTTAGTACGTATGGGACCAAGAGTTTTACAATAGCAAAGTTAAGTTTGTCCCTCAATTCGGTTTCTTTTTTCATTAAAGCAATGCTTGGTGCTTATTAGGTTTGTACGGAACCCTCGGCGCGTGAGCCAGACACGCACTTGGTCGGTTTTTAACGAAATTTTCGTATTTTTCGGCCATCGAAAACTTCCGAATGTTTCGGAATGCTTCCGAATGTTACGGGAAGTATTCCCTGGGAAACATTCGGAAAGATTCCCGCTTGCATCTATAGTTAGGTTAGGGCCGCCATTTAAAGTCATTGCGGAGCGTGGAGTTAAGAGTTATTGAGCTAGCAACATTTTTGATCACGTATAGAAAAAAAATAAGTGTTCTACAAATTACAATTAGTTAATAAAGTTGGCCTAAAGGACTAGTATCCATGTCATGAAACAGTTAATAAAAAAGAAGGGAGGCAGTGGTTTTGATTCTTTACAACCTAGAAAATAATTATCATTAAACATTTCAAATTAAATTTAAAATGCTATATAATGAATGACAACACAAAAGAAAAATTAGGGTAATGGCAGGGTTCGAACCTGCAACATCAGCATTCCGTGCCTTGCGTATTCCAGTTTCCGCCACATTACCGCTGCCATACCCTGCGAATTTTTCAATGTGTTTCGTCTTTACGGTCATTACATTATTGATATTTTTTCTTTGGGAAAACTACCCGCGGTGTCATCTATGAGAAACTTAATCAAGTTATCTCATTCAACTTGGTCATTTATGAATGCCCGTTAGCTGACGAGAGATGACGCCATTTGTTGTTAAATTATTGTAATAGAAATTATTTATTTATAAATTTTTAAAATTTTTCTTTTTGTATTTTTTTTTTACATTCAAATTAAATTTAAAATGCTATAATATAATGAATGACAACACAAAGAAAAATTTCGACATATTAAAAGCATTGATTAAACAACTTCGGTGCAACTTAAGTGTACCGTATACTTAGACATTTCGATATTTTCTACTTTATTGCTCTGAAACGGTCAAATTTTACTATTTAATGTGTAAACGGAAACTATGTTTTAATGTCAAATTTGACCAATACAATCTTGAGTTGAAAGTAGAAAATGGCGCCTTTTGAGAAGTGTTGCCAGCAAGTATTTTAAAATCCCCCTAATTTCTGAAAAGAAACCGTGTTCTCTTATTAATTGATGTAAGTACGAACTTATATTTTGTACTTACATAATGATGAATAATTGGACGCGTGTTTAAAAAATGGAACAATAAATCGTAGAATAACAGAAGCAAAACATGTTAAACAATTTGTTCTTTAAAAAAAACTGTTCGTTCGTTTTTGTCGGGATAACTGCGTTCTTAAAATGATTTCTGTAATATAATGAAAATCCGTAATTGGCCAATGTTTTGTTAATGTAAGTTTGGTAAAGAATATTAAAACTACAACTGTGAATTTCTTATAACAATGAAATAAAATAAATAAGGTAACCGTCCAGTGCTTGACACCCGAATGGCATTTGTTTGTACCAGCAGTTGACATATTTGTCTGTCGTTTTTACTCGTGTGTTTCCGTATCTCGTCAATTATTATGTTAAATTTTTATTTTGTCTGGGTGGATTCTTTTATAGTCCCCGCTCGTCACTGGTAAAAGCTATTATTTATAAAAACTTCCAGAAAAAGCTTCCAGTAGAAGTCATTAATCTCAACTTGTCATAAACTTAGGGCTGGCGTTTTCCCCTTGAATAGATAGAAGGCGAATTAAAGTTCTTTGTTTGGGTTCGGCTGATCCTTCAGTGAAAGAAAAATCAATATAACAAGTTTTTTATTCTTTTTAAAGGAAAACAGATACTTGGCTTCCTTGATGAGCAATTAAGGCAGCTTAGGGCTAAGTTCCACAATGATTGGTGCGAGTGTAAGTTTATACAGTCAGGGAATCTAATTCCCTACCCATTTCGTTGAAATGTCGTCTGACATTCGCAATGCATTAAGGTCGATATGTCAAACTAACGTCTTGCTCTATAGCTCTTATGGTGACAGTTTGCTATATGCTATTGAACCTTAGGTGGGTTGGAAATTTACATTACATTTACATTTGGCGTTTACTGCAATTAGCAAACGTATGAAGTCGCACTTGTTTCAAACTAAGTATAACTGAGCCCTTAAAGACACTTTTAACACGAGTATACCTCACATGTCTTCGACTTGTAACGCCCTTTTAACCCGACTGCGCGATGCAAAGGAAGGGTAATGTGTTTATCAGCCTATATATGTATGTATGTTTGTTCCTCTGTGGCGATCTATAGACCAAATGCGTGGGCCGATTTTGATGATTCTTACGTCAATCGATTCGTCTTAATCTTGCGAGTGACACTAAAGACATGACAATAATTACCCGGTTGTCGCTAGAAGGAAGGGTTATGCTTTTTAAATGCACCCGTCTGACGAACACCATTTCGAAACGCGATATAAAGTTAGTCTCAGCTTAAGAAAGAAAAAAAAAATTGTATTTTGTGGAGAAACAAATGTTATTTTATAAGTTTGTAACTCCTCGACAGTATAAAGTAAATCAAAGTCAAAATATCTTTATTCAGATCAGGCTTACAGGTAGCACTTATGAATGTCATAAAATTTACCACCGGTTCGGAAAAACCTCTGATGAGAAGATACCGGCAAGAGGTGTTATTTTTTAAATAAATCAAAATTAATACTTAGATTATTATATGTATTTTGTTAATAATGAATAACATTTCAGTTGTAAACCAGTGCACTCACAAATCTTCTCGACACGCCTTAACTCGCTATGTAACTCAGTGCGTCTATTTCTAACTAGTCCTATATGAGAGAGACGCACCGAGTTACGCAGCGAGTGAAGGCATGTCGAGAAGATTCGTGCTTGGAGTACAGATATATATGCAGTTAATTCAATATTATAATCAATATGCAGCAACTTTGCAAATAATTGACAACACAAGCAGTTTTCGTTGCTTAATTTGGAACTAGGTCAATTGGTGTAGATACATTGTTCAAAAACGTGACTTGAGTTTCATTCAATATAAACAGAAATATGGAAATATAATAAAAGGCTAGTCCGGAAATGAGACAAATGGAATTCAATATAAAATAACACTAGCCGTTTTATCATAATAAAATGTCAATTTACATCGTATTGTAATTACTAATTTACTGCGTTCCTTGTAAAATTTAATATCGCAGAGGCTTCGTTCAAAATATGTAAATATGTATGTATGTAAATTCTGTATTGTACAAAAAACATAAATTACAAAAAGAGATACAGTGATGTACAAAGGCGAACTTATCCCTTTAAGGGATCTCTTCCAGTGAACCTTTGGGTGTGTGAAAGGAATATCATAGTAGGGACAGACATGGAGCAAAAGCTAAAATAATGTAGCAACCGCAAATAATTCAGTTTCAGATTTATGTGACGAGACAAGATAATTTTACAAGTCATTCTTATAGTACTAACTAGCGACTCACTGCGGCGTTGCACTTGTAAAATCAAAATGTACTGTGATGTACATAAAACCCTACGAAATTCTCTAAATGACAGTGAAAATTATATCAAAATCCGTTGCGTGGTTTAGAAGCAGTAAGTTGCCGAAGTTATGAAGACAGATAGGCATGAATAGTGACTTTGTTTTATATCTATGTAAATAAAAAAAAAACTATCTCGGGAAAATTCACACCAATTGATCTAGTCCCAAACTAAGCGAAGCTTGTACTAAGGGTACTAGACAACGGATATACATATATGGATAAATACATACTTAAATATATATAACATCCAACACGGGTACAAACATTCATATTCATCATACATTTGCCCCTCCCGGGACTCGAACCCGGAACCTTTCCCTTCATAGTCAGGGTCATTAACCACTAGGCTATCCAGTCGTCCGGTTGTAAATATAAAGATGCATTTATCATTTAATCACATATAATATATCTAATCCAAACGCATTGAGTTTCTTGCCGGTATCTTCTCATCAGAGGTTTTTCCGAACCGGTGGTAAATTTTTTGACATTCATAAGTGCTACCTGTAAGCCTAATCTGAATAAAATATTTTGACTTTGACTTTGACATTATTCATTCCCGTTCTAATATATCTACTTACGTACAGTCAGCCTCAGAAGCGAAATACTTAAGAACTTCGTCGTAGTAAGGTATTAAACGAGAGTTGCTCGAATTTGTCACATTCCTGACAGCGACGAGGTACTAAAATGTTCATCTACTGAGGCTGACCGTACCAATACTTATGTAGGTATAGTCACAGCGATTTAAACTTGACCTCGTGGGAAGCGTGGGCGACCCACTCGACATAAGTGCAAATATAAACATACAATATGACACCAGCCACCAGCTATAGGCTGGGCTATGTGAATTCTGTTGTTTATATTAACTGCTGCTGCATACATCAGAGCTTCATCAGAGTATCTGTTGGAAACCAAGTAATTGAGGTATTTCGGGTGATAGAAAGTTAAAACTTAGAAGATTATTAAGATAAATTTCACTTAATGAGATAAACATGAATTTATTTATTTAAACACTATCGCAAAAGACACAAATAATGTCTCAAGATATTCTCTGCTAGTCAAGATTTGGGCAAAAACAGAGAAATTATACGCTTCTCAAGTAATGTTAAAGAAAACACTATTACTTCCAAACAAACAAATATAAATATACTTAATAGGTGGATGTAAAACCAAAATGCAGTTATTGCTCGCTAGCTTGGCTTTGTATTACCACAAAATACATGTATTACTAAGAGTCTATGAAATTCCGATATATTTACGCTGTTTAAAATACTGAATAACCTAATAGATGCCCCTGAACTTCTAAATAATGTGAACATTCGCGTCCCCCGTAGAATTGAGCGCAATTGCCGCAACAAAGCGTTGTTCGGCGTTAGGAAATATAGAACCAGGCATGCGCAATTCTCGTACCTCAGACGTGTATGCAAACAATATAATGACAGCTGCATGAGTGCAGATTTGTTCAGCAGCTCGTTGGCAGAATTCAAAAAAGATATCAGAACTTTATTAAAGTAAAAAAAAAGTCTTAAATTTAGTTGTAAATATGTATACACTTTTTCTTTTGTTTTGTTGAATTGTTCCAAAGCTTAAATCCTTGACTGTGTAATGTTAACTGTACACTTAAAATACTCTTATAGGAAACTATAGGTCTATTATATATAACTGATCACTAGCTTTAGCTAACATAACATATTATTATGTATGACTGTTTGTTTCTAAATAAAGTAAAAAAAAAAAAGAAATTCGTCATTCCCTTTGCTTTGCAACGTATAAGCAAATAAAAGCAAAGATAATGAAAATATAATTACTACAAACACAAGAAAACTACACATTGATAGCAAACAGATTTTAGATTTTATTTCTAATCTTGTCTTGAATACTTTTTGAAGTTATACACAGTATTTTGATGACGAAAAACATAATTTTAGATTTAGTTGTAGACAAAGAAGATGAGTCTACTCTAGAAGAACAAAGGCGTTACTAAGACAAAGACGATTTTAATTACAGAACTACCTGTCTAGTTTTAACAAGTAAAACAAAGACAATATTGTTGATTCAGATCCTGTCCTGTTGATAAACAGAGAGAGAATACTAAAAACAAACTATATTAACTAATTTATCAAATTAATAATTAACATCCAAGTTTAGGTACCATTTGTAAAGAAATAAACGTAATAATTCCACCATGTCTTTATGTAACCGCCATTTTGACACTAAACGTCTAAAATTCAAAATTCGAAACTAATTGTTGCCAGGCTAATGACTCTAATTCCCCAAGCACTATCCTTTAAAAGAGTAGAATTTTATTTGCATACAATAAGTCATTTTTACACGTAGCAATGTAATGTCAATGTACAGTAGGGGAAATATATTCACATACCTCCTTAGAATCCTATCGCAATGACGCGACGCGTTAAACACCAGGCTATGTCATACCAATGCAAATTATTAGTTTACCATTTATAGTCATTGAATTCACAACTTTACGTCTAACTGCATAAAATAATAATTTATTGAGTTTCGTTGCAAATAGGTTTTTTTACAAAATAATAGTATAGACAGCAGCGCTGTCGGTCCGACAGACTGACAGCGCGAGCGATTATCGATTTAGTCTTCTTTTTAGCCTCCTTTGATACGCCATTTTTTAAACACTGACTAGAAGTCCATATTACTTATAGGTCAGTGTGTCATACAAATGCCATGCGTTTGTCTCTTCGATTGGGTTCTACGGTGGTACGTGTTTAAATTTCCTTGACTGTACATTGGCAGCTTTTTGGCAAAAATTGAAAACTTTATTACAATAAGGAGACTTCAAATTCCTCTGTCACATTTTTATTCTATAAATATTCTTAAACGCGTGCCACATCGATAGAATTAATTTTAAACCAATATAAAAACCCGCTGAACTGGTTCAGAACCATTTATATTCCAAATGGTACTATGAGGATTATATAAATCGCTAGCTTTTACAATATTTAACGTCTAGCATGTGTATGATAAATGAATTCCATATTAAATATCTTCACAATCATCACTACATAGTATTAAGTAAAGTCGCTAGCCGTTCCTGTCTGTCCTTAATATTTATAGTGTATGTTCGGCTGCCTTTTCCTTCTGAACCACTCAACGGATTTTGATTCGGTTTTCACTGTCATGTAGATTATTTTTTAATTAAGGATTTTATGTATATTGCATCCCGATTGTACCCGAGCAAAGTCGGGGTGGATCGCTAATACTATCTTAATTAAAACCATAACCAGTACAGTTATTAAACTTCAGAAGTGATCCCTTTCTATGTAGCTGTGATTTGTGAACTGTTTGAATAGAAATTCGATATTTGAAATTTGTAATATAACACGCGTACGGCTTACAAACTCATTATTTAGTAAGAAGATTGATGAATCCTATCTACTTAAAACATGAATATTATTATACATATTGGTAATGATGAATAAAAGACCCAAATTTGATTAAATAGTACTTTATGTGGATTACTCTACCATTTCAAATGATTTGTATCGTTAGTTGTTTAATTGACGTTTTATCTCATTTAAAACGTTTTTGTAAACTGTACGCAAAGAAGGCCTTTATTAATTTTTAACAAACGAATGCTCAGAGCATCATAATTTTAATATTATCTCAAACAAAACATTAAAAAGATATATACTCAATAATCTTCATTGTACTCAAAAGCAAATTATTTTTATATTTAGAAACAGGTACTTTACTATTCAAGTCTTTAAAAACCGCATCATTTTTGAGCCAAGCCTTTGTTCCATTCACCGCAGCGACATTAACAAACCGAGGATCGGATGACTCACGATGAACTTATAGAGGTATTTTCGCGTTCCTCCTCGCATAAGTAAAGCGCTCAGTACTTAAACTGAGCTAAATTTAGCAGCTTTTATCAAACTCAATAATTATACTTGTTCTTAAAGTTCTCTGCGTGCCACTTTCTGATAATTTGACACATAAAAGTTAACCACGTTTGTATTCTTCCTAACGTTTATTGGCATTGTCTCAAATACCTGTGTATTTTACTTTTTTTATGTTCCTGATGGTGAGACTTTTTTTACGTGACTTGTGCATTACCATGGCATTCGTCGAGTAGTTTTTTTTTAAACTCAGTGAAACAAAAATACGCACTGGAACGCAAGTTTTAGGAGTATTAGTTTGATGCACTACTTTGTTGCCTTGAAAATGAAAGCCAATCCAGTGCATTGGAAAAGGTTTTATTACATTTTAAAAAATTATATTTGGCAACCCTGAGCATTTATTTTTTATAGTTGTTTATACCGTTCACCGCGGCATTATAAATACTGACGCTGTGAGTCATAAAGCAACAAGTCCTGTTTATAACAACCTTGTATCATATCTTTATCTCCGATAAAAGAATATCTTTGCAAAACTGTAAGAAACTAAAAAAAAGTTTTAATACCCAAAGGACCTCAAAAAGTTAAGTTGAGCCCTCGCCTTCGCCGCATTCAATTTCTATTGCCAACTTAAAAAAGCCCGAGTTCAAATCTCAACAACAGATCGGCGTAACTGCGGTCAGATTGAAAAAAAAACCAGGTAGATGCGTGTTTTTATCAACCTGCCGCTATACGATAATGCGCGAGATAACTTTGTACTGATTGTTTTTACCTAGAAAAAGTCAAAAAAACAGTCTAGAATGCTTAGAATTTTAACGCAAAAAACTTTCCTAGATTTTTTTTCTGAATAAAATAGGGTAAAGGGTATTTGAAAATCTTTTTATTACCTGAGATAACAGTGAAATATCCGATAGAACACACTTTAACCACTGTAGTCTGACGCCACACCTAGCACTTTCAAATTGGAACCGGTTTGAACGTAAAGTTACGGACGGCGAAGCGACGTGGCTCCGGCGCGGACGCAGTACGTGAACTGGAGAAAAGTTAGCCGGTGTTGCGAGGTGAGAAAATTAGGTTCGCAGGGGATTTTTTTGAGGGGTTCTGGGGGATTTTTAAAGTTGGAAATAATGGTAAATTACTATATATATAGCTTCTTATATATAGGTAAATATTGACACATGTCGTTAAGTTTCGACTTCCGCAAGACTTAATCAAAAAACAGTTTGACTTGCCCTTTTTAATACTTTTACATTAGTTTGCCGCTGTAGAATTCACAGCATGTGTTAAATTATTTCATTAATTAGTTCTGTGCTGGTCCCTTTTTTATTTAGACTTATTTTATTATTAGTTCAACTTCCTAGCTAGAGCCTTTACTGTTTCTTCATTAGGGGTGTGTTTTTATTATAATAAATAATTATGCCACAACAGTTTGCCCTCCGTAACCCTGTGAGAAATAACACAGAAAAACTACACCGATAAGTAAGGAAAGAAGAAATAATACGATTACGGATTTGGTTGTTTTAATGAAAAGTATGTTTTATTCGTTGCTACTATACTGGGGCGAATGTATATGTAAATTATTCTATATAACATATAAATATAAGTATATTATGTATTTGGGTATGTATATATATTTTTGTTCTTTATTTTAAAGAATAAAAATACGTCATACATTTTGTTAATAAACTGCTATTATTCATTTATTAAAATACCTATGCTCTAACATAACACAAGGTACTTCTTAATTATGTATTTAACATGGTTTAAACATACGTACTTAAATAACGACAAAAAAACCTCGTACATTTGACGGTTTAAATATGTATATTTAAATTACGACTGCAGAAACTAGGTAAACATTTTGACGAATTTTATTTTCTTTATTTTCAACTTTTAATTTACTACCCTGACTTCAACCATTTCTCTCATCTCTATTTCACCAACAAACCAAAACCCCCGAAAAAACCGAAATCCCCCAATTTCTTCCATTCTTTTTCCCCTGACAACCCGTAGTAATAACTTTCGACGCCGCTCGGCCGTTCCCGCCGCCGCTCGGGCGCCTTCGGAACCAGACGCACAAAACGGTAGAAAACAAAAGTGGAACACTACAACTGTTTCGTAGTTCAAAATAGTTGGGTTCAAGAATAATATGGTTTTTTAAATAAAGAACTAAGTTTAGGAATTTTAAAAAGTTTCTTCAACGTCCAAAGACCCAATGAGAAACTTGCACGGAAATTAATCCTGGCTGTATGTACATTTTGTTTAAGGAAATATCTAAAAACTATGAGAGCGAAAAAAGTAAAAACCGGTCAAGTGCGAGTCGGTTAGCATACGATGGGTTCCATCGGTACCAGTGGTAAAATGTACCACTGCCAAATACGCCGAAATTAATACTGCTAGATACTCTCTGCTATGCTGATACGCTATGCTAGATCTATTGTCTATTGTCAAGAAGACATTAATTTCTCGGGCGTATTATAAAATCAATGACTATATCTTGGACAAGGATGTTTGGAAATGATCCCGATCTGTATTGGCGATCCCTGGCCCCAAAGATTGTACACCTGCTGTGTTAAATTGTTAAATTGTAAAAATTTTGAATATTTGAGATGTAAAATAACATTGTAATTTTGATTTATTTAAAAAATTACACCTCGTTGAGTTTCTTGCCGGTATCTTCTCATCAGAGGTTTTTCCGAACCGGTGGTAAATTTTTTGACATTCATAAGTGCTACCCGTAAGCCTAATCTGAATAAAATATTTTGACTTTGACTTTTACTTTGACTCAATAATAGAGATTAACACTATGATAAATAAACGCATCTTTAGTGCGGGAATCTGTTTATTTTTTAACTGTTTACCTATTTTTATTTTTATCATTTCTTGTTATAGCGGCCATAATAAAACACTACCTATGTGAAAAATTAAGTGTCTATCTGTTACGGTTTAAAAGATACAGCAGGGCAATTCTCGCGTCCGTAGAGATGAAGTCACACTCGACTCGACATAAGCCAAAATAGCTGGTGGTAGATTCTCGGATCATGCGCGATCTATCTCGCACGAAAACAACCGTCAAATCCCTTTGAAAGCTGTCATTTTTTTACGTATATTGCACGTGAACCGAGAATTGGGGTCCTGTCAGATCCCTTCCATATCTGTCAGCTTTTGACACATCTCGAACGTGAGATGACTCTTGGTGAGCCGAGAATCGCCCGCAGCCCTGTGACAGAAGGACGGGCTCCGGAGGCTTAGTAAAAGGGTTCCGTAAATAACATTTTTGGAGAGCAATTATAAACGAAAATTCAAAATTATTTACGTAAATTTAAATTAAAAATTATAATTCTTTGGATTTTTTATCGCTTACAAAAATGTTTACTGTGGGACTTACAATGTAAAACGTTGGCAATTTAAAATCTGCATAAAAATTATGACATCCCGAGATAAAAGTACAAATGCCACTAGGCACTAGGGTTGCCACCCGTACTCTAAAATAGAGTATTGTCCTCTTTTTCATGTTGGCGTACTTTATAATCTACGACACCAATAAACTACGCTAAAATACTCTATGCACGTAAAACTGATTGTTAATGGCTCGTTCCGGACAAATAATGGAAAAAAAATCTCTTTTTTTTATGATGTGTACTTAATTTTTTTCTACCAATATGAAAAAATACTTTATTCGCCCTAAAAAAAGGTGGCAACCCTACTGAGCACATAGACGCTAAATCCATGTAGCATTTGTCCATTTTCAAACTGTGGTATCTTTATGAACATGGGTTGCATTTTCAAAAACATAATTTTTTATGGTTTTTTTTCAAGTGGGCCATCTGATGGTAAGTGATCACCATCGTACATAGATTCCCCCAAGAAGGAACATCACCAAGGAGACCGTAGCGTTGCCAACCCAGAGGGCTAAACTGGAATACCTCTTGTGCCAGTAATTACACCGGCTGTCTTGCTCTCCACGCCGGAACACTACAGTGCAGCACTGCTGCTTAGCGGCAGGATTAGCGAGCAAGGTGGTGGTAAAACTACTTGACAGCACAAGCACACAGCTATATCTCTGACTGAACTATCAACCAATTTAATTCCTACCTAGGCCACTTTAGAACGTTGTCGCAATTTGTCATCGCTGGGATATTATGCCATTTGTTGTGTGTGACGAGGTTCTACAGTGGCCTATGATTCAATGTGTTGACTATACGTAGGTATTAAAAACTTTCATTTTCTCATGGCCGCGAACCCATAATTCCACGGAATCAATGGAAAGTGACCGCCTGGGAATCGAACCTGGCTCGTTAGCATAATTAACGTATAGACCACTTTCTACGCTCGTGATGAATAAATAGGTTTGAGTTAGGTGCCATTATTTACAATCCATTTTTTAATGAAATAGGAAAGCAAACAAACAATGTTTGCGAACATATATGTATAGACATCCGCAACACCAAGGAGATTGCAGATACGTTGCCAACCCAGAGGGCTAAGATGGAATACCTCGTGTGCCAGTAAGTCACCGGCTGTCTTGCTCCCCACGCCGAAACACAACAGTGCAAGCACTGCTGCTTGGCGAGCAAGATGGTGGGAGCGATCCAGGCGGACCTTGCACAAGGTCCTACCACCTGCAAAGCTCCTATACTCTCCATAATGAAAAAGGAGACTGTCAGAATCTCTATAGATCTAAGAAAATATTCGGTTTGTCCGGAAATTGAAAAATAATTGTAACTTATAACGGGACCTCACTTATTTTTAGTTTTCCCGGTTTTAGTATTAGTTTAAGTTTCCTATTTTAAACATAAATCAGTGTAAATATTTAGTTTCAGCGTAAATACGAAATAAAACGATAATTTGATACAAAAAATTGTAACAATTTCCTGCCTTTCTGGCATAAAATGAAAAACTGTTAGACGCAAATAATTAATATGAAAATAATAATAGGCGTGAGCTTATAATAATAATAATAACATGAAAATAAAAATGATAAAACATTTTTCAACTTAACCACATTGATGCACATTTACATGCGCATCAATGCGCATTTTTGCGGGTGGTAGGACCTTGTGCAAGGTCCGTCCGGATCGCTACCACCATCTTGCTCGCTAATCCCGCCGCTAAGTAGCAGTGCTTGCACTGTTGTGTTCCGGCGTGGAGAGCAAGACAGCCGGTGTAATCACTGGCACAAGAGGTATTCCATCCTAGCCCTCTGGGTTGGCAACGCATCTGCAATCTTCTTGGTGTTGCGGGTGTTTATAGGCGGTGGAGATCACTTACCATCAGGTGACCCACTTGCTTGTTTGCCTTCCTATGTTGTATAAAAAAAATGTCTGAGTCTGTATTCTATATCAGTACTTCGGAAAATGGAAGATTCTGCCGAGAAGACACACCGTAAGAAAATCAATAGCTTATCTTTTTTCTTTTCTTTCAAAACAAGATTACAGAGCAATATACGTAACCTGCCACGGATACAATTAAGATATAATGTACTTACATAAAGACCTTTTGTAAGAAATATCTAAAAAGACAATTAAAACTGTATCAAAATTAGTGAATACAATCCCGAGTCGAGATTGCAAATTCGAGATCCCGCGGGATTAGAAATATCAATCCAACGGGATCCCGGAATTTTCGGGATCCCTACTAGATTAAAAAAAAAGTAAAATTCGATTGAATTAAAACGATAATAACGGCATGTTTGTGATGGTGACGTTACTTAAAATAACATATTAATGATTAATAGACAGAAAACAAAAACCTTTATTCTTTAATATTATTAACTAAATCATCATCAGTTTTCCTTGGAAATTAACAATGGTAATCAACACAATAAGTATAACTGTAATAAGAATCAACACAATAAGGAATTAGAGAGTATTGCAGGTGATTTTAAAAGTGACTTCTTAAAAAACAAAGGGTATTAATAGTGTTAGACTGCCGCCGAATCCCATCAATCCCGAACGGGATCCCGCCATATTATGCGTCGGGATTGATCCCGAAAAATTACACGGGATATCGCGAGATCGGGATCCCGCGGGACCGGGAATGCATTCCCTAATCAAAATCCATTGCGTGGTTAAAAGGAGTAGCGGCCGAAGCGGTTTATGAGGACAGACATGAACTGATAGCGAGTTCCCCCTTGCTGAGCGCCCTTCTGGTTGCTCGCCCTCTCTCCCCCTTGCTGAGCGCCCTTCTGGTTGCTCGCCCTCTCTCCCCCTTGCTGAGCGCCCTTCTGGTTGCTCGCCCTCTCGCCCCCTTGCTGAGCGCCCTTCTGGTGACTCGCCCTCTCTCCGGTAAGCTGACAAAGCCGTCTAAGGCTATTAGCGCACGTCCTTAAAAAAAAAAAGATAACGAGTTTGTTTTATGCTATGGAAAAATAGAAGTGAGTTTGTTGAATGACGAAAAGACGTATAGAAAACCGACATTGCAGCAGCAATATGAGTACTTACTTATTGGTTCCCGAGCCACTAGCCTACGGAACCCTAATAAAAAACGTCAAATTTTAATTTGTGATCAGTACCCCTCTTTTTTGTAAGGAGTTCAAGATAAACACATTGCTACCAACCTAAAAACCTTTGCTATAATTTGCAAGTGCTCTAATTGCTGTACCGATTACAAGGAAGTTTCATAAATTGACAAGTAAACAAACAATTAAAAGCTAATTTAAAACTAATAATTTCTACAAACATTATTGGTCACAAAACAAGTTTCGTAACATCATCAGTATCATCACAGAAGGTGACTTTGCAATTAATAGTTAATTAATAGACGACTGACTAATCAGTACTTCTAAAATGGCCGCCATCAAAACGCGCGGAAAAACAACTGAGACACTTATTATTTTAAGACGACTCCATTACAAACATTAAAATAATAATGACGCAACAATTAAATAGCTAACCGTGCAAATATTAATAATTAAATTATGTTAAGTAAACATCGGGAACAATTGAGTAAATATAGAATTTTCTTAAACTATTTCCTTCTAAACTCAATTTGCGGTCAATGAACATGCCATAGCTTTAATATCAACCGTATCTCGAGGGCGTAAAGATGGAAATCCGCTTAAGTAAGTTTAGCAACGGTAGATAATTTGGTTTTCGTTAAGGTACGTTCAACTTTGCAGCGTATTTTTTGGTCGATATTTCGTAAAAGAGGTTACGAGTATATGCTTAAAGTGATAATTTGACCTCCTTCGAGGTTTTTTATGTTTGCAAAGATTAAATATGGAAACGGTGCATCGTATTCTGATAGAATAGTATACGTACCTATAGGCACACACGTTATAACCTGGATTAACACATAGGATATTTTTTATCCCGTATAAGGCATAGTTCCCACGGGATAGCGATAAGTGAGTTATACGCTGCCGTGACGTCATGAGCAGCAAAGCAACTAATTCTCATTAATTTGTCCAGGAAATATTGCAGATTGCATGTTCGGTGCACGTTTGCTTGATTCAATTAAACAAGTCTACGCGGACGAAGTCGCGGGCAAAAGCTAGTTATATAATATAAGAATATTATAGTTAAGAAAATATTAAGTCAGTCATTCATTAACCGACGAAAAAAACGGAGGATGTTTTCAATTCGACGACCGAATAGCCTAGTGGTTAGTGACCCTGGGTTCGATTCCCGGCAGGAGCAAATGTTTGTATGATGAATATGAACGTTTGTCCCTGAGTGTTGGATGTTATTATATGTATGTATGTTTAAAATATGTATGTATATTCGTTGTCTAGTACCCATAGTACGAGGTCAATTGGTATGAATTGTCCAGGGATATTTATTATTATTTATTTATTATTCGACCTATTTTTTTTTTATCTTTGGCCATGCAGCCCCTTAAAGCCGTGAAAGCCGTGTTTAAATCAGGTAATAAGGATAATCCTTCTGATTATCGCCCAGTGACCATTCTACCAGCGTTTAGCAAAATATTCGAAAAAATAATGCTAACGCAAATTATTTCTCATTTCAATACAAATAAAATCTTACATTCGCAGCAATTTGGATTCACTAAGGGTAGATCTACTGCAGATGCAGGTCACAGTTTGATTAAATTTATTTTGCAAGCTTGGGAAGAGTCGCATGACGCCATAGGTGTCTTTTGCGACCTTTCCAAAGCATTTGATTGTGTAGACCATGACACCTTAATTTGTAAATTAAATTTCTATGGTATTTGTGGCATCTCTTTAGATCTAGTGAAGTCTTACCTAGTGCAGAGAAATCAGAAGGTAGCGATAAATGGAGCAATATCATCGGGATCTGTGGTCGAGATGGGAGTGCCTCAAGGATCAATTCTTGCTCCATTCCTGTACCTTGTTTATGTAAATGACCTTACATATATGGTGAGCCGAAGATCAGGCATCGTCATGTTTGCTGACGACACTTCTTTACTTTTCAAGGTTAATAGGAAAGATACTGAATTCATTGAACCCAACGACACCCTGTCCAAGGTATCTGAATGGTTTGCTGCCAACAACTTAGTATTAAATCCTAATAAAACTAAATGTATTAAATTTTCATTGTTAAATTCAACTAATATAGTTTCAGTCTCAAATATCAAATTAGATGGTCAAACGATTGAATTCATAAAATCAACTGTGTTTTTAGGAATAACACTCAATTCTAAACTGCAGTGGGGTTCCCACGTCACAGCGATAGCAAGTAGGTTGAGTTCTGCTGCTTTTGCAGTAAGAAAAATTCGGCAGCTAACCAATGTAGCGACGGCACGGTTGGTCTATTTTGCCTATTTTAATAGCATTATTTCGTACGGCCTTATTTTATGGGGATCTGCTGCAGATATTGAATCAGTTTTCATTTTGCAAAAAAGGGCAGTTAGAGCAATTTATAATATGGATACTCGTGAGTCATTAAGGGAATTTTTCAAGGAAATAGACATCTTAACCCTACCGTCGCTATATATTTTTGAAATAATCATGTACGTTAGGAAAAATATATGCAATTTCCCTACCAACGTCGATAAGCCAAAGGCTACTAGAAATACAGGAAAGCTTAAAGTTCCAACTTACAGACTGGCTAAAACCAATAAGTCGTTCATGGGAAATTGTGTAAGATTTTACAACAAAATTCCAAAAAACATAACTGAACTAAATGATACAAAATTTAAATCTATTGTCAAGAAGACATTAATTTCTCGGGCGTATTATAAAATCAATGACTATATCTTGGACAAGGATGTTTGGAAATGATCCCGATCTGTATTGACGATCCCTGGCTCCAAAGATTGTACACCTGCTGTGTTAAATTGTTAAATTGTAAAAAATTTAAATATTTGAGATGTAAAATAACATTGTAATTTTGAGTTTCTTGCCGGTATCTTCTCATCAGAGGTTTTTCCGAACCGGTGGTAAATTTTTTGACATTCATAAGTGCTACCTGTAAGCCTAATCTGAATAAAATATTTTGACTTTGACTTTGACTTTGAAAAAATCAAACTTCTAAGTCAACGCAATCAAAAGATACGGCCGTTTATGCCGCATATTTCATACATTCGCAAGGCACTCAAAAACCTATGGGGTACTTCCCGTTGACCTAGAACTTTGAAATTTGGCAAGAAGCAGTCTCATAGCACGATTGAAATAATAAATCCGAAAACCGATAATTTATACTAAACACACACAAAAATTTTTTTTTTTAAATCTTACAAAGCAAAAATGCGATACTAGATGTTTAACGACGGAACCCTCGATACGCGAGTCCGACTCGCACTTGGGCGGTTTCTTTCCTCCAAGTTAATTTCATTTATTTATGACTTACTAGCCTTTGTGCGCGACCTGCGTACGCGTCGAATTTAGAAGTGATTGGGATCAAAGTCGAAGTCAAATTATCTTCATTCAGATCATCTTGTTTTAGTCTTTTCAGTTTTGATTTACTATTTACGCAGTTGGGTTATTGATTTTTTACCCGACTACGGCAAAGCCAAAAGGAAGGGTTATGTTTTTAGCGGCCTATTATTATTATTATTATTATTATTTATTTATTTATTCAGACAACTAGATCCACAATATGTATGTATGTTTGTATTTCCGTGTGTTCCACTGTAGTGCCTAAACGACTGAGCCGATTTTGATGAATGAGGTATCAATCGGTTCGTAATTGTAGTCTGGGTGACATAGGCTATATTTTTTGTGAACAAAATGAATATGACGAATGTTACATCCAAAAAAGTGGCGGTCTCAAAAATAAAAATATAATTTTTTTATAGTTTGACAGAGCCGCAGGAAGGGCTTAATTAAATGCATAAGGTCTTAATAATATCCATTTATATACTTAGGTATATTTTTCATATTATCATTCTCACCTATATGTATGTATTATGTATATATTACCTACCGCATTAGCATGAATATGAAAACCAGTCACGATGACTTCATCAAATAAGGTGCTTTTTGATGACGCATTAACTAAACAGTACCGGTTTGGTATGAGAAAGATTATTTAAGCACTAACCCGTTCCAGCCCAATAAATAAGTATGTAATGTATATTTAAATTATGTAAAAAAAACCCTAAATGACAGTGAAAACTGTATCAAAATGCATTGCGTAGTTTTGAAGGAATAAGCGACCGAAGTAATCGCACCCTTAGTATTAAAGCGACTCAATTCTGAATTTGATATTTCCCAAAATTAAACCCTATGTCTTTTAATTAAGGTGATATTTTGGGACGTGTATTATTCGGAAATGGGTCACTTTAATTCTAAGCGTGCGTTATAAGAACGGACTGGAGAGGATAGCGATTTTGTTTTAATACTACCTGTAAAGAAACATAATATTAGTTATTTTAAATATTGTAAATAGGTGTATTTTTTCCAGTGACAGTTCTTCCCCCTAATTGGAACACTAATTGAATGATAGCTCGAACTGCACGTAGCCGAAAAAACACACCTATTAAAAAAAACAAAGCCAGGGCCCCTATTCTGGGTTCATGCGAGATTCATCTCGCACGAGAATAACTGTCAAATCCCAAGGAAATCTGTCATTTTTGACGTATGTGGCATGCGAGATAGCGTCTCGCATGACCCGAGAATTGGGGTCCTGCGTCCTTTTGATGGTTTGACACTTGTTTGCGCGCTAACGAAAATAAACGGATTCTCTGTTAATGCTTTAGTTTGACTTCATACCTATGGAAAGATAAAGGAAAAGTAAAGAAGATATAAGTATGTGAAGATACAGAAGAAGAAGCAGGTATGTAGTAGGGTACATAATTAGTTAATTTACTTCTTTTTTTTACTTAATTACAAAAATTACCGCGTCTTTTTCAGGGTTCACATAAGAAACTCTTGTCCGTCCATCGGTCTGAAATTCACAGATTTTTTTTTGTAAACTATAAAAGTTACTAAGCTGAAGTACCCCGGATACATCATGGACCATGTATAGTGTAAAATGTAATAGTTAAGTTTTAATTTTGTAAAGAGTAAATAAAGTTTTCAGGTATGTACATTGTCGTTATTTTAACTGCAATCTAGATAGGTAGTTAAGCTGCTGGACACTCGCAGTGAAGAAATTAACATAAATTTCGAATAATTATGCAAAACAATTAAATAAAAGTTATCGCCATTTAAATATTTTAATTGTCAAAAGTAATTAGCATTGTAGGCTGTAAAAGAAATTTCTCTTGCCATTTGGAAAGTAGAAAAGTTGTTTGGTGTTGCAAGTAATTGAAATTTACACCGACTAAGGGACTTTCAACTTGCAAGCCGTTAGCTATATATTTTAAAAGGTGTTGACAATTCGCGGACTAATCACTACGTTTAAGAGTCGAGACTCATAATTTCGAACCGAAATACTAAAAAAATAGAACCATGGCATTAGAATTTGCGTGAATATTCCTGCTTGTCTTTAATACAGAAAGTTGCACCAAACAGGGTTAGTTTGAAAGGATAACCAATTTAAAAAATCAGTTTTTCATCATTTTTGTTTTCTAATTTCTACAGTTTTATTTTGCTGAAAAGTGCCAAATAAAAGGAGGAATATTAATTTACTATAACAACAACACTAAAAAAGAAATGTCAAAAAAGCTGTTCAAGCTTATGTTATAAATCATTAACTCATTGAACAAAATATCTATTACTAAACTTCGCTCGTTGTACGTCTTAAAACAAATATCTTTTTAAAAAACATACTTTACAATCATTAAATTTGTACAGAATGTATTTTTTTGAACTTTAAACATGTCGCGTGTTGTTCGGTTGAGTAGAGTCGACGTTTAATCGCTACCTCAAACAGCCCGGCTGTCACAGTGCCACTGTCATTTCACTCCTGTCACCTGTCAACCATGTTTTTGTATACGCTTCGCAGAGAAAGTTGCGTTTACACAAAATAAATACGCTAACACCTTATATTCAGCAATCAAATGGATTCTAACTACTCTGCACACTAATTAACTTTCTATTTCACGGCAAAGTGTATTAACATCGTGCACGGTAAGTGAGTTACACGTACATAACTACTCTGCTAAATTGAATTAAATCTGTCGCGATTGGATGATGTTACAAATTTATTACTGCGTTTGAATCGTTTATTACCAATCAATTGTTCTTTGCTGACATATCTATCGCGCTGGATTTAAACTTAGTTGCTTGTCTACTTTTGATTAAAAGTTGTGTTTTGATGCCTTTGTTTTTAAAGTCGATAGTTTTAATTATCTTGTTTTCGTGTTTACTTTAGTTTAAGTGGCTATTCCAGTCTCTTAATAAAAATAGCCTGGCGTCCGATTTATCCCTCAGTTTCCCTTTAATGAGACTGATATTAGCTCCTTCGTATTATAAAATACTTTACATTTGTCACATTAAAACATTAATTAAATATTAATCGCAACTCGGAAGTGTTTCAATACGTTTTAGTGATTGTTCTAGTTTTGAATGTTATTTTTAAACAGTTTTAAGAGTAACGAGCATTTTGCCTTGAAGACGCATCGGATATTCAGTATCGGGCAATCCAACCACACACTGGACATTTAAAAATTAGGTCAAAGGTTAGCTGAAAAAGATCCCTTTAGGGGATCCATACCACTGTCTGTCAACATCTGTATTTGTATTGTATTGTATTGTAAACTCTCTATTGCACATAATAATAAAAAAATTACAATTTACAAGAAAATAAGTAACATGAACTTATCCCTTTGTCCTTATTTGTCTGTGTGTGTAATTGCTTACAGTATGAATAATAATAAGTTTCACACATACATGTATTTATGTTTGTTTATACAGTTCCTGCTTTTGCAATTGTAAATAAAATATAATTCCAACTTATGTGGGCGGCTATGATTAACAACATGTACAGTGATAACCATTATCTAGTCTATATCCCGTAGTCGTATGCGGCTTGTGCACGAGATAAATGGTAAGTGATCACCACCGCCTATAGACACCCGCAACACCAAAGAGATTGCAGATGCGTTGCCAACCCAGAGCGCTAAGAAGGAACACCTCTACTGCCAGTAATTCCACCGGCTGTCTTGCTCTACAACAAACACAACATTGCAAGCACTGCTTAGCGGCAGGACTAGCGAGCAAGATGGTGGTAGCGATCCGGACGGACCTTGCACAAGGTCCTACCACCCGCAAAATCTGTCCCTTTAGGTTCATTACATCATAATTGTACCCATCCAAAGCCAAGGTGGTTTCTTGCAATAAAGTATTGAGCACAGTTGATTCAAAGTCGTGACGTTTGCGCAGATTCCAAGATGGCGGACGGCACGGCAGCGCTGCGCGCCGCGGCCGCGCACTGGAGCCTCGCGGGCGACCAGCAGCTGCTGGACATCCTGCAGAACATCCACCAGGTATGTCATGTCAATTTTGATCTTATAAATTAGGATCTCGTTTTTCACACTAAAGTGGGCTTATTTGGGTTGAACTGTCTTTTACAACAGGTTACAGTGCAAAAAAAAACTTTGTCTACATACATATCGTTACTGCTCTATAATGCGTTCAAAAACCGTAGGAAATGACCAGCATTACTACAACCAATGTTATTATAAGAATTTTCTTGTCTGTGGTAGTAGGTAAACCTATATGTTAACGGTCACTACATTACCGATATCTCTAACGTTGTAAATTTAAATTTGGAACAGCTGTTAAAATTCATCACACATGTGTTTTAAGGCCTCTCATTATATAGCAGTTGCATAAACTACTATTATCTACACACATATCATAAATGCTATAATAACGCGGTCAAAAACCATAGAAAATGACCAGCATTATTACAACCAATGTTATTATAAGAATTTTCTTGTCTGTGGTTGTAGGTAAATCTGTTCTTTATTGGGTAGTATCTCTTAGCAGTCTGTGTTTCTTGGTGATCACATTACCGACATCTCTGACGTTATGAATTTGAATTTGGAACAGCTGTCAAAATTCAAGTTGGTCTCTATTCTAGTATCCACAGATATTAAAACAGTTATCGATACGAAACCTCAACGCAGTATGATTTTTTAATTTAAACGCACGACATTTGATCTCGAGTGACATGACAATAGGGACTTCATTCGTTTGTCTATGATTTCAAAAAAATGTTCGTCTTGGCGGATAGATCGAATTGCCACCATACTTGTTTGTTGGTTTTTTGCTGTTACGGTTTTTTGCAGTTATGATATGTGTGTAGATAAAGTAATTTGTCTACACACATATCATAAAGGCTAAATAACGCGTTCAAAAACCCTAGGTAATGACCAGCATTATTACAACCAATGTTATTATAAGAATTTTCTTGTCTGTGGTAGTAGGTAAATCTGTTCTTTATTGGTCATCACATTACCGATATCTCGTGACTGCTCGTGACGTTATGAATTTAAATTTGGAACAGCTGTCAAAATTCAAGTTGGTCTCTATTCTAGTATCCACAGATATTAAAACAGTTATCGATACGAAACGTCAACTCAGTATGATTTTTTAATTTAAACGCACGACATTTGATCTCAAGTGACATGAAAATAGCAACTTCATTCGTTCGTCTATGGTTTAAAAAAAATGTTCGTCCTGACAGATAGATCGAATCACAGAGTACTTTTTTAATATACATGGCCGCCATTAGTTGTCATTCTTTTTAGGTTTTTTGCTGTTACGATTTTTTGCAGTTATGATATGTGTGTAGATAAAGTAATGTATGCAACTGTATATAATTAGGCCTTAAAACACTCGTGTGATCCTATTATGAAACTCGCTGACGCTCGTTTCATAAAACCACACTCGTGTTTTAAGGCCTCTCATTATATAGCAGTTGCATAAAATACTAGTATGCAACTGTATATAATTAGGCCTTAAAACACTCGTGTGATCCTATTATGAAACTCGCTGACGCTCGTTTCATAAAACCACACTCGTGTTTTAAGGCCTCTCATTATATAGCAGTTGCATAAACTACTATTGCTATTCTGCTATACCAGTAATGTTTATGTGAAAAACAGCTGCGTTTATGCGACATATTTATGTATACAAATACAGCGCGTCTTGAAATCGCTTACTCGTCGACATCTACACTAATGTAACAAATAGGTAAACTTTGTTTGTTTGTATGTAGGGGGTAACCTCTGGTCCTTTATTCTTTATTCATTCATTCACTAGCTGACCCGGCGAACTTTGTTCCGCCTTAGACGCCATAAATGAGCAGATTTTTGATTTTTTCTTTCATAAGAACCTTCTCCTGATAATAACGAACAGAACAAAAAAAGAATTAGCGAAATCGGTCCAGCCGTTCAGGCGTGATGTCGTGACCAAGGGAAATAGGGATTCATTTTTATATATATAGATTGCAACCATGGTTTCACAAGCTGTTATAAATTAAAATTTGTGAGCCATACATGGACCCTAGTAGGGTGTGGCAATATACTAGTATTTTATGCAACTGCTATATAATGAGAGGCCTTAAAACACGGGTGTGGTTTTATGAAACGAGCGTCAGCGAGTTTAATAATAGGATCACACGAGTGTTTTAAGGCCTAATTATATACAGTTGCATACATTACTTTATCTACACACATATCATAACTGCAAAAAACCGTAACAGCAAAAAACCAACAAACAAGTATGGCGGCAATTCGATCTATCCGTCAAGACGAACGTTTTTTTTAAATCATAGACAAAAGAATGAAGTCCCTATTGTCATGTCACTCGAGATCAAATGTCGTGCGTTTAAATTAAAAAATCACACTGAATTGACGTTTCGTATCGATAACTGTTTTAATATCTGTGGATACTAGAATAGAGACCAACTTGAATTTTGACAGCTGTTCCAAATTTAAATTCATAACGTCACGAGATATCGGTAATGTAATCACCAATAAACACAGACTACTAAGAGATACTACCCAATAAAGAACAGATTTACCTACTACCACAGACAAGAAAATTCTTATAATAACATTGGTTGTAATAATGCTGGTCATTTTCTATGGTTTTTGAACGCGTTATTGAGAAATTATGATATGTGTGTAGATAAAAGTTATTTACATAATTAAACGCAGTCGGGTAATAAAACAAACGTCTTTCTACCTAACCATAATCACTAAATAATCACTAAAAGTCAACTTACACATTATAAAATTTTGTAACCGACTTTCGATTTTTTATTTTAAATGTTTTCAACATTCAAATTATTAAATTAAAATTGTAATGACAACACAAAGAAAAATTAGGGCAGTTTGGAAACTGGAAAGCGCAAGGCACGGAATGCTGATGTTGCAGGTTCAAGTCCTGCCATTGCCCTAATTTTTCTTTGTGTTGTCATTACAATTTTAATTTACACATTATAGAAACCGGAACAAGCATAAAATCATTTCTTTATAATTACAGTCATATTATTATCATTCTTCAATCATTATTTCCTGCTGAACCGATTCAAAAAAATCTTTCACTAATGGAAGCTACACTATCTCTGAAGGACATAGGCTACTAATGCCACGCGAACGAAGTCGCGGGCGACCGCTAGTAATAAATAAATTTTATTCATTTTAGCTTCGTTACAGGCGCGGGCGCAATTTCTAAATATTCATGCCTTTCCTTAACTGCTGCTATTTTGATTAGCATGGCGCTCGGCGAAAGTGAATGTCTGTCTGTCCGCAGCGCGTCATGTCGCGGTGCAACGAGACGACGGCGCGCCTGGAGGCGATGTCCCGCGGCCTGAGGGACGCGAGCGTCAACCTGCAGAACGTCAACAACAAGTAAGGGGCGCGCGAACTCTCCCTCGATAATTTTTAGGGTTTTCCTAATGAAAGAGGAAAAGGTAACCCTAGTTATTAAATTAAAATGCTATGTAATGACAACACAAACTGGCAAACGCAAGGCACGGGATGCTGATGTTGCAGGTTCAAGTCCTGCCATTATCCTAATTTTTCTTTGTGTTTTTAATTCATAGCAATTTAATTTAATAATTTGAATGTTGTAAACATTTAAAATAAAAATTAAAAGAAATTTCAGTTACAAAATTAGGTAAGCCTAGGATCACTTGTCTGTCTGTCCGTCGGCCACAGCCAATTGGCACCGAAACTGAAGTATTATTAATATTATTATTATATGCTCACGCGTGTTTCCCTTTGGGGTAGGCAGAGACCACAGAACGCCACTTGCCCCGGTCCTGGCATACTTCCCTCGCCTCCTCTACACACATTCCTCTCTTCATACATGCTCGGCGGTTTCGGATACTTCAAATACTTTTAATTTAATTGCATTTTAATACAGTAAATACTTTTCATTTCCATTTCTTTTTTATTGCATTTCTATTTGACATCCACAGTAAAGGTAATCAAAATTTAAATTTATATGCGTACCTATAGTTTTGCAAGTAATTATTGTTACTAACACGTGGGATCAGATCCTGCAATAACGAGCGAGATGGTGGTAGCGATCCGGACGGGCCTCGCTCGGGGTCCTACCACCCGCTAAGCTAACGCCATCTGTTGCAGATTCCTGGCGCTAAGCAACACCCAGTTCGTGGAAAGCCGGGTGTACGAGGATGATGCTGACCTTGCCGCGCCTCCTGCCGTCACCAAGGTAACGTCTTCCAGTCCATAATAAAAAAATAGACTAGACAAACATTTAAATCAATAACACAAGCGGACAATGATATGCACGCACCAGTGGCCCGTTTCACTAAGCTACAAGTTACAATTTTACGAGTCTAAACCGGCAACATTGGTTAATAATGACCAATGGCAATGGGCATAATGACCAATGTTGCCGGTTTAGACTTGTAAAATTGTAACTTGTAGCTTCGTGAAACGGGCCACAGCTTAAAGCTGCCTTACAAATAATAATAATAATACATAATGTAATTACATATGTATTTTTTTGTAGGAGTTATATTTTAAAATGTAATTTTATCTACACATATATCATAAATGCTCTATAATGCGTTCAAAAACCGTAGGCAATGACCAGCATTATAACAACCAATATTATTATGAGATTTTTTTAAAGGAGAATGGGCAAATTGTCCCAAGTGCTGTATACAGTTGTGCTATATCTTATTAGAAAGCTCTCAATAAGAGCTTAATTTTTTTATATGACAGCAAAACCGAGATGTTTGCAGGGAAAAAGCTACAGCCCATTTTATACCTCACTTTGTACTAGCAGTTGTATGAAAAGTATCTGTAAAATCATTTTCGAGATATAGCCGAAAGATTTTAACCACGCATTACTGAGGCCACTAGAAGTAAAAAACGTAATGGGAGCATAGGTCTAATTTGGTGTTTTTTTTTTTTTTTCATACAAAACAATGATTAATGCTGCAGACACCTGGTCTTCGAAACATAGCCTATGATGATCCTTACACCGAGTACTACACGTCCATACTACTCACTATTGTATACAAGGGTTGGAACAGCGCCCATACAAAAATGCCCATTCACCTTTGTTTCTATATTTGTTCAAATTCATTTTTTAATACATTATTTTATTGTGTACAGTCTATAGATATTTAATAAGTACCTAGTACTAGTAGCTAGTAGCAATGCAGGTCATTGACCTGTGGCTTCTGAACCCATCATAGAGTACTTATGATATGTGTGTAGATAATAGTATTTTATGCAACTGCTATATAATGAGAGGCCTTAAAACACGAGTGTGGTTTTATGAAACGAGCGTCAGCGAGTTTCATAATAGGATCACACGAGTGTTTTAAGGCCTAATTATATACAGTTGCATACATTACTTTATCTACACACATATCATAACTGCAAAAAATCGTAACAGCAAAAAACCTAAAAAGAATGACAACTAATGGCGGCCATGTAAATTAAAAAAGTACTCTGTGATTCGATCTATCCGTCAGGACGAACATTTTTTTTAAACCATAGACGAACGAATGAAGTTGCTATTTTCATGTCACTCGAGATCAAATGTCGTGCGTTTAAATTAAAAAATCATACTGAGTTGACGTTTCGTATCGATAACTGTTTTAATATCTGTGGATACTAGAATAGAGACCAACTTGAATTTTGACAGCTGTTCCAAATTTAAATTCATAACGTCACGAGCAGTCACGAGATATCGGTAATGTGATGACCAATAAAGAACAGATTTACCTACTACCACAGACAAGAAAATTCTTATAATAACATTGGTTGTAATAATGCTGGTCATTTCCTAGGGTTTTTGAACGCGTTATTTAGCCTTTATGATATGTGTGTAGATAAATTACTTTATCTACACACATATCATAAGTACTCTATGATGGGTTCAGAAGCCACAGGTAACGCGTAAAACCACACTCGTGTTTTAAGGCCCTTCATTATATAGCAGTTGCATAAAATACTAGTATGCAACTGTACATAATTAGGTCTTAAAACACTCGTGTGATCCTATTATGAAACTCGCTGACGCTCGTTTCATAAAACCACACTCGTGTTTTAAGACCCCTCATTATGCAACAGTTGCATAAAATACTATTACACCATGATTTATTTTTTCAAATGTATAAAGCAAGAAAAAAAATCGAATTAAGAAGATAATAATAATGTCAGCACTGTAGAACCCGCCAAGTGGTAGGACCTAGTGCTAGGTCCGTCCGGATCGCTACCACCGTCTCGCTCGCTAATCTAGCCGCTAAACAGTGCTTGCACTGTTGTGTACCGGTGTGGAGAGCAAGACAGCCGGTGTAATTACTGGCACAAGAGGTGTTCCATCTTAGCGCTCTGGGTTGGCAACGCTGCAGTATCCTTGGTGTTGCGGATGTCTATGTGCGGTGGTGATCACTTACCATCAGCCAGCACTTCCTTGTTTACCTACTTATTAATAAAACGGATCACTCACGGATTTTTACGTCGAGAAATGCCCGACATGTCATGCCGCATGCCGCGGGGACTCATGATTAAGAACCACGGGCTGGTCCGAAACATGTCGGGCAATTCTCGACTTTAAAATACGTGAGTGATCCGTTTTATTAATATGTCCGAGTCTCACGGTAGTTTTATGTTGACCTAGTTATTTAAATACATTTTCTTTCCAGGACCCGCCGCAACTGACTGACCTATCATCAGACCTGAGCAAGCTGAAGCAGAGCCTCCGGGTGCTGGAGAGCTACCACGAGCCTCTCCACATACTGAGGGACAGCGACAGTGACAGCGACAGCGACGGCGGCGACGACAGGTACAGTAGGGGGATACATAATTCATAAATTCATAATTTGAAAATTCATAATTTTTAAAATTCATAATTTATAAAATCCATAATTTGAAACTTATACTTTATAGAATTCATAATTTATCAGGGAATTTGAATGAGCGAATCCATAATTTATAAATTTATAATTCATAAAATTCATAATTTTAATTCACAGTTTAACGATCTTTAAGCAACGGAACCTAACCTAATATACTCTAATCCTAATTCTTCATCTTCTTTACATAGTGAATAAAACTCGCTGTCAGTTCTTGTATGTCTTTATAACTTCGGTCGCTTACTCCTTCTAAACCACGCAATGGACTTTGATACGGATTTCACTGTCATTTAGAGCAGTGTTTCTTAACCTGTGGTCCGCGGACCCCAAACTCAAACTCAAAATATTTTTTTGCTTTCATAAACATTTCAAACATTTCGAAACCCTGTAAGAGCACTGCAAAATATACATTATAAAGTAAAGTCAAACTTAACCGAAACATTATGACGGAACATTAGCTGTCGTGTCATTATTTGTAACAGGATATACTTTTTATTTTTGTTTAATAGACATATGCTTAAACTAAGGTAACAATAAATATCTATACATTTCTATTGCAGGCAAACTTACGTAAGTATCCCTAAGTGCTACAAATACTATTTATCTTCAAAAAATTCTTGTAGCGTGTAATAGGACTTTGGCAGTAAATACTTATTTAATGTTGTTTTAAACAGTTTGCGATCTTTTACATCTTTGATTGTGGCTGGAATTTTGTTGTATGTCTTTATCCACATAACATATGGTCCGGAATGAAATATTTTTAGGCTGGAACTAGGTAGGGCTAACAGGTTTTGGTGTCTTAAGTTGTGGGGTCGCGTATATTGGTCTTTTGCTTGAGAGAAAAATGACATATTAAATTTTACAAAAAGGCAAATTTCCAAAATGTATAGACTCGTTAAAGTTAAAATTCCTAGCTTATTAAAATGAGTTCGACAGCTCTCTCGTGCATTTATATTGACCCCTGTGGGTCCGCGAGCATATGTATGGGGGTCCGCAGTCTTATCTATGGACTAGAAGATGCAACGGATAGTTGTTTGGCCGGATACCGGATACCGGATATTCGGCCGATGATCAGGCCGAATATCCGGTATCCGGCCGCCGAATATTCGGCCGGCCAAACGATACCTACATTTTAGTTTGGCGGTGGGCGCGTCGTGCAGGTTTTAACCTGTTACGTATTGTAGGTTCGCGCGGACCGTTTTCTAGGCAAGAAACGAGTTTTATTAGGTCAGTGTACGGAACTATTTCGTTATTTTGCTGAATAGATAAGTTTAATTAAATTGTACGTTAAAGGTAACACTAATCAACGAATATTGATAATTTGTTGTTGTTTTCTTGTATACTAACCATTTTTCAAAGTTAAATACCAAACAGAATCACTATTCGGTATCCGGCCGAATAGTGCGCAACTATCCGGTATTCGGCCGAATAGTCAAATAATGGCCGGATAGGCCGGATACCGGATAGCAACCGGATATCCGTTGCATCTCTATTCGTAACTCATAAATTTTCCAAGTGGGCAATGAAAAATTTGGCTGTTGCATTTTGTACTGTGAGAGATCTGGGTGGAAGCTTACAGGCCGGCGACGGATCGGCTATTCTCTTGCGGTCACCAATTCCTATAGGCGCCAGTGATTACTTTCCATCAGGTGACAAACATGCTAGTTTGCTGTTTTATACAAAAAAAAAATTGTGGATTTTAGGGTTCCTTACCCAAAGGGTAAAACGCGACCCTAATACTTAGACTCCGCTGTCCGTCCGTCTGTCACCAGGCTGTATCTCATGAACCGTGATGGTTAGACAGTTGAAATTTTCACCGATGATGTATTTCTGTTGCCGCTGTAACAACAAATACTAAAAAACAGAATAAAATAAATATTAAAGGGGGCTCCCATATAACAAACGTGATTTTTTTTGCCGTTTTTATACATAATGGTACGGAACCTTCCGTGCGCGAGTCCGACTCGCACTTGGCCGTTTTTTTTTCATACTTTTATTCTAAAAAAGATTTTTTTCATAGATTGGTATTGAAACCTAGAGACCTGTATTCAGACAGACCTCTACCCTACATCATCGGCTCCCAAGCTTGGAAGAGCAAATGGCACGCAGGTAAGTTCCGTCCGGATCGCTACCACCAACTTGCTCGCTAATCTAGCCGCTAAGCAGGAGTGCTTGCACTGTTGTGCCGGCGTGGAGAGCAAGACAGCTGGTGCAATTACTGGCACAAGAGGTATTCCATCTTAGCCCTCTGGGTTGGCAACGCAACTGCAATATCCTTGGTCTTGCAACTGATCACTTACCATAAGGTGACCCACTTGCTCGTTTGTCTTCCTATTGACGACCTGTATAGCTCAGTGGCACATGTGTCTGCTTACTGTGCAAGAGGTCCCGGGTTCAAATCCTGGTATGGGCAAGTATTTGTGTGACGAACACGAATGTTTGTACCTGAGTCATGGATGTTATTTGTATTTAAGTATGTATTTATCTTTTTAAGTATGTTTATCTACACATATATCATAAATGCTCTATAATGCGTTCAGAAACCGTAGGCAATGACCAGCATTATAACAATCAATATTATTATGAGAATTTTTCTAATTTGTTTCTACATTTGTTCAAAATTCATTTTTTATGACATTATTTTAATGTGTGCAGTCTATAGATATTTAATAGGTACCTAGCACTAGTAGCTAGTAGCAATGCAGGTCATTGCCCTATGGCTTCTGAACCCATCATAGAGTACTTATGATTTGTGTGTAGATAAAGTAATGTATGCAACTGTACATAATTAGGTCTTAAAACACTCTTGTGATCCTATTGTGAAACTCGCTGACGCTCGTTTCATAAAACCACACTCGTGTTTTAAGACCCCTCATTATGCAGCAGTTGCATAATAGTATTTTATCTACACATATATCATAAATGCTCTATAATGCATTCAGAAACCGTAGGCAATGACCAGCATTATAACAACCAATATTATTATGGGAATTTTTCTAATTTTTTTCTATATTTTGTTCAAATTCATATTTGTTACATTATTTTAATGTGTACAGTCTATAGATATTTAATAGGTACCTAGCACTAATAGCTAGTAGCAATGCAGGTCATTGCCCTATGGCTTCTGAACCCATCAAAGAGTACTTATGATATGTGTGTAGATAAAGTAATGTATGCAACTGTACATAATTAGGTCTTAAAACACTCGTGTGATCCTATTATGAAACTCGCTGACGCTCGTTTCATAAAACCACACTCGTGTTTTAAGACCCCTCATTATGCAACAGTTGCATAAAATACTATTATGCAACTGCTATATAATGAGAGGCCTTAAAACACGAGTGTGGTTTTATGAAACGAGCGTCAGCGAGTTTCATAATAGGATCACACGAGTGTTTTAAGACCTAATTATGTACAGTTGCATACATTACTTTATCTACACATATATCATAACTGCAAAAAACCGTAACAGCAAAAAACCAAAAACGAATGACAACTAATGGCCGCCATGTATATTAAAAAGGTACTCTGTGATTTGATCTATCCGTCAAGACGAACGATTTTTTTAAAGCATAGACGAACGAATATAGTCCCTATTGTCATATCACTGGAGATCGAATGTCGTGCGTTAAAATTAAAAAACATACTGAGTAGACGTTTCGTATCGATAACTGTTTTAATATCTGTGGATACTAGAATAGAGACCAATTTGAATTTTGACAGCTGTTCCAAATTTAAATTCATAACGTCACGAGCAGTCTCGAGATATCGGTAATGTGATGACCAATAAAGAACAGATTTACCTACTACCACAGACAAGAAAATTCTTATACCTAGTAACATTGGTTGTAATAATGCTGGTCATTTCCTAGGGTTTTTGAACGCGTTATTTAGCCTTTATGATATGTGTGTAGATAAAATACTATTATCCGTTGTCTAACAGTACCCATAACACAAGCTTTGCTTAGTTTGGGACTAGGTCAATTGGAGTAAATTGTCCCAAGATATTTATTTTTTATGTGTTTTTTTTTAATAGGAAGGCAAACAAGCAAGTGGGTCACCTGATGGTAAGTGATCACCACCGCCTATAGACACCCGCAACAACAAAGAGAGACTATGTTAAATAAAAAAACACAAATTACCTTGCTACTCCGCGAAACCAGTGCTGTGCACGCATAACAGCTGCGTCTGTATGCCTTATATTTTTTTATGCAAAAACCCATCCTGTTCCGCTTACACGTGAAAAAACATATCACACAGACTCAACTTTGAAACACCACCAAAACACTAAAATTACACGTGTTTCGCCTCTACACGAGGCATCATCCGGATCTTATAGTAGTCCTGTTTCTTGTTTCAGGTCTAATTCAAGACGAGAGCGATTCGGACAGTTCCACCTCTAAGGCTGGAGAGGTTGAACAATACTCCGATTCCGACGAACAGACAGACAGACAGGATTTGGACGTGGAGTATCAACCCGCTAGGAAGGTAAGTTTGTATCACTATCACCACATAGTTTAAAACAAAGTTAAAATGCTATAATGACAACACAAAGTGGTAAATTTTTTGACATTCATAAGTGCTACCTGTAAGCCTAATCTGAATAAAATATTTTGACTTTGACTTTGACTTTGAAAGAAAAATTTGCGGAATGGCAGGAGTCGAACCTGCAACCTCAGCATTCGTGCCTTGCGTTTGTCAGTTTCGCAAATAAAACAAAGCGAAGCAAAGCAAAGCGAAACTGACAAACGCAAGGCACGGAATGCTGATGTTGCAGGTTCGAGTCCTGCCATTACGCTAATTTTTCTTTGTGTTGTCATTCATCATCATCATCATCATCATCTCAGCCACAAGAAGTCCACTGCTGAACATAGGCCTCCTCCATGGATTTCCAAAGTGACCGGTTGGAAGCGGCATGCAACCAGCGCCTTCCTGCCACCTGTATGAGGTCATCGGACCATCTTGTGGCTGGTCGTCCTACGCTGCGCTTGCCAATACGCGGCCGCCATTCGAGAACTTTTCGACCCCATCGGCCATCAGTGTGTTGTCATTATCATTTAAATTTATTAGAATGTTGAAATAAGTAAAAAAATAATGAAAATCGGTAGTAAATTTTTCGATTACAAAAATTATCTTTGATAATCTACACTAATATAATACAGAGGTAAACTTTGTTTGTATGTATGTAGGGGGTAATCTCTGGAACTACTGAACCGATTTCAAAAATTCTTTCACAGATAGAAAGCTACACTATCCCTGACGGACATTAGGCTACTAATTTTACGTGAACGAAGTGGCGCGCGACCGCTAGTCATTGATAATTTAATTATCTTAGATGACATTATTGACAATTATCTTTGATAATCATTGATCATTATAGCCAAGGTCAAGGCCAAGGTCCGTCCGGATCGCTACCACCATCTTGCTCGCTAATCCTGCCGCTAAGCAGCAGTGCTTGCACTGTTGTGTTCCGGCGTGGAGAGCAAGACAGCCGGTGTAATTACTGGCACAAGAGGTATTCCATCTTAGCCCTCTGGGTTGGCAACGCATCTGCACTCTCTTTGTTGTTGCAGGTGTCTATAGGCGGTGGTGATCACTTACCATCAGGTGACCCACTTGCTTGTTTGCCTTCCTATGTTGTATAATTTTTTTTTATTAATAATTATAATTATCAATTATCCGTCCGAATCCTACAGCAGCGTATATGTTCGCAGCAGTCTAGCGGCAGCTCGTCGCAGTCGGAGCTGGCGGCTGTCCCGCTCCCGCCCGTGCAGCCGTCCCCCTCGCTCGTGGCGGCCGAGCTGGCGCGCAGGCTCGGCGCGGGCGCCAAGGTGGGTGCCAGGGTGCCAGGGACCCTGTGGACTCCGCTGGTCAGCCACGGGAGCAGCTGATCATTAGTTTTTTTTTTTTTTTTTTTTTATAGTATAGGGGGCAAACGAGCAGACGGGTCACGTGATGGTAAGCAATCACCGCCGCCCATGGACACCTGCAATATCAAGAGAATCGCAAGCGCGTTGCCGGCCTTTAAGAAAAGAATAGGCTCGTTTCTTGAAGGTCCCCAAGTCGTATCCATTTGGAAACACCGAAGCCGAAAGTTGATTCCACAGAGCTGACGTACGTGGTAAAAAGGTACGTTTAAAACGCACAGTGGTTGAACGCCAACCATCCAGGTGGTGAGGATGAAACGAAAGCTTGTTTCGAGTAGTAGTACCTTGTCGCTGTCAGTGATGTGACAAATTGGAGCTACTCTCGTTTCATACGTTACTGCGATAGGGTCTTAAGTGTTTAGCAACTTCTGCGGGTGTTGGTTTTTAACGAACACACAATAAATAAATAAATAATATAAGAAAAAAAATTAATTCGTGAATAATTGGCATTGGTATTAAAAAAAAACTTTTTTTTTTTGAGTAAAGTGCGAAGAAATTCAATACTCTATCCTCTATTGCTTTAAATTCAAAAATTAATGCTGGCGATTAAGGTCAAACTTAATAAACTGGAACAAATTACCTTGCTACTCCGCGAAACCAGTGCCGGGCTCGTGCGAAATAGCTGCGTCTGTGCGACACATATATGTTCATGCAAAAACCCACCCTCCTCCGCTTCCACAAGAAACAACATATATCACACAGACTCAACTACACACCACCACCACTAAACACTAAAACTACACGATCGACGCGCGTTTCGCCTCTATACGAGGCATCATCAAGATCGAAGATTTTAGGTAATTTGTTCCAGTTTGTTGATATGGACCTCCGCAAAGTAACGCCTGAATCTATTAATTAGTCAAACTTAATTTTGCAAAAAATACACAAATTCGAAAATTCAAAAAATAATGATCGTAGAAGGAAGCTAAAAACACAATTTTTCTTCTTTTAACCAATTCTATCAATTTCGAAATTAAAAATTCATTAGATTACAGTATTGATGTTAGTTGTCAAAAAAAATTGTCAATATCAAACTTTTTCTTTATGAAATAGGAAGGCAAACAAGCAAGAGGGTCACCTGATAGTAAGTGACACCACCGCATCGACACCCGCAACACCAAAGAGATTGCAGATGCGTTGCCAACCCAGAGGGCTAAGATGGAACACCTCTTGTGCCAGTAATTACACCGGCTGTCTTGCTCTCCACGCCGGAACAACAGTGCAAGCACTGCTGCTTAGCGGCAGGATACTTTATTAGTTTCTATTTTTTTTTAGTTGCCGGAAAGGGAGCCGGTGTACAGCGAGCCGGAGCCGGTCCGGAAGCTGTACAAGCCGCAGCAGACGCCTTCCGGTGGGTTTACAAACCGTCCTTAAAACGCCATTAGTTAAGATGCTATGCAGTGACACCACAAAGAAAAATTAGGGTAATGGCGGGACTCGAACCTGCAACATCAGCTTTCTATGCCTTGCGTTTGCCAGTTTCGCCACATTACTAACTACCATACCCTGCAAATTTTTCAATGTGTTTCGTTTTTACGGTCAATACTTTATTGTTTTTTTTTTAGGGTATAACTCATCTCTTTCGTCATCTATGAGAAATTTACCTTAGTTTTTCTTTATGTTGTCATTACGTAGCATTTAAATTTAGTAATTTGAATGTTTAAAAAATAAAACTGAAAAAGAAAGAAAATTCATTTTCAAAAAAAAATTTTTTTTATCCAGCTACAATATTTCCCGACGAGCCGCCGCCATTAGACGAAGCGTCGAGCGACGACGACATATTCGCGGAGCTGCACAAGCCGCGTCGGCAACGGCTCAGCAACGTTGAGGACGCGCTGTTTGACTTCAGCCCGAAGGCCAACAGCTTGGAGGAGGCGCTTTTTGGCAGAGCGCCGGATGTACCGGTGAGATGATTCTTAGGAGAAACCCTTGTAGGTTTATTAAGTTGCCGTCTGTTTTAAATAGGAAGGCAAACAAGCAAGTGGGTCACCTGATGGTAAGTGATCACCACCGCCTATAGACACCTAACACCAAAGAGATTGCAGATGCGTTGCTAATCCAGAGGGCTAAGATGGAATACCTTTTGTGCCAGTAATTACACCGGCTGTCTCGCTCTCCACGGAACACAACAGTGCAAGCACTGCTTAGCGACAGGATTAGCGAGCAAGATGGTGGTAGCGGACCGAACGGACCTTGCACAAGGCCCTACCACTCGCAGTTTGTCTGTCAATACTCTTTTTCTTAGGAACGCGTTGGTTTCTAATGTGAGTTCTTGACAATTAAAAATCATAAAATGTTTTTTTTTTTTGGGTTTAATTATTTTCTCTTTTTTTCTAGGAGGCAACCCAAAATGTGGCAACACCTCTCTACGAAGACGACCTGATGCCGGAAGTGACGGGACCACCGGAAGTGGATGATAAACATCGAGATGACACTGTTAAGGTAAATTTGCATCTATAAAAAAAAATGAAAAAGCAGTCAATATTAATTACTTGAGGAAGTCAAAACAGATCTTAGACTGAAAAATCTCTCCTCCTAAAGATGAGGGATTTAAAAAAAGGCAAACCACCGTGCTGAATCGCTGATCCGTTGCAGCCCTCTAGCCCCCCCCCCCCCCCCCAGTGGATTTCGATTTTTTTTCTAAGTGACAGTGAAAACCGTATCAAAATTTGCGTTGCGTGGTTTAGAAGGAGTAAGCGGGGGATGAAGACAGACAAAAACGGATAGACTTTGTTTGACACTATGTAAAGAAGACATAAACTTAATCATGAAATTCAATTTTAATTAATTTAATTACAGAAACCTGTCGGTGGGATATCCCTGTTTGGCACCAACAAGCATGCTGAAAGCATAGGGGCGGCCATTTTGAAGCGGAACCGTCGCAAATCGTCCACTTCCGGTGACGAGAGCAACACGGAAGAGTACAAAGAAGCCAAAGAGGTCAAAGAAGTGAAAGAAGTGAGGAAAGAAAGGGATATATTTGATGATCTCTTCGCAAAATCGGAAAAGTCAAATAAAAAGAGTGTCAAAAGTGATGTTGTTGCACCAAAAGAAGTGAGTAAGAAGAAAGATGTCTTTAGTGACATATTTGATGATATTGATGATATATTTTCAACTGACATCATCAACGTACCTATTAAAGAGACTAAAAAGAATGAGAAACCGTTATTTGATGATGATGACGATTTATTTGCGGATTTACCTAAAGTTACAAATGAGACAGGAAAAGAAAAACTGAAAAACGTTGAGAAAACAAGTCTATTTGATGACAATAAACCTAAAAGTGAAGCGAATGTTGCCAAAGATAGTAAAATTAATGTCGTAAAAGAAATAAAGAAAGAATCTAAAAGTCTTTTCGATTCAGATAGTGACGATGGCTTATTTACAAAAGGAATTAAAGATAATATAAAGGACAAAGTTAATAAAAGTGAAGAACCAGTTGAATATAAAATTAGTGATGATATATTTGGTGATGATGACGACAGCTATGATTTGTTCGGAAAAAATAAACCTGTTGTAAAAGAGAAAACAAAAGAGCCTTTAAATGTAAGTAAAGCTACTGAAGTAACTAAGACTGCTCTATTTGATTCAGAAGATGAATTATTTACAAAGAGTTCTAAAGCAATGAAAACACCGAAAGAAGACACAGTTAGTAAAAATGATTCTTATTATAAAGACGATGATACTTTATTTGTAAAAGAAGTCAAAAGAACCGACAAAGAATTAAAAGATGGTAAATCCATCAACGATTCTAATAACTATTTGTTAGAAAACGAAGAAAAATCAAAGGCGCTGAAAGTGATTGAAAGTATTAATAGTAATATTTATAATAATGGTGATGATTTGTTTAGAAAATCAGAAACGCTTAAAGAATCAAAGATTGACACCGTTCATGATGACTTTGACAGCGAAGAGCTATTTTCTGATAAAAATTTGTTTAGCAGTAGCAAAGATACTTCAAATAAAACAGGAGAAACACAGAAAATTGTCAAGATTCCTAAAGATCTCAAGTTTGGACCACCTAATGATGACATTTCCAATAAACCCGATGCACAGATTGGCAATTTACTAAATACGACTAGAATTGCAGTAGACGCGGAAAATGTACAAACAGATAAATCAAATCAGGAGAAATATAATGATTCTAATGAAGAACTTTTTAAAACTAGTTCCTCTATACCGGAACCAAAAGAGGCAGAAGAGGATGAAGACGATTTTTTGTATAAAGACACAACTAAACCCGAAATCCCGGAATTGGTATCCACTCAGTCTGTTAAAAACGACATTTTCTCTGACATTTTTGACGACGTTCCACCAATTTTCGAAAAACCTAAGGAACCCAAGAAATCTCAAAATGTCAATGCACTGTTCGGTGATGATTCTGATGACGAAGCTCTGTTTTTCAAGAAAAATGACGTCATCAGCGATGAAAAGCCAGATTTCAGTCCTAGCGAAGAAAGGTTCGGAATATTCAACGACGAACCGCCCGCTATAGATGTTGATTTCATTCAGAAACCTGTTAAAAATGATGGTTTCGCACAAGACGCTCCGAAAACTGAAGACTTGCCCAAAAGTTTAGATATTAGTGAAGGCCCCGCATTAAAAGCTGAAGAAATAGATAAAACAATAACTGCAAAAGAAACACAAGATACTACAGACAATACAAGTAAAGAACCCAAAAAAGTAGGCAAACTTAAACCGATGAATTTCAACATAAATGTTAACACACTGTTACCAGGCGCTTCTCCCAAAAAGAAGCAATTGGAAGTCACAGACGGACAGACGGCTAGCAACGAAGAATTACATAAAACTGACAAAATAGAACCCAAAATGGTAAAATCCATAAGTTTTGATGATCCAGAAATACTAGATAACAAAATATCCAAAGACAGAGCTAAAATTCAGGTCAAAAGACGACCGTCGACGAGAAGGGCGAGAAAAGAAGCTGTTAGAAAGTCGGCTATAGATTTGACAGATTCCAGCTTGGACAGTTCAAATGACAATAGCGCCAAAGATGATGTCAAAGTTGTCAAAACAGTGTACATATTAAACGATGAGGATATATTTGGCGATTCTACAAAAAACCACGACAACGCATTTGGTACAGAAAGTACGAAAAAACATTTAAATATCGTTGATTCTGACGAAGAACTATTTAAAAAGGCAGAGAAACGAGATGAAACTGACAGCAAATTAACGAAAGAACATGACACTAAAAATAATGAAGCGCTTAAAGGCGATGGTGAAAAGAAATTGTTTTCTGATTCTGACGATGATTTATTTAAAAGTAAGAATAGTGGATTAAGAGAAACTATACATGACGTCAAAATTGAAAAAGGAAGCAAATTTTTGAACTCCGACGATAGCGACGATTTGTTCAAACCATGCTCAAAAGTTAACAGAACTGCAGAAAACACACTTAAATCAAACTCTTCTGACGAGGATTTGTTCAAAAATAACAAAACAAAGGCATCTATAAACAAATCATTATTAGATTCCGATGATAACGATGACTTGTTTACCAATAAAACCGCTAAAGCAAAAGCAGAAACTGTAAAATCAAATATTAGTTCTGATGATGAGGATCTGTTTACAAACGTACATAGAAAAGGCATAGAAACTCTAGGCAACGTTTATAAAACCGATATAGACGTACATACTACGAACGTAGTAAAAGAAGAAAGAAAAACTTACAACGTTTTCGACGATTTCCCTCCAAAACCCAACCCTACTGTAGTAGAAGAATTAATCAAACCAAAAGTAATAGAAAAAGAGACGAAAATAGTAAAACCAGTTGTCAAAAAGTCTATACTAGATGTCTCTAGTGACGAGGATGATTTGTTTAAAGCTAAAACTAAACTAACTACTAAAAAGGATGAGCAGAGCCTTTTTGGTGATGACAACGGTGATGATGATGACTTGTTCGGAGCAAGGACTGTTAAAGGTGAGTTGGTTCTTCTTAGTTCATATAGTACTAGACCCAAGCTCTAGTGACGAGGATGATTTGTTTAAAGCTAAAACTAAACTAACTACTAAAAAGGATGAGCAGAGCCTTTTTGGTGATGACAACGGTGATGATGATGACTTGTTCGGAGCAAGGACTGTTAAAGGTGAGTTGGTTCTTCTTAGTTCATATAGTACTAGACCCAAGCGGATTCTACGAACTAAGTTCTTTCTAATCTAAATTTCTTCCATATTTAATAATTCACGGATTGCCAGGATTGGACGTTCAAGTCCTGCTTTATGTCCATGATTTTTTTTGTGTCATTGCATCTATAATTTAAATTAAAAATCTAAAAAAATAAGTTCAGCTGTTACTTTGCAGTGGTCCACACCAACAAACTAGAACAAATAACCTTGCTATTCCGCGAAACCATTGCCGTGTACAACACATGCGACATGCATTTTCATGCAAAATACCACCCTGCTCCGCTTCCGTGTATTTTCACTTATGTTTAATTTAAGTCTTGATTTTTTTTACAGAACAAAAACAAGAAGTCCCCGCCCCACAATCAACAAAAGAAGCGAAAGCGACGGAAACTGTGTTCGTGGACCCTCTGTCTCTATTTGGAGATGACGAATAAAAGTCGGATTATTTGCTAATTGCAACAATGTTGTCAACTAAATTATATTTTTCTATTCGGAAGACTAAAATGACAGCTAGAAATGTCTTTTTTATATTTTATAGCCTTAAATGCTAGTCCTTTAAGCCAACTGCAGATGTCTAACGTTATAATGTGACCAGCTTATAACAAATAGTGGTGTTTTCAAGTTTAGCAATTTAGTTTATTTTAAACAACATCGTTATGTTATGTTATGATTATAAATGCATTCCATTTAACGTTAATTTATGAGATTTTTTATAATTCTATTCTATTAATAAATTAGATAGTTTAATATTTTGGATGTAGTTAAATAATATTGTTATTGTTGTATTTGTAATAAATTAAGTGAACTTTTATGTAGTTTTTTTTTCTAAAATATTTCAGAAGGGGCCGTTCAAGTATTACGTAAGCAGTATAGGGGGGCGGGGGGGGGGGCGGGGGGTGTTTGCTGTGCTTATTTTTGATGACATGGGGGGTCTAGATGGTGATTACGTCAGCAGCAGTTATTTACTTTTTTACACATATGGAATTGATGTGCATTATTCAAAATTTAGAGCACCAAGATGTTGAATGGTTCGATGAGATGAGAACGACGTAGGCATTCCAAAATCGAATAAAAGTGAGCAGACATACAACACTAAGGAGCACTTTTTAATAAAAGAAAAATGCATATACCAATGTTTACGTAAGCATGGGGGGGGGGGGGGTTAAGAGCTTTGATTACTTTTGCTGACAAGGGGGAAGGGGGGGGTAAATAATTGTAGTAAATCTGCTTACGTAATACTTGAACGGCCCCGAAGGTATCGACGCGTCGGGTTATGTTGTGTGTGCCCACAGTATTGGTACAGTCAGTCTCAGAAGTAACTAGACACTGAAGAACCTTGTCGTAGTCTACACTATCTACACTAATATAATAAAGAGGTAAACTTTGTTTGTTTGTATGTAGGGGGTAATTTCTGGAACTCTTGAACCGATTCCAAAAATTCTTTCAATAATAGAGAGCTACAATAGGCTTCTAATTTCACGCATGCGAAGATTCTTCTATAAGTAACTTTTGTGCACACGTAACGTACAAACCAAATAAAACGTAACGTATAATTTCGTCTAGCAACACACATTGACACCTTACCAGGACCCCAATTCTCGGGTCATGCGAGACGCTATCTCGCATGCCACATACGTCAAAAATGACAGATTTCCTTGGGATTTGACAGTTATTCTCGTGCGAGATGAATCTCGCATGAACCCAGAATAGGGGCCCAGCGGGGCGATTCTCGGTTCATGTGAGATTCATCTCGCACGAAAACAACTGTCAAATCCCTTGGAAATCTGTCATTTTTTTACGTATCTCACACGTGAGATGCATCTCGCATGAACCGAGAATTGGGGTCCTGTCTCAATGAATTTGTCAACTCCACTGGGACTCATTGTTAACTCCATTGGGAATATATGAAGTGTTAAACCGAATTCTTTAGATAGTGTAAAACAGTGCGTACAATAGTATAGTGAAGTGATTTCCTGAGACTTTTAAACAGATCATATAATTTTTAGACTGGCTCAAAAGGACAATAATCCAGGGCCGTTAAGCCACAAAAAAACACATTACCTCAGTGTGACCATATGTGGCAGGATCCTGCCTTTTTGACAGGTTTAGCCCTTCATTTTGACTTCTGGCGGGATCGATGCAGTCTTCAAAATCTGGCAGTATCTGGCAGGATTGCAATATAAGCTGGCACGTTTGGCAGTATAGCCTTAGACTGGGTTCACGGTAAGAATTTGCGAGCGACAAAAACGCAAAAACGTGGCCATTGCCCAACCAGAGACAGCCATTGCCGCGTTTTTCCGTTTTTATCGCTCATAAACTCTGAGTGTAAACCCAGTCTTGAAGGAGCTTAGCCATAAGAGTTTGGCTTTGGCCGGATTTGTCAGTGTTCTAGCCTAAGTAGGGCGGGATCTCTAATTTGAAGTTGGTCACACTGCATTACCTGTCAATGTCAGAAACCTAAAACCACGACGCATTTGAGATTCGCACGCGTCGCCGATTTATTTAATTTGTTTTATTTCTCAAAATGAAAGCGATCGACAAAAGCAACGAGCAAAACCGCAAAATCAAGAAAAAACCTATAGACAAGTCCAAGAAACAGCAAGTGGTCGTCGTTGCACAGGAAATAAAGTTCGCCAGATTGCTTTCTGGAAATGAGAAGAAAACCCGCGATAGGGTGCTGAGAGCCTTAAAAAAATGGCTTGTGAATTGTTTCGAGAAGAATTATGGTACGTTTCATGCATTTGATATCGCTTTTGGTGTTATTTCGGGTGATTTTGAGTGATTGTTTTGGACTGTGCCAACATAACCTATAAACATAACATCGGATCCAAACATACGTTATGTTAATTAAATAGCGGAAATCTTACTGTGTCTTTAAGCAGTATCTTAAAACTGGCGTTCAATAAGCCTGAAATAAATCGAATCGCATTTATTCCCTTTCATATTTGTAGTGAAACAATGGTGAATAGTGCAAATCCACACCTTACCAAATATAGTAGAGACTGCGGGTGGTAGGACCTTTTGCAAGGTCCGTCCGGATCGCTACCACCATCTTACTCGCTAATCCTGCCGCTAAGCAGCAGTGCTTGCACTGTTGTGTTCGGTGTGGAGGGCAAGACAGCCGGTGCAATTACTGGCACAAGAGGTATTCCATCTTAGCCCTCTGGGTTGGCAACGCGTCTGCAATCTCTTTGGTGTTGCGGGTGTCTTTAGGTGGTGGTTATCACTTACCATCAGGTGACCCACTTGCTTGTTGCCCTTCCTATTTCATAAAAAAAAACTATATGGTGTCACAACACATTCATGTCCATCACATACAAATGTCTGCCTTTTGCAAGATTTGCACCCACAACCTCCAGACCCAATCTCACAAAGGTAACAAGCAGCGTTGCCAGACGTCCCGATTTTGGTGGTACATCCCGTTTTTTAGCCCAAAATGAAATGTCCCGCGCGGGACATGCTCAGTCCCGTTTTACAGAGATACTCGACCAGTAATCTGGATGGTAGTTGTTTTTTGGCAAAGTACTGTATTTTCATTAAAAAACATATTCTATAGCCATCTATCATCACTGTAAATTTGATTTGAATCTCGAATTCATCATAAAAATCTGCTGATTATTTAAGCTTTTTATGTTATGTCCCGCGTTCGACGAATTAGTCCCGCTTTTTTATACAAAAGGCTTCGAAATCCTGCTTTGCCTGAAAATAAATCTGGCAACACTGCTAACAAGTGATATGTGATGACAATTCGACATACATGGCTAAGTGGAAGAGTGTTTGTATAGCTACTCTTAAGTAGTGGATATGTAATTACCGATGGATAATGAAAAATATCAAAGGAAAAAAAATTCCATCAATTTAAAAAAAATCTAGTATTTTTCTGATATTTAACCAAATTTATGATTTAAAATAAATATATTTACACTGAGATAAATCTTCATTTGATCATTAAAATACTTAATACTATTGTCGTTTTAGTATACTTTTATTTTGGTAATATGTATGATTATTTGTTTTGGTCTAAATTTTACATTAAACATATTTTCCTTTTTTTCTATTTATTTATTTTTCTGAAAAATAAACTAAAAATTATCCATGATTTTAAAATTACCAGAAAATTACCCATCTTTATCCTACTAATTTTATAAACGCGAAAGTTTGTAAGTATGGATGGATGTTTGTTACTCTTTCACGTTAAAACTACTGAATGGATTTGTATGAAATTTGGCACACACATAGTTTATAACCTGGATAGAATACTTTTACACACATAGGATACTTTTTATCCCGTAAAAATGCATAGTTCCCACGGGATAGCGACAAGTGAGTTATACGCCACCGTGACGTCATGAGCAGCAAAGCAACTAATTCTCATAAATTTGTCCAGGAAATATTGCAGATTGCATGTTGGGTGCACGTTTGCTTGATTCAATTAAACAAGTCTACGCGGACGAAGTCGCGGGCAAAAGCTAGTACATGTATACTCTGAATTTGTTGTGACCTAACATGATTATGTTATTGGTGATATAGTGATGAGCTTCCTAGTCAGGCTAGCTCACTGGTTGTCTGTTTGTTGGTTGGGTTAAATTCTTATGATTACTTTCAGAATTCAAAGAAGATGACTTCACCAGAGTATGGAAGGGGTTATTCTATGCTGTATGGATGTCAGACAAACCACTTGTTCAGGTATTTTGCACTTTAATTTCTTATATTCGTTTGTAGTAGATTTATTTACAAGTTAGCTTATTGAAAATTAAAATACATCTCATCACTACAGAAAGCGAAAGATTCTCAAGCAAAATGTTTTATTCATATTAAATCGACAGTCTAACATTACCTCTTGGTGGGAATTATTCTAGGATGTAGTCTATAGTTTACCATTGTTTAATTTGTACTACCTATTCTTTATGTCTGTGTCTATTTTCTTCCCAAATAAAGAAAATAAATCTACATCTACACTAACACACTTTGTTTGTATGTAGGGGGTAATCTCTGAAAATACTGAACCGATTCCAAAAATTCTTTCACTAATAGAAAGCTACCCTATCCCTGACGGACATATGATACTAATTACACGCAAGCGAAGTCGCGGGCGTCCGCTAGTAAACAAATAATTGAATGGACTCCAGGAGGACCTCTGCGAGAGTATAGCAGGCATCCTGGACCTGTTCCCCCCGGAGCAGCTGCCGGCCGCCATGCTGCTGGCGCGCGCCGGCTTCAAGACGCTCGCCACCGAGTGGTTCGGCATCGACCAACACCGCATCGACAAGTTCCTCATGGTGAGCACAACATTAAACTTGGAAATGAAATCTGAGAAAAGTAATGCACGAAACATAGCAAGCGCCTTGCGTATCCGCGCGCTCGCCGAACGGATACGCAGCGCCCGCCACGCGAAAAGCCCGCGCCCGGGCGGTTAGGATGACGCCACTTTTTGGCCGACTTTGGAGCCGTCGACATGCTAACTGGAGTAATCGCCATTGTTATTTTATTATTATGGAGGAAACGACAAAAACAAAGAAAAAAAGAGAAAAATTCTTCTCGAGCGTTTCGACCACAAAACGGACGCGCGGCGGGCGTGTTCCGTTTGCGGCGGCGCCTCGGTCGCTTGCTGTAATTTGTCATATACAATTCTATACAATTTAACGGAGCGCACAGAACGCAGCGCCCCGGACGCGCGCTTCAGGCGCTTGCTATGCTTTGTCCCTAAGGGTCTTCAGATGTCACGATCTGGTGAGTGTTGTGGTCAGTGGAGGCTGTCACGTGATAAATAGTTCGGACAAGACAGAACAAGGCCCGATCACGTCACGCAACAGAGAAAGTCACCTGTAAAGCTTAACTTCAAGGATTTCATTTCGTAGAATTTTGGTCAATGTGTTGTCAACTAGTTAAGGGTCATAGGGCCTTGTGCAAGGTCCGTCCAGATCGCTATCACCATCTGGCTCACCAATTCAGCTGCTAAGCAGCAGTGCTTGCTCTGTTGTGTTCCGGCATGGAGAGCAAGACAACCGGTGCAATTACTGGCACAAGAGGTATTCCAACTTAGGCCTCTGGGTTGGCAACGCATCTGCAATATCCTTGGTGTTGCGGGTGTCTAGACGATGATTCACTAACCATAAGGTGACCCACTTGCTTGTGACCATTAAAATAACAACACAGGGTTGGTCACCCTGGTCATTATCATCACTGTTGGGTGCGAGGGCTGACGAGCGCGCCTGTCGGTTGCAGTTGGTGCGGCGGTACCTGCGCGGCGGCCTGCGCTGCGTGCAGCGTTGCGGCTGGAGCGAGGAGGCCTGCGGGCACTTCGCGGACATGCTGGCGCACAAGGACGGTGAGTGGCCTCGAGGTCTGGAGCAGCTCGTGCGGGAACTACCGGCCGAAGGGTGTCGCAGCCTGCCAGTAGAGTGGGACGCTACCAATGATATTATAATGCATGGATGTACAGTGTCATATTAAATGACACCAGAAAAACGGCCCGACATTAGAATATAGGTTGGCGTCAATGTCACAAATGCAAATTATTAGTTTACCATTTATAGTCATTGGATTTACAACTTTACTACGTCTAACTGAATAAAATAATAATTTATTATGTTTCGTTGTAAATAGGTTTTTTGCAAAATAATAACATTGACAGCAGCGCCGTCCGTCCGACAGACTGAAAGCGCGAGAGTTCGTCGATTTATTGTACTTTTCTTCTACTTTTGATGCGGCCATTTTTTAAACGCTGGCTAGAAGTCCTAGAGACTTGAAATTTGAAACATGCGTTCCTTAGAGGATGTTCTAGTAGTATAATAAAAGTGCAAGTGTGTTTGTTCATTAGGTTTTCACGTGTAAACGGCTTAACCGATTGGTTAATATCTATTAGTTTGTGAACTAGTGTTAGTCATTTATTTTTTCCTTTCCCGCAGGTATTCTAGCGTTGAAAACGCCGCTTTACGCTCGTAACGCTGTTTCCATGTCGGTGCACGTTGCCGAGTGTTACCTGGAAGAGATCTCCAAGGTGAGTCCCCCTCCTGATTTGTGGGTGTTTGATAGATCCATTAAACTTTTTTTTTATGTAATTGTTCGATCCTTTTCGAGGTGCTCTTCAATAAAACTTTGACTTCATCATACAATAAATTTAATAAGCTTCCATACAACCTGATGTGTCACCTGATGGTAAGTGATCACCACCGCCTATAGACACCTGCAACAACAAAGAGAGTGCAGATGCGTTGCCAACCCAGAGGGCTAAGATGGAATACCTCTTTTGCCAATAATTACATCGGCTGTCTTGCTCTCCACGCCGGAGCACAACAGTGCAAGCACTGCTGCTTAGCGGCAGGAATAGCAAGCAAGATGGTGGTAGCGATCCAGACGCACCTTGCACAAGGTCCCACCACCCGCAAACTATAATTTAGAGGTTTTTTTTACGGAAGATTTTTATATGCATCCATGGGCGTACCCAGGGAGGGGCAGGGAGAGGCAGCTGCCCTCCCCTGGAAATCTCGCAGAACATGTATCTTACTCGCCTAATTACTAATCAAAGTGTAAACGGGGCCTTGTGCTCTAACTTTTAAATAAACCGCGCAGTAGACACTGGCAAAATGCACGGTGCAATTGCCAAAGAACCACGCGCGACGATGGCGGACGAAGATTACCGAATCTAGCATCTGATTCCCCCCCCCATGCCAGAAGCTGGGTACGCCCATGAGTGTACGCCGCGCTGGGTACGCCCGGGGCGTGTAGCCAGTGTAACATGAAGTGTTGGTGCCAGGTGTCCGCCGGGCGGATCCCGCCGCAGAGCCTGTGCGTGCTGCTGCGCCCGTTCCTCTCCTACCTGTGCCACGGCGCCGCGCAGCCGCTCTGCGTGGCCGCGCGCCGCGTGCTCACCGAGCTCGTCGCGCACCAGCGGGCGCAGGTGACATGCTGACATACACAGACAGACACAGGACACACAGGTGACATACGGACACACAGACAGACACAGACACAGAAGACACACACACAGTAAGACAGGTGACACACGGACACACAGACAGACACAGAAGACACACACAGGACACACAGGTGACACACGGACACACAGACAGACACAGAAGACACACACAGGACACACAGGTGACACACGGACACACAGACAGACACAGAAGACACACACAGGACACACAGGTGACACACGGACACACAGACAGACACAGGACACACAGGTGACACACGGACACACAGACAGACACAGAAGACACACACAGGACACACAGGTGACACACGGACACACAGACGGACACAGAAGACACACACAGGACACACAGGTGACACACGGACACACAGACAGACACAGGACACACAGGTGACACACGGACACACAGACAGACACAGAAGACACACACAGGACACACAGGTGACACACGGACACACAGACAGACACAGAAGACACACACAGGACACACAGGTGACACACGGACACACAGACAGACACAGGACACACAGGTGACACACGGACACACAGACAGACACAGAAGACACACACAGGACACACAGGTGACACACGGACACACAGACGGACACAGAAGACACACACAGGACACACAGGTGACACACGGACACACAGACAGACACAGGACACACAGGTGACACACGGACACACAGACAGACACAGAAGACACACACAGGACACACAGGTGACACACGGACACACAGACAGACACAGGACACACAGGTGACACACGGACACACAGACAGACACACACACAGACACAAGACACACACACAGACACAAAAGACACACACACAGTAAGACAGGTGACACACGGACACAGACAGACACAGGACACACAGACAGACACACGGTTAGACACAGACAGCCACAAAAGACACACAGACAGACAGACACAGGTGACACACGGACACACAGACAGCCCGTGCGTGCTGCTGCGCCGGTTCCTATCGTACCTGTGCTTCGGCATAGGACCGAGGAAGGAATGAAGGGAGACGGATAGAGAAGGATAGACGGAGCCAGAGGGACAGAAAGAGAAAAGAAAGGGGATAGCGAGAGAGAGTTAGGGGTAGGGAGAAAGAAAGAGGGGGTTGATATAAGAAAGAGAAGCCACATGCGAATATTATTATCACTGAGATCTAACAAACGATATTTGGCATTTGTCTATTGACGTTTGTAGTGACGAGGCTAAGGCGTGTTGATTTACGTATCTACCGATTATCGACTAAGGGTGGCAGGTTAATGCAATCGATTATAGTGACGATTTTTAAAAATATTTTTATCTGAGTTACGACGATGAACCTCGTGCAGGTTCCGCCCGGATTGGTACCATAATTTGATATTGTTTCGGTCAGAAATTTATGCTTTGAAAATTTAAAATTCGCTTTTTAGTGAGTCTGGTTGTTTATTGTGAAAGTAGGCTACATTAGCTCTTTTAGATATCTGAGTCAACAGCGCTTCAGAAAACGAAAGATCTCAGCAGCTTACCCCATTTTCTTCTTTTCAAAACAAGATTACAGAACAATATTACATACAATAAGTCTATAGTCTTTAGGAAATAGTACGTACTAAACATAAAGGAGTATTAAGATTTAGAGTATTAGTATAGTATTTAGAGTATTAAAGAGTGTGTGCGCGTTTTTAACTCTCCTCTCTAAAATAAATACCTCTCTTATATACATCTATTGAAGTATATATGTAAGACCCATCGTTTGACACATGACAACACCCATATAACGTAAATGTGCATTATCCATTGAAATTATAAATAAAATATTCAACAACTTTTGAGCTTCACAAATACCTAAAAGCTATGTATATGCTCTTTTGAGGTCCAACTAAGTGGTTGTTACATTTATTTCTACCGTAATAACAAACAATTTCATACTAACAACTCAACACGTAAACAGTTACATATTAAGTCTTTTTTTTCTTAAACTTAGTGTAGTGACCAAGTTCTTCGTTTCGATTCAGATAACATTTTCGTAAATTTGTTGAAATCGATTAATTTATTACAAAATCAATACGATATCAAAACATTAAGTCAAACATTAAAATGAACCAAAAAAATCCCCATGACTAAGAACGCGCCCTTTTTAACCGACTTTAAAAAAAAAGGAGGAGTATGTTCCGCGATTACGCGATTACGCGATTACTGGACCGATTTGAAAAATTCTTGTTTTGTTTGAAAGGGTATACTTTCAAGTTGGTTCCATTGTCATCAGGTCACCATCTGATGGTGGGATCCTGGAGAAATCGAAGGAAATCTTAAAAGATATATGCACACCTGTAGCGATTTGGATATTTTGTATAGTAACTTGTACTTTTGCTATTGGAAAACTGGAACTAATGGTGAATACAGACGGCTTCCGGAACCACTCAATAATAAGTATTTTACGGGTGGCGATACGCGCGGTTAATTTAATATAATTGCTAAGGCAATTTATGCTCACTGCAATGCATTTGGTTAAATGAGGCTGATGGTGAAGAGGTGCAATTTTTGAATCTTACCAGGTGACTAAAGCTCACAAAAATGATCAAATCTTGTAACACTTTAGGGTTACATTACTTACATTTTAACAGTTTCCATCCGCACATCACATACTCAGCTGTTCATACATAATTTCCACTTTCGTTTACACCATTTACTTTGCCATTTCATCTTTAAAAACTTACTTATTAACAATAAAAACACATCTGCAATTACTTTGTTTTGGTCAAAGCGCAAGCGCTTGACAGTTGTTGCGTTTTGTTTCACTCTCGATGATAATCCCAAACGTCACTCCGTTTGTCGAACGAGGTTTCTTCCATTTTTACTTGTTTCAGTCTTCTCGAGGGGTAACAAATATGGTTTCAGGTTCTATTCTACCTAATGGACTGTTTGTCACTACGTTTCTTAAAAAGTTTTAATATCAACATTCATAATTTCGTGATGCACCGTGATTGCTTACTGCAGAAACGAAACGTCGCGAGCCGTTCTGGAAGTTTTACAAATTCTGACGGATTGTTGTTGTAATTTAGTTGTTTTCTTTAAAAACAGATATTATTAGGGAGTGATTCAGCGTATTTTCAGCAAACGACATGTAACTTTTGTTCTGCTTTCTTTGTTAAGAAGAAATAAAAATATTTCTTCAACTCTCATCTTCTCGAGTTATAAAATGTTCCTAGGGTGAAGCAGGCGTTGGAACGTACATGATGTGCAGTTTCGATAGTTTTTTTTTTTACAATCGAGAAGCTTCTTTCTTTCCCGGACACCGACTGGACTGTCCGATTATTTTTACTTTCTCTCGGGACAAAAAAACCTGAGCTAATGGCGTGATGGCGCTGCCTGTATTTTAATCCTTAAAAGAGGATGATTGGGAGTGTGTCTTAGTTTCTTCTCTTCGCGTTTAACGCGGTAAGTGAGTTTTATATTGGTTGTAAAGGCCGGTGATAAAAACTGCTTATGTTGTAACTCTTTCTTATTTCTGTTATTACTTTTGTTACAGTTTTCTGTTCATTTCCGTCCATTCCGTGTACTCTCCGGTGCGCGAGGATGCGGCGAGGAGATTCGTAGGCGTGTGTACCACTGATATTACCCACTTAATGTGGTAAGTAATGATTATTTTCTTAACCTCAGTCAAGACGCGCGGGTAGGAGCGCTCTGTTATAATGTAGTATCTTTTACTGATACTGTGAATATCTATTGTTCACAGGGTGTCAGGATCGGGTACAACTTCGGATGTCGGGATCGGGGCACGGTGTATGTGTCAAGGTCTGGTACAACTTTGGAGGTCAAGATCGGACGTCTAGTTCGAGCTGATTCCCGACTGTTCTTCTTTTGATGACGATGATGATTTGCTGAGAGTGGAGCTTAGCTTAGCGTGAGCGGACTGCACACTTCGCAGGATGTGTCAGGTTTTTCTTTACGGACGGAAGTAGGATTGACCGTGAAGGCAATCTTAATATCGTACACGGTTACTTACCGTTAGTCATACTATTTATTAACTTTCCACGTTCCATACCTAAGAAGGGACGCTGTGTAATTTAATGTACCCCAAGGGGACTGATATCGTTTTATAGAACGTTTTATTGACTGTTAAAGCTGGTAGTATGCCCTCTTGTATTTACTTTCAAGTAACGGGTAATACAGGGTAATCTTAAGTTACTTTGTAAGTCACGTGTCCATTTGGACATCCGGGTTATTCACTGGTTACCATAAGTTAACGTGCATCCATCAAGGATATTGATCAGTGTAACGATTAATTGTAAGTAGTTACTATGCTGCTTATGAAATAAAGTGTTAAAACTGTACCTACTGCCTTTTTACTTAGACCACATCACAGTTTTGTGTCACGGACATTCTGGCGTCCACTAATTTAAATTCGATTGTTCGTGCACTCTGGGCCGTCGCATCCAACCCACACCCTCTCGTTGCTCACCGAAGTAGTCCGGTATGTTACAGTGGCGCCCAACGTGGGGCTCAGAAAGTGATGTGTTCTAAGTATTACTTTAAACTTTTGACTTTTTATGTTACTGCTCCACTGAGTGGTAAATTACCTTTGAATTTTAAACTTTATTCGTTCATGCTACTGCACTACTGAGTAGTAACTAGCTTTAAACTTTAAACTGATACTTTTTTACGCTTTTCCTGCTGCTCAACTGAGTGGTAAATTAGCTCTTAACTTTGAATTTTAATATTTTTTTTCGCGCATGCTATTGCTCTGCTGAGTGGTAATTTAGCATTGAACTTCCTTTTACTCTAATGACGTTTTACGCTTAGGTTAATGCTGTACTGAATAGTAAATTAGCATTTAACTTTTTTTTTTAATTCAAAACTTTTTACGCTCACGCTATAGCTCTACTGAATGCCTAACTAGCATTCACTACAATATACACTGACTGTATTTTAACTGTATTTTACTTACATATATCTAGGTGTGTTTGTATAAACCAAGGTTAATTTATACCATGGACTTTCTAAAGGCGGGATGCAAGATCTGCCACTTGCATAAAGATGAAATTACGCATGAACTTACCATTCGTAGACTAACCGTTAATCCGGCGTCTAGGCGACATAGTTTGAGTAGGGTTCTTAAGCAGACTGCGGACTTAGCTCGTAGAGGTAGTCTGAAGTTCGAAACTTTAGAAACTTGTGACTCTACCACGGAACTTGCTTTGTGTCAGCGGAAGGCTGAAGATATTGAGAAGGAGGTTGGTGAGAACCTTTCTGAAGCAGCGGTTGATCGTCTGGCTTCTCGTTGCAGATATTTGCTATGCCGTTTATCTAGGTTGACTGGAGATACTGCTGAAGTTCAACTACTGAAGGCAGTGGTAACTGAAATGAAGGATCGTTTGCAGCCTGTAGCACTTGCTGACTCTGACTCTGACTCTCTTTCTGCTAGTAGCGACAACCAATCTGAGGCTGTCCCTCCATTGGTTTCCAAAACGATTATTTATAAGACTGAAAAAATGTTCAACATTAATTCTCTTAACTTGAAGTACAGGGGAGATTCCTGTGCTCGTACTTTTCTTACTCGTCTTGAGGAACTCCGTGTAGCGCGGAAAATTCCGGAAGAGGTCGTTTACGGAGGCTTCCCTGAAATCTTCGATGGACCGGCACTGTCTTGGTTCCGCTCCAATCGCTCTGAATTGACTTCTTATGCTGAGGTGGTGAAGGCTCTTCGGGATGACTTTGACATACCTGACCTTGACCACAAACTTATGAATGAGATACGTACTAGGACTCAGGCGAAGGACGAAACTATTGTTTGCTTTGTTGCTAGTGTTCTAGGAATGTTTCAACACCTTAGTAAAGCTGTTCCTGAAGACGAAAAGTTGGATATTTTAATACGTAATATACGACCAGAATATAGTAGGGAATTGGCTCTTTATGACATAACCTCCATTAAACAGCTTAAGTCTTACTGTAAGCGTATCGAACTAGCTAAGGTGAAAGCGGATCAATTCCGCGAACCGTCTACTTCTTCTTTCACTCGTCGTGCTACCGTCGTGGAGAAACAGCACGTCGACAATACTCGACGCATCTATAAGCCGTCCCAGTCTCACGTGGCTGCGGTGAATCAACCTTCATTTGCACGGGCGTGCTTTCGTTGCGGTCTACGCACACACTTAACTAGAACTTGTCCAACCTCTAGGGACATTGTTTGTTTCAGATGTGGGGAGAAAGGTATACGTACTCCGGATTGCAATAAATGCAATAATAATATTACGCTTTCAAAAAACTAGATAACTTTGTCTTTTCTAATGCTTCCTTGGCAAATGAGATGACTTCTCCCTCACTTGGAGAAAAGACAATTTACTTTGAACCTTCCAAGAGGGATACTCGTTTATACACGGCTGTCGATGTTTTTGGTTTAACAGTTAAAGGTTTACTTGATTGTGGAGCTTCTTGCTCAATTCTGGGTAACGATAGCCACAAGTTGTTTGCGGAAATCGGCATACCTACTTATAAGCACACTTCACCTTTGAGACTTTACGTTGCCAATGGCCAAGAACTTATTTGTACTGAATACATGTCACTACCTATTAATTTTAGAGATGATGTTCAAGTGATAGATTTCAACATTCAACCTGACATTAACACTTCTATGATTTTCGGCCTTAACTTTTGGAGAGCTTTTAAACTCGTCCCCGAAATCATTGCTAGTTTAACGACTCAAATTAATATTGCTGGTATGACTGATGTAACAGCCGATTCAGGCTTGCACGACTTTGACTCTTTAACTTCTCGTCAGAAATCTGAAATTGACGCTATTAAACTTCTTTTCGACCAGGTAAATACCGACAAGGTTGGTCTTGGTAAAACACACTTACTCGAACATGAAATAAATACTGGTAATTGTCCTCCTATAAAACAAAAGTATTATCGGTTAAGCCCCGATAAACAAGCCGCTTTAGAAAAGGAAGTTGACCGCATGTTGGAGATTGGAATTGTAGAACCTTCTCACTCTCCGTGGAATTCTCCAGTGGTTATGGTGGAAAAAGCTAACGGCGATCTTAGACTCTGTTTAGATAGTAGGAAGGTAAATTCTGTTTCTAAATCTGATGCTTATCCATTACCGTATGTGAACTATATTCTAGATAACTTGCGAGATGCCAAATTTCTGACGTCCCTTGATTTGAGTGCGGCCTATCATCAAATTCCTCTAAGCGCTACTTCTAAGGAAAAAACTGCATTTACCGTACCCGGACGGGGTTTGTACCACTACAACCGCATGTGTTTCGGTTTAGTTGGAGCCTCTGCTACTATGCAACGTCTGATGGATCGTTTATTTACTGCCGAATTCGACAATAAAGTTTTCTGTTATATTGATGACATTATAATTTGCACTTCTGATTTTGATGAACATGTCCGTTTATTAAAAGCCGTTCTAGAAAAACTAAAGGCTGCCAATCTTACTATAAATATGAAGAAATCGTTATTTTGTAGGAACGAACTTAAATATTTAGGCTACGTAGTAGATCGTTATGGTTTACGTACCGATCCTTCTAAAGTAGATGTTATTCTTAACTTTCCTGTTCCTCATGATGTTAAAAGCATTAAACGTTTCCTTGGTATGGCGGGATGGTACCGTCGCTTCATTAGAAACTTTTCTCAAATTGCTCGTCCTTTGACGCGTTTGACTAGCAAAAAAGTAGATTTTATTTGGTCTAACGAAGCTAAGGAATCTTTTAACTTGCTTAAAACTGCTTTGGTATCGGCACCTATCTTAAAGTGCCCTAACTTTAAAGAACCTTTTTATATCCACACTGACGCTTCTTCTTTTGCTGTCGGTGCGGTACTGGTTCAAAAGATTGACGACTGCGACCACCCTATAGCTTACTGTAGCCGTACTCTTAACTCTCCGGAATCTAACTACTCTGCTACCGAGAGGGAATTACTTGCGGTAATATACGCATTAGAACAATATCGAGCTTATGTGGAAGGCAGAAGGTGTTATATCGTCACTGATCACGCTTCTCTTAAATGGTTTTCAAGTCTAAAGAATCCAACTGGACGTTTAAACAGATGGGCTTGCCGTTTAAGCCAATTTGACTTTGAAATCATACACCGTAAAGGTAAAGAACATGTAATTCCTGATGCCTTATCTCGTATAAAAATAGATTCTATTGTGGACGTGTTATCTACGCAGGACCCTTGGTATTTAGAACTCTTTAAAAATGTTTCTGATAACCCTACGCTTTATCCTAACTTCAAGATTGAAAACAACCGTTTGTATCGTCTCTCCAAGAATAAATATCGCCTAACAGCTCAATTTGACTGGAAGTTGGTAATTCCTTATGAAGATAGACATTCTATTTTACAGAAATGTCATGATGATCCTACGGCAGGCCACTTTGGCGTAGCTAAGACTCACCTTAGGGTTACCAATCTTTATTTTTGGCCTACTCTCTTTCAAGACGTAAAAACTTATGTAGACTCTTGCGAAATTTGTAAAACTTATAAACCTGTAAATCTAGCTCCTGCTGGTATGATGGGTAATCCCCGTCGTATCACTAGGCCTGGTGAAGCGGTTTCCTGTGATATTTTGGGGCCGTTTCCACCGTCTTATAGTCGTAACCAATACTTATTCGTCTGTTCTGATTACTTCAGTAAATACGTTACACTCTTTCCACTTCGGAACGTAACTACTAAAGCTATTGCTAAATGTTTGGAGAAAGGGATATTTCTTGTCCACGGTGTTCCCAAGTTCGTTTATGTAGATAACGGCCCTCAATTCATTTCCAAAGAATTTCGAGAGTTGATGACTAAATTTAACGTGCCACATGTGTTCTATAACCCTAGATATCATCCCCAAACGAATCAGACGGAAAGAGTTAACAGAGAACTGGTGCGCACTATTGCTTCGTACGTGCGTACAGATCATCGTAACTGGGACAGGCATTTGTCAGAGATACAATGTGCCCTGAATACTGTTGTGCACGAAGGTACTAAATTTACACCATATTTTCTAACTCATGGTCGTAATATGATCATTGATGGTACTTTTTATAACTCTGATTTTCCTTTAGATCAAAATCTCATTTCAGTAGACGACGAAGTTACTTTTTCTAACAACCTTAAAGAGCTGGAGTCTATATTTCACAAAGTACGTCACACGTTACGTGCGTCTCATGCACGCAACGCTAAATATTATAACTTGAGGAAACGCCCTGTACAGTTCGTCGAAGGACAGATAGTGTATAAGAAGTGCTTTCCCCTTTCTAAAGCTTCTAAATACTTCTCTGCCAAACTCTCACCTAGATATGAAAAATGTGTAATTCACAAAAAACTAGGACCTTTAGTCTATACTCTTAAATCCATGAATGGGAAGCATTTAGGTGATTTCCATATAAAGGATTTGGTTCGCCCTGGCGAAACTGGACCGCCTGCTTAAAGGTTACTTATCTGAATTTTCTCGTGTGAACCACGAGTTACTTTTTCTGTGTTGCTCTAAGAGTACATGTCCTGTATAATGCCATGCTCATTGTTTATAGTAACATGCTTTTTCTACTTTCATTTATTATTCACACTGTGCTTGATGTTGGATGTTCCACTTACAGTGTGATTATCTTGTCCTTGTTAGGCTGATATTCGCTTAACTTCATTTTCTAGCGTGTCCTTGCTAGCTTATCGGTTTGTGACTGACTCACATCGACTGATTAGGACCTAGGTTCGTTGGGTTCCTATGGTCATTCTATTTGTTCCTGCTAATAAACTGAGCTCAACATTCTGCATTAGTTTCTAGCTGCCGTGTTGGTTTTTCCCCGGATCAGTTAGTTGCCTTATTCGCGGATATAGGAACTTACGTTACATTTTCATTTCTTGCTACGTAAAGTTGGAAATAAACAAACTGGGTTTAGCTCCAATCTTTAACGTTAGCTCTGTACAGTAATAGTTTGTAGTAAGGAAGACGTTCCGTTTACTTTAAGAACCGGTGTAGTTCGCTGTAGTGGATTCCATTTCTAAGGCATCCATTATAGAGTTCCCTTCACCATTAGTTTAAATAGACCATAGTTAGATAATGCCATTTCTAGGATTCACTAGATTGTTTTCAAATTTTCGTGTAGTTTTTTTTTTCTCTCCTTAGCATTATAACCGATCGGCCGATCAATAAGGTAAACCTAAAGTAAGATAGGAGTAGTAGTATCCAATCGATAAGTTAAACCTAGAATAAAATAGGAGTAAGAGGATTAAGTAATCCTAGGTATCAGTCGAGTACCTAGTCTCGATGCATTTAGCGTAAGTTAGGAAGTAGCAAGATTGTAGGTTTATGTTACTACGGTAGTTTTAACGCCGGTGGTAGGGCCAGGTGCGTGGTCCGTCCGGATAGCTACCACCATCTTGTTCGTTAATCCAGCCGTCAAGCAGTAGCTCGCAATGCTGTTTTCCGGTATGGAGAGCAAGACAGCCGGGGTGATTACTGGCACCAGAGGTATTCCATCCTAATCCTCAAGGTTTGGTGACGCATCTGCATCCTCTTGGTTTTGTCGATGTCGTTGAGCGGGTGTGTTCATTTTCTACCAGGTGATCCACGTGCTCCGTTGCCTTCCTATTTAGCAGGTAGTTTAATAAGACTTGGTCTTACCTTATATAAGTGGTTGTAGTTGGTGTGGTATTGAGTTGGTACAGATCGTCTATCAACTGAATCCCAGACTAATGATTTCATACTCCTTCCCTACGGGCAAAGGAGGCCTTTCCATATATTCATATTTCTTCCGTCATTCTTAAATAGATGTACGGGAAAACCGTCTGGCATCATTTGTTTTTGACAGTGGCCGTGTAGTTGCTAAGTTGTAGTATTTTGAGGATTAAGTCCGTACGCGTTTGCTAGGGTCTTAATTCTTGATTTATGATTTCAGCGTCTTCCCCTGCGGGCGAAGACGAAGCTTTCCCTTGACTATTATACTTCACAATTAACAATAATTTTATTTTAGAATTTAAGATTCTAAAATAAAATTATTTTCCCAACTGAGGCGATACTGTAACACTTTAGGGTTACATTACTTACATTTTAACAGTTTCCATCCGCACATCACATACTCAGCTGTTCATACATAATTTCCACTTTCGTTTACACCATTTACTTTGCCATTTCATCTTTAAAAACTTACTTATTAACAATAAAAACACATCTGCAATTACTTTGTTTTGGTCAAAGCGCAAGCGCTTGACAGTTGTTGCGTTTTGTTTCACTCTCGATGATAATCCCAAACGTCACTCCGTTTGTCGAACGAGGTTTCTTCCATTTTTACTTGTTTCAGTCTTCTCGAGGGGTAACAAATATGGTTTCAGGTTCTATTCTACCTAATGGACTGTTTGTCACTACGTTTCTTAAAAAGTTTTAATATCAACATTCATAATTTCGTGATGCACCGTGATTGCTTACTGCAGAAACGAAACGTCGCGAGCCGTTCTGGAAGTTTTACAAATTCTGACGGATTGTTGTTGTAATTTAGTTGTTTTCTTTAAAAACAGATATTATTAGGGAGTGATTCAGCGTATTTTCAGCAAACGACATGTAACTTTTGTTCTGCTTTCTTTGTTAAGAAGAAATAAAAATATTTCTTCAACTCTCATCTTCTCGAGTTATAAAATGTTCCTAGGGTGAAGCAGGCGTTGGAACGTACATGATGTGCAGTTTCGATAGTTTTTTTTTTTACAATCGAGAAGCTTCTTTCTTTCCCGGACACCGACTGGACTGTCCGATTATTTTTACTTTCTCTCGGGACAAAAAAACCTGAGCTAATGGCGTGATGGCGCTGCCTGTATTTTAATCCTTAAAAGAGGATGATTGGGAGTGTGTCTTAGTTTCTTCTCTTCGCGTTTAACGCGGTAAGTGAGTTTTATATTGGTTGTAAAGGCCGGTGATAAAAACTGCTTATGTTGTAACTCTTTCTTATTTCTGTTATTACTTTTGTTACAGTTTTCTGTTCATTTCCGTCCATTCCGTGTACTCTCCGGTGCGCGAGGATGCGGCGAGGAGATTCGTAGGCGTGTGTACCACTGATATTACCCACTTAATGTGGTAAGTAATGATTATTTTCTTAACCTCAGTCAAGACGCGCGGGTAGGAGCGCTCTGTTATAATGTAGTATCTTTTACTGATACTGTGAATATCTATTGTTCACAGGGTGTCAGGATCGGGTACAACTTCGGATGTCGGGATCGGGGCACGGTGTATGTGTCAAGGTCTGGTACAACTTTGGAGGTCAAGATCGGACGTCTAGTTCGAGCTGATTCCCGACTGTTCTTCTTTTGATGACGATGATGATTTGCTGAGAGTGGAGCTTAGCTTAGCGTGAGCGGACTGCACACTTCGCAGGATGTGTCAGGTTTTTCTTTACGGACGGAAGTAGGATTGACCGTGAAGGCAATCTTAATATCGTACACGGTTACTTACCGTTAGTCATACTATTTATTAACTTTCCACGTTCCATACCTAAGAAGGGACGCTGTGTAATTTAATGTACCCCAAGGGGACTGATATCGTTTTATAGAACGTTTTATTGACTGTTAAAGCTGGTAGTATGCCCTCTTGTATTTACTTTCAAGTAACGGGTAATACAGGGTAATCTTAAGTTACTTTGTAAGTCACGTGTCCATTTGGACATCCGGGTTATTCACTGGTTACCATAAGTTAACGTGCATCCATCAAGGATATTGATCAGTGTAACGATTAATTGTAAGTAGTTACTATGCTGCTTATGAAATAAAGTGTTAAAACTGTACCTACTGCCTTTTTACTTAGACCACATCACAGTTTTGTGTCACGGACATTCTGGCGTCCACTAATTTAAATTCGATTGTTCGTGCACTCTGGGCCGTCGCATCCAACCCACACCCTCTCGTTGCTCACCGAAGTAGTCCGGTATGTTACAATCTATATGAAAAACGGCCAGCTTGGTGAGCTTTAGTCACCCGGTGAGATTAAAAAATCGCACTCCAGGAGAACTCCTCAAGAATTAACGTCCCTTGGGAAAACCAATATTTTGTAAAGGGTGGTGAGCAATTGACAATAGGCGTGTAACTTAAATGAATTAATTTTTCTCCTGGATTATCTCTAAAGTTTCTATTCTCAGTTCACGCTGCACCAACGCGGAGCAAAGTGAAAATTTTATTATTGGCATATTTAATATAGGATTTACTTCTAGGAAGAAGAAAACGAAGCTGACTCTGATCAAGATACCGACGAAGAGAATGGTGATGCCGCGGAAGGCGATGACGACGGTGATGTCGACAGCGACGACGACATCACTACCGGGTGAGTAACCCGAAAATTACGATAATGTTAGTCAGAATGCATCAATTATAGTGAAAGATTAATCGTGCCTTCAGTTCCATCTCGTAGCCAGATTTGGTAGCTAGCTACGAAATGGGAAATGCGCTTTCTCGTCTTGTAGCTAGCTACCAATCGGGAACGACTTTCCCACCTCGTAGCCCAATTTGGCTACACGCGCAGTTTGAAAAAGCTTTTGTGTATTGTTCTTTAACTGTACACTGTGCACAGTAAAAAAAAATCTCATTGTTTTAAATTGTTTTTGTGTATTTTTTTTGGCAAGCGACCATTTTTACGTTTTTGGCTTTAATTTTAATTTTGTATGATTACCATTACCAGCTACCAGAACTTATTTTATGGTATAATTTGCATGCTGAATGACCAGCTGCATACTGTTCTCATAGTTTATATTAAGACCTGTATGTACGTATTCTTAGCAAATAAATATTCTTTCTTTCTTAAGATTAAAAAGAAAACACAGGGAAGGGATGGAACGACTCCCGATTCGTAGCCAGCTTTGTATTGGGATCATTTCTCCCATTTGAACGCCGGCTACCAAATCTGGGTACGAGATGGGACTAAAGGATTCCCGATTCGTAGCCAGCTTCGAATCGAGATTATTTCTCCTATTTGGAAGCCAGTTACCAAATCTGGCTACTCGCGGCCCGGGGTGACGTGATGTACTATCACAGCTGAGTGTACTAAGTTGAGCTCGTTGTCGGCAGCGCGCTGGACCCGCGCGCGGGCCGCGTGGATGTGGCCTTGCGGCCGCTGCCGGCGCCGGCGCAGGAGCTGGCCGCCGCGCTGCGCCGGCTGCTGCCCAGTGCTGCCGGCGCCGCCCAGCGCCGCGCCCGCGCCTGCCTCGCGCTGTGAGTACCCCCGCCGCAGAACAAATAATACTACTAACGTACAGTGGCTTGTTATTATTAGACAGCTTATACCCACACAAAAACTCCAACATAAATGATCCGAATGCAGTGGCGAACACGCACATGCAAAATGTTTCGTTTTTACTTTTACGCACACAACTTTGTAGAAGGGACGACGCGATTAAAACCATAGAAACAAAGAAGACAGCTAGTGTTTAGCTGTTGCGAATATTTTTTTCCAACGGACCGATCACGGCCTTGGGGCCGTTCAAGTATTACGTAAGCAGATTTACTACAATTATTTACCCCCCCCCCCCTTCCCCCTTGTCAGCAAAAGTAATCAAAGCTCTTACCCCCCCCCCCCATGCTTACGTAAACATTGATATGCATTTTTCTTTTAATGTATTCTTTTTTTTATTGATTCATGAGCAGCAGATATAATTCTAGGAATAAGAAAATTAAAAAGTGCTCCTCAATGTTGTATGTCTGCTCACTTTTATCCGATTTTGGAATGCCTACGTCGTTCTTATCTCATCGAACCAATCAACATCTTGGTGCTCTAAATTTTGAATAATGCACATCAGTTCCATTTGTGTAAAAAAGTAAATAACTACTGCTGACGTAATCATTATCTAGACCCCCCCACCCCCCATGTCATCAAAAATAAGCACAGCAAGGATCCCCCCGCCCCCCTATACTGCTTACGTAATACTTGAACGGCCCCCTTGCAGGGTTTTGGAATTTGGAATCGACCGCAAACACCCAGTTTAGGTTAACATGCACACTGTTCGCTTGTTGCTTTGCGACTGAGGACACTGGTGCTATTTAACTCCAATTTGGAGCTCGCTACCGGAGCGCTTGTAACCTATCTACCTTTTTTAATATCATTGCTAACGTACAGAAACTTCCCTTTTTCGACCGCGATTAGACAAGTTCCAACTTTATTAAGATTTTTCATTGCAATCGATTTCATCCGAACCAACTAGCGATGCAGCTAGGTGTTTGTACTAATGTTTGATAAAATAGTTTTTTTTTGTTGTGTTGTGGATCTTTGATGTGTTTTTGAATTTTATTGTTTTCTAATGGGGCTGACATGTTCAATTCTGATAAAAAAAACTTTATCGAGACGCACCAAAAGTTCGTATCGCTCCATATGCGTTCGCCAGGCGGCTCGCGTCAAAAGGAACGCGCCGCCCGCGCCCGCCTTCCCCCCGCAACTCGCGACACGCTAGGGTTTCGCTGCATTCGTTTTCAATTACACTGACACGGCGAGCGGCCGACGAGTCGACAACCTACTGCGATTTGCCTGCGCTGTAGGCAAGGCGGCCGAGCGTGCTTACAGTGCGGAGTGGAACCTCCCTAGCTGCACCCAAGATGTTGATGATATTTATTTTAGTTCCACACTTATAACTAATTTTACAGTAACAAAGCCTAATACAACGGTGTAACTATTTGTAAAATGATTAGTTAGTTACCTCGTAATTACTAAAGCATAATATGAATAGTGTTGATTTTGATTTTTTTGATTTTGCGTGTGTGTTATATATTAATATACCACTACCATTTATCGCTACTACCATCTTGCTCGCTAATCCTGCCGCTAAGCAGTAGTGTTTGCTGTTGTGTTCCGGCTTGGAGAGCAAGACAGCCAATGCAGGTTACCTGAATCTCTGAAAACAATACCACCTAACTTTAAAAATAGAATATGTAAAATACTAAGGGATGAATGCTATTATGACATGCATGAATATTTGAATGGCATAGAATTAATTGTGTAATACTTGTAATTGCTTGTTTTATTTTTATTTTATATTGTATAATCTGACGTGACTAAAATAATTTTTATAACATAAGAATAAGCCATATGACATTGTAGTATAATAGTATTTTATCTACACACATATCATAAAGGCTAAATAACGCGTTCAAAAACCCTTGGAAACGACCAGCATTATTACAACCAATATTATTATAAGAATTTTCTTGTCTGTGGTAGTAGGTAAATCTGTTCTTTATTGGTCATCACATTACCGATATCTCGTGACTGCTCGTGACGTTATGAATTTAAATTTGGAACAGCTGTCAAAATTCAAGTTGGTCTCTATTCTAGTATCCACAGATATTAAAACAGTTATCGATACGAAACGTCAACTCAGTATGTTTTTTTAATTTAAACGCACGACATTTGATCTCGAGTGATATGACAATAGGGACTTTATTCGTTCGTCTATGGTTTAAAAAAAACGTTCGTCTTGACGGATAGATCGAATCACAGAGTACCTTTTTAATATACATGGCGGCCATTAGTTGTCATTCGTTTTTGGTTTTTTGCTGTTACGGTTTTTTGCAGTTATGATATGTGTGTAGATAAAGTAATGTATGCAACTGTATATAATTAGGCCTTAAAACACTCGTGTGATACTATTATGAAACTCGCTGACGCTCGTTTCATAAAACCACACTCGTGTTTTAAGGCCTCTCATTATATAGCAGTTGCATAAAATACTATTATGCAACTGTTGCATAATGAGGGGTCTGAAAACACGAGTGTGGTTTTATGAAACGAGCGTCAGCGAGTTTCATAATAGAATCACACGAGTGTTTTAAGACCAAATTATGTACAGTTGCATACATTACTTTATCTACACACATATCATAAGTACTCTATGATGGGTTCAGAAGCCATAGGGCAATGACCTGCATTGCTACTAGCTACTAGTGCTAGGTACCTATTAAATATCTATAGACTGTACACATTAAAATAATGTAATAAAAAATAAATTTGAACAAATATAGAAACAAATTAGAAAAAATCTAATAATAATATTGGTTGTTATAATGCTGATCGTTGCCTACGGTTTCTGAACGCATTATAGAGCATTTATGATATATGTGTAGATAAACATAATTAGGTAGGTAGTTAAGGAGATAAAATCTCAATTTAAAATTTGTACGCCGTTTATTGGCAAAAAGTGGAGATCTTCTAAATTGTAACACAACACCTGTTGGAACATTACCTACTTTTTGAACAAATAAACGTTTGACTTTGCAATTACTGGCACAAGAGGTATTCCATCTTAGCCCTCTGGGTTGGCAACGCATCTGCAATCTCCTCGGTATTGCGGCTGTCTATAGGCGGTGGTGATCACTTACCATGCTTGTTTTCATTCCAGCTTGGAGCAGATGGCGTCGGGCGAGCTGCCGCGCGCGCCGGCGCCCGCGGCTCCCGCGCGCGCGGCGCTGCGGCCGGGCCGCGCGGCGCGCGCGCTGCGGGCGCTCGAGAAGAAACTCGTCGCCAACGGGGACGAGCTGGCGCTGAGGGGTGCGTTGATTGCTTTTAAAAATATGAGTATTTAGCGCCCCGCCACGGGTACAATCTGTGGCCCGTTTCACTAAGCTACAAGTTACAATTTTACAAGTCTAAACCGGCAACATTGGTCGACCAATGGCAATGGGCATAGTGACCAATGTTGCCAGTTTAGACTTGTAAAATTGTAACTTGTAGCTTCGCGAAACGGGCCACAGATGTAAAGTTTATAAAAACCTTCCGTAAAAAAACCTCGAAATGACAGTGAAAACCGCATCGAAATCCATTACGTGGTTTAGAAGAAGGCGGCTAAAGATACACTATAAAAATTATGGACAGACAGGAAAAATAGCGACTTTATACTATGTGAAGACAAAGAAGAGAAAATAATCATCATATCAGCCGAGAGACGCCTTATAAGTTCTTTATTTATGTTTTTACCCGACTGCGCGACGCAAAGGAGGGTAATGTTTTGTCTGTTATGTTTGTTTGTTAATTTTTATAGCTTTGTTCCTATGATGTTTGTTCTTTAATTTATCACAACCGCCTGTTTCAATAAAGTGTCTGTCTGTCTGTCTCAGGGCTGAGCCGCAAGCACCGCAAGCGCCTGCTGGCCAAGTCCCGCGCCGGGCTCTCCATCGTGGACGACGTGCCGCGCGCGCGCACTCACTCACGCAACGCCGTGAGTTGCTCCACTGCCTGCTGTACCACGCTCGTTTACGCCTGTCCTGTTGCGCCTAACTGACTTATGTCAGGAACCATAAACACAAAAGACGACAGGTGACAGTGACAACTCGCCGTACATTACTGTGTCGACCTCATCGAAATGAGAAAACTATAGAACTGTGTACAACGCAGTGGCAGAGTAGCCGACCATAGTCTATTTGGTAGACTATGTTGGATAGCCTGAATAAAACTGTCTGTGCCAATTGTCAAGTAAACAGCTCTGCGTTTTGTACGTTTCACATTGGCGTCATATTTTTAGTTCTGCTATCCGACGCCTGTGTCGCTGCTAGTTAGAAAACTTAGAAGCACTTTATTTATTTACGATAAGATTCAAAGTTGAACCAATGGCTAAATATCGAAAGCCCCGCTTCACCTGCTTCACCCCGTCACAAAGCGGTGACGCTAGTAACAATATAGCTTGTAACAATCCGAACAAGTAGGCAGATCAATGTCTTCTTATATCGATGGTCGACCTGTAACGCTGCAGATTAAGAGACTAACGTCATATTGGGCAAGCAATGTAAAAGTCAAAGTCAAAATATCTTTATTCAGATCAGGCTTACAGGTAGCACTTATGAATGTCAGAAAATTTACCACCGGTTCGGAAAAACCTCTGATGAGAAGATACCGGCAAGAACTCAACGAGGTGTAATTTTTTAAATAAACCAAAATTACAATGTTATTTTACATCTTAAATATTTATTAATTTAACATATTAGGTGACCAATATTTGAAGCCAGAGATCGCCAATACAATTCGAGATCATTTCCAAACACCCCTGTCCAATATACCGATATGTCACTGTCAACTGTCGCCTGTCGCATTTATGAAATTAGGCCTTGGTGGTTGGTAATCACCAGGGAGCTGGGAGTCGAAAATTCTTCTAAAATGTATTCCTAATTCTATTTAACTAGGCTTTACCATGTTCATCCGAAAAATAAGCTGTCGTGTTATTGTTACAGAATGGCGACTGGCAGATAGAAGACACAGCAAATAAGAACGAGAAGAAAAAACGCAAACAGACAGACAAAGAAAACGTGGCCGAACCCAAGAACAAGCGCCAGAAGCTCTCGGACAAACAGACAGACAAGAAAATCAAAGTGAATGACAAAGTCGAATTGAGAAAACGGAAACCGAAACTTAACGTAGAAGTCAACGTTGAGAAAGTTAAAAAAATAAAACACGCCAAAGTTGAGGGCGCCAGTGTCAGCGATGCGACCAGCGTTGAAATCAAAAGCAAAGTCAAAGCGAAAAGCGATGTCAAAGTGAAAGCTGATGTTAAAACTAAGGGAATTAAAACAAGAGATGCTACAAGCAAAAAGGAGAGAAAAGACAGCGAAGCGAAGTTGCTAGTGAATAAAATTAAGAAGTTTCAGAAACAGGACAAGTCGAATAGCATAGCTGAATTGAACGGCATGGCTACACCGAAAAAGGTGAAGTTTGAGTTGAAGAACAACTCGATGCAGGGAACGCTGGACTACTACAAGAGCGTCCGCCAAAGCCCGAACATTCCATTCGACAGCAGCAAAAGGCCCTCGAAGACAAACTTGAAGGTTTCAACTCCGTCGCCGATAAATCCGTTTTTTAAGAAGAAAATGACGAGGCGAGCCAGTTTCGCGGCTCAGATTGTATTTTAGTTCATCATCATCATCATCATCATCGGCAATGAGGCAATATTGGCCTATGTCCACATAGGCTAAGGTGACCAACCCTGTTGCTCATTTTACTGTACCCGTGATCTAAAATGACAGGATTTAAGGAAAAATACGGGACAGCGTGTGTATGTAATGGCACGGTATGACATAGGTATATGGTACGGTATGACATGTATCGTCCTATTTTTCTGTTATTACGGGACACGGCCAAAATTCTGTAAAATACAGGAGAGTTGACCCCTCTCAACATAGGCCTCCGAAGTGGAACAAATTGCCGCACTACTCCGCGAAACCGCAGTGTGGCCAAGTTTGTTCGTATTGATATGCACCTCCGCAAAGTCAGCCCCGGATTTAGAATCTTTTCCGAAACTTGACTGCGGCGCTCCCTCTTTCAGCGTTAAGAAAAGTGAACCCAGCCGAAAAAGCGCTCCCCATACAAACGGCGATAACGTTTTCCACCCTCTAAACCTTAACCTAAGGCAATGATTTGTTGGTATGTTGTCGTTATGCCTTAGAACTAGGTTTGTATGTTTTGATTTTTTTAATATTCTCCATAGATTTGACGATATTTGCATTTTAGCAGTTTCATACAAAACAAAAAAGCGTCAATATTTTTCAAACTATTCAATAATATTTAAAAAATCAAACATATAAACCTAGTTCTAGGGCATAATGACAACATACCAAACAATCATGGCTATAGGTTAAGGTTTAGAGGGTGGAAAACGTTATCGCCGATTGTATGGAGAGCGCTGGGCACACACTCCTCTTAGGATAAATGATACATATCTTCGGCTGTCTCCCTCGCACGGAATGGATTTTGATCCGGTTTTCACTGTCGTGTCGTTTTTTAACCTCGTAAGGATTACGTCAAATTTAGTTCTATGAATTTTGAACCATATCGTTTCAGACAGTGAGTGCAACGTCAATTTGACATTTTGTCCTATATGTAGGACTTGGGCCTTACGAGGTTAAGGAAGGTTTTTGTGTACATTACGTCCTAATTGTGCTGTACGAAGCCGGAGCGGGTCGCTAGTTATCTACACTAATATAATAAAGAGGTAAACTTTGTTTGTATGTAGGGGGGTAATCTCTGGAACTACTGAACCAATTCCAAAAATTCTTTCACTAATAGAAAGCTACACTATCCCTGACGGACATAGGCTAATTTCACGCGAACGAAGTCGCCTACGTCCGCTAGTATTATAAAATCTCTGAGCTAAGGCAGGGGGGTTCCATCCCGCACTGTAGGTACGCTCGACCGCCTTGCCTATGGCATAGGCAAATTGCAGTAGACTATCGGCTTGCCGTTCGCCTCCGCCGTGTCAGTGTAATTGTAAACGAATGCCGCGCAACCCTAGCGTGTCGCCGGGAGTAGGGATTGCAAAATCCGGATCTTTTTTAAATCCGAATTTCTTAATTTTCCTTTGATTAAAATCCGGATAATCCGGATTTTTCGAAGTTTTAAGGTTATTTGATAAAACTGAAATAAAATAAACAAAAAACTTTGGGTATCAGTCATCTTCTTTTTCCCTTATATAGGTAAATTAGTTAACACAGTCATAAACGAACATAACATAAAATCAAATGCAACAAAACGTAAGATAATGTAGATATCCACCTTTTTGTATAAAACTGCATTCTTAAAAAAACTAATGTTTAAGGTTAGGTACTCAACAGTGTTTTATGAATTCCAATTTTGTTAAAACTCTTTTTTTTATTGTAAAAATCGTTACTTTATATAATTCCAAGCACTAGATTGAAACTCCCGCATCGATACTACCTTTAGTTTTAAGAAAAAGGCAAGTAAAGTTGACCGGATATAGGGTCACTGAAATCACAAACAAAAAATGAACTGGGCTACATAACTGAAATTTGACGAATTGTAATGATTGCATTTTTGGACTTTTTAATGTGCATAGGTTATGAAATATTAGCATTTTTGTCATTTTTAGTTTTTATTTTTTCCCGGGGATAAAGCAGTAGTAGCAAAAGATTTTTTTATTATTATTATTATAAGCTCACGCCTGTCTCCCTTTGGGGTGGGCAGAGGCCGCGGAACGCCATTTGCTCCAGTTCTGGCATGTTTCCCTCGCTTCCTCTACACACATTCCTTCTTCATACATGCACGGCGGTTCCGAGTACTTTTAATTCTGCCTGTCTTTAGGACGTAGCCAATTTGATCAACGAACGCCCTCGACCAACTCGCCCAGTCACATCACCCTTATAAATTTGCTTACATAATCGCCTTTCATCCATCCTTCCAACATGCCCAAACCAACGCAACATTTATTTCTCTATCTTAGTCACTACATCTTCTTTTAAGTCACATTTCTCCCTTATAACACTATTTCGCACTCTAGCAAAAGATGTCTAAACAGTATATTCCTTTATCGATCACATTTAAATCACATGCTAATTCAGTTTTATCCAGAAGTTCCGTTTTATCTCAATTTTGACAAAAATCCGAAAAAACCGAATTTGAGTCCCAAAAACCGGTTTTACAAAACTCCTGAAAATCCGGATTTTTCGGTTATTTTCGAATTTCGAAGAATCCGGATTGCAATCTCTAGCCGGGAGAAGCGGGGGGAAGGCGGGCGCGGGCGGCGCGTTCCTTTTGACTCGCGCCGCCTGGGGCATGGTGTATGAAGTAATACGAACTTTTTGAGCGTGTGAATAAATTTGGTATTCGTTTAATCGCGGTCGTAAATGAGAAGTTTCTGTACGTTACTTATTGTGGCTAAGGTACGGACAGACGGACGGGCATAGCGAAACTATGAGGGTTCCTTGAGACTACGGAACCCTAAAACACTGGTTTATAAGATAGAATAATGAGTTTAATATCTTAAATTGTTAAGCTGTTTACGATTTAAGTATTTTTTGAATTGTGCTTTCTTTGGAGCTGTTGTTCTGTCATGGATGAAATTCGACATGATTTTAAGCCCGTATTGGGCATGTTGTGGCCAATAAGATGTTATGTTTTATTAATATGCCCATGTAGTTAGCTAGACCTGGTTGAGTTGATGTTACTTGTATTGTGTAAGATAATAAATAGATTTGAATTTTAAATTTTGGTTTTACTACCCGCACTGGTTATGCTCGTACAGTAAGTGAGATGAAAAACAAGTGCAGCAAAGGACGCAGAGGGTGAAGGTTTAAGTCCTGTCAGATGACCATTTTTTTTTGTAATTTTTTTTTTGCATTAAAATAAAATATCCAAAGAAATTTCGGTTACGAAAATGGTTCTTGTAATTTAATAACATTATTAAATAATTAATTTTATTTTAATGCCGAGCTTTGCGCGATTTTTTTAAATATAATATGAAGGCAAACAAGCAAGTGGGTCACCTGACGGTAAATGATCACCACCGCCCATAGACACCCGCAACAGCAAAGGGATTGCAGATGCATTGCCAACCCAGAGGGCTAAGATGGAATACCTCTTGTGCCAGTAATGTCACCGGCTGTCTTGCTCTCCACGCCGGAACACAACATTGACAGCACTGCTTAGCGGCAGGATTAGCCAGCAAAACTGTTCTGTGGTACAAATCCGGGGTACTAATCATCATCATCATCTCAGCCACAAGAAGTCCACTGCTGAACATAGGCCTCCTCCATGGATTTCCAAAGTGGCCGGTTGGAAGCGGCATGCAACCAGCGCCTTCCTGCCACCTGTATGAGGTCATCGGACCATCTTGTGGCTGGTCGTCCTACGCTGCGCTTGCCAACACGCGGCCGCCATTCGAAAACTTTTCGACCTATTACGGGGTACTAGTAAAATGAAACAATTATAAACTGTAGATAATATGTCATATATTTATCACAATAATATAGTATTTACAAGTAACTCTACTATGGTACAGGTGGTCTTGTCTTACGGCTACTCTACATAAATACACCCACTCACACAGACGCCGCACGTCTATACACTACAGGCTCACGCACACAGTTACACACTTAACATTGGCGGCCACATTATTATAGACTCTTGATTTTTTTCAAACGATTGTCTAACTTTTTAAAGTTCAATTCTGATCAAAGCCCCTAAATAAATAAAGAATTAAAAAAAAAACTTTTTAAAGTGACAACTAAAAAACTTGGCGCATTTTTTATCCAAAAATTTAAGCATTTAATGCACATTTTGTACATGACAAATAAAACACAATATTTATCAACTAATATTTGCTAAACATAATGTATCAACGTCTGACAAAAATATTTTCAAGTTTTTCTCAAATTATGTTTAGTAAATATTAGTTAAATATGCCAAAACATGCCCCAGGGACACAATACGTTCAAGATTTATCCATTAACAATAAAAAAACTTGAACAATTTTATTGTTGACTCATGAACGGGCAGGTTTCCTTGCAATGTTTTTTCACACCATAAGCGCTACTATCAATACTTTAGTAATATACATATTGTCGTTGCCAGATTTTATTTCGAGTGCGGAATTAAAACACTTAGTAAAAAAATCGGATAAATTTAAATGATAATGACAACACAAAGCAAAATTTGGGTAATGGCAGGACTCGAACCTGCAACATCAGCATTCCGTGCCTTGCGTTTGGCCAGTTTCGCCACATTACCAACTAATTAGTTAGTTATCATTTAAATTTATTTCTTTTGTTAAACGTAAATAATTATTTCTGAGGCGACATGCCAGCTGCCACACTTCTGTCCCTCCCGCGTCGTACCATCGATATACAGGGTAGAAAGATCGAATGCCACATGGATGGCAACTACCTTAAATACTGGAAATAACACATTCTGTGTAAAGGAGACTTTCCTTTATCTTTAAAAACAATAAATTCTGCGTTTACGGATTTATGAAAAATCGCTTATCTTAGTCGGGAACCGAACCGGTCAAAAGCGACAAATAATAACATGCCATATTTTATGATGCAGATCGAAAGGGTTACTGATAAGGTTCATTTTTCTCCAAATAACAAACACAATCAAAATAAAGGCCATGAAAATTAATAATACATGGCATTCGATCTTTCTACCTTGTATATCTCTGTAAAGCGGGACTGAGCCTGTCCCGCGCGGGACAATTTTGGACTTAAAAACGGGATGACTGGCAGTGGTACATGGCCGTTGGTGACCGCTGGGGATCACTGTTCCTCACGATCACAAATCTACCCCCTAGCCGACTTCTAAACAATAAAATGCTATGCAATGACAACACAGAAAAGTTAGGATAATGGCAGTTTGGTAATGATAATTTGAATGATAAACATTTAAAATTAAAAATCTAAAGAAATTTCTGTTATAAAAATTCTAAGCAATAGTTAAAAGTAACAAAAAAAATTAGTCATGTTTGTACTGAATTAAAGATAAAACTGAGTGTCGTTTGTCGAAACGAAGTTTTGGATGAAGAACTAAGCATGGATATAGCCTCAGCACCTGTCAAGCGTACACACCCAAAACTGTCAAAATGGTTACCTATGGTGTGCGTCAAGGTAGTAAAACCTGCAAATAAGAAAAACGTAGATTGTACTACCTTAATGTACACCAAAGGTCTCCATTTTGTCTATTGATGTGATTGAAGAGAAGGTTTAGAGTATGTAGTTGTCTCTTTTCGGCACATTGTATTGCCGTTTATAGTAAAGAGATCAGCTATTATAATATCGCTTTCAATTTTATCAGTATTTCGATCTAAGCACTAAATACGACTATCTATCCCTTTCGAACATAGACAATTTCTCTGTTCCTTCTTTAATAGTTACTTAAGTTTATGGCTGTTGGGAAAAATCGATTGTTTTTAATAATGTGGCCCTTTGTCATTTTGTCGATTGTTTTGCTACTGCCGATAAAACGAACTGTCTTGTCTGTATGTCTGTACAAATCAAAGACAACAGTGAATTTTGCACGTTATCCGATAGATAAATCATATTATCCTGGGATTAAAACTACGGTCCTGTATGGAGTACGCTTATACGATTGAATGAAGTCGTTTTAAAACTGATAAACGTGCTTTATTTCCAGGGTTCATTTATTTATTTTTTAAATTATAACCTGTAAAAACGGATTTTTCAAAATCTTGAAATTGTAGAAATTGTAATTTATGGCCAACCCCTTGCTCGTAATGTTTAATTATGACAATGTTCCTGTCCCGTACAGGGCCCGATTTCATCAAAGCGACAGGTGACAGTGACAATTACGGTTGCAAACTTACGTAATTTTAGCAAAAAGGCGCGTGAAATACCGATAGTTTACGGTAATTTATATATTACGGTAAAATTACCGCCGAGTTCGGGCGGACGAAATGTATCAAATTTTTTTTATTATTTTATGGCCTGGTTGCGGAGACCTTTAAGCCACGTCTTAAATGTTCAGATTTTTTACATTTGGTTTACACGTAACTTCTTCAAATTTTTTCTACTGTGTTTTTGATACATACTGTGTGCGTGTTGCCAGTCAGTCGCAATGAGTGACTGGCGCCATCTGTTGCACGGACTCGGAACTTTTCTTAGTAGTAGCTTAATTCTTTTTTACCCACTCTTACCGTATTTTACCGTAAAATATCGTATTTTACCGAATTTTACGAAAGTAATTTTACCGCTTTAAATCCCCAGTGACAATTCGGTATATATTGCTTGCCCACTAAGTTGTTAAGTCTGCAAGTCTGCACCGTTACTGATCGCCACAGTAATGTACGACCAACTGTCTCTGTCACTTGTCGCCTGTCGCATTTATGAAACTGGGCCCAGCTTGTCTAGTCTAGTGTATACAATACCGTATTTGTCTCATTGTAAAAACATACACACAAACCAATAAATTCTAATCATCAGCAACTATTTTCAACCACAATTTAACCTTTTGAACGCCATATCTCCGATTACGGCCGGTTAGCAACGCGAATATAAACCTTATACCAACTTATTTAAGTCTCTTTTGCGCTGTACGCACTGAGGGATTTATCCGTCGTTTGTGTGTGGGCGGATATATCCGCGCTAGGCAAAAGGTTAAAAAACACCAATGGCGTATAATATATCCAAAATTAAAGTCTGATCGTTCATACGAGTCTTTTAATGTAAACAGAATTCTAACCTAAAATTCTAACTTTTTCTCGCCTTATACCATTTAATCCCTAAATGAAACAAATCGAGGCTGTCAATAGAAGAGGTGATTTATAATTTGTTGCTTTAGAGCAGCGATACTCAACCTGCGGCCCACCAGTGGCCCGTTTCACTAAGCTGCAAGTTACAATTTTACAAGTCTAAACCGGCAACATTGGTCAATAACGACCGATGGCAATGGGCATTGTTGACCAATGTGTTGAAAATTGTAACTTGTAGCTTCGTGAAACGGGCCACAGGCCTTCGTTTTTGGCCCACCTGATGTTGTCAAATTGTAAACCATTTTAATTTTCGCACCATTCTAGATTTCGCGCCCATGAATAATTTTCGCTCGCGGCCCTCGACACCATGACTGAAACGTATTTGTGGCCCTACAAAAAAAAGTTTGAATATGGCTGGTTTAGAATGTTTTATTCAAACAATAAACAATTTGATGGCAAAAACTGAAATTTGAGGTTAGAATGGTGTTTACTACTTAAGACAATTAAGGTAAATATAGTTTACAGCTTTATTAAACTAGGACGAAAAATAGGGTAAACGCTCTGTTGTTGGCACTCAAGTTATCAAACACTAGCTCTTGGCCGTCACTTCGTATGCGTGGAATTTGGTAGTAGGTATCTTTTTTTTTTTATAAGACCTCTGTGAACGTACTCCGACAAATCGGAGACATTCTGAGGAAAGGCCAGGTCAGGAGTACCCTTGCGAAGTAATAAAATAACGAAATTTTAGAAATTACAGCGATATAAGTTGAAATGAGGATAAAGGTGATTTTTTTTTAAAGACGTTTATTTTAAAATCCAGTTTAAAAAGTTTCATTATGAGCGCAATGAATTAAAGTAGACAGCATAACAATAAACGATTAAATACTCGCTCCATACAATAATGACGTCACTAGTGGCGTATGGGGCGCGTTGGAGCGTTTCCCGGGGTCCTTCTTCCGACTGTTCTGCACTATTCGTGATATTTCAAAAACTAACAATCATAGAAAAAAACAAAAACACAGTTTCTTTTTTTAACGAATTCTTTCAGTTTTGGAAATAAAACAAAATTTATGTAGTGGTGCCGACAATACGAGAGCTTACCCTACTAACCATCGCAGTTGAAAAGTTTATGAGATACTCGTACATCACACAACATTGCATCGCAGACAAACACGCTTTAGACATTTGGGGCCGAACTCATGATCGGAACATATCTAGACCCTAACATATACAATTCTTAATTATTTTTATGTACATAAATGCGTTTTCAATTGAAAAATCATAACATTTTACACATTTTATCTTTTTGGACCCCCAGCGTCAACTGGAATCAACCATGCATCGCTTATAGGTACTTGAATTATTTTAGCAATTTAATAAATATATAAATAGTAAGGCAAACGAGCAAGTGATCACCTGATGGTAAGTGACCACCAAAGAGACTGCAGCGTTGCCAATCCAGAGGGCTAAGATGGACCTCTTGTGCCAGTAATGTCAAGGGCTGTCTTGCTCTCCACGCCGGAACACAACAGTGTAAGCGCTACTTAGCTGCAGAATTAGAGAGCAAGATGGTGGTAGCGATCTGGACGGACTCTGCAAAAGGTCCTACCACCCGCATATGGGCTGCCGCAATTGCGTTGAGAATGAATATCAGTTATATGATAAAAAAAAGCAGACGGACGCTACCGGTAGAAACCCGAACGCCGTTATCCGAAGAGAGACAGCTGTTCTTGTATTATCCATTCTGTACTATTACTTATATCGATAGCGGGTGGTAGGACCTTGTGTAAGGTCCGTCCGGATCGCTACCACCATCTTTCTCGGTAATCCTGCCGCTAAACAGCAGTGCTTGCACAGGCACAAGAGGTATTTCATCTTAACCCTCTGAGTTGGGAACTCATCTGCAATCTCTTTGGTGTTGCGGGTGTCTATAGGCAGGGGTAATCACTTACCATCAGGTGACCCCCTGGTTTGTTTGCCTTCTTAGTTCATAAAAAAAATTGTTTTAATTTAATTGCGTTCATTGACTACGGCTTCTAAAAACCGAAACGAAATGTCGACTTGTCAAACAAAACCATTACTAACTTGGGCATTCTCACATTACTCGAATCAAATACGGTCAAGTTAACTATGGGTTCATGGGTTGTCAACCCAAGCTGACGCTAGGGGGTCATTGGGAGCGTTTGCGTCAACATGCCAACCAGACTTTTATTATTATTTTATCATTTGATCTTAATTAGATACAAAGATCCATCGAGTATCCCAAACGCCACAGTAGCGCCATCTAGCGACAGCCGCCAACGCTCCCGATGCACTATGCTGAACTATTATTGGCACTGCACATTACAATCGCTATTGGCTGTATAAGGTTGATATAAAATGGTGTATTCTAGAAACTGACTGTAAAGTTTTCCTGTGAACAAAATTCCAGTGTAAAACCTCACTTTTTGTCAACTAAATAAAAAAAATCGATGCAAATATAATATGTTGCTTTAGAGTTTTTGTTTAAACATTAAACAATATTTTGACAAGTAAAAATTAATATGGTATAGGTTTTTAATAAGAAAAATTAAATTGTCTTTTTTTTTGACAAATATTTTAGACTAGCAGATTAGAGTAAGAGAAAAAATCAGGTTAGAAATATATATTCATTATGTTTGATGTAAGTATGTCGAATGAATAAAGATACCTACACGGCAATTGTTATAAATAAAAAGAATATTTGACTTTAATTTTAAGTAGTAATTTAGTTTTCACAATTCATTTAAAATCTTGTTCCATCCATTTTTAGAGTTCTGTAGTCAAATTAGAAACCCTTCTGAGCTCCAATTTATTTAAAATTTCAGTAACTACATAAACGAAGACCTACTAACCAACAACAAAAAAGGTTATAGGAATAAAAAAAACATTTTTTAATCAACCTTATGCATCCAAAAACGAATAGACATGTTTAACAAAATGACAAAACTGGAATGTCGATTATATAATTCATTATTATTTCTATTAATATTTACAAATGTCAGTATTTTAGCGGCGCTGCGGGCCCCGCGGGCCACCACTCGAATGCGGCGCTATCTTAGGGGCTCCGCTAAGCTGCGCGGACGCACGGAGCGGGTGGGGAATTTCACAAAACGGTCAAAAATATATTTTCCCTCGATTTTGAAAAAAATATTATACAGTTGTATAGAGTGCACGAAATTATGTCATTAAAACAAATATCCCCCAAAATGTCTGTTTTGTTGTCACAATATTTCATTGTTTGGTAACAAACTGGACATTTTCACGGAGGTTTTTAGGGGTCACTTTAGGATATTTCCTTGACATAATTCCATGCAACTGTATAATTGTTTTTTTAAATCATAAAAAAAATACAGTTTGGTGACATTCCCCAGGTGCACGCTCATAGAAAATAGTATGAGACTACTAGCTCGCGCGGGTGCGGGCTTATACTATTGCATGCACCCGCTCCGTGCGCCCGCCCAACGCAGCGGACGCCTTTACAACGGCGCGTTAGCGTAGCGAGACAAAACACAGTTCAAGTTTATAAATAGAATAGTTGAAAACTCTAGTCAAGCGAAAAAAAGTTAGGCCATACATTCTCTTTTTAATAAACCCAATTTGCATAGCCTCGTAAGGCCCAAGTCCTGCATATAAGACAAATTGACAAACTGACGTTGAACTCACTGTCTTAAACGATATGGTTCAAAATTCATTGAACGAAATTTGACAGGGCCTTACGAGGATAGAGCAGTGTTTCTTAACCTGGAGTCCAAGGACCCTTAGGGGTCTGCAGACCTATCCCAGGGGGTCCGTAGACGAAATAAATATTAAAAGTAAAACTTATGAGGCATTAGGCGGCCGAACGTTTGACGGGCGTCGCATTTTTCGTGCAAGTCAAACAGACTCAAATTAGTATTGCATATACAAATATCCAAGAGGTTTTTTGTTTGAATTTGCACGGGTGGTAAGGTTGCATGAGGGGTCCGCCCTTGGAAGGTTGAGAAACACTGGCACAGTGTGGTTTCCGCTTGAATTTTTTTACGAACAAAATCGTAAATGGTTTTATGTTGGATCCGGATTTTACCCTAGCTTTCATCGTTGACATAAAGCTTGTATCCCTTTCTAACCAGCTTGCGTGTACGAGAGGGACGGAAGCGTTTATGTGCTCGAGAAACGCTAGCGTGGTACTAGAGCCGCTGACTGCAGTTAGGGTTGCCAGGAACTTAAAACGGAAATCCGGTTAAAAATCCGGATTCTTGAATAAAAGTCCGGTTTTTTCAGCAAAAATAAAACTTTAATTAATGAGGAAATAGTAGGCTATTTTTATTACGGCTTGTTTTTTCCGCTGGAGACGGCCTTTAGAAACTTTTTAGCTGTACAAAGTTTATTGTCGAATGCCTACTAATATCGTATATTAAGTGTAATTAATGAGTATTAGGATTTAGACCAGGCAAAAAGAAAAATCCAATCTCAAATGAAATCTAAGTCTAAGGCCTTAAAATCCGGTTAAGACCGGATTTATCCAGTCAGTCGGTAACCCTAACTGCAGGAAGCAATATCAAAGATAATTTAAGGTACATAGCATCATTTTAAACATCACCGCGATACCTACCGTATCTCGCACTTGTCTCAGTTACCTAAAGTTTATTTTACAACTAGTATATCGCCTTTGTAGTGGTGTCACGCGTTCAAAATACCTGCAGCACTGTTGCCGCAGTCATCTGGGGTTTTTCGGGGTTTCGCCCCAACCGGACCCAGTCTGCCCCGTTGTGCCGTCTCCCACGTCGCACGTTCACAATACAAACACTATTCTATCGCACATATCCCACTCCTCCCCACTCACAAAACAACCTCAACAACGTCCTGTACTTTCAATTGTTCGAAGCGTTCCCAGCACTGTATCACCACGGTTCCCGCTCAACCCCAGTTGTGATCCTCCGCTAAAACCCGCTACGCTTCCCGGCGAACCCCTCGGATTTATCGGTGAGAACCCCCTGCTCGTTTCCGATCACATTTTTTAACTAGTACCTAAACTAGTAAGGGTACATTTTGCCCCGCATCCCCACCGCAATCATGTTTTAAAATTAGTTACGCACCTCGCAGGAAGCTTCGTACTCGCTCTGTCGGCGAGTCCCAAACTGTACATGCATCGGAAACTCGCTAAGCACCCCGCACCAGTCGGGGTTTCGCGTCCGAGTACTTCCAGCTCGCTGAGCGGTCGGGGCACTCGTCCGAGCCGCCCCACCGTGCCCCGGCGGCTCGGCGAGTCCCAAGCCGGACGCGCTTCGGAAACTCGCATAGTACTCCGCACCATGGGGGTTTCGCATCCGAGTACTTCCAGCTCTGCCCTAGTTCTAAAACGCATCGGAAACTCCCGGCCGAGCGGTCGGGGCGCTCGTCCGAGCCGGCTCGCCGGGCCCCAGCGGCTCGGCGAGTCCCGAGCCGGACGCACTTCGGAAACTCGCTAAAGGCCCCGCGCCTAGTTCTACAACGCATCGGAAAGTCGTCAAGCGGGCGGGGCGCTCGTCCTCGCGGGGTCACAGCGTGTCGCAGGTGTAGTGCACGTGCAGCGAGCCGTCGCCGAGCGGCGTGGCGCGCAGGGTGCAGCGCCAGCGCTAGGCGCGCGCGCCGCCCGGCGGCGGCTTCGGCGGCAGCCGCGGCGCGCCGCTCGACGACCTGCGGGGACACGTTAACCCTGTTTTAGGAGCTTCCGTGTATAGACTGCGGTTCGAAACACGCTGACATCGCTCTTAGCGACCAAAGCGCTGACGACCGGTCGGAATCGGTTAGCTTGTATAAAGACATTCGAGTGAGTTTTGTTTTGGACCAATCGTGAGCGAGTTAACTTCAATCTGTGTGTAAACTTGACATTTCCGCTAACAATGTGTAAGCTAAATCCCTGACGTCATGGTATGGCTTACGAGCGATGATAGCGTGATTCGGTCCGACCGTTTGAAAATTACAAGTGATTCAGAACACAGTCGCTGTTTGACGAGTTCCTGTTTAACTACACATGTAGTAGTGTCTGTGTGTGTGTGTGTGCTCACGCGTGGCTGTGGTGGCGGCGCTGCAGGATGGCGGAGTGCTGCGGCGGGCGCAGCGCGGGCGCGGGCGCGGGGCGCGGCGGGAGGGGCGGCGGCGTGTCTGTGTGTGTGTGTGTGCTCACGCGTGGCTGTGGTGGCGGCGCTGCAGGATGGCGGAGTGCTGCGGCGGGCGCAGCGCGGGCGCGGGCGCGGGGCGCGGCGGGAGGGGCGGCGGCGTGTCTGTGTGTGTGTGTGTGCTCACGCGTGGCTGTGGTGGCGGCGCTGCAGGATGGCGGAGTGCTGCGGCGGGCGCAGCGCGGGCGCGGGCGCGGGGCGCGGCGGGAGGGGCGGCGGCGTGTCTGTGTGTGTGTGTGTGCTCACGCGTGGCTGTGGTGGCGGCGCTGCAGGATGGCGGAGTGCTGCGGCGGGCGCAGCGCGGGCGCGGGCGCGGGGCGCGGCGGGAGGGGCGGCGGCGTGTCTGTGTGTGTGTGTGTGCTCACGCGTGGCTGTGGTGGCGGCGCTGCAGGATGGCGGAGTGCTGCGGCGGGCGCAGCGCGGGCGCGGGCGCGGGGCGCGGCGGGAGGGGCGGCGGCGTGTCTGTGTGTGTGTGTGTGCTCACGCGTGGCTGTGGTGGCGGCGCTGCAGGATGGCGGAGTGCTGCGGCGGGCGCAGCGCGGGCGCGGGCGCGGGGCGCGGCGGGAGGGGCGGCGGCGTGTCTGTGTGTGTGTGTGTGCTCACGCGTGGCTGTGGTGGCGGCGCTGCAGGATGGCGGAGTGCTGCGGCGGGCGCAGCGCGGGCGCGGGCGCGGGGCGCGGCGGGAGGGGCGGCGGCGTGTCTGTGTGTGTGTGTGTGCTCACGCGTGGCTGTGGTGGCGGCGCTGCAGGATGGCGGAGTGCTGCGGCGGGCGCAGCGCGGGCGCGGGCGCGGGGCGCGGCGGGAGGGGCGGCGGCGTGTCTGTGTGTGTGTGTGTGCTCACGCGTGGCTGTGGTGGCGGCGCTGCAGGATGGCGGAGTGCTGCGGCGGGCGCAGCGCGGGCGCGGGCGCGGGGCGCGGCGGGAGGGGCGGCGGCGTGTCTGTGTGTGTGTGTGTGCTCACGCGTGGCTGTGGTGGCGGCGCTGCAGGATGGCGGAGTGCTGCGGCGGGCGCAGCGCGGGCGCGGGCGCGGGGCGCGGCGGGAGGGGCGGCGGCGTGTCTGTGTGTGTGTGTGTGCTCACGCGTGGCTGTGGTGGCGGCGCTGCAGGATGGCGGAGTGCTGCGGCGGGCGCAGCGCGGGCGCGGGCGCGGGGCGCGGCGGGAGGGGCGGCGGCGTGTCTGTGTGTGTGTGTGTGCTCACGCGTGGCTGTGGTGGCGGCGCTGCAGGATGGCGGAGTGCTGCGGCGGGCGCAGCGCGGGCGCGGGCGCGGGGCGCGGCGGGAGGGGCGGCGGCGTGTCTGTGTGTGTGTGTGTGCTCACGCGTGGCTGTGGTGGCGGCGCTGCAGGATGGCGGAGTGCTGCGGCGGGCGCAGCGCGGGCGCGGGCGCGGGGCGCGGCGGGAGGGGCGGCGGCGTGTCTGTGTGTGTGTGTGTGCTCACGCGTGGCTGTGGTGGCGGCGCTGCAGGATGGCGGAGTGCTGCGGCGGGCGCAGCGCGGGCGCGGGCGCGGGGCGCGGCGGGAGGGGCGGCGGCGTGTCTGTGTGTGTGTGTGTGCTCACGCGTGGCTGTGGTGGCGGCGCTGCAGGATGGCGGAGTGCTGCGGCGGGCGCAGCGCGGGCGCGGGCGCGGGGCGCGGCGGGAGGGGCGGCGGCGTGTCTGTGTGTGTGTGTGTGCTCACGCGTGGCTGTGGTGGCGGCGCTGCAGGATGGCGGAGTGCTGCGGCGGGCGCAGCGCGGGCGCGGGCGCGGGGCGCGGCGGGAGGGGCGGCGGCGTGTCTGTGTGTGTGTGTGTGCTCACGCGTGGCTGTGGTGGCGGCGCTGCAGGATGGCGGAGTGCTGCGGCGGGCGCAGCGCGGGCGCGGGCGCGGGGCGCGGCGGGAGGGGCGGCGGCGTGTCTGTGTGTGTGTGTGTGCTCACGCGTGGCTGTGGTGGCGGCGCTGCAGGATGGCGGAGTGCTGCGGCGGGCGCAGCGCGGGCGCGGGCGCGGGGCGCGGCGGGAGGGGCGGCGGCGTGTCTGTGTGTGTGTGTGTGCTCACGCGTGGCTGTGGTGGCGGCGCTGCAGGATGGCGGAGTGCTGCGGCGGGCGCAGCGCGGGCGCGGGCGCGGGGCGCGGCGGGAGGGGCGGCGGGGGGGGCGGCGGGGCGGCGGGCGGCGCGCGCGGCGCGGGCGGGGTGCCGGCGCCGCTCGCCGGGCTCGGCTGGGGGGCACCGACAACATAGTTAAAGGTCATTATCGGATCGTCGTTAAATTCGAGCTAGGACATTGTTTAAACTGGCACTGAATTAAAACAGGGCGATCGGGCGTATGATGATCGGCAGGTCTCGAGCTTTAAACCGGGTCATCATAAAATTTAAACGAGGTTATCACGTTCTGAACCAGGTATCACAAAATTTAAACCGGGTCATCTTAAAATTTAAACGAGGTTATCACGTTTTAACCCAGGTATCACAAAATTTAAACCGGGTCATCTTAAAACTTAAACGAGGTTTTCACATTTTAAACCAGGTTATCACAAAATTTTAACCGGGTCATCATAAAACTTAAACGAGGTTATCACATTTTAAACCTATCACAAAATTTGAACCGGGTCATCGTAAAACTTAAACAAGGTTATCACATTTTAAACCAGGTCATTATAAATGTTAAATGTATAAATACAAAATTTAAACCGGATTTATCTCAATTTAAACAGGTTTAACCGGGTCATCGCAAGACTCAAACCGGGGATCACAAATTTCAACCCGGTCATCACAGAATTTCAACAGGAGCACCATACAATTTTAACCCGATCATCGTGAAATTTCAACACGGTCATTGTTAAATTCTAACACGTCTATCACAAAACCTAACCAAGAGAATCCCGAGGCTATCTCACCTGCGGCAGCGGCGTGGCGGCGGCGGCGGGCGCGGCGGGCTCGCGCGGCCGGCGCGGCGGCAGCGGCGGCGGCGTGCCGCACGCGGCCGCTGCAACCACACGACACTGCGTCACGACTGGGAATGCTCGACAATCATCGATGTTGAAAGGAAAAACATCAATGTTTTAAACAATTAATAGATTCAGGCGTTACTTTGCGGAGGTCCATATCAACAGACTGGAACAAATCACCTTGCTACTCCGCGAAACCAGTGCTGGGCTCATGCATAATAGCTGCGTCTGTGCGACACATATATGTTGTTTCGTGTGGAAGCGGAGGAGGGTAAATTTTTGCATGAACATATATGTGTCGCACAGACGCAGCTATTTAGCACGAGCCCGGCACTGGTTTCGCGGAGTAGCAAGGTAATTTGTTCCAGTTTGTCGATGTTTTAACATCGAATCTTCCATCTTCGGAAGCGCTGGGAAACTCAAGATATGTAATAGATTATAGAAACTATGTGGTCTGCTTGCACATATTTTTTTTAACGATGGGGGTTGGTGATACGCTAGTGATGTGACAGTGGTGATGAGATGATCTTTCTGATGGTGTTGGTAATCTGATGACGATGATGGTGGCGATGCGACATCATCATCATGGTGTTAGCGATGTACTAGTGGTGTAACGGTGATGATGCAATATATTTGTGTCGGTGTTGGTGATTGTTGGAATATGTACATGAACCCACCAGCTACATAAAACGGAACGCCGTGCTGTCTACACGCGCGCCCCCTAGTGTTGATGTCGGTCCACTCTGTGTGTTCAGCTAAGCTGCAAACCGCATCGTTGCTATCGTAATAAACCCGATTAATAACTTCTTATTTACTCCAGTGATAATGATTTGATATATCTGTGTTGGTGATGATGATGTGATATCTCTATGTTATGTTGGTGATGATGTGATATTTTTGTGTTGGTGATGATGATGTGATCTCTCTGTGTTGGTGATGATGTGATATCTGTGTTGGTGTTGGTGATGTAATATCTCTATGACGGTGATGATGATGTAATATGTCGGTGTTGGTGATGATGATGTGATATCTCTGTGTTGTGTCGGTGCTCACAGTGCGGCGTGGCGGGCGGCTGCGCGGGGAAGCAGAAGGCGGAGCCGGCGGCGGGCGAGGGCGGCGCCGGCGCAGGCGAGCGCTTCGGAGACATCACGGACACTCTGCCGGACAAGCGAGACACTTCAATATACTCGTAGGGTTTCTTTAGTTTTAAAATAGGAAGGCAGACGAGCAAGTAGGTCATCTGATGGTAAGTGATCGCCGTCTATAGACACCTGTAACGCCGAGCGGTCTGCAGATGCGTTGCCGACATATACCTATAGGTAGCTTGTTTGAATAGTAATTAATTGACATGGTTTTCAAATAATGAAGGCCTAAGATATGAGGACAAATCAACGGATAGCGACCAACGAAAAAAAACCGTTTTTTCTTTTACAAAACTCCCAAAATCAGGACTCACCTGGTGAACAGCCGAAACACAAGAGACGGTCGGCCCGCCAGACGCGAGGTTAGGCGATCGGTGTCACGACGATAACAGACACACATGGTCCCGTATCAGATAACCAAATTCAACTAGCTACATAATACGTTCTAATATTTGCGATGACATAAGTATTATTGTAATCGATTTTTCTTTTTGTATTTTTTTGGAAAAAACGTAGAAATAAATAATTTCGATTACCTACAATAATTTAACAACAAATGGCGTCATCTCTCGGGGGCCGTTCAAGTATTACGTAAGCACTATAGGGGGGCGGGGGGTCTATGCTTTGCTTATTTTTGATGACATGGGGGGTAGGGGGGTCTAGATGGTGATTACGTCAGCAGTAGTTATTTACTTTTTTACACCTATGGCACTCCACCATTTTTACACATATGGAACTGATGTGCATTATTCAAAATTTAGAGCACCAAGATGTTGAATGGCTCGATGAGAGCGATGTAGCGGCGTTCTAAAATCGGATGAAAGTGAGCAGACATAAATTGAGCTGCAAACATCCAATGTCATTGAAAACTTAGAATCTTGGATTCGGGTATCATGGACTGAAGACTGTTAATTGGAATTAAAATACCAAAAATGTTAATGGTGTTTGTTTTTTTTATTTCTAGAATTATATCTGCTGCTCATGAATCAATAAAAAAAACAATAAATTTAAAGAAAAATGCCAATGTACCAATGTTTACGTAAGCATGGGGGGGGGGGGGTAAGAGCTTTGATTACTTTTGCTGACAAGGGGGACGGGGGGGTAAATAATTGTCGTAAATCTGCTTACGTAATACTTGAACGGCCCCTCGTCAGCTAACGGGCATTCATAAATGACCGAGTTGAATGGGATAACTTGAATAAGTTTCTCATAGATGACACCGAGGGTAAAGAAAAAATATCAATAATGTAATGACCGTAAAGACGAAACACATTGACAAATTCGCAGGGTATGGCAGCGGTAATGTGGCGGAAACTGGAATACGCAAGGCACGGAATGCTGGTGTTGCAGGTTCGAATCCTGCCATTACCCTATTTTTTCTTTGTGTTGTCATTCATTATAAAGCATTTTGAATTTGACATAAGTATTATTCCAGAAAAATATATAATCCACAACGAACTTATAGGGGGTCGAGAAAAGGATTGTACGGCCGTGCCGCTTTTTTTTACTCGACTTGGCGGGGGCACTGCCGTGCGCCCCGATAAAAAATACTTCTACATGTCTCTTCTTATTATCTGGCTGTATGCATTTTTATAATAGATATTTTTTTGTGATGTAACTATAAATCTCCTTCGCGGGTAGTAGGACCTTCTGCAAGGTCCGTCCGGATCGCTACCACCATCTTGCTCACTAATCCAGCCGCTAAGCAGCAGTGCTTGTACTGTTGTGTTTCGGCGTGGAGAGCACGACAGGCGGTGCAACTACTGGCACAAGAGGTATTCTATCTTAGCTCTCTGGGTTGGTGTTGTATTTATAAACTGGAACCTTACCTCTTTAGAAAATGTATAGTCAAGGAAGTTAATTCCCTACCCATTTCGTTGAAATGTCGTCTGACATTCGCAATGCATTAAGGTCGATATGTCAAACTAACGTCTTGCTCTATAGCTCTTATGGTGACAGTTTGCTATATGCTATTGAACCTTAGGTGGGTTGGAAATTTAATTCCTTGACTGTACAGCTCTAGAAGCAAAGACCAGTTTGTCCTAGGTTTTGTCTGTGGATATCTCTCAAATGTCGCTCCGTACAAATTCTGCATTATTTCATTTAACAGTTGGCAACGCATCTGCAATCCCTTTGGTGTTGCGGGGGTCTATAGACGGTGGTGATCACTTACCATCAGGTGACCCACTTGCTTGTTTGTCATCCTATTTTATAAAAAAAACAGATTTCGGATTTTTTCTTTTATCAGTGCTGTGAGACCTTGCTTGTTGCCAAATTTCATGGTTCTAGGTCAACGGAAAGTACTCTATAGGTGTTTCGGATTTGCAAATCGCACCCTTAGAATTAAAGCGACTCAATTCTGAATATGATATTTCCCAAAATTAAACCCTATGACTTTTAATTAAGGTGATATTTTGGGACGTGTATTATTCAGAAATGGGTCACTTTAATTTTAAGCGTGCGAAATGTATGAAACATGCGGCATAAACGGCCGTATCTTTTGATTGCGTTGACTTAGAAGTTTGGTTTTTCACAGCTCCAAGTGACTGCAGGCCTGAATATTTGACATTAACTTCAACTCAAGACAGACACACCAAAGTCTACCTATAAGGGTTTCTTTCTGAGATACCTTACCCTAGAATTATTAGCTAGACACTAACCTGGGTCGGTCTCTCGCCGGTAGAGGGCTGGGCGGCGGCCGCGGCGGTTCGCTCGCCGGCACGGCTGAGACAGACGGATACATATTTTATATGAAAATGAACTCAACATGTCTGAATCTGCTAGCGCTTCGGAAAATGGAAGATTCTGCTGAGAAGAAACGCCGCAAGAAACTCAGCAGTTTATCTTTTTTTTCTTTGACGACCGGATAGCCTAGTGGTTAGTGACCCTGACTATGAAGCTAGAGGTTCCAGGTTCGATTCCCGGGAAGGGCAAATGTTCGTATGATGAATATGAATATTTGTACCCGAGTCTTGGATGTTATATGTATTTAAGTATGTATCTATCTATTTAAGTATGTATATCCGTTGTCTAGTACCCATAACACAAGGTTTACTTAGCTTGGGACTAGGTCAATCCGTGTGAATTATCCTGAGATGTAAATGTATATGATTTCTTCTCTTTTCAAAACAAGATTACAGAGCAATATACACGATCATCACAACAGTTCACATAAAGTGTGAAAAAAACGATAACAATAAAATAGCACAGCAAGCTTCAAGCATATTGAACGAACTGGCACTAGTTAAGATTGACCAGGAGATGTATAGGGTCCCCAGATCAAAGAAATTAGATAGGGATGTATATGGTCCCTGAAATAATAATAATCAAATACTTAGTCTAAATAACTTAGAGATGTATAGTCTCTAAGGGTCAAAAACGAATTAATTACCTTAATGTATGCCTAGCAGAGGTGTAAAACGCCTCCACGGTCAAATTGTACAATATGTATCCCATCAAAAACATTCTGTAAAAAACTAGCCAAGTCTCGATGGAGCGGCTTGTTTATCTCTAAAAAGTAATGAAATCTAGACAAAGTCGAGCCAAGTCTAAGGTTCCTTACTGCGATTTCTTTATTATTATAGTTAATGTTGTGTGAGTTGGCCGCTCCGCTTAATTATGACGTCACGATCGCTACTCACGCGTGTGCGCTTCGTTCTTCGCCTTCGGCTCGATCGTTGGGTGCGTGTGTTTGACTGTGCTGTTCCTCGGCAGTAGAGGCGGAACCCGTTCCTGCAAAAAAAACGTCAAAACCGATCAGAATTCTTAAATAAGAATTATAAATTATAAAGGATTATACAGGGTCACAGAATAAATACAGAACACAGAAACTTCTCCTTACGACCGCGATTAAACGAATTCCAACTTTATTAACACGCTCAAAAGGTTCGTATTACTTCATACACCATCCGCCAGGCGGCGCGAGTCAAAAGGAACGCGCCGCCCGCGCCCGCCTTCCCCCCGCTACTCCCGGCGACACGCTAGGGTTGCGCGGCATTCGTTTTCAATTACACTGACACTGCGGGCGCGCGGCAAGCCGACAGCCTACTGCGATTTGCCTATGCCATAGGCATGGCGGTCGAGCGTACCTACAGTGCGGAGTGGAACGCCCTGACAGGCTGTGCTTAGAAGTGAAAATTTAGGAAAAAATTTCAAGGCAGTGAGACTTTTTTTTTCAACAGTGAGAATTTTTAATAGTGCCCGTTTGGAGACAGTACACATAGCAAAAAAAAAGTCGAATTCTTTAATCTAATATAATTCAACTACTCTCACATTACAATAAAATACTTCCAAGGACCTGTATAATCCTGTAAATTCAAAATTAGTTTTACAAAAACCAGCTTTGCTCTCTTGTTGCACAAATAACTATTGTTTCATTAGACAAGTTACTCACGTCCGGGTAGAGCGCGGAGTCGGCGAGCGGGCCGCGCGGCGACAGCGCCGGCTTCCGCTCCGGCGCGTACACCGGCGTGCTGCGGCCAACAATAGTACATTACTGCCTAGGCTGGGAAAGTAGGACCACACGAGCCGAAGACGAGGGCGACTGTTATATAATATTGTGTGACCTTAATCAATCGTTTATATCATCCTCATTTTCATAGGCAGACTATTAGTGTAGAATATTGTTATTTATTTTGAATTTTATTGATTCTCATACAGCAGCTATCATTACATGATTTACAGTTACATGCAAAAGATGCCCTTCTAAGTTAATTAGCCACACGAACTGGGTCTAGCGGCTATATTAACATAGCGCGTTAATTGACGGCCTGATAGCCTAGTGGTTAGTGACCCTGACCATGAAGCTTGAGGTACCGGGTTCGATTCCCGGGAGGGGCAAATGTTTGTATGATGAATACGAATGTTTGTGCCCGAGTCGTGGATGTTATATGTATTTAAGTATATATTTATCTATATAAGTATGTATATCCGTTGTCTAGTACCCATAACACAAGCAGCTTCAGTTGCTTACTTTGGGACTAGGTCAATTGGTGTTAATTGTCCCAAGATATTTATTTTGTTTATTTTATTTAATGCTTAGTGCTATTTTTACAGCGCGCTATTTTAAATAATAAAATAATGGCAAGAAATGAGTGATAAAAATATGTGTGTTGTAATTTATAATAATTTATCAGATGATGTAAGAAAGATGTTAACACGTTTAAAGATCACTTGACAAGATGGGTAATGAAGAAATTTATAAAGACTTCTAACATTATTCTCAAAAATAATTAATTTTATTTATTTTTTTATTTTTTTATTTTATTGAAATCATTACTTAACAGTATCATTACAGGTAAATACACCTAAAGCGATACAGAAGCACATACACATTTTATGGTCCGTAACATATTTCATGCAAGGCAACTCTTCTGAATTCACTCAGAGTACAGTTAAATAGGTCAATTGAATTAGCCATCCGATTGAGAGTAGCGAGGGCGCGCGTGAACGGCGCTCTGGCCAGCAGCTTGGTCCGACTGCGCGGCAGCGCTAGCAGCGGCGGCCGCCGCCTTCGCCCTACATAGTTATCGGGCGCACAGAGGTTTATTAATCTCAATACCCCTGGATCGTTTTGCTTGCCCCGTATTAGTCCAAAAATATAGCTTATAATATAGCTATAATACAAAAATATAGCTATAATTCATTTGATCCATGCACAATGATACTAAAAATTGGGTATTAAATTGTAATTACTTAAAACGAAATATTTCTATGCACGCTTGCACGCTGAATACAAGTGCAAAAATATTATTATCAAGCCTAATGTTTGACTGTATTCTTAAAAAAATACTATTAGCCAAATATTTGTGTGACGAATATGAATGTTTGTACCTGAGTCATGGATGTTATTTGTATTTAAGTATGTATTTATCTATATATGTATATTTATCCGTTGTCTAGTATCCATAGTACAAGCTTTGCTTAGTTTGGGACTAGGTCAATTGGTGTAAATTGTCCCGAGATATTTCTTTTATTTATTTATTTATTAAATTATAACTGCTATCGTTATTTTTAACGATAACGTTACAATTCAAGCTACATATAATGATATCGACGGGACTCACCGCTCGTGGCGCGGCGAGTGCCGCTCGATGGTGCGCGGCGACGGCGGCTCCTCGCTGCGCCCGCTCCTGCCGACAGCGCCACTTTTACAACGGTACTTTATACAACAAGGGAACAAAGACTACCGGAGGGCGGAACCAGCCTTCGGGTCATGGAGTCACGTAGTCGAGGATCAGTTAGGAGGGGATAATCAACAAGATTAAAAATTACCAGTGGTGGACCTGGATTCAGGCCAGGGGAGCATGATCCCCAAGAACCTCTGGATCCTAACTTACGACTTGTTGACTGTGAGTCCAAAAATTAACAAAAAAATCGCTATTTTCTGTTGAATGCTTACCTGGGTCTTGACGGTCGGGCTCGGAATAGTACAAATAATACTTTTATGAACTTGTAAGAATACTATTAAAAGAAACTTGTATGGGAGCGGTAACGCACAATATCAAAGGAAGACGCACGACTGACAAAGAAAAACCAAAATTAAAAACTGTGACAATTCTGGCTACTCTAAAGAGGTCGTACGAGCCTGTCGCTAACACTGCGGATTTAAAAAATCGACCTAAAAAGTTGAAAAAATGTGTGTGTGAGTCATGTGACACCAGTGAGCAGCGTTCCTCCTCCTCGTGCGTGCGTGTGTGTGTGTGTGTGTAAGTGTGTGTGTCAGTGTGTCAGTGTGCGCTCACTTGGCCTTGTCGAAGAGCGCGAGCCCCTTGTCGAAGAGGCTGAGCTGGCTGAAGCTGTGGCTGGCGGAGCGCTCGAGCCGCGGGGACACCAGCGAGCAGCGGCCCTCCTCGTGCCTTGAACCTGAACGTTATAGTAGATTGTACTACGAGGGCATAAAACAAGCTATTCTATCCGAGACTAATGGTATTCATCACGGTCTTAGGCGAGGGTGGATAATTAAGTCGAGGATAAAATAGGTTTTAGGATCGAGTTTTAGACGTCAGTTGCACGCTCATTCTGTCGTCAGTTCAGTCCATCATTCTGGTCAGAATGACGAGAGAATTATCGTGTAACCTGTCTCGTGTCGCGTCAGTCTGAACTGATCGTAAACGTGTCAGTTTGTCATCATTCTGGCATCAGTCAAAACTATACCGGAATGTTGGACTGAACTGACGCCAGAATTAGCGTGTAACCGACGTCATACACTCTGCATTTCACTTCGATTGCGAGGAAATAAAAAACTTTGCTCTTCATTTGGCGACATACATCTATAGGTAAATGCAAATAAAACAACTAAATAATAACCAAAAACAAGACACAAGGAGTGTCTGTTTGTATTTCTGTATGTTTGGGAGTGGCAGGACTATAGACGGGTAAAGCACCGGGTTCAAACCAGGTGCTTGGCTAAAAACCCAATAAACACCCGTAAACACCCAAAAAATCGGGTGTTCACTTAATTTGTGAAAATATTTAAGTAATATCAGAAACAAGTTTCAAAATTTATTTTTATTAATTCCACTGATCAATTCTACATTGATGTACGTAACAATAATTTATGGAAACGTTGGCTAATTAAAGGAGAATGGGCAAATTGTCCCAAGTGCTGTATACAGTTGTGCTATATCTTATTTGAAAGCTCTCTATAAGAGCTTAATTTTTTTATATGACAGCAAAACCGAGATGTTTGCAGGGAAAAAGCTACAGCCCATTTTATACCTCACTTTTTACTAGCAGTTGTATGAAAAGTATGTGTAAAATCATGTTCGAGATATAGCCGATAGATTTTAACCACGCATTCCTGAGGCCACTAGAAGTAAAAAACGTAATGTGAGCATAGGTCTTATTAGCTGTTTTATTTTTCTCTTTTTTCATACAAAACAATTATTAATCACAATTCTTAAGGTAAACCACAGTCGAACAGTGCTTTAGGACGAGCTGGCAACGTACTACTTTAACTTTTGACACGTTAGGTCATAATGGTTATTTATTTCCGATCACGTTGATGACTTAAATGACAAAGGCTTATTTCAGTTTGACGTGACACATTTCGTTATGACTTTTTAGTCAACAGAATGGCAACGTCGCATACATTAGGGTGTGTTACACTTAAGTTTTATTGAAAAAATATTTTTTTTTATTTTGCGCCCCACGTCACCCCTGCAGACACCTGGTCTTCGAAACATGGCCTATGATGATCCTTACACCGAGTACTACACGTCCATACTACTCACTAGTGTATACAAGGGTTGGGACAGCGCCCATACAAAAATGCCCATTCTCCTTTTAAGAAATTTTTAAAAATGTTTACAACAATAATAAAAGCGAGATGAAAATAATTAGTTTTCTGTGTTTTCATGTTGCAGTTGACCAACATGTTGGCATTTTGCTTGCCGTAGATATTTTAAAATTTCTTCATAACACCTCGTACGTACACACCATCATCATCATATCAGCCGGAAGACGCCCACTGCTGGGCATAGGCCTTCCCCAAGGAGGAGGATAGCGGGTGGTTGGATCTTGTGCAAGGTCCGTCCGGATCGCTACCACCATCTTGCTCGCTAATCCTGCCGCTAAGCAGTAGTGCTTGCGCTGTTGTGTTCCGGCGCGGAGAGCAAGACAGCCGGTGTAATTACTGGCACAAGAGGTATTCCATCTTAGCCCTCTGGGTTGGCAACGCATCTGCAATCTCTTTGGTGTTGCGGGTGTCTATAGGCGGTGGTGATCACTTACCATCAGGTGATCCACTTGTTTCTTTGCCTTCCTATTTCATAAAAAAAAAGCCAAAAAGAAGGGTTATGTTTTTAGCAGTCTATTATGAAATAGGAAGGCAAACAAGCTAGCGGGTCACCTGATTGTAAGGATACCACCGCCTATTGACACCCGCAACACCATTGCAGATGCCAATCCAGAGGGCTAAGATGGAACACCTCTTGTGCCAGTAATTGCACCGGCTGTCTTGCTCTCCGCGCCGGAACACAACAGCGCAAGCACTACTGCTTAGCGGCAGGATTAGCGAGCAAGATGGTGGTGGCGATCCGGGCGGACCTTGCACAAGGTCCTACCACCCGCTTTGCCGTAGTCAGGTAAAAAAAATGCTATCTCAGAGTGTGTAGTGTGTGAGTGTGTGTACGGTACCTCTGTGCTCGGAGAGCGACAGCGACGAGACGGATGCGCCGTCCCACGAGCCGCCCGTCCCACTGGTGGGCGACAGCTGGGACACGCCTGCGACACACAAACACGTCAACACGAGCCTTGGGTGAACATTTAAAGCATGGTAGGGTCCCTGATTTTCCCTGACCGATCATATCAATATTTAACTAAGTTTGCTGTATTATATCAATATGTAAAAATATAAAAATGTATGTTCCAAAACCACCAAAAATTACGATTTTTATAAAAGTGCTAATATCTCGAAAACAAACTTTTCATTGAGGGCGTATTTATTTAATTTGATAGCTTATGGGCTGCTCTATTAGCCTTCGAAGTTTTGGCGTTGGTTTTAGGGACACCCCGTATATTGCAAGTTAAATAAAAGCTTGTAAAAAAATGGACGTAATAAGTAATCTCTTGTCGCCAAAAATAGTTACGTAATGTGTATTAGGATCTTTAATCAACTACCAGATACAATAAAAGATCTAACATTTTATAAATTTAATAGTATTTTATGCAACTGTTGCATAATGAGGGGTCTTAAAACACGAGTGTGATTTTATGAAACGAGCGTCAGCGAGTTTCATAATAGGATCACACGAGTGTTTTAAGACCTAATTATGTACAGTTGCATACATTACTTTATCTACACACACATCATAAGTACTCTATGATGGGTTCAGAAGCCACAAGGCAATGACCTGCATTGCTACTAGCTACTAGTGCTAGGTACCTATTAAATATCTATAGACTGTACACATTCAAATAATGTAATAAAAAATGAATTTGAACAAATATAGAAACAAATTACAACAATTCTCATAATAATATTGGTTGTTATAATGCTGGTCATTGCCTACGGTTTCTGAACGCATTATAAAGCATTTATGATATATGTGTAGATAAAAGTACCTTAAAAAATGGCTCGCTGATAAATGTTCTTACAGCATTGAAGAATTTTTGGATTTTAAATAGATTTAAGTTTGTCCTAGTTTTAAATTCGCATGCCTAGTAAGGTAGGTTTCAGTGAAACGTTACATGTGCTTTTACTAATCTTATTCTTATTGTATAGTCGACCAAGTAATTGCTTGACCACTTTTGAACTTTATCCCTTTGTAATACGGTCGAAAAGTGGTCAAGCAATTTCTTAGTCGACTATACCTAAAATCGGCGAATAAATAATTTATAATTGTGACTCACTGAGCGCGTCGTCGTTGTTGCCGGCGTGCTCGGCGTGCGGCGCGCGGCGCGACAGCTTCACCGGCTTCAGCGACAGCTCGGGGTACTTGCGCGGCTGCGGACACACAGACACACACGCTGCGTCACAGCCACGCGGCTATACGGCTTATTACACTACGCTGTATTCAGACTTACTCAGATTTAGCATAGTGTAATAAATAGAGATGCAACGGATAGTTGTTTGACCGGATACCGGATACCGGATATTCGGCCTGATCACCGGCCGAATATCCGGTATCCGGCCGCCGAATATTCGGCCGGCCAAACGACACCTACATTTTAGTTCGGCGGCGGGCGCGTCGTGCAGGTTTCAATCTGTTACGTATTGTAGGTTCACGCGGACCGTTTTCTAGGCAAGAAACGAGTTTTATTAGGTCAGTGTACGGAACTATTTCGTTCGTACGCAGTACACGTGCGCCCGCCTATTTTGCTGAATAGATAAGTTTAATTAAATTGTACGTTAAATGTAATACTAATACGAATATTGATAATTTGTTGTTGTTTTCTTGGATACTAACCATTTTTCAAAGTTAAATATCAAACACAATCACTATTCGGTATCCGGCCGGATAGTGCGCAACTATCCGGTATTCGGCCGGATAGTAAAATAATGGCCGGATAGGCCGGATACCGGATAGCAACCGGATATCCGTAGCATCTCTAGTAATAAGTGCTAGACTGAATGGGTTTGGCCGTGCTTAGACAGTCTCACTGAGACTGTCTGAATACCGCATAGTGATATAAGCCCTTATGTCAACGTCGGATGTTCAGTCAGATTGGGCTTATAGTGGATTTGTTTTAAAAAATGTTTTTCGGAAAAAAAGGAAAAAAATTGTTTAGTTAGTGTAAAATTAAGACAAAAATAATCTGCATTACGTGATATTTGAACTAAATAAAAAAAAATACATTCGTTATATTTTCAAATTTAATGGCACACCACAAATTTGGACATCAGCTCGGCGGGCGGCCGCGGCTCAATTTCTAAACTTCCCGAAATCGCTAAAAACGCTCAAACGCCCGAAAGTGCGAAAGGGCCGAACGAGGGCCTTACAAAATGGCGGCCACTCACGAATTTGGGCATCTGCTTGACGGGCGGGCGCGGCTCGATCTCCAGGCTCTTCGCGTACAGGTAGTTCGTGATCTCGTTCTCGTCCATGCTCGGGAACGGGTCCAGCTCTTCCAGGAATTGCTGCGGGTTATAACAAGTCTTAATTACATAGCCTGGTCAATAATAGTATATTTCCACGCTAGCACAGAATAAGGCGCATCACTACATAGTATAAAGCAAAGTAGCTTCCCGCGTCTGTCTGTATGTATGTATGCTTAGATCTTTAAAACTACACAACGGATTTTGATGCGGGTTTTTTTAATAGACAGAGTGATTTAAGAGGAAGGGATATATGTATTAGTATTTTATGCAACTGTTGCATAATGAGGGGTCTTAAAAGACGAGTGTGGTTTTATGAAACGAGCGTCAGCGAGTTTCATAATAGGATCACACGAGTGTTTTAAGACCTAATTATGTGCAGTTGCATACATTACTTTATCTACACAAATATCATAAGTACTCTATGATGGGTTCAGAACCCATGGGGCAATGACCTGCATTGCTACTAGCTACTAGTGCTAGGTACCTATTAAATATCTATAGACTGTACACATTAAAATAATGTAATAAAAAATGAATTTGAACAAATATAGAAACAAATTAGAAAAAATTCTCATAATAATATTGGTTGTTATAATGCTGGTCATTGCCTACGGTTTCTGAACGCATTATAGAGCATTTATGAAATTTGTGTAGATAAAATATATTATGCATGCTTCATATATTAGAGAACCACTGATAATTTCAAGATTTCTAATGTGAAGTCGAAAATAAACACATTTTTTTGCGCTTCAAATGTAGATGTCATTTGTTTCTTGTGGGCCACGCGGGCGAAGCCGCGGGTAGAAACTAATGGAGTATGAAAAGGAGGCAGACCTGTTAATATGGAAATAAACAATATATTTTGCGGGAAGCCATGTAGGCTTTTTGACGTGTGTTTTTGTAGTCTACCAGCGCTTCGGAAAATGGAAGCTTCTGCTGAGAAGCGTTGCAAGAAATTCAGCAGCTTATCATAATTATCATTAAATTTTGTAACCGAAATTTCTTTCGACTTTTTATTGTAAATGTTTTTAACATTCAAATTATTAAATTAAAATTGTAATGACAACACAAAGAAAAATTAGGGCAATGGCAGGACTTGAACCTGCAACATCAGCATTCCGTGCCTTGCGTTTTCCAGTTTCGCCACACTGCCGCTGCCCTACCCTGCGAATTTTTCAATGTGCTTCGTCTTACGGTCATTACATTATTGATTTTAAGGGTACAACTACCCTCGGTGTCATCTATATGAAACTTTTTAACAAGTTGACGGTAGCTGTAAAGGTACCCAGTTGAATATGATAACTGCTGTGTTTTGTAAATTTGAAGTACACACGCTTCATGTGCTTCTAGCAACAATTAATTTTGACATTATCGGTCGCTGGCATCTTCCAGTTGTAGAGTACTTGTAGCTTCCATGGCGCGGGCCACTCACCCTGGTCCTGGGCTCCACGGTGAGGCAGTATGGCTGGTTCTGGTACTGTTGGATCTCGCCTGTGATCTCGGCCACTTTCCGCCGCTTCGAGAAGTTTATCAGCTTGTTGTCTGAGTCGGGCAGGAAGTCTGAAGAAGATTAAGTATGGTGGAATATACAGGTGGAACATTGACTATGCTCGAAGGGGATAGTGTATATTAGAGATGCGCCGAGAAACACTTTTGCCGAGTAACGAGTACCGAGTTTTACTCGGTTCAATATTTTTTCAACCGAGTACTCGGCCGAGTAACTCGGTTCAATCAAATTTCCATTTACCGCGTAAACAAGTACAAACAGGTTCGCACCGGTCGAGCGGCCGGCTCGCGTTGATAAACCCCTCACCCCGCCCGCGCCTTTCAACTACCAGTCACTTGATAGTTTGCAAACAAAATACTTCCCGTTGCGCGTCATAGTAGATAAATAATTGAAAAAGTTTGTTAATTAACGATAGACTGTGTGTAGTACCTAATCAGTGATGTTCGATTTTGATTAACACTGTTGTTTTAATTATATCTACCTAAATATATTGCTTTTTTTAAACCGAGTATACTCGGCATTCAAACCGAGTTATTCAGCCGAGTACGAGTATCAAAAAACCCGCCGAGTATGCCGAGTACCGAGTAACAACCGAGTACTCGGCCCATCTCTAGTATATATTATATGCCCCCCGTGTCGTAAAATGATACCTCTGAGTTCCAACTTTAATATAATGGACACTTTACACATTTTTAAATGCACTGCACTCTAATCCTTACTAATATTATAAATGCGAAAGTAACTCTGTCTGTCTGTCCGACTGTCGCGCCTTCACGCCAAAACTACTGAACCGATTTGAATGAAATTTGGTACACATATAGTCTAGAGCCTGAGAAAGGACACAGGGTACTTTTTATTGCGAAAAAAGGGTTGTAAGGGGTTGAAAGGAGGGATGAAAAGTTGCATGGAAGTATCGTTATTTTTAGAGCTAGAAGCTTGAAACCTATTTTTGAGGCTGTTGATTCGATATTTAAATAAATATGACATTCAAAGTTTGTAAAGTATTTACCCTCAAGGGTGTAAAATAAAAATCTGCAAATAGCTCATTAAAGTATTTACACGTTTGCCTTATTTGTTAAATAATTAAAAATGATACCCAAAGACACTATTCCACGCGGACGAAGTCGCGGGCACAGCTAGTTTATTGTAAGATTAAGGACTGTATGGGCGTTTTTTCATTAGCGGCAACGGCACGGCACCGGCTCGCCGTCGCCGGGGTAGCAAGCTTCCCACTCGGTGCCGGCCCGGCAAAGTTGCATGTGTCTGTATATGAACTGTAGCCGTGTGCGTGTGTGAGTGCGCGGGGCGGGGAGGAGGACGCAGAACGGGGGGGGGAGCCCCGGCGCCGGTGCCGTTGCCGGCTAATAGAAAAAACGCCCTATCTTAGACAGGGATGTTTGGAAATGATCCCGAGTCGCATATATTACGGGAGGTCACGACAAATTTGGCAACGATCACCAATATGGCTGATCGGAAGCTCACAAGATAAAGGGCAACTCCGTGATGCCAAATATGTCGGTCTGCCTGCGCTAAGTGGTTGCGTTATCGAAATATGGCGATTGCAAAACCAGTTATTGTTCCCAAAAAAAAACGATAAGTAAAATGGCTGAATAAAGTACAGAAAGGAAGTACCGGTTGCACTCATGTGAATTCTGCTAAAACTGAACAAATATTTGGTCGCGTTTCGAAGTTCAGCTCGTTTAAAGACCCTTGATCGTTGCCAAAAAAAAACGATAACGGAAATGGCTGAATATGACGTGGTATAAAGTATCAGTATGTACGAGCTTAATGCACCAAAACTGAAAAAATCTTTGGTCGCGTTTCGTAGTTATGAAGCGGTCTAGGTTACAATATCTCATACATTGTTGGAGTATTTTTTCAAAAGCATTGGATAAATCAAGTTCAAACATGTTTTTGGGGAATAAGCACAGTGTCAAAAACATCCTCCTACACTTCTTTAGCAAACCTACCCTCCTCCGGTTAGGGGTAAGTAAGATCTGGTATCCAAATAGAAGACAAGTCCTTCCTCATCTACCGAAGCTTTTCCTTTTTGAAATGTCACCTCTAGTCTTGCTTTGATGTTCAGTGCCGTTCACAGAATTTTTAGACAGGGTAGACGTTTAAGTGACGGTTTAACTTGCGTTTGGTTTTCATTAATTTCAAATCAGGTGTACAAAAGCCATTTACTCTCAAGCTAACTGTTCGGAAAATTTCGGTAATTGTTGACGCTCAAGCTGAGAAAGACACTGTTTACTCTGTGCTATTGTATGCGTTATTTATATCATTGTGTGCTACTTATCTATAGGAATGCACACTAATCTGTATCCGCATGGTTGCGCGGCACGCATGTATACATTTTACCGGAATAGTTTGTGTCTTTCCCGTTAAGCGCACAGTGGCGCTTTTGCAACACGATGCGAAGTGGCGTCGTTGAGCGGCAGGTAAGATACCGATGATACGCCAACAAATGGAGCTTGTTTATACTTTTAGAAGTTTCTTTATTGATAACAGGAATATTAGACGTAAGGATCAAATAAAATCAGTTTATATTTAGCAGATTGGCAGGGTGTTTTTATGTCTATTATTGAATTTAAGCTGTAGTATGTATTTTTTTAATGTTTCGTCATACTCGTACATAGGCTATTATTATATCAGTCTGCCACTAAACACGAGATCTGAAAAGGGCTCAAAGCTTTGGGGATGAAACTAGTTGCAAATCCATCATCATCATCATAAATCAAAAGAAACGCAGCATTTGAAAAATAAACTCACTTTACATAAACGAAGCCTTTTTATAATTATTATCATCAAACCTCGATTTGACGGTAGCAATTATGTAATGATGTCGTTACGTTCATTAGAACGTAACTACAACTGTTAAGTTTAAGGGTTGTTTTTCGTTAAATGTCGATGTGGATGAAAAAGAAATGAATAGGATCCAGCCCCTCTAGCACACTAGCGTTTATCGCTGACATAAAACATTCGTCCCTTTTGCACACGCATACTGCTTAGAACGGGATAAATGCTTTATGTCATCGATAAAAGCTAGCGTGCTAGGCCCCCAGAAACTGATAAGATTCAGCAGGTGAGAAAGAATTTGTCTTCCATTTGGATACCAGATCTTACTTACCCCTAACCGGAGGAGGGTAGGTTTGCTAATGAAGTGTAGGAGGATGTTTTTGACACTGTGCTTATTCCCCAAAAATATGTTTGAACTTGTTTCATCCAATGCTTTTGAAAAAATACTCCAACAATGTATGAGATATTGTAACCTAGACCGCTTCATAACTACGAAACGCGACCAAAGATTTTTTCAGTTTTGGTGCATTAAGCTCGTACATACTGATACTTTATACCACGTCATATTCAGCCATTTCCGTTATCGTTTTTTTTTGGCAACGATCAAGGGTCTTTAAACGAGCTGAACTTCGAAACGCGACCAAATATTTGTTCAGTTTTAGCAGAATTCACATGAGTGCAACTGGTACTTCCTTTCTGTACTTTATTCAGCCATTTTACTTATCGTTTTTTTTTGGGAACAATAACTGGTTTTGCAGGCGCCATATTTCGATAACGCAACCACTTAGCGCAGGCAGACCGACATATTTGGCATCACGGAGTTGCCCTTTATCTTGTGAGCTTCCGATCAGCCATATTGGTGATCGTTGCCAAATTTGTCGTGACCTCCTAGTCTAATAGGTGATTGCTCCAAACAGTGTGTACCTGGAGGGTTGTCTGGGGATCACACGGAGGGTTGTCTGGGGATCATGCGAAGGGTTGTCTGAGGATCTTTAGGAGGATCGTCGGGGGATCACACGGAGGGTTGTTGGGGATCATACGAGGGTTGTCTGGGGATCTTTTGGAGGGTGTCTGGGGATCATACGAGGGTTGTCTGGGGATCTTAAGGAGAATCGTCTGGGGATCATACGAGGGTTGTCTGGGGATCACACGGAGGGTTGTCTGGGGATCACACGAAGGGTTTTCTGGGGATCTTTTGGAGGGTCGTCTGGGAAACAAAAGGAAGGTTTTCTGAGGATCTTTTGGAGGGTTGTCTGAGGATCTTGTGAAGGGGCCTGTGGGGATCTTTTGGAGGGTCGTTTAGGGATCTTATGGAGGGTGGTCTAGGGACCTTATGGAGGTTCCTTTGGGGATCTTACGGAGGGTCCATAGGGGATCTGACGGAAGGTCGTCTGGGGACCTAATGGAGGGGGACCATATGATGGTAGAATGAGCCCAGTCGAAGCTGAGTCTTTGTCTGTTGACCACAGGAGAGACAACCCGACCGCCCTACCTCTGTTCCCCTCCTCGATGTGCAGGATGTTGGTGAGGTACATCCCGAAGAACGGCACGCAGGGCGGGTTGATGCTGCGCAGGCGCTCCTGGTAGCGCCGGAAGTGATCCGAGTTCAGCTCGCGGAACTCCTCCAGGTGGCGCAGCAGCCGCGGCGGGATCATCTGCATAAATTAAAAATCGAAAATCAATAAAATGACAGTCAAAATATCTTTATTTGATTTTTTTTTATACAACATAGGAAGGCAAACAAGCAAGTGGGTCACCTGATGGTAAGTGATCACCACCGCCTATAGACACCTGCAACAACAAAGAGAGCGCAGATGCATTGCCAACCCAGAGGGCTAAGATGGAATACCTCTTGTGCCAGTAATTACACCGGCTGTCTTGCTCTCCACGCCGGAACACAACAGTGCAAGCACTGCTGCTAAGCGGCAGGATTAGCGAGCAAGATGGTGGTAGCGATCTGGGCGGACCTTGCACAAGGTCTTACCACCCGCAACGGTTACTATAGTATCGAAAATTTATTTATTTCTGCCACACTTATAGTCCTTGTGGAGTAAACGGCATTCCCAAATTGACCTACAAACGTGTTTGTCGACGCTTTCTTATTTAGTTTTCGGGCTGGTTCCGTTAAGACCCTCCAAGAAGCTCCGGGAGCCCGTGCCGACCTGCATGGTGGCCTTGAGGCGGTAGACGGAGGCGGAGCCGGCGGCGGCGGCGACGCACAGCACGCCGTTGAAGTTGTTGAGGTCGCGCAGCGCCACGCCCAGCTCCAGGAAGCGGCACACCACGCCCACGCGCTCCTCCAGGTTCGACGTCTCCACGATCCACTTCTCCATCCAGCGCGTGAACTGGAACAACGAACACACTACTGTGGCAGCTGTCGGACGATGAGAACACCCGCCATCCTTATGGCGGGTGTTCTCATCGTCACCTTTCCCCTAGACGTCCCCAGTCGCCACCCCCCACGTGGCCCCCAGTCGCCCCACCCCCCACAGTATCCCCAGGCTGCCACCCCCACGTGGTCCCCAGTCGCCCCACCCCCCACAGTGTACCCGGGCTGCAACCCCCCAGTGTCCCTAGGCTTCCACCCCCACGTGGTCCCCAGTCGCCCCACCCCCCGCAGTGTCCCCAGTCACCCCACCCCCAGTGTCCCCAGGCTGCCACCCCCACGTGGTCCCCAGTCACCCCACCCCCCAGTATCCCCAGGCTGCCACACTCACGTGGTCCCCAGTCACCCCACCCCCCACAGTGTCCCCAGGCTGCCACCCCCACGTGGCCCCCAGTCGCCTCACCCCCCACAGTGTCCCCAGGCTGCCACCCCCACGTGGGCCCCAGTTGCCCCACCCTCCACAGTGTCCCCAGGCTGCCACCCCCACGTGGTCCCCAGGCTGCTACCCCCACGTGGTCCCCAGTCGCCCCACCCCCCCCACAGTGTCCCCAGGCTACCACCCCCACGTGGTCCCCAGTCGCCCCACCCCCCCACAGTGTCCCCAGGCTACCACCCCCACGTGGTCCCCAGTCGCCCCACCCCCCACAGTGTCCCCAGGCTGCCACCCCCGCGTGGTCCCCAGATACTAACTAAAGATAAATGACGTTTAATAATGGAATGTCAACTCACGTTAGTGGTGTGCTTGATGATCTTCAGCAGGTTGGGGCTGGTCTTCTCCTTGTCTTTCTTGGTCCACACCGCGCCCACCAGCTCCGAGGGTTTCACCTGTGACGAACAAGCTCACTTGGTGACTCGCTCATTTGGGGGATGTTTGTTTGTTGTCCAAGGTGTCATTGAGGGGTTATTTGGTGGGCATTTGGAACTTATTAAGGCTCATTTGGTGGATGTTTGGACACTATCGAGGTGTTACTGAGAGGTTATTTGATGGATGTTTGGGGAGTTAAAAGGGCTTATTTGGTAGATGTTTGGAGACTATCAAGGTGTCGTTGAGGGGTATTTGGTAGGCGTTTGGGAACTCATTAGGTCTCACTTGGTGGATGTTCAAAGAGAATTAAGGTGTTATTGAGAGACTATCTAGTGGGCGTTTGGGAACTTATGACGGCTTATTTGATGGGCGTTTGGAGACTTATTAAGGCTCACTTGGTGGGTGTTTGGAAACTATCGAGGTGTTATTTGATGGATGTTTGGGGAGTTAAAAGGGCTTATTTGGTAGATGTTTGGAGACTATCAAGGTGTCAAAGGGGTTATTTGGTGAGAGTTTCGGGACTCATAAGGCCCATTTGGTGTCATTTAGGAAACTAAATAGGGAAATTTGAGAAGCTATTAATGGGTCACTTGGAGAACGTTTAGAGACTATCAAGTGGTGAATTACGGAACGATTTGGGTCTCATTTAGAAAACTCCCAGGCGACGTCTGCGATACATCGAGGTCCCCGGAAACGCACTGACCTGCCTGTAGAGCTGGAACTCCCTGAGCGTGAGCTGCCTGGCGAGCTCGAGCGGGTGCAGCGCGAGCGGGTGCCAGTTGTGCTTGTCCGGGTCGGCCACGTGCGCCAGCACGCGCGGCGGCGGCCGCGAGAACACGTGCGACACACCCGCGCCCTCCGACTCCGCCTGGCTCTGCCCGCACAGTACCACACAGTCAATAATAGTACTAAGTGCAGAAGTCTCCCTTCGACCGACAACGGCGTTTAGGAATGAATGGCGTTCTATTGGATCCCTTTTTTTTTGTAAAGTAGGAAGGAAAACAAGCAAGTGGGTCACCTGATGGTAAGTGATCACCACCGCCTATAGACACCCGCAACACCAAGAAGATTGCAGATGCGTTGCCAACCCAGAGGGCTAAGATGGAATACCTCTTGTGCCAGTAATTACACCGGCTGTCTTGCTCTCCACGCCGAAACACAACAGTGCAAGCACTGCTGCTTAGCGGCCGGATTAGCGAGCACCAAAGGAACGCGCCGCCCGCGTCCGCCTCCCCCCGCTACTCCCGCGACACTTTAGGGTTGCGCTGCATTCGATTTCCATTACACTGAGACAGAGCTAGCGAGCGAGCGGGCGCGCGGCGAGTCGACAACCTCCTGCGGTGTGCCTACCCTGTAGGCAAGGCGGCCGAGCGTACCTACAGTGCGGAGTGGAACCCCCTGGCCAGAGTTATGTGGTGTAGGTTGCATATCCTCATTCTTCCTTTTCTGCTTGTCAGTGTTTGTCATTAAATAAATCTCTCCAAGATAAGCTGTTCTTATTGTTGCTCCTCAGAGCCAGGACCTACAGACTCTTCAAGTTACTGAGTTGAGTGTATATGAGGTGTTGACGTACCTTCCGCTGCACGGTCTTGAGCACGCTCTGGACCCACTTGCGCATGGGCCGTCCGTCCACGGACTCGAGGAAGGCGCGCAGGCGCTCCAGCAGCGGCGGCTCGCGCTCGAAGTCGTAGAAGTGCTGGTCCACCCAGTGCCGCAGCACGTTGATCACCCTGGACGGACGGATAGCCATGTGGTTAGCGGCCCTGACTACAAAGCTTGAGGGTTCCGGGTACGATCCCCGGGAGAAGCAAATGTTTGTATGAATACCAATGTTTGTACCCGAGTCTTGGATGTTATATGTATTTAGGATCTATATAAGTATGTATATCCGTTGTCTAGTACCCATAACACAAGCAGCTTTAGTTGCTTACTTTGGGACTAGGTCAATGGGTGTCAACTATCCCAAGATATTTATTTATTTATCTAAGGAAAAGACATGACCGAAGAATTTGAATAGCAGGTGTTTCAGGAGTCAAAATCACAGTGTAGATAGCGGGATAGCGATAAGTGAGTTATACGCCGCCGTGACGTCTTGAGCAGCAAAGCAACTAATTCTCATTAATTTGTCCAGGAAATATAGCAGATTGCATGTTCGGTGCACGTTTGCTTGATTCAATTAAACAAGTCTACGCGGACGAAGTCGCGGGCAAAAGCTAGTATTTTTTTTATTTTAAGTCTAGATTTTCGAGTGGTAGGACTTTGTGCATGGTCCGTCCGGATCGCTACCACCATCTTGCTCGCTAATCCTAACGCTAAGCAGCAGTGCTTGCACTGTTTCGTTCCGACGTGGAGAGCAAGACAGCCGGTGTAATTACTGGCACAAGAGGTATTCCATCTTAGCCCTCTGGGTTGGCGTCGCATCTGCAATCTTCTTGGTGTTGCGGGTGTCTATAGGCGGTAGCGATCACTTAGCATCAGGTGACCCACTTGCTTGTTTTCCTTCCTATTTTATAAAAAAAAAATTGGTAGTCACCTGAACTTGACCGGCTGCTGGAACTCCTTGCGGTACCGCTTCCAATCCTCGCGCGCCGTGTTCTTGCTGAGCTTCTCCGCGTCGCTGGCCACGCTCTCTATACTCTCGGCTGGTGACAGAACGCGGGGAAACTTCGAAAAATCGCCCAGAGAACAACTATATGTACATTGGCGTACCCGGGGTGAGGGGGGGGGGGGCAGCTGCCTATGAACTCGCCTAATTACTAATCAAAGTGTAAACGGGGCCTTATGCTCTAACTTTTAAATAAACCGCGCAGTAGACCCTGGCAAAATGCACGGTGCAATGGCCAAAAAACCGCGCGCGACGATGGCGGACGAAGATTACCGAATCTAGCATCTGACTTGCCCCCCCCTACGCCAGAAGCTGGGTACGCCCATGTATACAAGATCTATGTATACAAGAGTCGCTGGGAAGATGTGTGCCGCGGCAACTCTACAAACTCTACAAGTGTATTCGTCCGAACTTGTTAAGAATACACGCGGCAATCATACAAGTGTAGTCGCCTGTACCGTTTGCCGCGGCACGGCAGCTCCGCAGCCTTTACAAATCTCGACTCGAGAAGCATATGACAATACCACTAGTATCAATACACGAGTACGCACACTAACCATGTGAGTACTTGTGCAGTGGGGGGCGGATTAAAGGTTTGTCGTTTAAAATAATCTGTTATTCAATTCAATTCAATACATTTATTTCAGATTATTAATCCATATTGGGTTAGTAACAAATATCTTATGAGCTAGTGTTAGTATTATTATTTTCGAGTCGAGAAATGTAGTCGCGCGGTCATTCTAAGAATACACGCGGTAAATATAACATTTGCCGCGGCAACGCTAGTCCCTACAAGAGTAGTCGCCCGAACTGACTGTGTGAATACACTACGCAGTTATGCCATTTGCCGTGGCAACTCCACAGTTACTACGACGTAGTCGCCTGGACTTGCTAAGAATGCACAGTCAAACGTGCGGTAATTCTGAGAATATACGCGGTAAATATACCGTTTGCCGCGGCAACTCCAGTCTCCACAAGAGTAATCGCCTGAACTTGCTAATGATACACGCGGCAGTTATACAGTTTGCCTCTTACAAGTATAATCGCGTATACCAGTTGCCGCGGCAACTCCACAGCACTCCAGCGGATCCAGTTATGACCAATGATACTTTTTCTACCCCATTGATGAGCCTGTCCTGACTGGATCTCGGCTATGTGACCCGCTCTTTACCCCTTCCACTGACTCGAAAATTGGATCCACCCTTGCTCCACAGCTTCTACAAGTGTAGTCGCCCATACAAGTGTCACGCGGCCATTCTAAGAATACACGCGGCAGTTATACACTTTGCCGCGACAACTCCATACCATTTACAAGTGTAGACGCGCGGCTATTCTAAGAATACACGCGGCAAATACGCCGTTCGCCGCGGCAACCCAAATCATATGCTAGTTGACATTACCCATGATATTGTCCAGCGAGCACGCGTTAGGGCTAATATCCTTCTTCGGCGTCTTGATCCTTGCGGCTGCTTGCGCAAATACAAAACACAATCAACCTACTTACAATATTGATACTTAACGGTCGGTTTTACACACGAGACATAGTTGTCACCACGGTATCGCGACAGTATCATTACCGTATCGAGACAGTATCGCCACAGTATCACGATCACAACAGTACCGCCACAGTATCGCTACAGTATCGCGACAGTATCGCGACAGTATCGCTACAGTATCGCAACTCACCTGGGCGCAGCGTGTCGTACACCTCGCTGGGCTCGGGGATGCGGAAGCGCTCGATGAGCAGGTCGAGCAGCTCGGCGGGCGAGCAGAAGGAGCGGTAGGTGGTGAGGAAGGTGCGCACCAGGTTGAGGTCCGCGTAGATGTGGTACGTCAGCCGCTCCACCAGCTTCAGCAGCGTCGCGCCCTGCACAGCCGCGTCAACGAGCTTGTGACATGTGACTACGACAATTCGCCATACATTCGAAGCCTGGCTTGAATATACTCTTTGCTGTAGTTGGTTAGTTTGACATTTTCTTAGTTTGATGAAATGCAGCCCTCTACGAACCCGATATTCGAACCATGAGTTGTAACACCAGCGATAATAACGCTTTTCGTACCAGAATTCTTGTATAACTATCGCATTGCTGAATATCGTCAGATAATCTATAGTTTGACTACAGTATCACCACTGAATTGCTGCCGCAGAATGACGACAGTATGGCGACAGTATCGTTACAATACCGAGATATCACCACGACATTAACCGCCACAGCGTCGATAAGAGATCGCTATAGTAATTAGATATGCGACAGTATCGCGACAGTTTCACTACGGTATCGCGACAGTTTCACTACAGTATCATGACAGTTTTACTTTTCGCGACAGTTTCACTTCTCGCGACAGTTTGGCTACAATATCGCTACAGTTTCACTACGGTATCACGACAGTTTGACTACAGTATCGCGACAGTTTCGCCACGGCTCCGCGCGCGAGGTACCTTGATGAGCGGCGCGGGCGCGTTGCCCTGGCGCTCCTCGAGCCGGATGTTGTCGGGCGAGTCGGGCACGGCGAAGCGGTACAGCTCCGGCGGCGGCAGCTTCAGCGGGTGCCTCTTCTCCAGGTCCAGGAGAATGCTGGAAGCGAAGGATTCACAGGAATTAGTGCCCCAGTGTGTGAGTTAGCAATGGTTGAGTGAGTGAGAAAACTGAGAAATGAATGTATTAATAAGTGAGGAATGTATAGGACGAGTGTGTGAATGAGTGTCCTAGTGTGTGAGTTAGCAATGATTGAGTGAGTGAGGAATGTACTTATGATAAGTGTGTGATTGAGTGAGAAATGAGTGCCCTAGTGTGTGAGTGAGCAATGGTCAAGTGAGTAATGAATGTATTAGTGAGTGTAGAACATATACGAGTGTGTGAATGAGTGAGGAACTGGTGACGAGCGAGCGTGGGTCATCGGTCAGCGTGTCCCTCACCTGTCGAGCGTGCGGTCCAGCATAGGCTTGGTGTTAAGCATGACGAGGTCGCACATCCAGTTGCGCTTCTCCTGGCAGGACGCCGCCGCCAGCACCACGGCCGCGCCCACGCGCGGGCACAGCTCCAGGCAGTGCCGCGCCTCTGCACAGGGAAGGCGGTTACCACTCCGGCCACGCTCGCAGCCGAGCGACTCAGAGTAGGCGGCTGAGATATTGCTCGGTCGCTTATCGACCGTATTGCCACAGAATAAATAATAGTACTAGCGTCCAGAGACTTCTCTTTTACGACCGCGATTAAACGAATTCCAAGTTTATTAACACGCTCAAAAAGTTCGCATCACTTTATACGACATGCGCCAGGCGGCGCGAGTCAAAAGGAACGCGCCGCGTCCCCCCCCCCCCCCCCCCCACTTCTCCCGGCGACACGCTAGGGTTGCGCGGCATTCGTTTTCAATTACACTGACACTGCGGGCGCGCGGCAAGCCGGCAACCTACTGCGATTTGCCTATGCCATAGGCAAGGCGGTCAAGCGTACCTACAGTGTGCAATAAAACCCCTCTGGTATTGCTATCTCTACAGGCGGTGATGATCATTTACCATCAGGTGACCCGCTTGCTCGTTTGCCTTCCTATTTCATAAAAAAACACATAACGGCGAGTTGGCGTGTCGGTGACAGCCTTTGTTGCCGTTGTTGGTTAAACCCTCAGGTCCGCCGCTAGCTATTTGGACCGTGTGCAATATCGATTATGCCGCCCCGTTTATCTACGAGTACCCACGCTGAGCTTGTCAGAAAGGCTGTTTCACAGAAGAAATAATAGTACTAACGTACAGAGACTTCTCTTTTTCGACCACCATTAAACGAATTCCAACTTTATGATCAGGTCCAAAAAGTTCGTATTACTTCATAAACATTCGCCAGGCGGCATGCGTCAAAAGGAAGGCGCCGCCCGCGCCCGCCTTCCCCCCGCAATGCCCTGGCGCACCGCTAGGGTCGGGCTGCTTACTGTAATACTATCTCATGCGACAGAGAGCGAGAGGGCGTGCGCGCGGCGGGCCAGCAACCTACTCCGATTAACCTATTTTTATTTTTTTATTTTTATTTTATTTATTCAGATAATGACACAGTATTACAGTATAAACTAAGACACTGTGAAATTCATGACACATAAAATACATAGAGTAGAGCATGACAAACAAAAACAGGTTATTAAATATTTTAAGAATTAACATAAACAGAAGAAGGACGGTCATCCATCGCCTCGCAGAACGTCAGGCATTCTCCACATACAAACATCCAGTTACTCGCAAAGACATCGCAGTCCGGTGCAGATGCGAGAAGCGCATTGAGATACTGCAGTGCGCGTACAAGTGGCGACTTGCCGCGAGACACGGTCCGCGCCTCAGGCACTGCTAGCAGGTGTTGCTTGCGTGTTCTAAGGTTGAATTTCGACTTAGACAGGGAGGGGACGTGCAGGCGTACAAGTTGCGCCACCAATTCAGGACAATCTGAACCCCCCCGCAGAATGCAACAAGTATGAGTCAGAAGCCCATAATTACGCCTCACCTCTAAAGAATTAAATCCTAGGACGCCAAGAAGAAATTTAGTAGGGTATAAATATGGGTAGTACCCATATATTTTCTTATATAGGAACCTCAAGAACGCCTTTTGGATTTTCTCCAGTAACAAGGCGTAAGTGACCTCGTGAGGGTTCCAAATAATAGAGGCAGCCTCAAGTTTACTTCTAACTAAGGCGATGTAAATAAGCTTAATAGCGTTAGAGTTACAGAAATCAGAAATCATCTATGCCACGGGCGGTGCGGCGAGCGCAGCTACAGCGCGGAGCGGAACCCCGCTGGCTGTTCATTGTTGTCTCATAATGGTGTGATAAAAAAGAACTGCTGTTATGTCATGTTAAGCCGAAGGCCTGTTGCTCCTGGCTCCTGTCGTGTTCGGAGCGTGCTCCAATGACGCGTGTAGCGGTGCGGGCTCACCGTCGCTGTCGGGGCGGTCGACCAGCTCCAGCTTGCGCACGTGCAGCTTCTCCTTCAGCTTCAGCTGCTGCGCGCCGCCCGCGCCCGCCGCGCCCGCGCCGCCGGACACGCCCACCTGGAATACAATAACACCCTTATGCCCGTCTTCCGCTGCAAGCGGAAAGGCCTCCGTGCGGAGTCCGCTCACCTCGCAATAGGGAACTGCATATAACGAATTAAAAGAGTCACGAGAGAGTTCGAAGAGTCGAGCGAGATTCGTACGGATTCCGTTCGACTGGCAACACTGATTTTCATACGAGTAGTTCCGTCGCGAGCGAGTAAGCACTGCGGACCAGTGTGACCAACTTCAAATTAGAAATCCTGCCCTACTTAGGCTAGAAAACTGACAAATCCTGCCAAAGCCAAACTCTTATGGCTAAGCTCCTTTAAGACTGGATTCACAATCAGAGTTTATGAGCGATAAAAACGGAAAAACGCGGCAATGGCTGTCTCCGGTTGGGCGATGGCCACGTTTTTGCGTTTTTATCGCTCGCAAATGCTTACTGTGAACCCAGTCTAAGGCTATACTGCCAAACGTACCAACTTATATTGCAATCCTGCCAGATACTGCCAGATTTTGAAAACTTCAACCGATCCTGCCAGAAGTCAAAATGAAGGGCTAAACCTGCCAAAAAGGCAGGATCCTGCCACAAATGGTCACACCGGTGCGGACTGAGCGAGTTAATTTCAATCTGATTTTCATCTGATTTTATCATTTTCAATGTACTTAAACTTAAGTATTGTAATCGTTAAAGATTAAATACCTATAGATTTTATTTCGGAATAATTATCATTATTTTCAAGCAAGTAAAGTGTTAGATTAGGAAAAATATTGGAAAAATTGGAAAATTATTGGATTTTTTTTTTCTTTTCTTTTCTTTTCCGAACGAAATTTTTCCATTACTCATCAGTACTCACGATGCTGGTGATGGGCTTGCACAGCAGCAGCAGCCCGTCGAACAGGTAGGCGCGCCGCTCCGCTATCCGCTTGCCCGGGCCGATTTTAGACAGAGTATCCTCTGCGGACAACGAAAATAATAATAAAAAAACGGCCAAGTGCGAATCGGACGAACGGTCAAGGAAATTGAAACACGTACCACCCTAGAACCTAGTCGAAGAGACATACGCATGACATTTGTATGACATAGCCTGGCGTTTAACGCGTCGCGTCATTGCGATAGGGTTCTAAGGTGGTACGTGAATATATTTCCCCTACTGTACCATTATCTATAAAAAAACGAACAAAACAAACACGTCTGTTGTATGGGAGCCCCCTTAAATATTTATTTTATTGTTTTTTAGTTTTTGTTGTTAAAGCGGCCACAGAAATACATCGTCTGTGAAAATTTCAACTGTGTAACCATCACGGTTCATGAGATACAGCCTGGTGATGGACGGACGGACGGACAGCGGAGTCTTAGTAATTGGGATGTTGACTAAAAAATAATAATTAGTCCATCTTTTAGAACGCCAGAAAATAGTAGATACGTATTTTTTCTTTTGCTTCTAAAACTTAAAATAACGAAGTTACAGAGCGGCGAAAGTTCGCGCTACGTCATTATATCGTAAAATTTTTACGAAAGAGTGACGTCACGAGCCCCTACTCCTGAATTTGAATGTGCTGTATCTTTGTCAATATTATTCGTATGGACAAATAAAAAAATACGTATCGAGTATTTTTCTATAATCTAACTGACGGACTAATTAGAATCTTGTTGTTTTAACCCAGGAGACATCCCTATTGGGTCCCGTTTTACCCTTTGGGTACGGAACCCTAACAAAGAAAAAAACGCTAAACGGGACACAACTCAGCAGATGCTGCTGCAAGCCGCAACGCAGATTTTTTAATTTTTTAATAGCTTTCTTTGACATAACTGATTTATTATCAAGAAATCCCATATACAATAGAAGTATGCAGTCAAGATGATTTGGTTTGAAAATTTTTTCGGCGATTTTTTTCGGCTAGTTTTTTTCGGCCTACCCCGTATAAACTCGTTGCAGCACTGGCCGGTGTCCCGGTTGTCCCAGTTGTCCACGAGCCGCGCCAGTTCGTTGCATTTCTCGATCGCGAGCTGCCGCCGCGCCCGCGCCGCCATTCTTAACGCCAGGTCACTGAAAAATAAAGTTTTTTCATCATTGGGTATTATTATTTTATGTAAATTTAAATTGTAATTGACTATTTTGTAACTTTATGAGTCGAAATGACTTGAAATAAATGAATTATTCTATTCTATTCTATTACAACAGTTTGAAGTTTAAAAATATGTATTAGTGAAAATCAGCACTACGACACCGCAGAATCAGATCTTTAATAGGTTTTAAATAAATTTTTATTTCAAATACTAGCTTTTTAGAGCACTTAATTATTGATTACAATCGATCCGACTTATAAAAGTGGATAAAAAATTATTTCTCAGATATCACATGAACGTGCAAAGAATTTAACAAATAAACAAACACGGCTAGTGAATTTAATTGCCAGTTAAGAAAAATATTTTGTGTAATAAAATGCAAAGTTGCAATAACTCACATTTTTGGTCCATTCCCTAGTGCTTTCATTAGTAATTTTTTTATAGGATGAAGGTTGCATTCCACCTGTAAATTAAAAAGAAAAAAAAATATTTGCTATGAATCTGTCTGTTCCAATTTAGCCGAACTTCATAAATACTCAAATATTTTACTCAATTATTTTTTTTATTTATTGCATTTAATAATAATACAAAAATATCGCCGAATTTTTTCGTCCATTTTTTTCGGGATTTTGTACCTCACCTGTTTAAAGCTTTCCCTGTCGTCAGTGGCGGGCGCTACTTGCAGCAGCGCTAGCACGTAGCTGTGGTACAGAAACACGTGTGCTACCGGCGCTAGTAGCAGCTTGGGGAGGTAGTATTTCACTGCTAGTCGGAATCCGTGACCCGCTGTGTCTAGACGCTCGGAGAACTGCGGAGATTTTAGAATTAATTATATAATTTTAGGAAGAAGTTTGTTTACGGAGCATTTAAACGCTGGTTTTGTTTTATACGACTGCCTCCATTAAGGAGGCTTATTTATGAAGAATGTTACAGCAATAGCGCTGAAAAATCCTAGTCTACATTCGTTATAAGATAATTTAAAAAAAAACACTCGAAATAGCGACATTCTAACAAAAGAAAAATGTGCCTCATAATTCATTAAAACAATTTAAAAAGATTAATTTAGTATTTTTTTATTTAAAACCTACCATCTATCACTGACATAACTTAATGTACATTAACAACCCTTGCAAAAATGGAACGAAAAAAATTCGGCTAATTTTTTTCGCCGAATTTTTTCGTCCACTTTTTTTACTCACCGCTGGCTCGGCGACGATGTTCTGCAGCGCGTCTCTTGACTCCTTGCGCGTCACTATGTTGGCGTACCGGATGTAGGCGCGGAACTCCTCCACCTCCGCTAGTTCTGAAAAAAAAGGGCAATTTATTTTAATGACATCCACCATGTATGAAATGATAAATTGCTCCCACCATCTTGCGCGGGTGATAGGAACTCGTGCCAGGTCCGTCCGGCTTGCTACCACCATCTTGCTCGCTAATCCAGCCGCTAAGCAGCAGCGCTTGCACAGTTGCATTCCAGCGAGGAAAGCAAGACAGCCGGTGCAATTACTGGCACAAGAGGTATTCCATCTTAGCCCTCTGGGTTGGCAACGCATCTGCAGTATCCTTGGTGTCGTGGGTGTCTATGACGATGGTGATTTCTCACCATCAGGTGACACACTTGCTGGTTTGCCCTCCTATTTTTTTTTATTACATGCGGTGGTGATTTGATGCAGACATTTGAAATTCTGAGAAGGGCGGTGGTTTAAAGTTTAAATATAAAATGATATACAAACAATCATGCAACAAACATAGCCGACCATTAAAGAGGGAACTGAAAGAAGTTGTCTATGCTCGAAACGGGTAGACATACCAACTTCCCTCTTGCCCTCTGGGTTGGCAACGCATCTGCACTCTCTTTGTTGTTGCAGGTGTCTATAGGCGGTGGTGATCACTTACCATCAGGTGACCCACTTGCTTGTTTGCCTTCCTATGTTGTATAAAAAAAAAACTTCATAGTGCATACTAAGTGCGTCCCTTTCGGAAGACGACACTTTCTCGCAGCACTTTGTCTTTAATGGTGACTTATATCGCACCCTTAGAATTAAAGCGGCTCAATTCTGAATATGATATTTCCCAAAATTAAACCCTATGTCTTTTAATTAAGGTGATATTTTGGGACGTGTATTATTCAGAAATGGGTCACTTTAATTCTAAGCGTGCGATATGTGTCTTCGATTGTACCACAAAAAAATCAACACTTAATAAATTAGATACTTATTAAACCAGCGACCGTTTAAAGAATGTTTAAAACTGGAAGTCGGGTAGTTGTAGGCCAAGTCCGCTCACCCTCGAAGCAGCTGCCGATGTAGGGCGTGGGCGAGTCCTGCGACATCTCGATGGCGTCCTCCAGATTTCCAAGCAGCGTCACCGTCAGCTCGTAGATGTCCACGATGTTGCCGAAGATCAGCGAGATCGTCTGCAACGTTGTAGACCACTTGGTCAGGCCGGGCACTTCACACGGGGGCAGAACTGTCAGTGGACTGAGTGGAGTTCTGTACCGCCTCACTCTACTCCCTCCACTGTTCTACACCATGTGGAATCAGTATTACCATAAACCAATAATGATGTAATTCTCTTCTTTTCTTTATCTTTACCACAGAATAAATAATAGTACTAATGTACAGAAACTTCTCTTTTCCACCACCATTAAACGAATTCCAACTTTATGATCAGGCACAAAAAGTTCGTATTACTTCATAAACATTCGCCAGGCGGCATGCGTCAAAAGGAAGGCGCCGCCCGCGCCTGCCCTCCACCCGCAATGCCCTGGCGCACCGCTAGGGTTGGGCTGCTTACTGTATTACTATCACAACGCGCGACACAGTGAGCGGGCGCGCGCGGCAAGCCGGCAACCTACTGCGATTAACGTATGCCATAGGTGATGCGGCGAGCGCACCTACAGTGCGGAGTGGAAACCCCCTATCTTTCATGTCATCAACATAGGAATGTCAACGACTCAAGAGAGTGGACATCATGGAATTGAAACAGAAAATGGACAGATTCGATCTAAAGCTCCAAAGGCACGACGTTTCAAAGAGCCTAGAATGTTCCTGGGCGATTCCGTTTCGTAAAGAAGCGTCTCAAAGACCCAAGAATATTCTAACGCAATTTCGTGTCGTCCAGAAGCATTTCGAGGAGCCTAGAATATTTCTGCGTGATTCCGTATCGTCCGGAAGCGGTCAGAAGAACCTAAGAGTGGGTACACATTGGGCGCTCGGCGCTGCGTTGAGCGCGCGTTGATAGCGTACACACACTGCGTTCAGCACGGCGTTCAGCGAGCGTTAGTAGGGTGTGTTCGACCTCCATTTTCACAACTTGCATCTACTCTACACAAAAGCGCGCGATCAATTGTACGACAAAATGGCGGCGCATGTCTCTCGAAGCGCTCGGCTAACGCCTGCGCAACGCGCGTTCGTACGGAAATATGTGAACGCGCGTTTGACGCACGCTTGACAAGAAGCGCGCGTTTGCATGTGTACACATCAACATAACTCCTGGTTCTCAAAACGCGCGTTGACAAAGCGCGCGTTTGAAAGCGCCCAATGTGTACTCGCTCTAAAACGTTCCCCGGGGCACTCACCCTGGTGTCCCGGTCGAGGATCTTCTCCAGCTCGTCCTTGAAGACGCGGATGATGAGGTGCAGGTCGCGCAGGAAGTGCTTCTCGTCGGTGAGCAGGTCGCGCACCAGCTCGGCGTACGACAGGCTGCCGCGCCGCCCGCGCCGCTCCGCCGCCGGCGCCGCCACCAGGGACTCCTGGTAGAACATGTCCAGCAGCACCTGCCGGACGATACTACATTAATGTCTAGGCTCGGGAACTAGGCCATAGCACACCGAGTTCTTTTAAAAGCCACAGACAATAGTAGATTAATGCCTTGACTAGGCCATCGCTGGCCGAGTTCGTTTTAAAACCCGAACCGAACTGACACATTTTAGGACATTAATGAGGGAATCCTTCCTCAAAAATTGATTAATTAAAAACCGGCCAAGCGCGAGTCAGTCTCGCGCACGAAGAGTTCCGGACCGTTATCTATAAAAACGGCAAAAAAAAACACGTCTGTTGTATGGAAGTCCCCTTAAATATTTAATTTATTGTTTTTTAGTATTTGTTGTTATAGCGGCAACAGAGACACATCATCTGTGAAGATTTCGACTGTCTATCTATCACGGTTCTTGAGGTACAGCCTGGTGACAGACGGACGGACAGCGGAGTCTGAAGACCCTAAAGCCTCATACCTCAAGGGAAAAATTCAATAGAGAGTTAATTCCACAACGGAAGTGCTCTCGGAAATAAACACCCTTTCAACCAAATAGTATTCAGCCATTGTGGTCACAACGTGTGAGGATGAACTCTCTGTCGAAGGCGATCCGTGGGAACCATCTCAAAGAGTTCCTCCGAGCACAACCCATTATACAAACTTAACACACAAAGAACGGCCAAATCTCTCTTAAGCATAAAACAGTTTGCAGACACTCGTCAGTTTGAGAAGAAAAGACGTCATCTATCTTGATGACGTTATAAGACAGAAAGAGCACTGTGGAATGTTTCGCTTGAATTTTGAAAATTAACTTTTTTACAATAATTTCTATCCCTGAATACATCTTAAATTCGTAAGTCTTTAAGACACCTTCAAAGTCAACATAAACACAAGTAATAAACAAACTAACCTTGTCGGCGCACATGGCCGTCTTTATGTCGCTGCAAGTGATCGTTTCATACCCCGACTTCTGCGATATCTTCTTCACAAAGTTCCCTACTAACTTGAATATGTCTGCGCTCACGTATTCTAGAATGGCCGTCATGAACACAGATACCGATGTGTCTATTTTGTACATTAGCACCTCCTGGAAAAGATGAACGAAATCAAGAGCTTACACGGAAGGAATTTGCAACCTTAAGAACTTAGCAGATTATATTTGTAGTGCTGTAGCACCCATTGGTTAATCATCAGTCATTACCACCCACCATCGCCTGCAGAAGCCTTTTCTGCCTGCTGCCGGTCAAGCACCCATATGTTTACTATCATCTTTTTCAACATCGTCAATACGATCATGACTGTTTTCATAACCATCAGCACCCGTCATCCTCCTAATTTTTCCACATAATCACCATCGGAAATAATCATAAATCATTTCATTCACTACCAGTCGTGTTCATTCTAGTTTATAGGTGTTATGGTATACAGAGGGCTGTGGGACATGATACCCTCCAACAATCCCCTAATTTTTCATCACCTTCCTACATTCCTTCACCTCCACTAAGACTACTGTCATGACTACCTTCTGCAGCATGTGGTGGAGCCGGTCGTGTGGCAGCAGCGAGCGGCGGCGGCGCGCGGCGGCCGCGTCCCGCGCGTCGTGCAACGCCCATTTGTCTATCGGCGTCGGGAACGTGCGCGCCACACGCTCTTCTACGTCCTACAACGAATTCATTAAATGAATAAGACCGCTGCAACTAATCTAGGCTATCGTTTCGCAACAGCTGAGCGAGGGGCCTAAGCTTGCAGAACTAAAGGATACGCAATGCAGTCACACTTCTCTCGCCCATCGTGGGTGTGTTATGGGAAGCTGGCATAAACCGCTAAGGAGACCGAGACAGTTATTCTTTCCTTGTACGCTTGGTACGAAGAACGTCTAAGACCCGTAAAGCTAGCACGCATGCACATTTTTTCGCTTGTTGCCCAGTGCCTCTCTCTCCTACTCATTTAGCTGAAAAGAGACAGTACTCAGAGTACAGTGAGTCGCGGTGTGTCTTGCCAGCTATCCCGAACAGTCGCTCCCCTCTCTTTCGATTTAGATGAAATGTGAGAAATGTTAAAATAATTACATCCAGCTGACCTGTTTTGGGTGGTTTATGGGAAGCTGGCATGAAGTGTTAAGAAGGCGGACACAGTTCTTCTTTTCTTGCACGGCTTGTACAAAAAACGTTTAAGACCTGAACAGTCACTACCCTCTCTTACAATTTCGATGGAATGTGGAAAGTTAGAACAAAGAAAGAACAACGTTAAATTAGTTAAAGCCAGCTCGCCTGTTGTGGGTGGATAATGGGAAGCTGACATGAAGAGTTAGATCTTTCTTCACGTAAAGACTTACCTGGACGCAGAGCGGCAAGGGATGAGCGCATAGCATCGCGAGGAGCCGCAGGCAGAGCGACTCCACGTATTCCAGCGCGCTTTCCTCCGCGTTCAGCGTCGGATGTACCTGCTCCAACACCTGGAAAGAGAAAGGGATCTATCAACAAGCGATAGCAATAAACGATTCATTCATTCAATTATTCATTCAGTCATTAATTAGCATCTTTCAAAATATCTGACTAATCCTTGTTCGCAAAGAACTTTCTATTTCTTTTTGAAATTGGTCAAAACTTAGACATTTTAAATGGACAATGGTTTTCAATTCAATTTCTCGCAGGATCATCTATAGGTGTAACAAGTTATACAGTACGTAGCAGTAATAAATGTTTTTGTTGCATAATAACAAAATTCTAAGGTGTTTTACATTTCCATGAAAAGTGTTTTAAGTATGAAACCTCTGCTTGTGTCTGACTCTGGATCTGAAGAATCAATAACAGTTTTTTTCTGTAGAAGAATTAGGTGCAAAATGTCTTTGCTCACAGTGGCATACAGGAGACAAGAAATATCACTATCAATACAAAAAAATACTGGCCAACAATAGTACCTACAAATTAATTATTGTACTAAAGTACTATATTGAGTAGCATAAGCACTTATCGCAGGAATAAAGCATCTACGCATTCTAGCGGATACTTCGCGTTAAATAATTAATAGATTCAGGCGTTACTTTGCGGAGGTCCATATCAACAAACTGGAACAAATTACCTTGCTACTCCGCAAAACCAGTGCCGGGCTCGTGCAAAATAGCTGCGTCTGTGCGACACATATATGTTCATGCAAAAACCCACCCTCCTCCGCTTCCACACGAAACAACATATATCATACAGACTCAACTACACACCACCGCCACTAAACACTAAAACTACACGAACGACGCGACCTTGATGATGCCTCGTATAGAGGCGAAACGCGCGTCGCGTTTTTTTTTGCACGAGCCCGGCACTGGTTTCGCGGAGTAGCAAGGTAATTTGTTCCAGTTTGTTTTAACTTCGCGTTAAGTTAAAAAACGCCGTGCGCTGTGCGTATAAATTAAAGCCTATAATATGTTATTCTGATGTGTATTATAGTGCAATCTTTAATCACAATTGGTTTGGTACTTTTTTTTTATACAACACAGGAAGGCAAACGAGCAAGTGGGTCCCCTGATGGTAAGTGATCACCACCGAGGAGATTGTAGATACGTTGCCAACCTAGAGGGCTAAGATGTAGTACCTCTGGTGCCAGTAATTGCACCGGGTGTCTTGCTCTCCACGCCGGAACACAACTTGTTGCGTGAAAGATTAAAAAAGTGAAGGTGGAGACTTGAGACATGAGGCTTCACTTGTAATAGAACACCAAACTATCGTCGTTTTTGAACGCCTTTTGCGAGCTTTGTAACATTTGTTAGAATGTTCATTACAAGTTAATGCCCTAGTCTACCAGCACCGTAACGAACATCCATTTATTCGCACACTAACCTTCGTGTTTGTAATACTAGTTGGATGTTTATGAGAAAACATAGTCTAATGACTAACTGACAAGTGTAAAATGATTACATTCTTGCACAAGATTGAGCAACTTCACTATCTTAACAAAATTCTTATTTATTTACAGGTTGGAAAGTTTGAATGCCACATGGATCGCAACTACCTTAAATATTGGAAATAGCACATTCTGTGAAAAGGAGACTTTCCTTTACTTTTAAAAACAATCAATTCTGCATTCAAGGATTTTTGAAAAATCGCTTGTCTTAGTCGGGATTCAAACCGGTCAAACATGACAAAAAAATACATGCTGTATTTTATGATGGAAATCGAAAGGGTTACTGATAAGGTTCATTTTTCTCTAAATGACATACACAATCAAAATAACGGAAGGCCATGAAAACTAAGAATTACCTTTTAATTTTGTTTTCACCCGTCATGTGAAATGCACCGCAACTACTGTAATTATTGGAAATAGCGCATTGTATGCAATGGAGACTTACTTTTATTTTAAATAATGAGTAAATAAATAAAATAAACGTTTATTTCGGACAGTAACCATAGGGATTAGTACAAAAACAAACAATTTTTTTTTGCGATTTTTCAAAAATCCATCAATGTAGAATTTATTGTTTTTAAAAATAAAAGAAAGTCTCCTTTACACAGAATGTGCTATTTCCAGTATTTAAGGTAGTTGCCATCCATGTGGCATTCATACTTTCCATCCTGTATAGTACTAGCTGATGCCCGCGACTTCATCCACGTAGAATTCCTTCATCGTTATCCCACAGGTATCGATGAATTAGCAAGAGCTTGGAATTGCATTTGTAGTGGTTGTATGGTTCGCATGAAATAGAGAATAATTTCTTTGTTGCTTTGAATCTCAGACACAATATAATTAACAGTCGAGAGAGAAACGCCTGTAGCTTTTCAGGTAACTGGGCAGCGGCAAAAAGTGAATTTAAAATTTTGGTCATGTTCTAAATATTTCTAACTGTACAAAATAATTTGCTTACTTTGACTCTCGATCGGACCAAAATTATTTTCTGCCATAGTTCTTAAAAACTGTATAACTTACAGTACGGGCTCAGAGAGAATTATTTTGAAAATTGTGAGAATACAATCAAATCAGCCATTAAAATATACGCACAACGGGAATAACATTGAATTTGACACTGACACAATATAATGATTACAAACCTCTTTTTATGCCGATAGTATGGGAAAAGGGAAATTTCAAATATACTGCCTATAAACTTTCTATCTGTGAAAGAATTTATAAAATCGGTTCAGTAGTTCCAGAGATTACCCCTACATACGAACAAACAAAGTTTACCTCTTTATTATATTAGTGTAAATTTATTTTGAAGGATATACTTAACTAAATAAATATAGTGTTGCATGAAAACATTCATATATTATTCTACTAAACTTCTTTTATTATAATAAAAGTAATACTTTTTTTGTTAAAGAAAAACAGACACAACTGCTAAGCCTTAGAAAAACGAATACTCCAATTTAAATAGTATAATTATTTAGAATAATTGAAAACCAGTGCAACCTAAACTTAGATTGAGAATGGCAGTTTCATGTATAATTATAAGTTTTTGGGACTAATGAATAGAAAAATAATGTTTCTCATTAAAAATACGAATGGTTTCAGATCTTTTATGTTGCCACAAACAATGTTAACACAAAATTGCCGTGCCACCCCTAAGAAATGGGAAGGACCTTCAAAATTACAAAACTGAATTACACCATCTGGTGTCCAAATAAACTGCTAAAACTAGAAGAAAACTATCAAAAAACGCAGCTAGAGCGTTAAAAAAAGTTTACAAAACAATTCACAGCGGGTTTCTAGCGTTTTTATAGTAAAAATTAAATATTATCAACCAATGTTTTTGTACACAAACCTTTCGTAGAGAGGAGACGAAGAGTCCGCGCCATTTCTTGGCGTTCTCCGGGTCCTGGAAGTCGTAACCGCGGCTCTCCTCCACCGTCGGTAACATCTCGCCCTCGGGATCCCAGATAAATTCATGAAAACGTGATTTTTTATACACAACATAAAACACAACACATTTTCACGCTCTTTTCCACAATTTACAACTTAATTAAGCCACGTTGACACACGCGCCGGGGCTATGTTTTGTTTTGAGCCCAACTAGATTTATTAGGAAGAGTAATAATCGAAAACATATGATTGGAAGAGTTTTTTGATGAAAAGATTAAAATATTTCATTTGATCGGCAAAACGACGCCATTTTCAATCTATTTACTGTTAGCATGTTCTCATTGATCAAATGAAACTTTGAAATTTTGTTCCGAATTGCACAGAGAAACACTTAGACAACACTACGTTTGTATAAAAGCAAAGCAGCAAACTTGTGGCTGGACGTAAATAGGAATACTTTGGACAATGTAGTAGGAAGAACTTGTTCTCATTGCAATGGTTTTCAATGTAAATTCCGAAATTGACAAGCGAAAGAACTTTGCGCAAGTTCGATAAGTGAAAATCAATAATTTTTGTGCATTATTTTATTATATCCTCAAATGAATCTTTTGTTCATTACCGATTACGAGCTTAATTGTATGTTAGATACTTGGACTCAAAGGAATAAAGATAAAGAAGTAATTCATGTTGTAATGTTTTTATTCTTTTAAAATTGTGGTTGTGATGTAATGAATGCAACTACAGAATGAAACGAATCGAATTTAACACGACCTTTTGACTTTTAATTGCTTTACAGGACTTGCCTATTAAAAACAATAAAAAACTGAAACAAGATTTCAAAGTTCTACTAAAAAGCCACAAAACATATTTGATTATTACTTAGCGGAACCCTAAACCGAGCAGCGAGCAGTGGAAAACGTTTCAAAACTGTCACTGTCAATACGACATTGACGTATCGTAGTGAGAGTTGAGAGTCTAAAACGTCTTCGTCGGTTTGTTTTGCAACTTCGCAAATAGGAAAATAAATTAGTTTTAATATTGTCCTCGTGTAAGAAATGTTTATTAAATCGTTCATTGTAAGTGCGACTTTGTGTGGGATATTGCGCTGTGCAGCTCAGACCGGTATCTCAACTAGAAATGGAACAAATAGGAACTTTATTTACAACGTGTAAGTTTTGATCTCGGTTACGATAATTTTATAAATGGGCGTGTATCTCTTGGGAATCCCCGTATGATGTCTACGTTAAGACCTAAGCAACCGATTGACTGGTCAGTTTGTTCAAAGGAATCTACGTAAACTTGTAAAATTAGGCCGAACTATATTTAAATGTATGCTATACTCACCATGCCAAAGTGGGATATTTGTTAATGAAATTTTGTTGCATAATAGAAAATTGCACAAAATAATGACAGAGGAGAATGTCACTGGTACAAACACTAGAAATCTTGCCCTCTTAAACATTGTCGGTACTTATATGTGTCAACATTTGGCAAACAAGTATTAAACACTTACTGCTTTACTTGTTTATTTGTTATTTATTTAAGAGAACCAAATCAACTTTAAATACAGAGTAACTCCACATCTCTCTGGATTCAATTTGGCTAGACTACTGAATTCAAATTAAAATTCAATTTATCTTTATTGCAAATTTATGTTGTACAAGAGTTCTTAAAAATAATTTATGGCTTCAACATAAACCCTGTAAGGGCACAGCAACATTTACTGATAGATGACAATGATACTATCATAGTATTCTTAAAGCTAGCTTATATTGTTATCAAATAACATTAATTAAGTATACTAACTTAAGTTCACATACAGTGTATTTTAATTAATACACTGTATCTGTACAAAAAAAGGTAGGTAACATAGATTAAACTAAAAAATAACAAAAAATTACAATAACATGGTACTGTCGGCCTCCGAAGTAGCTTTAAAATGCTATATAATGAACTAGCTGTGCCCGCGACTTCGTCCCCCCTGCGCAATAATGATTCCGTAAATTTTACATCAGAATAGCTCTAATATTTTGTCTCTGGTTGCAAACTTATAAAACATTCACATAAACCCGCGATGCAGGCATTGCCTAGTGTGGGTACCCCTGATAAATTTTATTATATCTTTTTGCAAAATATACAAATTTTTAATTTTTTTTTTAAAAACCTTTCATATTTCCATACAAATTTTCATCCCCTATTACCTATTGTTATTTTACACTCTTGAGGGTGAAACTTTTACAAACTTTGAATGTCATATTTAATTTATTAATATCGAATCAACCGCCTAAAAAGTAAGTTTCAAGCTTCTAGCTCTAAAAATGACGATACTTCCATACAACTTTTAATCCCCCCTTTCAGCCTCTTACAACCCTTTTTTCGCATTAAAAAGTAGCCTATGTCTTTTCTCAAGCTCTAGACTATCTGTGTACCAAATTTCATTGAAATCGGTTCAGTAGTTTTGGCGTGAAAGCGCGACAGACAGACAGACAGACAGTTACTTTCGCATTTATAATATTATAGGATGACAACACAAAGAAAACATCATTCATTTTAAAGGAGAATGGGCAAATTGTCCCAAGTGCTGTATACAGTTGTGCTATATCTTATTAGAAAGCTCTCAATAAGAGCTTAATTTTTTTATATGACAGCAAAACCGAGATGTTTGCAGGGAAAAAGCTACAGCCCATTTTATACCTCACTTTGTACTAGCAGTTGTATGAAAAGTATCTGTAAAATCATTTTCGAGATATAGCCGAAAGATTTTAACCACGCATTACTGAGGCCACTAGAAGTAAAAAACGTAATGGGAGCATAGGTCTAATTTGCTGTTTTTTTTTTTTTTTTCATACAAAACAATGATTAATGCTGCAGACACCTGGTCTTCGAAACATAGCCTATGATGATCCTTACACCGAGTACTACACGTCCATACTACTCACTATTGTATACAAGGGTTGGGACAGCGCCCATACAAAAATGCCCATTCACCTTTAATTTGAATGTATAAAAAAAAATACAAAAAGATAATCGAAAAAATTTAAAAATAAATAAATTCGATTGCAAAAATTCAGAAGTAGCTCCACATTTTAGTACCTTGTCGCTGTCAGATTCAAGCAACTCTCGTTACAAATGTTACTGCGACAAGGTTCTTAAGTGTTTTGCTTATTCTGAGGCAGACTGTACTAGTTTTCTTCCATGAATTCCTGGAATCGTTGTTGATGAAATTTTATAGAAAAACAGTTGAGTAAAATAATACAAGAGTGTTAAACTTTGAAATAAAACAATTTATACGGTTTATATCGCGTGTATTGTAACGAATCTAATTCCTGACGTTTCGAGCCCTTTACAGGTCCCATGTTCACGGGCAGACTGACAAAAAATTTAAGAATACAAACTACCCAATTTTGAAAAAATAATTGAAAAAATTAAAAACTAAATATGAAATCGTTCCAATTAACGCAATAAGACTACAGACTCTACCAGCGCTTCGGAAGTGGCATCTGCTGAGAAGAATGCGCCGCAAGAAACTCGGCATTAAGCCTTTTTTCAACCAATTAATTTAAAAAAGTTTTTTACAAACAAGAAGTTACATAAAAAAATAGAGAATAAATTACAGAAATGGTTATTGAATGTTTAGAATACAAAAATAAAAATACCAACAGTCATACAATCTAATGTCGAGCCTGAGATTTAACCAACTGTAGTACTGGGTCCCAGGCCGGTGGTACTGACAAGCCATCCTCTCTATTGAAATTTGGGTATTTCTTAATTTCAATTGCCTCGCGTAGCATTCTTGGGAAATAACGGTTTTCCCTAGCGTGTTTTCCCTTAGTATTAAATTTGCTATAATTTTGTGACGATCATGAGGTATGAACAATATTTTCAGGTACAACTACGATACGCTAATTAATCTAACATTGAACGCCAGCACTGAACAAATATTGGATTTCGATGAGGTTTGTATTTTTTCGTATCTTCTTTTTTAAAGGGGCGCCATACCCACGACAACTGTAGTTAAACTTGATTCAAATGTGTATGTTTTGTAAAGTGCGTTGCGCGGTCGCGGAAATGTCCGCGCGCGGCCCGCTCGCCCGAACGTAATAGACTAAGATCTAGCAGCAAAAATTCACGTCATTTTCTAACGTATGAATTTACTCTAGTCGTGTTTTGGCGTGTTCCTAGATTATTATTATGGCAGTCTAGCACCTTAGCGCCGTTGCGTTTGGGTTGTTTTGTTTGGTTTCATGTTGTCAAACGAAACATTCAACAAAAATTTGATAAAACATACAAATTTACTTTATATTGGTTAATTTACTTAAAATTAATGTTATAATGGTAACCCATTTCATTTGTAGCTTAATTAGTCACTGCTGCTTAGCGGCTGGATTACCAAAATAAGACGTCGGTTACACGCTCATTCTGTCGTCAGTTCAGTCCATCATTCTGGTCAGAATGACGAGAGAATTATGGGTAACCTGTCTCATGTCGTGTCAGTCTGAACTGATCGTAAACGTGTCCATTTGTCATCATTCTGGCATCAGTCAAAACTATACCGGAATGATGGACTGAACTGACGCCAGAATTAGCGGCTAATACGTCTGCCAGTGGATTAATACAGGCTGATCATGACGGCTGTTGGTTCAGGAGTCGGAGGCGTGGCGCGGCTACCCGAGCCGCGTGCACGTCTCCACCACGAGCGACGTGGACAGCGAGCACCCCGTGTTCGTCACCGCCACGCAGCAGAAGGGTGAGCGCTCCCCTTTACAATGCGACTGGCGACCCGACCCGGCCTCGCTCGGGCACGATCCCCTAGGGATGAACTCCGGCAAAGTGCTTGAATATATTTTTTCATTATAAAATTTCAATATAAACACCTAAGGACCTAAATAATTACTCGTAATAGATTCAGGCGTTACTTTGCGGAGTTTGTTGATATGGACATATCAACAAACTGGAACAAATTACCTTGCTACTCCGCGAAACCAGTGCCGGGCTCGTGCAAAATAGCTGCGTCTGTGCAACACATATATGTTCATGCAAAAACCCACCCTCCTCCGCTTCCACACGAAACAACATATGTCACACAGACTCAACTACACACCACCACCAATAACAGACGCAGCTATTTTGCACGAGCCCGGCACTGGTTTCGCGGAGTAGCAAGGTAATTTGTTCCAGTTTGTTGACTTAAGGACCTAGTTGTAGTAAACATTTAAAATAAGAGTTGCTTGAATTAGTCACATTACTGACAGCGACAAGGTACTAGTTCAGTTACTTCTGAGACTGACCATGGATAAAAACCTACTGTGAATCATCATCATCATCATCATCTCAGCCACAAGAAGTCCACTGTTGGACATAGGCCTCCTCCATGGATTTCCAAAGTGGCCGGTTGGAAGCGGCATGCAACCAGCGCCTTCCTGCCACCTGTGAGGTCATCGGACCATCTTGTGGCTGGTCGTCCTACGCTGCGCTTGCCAATACGCGGCCGCCATTCGAGAACTTTCCGACCCCATCGGCCATCAGTTCTCCGTGCTATGTGCCCTGCCCACTGCCACTGTGAATAGTTCTCTACAATACAGTGAAGATCGCATCAAATCCGTTGCTTGGATAAGAAGGAGTAAGCGGGCAAACATATAAAACAGACAGAGACAGAAAGCGATTTTGTTTTAATACTATGTAAAAATAAAACAAACGAAACCTAACAGGTTCTATACGATGGCTTTTTAAAAACAGTGGCCCGTTTCACTAAGCTACAAGTTACAATTTTACAAGCCTAAACCGGCAACATTGGTCAATAATGACCGATGGCAATGGGCATAATGACCAATGTTGCCGGTTTAGACTTGTAAAATTGCTGTAGATGTAATGTCAAAGTCACACTTTTTAGGGCATACTGCCAAACTTTCTACACTAGCAGTCTATGGGCCGGTTACACCCAATCATCATACGGCGCTCTGCGAGTATTGTATAATAATGTATTCAGGACGTTGTTGGGGCTTCCATCTCGCTGCAGTGCTTCAGGCATGTTTGCCGACGCGCACACAGACGACTTTTTTGCATTAATGCGCAAGAAAGTCGCTTCTCTCATCCGCAGAGTGAGGGACAGTCCCAACAGCCTTCTGCAAGTCGTGGCGGGGAGGCTGGACAGCGCTCTCTTTGGACGGTTCAACGAGCTGCACGTCAGGCGTGTTACTCGGTGACCCGACCGATTTCAAATATTAATATATATATGTAGTATACTAACATAGTTTTTTAAATTTTTATTGTACACTAACAATCTATGGACTCAGTTGTCTGAAAATAAAGATATATTTTTTTATTATTTATAATGAGATATTTTTTTTTATACAACATAGGAAGGCAAACAAGCAAGTGGGTCACCTAATGGTAAGTGATCACCACCGCCTATAGACTCCTGCAACAACAAAGAGAGTGCAGATGCGTTGCCAACCCAGAGGGCTAAGATGGAATACCTCTTGTGCCAGTAATTACACCGGCTGTCTTGCTCTCCACGCCGGAACACAACAGTGCAAACACTATTGCTTAGCGGCAGGATTAGCGAGGAAGATGGTGGTAGCGATCCGGACGGACCTTGCATAAGGTCCTACCACCCGGAACAAATAAATAATAATAACTTGTAGCTTCGTGAAACGGGCCACTGAAAGTTTATTGCTTTTTAAAAAAAACTTTCGATATTCTAAGTACTCTAAATGCTGCAAGTCACCGTTGTGTTATGTTAGAATAGAATAGAATAGAAATGATTTATTTCTCAGAATATGGTATAGAGTAGGTGTTACATTTATATATTAACTCAGCATATTCTGCCATATTTGGCGCAGAAATGTTTGTACAAATAAATTTTAAATTAATATGTCAATGTTTTACAAAAATATTTAGTATGTCAGTGTTACAATTTTATAGTTAGTTAATTTAAAAAGGAATTAAAATAAAAAATGAAAAAAATATGCATTTAGCTCATAACAATATTAGTCAATTCATTGGATTATCATAATTTAAAAAGTCAGCAATGGAATAAAAACACGTTATGATTGTTGTTTGTGACAAGGCGTTTCGTCGTGGGAGCTGCCGCTGGTGGTGCAAACGGGCGGGCGGCAGGCGCGCAGCAACAACATGGCGCGCACGCTCTGCCCGCACGACGCTGGGCCCAGTACGTACACTACACACGGTCCAATTTGATTCGTAGGCCACTTTAGAACCTTTTCATAATACATGTCTTAATCACATATATATTAAGAAAACGGATCACTCACGTATTTTTATGTCGAGAAATGCCCGGCATCGTCCCCGATGTCGTCGCGCCACCGCCGCGGGGGCTTATGATTAAGGACCACGGACTGGTCCGAAACATGTCGGGCATTTCTCGACGTAAAAATACGTTAGTGATCCGTTTTATTAATATGTCCGAGTCTCACTGTAGTTTTATGTTAAAAATGTCTTAATGACTTCTGAACAAAACAAAGTCGAAATATCTTTATTCAGATCAGGCTTACAGGAAGCCCTTGTGAATGTCATAAAATTTACCACCGGTTCGGAAAAAACCTCTGATGAGAAGATACCGGCAAGAAACTGAATGAGGTGTACGAGGGGAGGCTGAAAAGTTATCAACCTAACTATGAAAGAAAAACCTGCCGTAGCTAGTTTTTTTTTATTTGTCAATGTTGTCCCCTGCGAGGGAAATGCACTTATTAGATTTGTCAAATATTGACATTAACCCATGAAAAAAAAATCTTTGGGTTTCTCGTAAAAAAACTTAGTAACTGCAGCCTTCATTTCGTCATCGGTCATAAATCGTCGTCCTCGGAGATCTTTTTTGAGATGCCCGAACAGAAAATAATCACAGGGGGCTAGATCTGGGCTGTAGGGGGGGGTGAGCGATCGTATCGAAGCCATTTTCTTTCATAGCATGCATCGTTGTGCAAATACGGCACAATTAACAATTTTTGCAGAGATCGCTTTTGCGATACGAACTGAAGCAAAATGACACACGATATCGCGGCGAACTGGTTTTTATAAACCGTTATGACCAAAACTCACGGTTTTGCTCATGTGCATTGGCAAAGGGGATTGCGTGCGCTTGCCAGGTCCCTTGGTTAAATTGTATGTTGTATGTAAATTCTTTATTGTAAAAAAAAAACATAAATGACAAAAAGAGATAAAGTGATGTACAAAGGCGAACTGTCTAAGTAGTCGGCCCATTTCTAATCGCTATGGTCGCGCAGACATAACGACGGTGAACCGGCCGACGTTGCAGCTGACGACGTCCGCGCCGGCCGCCGTGGCTGTGCGCGTGCGCCTGCGCCGCGTCCGGGACTTCTTCGTGCAGCTCGACAAGGTCGGCGTTTCTGATTTCAGTACCTGAATTTTTATTTGAGATCCTGTATTGAGTAAATTCCTAAATTTCATTAAAATTCCTATATTAAATTTGATTAAATTCTTAAATTTCATTAAATTCCTAATATTCATTAAAATACTAAATTTTATTTCCTATACATATTGACTTTGTATAATTCCCAAATTTCAATAAATTCCTAAAATTCCATTAATTCCTAAATTTCATTAAATTCCTAAATTTCAATTAATTCCTAAGTTCTATTAAATTCCTAAATTTCTTTGAAATTCCTTTATTGAATTTGATTAAATTCTCAAATTTCATTCAAATTCCTTTATTGAATTTATTAAATTCCTAAATTAAAAAAGTGCCGTCGGCGTCATCCTATATAAAATCGAGGCCGCTGTAACCCTGCCGCGATTGGCCATCGCCGGCTCGCAACAGCTTTAGTGCGAGAGGGTTCCAAACCGGCTCATGTCACGAATGCACCGTCCCCGCAGGAGGTGTACCTGAACGTGACGCCCAGCACGCCCAAGTACTACTACTTCAGTTTCGACAACGACCCGCCGGCGCAAGGCCCGCACAGAGTGCAGTTGCCTCGGTGAGTGACGCATACACAGACAAACATACACACACACACGAACATTGTTACCCACACTAAAACACACACACGCGCGAACGCACACTTGCACACACACACACACACTTACACGAATATTGACACGCGCTCTAGAGAGAGAGAGATTCACACACAAACCCTCAATCGCATACGCGCACACGCATAATCTTATAGTTTTGAAAATAAATAAAAATCATAAGAATACCGTAGTAGGACGAATATTTGGGCGTTTCAACCGATTTTGTTTTGCTCATGTCCAAAATTCAATTTTTATACAATTTTATTTTTATGCAAGTGGGTCACCTGATGGTAAGTGATCACCACCGCCTATAGACACCTGCAACAACAAAGAGAGTGCAGATGCGTTGCCAACCCAGAGCGCTAAGATGGAATACCTCTTGTGCCAGTAATTATACCAGCTGTCTTGCTCTCCACGCCGAAACACAACAGTGCAAGCACTGCTGCTTAGCGGCAGGATTAGCGAGCAAGATGGTGGTAGCGATCCGGACGGACCTTGCACAAGGTCCTACCACCCGCGAGTGTCATGTCTTTGGTCGCTTACTCTTTCTAAAACACGTAACGAATTTAGCTACGGTCTTCACTGTTATTCGGAGAATTTTTCACGGAATGTTTTTATGTACAATATATACATTCTAATTTAGTTTCCTTTTCTAAACTGCACACATGCGAAGCCGGGGCAGGGGGGTTCCACTCCGCACTGTAGGTACGCTCGACCGCCTTGCCTGTGGCATAGGCAAATCGCAGTAGGTTGTCAGCTCGCCGCGCGCCCGCTCGCTCGCCCTCGCCGTGTCAGTGTAATTGAACATGAACGAACTTCGCTCGGGTACAATCAGGATGTACTGTACATAAAAACCATCCCTAAAATATTCCCTAAATGGAAGTGAAAACCTATCAAAATCCGTTGCGTGGTTTAGGAGGAGGCGGCTGAAGATACACTAAAGATTTAGTACACAGAGAAATGGATAGCGACTCAACTATGTAAAGATAAAGGGAAAGATAATTTTCAGGTTCAACTACACCATTCCGAAAAGCGTAATCCTGATTGTGGAGTCAGACGACGACATCTGCGCCGTCGTGTCCATACAAAACAACTCGGTGAGTGGTACTAGCAGGAGGGGTTCCACTCCGCACTGTAGGCACGCTCGGCCGCCTTGCCTACAGGGTAGGCAAACCGCAGTAGGTTGTCAGCTCGCCGCGCCCGCTCGCTCGCTAACTCTGTGTCAGTGTAATTGAAAACGAACGCAGCGCAACCCTAGCGAGTAGCGGGGGGAAGGCGGGCGCGGGCAGCGCGTTCCTTTTGACGCGAGCCTCCTGGCGAATGTGTATGAAGTGATACGAACTTTTTGCGCGTGTTAATAAAGTTGGAATTCGTTTAATAACGGTCGAAGAAGAGGAGTATCTGTATGTTAGAATTATTGTTTATTCTGTGGCACTACCACAGATATATTTAGCTGTGGTAGTGCCATGCCACATTTTGAGGACATAATGTTAGAACGTCACCTATAATATTGTAAAAAATAATAATGTGTTGCCTTGACCTATATAGGGTTTTTTTTTAAAACGCTCAGCTGTGATCCTACACACAAACAAACACACTCACTTAATACTAGTTTTGCTTCCAGTGTCCAGTGTTCGACAACGAGCAAGACGTCAAGTACCAAGGGTACCATCTCACGATGATGAACAACGGCGGGATCACTTTGACGGTGAGGTCATCATCATCACTTTAATTTTAAACTCTGTCCGTCATCACTTTAAACTATAATATCATTGTCGCCTTTTATTGCGGATGGCAGACCTTCTGCACGGTCCGTCCGAATAGCTACCACTATCTTGCTCGCTAATCCTGCCGCAAAGCAGCAGTGCTTGCACTGTTGTGTTCCGGGGAGGGGAGCAAGACAGCCAGTGAAATTACTGACACAAGAAGTATTCCATCTTAGCCCTCTGGGTTGACCACGCATCTGCAATATCCTTAGTGTTGCGTGTATAGGCGTTGGTGATCACTTACTATCAGGTGACCCGTTTACTTGTTTACCTTCTTATTTTATAATAAATAAAAACACAGAAAAAGATAAATAATTAAATATTATTCCAGCAATCCATGTTGCCGGTCGGGTTCTACGTGGTGTTCATCGTGAAGCAGGACGACGCGGACTGCACGGGGGTGAGCGAGACGCCGATACGCGATACGGACGCGTGGGAGGGAGAGAGGATTAAAAATTTTAGGTTAGTAGAGCTATAACAAGCGACAAGTGCTAGTCGGACTCAAGATGTCCTTAAAAGTGAAAATTCAACGCAGGCGAACAAGTTTCCTGAAATACTAGAGTTGCATAAATTCTCCGACGCGTCTCGTGTGGCTTCAGGCAGGGGGGTTCCACTCCGCACTGTAGGTGCGCTCGCCGCATTACCTATGGCATAGGTTAATCGCAGTAGGTTGCCGCTTACCGCGCGCGCGCCCGCTCTCTGTGCCGCGCGTTGTGATAGTATTACAGTAAGCAGCCCAACCCTAGCGGTGCGCCAGGGCATTGCGGGGGGAAGGCGGGCGCGGGCGACGCCTTCCTTTTGACGCATGCCGCCTGGCGAATGTTTATGAAGTAATACGAACTTTTGGTGCCTGATCATAAAGTTGGCATTCGTTTAATGGTGGTCGAAAAAGAGAAGTTTCTGTACGTTAGTACTATTATTTATTCTGTGCTTCAGGTTCCGCGTGATAGCCACCATCTCGTACAAGGAGTACGTGGTGGCGGCGCTGGTGGCGCTGGCGGTGCTGCTGCTGCTGCTGGCGCTCACAGCCCTGATCTCTTGCTTCACGCTGCGGTGCCACGGTGAGTCTGCATCATCATCGTCATCGTGATATCGACGATGACTCTATCATCACTGTATTCTTCTATATAGAAGACCTGAGCTAGAGAGAAGGCTTAGAGTGTATTCCTGCTAATTTATAGCAGTTAAAAAAAAATAGCGATGTCTTCATTCCCACAGTCATCATGTCCATCTTTATGATCAACAGCGTCATTCATCACTTTTACTGGCGCCGTCATAATTCAAGTCGTCATCGTCGTCATATTTGTTCTCATCATACTCCCTTATTCGTAAATGCCTCGTAAACGTTTGTTAGATAACATGTTTTATGTCTTTATCTGTCATTGTGACGTTTGCCCTCAAATGAAAGGGACAAAACATTTGTTAGCTTAAAAAGATTGTTAACTTTTTATGAATAAGGGGGTTAGTCGTTATAATTATCGTCATCAGAGCATCACCTCAACTGTCATCATCACTTCGACTTTCATCATCATTTTTATAGTCACCGTCATCATCACGAATTTTTTCATGGTGTTGGTAGCATCGCGTTTTTTTATCTTTATTCAAAGTTTGCCTAGAAAGATTGCTTTTAAGCGATAAATCGCGATTTGGACACTTATATCTAAGATTTACCTGTTATTCTATATATTTGTTGAACAAAGCGTCTTATTTGTATTGTATTATACTTTTAACAACGATCCTTCGAAGATACGTCAGAGCAGTATCATTTACACTAACGCTTCTTGCTTCTGATGTCATCATTGTCAAGGCCATCATCCAGGTTATCATCACCATCACCTTTCTCTTTATTGTCATCATGGTCATGATGATGCAACAATGATGACTCCTCATCATCGTCGCCATCGTCATCACTTGTGATTTGCTACGTGATGATTATATGCCATAGGCTTGTTTCAGAGCAAGTGGTCATAATTGAGGAGGAACCAGCTCCGTCCACCTCCGGCGCAGCTGTTAGCGACGCCACGCCCCTCTGCGCCGAGGGCAAGCTGCGCAGGAGTGAGTCAAACGGTTAATAAATACGAGTAAATCTTTAGGAAATTTTCACCTTTTGACCAAGACACAAAGTAAGCAAGCTTGGACTATGGATACTAGATAAAAATAAATAAAAACTTCTGGAACTCGAATGACGAAAACTTTTGAAGTTTTTCTTGCCGCCATATTCTCAGCAAAGGTTTTCCTAATATGAAAAGACATTCCTACTTTGACTTCCTTTTGAAGTTTGTGTTTGACTTTTTACTTTAGACTTTGACTTTAGACTTTAGCATTTCAACTTAAGACTTTAACTTTTGCTATTGCCTGTTAAGATTAACTTTTGACGCTGACTTTCGACTTTGGCTCTTGATTTTGATTTTGACTCGTCCCATTGAATCTTGACTTTGACTCTTGACTTTAGCACCTGACTATGACTCTTGATTTTTGACTTACTCGTGACTGAGAGTCTTGGCTTGACTGTTGACTCTTGATTTTTGACTTTAGCTTTTGCCTTTGACTGTTGACGTTGACTTCAATTTCACTTTTTGGCGTTGACTTTTTCCTTCTAACTTTGACTTTAAGGCTTTGAAAAAAATTGTCAGTAATTGTGTGTACAGCGGAGTCCCTGTCGTCCTGCGACTCGCAGCCCCAGGAGCTGGTGCTGGCGCGGCCGCTCACGGTGGCGGGGCTGAGCCGGCGGTGCGCGCAGCACGAGCGCCGCTCCGACCGGTGAGTGCTGCGACACTGCTCTGCGTGTCTATGTCCCTGTCGTCCTGCTAAATATTTAATATTCCATCAAAATGGTGCCAAATGGCACCAATTTTCTCAGGTTGCTCAGAAACAAGCAAACGGTGCGCTTGTCGACCTAAGCTGACGTTTGGCTTTTTTTTTGGGGGTTTGTATGGTTCTATTGTGTCTACATGTACCCTTTTGGATAAAAGCACTATGTAAGAAGTCAGTTTTTTAATTTTAAAAGTCACTTGGCAGGTATTTCTGGAGCGCTCTGACCGTGGCCGTGGTCTACGCTCTGCCGGTAGTGCAGCTGCTGTTCACATATCAACGGGTAAGTCGACACTGACGTTGACGATTTCATCATCACGGCGGAGTTCCCGTCGTCGCGGTCGCATGTATAGTGTGCTATAGAATAGAATAGTTTTTTTCAGGCTGCATAGGCCCATAGAAAAAATACCTTAAAGACTAACATACATATTTATAAATCTAAAACATAATTAGCACGTTACATCGGCGACGTGTGACCTAGTTTCGGGGTGTGCAGCAACCGTCCGCGAAAACGAGGGAAAGCGACTCCCTTCAGCTAGAATTCCTGCTTCATGAAGGTCGACAGATGATCGGTCGGCACCCGCACCACAAAGGACGTAAAATTGACGTCGTGGCGGGACTCCAGCCGCTCGACCCTTAGAGTAAAACTGGTCTATACGCTATCGGTATTCACAATGACGTCGTCAACAGATGGTGTTCCAAACGGGCGACCAGGACCTGTGCTACTACAACTTCCTGTGCGCGCACCCGCTGTGGTCCCTGTCGGACTTCAACCACGTGTACTCCAACGTGGGCTACGTCCTGCTCGGCCTGGCCTTCATCGCGCAGGTGCGCGCGCGCCAGCGGCGGCAGGCCGGCAGGACTGAGGTCAGTGCCGGGACCTTCTTGGTCCTTAACCTACTTAGAATGCTGGTTACTACTTATGACAAGCCAGGATGAATATAGATGGCTTAGAGATAATTTGGTGTAGATTTAAGCGGTTATGAGACAAATAAGAAAAATAGTTGGAGTGATAAAACGATAAGTCGAAAGCGACAGCCAGAGGAGAATAAAGTCTTGTTAATAATGATCATCATTTTGACGATAATAATGATTATAATTAGGGTAGTTTAGATAAAATTGCTGTTGATAACAATGGTGAAGTAAAGAATGTCAATGGATCTGTTAGATTGTGACGGTCACTTAAAGTATACTTTGAAAAATGTAGATCGCGTATTCAATTATGGAATATAATAGAAGATGGCATTTTGACAACTTATATTAAAAACTAACAAAAATAGATAATGTTATACATTCTCATAATGTAAATGATCTTCATGATGATATCCTAGTTCCTGTGCAACCCACAACACTAAAGCATTTTCAATATGCAAGACTATCACGATTGCATTAAGTCAATTGTTAATTTGGTCAAAATTGTACTTGGGCTGATGAGCTACATAATGTATTTAGTCCAATACGTCGATGATATTACAAATAATGTTGATGATGGTATGCCAAAACCTTGGCATCCCTCCGCATCGCAGCATTTTTTATATGCAAGGCTGTCATGATTGGTTTAAGGCAATAGTTATTTCTGTCAAAGTTGTACCTGAGTTAATGAGTTTTAAATACTAGAATCATTACGTCAATGTTGTTACGAATGACGCTGATGATGTGCCAGGCCCTGGGCATCCCGCCGCACCACGGTATCTTCTACTCGATGGGGCTCGCGCTCAGCATGGAAGGCGTGCTATCCGCCTGCTACCACCTCTGCCCCAACAAGATGAACTTTCAGTTCGGTGAGTTTGTAGGTTGCTGGCTGGTGGTAGTATTGTGAAAAATCTATCCGCTACCACCATCTCGCCCGGTAATCCAGCTGCTGAGCAGTGCTTGCACTGTTGTGTTCCGGCGTGGAGAGCAAGACGGGCGGTGACATTACTGGCGCAGGAGGTATTCTATCTTAGCCCTTTGTTTTGAGAACGCCTCTGCAGTCTCCTTAGTGTCTGTGATGATGATGATCGCTTTCCTATTCTATAAAAATAAATGGAACAGAAAATATTAACACAGACATGTTTTATTAAGAATAACATGTAAAAGTTTAAGATACTAAGATCTTTATTAGATTCCGAATGTAAAACTTGCTTATCTTTAAATATTAAGAAATTTTGCCATTCTGTGGAAGGTGCTTTTCTTAGTTTAACTGTTAGAGAACAAATCTTTATCTTTATCTTTTTACTTAGTATACAAGTCCCTATCCGTTCCTGTCTGGCCTCATGTCTTCGGCCGCTTGCTTCTTCTAAACCACGCAACGGCTTTTGATACGATCCTCGCTGTCATTTTGATTTTTTTTTAAGAACGGTCTTTTATGTACATACATTACTACATTACATCCTAATTGTATCGGTGCAAAGTCGGGGCGGGTCGCTAGTACGTGATAAAGCATATGTCATCAAAAACAAAACTTGTAAAAAAACCAAGTCTCGCAACTCAGTTCTCTACCGTAAAAAGTTGTGAGATCCATGTTATACCAAGTCGGTTGGCTTATTCAGACCCTAATTAAGGGACCTTCTGTCTTAAGTTATTACGTAATTAGCTAATCTAACAACATCTTGTAGTGACCAAATTAATATTATAAATCTTTTATGTTTAAATAAAATAGACTGACTTGGCCATCGCATGGAAACACAATGTAACTCACAAGCAATTCATGTTATAGTAAATAAGATTGTTTAGATTGTTTTTGTTACATTAACTGTACTTAAGAGGAAACACAAGGGCCGTTTTTCCATACAAACGTCGTCCCCTGTTTCCTCTCTGGATAATGCCAGTAGAGCAATTTTTTTTTCCAAAAAATCGATGCCCACTATTATGCATGTCCCTATGTTTTCCTTTTTTTCATAAATTAATTATTAAAAGAGATATGAACATTCAAAAACCTAAAAAATTGGCCTGATTTTCGGCTGCGTTCATACATTCAGAAAACAAATTTTACTAGATTATATAAAAAAAGAAAAACATAGGAACACTGCCAAAGCCTTTCTTTAATTTTTAATGAAAAAAGTAGTTAAATCGGTTAAGTTTTGGAGAAGGAATCAGGGGTCTACGAATCGTTGATTAAATAGGTATTTTCAGTCCAAGCTGCGGCTCTATTGCGCTCTGCGGGGGGAGTCTTGATAGATGGAGGCAGCAATAGATTTTACAAATACCTATTTTTCAATTGTTTAGACCTTGGTGTTTCCTCTTAATGCTCGACTTGGCGGGGGCACTGCCGTGCTCCCAGAACTTTAGTAGAGTTTTCATAGAGAAATATCAATATAGCGATCAAAACAGTTATTACTTTGGTTTACACTCATATCATATGGGAGTACCTCAAGGATGAATTCTTGGTCTCTTCTTATTCTTTGCTTATAGTAACGATTTTCCTCACATTGTTAGGCGAAGATCAGACATAGTCATGTTTGATTTTTTAACAAAAATCCTTATTTCAGATTCATCCTTCATGTACGTTATTGCGGTGTTGTGTATGATAAAGTTGTACCAGAACCGGCATCCGGACGTAAATGCCAATGCGCACTCGACGTTTATGCTACTCGCCGTCGTCATGACTATCGGTGAGTTTGTTTATCTCTTTGAAACACCGACCGAGTGCGACTCTGACTTACACACGAGACTTCTGTGCAGTACAATTCTATTAAGGGGACCCTTTTTTATTTTTTTTGGCGGTATAGTGGCCATAGTTATACGCGCTCTGTGAATATTTCAAATGTCTATCTGTTACGGGTCAAAACATACAGCCCTGTGACACAGAGGGACTCATAGATAGTCAAGCATTAGTAATAGGCACGTTGGCACCGTTGGGTCTAATTTACCCACAGACTAATTAGGTAGGCTAGAGTCTAGGGCGCAAGGACCGAGGGCGCTGGACCTTTGCAAACACCCCTTATTTACAGAATATAGGGCTGGGCGGGGGCAAGCAGGACAGGGGGGGAGAGGAAGTTCATTGTTAGCCTAGAGCTGTCAGGACTCTGAACCAGGCTCTTGGTACAGATATAGGGCTGAGGGAGTCATAAATAGCGGAGCTTTTGTGATAGACCTGTGGTGGAACCCTAAAACTTAGGGTCTTCTTATGCTCCCCACCTGACCCCATGTCCCGGCTGTCCCCAGGCCTGTTCGGCATCATGTACCCGAGCGTGTACTTCTGGGTGGTGTTCACCATCCTGCACCTGACCACCTGCTTCGTGCTCACCATGAAGATTTACTACGTGGGACAGTTCAAAATGGGTGAGTGATGGACACATTTCCAGGGAACAACATTTTTAACTTGTCCTAATGATTTCTCTTAAATGGTACTTCGGCGATCAGACTCCAAGCTCAGTTGTTCAGGGCAGATGTAAAAAACATGGAGTAAACGAATTGTCCCAGGAACGAGATTTTAGTGTGTGAGTTAAAAGCTTCCAAAATCCAAAATCCAAAATCCAAAATCATTTATTTGTCAACACAAGTGAATAATAAGATGTTACACAATTTCAATAGCATCACCATGTTTCGCCATCAGGCATACAAATATTTCGCAAGTCAGCGTACAGCAGCATACATAATATTATCAAATGTCAACTTAAAACTAACTGAATAATTGAACAAAAATAAATAAAATGCAAATTAAAATGTCAAAATTAGAATAATTAGAGCAGGGTTGAGAAAATCAACATTAATATAAAATTAAGAACGTAAAGAAAATGTCATACAATAAGATAAAAAATAATTATATCGAAAATTTTGAAATCATTAATAAAAAAAGTAAAAAAAATAAAATGTCATTTAAGGTACCTCTCTTAAAAATTCTTGGACAGAGTAATAAGCCTTTTCTATTAGAAAGATATTCAAAAGTTTCTTAAATGTTTTTAAGTCATCCGTTTCCCTAATCGATGCTTACAGGATTTAAATAAATAAACGCGATTTAGTGTTGGCTTAATACAAATCATGCTTGTGACGTCACTGGCCCTGAATGCAGCGCGATAGAGGGTTGCGCGACGCACGCCCGTTGTCACTTTATTACTTCTGATATTCCGAAAAGTAAAGATCGTAGAAGAAAACTAAAAACACAGTTTTTCTTCTTTTAACCAATTCTATAAATTTTGAAAATAAAAAAAGTAACTAGAATACCGTATTGTGTGGGCAGAGGCCGCGATGTTCCGGCGCGGGCTGGCGGCGTTCCGCGCGCGCAGCTCGGTGCGCGCGCTGCTGCGGCCGGCGGACGGCGCGCGCGCAGCGCTGCTCGCGGTCGCCAACGCCGCCAACTGGGCGCTCGCCGCGTACGGGTGAGTGCCGCGGCCGGGCTCGCAGACTAGTGCAGAAGTAACACTTGCCTGGGAAGTCAACAATGCGTCCACTTATAAGTGCTTTTTATTGGTACGAGATCTTTCCTGATGTGTGCACTTTCCTGGTACAAGATCGTTACTGGTGAGTGCACTTTCCCTGGCTATACTTTCCCTGTGCTAGAGCTTTCCCTGGTACACTTTCCCTGTGCTAGACATTTCCCTGGCTACACTTTCCCGGAACAAGATCCTTCCCTGGCTACACTTCCTCTGTGCTAGATCTTCCCTGGCTACACTTCCCCTGTGCTAGATCTTCCCTGGCTACGCTTTCCCCGTGCTAGATCCTTCTTTGGCTACACTTTCCCTGTGCTAGATCTTTCACTGGCTACTCGTTCCCTATGTTAGATCTTTCTCTGGCTACACTCTCCCGGATAAAGATCTGTCTTTGACTACACTGTCCCGGTACAATTTCTTTCCATGGCTACACTTTCCCTAGCCACATTTTTGCTGGATCTCTCTCTGGCTACAATTTCTATGCCAGATCTTTTCCTGGCTACACTTTCCTTGTGCTAGATTTTTCCCTAGCCACATTTTTCCTGTACCAGATCTCTCCCTGGCTACACTTTCCCTCTGCTAGATATTTTCCTGACTACATTTTCCCTATGCTAGATCTCTCCCTGGCTACAATTTCTATGCTCTCTTTCTCTGACTACATTTTCCCGGTATAAGATCATTCCCGACGAGTGCACGCTCCCGCTAAAAAACTCTTCTGATCAGTCAATTCCCATGATAGTAAGTGCTTGTCTTTGAGTATTGAGCTCCTCCAGCTGCCGACTGAACCCCTAAATGAAAAACCGGGAAAGCGGGTAGATGACGGTGATGCTTGCCTGCAGGCTGTACGAGCACAACAAGGACCTGGCGCGCCACCTGCTGGCCATCCTGATGGGCAACGCGGTGCTATACTTGCTGGCCTACGTCGTCGGCAAGCTCGCCCACAAGGAGAGGGTGAGTCCATGCTACAGCCGAAGGTTGCGGGTGCAATTCCCACTAGGGGAAAGTTTTCGTATAATGAAGGTTGTACCTGGTTCGTACTTAAGAGTGTATTTATCCGTATATCTGTGAACAGTATTTTCAATATCTGATAAAAAGGCAAATTTGCCGAAATTTTTAAATTGGTGTCCGCTTCTAATAATTGATTTTTATTTCGTATCGTTAACTGCAATAATGTATGAACTGAAATAATTGTGTTCGGCGGCAGGTCCCGCTGCGGGCCTGGCTGTTCGGCGCGCTGGCCCACGTGTGCTGGGGCGGCGCGCTGTACCTCTTCCTGGACGGACACACGCGCTGGGCTGTGAGTATCTCCGCCGGCAGGTCCCGCCGCGGCCAGGCCTGGCCCAAAACTGCAACCAGATTGAGAACCTCCTCATTTGTCTGGCGACGGTTAAAATGATTGTGTTCGTCCAGGACACGCCGGCGCAGTCCCGGCGGCGCAACGCCGAGTGCTCGTCGCTGCAGTTCTACGACAGCCACGACCTGTGGCACGGCGCGTCGGCCGCCGCCATGTTCCTGTCCTTCAACATGCTGCTCGTCATCGATGACCCTCTCGCCGACACGCCGAGGGAGCTCATACCTGTGTTTTAAACACTGTGGATGATTCAAATATGGATTGATGATTTAATTCGTGATTGATGATTGAATTCATAATTGATTATTGAGTTCATGAGTGATTATTGAATTCTTGATCGATGATTGAATTAATGATTGACGGCTAAACTCTTGATTGATGATTGAATTCTTGATTGATGATTTAATTCTTGATTGATTATTTAACTCTTGATTGATGATTGGATTCAGGATTAACGATTGAATTCTTGATTGATGATTGAATTCATGATTGACGATTGGATTCTTGATTGATGATTGAAGATTGAATGCTTGATTGATGATTGAATTCATATTAAATGGTTGAATTCATAATGGACGAATTTATTAATGATTGATCAATGAATTGATAATAAAAAGTAAAAAAAAAATAGACAACAATTTTATTAAGTACAACAATAAGTAGGCCGAGTTTCAAGTGTCTGTGTAAGATGTAAGATTTAAATGTTAACTGTACGAAATAAACAAATAACTGGATTTTTTAATAAACGCTAGTTTCCAAATTGCTGTTTTTTATGTAGTTTAGCAGAAAATTAAGAATAAACATAATTTTATGAACTTACGCGTCTTAAATTAAGTGCTAGTGATTATTATTAACTCGTTCTTATGATATGTGCTTCAACCGTTAAAGTTAAGTATATGGTGCTTCATTATAATAATATTCGGCTTTGTTGTAATTTTTGGAAGCACTTAATTTTTTATATGGTATGTATTCAGAAAGATAGTTTTGTATATTAAAAAAATACTTTTTTGTTTTCCCACGTATATTTTAAAAAAAATCGTGACGTCTTTTGGGCTAAGATAACAAGCTATTCAGCCATTTTCCAAAGAGGTTAAATGACGTAAATAAATAATGTTGCCACATGTCACTTATTTTACCAAGATTAGGGGTGTTTTAATTTTGTGATCAGTATTTTTGGGTGTTAGTTCATTCGTTTACATTTTTATCTACACATATATCATAAATGCTCTATAATGCGTTCAGAAACCGTAGGCAATGACCAGCATTATAACAACCAATATTATTATGAGAATTTTTCTAATTTGTTTCTATATTTTGTTCAAATTATTTTTTTATTACATTATTTCAATGTGTACAATCTTTAGATATTTAATCGGTACCTAGCACTAGCAGCTAGTAGCAATGCAGGTCATTGCCCTATGGCTTTTGAACCCATCATAGAGTACTTATGATATGTGTGTAGATAAAGTAATGTATGCAACTGTACATAATTAGGTCTTAAAACACTCGTGTGATCCTATTATGAAACTCGCTGACGCTCGTTTCATAAAACCACACTCGTGTTTTAAGACCCCTCATTATGCAACAGTTGCATAAAATACTATTAATGGAAAAAAGGCTGTGACATAAAAAAACTTATGTCTGAATTTATGTTATTCGCGTTACCCTATTTGTATAATTTGTTCATTTATTATATTAAAATAGATCATTTGTGCATGCATTTTAAAATGCAGTTTAAGCCGCAGCGTAGAGAGTAGGTTAAGCAGTTTTGTATCTTTTAGATTTATACTCATTAAATCATAAATCAATATGAATAAATTATACTAGTAAGTATGCAATAAAATACAAATAAAACTTATACAAAAATGAAACGTAAGTATTTTATTTGTTCTTTAAGGTGGATTACTCCGTATGATGTATGAATTACAAATTTTTCTTAATAAATGCTGAAGTGCTACTATGAAGTAGTACTTGAGAAAATTAATATATTCAACTGATAATTGATATTTATTTGACCATTTTGAGTCTGCAGACACCACCTAGCCTTTCTCTCTTGTGGACGTATTTGAAGAAAATAAAAAAGTTTTTTTTTAGAAAATATCACCACCCTTTTATTTACCAACTTACAAGATATTATGTAACTATTGACGGTGTCGATGTGGTGACAGACAGGGTCTCCGCAGCGTGCGATGGTACACATGCATGCAGCAACGATAGTATTCTGTGGAGCCCAGTGACCACGAACTTGACCCAACTTGGCGCAAGGGAGCGACAGCAAACCTCAAAATGTTTCGACCACCAGTGTCAAACCCATGCATTCTGATGTTTCCGCTAGCGTTGACGCTAACAGAGTGTAACTTTATTTAAACACCGAGGGACGCAATTTTCTAAGCGCAAAAGCGACGAGCTTGACGTTAAGGCAGCGCCTTGTCTTACTCTAGCACGCCAGCACGTGTGACCAACTTGTGACACAGAAAGGTGCCTCGACGTTGAATAGGACCTAATGCGCTTTTTTATAGGATTAAGGTTTTATAGTATATTTAATAAGTGAATAATAATAAGAAGATGGTCCGATGACCTCATGCAGGTGGTAGAAAGGCGCTAGTTGCATGCCGCTTGCAACCGGTCACTTGGAAACCCATGGAGGAGGCCTATGTTCAACAGTGGACTTCTTGTGGCTGAGATGATGATGATGATGATGAAATAATAATAAAAGAACGGCCTAGTTATAGCTGTGAGTGAAAAAAGGAGTCATCTTGAACAAGATACTACCAAACGCGGTTTGTGAAGCTACAAGTCGTTCGACGCTCCTCTGCATTGGGGCAGCCGTAATCATATACCGTGCGTGCGAATGAATACGAGCTATACGTTAGCCATACAGAAGGATACTTCTTGTATCTAAATGCTGTTTTTTTATACAAAATAACAAGACAAACGAGTAAGTGGGTCACCTAATGGTAAGTGATCACCACCGCCCATAAACACCAGCAGCACCAAGGAGATTGCAGATGCGTTGCCAACCCAGAGGGCTAAGATGGAATAGGTACCTCATGTGCCAGTAATTGCACAAGAATTTTGTTTGAAGAGAGACTTCTGCACTTGTACTAGGTATTATTTATTTTGTTTGTTTGATGCAATGTTTACACAATCATTAATCATAACTATTGACCCATATCCTGTCGGAGGCGATTTCAAAAGTCTGAAAAGGCAGATAACAGGTTTATTTCCTCACAGCCCATCGTGTGTAACAAATAGGAAATAACTGAGATAAGTGACTTTTGCAATCAATTTCTTCGCTTAGCCTCGTAAGGCCCCAACTCCTATTTATAGGACAAATGTCAAACTGATGTTGAACTCACTGTCTCAAAGGATATGGTTCGAAATTCATAGAACGAAATTTGACGTGGGCCTTACTAGGTTAGACATGGTTTAGACTTTTGGCCTTTGGAAGCGTGACGTCAATGTCATGACAGAGCAAAAACATGGCAATCGGAACAGCAGTATTAAGTGAATGCAAAAATAATCAAGAATGTCAATGTCAGCGTAATACTTTTATTAGCACATGACAATGTGTACAGAAATGTCTGGTGGAGACTGTTTTATGTAAGAAAAGTGTTTGTTAAAAAAAACCTTTTTTAATACAAGCTTTTTTAATTTCAGTAGTTTATTATTGCATTCTCATCGGAGCTGTATAAATATAAAAATGTTGAAGCCGATTTTTTTTTTCGATTTTTATTTTAAATGTTTTAACATTCAAATCATTAAATTAAAATGCTATGCAATGACAACAAAAAGGGAAATTAGGGTAGTGGCAGGACTCGAACCTTCAACATCAGTATTCCGTGCCTCGCGTTTTTCCAGTTTCGCCACATTACCACTACCATACACTACGAATTTACATAAATATACCCAATTTGGAAAAGATCCGACTATTGGAAGTTGGTCAAAATCGACTTGCAAGCTACCTTGCAAGGTTTGACCTACACATACTCTTATCTTATCTTATCTTATCTATGCGGGGTCCTTTCGGATACACTTCGACCCAGCGGGATCTTTTGTGTATTTACCCCTCCTTCGCACTTAGTCCATCGCTTTTTCCACTTCCTCCATAAAGTGGATGATGTGGTATAGTGGTAGTGCCTTGAATTCTCCTGGTTCGGGGTATCCGTTGCCGAGGAGTTTCATTCTTGTTCTGGCGAGGGCCTCACAATAAACACAACAAACATTCTCACTAGCAAGGATATTTTAAATGAAATATTGTAAAAACCGGGCAAGAAGATGTCGGTCCATCCTTAAAATAGGATTCAGTTGTAGCCAATACACAAATAACAAAGATTTTTCTTATAAAATAAACCATGTTTACTTATTTTACCAGCAACAAAAAAAGTTTGTATTTCATAGCATTGCTCAAAGACACTATGAAAAACAATGTTACTTTTGCGCTCGCTAAACTCAAAACAGCGTGTAACCGAAAAAGCCGTATTTTCCGGGAATTTTTTTCTTAAAATCCGTTAGTTCCACTAATTTAAAAAATTGGCATTAAAATAATAGGCGCTTATTTTAATGTCTCCTTAACTTTTAGCAATAATATCTCCTAATTAATATTTATTAGACGGTTCGTTATACTATTTCATTTTATAAACTTGGAAGGAAAACAAGCTAGTGGGTCACCTGATGGTAAGTGAACACCACCGGCCATAGACACCCGCAACACAAAGGAGACTGAAGATGAGTTGCCAAGCCAACATAGAAAGCTAAGATGGAATACTACTTGTGCCAGTAATTACACCGGCTATCTTGCTCTTCATACCGGAACACAACAGTGCAAGCACTGCTGCTTAGCGGCTGGATTAGCGAGCAAGATGGTGGTAGCGATCTGGACGGACCTTGCAAAAGGATCTATCACTTCTCGAGTTGAGCTTAGCTCTCTACTCGAACTTGTTATGAAATACCTACCTACTAAGTTTAGTAATTATGGCATCTAAAAACCGTTCAAGTTTGTAGCATCATATCGTTAGGTTATATTATAACGTTATAAATTATAATTAAAAAGTTAGTATAGTCGACCAAGAAGTTTCTTAACCAGTTTTCGACCGTATTACAAAGGGGCGAGGTCGTAGGATTCTGTCTTGTGTCAAAAATGTAGGTCCCGTATATTTCTAATAAAAATTAAATTAAAAAAATCAAAAACCCAACTGCGTAAAAAGTAAATCAAAACTGAAAAGACTAAAACAAGACCAGTAGTCTGAAGTTCTGTTAAGTAATGTGGTACCTACACCATTGCAATAGTTTCATGAACTTCAACAGTCGGGATGGGACCCATTAAAAATGTAGACCGGCTAAAATCTTCCCAGTAATGGGACCTTACTTTTTTTATTTGACACTTTTTAGTTTAGATTAAGTGAGAATGGTTGCTAACCAACTTTAAATACTTAGTTATAGATCCTAAACAGCCATTCAAAATGAGAAATGAAATGAGAAACCTAAAAATGTTTTTAATACCTATCTAATGATACCCCTCAATATAGTTCGTTGACTTTATTTTTTTCTTTTCGCAATATGTCATCTGGTGGTCGCCATATTGAACTTTGATTATTGTCATGTAAAGAGATGACAATAATCAAAACTGTGACACTCGCAAGATTAAGACGAATCGATTGACGTAAGAATCATCAAAATCGGCCCACGCATTTGGTCTCTAGATCGCCACAAAGGAACAAACATACATACATACATATATAGGCTTTGCGTTGCGCAGTCGGGTAAAAACACAGGGCACGGCCAAAAATAACTGAACGGGTTGATCTGTAAAACACAGTACGGTTGGACAGACTTGGTACCTTACAGTACGATTTTACAACGCACATCAGCACTGTAGAATTAACTTTCCAAATATTCCTTTCTTTCATAAAGGCTGGCAACGCGCTTGCGAGTCTTCTAACGTTGCAGGTGTTCATGTGCGTCGGTGAGTATTACCCGTTCTCCCTCTAATAATAAAAAATAAAAAACGTAATACAATATGCCTTAATATGACCGACTTGGTTTATTTTATCCGTCCCTGTGGCTAAATTTGACTAATGTCATAAAAATAGGATGCACATAAAGATAAATTGAATTCAGTCCGTCATGTAGGACCACAACAACCCTGGAGTTATCATAGCCCGTTAAGAAAATAGATATAAATTATTTACTGGGCGATTTATTTGCTACTCTTAGTTGGTACGTACGGCCAGCCTCAGAAATGTACCTATTATTAAGACCTGTACAACTGTGGTTGTAATAAATGATATGATATGAAATAGCTTAACACTTTAGCACCTTGCCGCTGTCAGTAATGTGACAAATAAGAGCAAATCTCATTTCATACGTTAGTATGACAAGGTTCTTAACCCTAGAGTAATCGCGCCTTCCTGTGAAACGCGAGTGATCGCGTGGGGATGGTGGGGAGCATTTTTATTTGCCGCCCATTCTAAATACGATTTTTTCCACCAAATAGCCGTTACATGAATTTATTATTTTATTTCAAGGATAGAATAAAACATAAACTATCAGAATAAGAAACATTTATACTTAGAATTTAGAAAACAATGCTTTGGGAAATCTTAAGTAAAATTTCTTGGTTTTTTGCAACCTCTTCACAATTATTTACATAAAAAAATAAATAAACCAAATAGCTAAATTATGCGTTTTCATCATCTACAACATGCATTTCATATTTCATAGCGCGAGTACTCTAGAGTTAAGTGTTTCGCTACTTCGGAGGCTGCCTATACACTACAATTATTAAAAACATCTATTTTCCAACTATATTTGACTTTTTTACGGAGTGTGAGATTCTTCAGGTGCTGTCGATTTATTGATTTGTGCCATCGGCTTTATGTCTATACCTACGCCTAATAATCATTTTACTACCGCCATTAACAACCCTTTCTTCAATGACCTACCAGCTCAATGAACGGCCCAGATACACCCGTGACGTCCACTCTCAATGGGAAGTGGGGCAGACTTATAGAACACACACACTCTGCACCCTGCTCCAACAAGAACAACCCTGCCGCAATACCATAAAGTGCATATTCCGACGCGAAACTAAAATTCAAATTTACGATCGATCGTTGCAAGCGTCCCGAATTGCCCCAAGCGACCAGTTCTTGCCAAAACAAATCCGAGTTTGCCACATCCGTTTGTGGGTCGAGTTTCCGTTTTGGCGTGTTGTTACGCTGTTCTGAAGCTGTGGGGGTGGACGTGCACTGCTGACCTCGTTGGAGGCCAGGGGCTGCCCCAGTGCCCTAGTTAGGGCCGCGCCCTCGCCCGCGCACGCGCGCCGGTCAATGGAGCCCCGAAGACTAGGGTAGTTTGGGGTAGAAATTGCCGGAATTCGGGGAAAGTCTGGGCATGACAATAGATTCCCGAAATGTTCTACTACGCAATTACGATCACAAACCATGAAATGTATAAGTGTTTCGTTGTTGTAGATCATCATCAATACCAGCAAATTATTTATATGTCGAAATAAGAAAATGAACACAGAGATTTTAGACATGATATCGATGCAAAGGCACAAAAACTTCTCACTTGTTTTTTTTCTAGCCTGAAGAATAAGTTCAATATTTGTTAAATGTCAAAGGGAAGGATTCATCATACGGCTAACTTTGGTAAAACGTGACTAAAACCCTCAAAGTACTTTTCAAGTAATAAAAAACACTGCGCCGCACTGGCATCGGTTAAACTCTTATCGAAGTTACCGTTGCGTATACCTACTCATGCAGTCGTCGCTTTTTTATAGAAAAGGAAAGGAAACGCTCATGTTGGTCACGTAATGGGAAACAATCGCCGCCGTCCATGGGATCTAGCAACCCGAAGAATCGTTAATATTTTGACGGCCTCTAGCCTCCCCTCCCCTCCCCCGAAGACTTTTGGGTCTCACTCTCTCAAAGAAAAATACGAAAAGAAAAATAGCAAGCTACTATTTCAAACCATTATTCTGTGAAACTATGGCACCACCTCGGTAGAAACGGCAACCGACTAGCACTGTTAATATTTGACAGTTTGGCTTGTTTTATTTTTTAGTCGCGGTTACCAGATCATCCAATTACAATTTATTCCTCATTGCGTACGTTTCTTATAATAGTCGTAAACAAGCGTGGCCAGACCTCCCAATTTTACAACACAACAAAATTCAATGTGCTGATTTGAAACTCAAATAAAAACAAAAGTAATATGAAACTAATCACTGACTATTTAATTTTGTCCTTATGTTCGAACGAATCCAACAAACAAAGTTAATTAATCAAACAATAAAAAACGTATTAGCATTGAACAAGAGTGCAAAACTGTGTTGCATATCATAGAGTTCACAATTATTGTTTGAGCATAGTTCGGTGCACAAGTTTTTCTTAGTTTTTAAATTGTATGCATAATTATTAATTATGGTTAAAGAACTTTATTTCTCGAAAGAAATTATGCGTTTCACTTATTGAGAACTAACATGAAACATAATTAATTTATTTACCTTCTATACTTAGCATTATTATTAAAATTTTACTCGAAATGTTTCAAACTTCCGCTTTGGTCCAAAAAACTTTGGCACAGCTAGCACTCTATTAGCTTCCATTCATTAAAAATTGACCAAATTAATTTAATAATCTTATACGTCATTAAAAATTACAGACGATAGAACAAAAAGAGCATGCTGTAGGTTTTTCATTAGTCTAGGTATGAGAATATTCTTGGATGATATTATACCAGTTACCTACATTACGATAATAATCTTGACTGTATACCGTTGCTTTTAAACAATAAATATTATATTTAAAGTTTCTCAGTGATGGAAGTCACACATATTTACTGTTAGAACTAATTCTTAAAGTGACGTCAACCGAATGACTTCGCATCACTCGACACCATGACGTCACTTGATAAAATACTAATTGTCCTCTAGAACTAATTTGTTAGTCATTTACGTCGAGTGGTCTGTCAACAAGTTAGGTAATTCTTACTCATCTTAAGATAATGACATGGTCATGTATGGGTAAACTTTACACAGTACCAGGTAGAAACTTTGCGTAATATTTGCAAAGTAATTAAATACGCCAAATTGCTTCGATCTTTGAACTAAATTTTGATAACAAAAAAAATGTTATGCAAGGGAAATGTCAATTGGGAGCTGGCAACATTATCAGCTTTTGTTGTCCCGAAAGAAAAATGGCTGACTAGCTGAACGTCAAAACTTGGGTCGAGCACTGCTTACGTCCGAAACGTGCAATTTTACCTTAGAATACGGCTTATAAATGATATTATAATGGATGTGTTGTGTTATTGTGCTCGTTAACTAGTGTGTTGTGCTAACAAATAATCGATTATCGTGTTCAAAAGGGTGAAAAACTGCAAGTATTGACGAGAGCACCTCCAATGCACCGTGAGTATAATTTACTATTTTTTCTCCCTCTCCTATCATTTAACGTCTTAAATCCGTATAAAAATAAACAAACAAATAACTAAAGTTCCCGAAACAATCATTTCCAACTTAATAACGCACTCGGTATCGTTACAATTGCGTTTTTAAAACACGTAATTTTTCTTCGTCGTTAAACGTCAAAATATTATATTTTTATGCGAATTATGAGACACTTGGAACGGTGAATATCGTGACTGTATCGTTTTAAGTTGAAACGGTGACAATTGGGAGGTAATTTTGGTGTGTTTCAGTCATTTTTGCGCGATCGGATGGTTGTGTCAGTAGTTTTAAATAGCCTGCCGTTTGACACTGTAAAGTATACTTTATCGTCTTCAGTCGTTAAATGAAACTGCTCTGGCACGGTATTATCACAGTTGGAGGTTAGACAGTGTTTGGTAGATCTAGAGATTATTCTGCTTGCCGTGCTGATGTCATTTGTTGTTGGGCCGCCACGGGGTACAGTCCAGGCATGATTTTATTAAATATCTATTGTGGCGCGACTGATATACCTCGCCGGGCGGTATTTCAAGTCGTCAAAGTGAAAGAGTGCACAAAATGCCACTGTAAATGTGTTGTTGATTCAATGAGTGAAGTTAAAGTGCCACCTTGGTTCATTGTTGTTTGTTATAAACAGCCAGTGCAGTAAGTTATGTATTTTGTTAAGACCAATTTCTATATTCAAATACCTAATTGTTTTACCTGCTAATAGTTAAGTGTTGACACATTTTCTGTGAGAAATTAGCTCAAGTTTGTAGGTGATACAATCTCCTCTTTGTATAAAGACATGTGTATTTGTCTGTTTGTTATTGCAGAGACTTAATTGACAGCTTCATAATATGGGAAATATCATAAAAATTATAAACTGAAATGACCATTTGGTCTCCGGATATAAAAACAGACATATTAAGTCACCTACCTGGATCCAGGGGGAGGGGTCGTAAGGGTATTGCCCCCCACCCTAGGCTGGGCCTATGTTGAGTAAGTGTATATTTTCTTCTCCATTGATCGACTGTCCCAATTATAAATATAAATATTTTGGGACAATTTACACCAATTGAACTAGTCTCACACTTAGCAATTATGGGTACTAGGCAATAGATAAACATACTTATATAGACTAATACATACTTAAATACAAATAACATCCATGACACTGGTACAAACATTTATATTTCTTCACACAAATATTTGCCCATACCAGGATTTGAACCTGGGACTTCTTGCACAGCAAGCAGACACGTGTGCCACTGTGCCATACAGGTAGTCGAATTATCAAAGACGTATAACAAATCAAATACTGCCCAGTATTTAATTTGTAAAATTTTATGCCAGTGATAAATTTAGAGTTTTATAGACAAACTAACTAAAGGGAACTATTGAATTAGCTCTCATTAAGTCAGTTGGTTTGTATTTCTTAATAACACAGTACAAAATACAAAATCATTTATTGCTAGAATTTAAGTAGTTACTGAATAAGATGGTATATTATATTATATTGCACTGTTATTGCACTGCATGGTATTGTAATGCGTATCATAATAACACGCACATGTTCCTCACAATCACTTCCTGTGTCCTTCACGGCTGTTGAGGAAACGATGTGCAAACAGAAATGTTTTCTTCAGCAAGGCTGTGGCCTCGTGCCACGGTGCACATGTGAAATGTACACTTCACTAGTGAAACTAGTTTGAGCTGATAAAAAGATTATGTTAAAAACTACTTATCTATACAGGCTGGAATAAAACAAACTACCTTAAACATTGGAAATAACAAGTTTTATGCAGAGGAGACTTACTTTTACTTTTTATAATAATAAATCTCACCAGGGTTAAAAAAAATGTCAAAAAAAAACATGTGATTAATGGACAACCCCTTACTTATTTGTAGTTTATTTCCCTGTTTGTGTCTTATCATCTGACTTCATGTTTAAAAACCTTCACTATGACTTCGTCCATTTTCCTAACTCGCCTATTTCCTAAGAAGATCACTGCTTAAGACGATATTGATGATACAAGTGGCACCGTTTGCCCTATAGAATGTCTTTGACGCCTATTCATGGTATTCGAGTTTAGGCAAAGTAAAAGCTTGTTCACGTAACCATTGAGATGTGTGAGTGTATTGTATAGTATGTATTTATTTAGTTTGTTTGTTTGGGCTGCCAGCAGCTGTTATAATCTCACACGTTTAGATTCAGTTTCTCATCCATTACTGTTTATTTTTACATAGTATAAAACTTAATCGCTATCTGTTCCTGATTGTCCCCATATCTTACACCGCTTACTTCTTGAAATCCTTCTAAACCTTGTAACAGATTTTGATACAGTTGTCACTGTCATTAAGGGTTGTAGTTATAAACCGAGCTCAAGTTCCAGTTTTATACTAGTTTGGTATGAAACAAGAACTAGAGCACAGAATAAATAATAGTTACTAACATACAGAAATTTCTCTTCTTCAACCACCATTAAACGAATTCCAACTTTATGATCAGGCACAAAAAGTTCGTATTACTTCATAAACATTCGCCAGGCGGCATGCGTCAAAAGGAAGGCGCCGCCCGCGCCCGCCTTCCACCCGCAATGCCCTGGCGCACCTGAGGGTTGGGCTGCTTACTGTAATAACGCGCGACACAGTGAGGGGGCGCGCGCGCGGCAAGCCGGCAACCTACTGCGATTAACCTATGCCATAAGTAATGCGGCGAGCTCACCTACAGTGCGGAGTGGAACCTCCCTGACTAGAGTTTGGTTTAAATCTACGACCCTTAGAGATTTTTTTTCGGAACGTTTGTTAAAAAATGGTTAATGGGGTACTCAGTAAAGGGTATTTTTATTGTGTTGTGTTTACAACCGAAACTAGTGTTTACATCCGAAACCGAAACATACTTCAAGGGCAATTCTAGAGGATATTTTTTAAACTTTTGTTCAGTCAAGCTCTACCCTTTTAATTGTTGAATGCACACGGCGGCCGAGCATACAGTGCGGAGTAGAACCCCCCTGTCGCCGATCCACAACGCCGGTCGGCCCCGAACGACGCACGGAAGCTCACGAACTTAGTTTCGGTTTCAGTGCTAGTTCCGGCAGATTTCGTACCGAAACCGAAAGTAAACCGAAAATTCAATGGGCGTTTTTCCATTAGCCGGCAACGGCGGGAAGCAAAAATGTATGAAAATGTATGGCTCGCTTGTCCACTTCCCGGCGCCGGCGCCGGCACGGCGTTGGGCCCCCAGGTGCCGTCGCCGTCGCCGGGGTAGCAAGCTTCCCACTCGGTGCCGGCCCGGCAAAGCTGCATGTGTTTGGATATGAATTGTAGCCGTGTGCGTGTGTGAGTGCGCGGGGCGGGTAGGAACCGGGCGTAAACCGGCATCAGTGGACAAACGAAGCCCTGGCGCCGGTGCCGGTGCACGGCCGTGCCGGCTAATGGAAAAACGCCCAATGTAATGCCGAAACCAAAAGTTTGGTCGGGCACTAACAGTGTCGTCGTGGTCGTTGCAGATGTGAGCAGCAGGCGGGCGCTGGCGGGATGTGGGCGCGCGCGGCGGCCGGCGCCGGCGCCGTCGCCGCGCTGCTCGCGCTGCTCGTGCTGCGGGCCTGCCGCGCGCGGCGCAAGCGCGCCCCGCAGGTAACCGTCTACTGCGGGCGTGAGCGGAATTCGGGGGAAGTTTTCAAAAGCTCTGTCGAAAAAATACCGGCTAGAAATTCGACGTATTTAATGTAGGAGGTATACATACACTGTTCGGAGTCATGCAAATGGGAGTAATTTCCCAACATTCTCGCCCAAGATTCGAAAATCTTTTCGGCACAGATGATAGATGATGATTTTAATTTTGCATCTCTCCGGTCACTATTTTTTTCGGAATCTAGCTGCCAATTCGTCCACATATCCCGCTCTCGACTCACCGAACGGGCGCGCGTCTGGTTCCAGGTGGTCGTAGTACTCGGCGTGCCCCGGGCGCCGCGCGCCGCCCCGCCCCCGCCCGCGCCCTTCCCGCAGCGCTACCCGCGCCTCTACCCGCCGCGCCCCCCGCGCGCCCCGCGCTCCCCGCGCTCGCCCCGCCGCGCGCACGCGGCGCTCACCACGGCGCCGGCCGACGACGAGCGCGCGCCCCCCCCCCAGATCGTCATCGTCGGCAACGCGGCCCAGCCCGCCCGGGACCCGGACGCCCCCGGGCCCTCTGCCGAGTTCCGAGGGCCGAAGCTGCCGCCGCCCGAGCGGTGGCTGCTGAAGAGACCCTTCGACTGCAAGTACTCCGACATACCCCGCCCCCTGGGCCAGCTGAGCGCCGACCCGGGCGGCGAGCTGACGAGGGAGTCGAGAGCGAAGAAGTACAGCGCGACTCGGTCTCCGTCGCTGGAGAGGGACGAGAAGTCGCCGTTCGTGGCCGGGGACGAGGTGTTCGAGTTCCCCGCGGCGGCGGCGGCGGCGGCCGGGCGCGGCGCGGGCGCCATGGCCGAGCCCGACGAGCGCGGCGACGCGTCCCCCGGCAACCTGCGCCGCTTCCGCTCCGTCAGCACCCGGCTCGACGTGTGCAGCGTCGCCGAGACGCCGCGCCCCGAGGGCCAGCAGGAGCGGCTCGAGATGCAGAACTCGCCCCGACTCCTCGAGTGCTCCGCGAGGGACCGGTCGAAGTTCGATTTTTCGCCGAAGCTTCTGGCGGACGGCGTGGGCTCCCCGCGGTTCTACACGCCCCCCGAGGCGGTCTCGCCCGCGTTCTTCGCGGAGCCTTCGCCGAGGTCCGTGTACTACGACACGGTCCGGTCGCCCAGGTTCTTCCCGGAGACGCCGAAGGACGCCGAGGTGCCGCAGTCCCCGAGGGCTCTGGGCGATCACATGAACAGGAACGGTCCCGAGAAACCTAACTCTCCCAGGATCTCGAGCGCCAAGCCGAGCCCGAAGGTCCACAGTTGCAACAAAGAGAACTATTTCACCTTCGACTCCGGTCTGCCGGAGGAGGGACCCGGGAAGATGTCGCCCAGACCCCGAAGGTACGGAGGGAGGAATTCCATAGAAAGAGAGAGGTTCACGCCGCCCGCCGATAAAGAAGCGAAACGATACCGAAGACACAACAGCTGCGACACGAATTATAAGAATGTAGAATTGAATATAACGAAATGCGAAGAGAGAGAGGAGGCGACGGACGTGGTGGATTGCTGTGCCAAAATGGAAAGTTTAGAAATAGAAAGTAAGGAAGAGAAGCATGAACTGACTCCCAATCTGAACACGGCTCAAGCCAGACGACAGAGGCTCAAGTCGATATCGTTAGATTCCGACAATGCTAAAATTATAGAGCAAAACCTTGGCCTGCCCATCGCTAAGCAGATGAAAGATCAAATGAACGAGGCGTATAAGAATCAAGATTTGAGCGCTTCCTGTGAAAGCATGGAGAGGCATCTCAAAACGCCCACGAGTGAACAGCCTGTGTTTAAATTTGAAGAAGAATCCGTGAAGGACAAAACGTCCGAAGAAGACGAACCTAAAACGCCTGATCTAAAGAAAAAGTGTCTCCGACAGAGTTCAGATACGCAATCGTTTATAGATATGCCAAGATTCTCTCCCAAAGAATTCGAAATAACAGTGACGACTGAAGAGGGCGCGACGACATCCGCCGACTCGGAATCCCAGACGAAACGAAAAGGGAAGAATCTCAGAAATTTGACAATCGATTTAACAAAAAGAGACAGCGACTTGGAGAAGGAGTTGCTAGAGTTCGAAAAACTTTACACGAACGCCGAAGAGAAGAAAGTGAAGACGCCTACTTTGAAAGTCAAAGCGACGTCACTAGATTCTTCTGAATCGGTCAACTTGTCACTGCCCCAGAAGAAGACTTTAGACGTACCCCAAAACTCTATCTCAGTTCCTAACACACCAAAAAGACAGTTGATAAGGATTCTAGCTCAGAAGAACATAAAACACGATTCTGGATCGAAGAGCGCTGAGCAACGTCGCCTGTATATGAAGGGGCAAGACAGCGGGATATTTCTCAGGGAAAACCACGCCAGTTTGATGCTGTACCAGCCCGGCTGTTCCCGCAGGACCATGGGGTCCTTTGACGAGAACATGTCAGATTTCTCTGAGAATCCACCAGAGATTAACATATCCGGCCCGGGATACCAAGAATCCGGACAAACCTTGGGCTCCAATTTGCTGAATTACAAGCAGAACCTAAGCGTGTCGAGTACTAATTTGAAAACGTTACCAGAGGGTGTCACTTCAGACGACTTCGAGCCAAGCGAGGAAGAAGAGAAATTTGGGAAGAAATTGCATAGAAGGAATTCAAACCAGAGTCTAATGCTTAGCACCCATAGCTTGCAAAGTTCTAACTGTTCTTTGAACAGTTCTGGAGCATCTTGTCACAACTTGACCACGGTTCGAACGAGCATATCAAATTTTAGTCTAACTTCTGATAATAGGAAGAAATTGTCGCTAGAACGACGAGATTCGAACGCTTCTCTGATCAATACGGAACATTTGACACCTACCACTAGAGTAATATGTTCTTCTAACACCAACGTGTCTGATGTCTCCAAGAACTGTCTTCTACAGCGCAGAGGGTCCAACAACAGCCTGACTCTCAACATCCTACCGTCAAACAACTTAAGCCGACATTCCAGCAACAGCTCCTTGAACAAAGACGCGAAACCTGGCCAGAAGAAGGGTCTACTCGAAAGAAGGAGCTCGAATACTTCCCTCACTCTAAACATCAACAACTCGAACCCGCAGTTATCCGTCAACAAAAGCTTAAGCATCTCTAATTATAACCTCAACGGGTCCACCTGCAATCTAAGCAGGTACAACAGCAATCAGAGCATTGATAATCAACCTGAACCCAGAAAAGGTATCCTGGAAAGGCGCAGCTCCAACACCTCTCTGACGCTAAACATCCAACCACAGGAGCCTAGGGACATAGAGATAGATGAAAGTTTACTAGATAACAATTTGAAAGAGCTCCCGCACCGGGACAAACACAGAAAGTCGCTTAGCACGGAGAATCTAATCCCAAAGTCCTACAAAACTCGCACGCGGAGAACAGGCGAGAACAAATGCGTCGGTTTCGGCTCGCACGACAACCTCTGGTCTAACTCCTTCAATGCGGAAGACTGCCCTCAGAATTTGACTTACGTCTGCGGCGATCAAGAGAACGAGATAATTTACGCCTTCGGACGGCAGGAAGAGCAGAATTACCAGCCGGGTTTTGTCAGAAACATCACAACTAAACCTCTGAGCCCGCAGAGTACTTCAGAAGACTTTAGGCTGTATTTAGCAAATATGCAGCACCTGCAGAACGCCTCGAGCGTCCTAAGCCGACAGCAGCTGCGGGATTTGAACGAGGTATTCCAGAATGGGTACTCCAAAGTCAAGTGCCACAGCACCGCGGAGGGACAGCACTGCTGTTCCAACAAGGTCGACGCCGATATGAACAAAGAGAACCCACAGATGTTGATACCAGACGTGGCGCATCCCTGCTCGGAATACCAGAAGACCTTGCTAAGGAACTTGCACCAGGAATTCTGGGATATGCCGACGAATTTTCAAGAGAAACCGATAGTGTCTGGTTCGCATCCAAAGAACAGGTATAAGACGATTCTGCCGAACGAGCACTCGAGGTTCATCTTGAAGGCGGACGCTGCGGCGGCCGGCGAGGGTTACATCAATGCCAATTTTATTAAGGTGAGTTTATTTTATACATACAGAACTCTTTCTGCAGAAACTTAGCTAGCGTAGGTCAGTTTGTATGTAGCAGGTTGTCACCGTATTTATTTTAACAGTATCTTAAAATGGGTGCCTTCTGTTCTAATCTAGAAGCCGTTATCGATCTATTCTATTATGGCCTCATTTTTACATGTGTATAATATAATTTAACGAGCATTGAGTGCACCTGTTGTGACTAAGCCAGCCTCACAGGCGGCGGCGTGTACTCAGTATAGACTCAAAAACACTGAAATTAAATTTAGAATACTACATAACGAATGACAACACAAAGAAAATTAGGGTAATGGCAGGACTCGAACCTGCAACATCGGTGCCTTGCGTTTGCCAGTTTCGCAAGGTACGGAATGCTGATGATGCAGGTTCGAGTCCTGCCATTACCCTAATTTTTCTTTGTGTTGTCATTCGTTATTTAGCATTTTAAATTTAATTTGAAAGTATAAAAAAAAACAATTTCTATTACAAAAAAATAAAGACACTGCCTACCTTACCAATCTGATAAATCTAATCTAATTTTATTTGATTCTTATCTATACTAATATTATAAAGAGGAAAGATTTGTACCTATTTTTGTATGTTTGTATGTTTGTAATGAATAGGCTCAAAAAGTACTGGGCCGATTTAAAAAATTCTTTCACCAATAGAATGCTACATTCTTCCAATTTGACATAGGCTACATTTCATTTTGAAAAAAACTAGGGATCCTTGGTAAAATTTGAACAATGTAACCGAAGGTGTAGAAAAATGAGTCTTAAAATTGATTGTACCCGTGCGAAGCCGGGGCGGGTCGCTAGTATCTAATATTCCTTTCCTAATCAATAAAACAAAACTTCTAAAGTCATAAACAAGCTGAGTCGCCAAGTCGCCATTGTTTGCTTGTTTCGTTTAGTACAGCTTTAAAAAAAATTGTCTACCCTGTCTACAAATTCTAGCCAAGCCAGAACTCCTGGCCGTAGGACAATCCGTAAGAATACGTCTGACGTATTCGTAAATTTGTACCGCGTCCTCAGATAATGGGCAGCCCGGAACTGTATTCACACCCCGTTACTCAGGCTCAGTGGCCCGTTTCACGAAGCTACAAGTTACAATTTTACAAGTCTAAACCGTCAACATCAACATGATAATTATGTATAATGCACTGTAATCTGTTTTGAAAAGAGAAGAACAAAAATAACTGCCGAGTTTCTTGCGGCGTTTCTTCTCAGTAGTATCTTCCATTTTTCGAAGCGCTAGTAGATTCAGACATGTAAAAGAGCCTATACGGCCTACATGCAAAATAAATTTTTCATTTTCATTTTCAACATTGGTCATTATGTCCATTGCCATTGGTCATTATTGACCAATGTTGCCGGTTTAGACTTGTAAAATTGTAAGCTACAGACTTCGTGAAACGGGCCACTGGTGTTCTAATTATATTCTAGGAGTATCCTTTATCTGATCACAATCCAGTAAAGAATGTGTGAGGTCCTTCGTATTGCAGCCCACCCATAAGGGTGATTGTGTGACTAATATCGTATTCAAGAACTTATTCAATGGAATGTGACCAGTGGCCCGTTTCACTAAGCTACAAGCTACAATTTTACAAGTCTAAACCGGCAACATTGGTCAATAATGACCAATGGCAATGGGCATAATGACCAATGTTGCCGGTTAAGACTTGTAAAATTGTAGCTTGTAGCTTAGTGAAACGGGCCACTGACTTAACGGGAAATGCCACCACGAGAGGTTCCGTTATTAATTGATTGACAAGCAATGCACAGACAGCCTAAAACTGCTTATAGAAAAATTATGTTTGGAAGGGTTAGGCTCGTAAAACACACTTTCCCGAAATGTGCACTTTCCGCAAAATGTACACTCCCAAAATGTACACTTTCCCAATTTGGAAAGTTTCCCGAAATGTGCACTTTTTCAAACATTGCACTTTTCCAAAACGCACGCTTTCCTGAAATGTGCACTTTTTAAACAGTAACTTTAAACTTTTTTTTGCACTATTTCATAGAAACCCTTAGTACTATAAACAGGGACACAGGGAAGTGCACTTTTAGAGACAGTGTACCTTCCGAGAAAATGAACCTTCTAAAGAAGTGCACCTTTAGAGAAAGTGCACATTTCGGGAACGTGTGTTTTACGAGCCTAACCCGTTTGGAACATAATTAACTAGCCTAATCTTGCAATAGTTTACGTATCACAAAACCACCGTATTAACTACGTTCTCTCATTTCAGGGGCATGAATACACAAAGAACAGCTACATCGCCACGCAGGGCCCTCTCCAGAACACGGTGTTCGACTTCTGGCTGATGGTGCACCAGAACTGCTCGCAGGCGTCCCTGGACGCCCCGGCCGTGCAGAAGGTCGTGATGCTCACCAACTTCATAGAGAACAACCGGCAGAAATGCGAAAAGTACTTCCCGTTGGAACTGAACGAGGAAATGTTGGTGGAGTCGTTAGATTCAGAAGTGGGATCGAGAAGTTTCAAAATAACGAACACTGGTATGATTACACGGAGCGGTTACACCATCAGAAAATTACAGTGCAGTGATAGTGTTGAAGCGGTAACTGTGTACCATTACTGGTTCCACAACTGGGCAGACCATAAGTGCCCGAAGGATGTGAACGCGTTGCTAAATTTAAGCTTAGACGTTTTAAAGGAGACGACGTACAATTTCGATGGCAGTGAATCTATAGAGTGTCAGTGTAACGTGAAACCGGATTCTAAATTTGTGTTCCCGCCTTCCGAGGAAGGCGCTTGCGACAATATCTCAGTGGATGTGTCCCCGTTGGATTTTTCAAAGGAGAACCAATCGCCGGCTACTATAGTGCATTGCTCGGCTGGCATCGGACGTACAGGCTGTCTAATAGCTATATTAAACGGTATTAAGCAGCTTACTATTGAACATAAAGTGGATGTGCTGGGTATAGTGTGCAACATGCGATTGAATAGAGGAGGTATGGTGCAGAACTCGGAGCAGTACGAGCTGATACACAAGGTCCTGTGCTTGTTCGAGCAGGCCTGCTTGCCGAGTTTATAGCTGAGCTTTCAAAGCTCCATATGAATTAACTTTAAGCTCTGTATAATAAAACCTTAGGCCCTATATCACCATTCCCTGATAAGTTCCCGATATTAAACTACTTCAAACAAAATAGGGCCCACTTGATCTTTCTCGGTAAAATTCAAACATACAAATAAATACGAATTTCTACGTATTTAGACAACCTGTATGGCACAGTGGTACACGTGTCTGCTTACTGTGCAAGAGGTCCCGGGTTCAAATCCTGGTATGGGCAAATATTTGTGTGACAAATACGAATGTTTGTACCTGAGTCATGGATGTTGTTTGTATTTAAGTATGTATTTATCTATATAAGTATGTATATCTGTTGTCTAGTTACTATAGTACAAGCTTTGCTTATTTTGGGACTAGGTCAATTGGTGTAAATTGTCCCAAGATATTTTTATTTTTTATTTTTTTACATGTCGAGAAAATAGGGTTTTATTTTACTAATTTAATGTATAAACAATTAATAAAACCCTAGTTCAAATATATGGTTTGCCACATACATATTTTTATGTTTTTGTTCTACTGACAAAAGTGAAGTGGGCCCGGCTTTATTTTGAGTACTATATCTAAAGTCGTTTATTGATATTTATTTTTACAACATAAAGAACATTGTAACCTAAAATTTCACTTTATACCGCCTTTTTTGTTAATCTTACGTTTAATATTTAATGTTTTTGCAATGCCCTACCAGGGTCATCATATAAACTGTTACCTTATGTTTAAAATCTTTAATATTCAAGAGCGTGTTTACCCTAGGGCCGTCCGGGCCATGGCCCGGGGCGCCAGGCTGCAAGGGCGGCAGCCGCCCCTAAAATGAAATACTTTATCGTCATTTAATGGGGCGCCAAAGCTAAATGAACCGGGGCGCCAAATCTTTAACTACACGTCTGTTAATAATGTAATCTGTTTTATGATGTCACAAATAAATAAATACAAATACAAGTAAAATAAAACAAATCAAGGCTGTAAATAAATGAGGTGATTCATAATTTGTTGTTTTAGAATGTTTTTCTTAACAATAAACAACATTTTCATGGCAAAAAGTGAAATTTTAAGTTACAATGTTGTTTAATACTTAGGACAAGGATGAATTTGGTTTGGTTTCATAAAACAAAGACGGCGTCACATATATTTTGTAGACAATACGCCCAGTGGCCCGTTTCACGAAGCTACAAGTTACGATTTTATAAGTCTGAACCGGCCACATTGGTCAATAATGACCATTGGCAATGGGCATAAAGACCAATGTTGCCGGTTTAGACTTGTAAAATTGTAACTTGTAGCTTCGTGAAACGGGCCACTGTACGACAAAATTACAATTGCTATAATTTGACATTATTGTAGAGATTTTCATAAAAAAATGTGACAATAAAGTTAAATTGTAGCACTAGTGAGTTTTGTAATGCAGACCCCGGAACTTACCAGAGAGTGGTGAAATATGCCTTTAACCTTTTGACCGTATGTCTGATATTTAACAAAAACCAGCTCATTTCGCCGCAGTCTTTTAATTTAGACAATACGGTATTTTAATGATTTCTTTAAATTTCCAAAATTGATAGAATTCGTTTAAAGGTCCGACCAAATCGCTGCGTAAATACGGAGACGGTACAAAATCGCAGGGACGCCACAGAATAAATAATAGTAGTTATGATCAGGCACAAAAAGTTCGTATTACTTCATAAACATTCGCCAGGCGGCATGCGTCAAAAGGAAGGCGCCGCCCGCGCCCGCCTTCCACCCGCAATGCCCTGGCGCACCGCTAGGGTTGGGCTGCTTACTGTAATACTATCGCAACGCGCGACACAGAGTGAGCGGGCGCGCGCGCGGCAAGCCGGCAACCTACTGCGATTAACCTATGCCATAGGTAATGCGGCGAGCGCACCTACAGTGCGGAGTGGAACCCCTCTGGTGACGCGTACCGTTTTTATCGCATGCCCCCACTCCGCTGCTCAAAATACGCAGACGCATCGTTATTTTTTTTTAATAGGAAGGAAAACAAGCAACTGGGTCACATGATGGTAAGTGATCACCACCGCCTATAGACACCTGCAACTCCAAGGAGATTGCAGATGCGTTGCCAACCCAAAGGGCTAAGATGGAATACCTCTTGTGCCAGTAATTGAACCGGCTGTCTTGCTCTCCACGCCGGAACACAACAGTGCAAGCACTGCTGCTTAGGGGCTGGATTAGCGAGCAAGGTGGACCGTAAATTGAGCTGCTTCAGAATCGCAAAATGTAATTATTTTAACCAGCGGTTTGGTCGAACCTCAAAGAAGAAACAGTTCTAAGTTTTTTTTCTACAATCACTACTTTTGAAATATAATTACATCTCTGAAGGAAGGGGGGGGGGGGGGGCTAAAAGCCGGCAACGGATCAACGACTATCTTGGGTTCGCTGATTTCTTTGGACTTCAGTGATTACTTTCCACCAGGTGATCCACAAACTCGTTTTCAACTATTTTTCGTGAAGAAAAACTGATTATTATTATTTATCTAATTATCTAAGTCGACAATTAAAATAAAATATTACCTAGTAACATACTAGAAAGATGTAGAAACCTTACGATTGGACGCGTTGTATCTCTGCAAGTTCAACAATAAATCTACACTATAATCTACACCATGGGCGTACCCAGCTTCTGGCCTAGAGGGGGGAGGGGGGGGGGAGCAAGTCAGATGCTAGATTTGGTGATCTTCGTCCGCCATCGTCGCGCGCGGTGTTTTGGCAATTGCACCGTGCATTTTGCCAGGGTCTACTGCGCGGTTTATTTAAATGTTAGAGCACAAGGCCCCGTGTACACTTTGATTAGTAATTAGGCGAGTTCATACATGTTCTGCGAGATTTCCAGGGGGGGTAGCCGCCCCTCTCTGCCCCCTCCCCTGGGTACGCCCATGATCTACACTAATATAATAAAGAGGTAAACTTTGTTTGTTTGTATGTAGGGGGTAATCTCTGGAACTACTGAACCGATTTCAAAAATTCTTTCACTAATAGAAAGCTACACCAGGAGGGTTCCACTCCGCACTGTAGGTACGCTCAACCGCCTTGCCTATGGCATAGGCAAACCGCAGTAGGCTGTCGGCTCGCCGCTCGCTCGCCCCCGCCGTGTCGGTGTAATTGAAATCGAATACCGCGCCGGGAGTAGCGAGGGGAAGGCGGGCGCGGGCGGCGCGTTCCTTTTGACTCGCGCCGCCTGTCGCATGGTGTATGAAGTAATACGAACTTTTTGGGCGTTTTAATAAAGTCGGAATTGGTTTAACCGCGGTCGTAAAAGAGAAGTTTCTGTTCGTTTAGTACTATTATTTCTTCTGTGGCTACACTATCCCTGACGGACATATACAACAAAATGCACGCGAACGAAGTCGCGGGCGGCCGCTAGTAAATAAATAAATTGCTTTTGAGATACGGGACACTAAAAGACACCTGAACTTTGATACCTGACGGAGTAAAGTATGCTTAAATATAACTTTGTTTAACGAGGTAGGCAAACAACCATACACCTACGTTGCAAATAGATCTGCTACTGTCTTCTATGGCAACGGGTTAAAGTTCATTTTGGTTTAAATTTGCGATTGCAGCGTGCAAAACAAATTGGCTACTTGTAGGTATGTGTGTATATGTTATTAGCTCCTAAACGTGTCGGGCGGAGAGGACGCGTTCAAGGTTCTAGTATACGAGCTATTGTGTATGAAATATTGCCTTATTTTAACACGAAACGTGCTTAGATATTTAAAACCTTCCCTAAAAAAATCTCTAAATGGAAGTGAAATCAGCATCAAAATTCGTTGCGTGGTTTAGGAGAAGGCGGCCAAACATACACTATAAAGAAAGGCTGGATCCGCCCTTGCAGCGTTACAAAATTACAAAAAGAACGAAAAAAAAACTTTTTTTGCTTCGAAATATACTCATTCGAATCCAGATTGAAAAGCTGAAAACAAATGTATAAAAGTAATTTGTTGCAAGCTAAAAATATCGAAATAAACGCGATTTAGTGTTAACTCCACATATAATCGCGCTAGTGACGTCACTAGCGCTGTATGCAGCGCGATAGAGCGTTTTCGGGACGCACGCCCGTCGTCATTTTACTACTCGTAATATTTCCACAAGTAGTTGTCGTAGAAAAAAAATAAAAACACCGTTTTTCTTCTTTTAATAAATTCTATCAATTATTGAAACAAAATGATCATTAGAATATCGTATTGATTTGCTTACAAACGTGTTGCTGTTGCCAATATGACCGGTCTAGATTGGTTTATCTAAGTTTATCTTTAAGTGCGTTCCTTTCTAATGACACTAGTGTGACAGAGACGCAGGGAGGGACAAGATAAACCTAAGCCGGTCATGTTAAGAGGAGTGTGAACCCAGCCCCGAAAAGCGCTCCCCATACAAACGGCGATAACGTTTTCCACCCTCTAAACCTTAACCTATGGCAATGATTTTTTGGTATGTCGTCATTATGCCTTAGAACTAGGTTTGTATGTTTTGATTTTTTAAATATTCTTAATAGATTTGATAATTAAAATTAAAATTGTAATGACAACACAAAGAAAAATTAGGGCAATGGCAAGACTTTGGCGCCATCTCTCGTCAGCTGACGGTAGCTGTAAAGGTACCCAGTTGAATATGATAACTTGTTAAAAAGTTTCATATAGATGACACCGAGGGTAGTTGTACCCTTAAAATCAATAATGTAATGACCGTAAGACGAAGCACATTGAAAAATTCGCAGGGTAGGGCAGTGGCAGTGTGGCGAAACTGGAAAACGCAAGGCACGGAATGCTGATGTTGCAGGTTCAAGTCCTGCCATTGCCCTAATTTTTCTTTGTGTTGTCATTACAATTTTAATTTAATAATTTGAATGTTAAAAAACATTTAAAAATAAAAATCGAAAAAAATTTCGGTTAAAAAAAATTAAAAAAAAAAGATTTGATAATATTTGCAGTTTAACAGTTTCATACAAAACAAAAAAGCGTCAATATTTTTGAAACTTTTAAGAATATTTGAAAAATCAAAACATACAAACCTAGTTCTAGGGCATAATGACAAAAAAATCATGGCTATAGGTTAAGGTTGAGAGGGTGGAAAACGTTATCGCCGTTTGTATGGAGAGCGCTGCAGCGCTGGGTTCACACTCCTCTTAACCGCAAGAGATTAGCGATGTTAATGTGACATGGTTTCAATAATAACAAGGATTAAGGCCTCCACTAAGTCGCGCGGGCGCACGGAGCGGGTGCACGCCTATAGAAAAATAGTATGAGAGCGTCCGCTAACTCGCGCGGGTGCGGATGCGGGCTCATACTAATTGTTCGATGCGTGCACCCGCTCCGTGCGCCCGCGCGACGTAGCGGACGCTCTATATCCGCTTAGAACTGCATCTTGAAGTTTGTGTCCATCCTTAGTATGATGCCTGTGAACAACATTCTAAGCTGGAATTTCAGTTTTTGCTGTCAAAATATTATTTATTGTTTAAAAAGAACATTCTACCAAGAAATGATAAATCACCTCTTTCATTTACAGCCTCGATTTGTTTTATTTAGGCGATATAAAGTGACATTTTAGGTTTCCATTTTGTTTACGTGTAAAGAGCGTACAAACAGAGATTTGGCAACGTCGCCTATAGCTGCCAAATACTTAGCTGTTTTCATTGATTTATCAAAATTAATGAGTTAATATACGGAATATAGCAACGGTATGTACAGTCAGCGTCAAATATACCAGAGCGGGCAAGGTGGTCGAAAATATCTGAACACGCCCGAGCGTATTTGACAATAAAGTCGAGTTCAGATATTTTTGACACCTTGCTCGCTCTGGTATATTTGACGCTGACAGTACTAGAACTTGTGATCTTACATTTTTTGGTAACTAGGAAACCTTATATAATTATGCCGAAATGTACACATTTACAAATGGAAAGTTTCCAAATGCTTGTTTTACACTTAATTATAACTATTTAGTATAACTGTATTAACTATTGCAATGCATTCACAATATTTTAGTACATACCGTTGCTATATTCCGTATTTGAATTCATTAATTTTGATAAATAAATGAAAACATCTAAATATTTGGCAGCTAAAGGCGACGTTGCCAAATCTCTGTTTGCACGCTCTTAAAACAAGTATGGATAAACAGACTTTATATAATTTGTTTAACATAAAAGTGGATTTTAAAATGATTTTAAAATGATGCAAAATATCGTATTGCTCTAAGTGATTTTTTAGTGCAAATATTTTATAATTGAATCTGGGGTGTCGCCGTCACGTCAATCAGAATTGGAGAGGAATTATTACCGATTTTCTTGAATTAAATTGCGTCTCTAGTTTTAAAATCGATTTTACCGAACGCTGAACCGGTATTTTTTTACCGGTTTTCCGTTCCCTACTACCACCTATTATTATAGTACCTATTACTACCACAAATTAGCATTAGAATAAATAAAAATAAAAATATCGTAAATGTCAAACTTTTTTATTGTAGGCGTACTTCTATCATAGTTCAATATTGTAAATAGTAAATTAATTAACTAAACAAAATGTATTTTTTAAATAATAATATATTAAAGTGTATTTATTTGTAAATTTTTTGCACAATTTTTAGTTTATACCGCGACTTTGTATATTTTAATTGATAAACAAATATGCATATGTGTGCATTGTCTAGTGATAAGTGTTTATTTGTCTTTAGCGTGTAGTTTATTTGTTTTTGCTGATATATTTAAATAAATAGTCAATGGTATAGTCGAGCGAGAAAGTGCTTGACCACTTTTCGACCGTATTACAATGGGATAAGGTTCAAAAGTGGTCAAGCAATTACTTTGTTGACCATACATGCGTGGGGGCACTTTAAACTCCAATTTAAAAAATCATAGACTACAAGAATATCCAGAGTTATTCGACTTATTCCTGTCAAGGGACTTGGGGGGGGGGGGGGGGGGGTTATTTGCAGCAAGAAAGGTCATGTGATACCCTGTCTGAAAATTCACTGAAAATACTTAAAAGACAGTCATGAAATAAGAATTTTCCATACTAATGTCGTAAACTAAAATGATGAATATCTTGGATAATAGTAATTTTCGGACAGGGTGTCACACACTGACCTATAAGTAATGGAATTCTAGTCAGCGTTTAAAATATGACCGCATCAAAAAGCGAACAAAAGTACAACAAATCGACAATCGCTCGCGCTGTCAGTCTGTCGGACCGACGGCGCTGCTGTCAATACTATTATTTTGTAAAAAAACCCTATTTGCAACGAAACTCAATAAATTATTATTTTATTCAGTTAGACGTAAAGTTGTAAATCCAATGACTATAAACGGTGAACTAATAATTTGCATTTGTAACATTGGCGTCAACCTGTATTCTCATGTCGAGCCGTTTTTCTGCTGTCATTTAGTATGACACTGTACATCCATGCATTATAATATCATTGGTATCGCATGTCCTTTTTGCTGCAAATAACCCCCCCCCCCCCCATAACCCCTTGAAAGGAATAGGACGACTTACCAATAACCCCTGTATATACCATAGTAAGAATAAATAATGAGAAATCTTTATATATTTTTTCGTTATAATTGTAAAAGAGACAACTATTGTAACAAAAAAACCGTTTTGGGACAATTTTAAGTATAAATTATATATACCAGTGTGCATACGTCTACCTTTTTTTTTTTTATTGATGGTGTTTTTTTAATAGTCATATAATATCACTTCACATTAATGGCTTTGGATTCCGATTTGTCGGCCATAGCAAACTTTTTTTATGACTATTCGGAAATGTTTTATCACGGTACTGTTTAGAAGTGATTATACAAAATTTGCTATTTATTCAAAAGAAATCGGACATTTTTTTTAAAGTGCAAATTTAAGGCGATTTTCACACTGGTACTGCGCGCCGCCGCGTGCGCAACCGTCAGATTTAAATGTATGAAAGTACCTCAGTTTGTATAGTAACACGCGCGGCACAATACACTGACGACGCGTCTCCGCGCGGGAGAAAAATTCGTCGCAGTGTCAGTGTGGGAATCGCCTAGTATCAGAACTATTGAACTATTAATTGCGGAGGAGTGCTGACGATAAGAATGTTACTACAGTCAAGGAAATTGAAACACGTACCACCGTAGAACCTAGTCGAAGAGACATACGCATGACATTTGTATGACGTAGCCTGGCGTTTAACGCGTCGCGTCATTGCGATAGGGTTCTAAGGTGGTACGTGAATATATTTCCCCTACTGTATCTACTATTACAGTTAAGGACCTCAACAGTAATAGTAGATATGGTAAACTATTACCTAAACCTTAGGCAATAGGTTTTGGATTCCTTACCTGTATGAAAGGGGTGTTGGACGAGTAAGTTCGCGTACCTACTTATGGCTCGACGAGCAGGCCTCCAATCCTGGCGCTCATCGAGATTCATCTCACATTCGAGATGTGTCAAAAAGTGACAGATTTTGAAGGGATTTGACAGCTTTTTTTGATATATCTCGAGTGTGGCTTCATCTCTACTAACGCGAGAATTGCCCTGCAGGCCCCCAATCCTGGCGCTTATCGAGATTCATCTCACATTAGAGTTGGTCAAAAAGTAAAAAATTTTGAAGGGATCTGACAGCTCTTTGGTATATCTCGAGTGTGACTTCATCTCTACTGACGTGAGAATTGCCCCGCTGAGCGTCTAGTGTTAGTTTTTGTTACAATAAACGCCTCTAACGCGTTAGAGTTAACTTCTCAATTACTATGGAAGCGAAGACAGCGCCTCTAGTGGCGCGTATTTGCAACGAAATGTTTCTATAGCCATTTGAAGTTAACGCTAAGCTAAGACGTTTTTTGAGACCAAACTTACGCTAAAGGCTCTGTTTTGCCGATTTGACATTAAGTATGCGATTAACACGAGTAATTTTAGGAGATAAAAGTTCAACAAACTGGAACAAATTACCTTGCTACTCCGCGAAACCAGTGCCGGGCTTGTGCAAAATAGCTGCGTCTGTGCGACGTATATATATACATACATGCAAAACAAACTCATCCTCCTCCGCTTTCACACGAGACAACATTCATCATGCATGAATTTATTCATATGTATATCGCACAGACGCAGCTATTTTGCACGAGCCTGGCACTGGTTTCGCGGAGTAGCAAGGTAATTTGTTCCAGTTGGTTGATATGGACCTCTGCAAAGTAACGCCTGAATTTATTGATTAGATAAAAGTTCGTCGAGTCGTAAGTATTCGAACTTACTCGTCCGCCTACCTCCCCCTTCTCCCCTCTAAGGGTAGGCTGGTGTGACGCTACTGTTGAGGTAGCAGTTTTGTAATCCTTACCTGAATGGCGAGATGCTCAGCGATCCGCCGAGCCCTCCTCTTTGACAACCGTCAATGTCCATACAATATTTTTGGTCAAAATTTTACGTAGCCGTGTTGACACTGTGTAGAAACCATGAAATTTACAACAGGTATAATAATTATTAATAATTATGCAAAAGTACTCTGTATTGAAAACGACAGGGTAATCATAAGAATCCACTTAAAAGTAACTTGCAATGTATGTAACGAAATATTAATAAAATGCTATTAAAAAAATGTCATAAGTTTATGTCACTAGGCATTATGTCAAAAGTACGCTAGATGTCATCCCTTAACTCAAAAGTTGGTACCGGTTCTGATCCTTTAAGTTAAAAGTTATGCCAGTTGGCATGCTGTAAGTGTGTCAAAAGTTTATGCCAGTGGTCATCTCTTATGGCAAAATTAGTATGGACAATGACGTTTGTAGAATCGGTTGAGGGGAAGGCTACAGTCTAGACTAGGTTACTGGCGTGTACATATAGTTAAGATATATTTAATGAAATGAACACCAAAATTACTGTATAGTATTAGAATAACATATTGTACTTTGAATGTACCTAATTGTAATACATTTTATTGTGTCATGTAATACTTGTTGTTTTTTTTTACGCATTATTACCCGTCCAACAAACTGGAACAAATTACCTTGCTACTCCGCGAAACCAGTGCCGGGCTCGTGCAAAATAGCTGCGTCTGTGCGACACATATATGTTCATGCAAAAACCCACCCTCCTCCGCTTCCACACGAAACAACATATATCACACAGACTCAACTACACACCACCACCACTAAACACTAAAACTATAGATCGACGCGCGTTTCGCCTCTATACGAGGCATCATCAAGATCAAAGAAACAGTACGACCGTTCGCTACTTGAACGAATGGCGTACATTTGCACGAGCCCGGCACTAGTTTCGCGGAGTAGCAAGGTAATTTGTTCCAGTTTGTTGATATGGACCTCCGCAAAGTAACGCCTGAATCTATTAATTATTACCCGTCCGTCCGGACCACTATCACCATCTTGCTAGCTAAGCAGAAGTGCTTGCACTGTTGTAGCCCGGCGTGAAGAGCAAGACAGCCGGTGAAATTACTGGCACCAGAGGTATTCCATCTTAGCCCTCTGGGTTGGCAACGCATCTGCAATCTCTTCGATGTTGCGGGTGTCTAGGCGGTGGTGTACACTTACCATCAGGTGACCCACTTGCTTGTTTGCCTTCCTATTTCGAAAAAAAAAAACAGCATCCAAACTCTACGTGGACAGAGTCGCGGACAAAAGCTGATTGTCAAATAAACAAAGATGGGTCAAAATAGGTTTTGTCCGGACACGAAAACAAAGTCAGTAAAGTAAACAAATCATGTTAGGTAACGAACACCTGCGGCCCTAACATGACAGCCCAGGTTTAGTTTAACCCCTCCCTGTGTCTCTGTCTAACTAGTGTCATAAAAAAGGGATGCAGATAGAGATAAACTAAACTCGGCCAGTCATGTTAGGGCCACTGGCGTATTAAGTATATCATACTTACTACGACTTACGTACATAGGCACATGGAGCTTCTGGATGAGCCCTGGGGATTCTTTTTTTATATAACACTAGCTTTTGCCCGCGACTTCGTCCGCGTAGACTTGTTTAATTGAATCAAGCAAACGTGCACTCAACATGCAATCTGCAATATTTCCTGGACAAATTAATGAGAATTAGTTGCTTTGCTGCTCGTGACGTCACGGCGGCGTAACTCACTTATCGCTATCCCGTGAGAGCTATGCATTTTTACGGGATAAAAAGTATCCTATGTGTTAATCCAGGTTATAAACTATGTGTGTGCCAAATTTCATCCAAATCTATTCAGTAGTTTTTACATGAAAGAGTAACAAACATCCATCCAGACTTACAAACTTTCGCGTTTATAATATTTGTAGGATAGAAAGAAAACGAGCACGTGGTTCACCTGATGGTAAGTGGTCACCACCGCCTATAGACACCCGCAACACCAAAAAGATTGCAGATGCGTTGCCAACCTAGAGGGCTAAGATGGAATACCTCTTGTGCCAGTAATTGCACCTGCTGTCTTGCTCTCCACGCCGGAACACTTAGCGGCTGGATTAGCGAGCAAGATGGTGGTAGCTATCCGGACAGACATTGTACAAGTCCTACCACCCGCAACGCAACGTTTATTGTGAATTGGTTCTAAAGTGGCCAATGAATCAATTGTTTTACTGTACACGTGCCGATCGCTTCATATGGCCCGTTATTAGTGATAATTGCGCGTCTAGCAGTTTGCAACTAAGAAATGCTTACAATGTTCGAAACCGGCTGCTTTCAGGTCTTTTACCGGTTACGCGAAACCTGATTATTACCATTCGATGAACCTGTTGTTTTCCATACATCACGTGCGTCGTTAACAACTCCTTAAACGACACACCTCTAAAAACTAGAGACGACATCAAAACGCCGTTAAAGTTAGTATTTGCAATATTAACTGTGAAATTTGAAAAAGGTAGGTAACAATCGCCATTTAGCACAGGACAAACTCGAAGTCAAAATATATTTATTGGGAAAGTACCTATTCGGTATTTTTATTCAAAGTCAAAGTCAAAATATTTTTATTCAGATCAGGCTTACAGGAAGCACTTATGAATGTCATAAACTTTACCACCGCTTCGGAAACCTCTGATGAGAAGATACCGGCAAGAAACTCAACGAGGTGTAATTTTTTTAATAAATCAAAATTACAATATTATTTTACATCATAAATTTTTTTCAATTTTTTACAATTTAACACAGTAGGTGTACAATATTTGGAGCCAGGGATCGCCAATGCAAATCGGGATCATTTCCAAACATCCCTGTCCAAGATATAGTCATTGATTTTATAATACGCCCGAGAAATTAATGTCTTCTTGACAATAGATTTAAATTTTGTATCATTTAGTTCAGTAATGTTTTGTGGAATTTTGTTGTAAAATCTTACTCAATTTCCCATGAACGACTTATTGGTTTTATTTCACCGTTTGACAAAATATTTTGGCGTTTCTATATTCAATCAACGAATCTTGATTGAATATGTATAAACGCGGCATAAATTGACAACTTAAGTTTTTATTATTTAACTTATATCATGAGATAATAAAAACACTATAGATGCATAGAGCTGAACTCTATGTAATCAAATAATTAATAGATTCAGGCGTTACTTTGCGGAGGTCCATATCAACAAACTGGAACAAATTACCTTGCTACTCCGCGGAACCAGTACCGTGCACGTGCAAGATAGCTGCGCGTCTGTGCGATATAAATATATTTCATACAAAAACCCACCCTCCTCCGCTTCCTCATGAACCAACATATAACCCACAGACTCAACTATACACCACCATCACCACTAAACATAAAGGCAACATGATCTATACGAGCGTTTGCCCTTTATACGAGGCATCATCCGGATCAAATGATACCACCGTTCGCTACTTGAACGCATGACATCAATTGAATGACAAGCAATCAATCTATTTATTTATTTAAACTTTATTGCACAAAAAATACAGAATGTACAAAAGGCGGGCTTAATGCCTTAAGGCATTCTCTGTCAGTCAACCTTTGGGCATAAACAGAAAAGTTGTGTGCGGTGCGAATAGACAACGAGTAACAGAACCACAATGACAAAGCTGCTACATAGATACAAAACATATTATACAATACATAGATATAAAGATACACATAATAAATATTACTATTACCATAATTATTATTATTTGCATTAAAAAAGAGTACAAAACGGTGCTACATGTCATACAGTGCTTAATTCTATATAGTTTTACCATAATTTGGTGTACAAATATTTCTCAATATATTTATGTATAATTTGTGTTTTTTAACTCTTGTACTTTTGAAATAATAGTAATAGAATTGTATAAAATAATTTTACGGGTGGTAGGGCTTTGTGCAAGGTCCGTTCGGATCGCTACCACATCTTGCTCACTAATCCTGCCGCTAAGCAGCAGTGCTTGCGCTATTGCGATCCGGCGTGGAGAGCAAGACAGCCGGTGCCATTACTGGCACAAGAGGTATTCCATCTTACATTAGCCCTCTGAGATGACAACGCATCTGCAATCTCTTTGGTGTTGAAGATGTTCATGGGCGTTGGTGATCACTTGCTATCAGGTGACCCACAGGTAGAGAGGTTGTCTACCCGCGGTCTATTTTATAAAATCTTTAGTAAACAACATTATAATTTTCAATAGGTAAATACTAACAGATTTCATGACAGTTTTTTGATATCTTCCAAGAAGTCAATATTTTCCATTGGTTAACTATTTTGTTGTAAACTCGCTCGGAGTTTGACGTCAAAAGGTAAACCCCTTCTAAACCCTTCCCAGAACTGTTGCAAATGTTTCGGGACTGGAATTAAAACGCGATTCTTCTTAAAACAAACTGCGTCACTGAAGGTTGCGGTTTTATAATTAATTTATAGATACGCCCAAAAACCGGCCAACCAGTGTATCATTTGCATATTAAATGAGTCATTTCCTGACTTCAACACATTAAAACAATTTAATTTTTTAAGAATTAAAATTTATTTATTGAATCAGTCCGTTATCATTAAGTTTACTTTTTTTATACAACATAGGAAGGAAAACAAGCAAGTGGGTCACCTGATGGTAAGTGATCACCACCGCCTATAGACCCGCAACATCGAAGAGATTGCAGATGCCTTGCCAACCCAGAGGGCTAAGATGGAACACTTCTTGTGCCAGTAATGTCACTGGCTGTCTTGCTCTCCACGCCTGGCCACGGCAGTGCAAGCACTGCTACTTAGCGACTGGATTATCAAGCAAGATGGTGGTTGCGATCTGGATGGACCTTAAACAAGGTCCTCCCACCCGCGAAACTATTTTACAGTTGTTCATAATTAACAGTATACCAGATTTCTTGCACAAATAACTCACCTACATTAAGCTATACGGACTTACGTATATATAGATAGGCCTGTCCCATTACATACATATTAATAAGTTTATTATTTAAATTACATATTTTATAATTGAAATTTTACTAACAATAGATGATAAGTTTATCTTATCATCTATTGTTAGTTTATCTGAATAAATAAACGAATTTTTTTTTCATATGAAAAAATCAATTTATTGACAACCACAATATAGATATAATAAAACAAACAAACTACATAAAAACTAAACCTTAGTACTAAAATTATAACTAAAATATATCAAAAAAAGAAGGCCCCCGTGGCATAGTACCGAAGACACTGGCAGCATTACCTCTCTGTATAGCTAACCTTATACGCTGTGCGAGGTAGCTGCCAGCTCTTCGGTCACCTGTGACGTCGACCAGCCTCTTCGAGATCTCTTTGAAGAGGCCTAATGCGCTAGGACCCCACGGACCAAGGGTCTGGACTCCGAATGGAATAAAGTTATATTCGGAGTCGAGACCCCTATATTTGTTGCTTTTGAGCTTTTCGGCCGCTTCAGCTGCAAATTATTAATTTTTTATATATTCGGCCGCTAACTCCTTCGAAACCACGCAACGGACTTCGATGAGGTATTCACTGTCATTTTGAGATTATTTTACAGAAGGTTTTTTTAAATCTTTATTACATAAGGTTTAAATGTATGTTACATTCTATGTACCCCTAGAGTCCCTAATATAATATAAAACACCTTTTTTTGCGTGGAAAGTTAGAAATGCAGTCAACAATTATTGGAAATATTTATTAGTCAACAGAATTGAAAGCATCAACATCGGAGAAGCCCAAGCTGACGTCACAGTTCTGGTTGAAGCGGCCACCGACCTTGCTCGATATGAATGAATTGTAGTACCTAGTAATTTTTTATGTCGACTGACTTGTGAACAAAAATAAATCAATTTAAACGGTTTTTATCGCGCGTATTGTACCGTATCTAATTCCCGACGTTTTGAGTCCTTGTCAGGTCTCATGTTCACGGGCAGACTGACAAAATACCTACGTAAAATACAAACTACTTAGCCAATTTTTAAAAAAAAAAGGTAAATATTTATGTACATTCTTTATTGTACAAAAAACATGAATTACATAAAGAGATACAGTGATGTACAAAGGCGAACTTATCGCTTTAAGGGATCTCTTCCAGTTAACCTTTGAGTGTGTGAAAGGAGTATCACAGTAGGGACAGACAAAGAGAAAGAGCCAAGTAGAAAAAGATAAATTAACATATAATAAACTAATGAATACAATACATATACCTAATAGATAAAATTTTGATTTACTAAATACAATAATTTATACAAAAATAATTTAAAACTAAATATGAAATCATTCCCATTAACGCAGTAAGGCTACAGACTCTACCAGAGCTTTGGAAACTGGCATCTGCTGAGAAGAATGCGCCGCAAGAAACTCAATATGAAAAAAAAATTCTAACCAAAAAAATTAATTAAATAATTTTTTTTTTTCAATTCTAGTAGTTAAGCCATTATTATCGGACCGTACTTTTCGGTATCGGTGTCGATTTATTTTGAAGTGAAATTGAAGTTTCGTTTCGTTTTAAACTTTCGCGATTTTCACAGATATTTAGGTAAATTATCAATATATTTTTATCGCGTTTAAGTCCCGATAACGTTATAAATATGTAGTTTCGTTTACGACCGATAATCTGTCTTACCTAAGACGGGTGTTAGGAACGGATGTTGCGGGTGGTAGGACTTTGTGCAAGGGTTTGCGCGCTAATCTTGCTGCTAAGCAGTAGCGCTTGCACTGTTGTGTTACGGCGTGGAGAGCAAGACAGCCGGTGACATTACTGGCACAAGAGGTATTCCATCTTGGCCCTCTGGGTTGGCAACGACACTGCAGTCTCCTTGGTACTGCGCGTGTCTAGAGGCGGTGATGATCACTTGCCATCAGGTGACCCACTTACTCGTTTGCCTTCCTATTTTGTTATTTAGTATACTTTTCTGTATACTTACATATTTTTGATACTTCGGCGTTTTTAACAAAACAGCCCACAAACACGTCCGAGACATTAACGGCATTCTGTCCATGTTAGCCAAACCTCAAAGCTGCAATTGATAATTATTTTTTTGCATCTTTTCCCGTTCACTTCTAGAAAAACCATAAAAATAATTAATAATCGTAATGGCTTGCGACGCGCTCACCACCACAAAGGAGTTGCAATTTAACTTCACCCATGACATTGGCTAAAAGCCGAGCCGTTAACTCTTTACAATTGTCATGGCCGTTCGGTCGTAAAATACTTACTTAGTACTTCAGTTGCGAGCGTCGAAACAGGCGCTCGGCCGACCTACAGCCTAACATGACAACCCAGGTTTAGTTTAACCCTTCCCTGTGTCTCTGTCTAACTAGTGTCATAAGAAAGAGACGCAGATAGAGATAAACTAAACTTGGCCTGTCATGTTAGGGCCACAGTCGGTGGTGCAAGGCTGAGTGTCCACCAGCGCTGTGCGATTGAGCGAAACGATGCGATGACAAGTTGTAAAGTGGCCCCAGCATGACCAGCTTAGGTCCCCAGGGATGTTACTAAGGTGGCCAACGTCCAGTTTTTCAGCTATCATTTTTTCAGTCTTCCTTTTGACTCGCGCCTCCACGCATGGTGTATGAAGTAATACGAAGTTTTTGAGCGTGTTAATAAAGTTGGAATTCGTTTAATTGAGGTCGTAAAAGAGAAGTTTCTGTACTATTATTTATTCTGTGGCACAGCTCTTGTGGATGCGCAGTCTAACTTGCTAACGTAACATGGTTTCATGCAATACCGTGCAGTATCGCTGAATCTCATTTCCATTTTGCCTCATTGTATTATTGCGTAATAACTTACCTATATTTTTTGTAACATTGTACTTTTAAAATGCTATATGCAAACACAAATAAAAGATACGAAAGATTGTGCTTTTGTTGTGTTGGCAAATAATAATGTCTATTATTATTATTATTTGTATGTCTTTCCCATTCACGGGACAATAGGGCCGCCATCGATATGAGAAGAGTGCTCCGGACCTTTGGGAGGCGCGCGCTTAGCCGAAGCCAACACGTAGAGGTCCTTCAGACAATTTAATGAAATGTGGTACACCAGGCGGGTGCTGTCCCTGCTCGCACCATAGGGACACGAGCAGAGGCCCCGCCAGGCGTAAAGACTATTGTGAAAAGATGGGACCTAAACCGTACTAGACTATGGGGAGGAAAACGGCTGGGCTATATGAGACATACGAACGTCTGCCAAATAAAAATGTCTCAATCGAAGGTGATCTTGGCTACGGTGACGTCCGCCAGAGGTGATGACTGAATCCACACCAAAATTACTTAACATATTTTACCACCACGATATTGACAACCTGTACGGCACAGTGGCACATGCGTCTGCTTCCTGTGCAACAGGTCCCGGGTTCAAATCCTGGTATGGGCAAATATTTTTGTGAAGAACACGAATGTTTGTACCTGAGTCATGGATGTTATTTGGATTTAAGTATGTATTTATCTTTATATAAGTATGTTTATCCGTTGTCTAGTACCCATAACACAAGGTTTGCTTATTTTGGGACTAGGGCAATTGGTGTAAATTGTCCCAAGATATTTATTTATTTATTTTATTTATATTTTGGTTATTGTGTCGTCCCGTCCGCCTGGAATACCTTATAAATCTACACACATATCATAAGTACTCTATGATGGGTTCAAGAGCCATAGGGCAATGACCTGCATTGCTACTAGCTACTAGTGCTAGGTACCTATTAAATATCTATAGACTGTACATATTAAAATAATGTGATAAAAAATGAATTTGAACAAATATAGAAACAAATTAGAAAAATTCTCATAATAATATTGGTTGTTATAATGCTGGTCATTGCCTACGGTTTCTGAACGCATTATAGAGCATTTATGATATATGTGTAGATAAATTACCATTACATCTATTTGTATATGCTACTGCCACCGCCGATGCTATCGTTCGCAGAGGAATCAAAGCAGTTGTCTGCAGTAGTGTGTCGTATGAACATAAAAATATTTTATTTATTTTATTTTTATTTTTATGAAATAGGAAGGCAAACAAGCAAGTGGGTCACCTAGCAACCCCTAGACACCCGCAACACCAAGAAGATTTCAGATGCGTTGTCAACCCAGAGGGTTACGATGGCAAACCTTTTGTGCCAGTAATTACACCGGCTGTCTCGCTCTCCACGCCGGAGCACAACAGTGCAAGCACTACTGCTTAGCGGCAGGGTTAGCGAGCAAGTGAGATGGTGATAGCGATCCACAATCACAATGCGTTTCCGTTCGATCTAAATCAGGACCTCCTAACGATGCCATTTCTAACCTTATTCGTGTGTTCTGAGGCTATCCGTAATTTTAAAGTATACTAGCGGACGCGCGCGACTTCGTTGACGTAAAATTAGTAGCCTATGTCCGTCAGGAATAGTATAGCTTTCTATCTGTGAAAGAATTTTTGAAATCGGTTCAGTAGTTCCAGAGATTACCCCCTACATACAAACAAACTAACAAAAAAACAAACTGACAAAAAACAAACAAACAAAGTTTTTCTCTTTATTATATTAGTGTAGATGTAGATTATTATATTAGTGTAGATTAAAATTCCGACGAAATGTATTCTTAAAAACGTTTTCTATTCACAGGCTGTGTGATATATGTTGTTTCGTGTGGAAGCGGAGGAGGGTGGGTTTTTGCATGAATATATATATGTCGCACAGACGCAGCTAGTTTGCACGATCCCGGCACTGGTTTCGCGGAGTAGCAAGGTAATTTGTTCCAGTTTGTTGATATGGACCTCCGCAAAGTAACGCCTGAATCTATTAATTATTCGGAGAATTACCCTAGCTCATGGTAGAAGTTGTGGGAATTATTCATAAGAATTCTCTGGAACTCTATAAAGTTTAAACGATGCTTAAAATTACAGTAAATAAATATAATCTTTTCATTTCATTTGATTTCAGGTGTTCCTAACCATATTAAAGAATGCCCATCTAAATTATTTATACGTAAATTGACTACTTAGCTTTAGGACAAAATTTTTTTACTCAGTAAATGAATATTTCAACAGTTAAAATGACCGCAGGATGACTATGATAGTATTCTTTGCTTTTGATATTTTTATTGTTATTTTTCAAAATGACATTTTGATGTGTAATAATTAAAAATTTAATTGAATTTAACTTTTAGTAATTTTCATTTGTCATTACATTGTTCTTTGTTAACGTGTTAATATTTCTACGCCTAATCTGGCAGGATATGCTGAACTAAATTTCCTGTAGCATCTTCTCTCCATGTACCATATTCGAGGAAATAAATGACTAGGTATTCTATTCTATTCGATTCAGGAGCGAATTATAAAATTCTGTATTCACCAGAAAAATAGAATAAAAACCCTTGCCCGTAATACTAAGAAGTCGAATAGTTTAGCCGTAACGGGTTTACCGTGGGCGAGCAAGACTGGCCTGCGCAGACGTTTTTACAAACTAAACGGCGCAACACTTTTTTATTCACCATAGGAAGACAAACGACCAAGTGGGCCACTTGATGGTAAGTGATCACCACCACCAATAGACATCTGCAACACCAAGGAGATTACAGATGCGTTGCCAACCTAGAGGGCTAAGGAATACCTCTTGTACCAGTAATTGCACCGGCTGTCTCGCTCTCCACGTTGGATCCCCGTTGTACTTTGGTTAAATTTCACTGTATCTCTTTCCAAAGGTTGTCTGGAAGAGATTGCTGCTTAGCGATAAGACCGCCTGTTGACTCCCATGTAGAATTTTCCTGTGTGTGTTCTTTTATTTTGTTTACTTGTGTGAACCAATAAAGAGTATTTGTTGTTGTTGTTTTTCTTATTAATTTACAGGTTTTACTACGTCGACGTACACCAAAGGTAACCGTTTTGACAGTTTTGGGTACACACGCATGACATGTACTGAGGCTATATCCATGCTTTAGTCAGGGGGGTTTCACTTCGCACTGTAGGTGCGCTCGCCGCATGACCTATGGCATAGGTTAATCGCAGTAGGTTGCCGCTTGCCGCGCGCGCGCCCGCTCACTCTGTGTCGCGCGTTGTGATAGTATTACAGTAAGCAGCCCAACCCTAGCGGTGCTCCAGGGCATTGCGGGTGGAAGGCGGGCGCGGGCGGCGCCTTCCTTTTGACACATGCCGCCTGGCGAATATTAATGAAGTAATACGAACTTTTTGAGCCTGATTATAAAGTTGGAATTCGTTTAATGGTGGTCGAAAAAGAGAAGTTTCTGTACGTTAGTACTATTATTTATTCTGTGCTTTAGTTCTTATTCTTATCAACACAGGCGCTCGGCACACGGTGCTTTTGAACTTCGAGCAAAGTCGTAGGCGTACTAGTCAATAATAATCCAGATTAGCGCAGGCCAGTGTTGCTTGTCCGGACGCGTGGCCAATGTCAAGTGTGGAGATGCTGCGGTGTTGACGCGCTCATCTTAAGATAACGAGTCCTTGCCCCGCCAGTCCAAGCATCTCCGCCCGCGAGGCAGCACGCGCGTCAACCCAACTCAAGTTATATAACAAAACGAAATAAAAGTTTACAAATTAAAATAAAACATTAACTTCAAGTTCGTCTCCGTCCAAGTTTGGTGTTTCAGTTCTATTTTTAAACGGTAAGTTTTTTTTATTTTTTTATTATGTAAGATTTTTTTTTCAGTCACAATAAACAAAAATGAATAATGTAATGACCGTAAAAAACACATTGAAAAATTCGCAGGGTATGGTAGCGGTTATGGGGCGAAAGTGGAAAACGCAAGGCACGGAAGCTGATGTTGCAGGTTCGAGTCCTGTCATTACTCTAATTTTTCTTTGTGTTGTCATTCATTATATAGCATTAAAAAAATTTAAATGTATAAAAAAAATACAAAAAAAAAATCGAAAATTAAAAATTTCGATTACAAAAACAAAATACACTCACACTTTTGTTTTCCAGTTAGTTGGAACTAGGTAATATGAATTACAAGTTATATGTAAATATATAATTTAAATCCTAACGTCCTAAAATAAATACTAACTGATAACTTGTTGAAATTAAAAGCGGACTTAAAAAATGCTGTTTTTATTCTTTTTAAATGTTTTTTTTATAACAACCTAAGAGCCGCTAATTCCTTCTAAACCACGCAACGGCTTTTGATCTGACATTCGCTGTCATTTAGAGATTTATACTAATGGAAACAATTTCTTTGCTAATCCGCGAACCCAGTGTCAGCAATCGAGAAAAAGACAACGCCTGTGCTGAATATCTTATAAAAGAAATAAAACAAACAACGCAAAACGCGACCACAACCCAATTACCAACACCAAAAATACCACTCGACACGTGTTTCACCTCTCCACGAGGCATCATCAGGAGCTATTGACCTTTTGACTGTTGTTGTCTTTTTCTCGATAGCTGACACTGGGTTCGCGGATTAGCAAATAAATTGTTTCCATTAGTATCAATATGGACTTCCGCAAAGTAACGCCTGAATCTATAAACCATTTAGAGATTTGTTTACAAAAGGTTTTATGCTTGCATGAAGGACTAAAGCATGGATATAGCCTCAGTTGTAACATGACAGCTCAGGTTTAATTTAACCCCCTCCCTGTGTCTCTGTCTAACTAGTGTCATAAGAAAGAGACGCAGATAGAGATAAAGTAAACTTGGCCAGTCATGTTAGGGCCGCTGCAAACGTAGCTGAACACTCTGAAAGATCACAGAGATCTACACAAGTGCGGATGTTAGCACCGTCTAGATCGTTACCACCATCTTGCTCGCTAATCCAGCCGCTAAGCAGCAGCTTGCACTGTAGCGTTCCGGCGTGGAGAGCAAGACAGCGTGACATTCTGGCACAGGAGGTGTTCCATCTTAGCGCTCTGTGTTGGCAATGCTGCAGTATCCTTGGTGTTGCGAGTGCCTGGGAGCGGTGGTGATCACTTACCATCAGGCGACCCACTTGCTCGTTTGCCTTCCTATTAACAAAACACAAACTCTGATAATTACTCTTTCGACAACATTGCAAAAACCGACCAAATGCGGGACTTGCACTTGCACACAAGGGGTTCCGTGCTACGTTGAAATTAACAGGGTACATTTTCAAACTCCAGTGGCCCGTTTCACGAAGCTACAAGTTACAATTTTACAAGTCTAAACCGGCAACATTGGACATTATGCCCATTGCCATTGGTCATTATTGACCAATGTTGCCGGTTTAGATTTGTAACATTGTAACTTGTAGCTTCGTGAAACGGGCCACAGACCTTTGATGTTATTTGTATGACACTCTTTTGGTTTAAAACAAACATGGAAACGGTGACAATTTGCGAGCGTTCCTGCCGGTACACGCTTAAAGAACACACATTTTCGCAGATGCGTTTACCGTCTATCATCGCTACCAACATTTAGTAAACAAAAGACCCGCCATACAAATTACACCGATGTTAAAGGTCTACATTTTGAAAAAATACCCAACAGAGCTGTTTAATTTAGATTTGTAAGGAGGAAAGACGAAAGAAAGATTTACGAGACCGTAACCTATTCATGTTATCTTACGCAAGTTTTGAATAATTATCTTATCTTTTATCTCTAAGAAACAAATTGACACTTAAACTGCATCATCACTACATGGTATAAAGCAAAGTCTTCCCGCGTCTGTCCGTCTGTCTGTCTGTCTGTATGTATGCTTAGATCTTTAAAACTACACAACGGATTTTGATGCGGTTTTTTTAATAGACAGAGTGATTTAAGAGGAAGGTTTATATGTATAATAACATGCTTAATATATTAGAGAACCATTGATAATTTCAAGATTTCTAATGTGAAGTCGAAAATAAACACATTTTATCTACACACATATCATAAAGGCTAAATAACGCGTTCAAAAACCCTTGGAAATGACCAGCATTATTACAACCAATGTTATTATAAGAATTTTCTTGTCTGTGGTAGTAGGTAAATCTGTTCTTTATTGGTCATCACATTACCGATATCTCGTGACTGCTCGTGACGTTATGAATTTAAATTTGGAACAGCTGTCAAAATTCAAGTTGGTCTCTATTCTAGTATCCACAGATATTAAAACAGTTATCGATACGAAACGTCAACTCGGTATGATTTTTTAATTTAAACGCACGACATTTGATCTCGAGTGACATGAAAATAGCAACTTCATTCGTTCGTCTATGGTTTAAAAAAAATGTTCGTCCTGACGGATAGATCGAATCACAGAGTACTTTTTTAATATACATGGCCGCCATTAGTTGTCATTATTTTTAGGTTTTTTGCTGTTACGATTTTTTGCAGTTATGATATGTGTGTAGATAAAGTAATGTATGCAACTGTATATAATTAGGCCTTAAAACACTCGTGTGATCCTATTATGAAACTCGCTGACGCTCGTTTCATAAAACCACACTCGTGTTTTAAGGCCTCTCATTATATAGCAGTTGCATAAAATACTATTTTGCGCTTCAAATGCAGATGTCATTTGTTTCCTGTGGGCCACGCGAGCGAAGCCGCGGGCAGAAGCTAGTCTAGTATAAAGTAACTAGAGGTACAATAATAAATAATAACACCTAAATATTTTTGGACAATTCACACCAATTGACCTGGTCCCAAAGTTAGCAACTAAAGATGCTTGTGTTATGGGTACTAGATAACTAGATGAATTCGACCCGATCGTATAATTGTTTTTTAAATACTTTACAAAATAAAATACGACGCAACAAGTAAACAAACTGGAACAACAACTGGAACAAGAGGTATTCCATCTTAGCCCTCTGGGTTGGCAACGCATCTGCACTCTCTTTGTTGTTGCAGGTGTCTATAGGCGGTGGTGATCACTTACCATCAGGTGACCCACTTGCTTGTTTGCCTTCCTACGTTGTATAAAAAAAAAAAAAAAATACCTTGCTACTCCGCGAAACCAGTGCCGGGCTCGTGCTAAATAGCTGCGTCTGTGCGACACATATATGTTCATGCAAAAACCCACCCTCCTCCGCTTCCACACGAAACAACATATATCACACAGACTCAACTACACACCACCACCACTAAACACTAAAACTACACGATCGACGCGCGTTTCGCCTCTATACGAGGCATCATCAAGATCTAACAGTACGACCGTTCGCTACTTGAACGAATGGCGTACTGATAAACTAAAACAATTTTCTTTAACCCCGTCTACCGCCAACATTTTTGCACTAAATGTTTTAGTTTGTCAGTACGCCATTCGTTCAAGTAGCGAACGGTCGTACTGTTAGATCTTGATGATGCCTCGTATAGAGGCGAAACGCGCGTCGATCGTGTAGTTTTAGTGTTTAGTGGTGGTGGTGTGTAGTTGAGTCTGTGTGATATATGTTGTTTCGTGTGGAAGCGGAGGAGGGTGGGGTTTTGCATGAACATATATGTGTCGCACAGACGCAGCTATTTAGCACGAGCCCGGCACTGGTTTCGTGGAGTAGCAAGGTAATTTGTTCCAGTTTGTTGATATGGACCTCCGCGAAGTAACGCCTGAATCTATTCATTATTGCAACAAGTACAGTCACAGTATAAAGTTTATTCTAAAGGTAAACAAACGTACCATAATTATTGCTTACGTAAGTAATTTGATTGAGTCGGATGAGTGAAAACTTGCCAATCTAGAGATTAATTAATTTAGAAGCACGAAAAATTCAAAGTCAAAGTCAATAATCTTTATTCAGATTAGGCTTACAGGAAGCACTTATGAATCACAATCACATGTGACGTTACTGGCATAGGCGTGTTCTGGGTTGGCAACGCATCTGCAATCTTTTTGGTGTTGCCTCAGTTTTTTTTCCCGACTGCCGGTAGAAGGGTTAGGTTTTTCAAGTGTATGTTTATTAAATACTAGCGGACGCGCGCGACTTCGTTCACGTAAAATTAGTAGCCTATGTCCGTCAGGAATAGTTTAGCTTTCTATCTGTGAAAGAATTTTTGAAATCGGTTCAGTAGTTCCAGAGATTACCCCCTACATACAAACAAACTCACAAAAAAACAAACTAACAAAAAAACAAACAAACAAAGTTTTCCTCTTTATTATATTAGTGTAGATGTAGATGTAGACTTAGTTAAGGCAACCGTCCAGTCACCCGCAACATTAAGGAGACTGCCGATGCGTTGCCAACCCAGAGGGCTAAGATGGAATACCTCTTGTGCCAGTAATTGCACCGGCTGTCTTACTCTCCACGCTGGAACACAACAGTGCAAGCACTGCTGCTTAGCGGCTGGATTAACGAGCAAGACGGTGGCAGCGATCCGGATGGATATTGCACAAGCTTCGCTTGTAGCCTAGCGTTTAAAAAAATAAACTCGTGTACAACAAGTGTGTCTAGTTTGTGTGTGTGTGTGTGTAAACTTTAAAATCGTAGAAACTTTTAATTTGTTGTCATTTGTCATCAAAGTAGACGTACCTACCTGTTTACGACCGAAGTGTGGTAAATGGCAGTAAATGGTTAATGAGGTGGTGACAGATGCGAAATTACTGACAAACACGTTATTTTACTGTTAACTGCGCATTGTGTGACGGAATGGACAATAGAGATGCAACTTTTTAAATTTACACTGTAGGTACAATAAAGTTTTCGGCTTGCTCGCTAATCCAGCCGCTAAGCAGCAGTGCTTGAACTGTTGTGTTCCGGCGTGGAGAGCACGACAGCCGGTGACATTACTGGCACAAGAGCTATTCCATCTTAGCCCTCTGGGTTGGCAATGCATGTGCAATATCCTTGATATTTCGAGTGTCTTTGGGCGGTGGTGATCACTAACCATCAGGTGAACCATTTGCTCGTTTGTCTTCCTATGTTTTAAATAAAAAAACTTTTCAATTTATTAATTTCTACACACTTGCGTTTTTTTTATTAATAATCTTTTACTACATATGTAACAAACATACGTAGGTACATAAAGTCACGTCCGTTTCCCGGTGGGGTAGGCAGAGACCACGGATTCACGAAATGCCGTGAAAAGTGAAAACGTCTGGATTTGTATTCGTTGCAATACACGCGATATAAGACGTATTAATTATTTTTTATTCGTTCAATTCGTTTAATTTAAACTAATAAAGGATATACAAGATAATATAAACACTAAAATAAATTACTATTATTTTAATTCAACATAAATAATATAAGAAGTTTTTTTTGTACTCTATTATATTCAAATCGCAAGGGCGTGCCTCAGTACTGGGGGCGGGACATTTATTAATTCACAGTTATATTGCATTTTTTTAGAGTTCCGTAGACCATACCTTAAAAGCAAAAAAAAAACCCTCATACTATGTTGTCTGTTTTTGTGTCAAGACCCTTTTTCTCCAACTCGTGTGGAGGTATCAAGTTGAAATTAATAACAAAAAATACTCGGATCTGCAGTCCCTTGGTGCCGTGAAAAATCAAACTTCTAAGTCAACGCAATCAAAAGATACGGCCGTTTACGCCGCATATTTAGACACTCGTAAGGGAATCAAAAACCTATAGTGTATGTACCTACTTCCTGTTTTTTCCCGTCCCCGTTCGTTCTCAATCCAGTTTATCTTTTAGAAAGAAAGTTAATATTTATTCAGTAAACAGAAAAAATAAAAGAAAATTACACCATTGGTGTTGAAAGGGAAATGAAATGAAATGAAACGGGTTTATTCCAATAAAACTTTACAGAAAAATTTCAACCGAGGGTCCTGTGCTAGAATATCCTGCATAGGGACTCCAGCATATGCTGCAAGCAGCAGCGTTGATTTTGAGTGGGGCCCTGAACTTAAAAAACTAAAACTAAAATCTACACCTATAGACCGGGTGACGCCGCGCACATTATGGCCGTATTTTCGTTACAACAATGTTCGGTGCTTATTAAGTTTGTACGGAACCCTCAGCGAGTGCGGCTCGCACTTGGCCAGTTTGTTGCACCAGTCTGAAAATGATTAGGATTGAAACGTGATTAGGTATGGTATTTAATTATAATATATTAATAACTTAAAGGTGAATGGGCATTTTTGTATGGGCGCTGTCCCAACCCTTGTATACAATAGTGAGTAGTATGGACGTGTAGTACTCGGTGTAAGGATCATCATAGGCTATGTTTCGAAGACCAGGTGTCTGCAGCATTAATCATTGTTTTGTATGAAAAAAAAAAAAAAAAACAGCAAATTAGACCTATGCTCCCATTACGTTTTTTATTTCTAGTGGCCTCAGTAATGCGTGGTTAAAATCTTTCGGCTATATCTCGAAAATGATTTTACAGATACTTTTCATACAACTGCTAGTACAAAGTGAGGTATAAAATGGGCTGTAGCTTTTTCCCTGCAAACATCTCGGTTTTGCTGTCATATAAAAAAATTAAGCTCTTATTGAGAGCTTTCTAATAAGATATAGCACAACTGTATACAGCACTTGGGACAATTTGCCCATTCTCCTTTGTGCAACTGATTATTTTTTTATGAAATAGGAAGGTAAACAAGCAAGTGGGTCACCTGATGGTAAATGTACACCACCGCCTATAGACACCCGAAACATCAAAGAGATTGCAGATGCGTTGCCAACCCAGAGGGCTAGGATGGAACACAACAGTGCAAGCACTGCTGCTTAGCGGTAGGTTTAGCGAGCAAGATGGTGGTCCTAACACCCGCGAATAATTTAAAGATAAATAAGGCACACAATAAGCGGTGTTATCGCTATAAGCGACCTCTTCCAGACAACCGTAAAGAAGACATTAAGAGATAAAAGCAGTACATTCCTATGGTACATTCATGTTAGGTTGGTGACCGTTCATTTGTCAACCTATTTGTAAAAAACCGGAAAAGTGCGAGTCGGACTTGCGCACCGAGGGTTCCGTCATCAACAACATCTAGTAGTAGGTAGTAGTATCGCATTTTTGCTTTGTAAGTCCAAAAATTTTTTTTTTGTGTTTATTAACTACAAATTAACGGTTTTCGAATTTATTATTTTATTTGTGCTGTGATACCTTGCTTCTTGCCACATAGTTCTAAGTCAACGGGAAGTACCCCTTAGGTTTTTAAGTGTCTTGCGAATGTATGAAAAATGCGGCATAAACGGCCGTATCTTTTGATTGCGTTGACTTAGAAGTTTGATTTTTTCACGGCTCTTAGGGACTGCAGACCTGAGTATTTGATATTAATTTCAACTCAATACCTCCACGCGTTCTTGAGAAAAATGGTCTTGACAGACAGACAGACAGACAGACAGACAGACAACAAAGTGATCCTATAAGGGTTCCGTTTTTCCTTTTGAGGTACGGAACCCTAAAAAATTAGTAGGGATTGAATATGTTTGTCTGTGTGACAACATTTTAATTAGTGTGTGGCCGCCAGTTCCGCTAGCCGTTTAGCGTGTACGCATGTACTGTGTGCTCAACACACGGACGTCGCTAAACTGCGCACATCGCTGTACCCACTAATTGCGAAACAATCACAATTGTATCTGTTTCGCGAAAATTACCTTCTTTTAGCTAATCCAATGAGTAAATAACATTTTCAAACAATGACTCATTGCTTGGAGCTAATGTAAAATAAGGCTGTGTTGGCATTGTGAGCGAAGAGTGGTGGGTTGTGTTTAGACAGAGGGGTTCCACTCTACACTGTAGGTGCGCTCGCCGCATTACCTATGGCATAGGTTAATAGCAGTAGGTTGCCGCTTGCTGCGCGCGCGCCCGCTCACTCTGTGTCGCGCGTTGTGACAGTATTACAGTAAGCAGCCCAACCCTAGCGGTGCGCAGGGCATTGCGGGTGGAAGGCGGGCGCGGGCTGCGCCTTTTTTTTGACGCACGCCGCCTGGCGAATGTTTATGAAGTAATACGAACTTTTTGCCCCTGATCATAAAGTTGGAATTCGTTTATTGGTGGTCGAAAAAGAGAAGTTTCTGTACGTTAGTACTATTATTTATTCTGTGCCTATACTATGAAAATTCAACTTCACATTAGAAATCTTGAAATTATCAGTGGTTCTCTAATATATTAAGCATGTTATTATACATATAAACCTTCCTCTTAAATCACTCTATCTATTAAAAAAAACAGCATCAAAATCCGTTGTGTAGTTTTAAAGATCTAAGCATACATACATACATACAGACAGACGGACGCGGGAAGCTACTTTGCTTCATACTATGTAGTGATTATACTACTCTTCATTTGACATTTTATATTTGTAAACAGTCATATTTTTTGTTATTATTTAATTTTGACATTGTATTTGACATTATCTAGGCTTTTTTCTAGACTTTTATTTTTATGTTATTTTTTTCCATTTGTTTAAATTATTTTTGTTCTTTTAATAGACATAGCCCTGACTATGAAGCGATGGTTCCGGGTTCGATTTCCGGGAGGGGTAAATGTTTGTATGATGAATATGTTTGTACCCGAGTGTTATATGTATTTAAGTATGTATTTATCTATATATTTATCTGCATAAGTATGTACATATATCCGTTGGCTAGTACCCATAGTACAAGCTTTGCGTAGTTTGGGACGAGGTCAATTCGTGTGAATTGTCTCAAGATATTTATTAACTAACTGTGCCAGCGACTTCGTCCGCGTGGAATAAAGTTTTTGTGTAGCATTTTTAATAAATAAATAAGTAAATAAATAATGAATATTTTGGGACAATTCACACCAATTGACGTAGTCCCAAAGTAAGCAACTAAAAGATTTAATTACCTTGACGATCTTTTTGTGATTTCCATATATTTTGACATCAAATGTATTGCAATTTTCAATGAGAAATAAAAATGTTTAATCTTATCTAATTTAATCTATTGCATGGTTTCTTGCATTGGTATCACAGACAATAAACGTTCATCCCTCTCGCACAAACCTACTGCAGGTTAAAAAGAGTTATATCCTCTATGTTGCGACAATACAGCCGCTAAGCAGCAGCTTGCACTGTAATGTTCCGGCGTGGAGAGCAAGACAGCCGGTAACATTACTGGCACAAGAGGTGTACCATCTTAGACCTCTGGGTTGGCAACGCATCTGCAATCACCTTGGTGTTGCGGGTGTCTATAGGCGGTGGTGTTCATTTACCATCAGGTGACCCGGGCCCTTTGCTTGTTTGCCTTGCCAAATAGGTACACCTACTGTGTTACATTTTTAAATATTTAAGACTAGCGACCCGCCCCGGCTTCGCACGGGTACATACAATCAATTTTAAGACTCATTTTTCTACACCTCCGGTTACATTGTTCAAATTTTACCAAGGATCCCTAATTTTTTTCAAAATGAAATGTAGCCTATGTCAAATTGGAAGAATGTAGCATTCTATTGGTGAAAGAATTTTTTAAATCGGCCCAGTACTTTTTGAGCCTATTCATTACAAACATACAAACATACAAAAATAGGTACAAATCTTTCCTCTTTATAATATTAGTGTAGATGTAAAATTTTGATTTATTTAAAAAATTACACCTCGTTGAGTTTCTTGCCGGTATCTTGTCATCGGAAGTTTTTCCGAGCCGGTGGTAAATTTTATGACATTCGTTAGTGCTACCTGTAAGCCTGATCTGTATAAAGATATTTTGACTTTCACTTCCTAGGTTGTATAAAAAAAGTCTACATGCCGTGTAAACGTAACAAATTATTATGATTACAATGCTATGTATGACAACACAAAGAAAAATTTGGGTACCTAATGGTAGGACTTGAACCTGCAACATCAGCATTCCGTGCCTTGCGTTTGCCAGTTTCGCCACATTACCGCTGCCCTACCCTGTGAATTATTCAATGTGCTTCGTCTTACGGTCATTACATTATTGATTTTAAGGGTACAACTACCCTCGGTGTCATCTATATGAAACTTTTTAACAAGTTATCATATTCAACTGGGTACCTTTACAGCTACCGTCAGCTGGCGAGAGATAGCGCCGTTTTGTTATTAAATTTTGTTACCCAAAATAAAAAAGGAAAGAAATTTCGGTAACAAAATTTAAATTATTATGACGCTAAAACGTCATCCATTCATTGTCAGTTGTTATTATTATGTACGACGCTATAAATTATAGCAAGCGGGCACAATTTGAACAAACACAGCCGTGACCCGGATAACTTGTTGGTTTACGTGCTTTGTACGTCCGGCCATCGCGCAGCTTGTACACCGGGCGCCGTATTTGCCCAACAAATGTGACATCACAATACTATTTATTACATAAGGCAAACGGGCATGCGGTTAACCTTACCGGAAGTGATTATGGCCGCCTAAAACCAACTAGAACAAATTACCTTGCTACTCCGCGAAAATAGTGCTGTGCATGTGCAAGATAGCTGCGTCTTGCGATATTTTTTTTTTGATAGCTGTTATAAATTCCTATTTGCGTTCTCCGACGCGACGACGCTTGGATCAAAATATTACTACTTAATATTAAACTTAAAGGGCTACTATCCAGTTTTTTAGGGTTCCGTACCTCAAGAGACGAGAGACTATACATCTCTAAGTTATTTAGACTAAGTATTTGATCAGGGACCACAGACATCCCGATTCTAATTTCTTTGATCTGGGGACCCTATACATCTCTTGGTCAATCTGCACTAGTGCCAGTTCGTTCAATATGCTTAAAGTTTGCTGTGCTATTTACGCGCACATTGTTGTGCGCATTACGGCGCACTTGGCCGGTTTTTTACAAAAATGTTGACAAATGAACGGTCACCAACCTAACATGAACGAACTGCTTTTATCTCTTAATGTCTTCTTTACGGTTGTCTGGAAGAGGTCGCTTATAGCGATAACACCACTTATTGTGTGCCTTTTTTCTCTCTAAACTGTTCGCGGGTGGTAGGACCTTGTGTAAGGTCTGTCCGGATCGCCACCACCATCTTGCTCGCTAATCCTACCGCGAAGCAGCAGTGCTTGCACTGTTGTGTTCCGGCGTGGAGAGCAAGACAGCCGGTGCAATTACTGGCACAAGAGGTATCCATCTTAGCCCTCTGGGTTGGGACGCATCTGCAAACTCCTTGGTGTTGCGGGTGTTTATGGGCGGTGGTGATACTCACCATCAAGTGACCCATTTGCTCCGACTCGCACTTTGTCGGTTTTTTAATTATTTAGTAGACTGTAGTTATGTGCAGCATAAGAACCGTAAACTATATTATAACATCGACAAACAGCAGTGTTTGACCGCCGCAGCCGAGCGAGGTTATGCTGTGTACACACAAGATGGCGGGCTCGGACTGCGTTAATATTGATTTAGTGTTAACTATTGCAAACAAATATAAACTTTGTGGAGTGGCGAGTGCCCCGAGCGGTGATAGAGTCCGCTCCCAGCATCAACTGTGGCCGCAACATGACGCCGAACCCCCTTCTCAGAGGCGTATTTAAAGATTTGGCGCCCTGGGCCATTTAGCTTTGGCGCCCCATTAAATGACGATAAAGTATTTCATTTTAGGGGCGGCTGCCGCCCCTCGCAGCCTGGCACCCCGGGCCATGGCCTGGATGGCCCTAGGGTAAATACGCCCCTGCCCCTTCTTCATAAAAACTTAACAATATTTTTAAGCTCACAAATGTTTGGTCCCTTTCATTTGAGGGCAAACGTCACAATGACAGATAAAGACATCAAACACGTTAACTAACAAACGTTTACGAAGCGTTTGTGAATAAAGGGTTTAGTCTTTATTTTCTTTTCTTTTTAACATCTTCTTCCTTTATTATTTACCACCGACCAGCCCCCTGAGCGGGCAAGGTGTCAAAAATATCTGAACTCGACTCTATTGTCAAATACGCTCGGGCGTGTTTAGATATTTTTGACCACCTTGCCCGCTGTGGTATATTTGACGCTGACTGTACAACAGATGTACAATGGATTTTGATGAAATTTGGCATGGTTGCATAGTTCCCACGGGATAGCGATAAGTGAGTTATACGCCGCCGTGACGTCATGAGCAGCAAAGCAACTAATTCTCATTAATTTGTCCAGGAAATATGGCAGATTGCATGTTGGGTGCACGTTTGCTTGATTCAATTAAACAAGTCTACGCGGACGAAGTCGCGGGCAAAAGCTAGTGTATAATAAATTCTCATTGCATACATTACTACGACAAGGTTCTTAAGTGTTTAGCTACTTAGGCTGAGTGTGTATCTCTAGTGAAGGAAAATTACGAATTATCCTCTATTGCATTTGATGGCGGTATCTAGATTGATGTGGCGTCCAATCCCGGTTATTGGTGTTACTTCACGGCTAATGAGAGCATATGCAACTTGATTGGCATGCGCCGGCGACACGTTTGTGGCACGAATGACACAATTTTGGCACGTAATTGCATCTGTCCTCGCTTTCACTATCACTAATCTTCTGCACTGTTTTTTGCCGATCGTAGTCCTCGCAAAGAATACAGACAGAATCTTCGCTGAACAAATAACAATTTATTTAAACACTAAAATATGTGATTTACCCACAAACAAAAGACAAACTTATCGTCGATTAGAGAGAAATTAAAGCATATAATGACATAGCAGTATATTACAGTCAAGGAAATTGAAACACGTACCACCGCAGAACCTAGTCGAAGAGACATGTATGACATAGCCTCGCGTCGCGTCATTGCGATAGGGTTCTACGGTGGTACGTGAATATTTTCCCCCTAATGTACATGCTACTAGCGACCCGCCCGGCTTTGCATGGGTAAAATCTGGATGTAATGTACATTAAAACCTTCCATAAAAAAATCTCTAAATGACAGTGAAATACGCATCACAATCCGTTGCGTGGTTTAGAAGGGGAAGACGGCCGAACGTACACTATAAGAATTTGGGACAGACAGTTATTACCGAAGTTTTTTATATACATTACATCCCAATAGATTGACTTGGCCATCGCATGAAAAAACAATGTAACTCAAAAGCAATACATATTATAGTAAATGTAAAAAAAATAATCTAAACAATCTTATTTAAGATTTTTAATATTAATAGGGTCAGTATAAGATGTTGTTAGATTAGCTAATTACATAATAAACTTAAGACAAAAGGTCCCTTAAGGATGGATCTCACAACTTTTTACGGTAGAAGAACTGAGTTGCGAGACTTGGTTTTTTTTACAAGTTTTGTTTTTGATGGCCAAATTATTCAAATTCTACGAACATAATATTAATTTCCCCAAAATCTACATCAACATTCATAATGTAAACATTTAAAACGAGTGGACCGACAACACTGCCCTGTGGAACATCCTCAAAATATTGAACTCTTGATAACTTTAGAACAAACAAAAACCACGCGATTCCGTGAATGGCGTCACGTGTTCGAATGTCACGTTTATATTCATAAAACTTCAGCGGCATTCAGCAAACACTGTGATGGCTTCAAGAAGGCTTATAACAAGTCTAAATGCGATGCAGTAAAAATGGTTTTGGAGTGGCCAAGTGTATTGACACAAGTATATGTCCAGCAGTAGGTACTTGCTTTTCGCACTTACGTGGAGTGTGGTGACGTCCGCGTGGAGATTGTTGGCATTGTGAGCGAAGCACCTTTAACATCACGTGTTGCAACTGAGAAGTTTTTATCGCAAGAAACTATACCTATAAAATAATTATAATAATAGCTTTTAGCTAGCCGGCGGCTAGACCGCGTGGTGCAGGCAATCATGCAATCGGGTATGCAAGCAAACAATCCAGCTCGGGTACGCCTCCTAAAGGCCTAATGCCGGAATTCTTCTAATTCTACTCCGCGAAACTAGTGCTGTGCCCGCTCGTTATTAGCTAGCTGCGTCTGTGTAGACGCAGATATATTTCACGCAAAAACCCATCCCCCTCAGCTTCCACACAAAACAACAGTGCGGAGTAGTGAGGTAATTTGTTCCAGTTTGTTGGACCTCCGCAAAGTAACGCCTGAATCTGTTAATCGTCCGTTGCAGGCCTCATCATCGCAGGCGAGATGGTGGCCCCGCGCGACCGCCAGGGGGCGCTCATTCCGCAGTTCTACGCGGGCCGCTCCGTGCTCATCACCGGCGCCACGGGCTTCGTCGGAAAGGTGATCAATTCTCATCATTATCTAGTGAAGGCGATATGGGTCTGCTTTTTAGGGTTCCGTCCGAACCCAAAGGGTGCCAACGGAATGACTAAGGCTCCATTTACTGTTCGTCCAGCTGTCTGTCTTTTTGAAATGCAATATCTACCTACAGTCACTTAGGTTTTACAGAGTGCGTATTATTAGGGATTATGTATTAACTTCCACCCCCCTTTTAACCCCCCAAATGGTAAAATTGTTTTCAAAACTGCTGACACACTTTACTTCCTACCACATTGTCAATATGAATTTTCTTCATACTCTAACTTGATAGGTTCTCACACAAACTGTCATCCCCTATTTCTCCCCCTTTTAGTTTAATTTTTGCTACAAATGGTAGCCTGTCTTTCTCTGAGGTCCAATCTATACCCCTATGCCAAAATTCATCAAAATTGGTTCAGTGGATTAAGCGAGAAAGAAAACGTAACAAGGAGACAGATTAAGGTACTTTCACATTTACTACGCATTAACTATTTCAAGTTTCCTTTTAGGGTGCTGAATAGATCCGAGCATTTCGGTTTCATTTTCGGTTTCGATGGTAAAAATTAGTTTTGGCCGGACACGACTAACAGCACCCTCATGATACGGCCCCCAGGTGCTGCTGGAGCGCCTGCTGTTCACGTGCCCCGACATCGCTCGGCTGGTGCTGCTGCTGCGCGCGAAGAAGGGAATGGCGCCGGCGCAGCGGCTGAAAGAACTCAAGGAGTCACAGGTTGGCAGAAGAAACCACAAATTTTATGAGTATTAGTCTCTGAATAACTAATTTTTTTGGCAGCAGTAAAATAATTGTCATCGAATTATGTCCCTATACCTTAAGTGAATATTATAATATAAATTGTTAGTTTGTAAATTGCACAGGGTAAAACGGGTCCCTATTACTAAGACTCTGCTGTCCGTCCGTCCGTCCGTCCGTTTGTTACTAGGCTGTATCTCATGAACCGTGATAGAAAGACAGTTGAAATTTTCACAGATGATGAATTTCTGTTGCCGCTATAACAACAAATACTAAAAAACAGAATAAAATAATAGGCATGGTTCTTTTGCCGTTTTTATAGACAATGGTACGGAACCCTTCGTGCGCGAGTCCGACTCGCACTTGGCCGGTTTTTTGTTTTCGGCTTACAATCCATTTCCAGTTGGACTCTAGTTCTAAGTTTTATGTAAAATTCAAGGAACTGAATCTCCGGGGTGTTGCAGGTGTTCGACGTGGTCCGGCAGCGCTGTCCGCAGCAGTTGGACAAGCTGGTGGCGCTGGAGGGCGACGTGGCGGCCGAGCACCTGGGCCTGGAGCCCGGCGCCGCGCAGCAGCTGCAGGACGTACGTACCTACACCATGCACTTTTATAACTATTCGATAGATAATCACGGCTGAAACCCTACTTAATATGAGGCTGCGTTTCCACCAGAGATGTGCGAGGATGCGTAGCGTGGGATGTGTTTGTAGGAACCAATAGAATCGCTTCATTTACCTCGCCCCGGTCAGCACAGCTCTGATGGAAACGGCTCATTGGTTCTTTTCAAACAAATTCCTCGCTACGCATCCTCGCACATCTCTGGAGGAAACGCAGCCTTAAATAGGAAAATTATTCGCAAAAGTATTATCATGCTTCTCGTTCTAATAACTTGAAACTCAAATAAGCCGTAAAAACGACTACCGCTCATAAAATTAGTATAGCATAAGTAGAAGGAGTAATCAAACTGAAAGAGATATTTTATTAGCTGATCTCTTTACTTTAAATGGCAATACTGGCTGCGCCATTGAGAATTTAATATTATTTTTTATTTAAAATGTAATTTATAACTTCACATTACACGCATTTTGAACGCATCCATACACCAATACAATTACTCTGGCAACACTATCCTTCCCCCCCTTCACCCCGCACCTCGAAGAAAAAACTATGGCGAAGATTTTGAACTCTGATGAAACTAATGTGTGCACCGCAAGACTTTAAATATAAAAAGACAATTAAACCGCTAATACTCAAGAAAGACATTTTTGTGAAGTGCAGTGTTTGTGCGTGTGAAATTTGTGACCATTGTATGCCATATCCGAAGAAAACTCAAAGCTGGAGATAAGGTGCCTTCCGAGGTATGTCCGACCCTCCAAGTCTGGTCCTTCGAACCGGATCCCGCCTTTCTATCCTCTAATCCCCTCACGCTATACTCACGCAATCTATTCACTCTATTTACTTACTCAAAACGCAAAAAATATACTACTTTCATTTGTTTTACAACGCATCGCACCAACTTTATTTTATCTCGCATCACGCTCATAGTATATTATTTCGCAATAAATACTAATTAAATCTCGTTTAACACACCCAAACTGCATAATTACAGTAATATTTCCAGTCCATCTTACGTATTTCATACTTATTCGAACTTTAACATTTTGCTTACCGTGCCGGTAGCCGGTAAGTGTACCCGCCATATTTGTTAATACGCGCCGCTTACTAGAATATTCTGTGCATAATATTGTTGTAATTTCTTATTTCAAGCTTTAGCTTGTGCCTACATAAAAACGTTTTCTGTAAAAAATTACATTTCTTTCGCATTTTCGTAACTTCGTATTTTGTTTACCACGATGGGTGGTACAGAAAAAAATGTGGGCGCGGGTTCAAGTGAGGAAAAAGAAAACATTATGGTAAAATTTCTCGAATGTAAAAAACAAAGTTTATTCCTTATTATACAGGAAGTGTACAACTTAAGCCTCAAGGTTTCCGATCCTATTGTTCGTATGCAATTTCTGGCTAGGTCTCAATCCCTAGACAAGACCCGCTCTGACTACATAGACACAACAGACAAACTTTTGTTGGAACAATTAAAGGAGAACCCCAACGCACAGCCGAGTTATAGTATTATTAATACATTTGACGAATTATATTGCTACATAAAGCAAAAAGAAACCACTCTGATTCAAGAGCGAGAGGAGCAGAAGAAAAATAATAATTTTAATATCAAATTGCCTCCGCTCCAACTCACAGGTTTTGATGGTACTCCCAGTAAATGGCCAGTGTTCTATGAGAATTTCCGCAGTGTTATACACACCAATACTCACCTGACTAACGCAGAAAAGGTTCAATATTTGATTGGCTGTCTGTCTGGCAAAGCGCTCAATGTTTGTGCAGGCATAACCGCTACCTCACAAAATTATGAAATAATATGGCAAGCTCTTCTAGCTAAATACCAGGACACCAGGGTGCAAGCTTCTATGTATTTAGAGCAAATGATACAGCAGAAGCCTGGTCAGTCCGCTGATAAAATTCTTGATAACTTTTGCTCCGCAGTCGCAGCTTTGCAACAATTACAGATTGACAATTTGTCAGATTTCATGATAACTCATATTGCACTAAATAAGCTTGACAAAACAATTCTGAACCTATTTGAACAATCTCATAGACACATTGAAATTCCAACATTTAATGACTTGAAAAAGTTTTTAAGTGAGCAAAGTAAGCTCCAAGCACTCCATGCTCCATCGCCATCCTCTTCTCAAACTAACTTTAAACAAGTTAATAAACCTGCACCTCAAATAAACAGAACTAAAACATTCTGTGCTCAAGAGACTGTTGCTCCTCAGATGTTCAAGTCTGACAATAATTATAACCTCCAATCTCAACAATCTCAACCTTGTAAGGTTTGTAACGTGAACTCATCTCATCCTTTATTCAAGTGTGAACGCTTTCTAAACCAAAACACGCAAACTCGCAATGATATTGTTCGTCAACACTCATTCTGTATAAACTGCTTAGGCTTTCATCATATAACTACGTGCAAATCAACAAACAGATGTTCGATTTGCAACCGCAAACATCATTCGTTGTTGCACTATGACAATTATAATTCGAATGCAAACCGCTTCCAGCGATCAGCTGATTTCCAACATAGTGATAACAGTGATAATAGAAACAACTTCTCGTCGACGCGTTATCAGCGCGCACCGCCGCCCGCCCCGCCAGTGGCTAGCGCCGCGCATCAGGCATCTCACTCGCACCCGCCGCCGCCGCGACCGCCGCTAGTGAATACTGCTCGCACGCACGGAGGACTCGACGTGTTGCCGCCAGCGCGCGCGAATTCAAATGTTGATAACAACAACTGCGCGCTGTCAGTTACCGTTCCCGCGCTAATTTCAAGTAATGATACTACAGTATTGTTGCCTACCGCGTCCGTACACGTGTATAACAATGAAAATAAAATGAATCGCATGCGGTTATTTCTAGATACGGGGTCGATGAGTAACTTCGTTACAAAAACTTGTTGCGAACGCTTGAATTTAAAAATTTCACCTGTGCCTTCAGTCGTGAAAGGTATCGGTCAAGTTGAAAATCGCTCTCTCGGTATAACGCAATTTAAAATATATTCGCGTTTCGACTCGCGCTGTTACTATACTGTTCGCGCTCGAGTTATTGATACAATAACCGACTTTTTGCCTAACGCTGAGATTGATAGGACTGAGTTAGCTCATTTGCAGGATTTGCCAATGGCTGACGAATATTATTACGCACCCGGTGAAATCGATTGTCTGATAGGCAACGAATTATTCCCGCTTTTACTCGGATCTAACAAATCAACCTCGCCGAACTCTTCGGTGATCGGTATAGAAACTACTCTCGGATATGTCGCTATGGGAAAGGCCCAATGTGTCTCGCACTCACTTTACTCGTCTAACGCTACGCACTCTCACTCGCAATCGTACTCGCACTCGCACTCGCAAAACTCTCACGCCGATGAAGAACTCTCTCACGCACTTACTCATACGCACTCTTCGCTACGCTCAAACGCTCGCATTTCGGATAATCAATCAAACACTCACACTGGGGAACAAGACGCACGCGCTACACTCTCGCATAAAGTTCCTGTTATACTCTCGCGCGACTCAGAAAAGGCGTTCTTCTGTCAAACAGAATCGCTCTCGCTTGATCTCTTAACGCAACGCTTTTGGGAGATAGAAAATGTCCCCGATAAAAAACACTTCAGTCCTGACGATGAAGCATGTGAAAAAATATTTCAGTCAACTCACTCACGCGATGAAACTGGGAGATACACAGTGGTTCTTCCATTCAAATACCCACCCTCTGACTTAGGCCACTCTTACGCTATAGCCAAACGCCGTTTTTTAAATCTGGAAAAGAAACTCGACTCTTTAGATTTACGCGCAGATTACAACGCAACTATTCAAACTTATATTGACCAAGGCTATCTATCTAAAGTTCAAAACAACTTTCAAGACACTGATGTTTATTATATGCCGCATAAAGCCGTTTATCGTCCCGAACGAGAAACTTCAAAAACTCGTGTCGTACTAGATGCTGGTAGTAAAACCACGTCAGGCAAGTCGCTTAACGACATATTATATGTAGGTCCAATTCTTCAAAGTAGCATCTTTGAATTACTTCTCAACCTCCGCATGTTTTCAATTGCGCTAACCGCGGACATTGAAAAAATGTATTTTCAAGTAAAGCTCTTACCTGAACACCACTCATTTCAACGCATTTTGTTTAGGTTCGATCCCAATTCGCCTATTGACATCTATCAATTCAATCGAGTGTGTTTCGGTGTGTCTAGCTCGCCGTATCTCGCCATGCGTGTTGTGCGTCAGCTCGCCGCTGACAGCCGCGACTTATACCCGCTTGCCGCTTATGCAGCTGAAAATCATATGTACGTCGATGACTACGTCAGTTCCATTGACGGCGTAGATGCCGCTGAAGAAACGTACCAGGAAATGGTCGCAATGTTTAAATCCGGAGGTTTTAACTTAGTTAAATGGATCTCAAATGACCATGAACTCATGTCACGCATTCCTTCATCTCACAAGAGTCCCCTCGTTGTTAAATTTGATGATGATCCCAATGCGGATACAAAAATCGTAGGTATGCAGTGGCAACCTATCGATGATAACTTTTTATATAAAACAAATATAGATTTTCCAGAGTCTTGTACTAAACGCACGATTCTTTCAGTCACCGCACGCTTATTCGATCCGATCGGTCTCATCAGTCCTGTTGTGGCGTATATGAAGCTGCTCATCCAGGAATGCTGGAAATTACAGCTCGACTGGGATGATGAGGTTCCAGATTTTATAATTTCCAAATGGGAAAACTTTCACAAAGAACTTCCGCTCTTGTCACAACTTAAAATACCGCGTCACATTGGAATAAATTCCACTCATAGAGTCTCATTGATGGGGTTCGCTGATGCTAGTGAAAAATGTTACGGTGCTGCCATCTATGTGCGAATTGACACAAATGATCACGCGAATGCGGACTCAGTAAAATTACTGACTTCCAAGTCTAAAGTTTCCACGCCTAATAAAACTCTCGCACGCTTAGAACTTTGCGCTGCGGTCTTGCTCGCAAAGTTGATTGATTCTGTACGCACTGTACTTAGTAAACGCTGCAATATAAATAAAATATATGCCTTTTCTGATTCTACAGTAACTCTTACCTGGATTCACTCACCTGCTTATAAGTTTCACACTTTTATCGCCAACCGCATCGCTCAAATAAATGAATACTTACCCGCTTCTCATTGGTTCCACGTTCGAGGCGTAGAGAATCCCGCAGATATTGTCTCGCGTCCTGTAACTCCAAAAGGTTTAATTAACAATACTCTCTGGTTTCACGGTCCGCAGTGGTTGTCCGCTCCCGTCGATACCTGGCCTGTAAAAGAATACAAAATTAACCACAATGATATTAACAACGAAATGCAAGAAACTAAAACTACATCGCTACCTATAAGAACTTTTAATGCAATGGAAAATACTCACGCTATTCACGAACTCTCCGACCGCTGCTCGACTTGGTTAAAATTTATTCGCTCGCTTGTATATGTACTTCGCTTCTCAAAAATACTAAACTATCGTGGTTCTATCTCTGTAACTGACTTAGAGCAAGCAGAATATTACGCACTACGCTATTTACAGACTAACGCATTTTCTCAAGAAATTTACGCCATTAAAAATAATAAATTGTGTCCAAATAAAACAATTCTAAAACTCAACCCCTTTCTTGATGACCAAGGCATACTAAGAGTAGGTGGTAGACTTACCCATTCTCAACTGAATTTCAATCAGAAGCATCCAATTTTGCTGCCAGCTAAAAGCCGCATAGTTTCACTTTTAGTTGACTATTATCACGCATCCAATTTACATACAGGACCCGCTTTACTTCTGGCTTTAATTCGTCAGAAATATTGGATTCTTTCTGCTAGAAATTTAATTCGTCAAAGAGTGCATAGCTGTAATTTATGTTTTAAACTCAAACCGCGTAATACAAACCCACCAATGGGTGATCTTCCTTCTATTCGAGTATCTCAAGTTAAAGCTTTCGTTCACACCGCTGTTGATTACGCCGGTCCTTTTTTTATAACACATATTCGCCGCCGTGGAGTTAAAAGCCATAAAGCTTATATTTGCCTATTCGTGTGTCTTACAACAAAGGCGCTTCATTTAGAATTGGTCTCAGACCTAAGTACGGACTTATTTCTTGCTGCTTTCAAGCGGTTTATTTCACGCAGAGGTCCAGTTTCTGTTTTATATAGCGATGGAGGCACCAACTTCATTGGCGCCAAACGCAAATTAAATGAAATTTACTCTTTAATACAGTCCACTGATTATCAAAGTTATTTAAGTCATCATCTCACTCAATATAAAATTCAATTTAAGCATAGCCCGCCTTATGGACCCCACTTTAACGGTTTGTGTGAGACGAACGTCAAATCTGTAAAAACGCACTTGTTTAAAGTTATCGGAACTCAAATTCTCACTTATGAGGAATTTAACTCGATTTTAGTTCAAATTGAAGGCCTTTTAAATAGTCGTCCAATTTGTGTACTCTCTTCAGATCCTTCTGATCTGTCCGCTCTTACTCCAAGCCATTTCTTAAATATAACTCCATTGAAATTTTTACCTGTAGAAAATATTGACCCTACACTCCCAGATAATAGACTCAACCGCTATCAACTCTTAAATAGAATAGTACAAAGTTACTGGAAACGTTGGAGCATGGAGTATCTTACTTCACTTCAACAACGTGAAAAGTGGAATACTCCTTCCAAACCTGTGAGTGTAGGAACCATTGTTATATTAAAAGAAGATAATACTCACCCTATGTTCTGGCCTCTTGCTGTGATCATAGAGGTTTTTCCGGGAAAGGATAACATTACTCGTGTTGCTAAAATAAAAACTTGCTCCGGGACTTATATACGTCCACTAACTCGGCTCTGTCCATTACCCACTCAATAGTTTAAACTCTTTAACTTGCTATATAATTTTTAATTTTAACATTCTCTTTAGTATTCAATGTTTTTTTATGTTTTAATGTAGAGGAAACCTCTAGGCCCCCCGAAGTTGGCTGCGCCATTGAGAATTTAATATTATTTTTTATTTAAAATGTAATTTATAACTTCACATTACACGCATTTTGAACGCATCCATACACCAATACAATTACTCTGGCAACACTATCCTTCCCCCCCTTCACCCCGCACCTCGAAGAAAAAACTATGGCGAAGATTTTGAACTCTGATGAAACTAATGTGTGCACCGCAAGACTTTAAATATAAAAAGACAATTAAACCGCTAATACTCAAGAAAGACATTTTTGTGAAGTGCAGTGTTTGTGCGTGTGAAATTTGTGACCATTGTATGCCATATCCGAAGAAAACTCAAAGCTGGAGATAAGGTGCCTTCCGAGGTATGTCCGACCCTCCAAATACAATGTGCCGAAAAGAGACGACTACATACAGATAAAGTGTCAAAATGGTTACCTTAATTTGGTGTACATTAAGGTAGTATAATCCACGTATTTACTCGACTACGGCAAAGCGAAAAGGAAGAGTTATGTTTTTAGCAGTCTATGTATGTATGTTTGTATTTACGTATGTTCCATTGTAGTGCCTAAACAACTGAACCGATTTTAATGAATGAGTTATCAATCGGTTCGTAATGTAGTCAGTTTTATATTTTCATCAGTTTAAAATTTTCCATCGTGGAAAATGATAATGAAAAATGGAAATGAAACAGTTTACTACCTAGGTCAAAAAATATATACATTCTTAACATCGTGGTTGACCTCCTATTAAGTATGTGTATACCTGTAGCAGGAGGCCCCGCTCTTACAATAACAGTTGCGGATTACAGATTTTCACCTTAATAAATCGACTAGACAAGCAGTTTACTTACTTAATCTAGGATTCAAAAACAATAAAGTATTGAGTATAGCAGGGGCAGTGACTCCCACCCTTGTCCGCCCGGCCCCCCAATAGTCTGTGGTAAATGGGAGCCTCGTTGCAGGTGTCCGTCGTGTTCCACTCGGCAGCCACGCTCAAGTTCGACGAGGAGCTGCGCAAGGCCGTGGACCAGAACGTGCGCAGTGTCATCCGCATGATGGAGCTGTGCGACACGCTGCCCAACATGCAGGTCGGTCGCTCAGTAGATAATAAGACGTTTATTTGTTACTGCAAGCACACACAATCAAAGTTACATACAATTTAGAAGAAAAAAACAAAAGGTAACAAATTAGATGAGTACTTATTGTCTGTGTGCGCTGCAGCAGTACAAAAGGGCCGTGGCTCAGTGGGCAACATTGCTCTTATTCTTTCAAAACACTGGTATTCTGCCACAGCTCGAAGAGCGAAAAGAAAAAAAGAAAACTTAAAACAATTTAAAATCGACATAAGTACAATTGACAGAGGATCGAATTGCCGCCATTACTGTTTTCATTCGTTTTTTGGTGTTTTCTGTTACGATTTTTAGCTGTAATGATATGTGTATGTATGTATGTATGTAAATTCTTTATTGTACAAAAAACATAAATTACAAAAAGAGATACAGTGATGTACAAAGGCGAACTTATCCCTTTAAGGGATCTCTTCCAGTTAACCTTATATGTGTGTAGTAATGTAGCTATGCAACTGTATATCTATCTACTCTCATTATATAGCAGTTGCATAAACTATTACACTTGTCGACTTGGTTCACCAGTGGTCTTAACAAGTGCCTTCTCGCCCGCAGGCGTTCGTCCACGTGTCGACAGCGTACAGCAACGCGGAGCTGTCGACGGTGGCCGAGCGGGTGTACCCTGCGCCCGCGCCGCTGCCCGCCGTGCTGGCGCTCACCGAGCACGTGCCGGACGCCGCGCTGGCCACGCTGACGCAGCAGTGAGTACACAGCATCAAGGGCGGATCCAGCTTTCGAGGCAGGGAGGTCACCTAGCCAAAGTTCGGCCAGGACAGTGTTATTAATGAGATTAGAAAAATTACCTGTGGTCAAACAGAATCCAAGGGGAGGCTGATGACCCTTATGGCCCAGCCAAGGGGGGGGATGTCAAGGCCCTCATGACCTCCCCCCATTGGCTGCACGGGCCTCCTGCAACTGGCGGGCTGCGGGCTGGCAACAGTGACACATGTCAGCACCCTTCTTCTACGTCGCTAACTCCAATGCCATAGGTCGTTTCTGAGGAGTTGCCACCGACTGTAATAACAGGTAGAAGGACCTTATGTAAGGTCCATCCGGATGCTAATATACCATCTTGTTTGCTTATCCTGCCGCTAACTAGCAGTGCTTGCACTGTTGTGTTCCGGTGCGGAAAGCAAGACAGCCGGTGACATTACTGGCGCAAGATGTATTTCATCTTAGCCCTCTGGGTTGGCAACAATCTGCTAACCCAAATGTTTCTATCCCGAACCTGAGACTTCGAGAGAGTTTACATCCATTTGGAAATAAGACAATCGCCTTTTAGCAGCAAGCGGTTTACCACATGGCCATTGCAGTTGCAAATTATCCTTTAGGCAAACTTAGCACGTAGGACGACGATGGTCTGATGACCTCATACAGGTGGCAGGAAGGCGCTGGTTGCATGCCGCTTCCAACCGGTCGCTTTGGAAATCCATGGGGAGGCCTATGTTCAACAGTGGACTTCTTGTGGCTGAGATGATGATGATGATGATGAAACTAGGCACGTACCTAGGAGCGTAAGGTTACAAAAAGGCCCGCGTGGAAGTTATAAAACACTATCTACGTACAAGAAATCGACTTTCTATAAAAGCGTCCGCTACGAACAATTGGTATGAGCCCGCACCGCACCCGCGCGAGGTAGCGGACGCTCTCAATCAATTTTTCTATAGACGAGCACCTGCGCGACTAAGCGGAAACCCTATGGATGTAGCCCCAGAGGGGCTTCTAAGAGGTGCTAACCTAGGGCGGTCTTGACATTTATCCATCTCTGAACATGATAGACCCAAGGAAAATCGTGTTGTTGATTCCATATTGGAACCTGCGTAAGTTATTATGTGCCGTTGTTGCAGGTACATAGCGCCCAAGCCCAACACGTACACGTTCACGAAGGCGCTGGCGGAGAGCGCGGTGGAGCGCCACGGCAACACCGGCTACCCCATCGCCATCTTCAGACCCACCATAGGTATGTCGAAGGCGGATCGCATCATGCGCCGAATTACTATACGTCTAGCCGAAATACAAAACGCCACTGTTTCGTAATATGTCTGTTGGTCAGCCTGACAGACAGTTTAGACTGTGGCGTTATACTTAACGTAAAATAAGCGCAACTACGTGTATATTCCTACACCCGACTAGGGTCCTTATATTACTCACTAATTTTAATTTATAACGTCTTGAATGGTTGCAGTGAAAATTAATAAAGAATAATAAACGACCGAAGGAATGTGGACAGACGGAAGCAAATAGCTACTTTTTTTAATACTATATCTTTACAGCTGTCTGTTCTTATATCTTCTGCCGCTTACTCCTTCTAAACCGCGCAACGGATTTTTTATGGTTTTTATGTCCACATTACATCGTATTGTAGGGGCAACTCCTCTACCTTTGGTCAGCTGCAACTGTGGAGACTCTAAACCTTAGAGCTATACTCTCTTATCGGCCGAGTAATAAAGCCTCTCTATTCCGTTGCCTTCTCTTTGACCTCCTGAAGGCAGGGACGATGAGAGAGCATAGCTGTGGGATTTAGACTATTCACAAGTACAGCTGTCCACAGGTATAGAGGAGTTGCCTCTAGTCTAGTCTAGTGTAGAGATAAAGCAAGATCTTACAATAAGGAGGGTGTTCACGTCGTCCCCGTTGCAGTGATATCGGCGCTGCGGAACCCGTTCCCGGGCTGGATCGAGAACCTGAACGGGCCGACGGGCGTGGTGGTGGCCATCGGCAAGGGCGTGCTGCACGTGTTCCGCTGCTTCGACACGCGCACCGACCTGCTGCCCGTCGACATCGCCGTCGACACGCTCATCGCCGTCGCCTGGGAGACCGCCGTCGACAAGTAACGCTGTCTTATAATAAGCGGAGGGCGTCTGCCCAGACCGTTTTAGTACCGTTTGGTAACCACAATTCCGTAACAAGCGGGTTTTGCGGTAGGACCTTGTACGAGGTCCACCATCGTCTTGCTCGCTAAATCGTGCCGCTAAGTGCTTGCACTGTTGCGTTCCTTGGAGAGCAAGACGGCCGGTGCAATTACTGGCACAAGATGTATTCCTCTTAGCCCTCTAGGTTGGCGATGGCGACGCATCTGCGATCTTTTGTTGCGGGGGTCTATAGCCGGTAGTGATCACTTACCACCAGGCGTCCCACTTGCTAGTTTGCCTTCCTATTTTATTATAAAAAAAAAGCTAAAGAATATTTCCGGTTTGTTGCTGGTTACGAACTTTTGGTTAGCATAAGGCAAAGGGTAAATCATCTTCAATTGAGACATTTTTATTTGGCAGACGTCCGGATGTCTCATGCAATAGCCCAGTCGTTAGTCCATCGTTTTCGTCCCCATAGTCGTGTACCACTAGGTACTTGTTTTAGGTCCCATCTTTCCACAATAGTCTTTACGCCTGGCTGGGGATACCACTGGCGCCTCTGCCTGTGTCCCTATGGCACGGGCCAGCATGGGGGACAGCACCCCGCCCGGTGTACCCGTCACATTTCATTAAATTGTCTAAAGGACCTCTATGTGTTGGCTTAGGGTCCGCGCACAAAGGTCCGGGACACCATATCCCGTGAATGGAAAAGTCATAATAATAATAAATATCTTAGGACAATTTACGGCAGTTGACCTAGTCTCAAACTGAGCAAAGCTTGTACTAGACAACGGATATAACTACATACTTAAATACATATAACATCCAAGACTCGAGTGCAAAGATTCATATTCATCATACAAATGTTTGGCCCTCCCGGAAATCGAACCCGGAACCTCTAGCTTCATAGTCAGCTTTATAAACTGTCATAATCTCCCTCAGGTCGAAGGAAGTGCGCGTGTACCACTGCAGCACGGCCGAGAACCCCACCACGTTTAAGGAGTTCGAGCTGAAGATGCGGCGCGACGTGCGCCGGCACCCCTTCGACAAGGCGCTCTGGTACCCCTCCGGCACCGCCGTCGAGTCCAAGTAATACTCCAACCTCCATACTCATATTCATACATATTAATACATTTATACACATAAGACGTCGGTTACACGCTCATTCTGTCGTCAGTTCAGTCCATCATTCTGGTCAGAATGGCGAGAGAATTATCGTGTAACCTGTCTCGTGTCGTGTCAGTCTGAACTGATCGTAACCGTGTCAGTTTGTCATCATTCTGGCATCAGTCAGAACTATACCGGAATGATGGACTGAACTGACGCCAGAATTAGCGTGTAACCGACGTCTATCCCTAAACATCATCATGTTTATGAATACAGGGTGTTAGGTTATGAATGGATAATCCATGACTTGCTGATAAAAAAAAATAACTTAAAAACTAAAAAAAATCAAAACAAGATCAAAACTGTTGGACTGTAGAAGGGCGCGGCCAGCCGGGGATATAGGTATTAAAATGCCAACCTCTCTGTTCGGAGTTTATTGAAAAAGGTTAATGTTGGATTGTAGAAGGACCATCGGCGCCAAAAATCATCATTAATACATCCCCAGCTGGCAGCGCCCTTCTATAATCCAACGCCAACTGCGTAAAAGGTAAATCATAACTGTAGAGACTATAACAAGACCATGTAGTCTGAAGTTCTGTAAAGTAATGTTGAACACGTACACCATTGCAATAGTTGCATGAACTTAAACAGTCGGGACCCATTAAAAATGTACACCGGTTCAAATCTTCTCAATAATGGGTCCCGTCCGATTGTTGACGTTCATGAAACGTCCCTGTTACGCTCATAGAGTCACTCTTCAGATAAGCGTGAGAGGATGAAGGTTTAAGAGGTTTTAGAGAGTTTTATAAGAGGTCCTTGTCGTGTTTTGTCGTCAGGTGGGTGCACCGGGCCTTCGAGTTCCTGCTGCAGACCGCGCCCCTGTTCGCGGCTGAGCATGTCGCCAGGCTACTGGGCATCAAGACGCAGTGAGTACTTTGAGTTTTTAGCCAAAGGAGATGCCAAGCCGCATTATCACCTAACAATTTTTTCTGCCAATTTTAGCGGGGGGAGACGGGTCTAGTCAGATGGCCGGGAAATTCGGGATTTTCCTGGAATTACGTGTCTTGCCCCTTGTCCAGGAATTACACTTTGGTTTTACAATTTAGTGTTATAAATGCGACTTAAGTGGCCGGAGACATTGCTCTCAAGCAAGACGGGTGGCCGAGATGTAACCAAAGAGTTGTCGAGCGGCAACACATTCGACATAAATGTCAATAAAAGTGATGGTGTTTTTGACATATCTTAAACGTCACTTCATCTCTACTGACGCGATATTTTTTTTATACAACATAGGAAGGAAAACTAGCAAGTGGGTCACCTGATGGTAAGTGATCACCACTGCCCATAGACACCCGCAATACCAAAGCTATTGCAAATGCGTTGCCAACCCTAAGGCTAAGATGGAATACCTCTTGTGCCAGTAATTGCACCGGCTGTATGGCTCTCCACGCCGGAACACAACAGTGCACTGCTGCTTAGCGGCAGGTTTAGCGGATAGTGATCCGATCGGACCTTGCACAAGGGTCACTTTGATGGTTGCTCCTGTTTTGCGTCATGCATTGTTCGCTTGGTCCAGACTCAGCCTGATAACGGTGGGGCAGCGGCTGACGGCCATGAGCGACGCGCTCGAGTTCTTCTCGACGCGCGAGTGGCACTTCGAGACGGGCCGCGTGCGCGCGCTGCGCGGGCGCCTCTCGCCGCGCGACCGCGAGATCTACAACCTGGACGTCGGGACCATCAAGTGAGTGTCTCATAACTTCGAGATTAACATATAGGATACTTTTTATCCCGAAAAAAGCCATAGTTCCCACGGGATAGCGATAAGTGAGTTATACGCCACCGTGACATCATGAGCAGCAAAGCAACTAATTCTCATTCATTTGTCCAGGTAATATTGCAGATTGCATGTTTCAATTAAAAAAGTCTACGCGGACGAAGTCGCGGGCAAAAGCTAGTTAATTATAAGTATGAAATGATTTTTCAATTGAGTAACCAATATTTGGCTAGAAACCGAGTATTCAGTTTCGAAGCGATCATTTGGTTGCGAAACCAACATTTACTGTGGTTATGAAGTCGTTTCGTAACCAATTATTCGAAACCATTATTTAGTTATAAAATAATTTTATTTCAAAACTGATTCTTAGTTTTAAAACTAACATCAAGTTACATCGTGACGAGTATAATACCGTATCTTTTAGTCGTTGTATAGTCAACCAAGTAATTCCTTCGCCCCTTTTGAACTCTATCCCCTTGGAATACGATCGAAAAGTGGTGAAATAATTTCTTGGTCGACTAATACCTAAGATTACCTACCCATCAACATTGCTTGACTGCTGCTTTCTCCGCAGCTGGGACGAGCACTACAAGAATTTCGTGAAAGGCATCCGAAAGTACCTCCTGCGAGAGCGGGACCAAGATATAGACGCCGCGCGCAGACACCTGCAAAAGTTAGTCTCTCTATTGTTTTTTTTATATAAAATAGGAAGGCAAACAAGCAAGTAGATAACCTGATAGTAAGTGATCACCACCGCCTATAGACACCCGCAACACCAAGGAGATTGCAGATGCGTTGCCAACCTACAGGGCTAAGATGGAATACCTCTTGTGCCAGTAATTACACTGGCTGTCTTGCTCTCCATTCCCGGAGCACAACAGTGCTGCTCCGCGGCAGGATTAACGAGCAAGATGGTGGTAGCTATCCGGACGGGCCTTGCACAAGGTCCTACGACCCGCGAAAGCGCGACTGCAGACTAAAGCGCGGTCTGACTTTAAAAAAATGAGGGTTCTTTGATAATGGAACTCAATTTAGTAGGGAGTCATCGAGTCAGTAGGGAATAACGTTGTTAACCGAATTTTGAAGAAAGGTTAGCGTCCACATCTGACATAATCTAAAACGTTGCCGGAAGCACTTGGTTTGGCTGCACAAATGTTGGCGCGCCCCTTCAAAATTCTATCAACATGTTGCTGCGTTGACGACGGTTAACGGTGATTCTCCAGCGTTTTCACCGTTGCTCTAAACCGTTCATTATTTAATTGACGAAATTTCTAACATTTTGCACCAATTTCTGCTAAAACTAGTATCAACCTCTAGTACAGCTTCTGTTCTTGCCGACTTGACATAATTGTAGAGTTTTTCATACAGAAATGGGACAAAAATGTTAAATAGTCGCACTTGTAACTTTTGTGGTGCAGGCCCCTGAAGTCCTTATTTGTAGGCCTGTATTTCAACAATAATGAAGGAACGCTAATGAGCAACGGTGCAAATGCCGGAGATTACCGTTAAAACCGAGTAACTTACGGATTGTTAGGGCTTAACCTTCGCTCGTCATAAAAATACATCGTCAACAAAGTTTTTTGTGTATAACATTATCTTCCCTCCAGGATGTGGATACTCCACAACGCGGTGAAACTCTTCTCGCTGCTTCTCTTCCTGCGCGTGATCATGCACAACCGGTATGCGCGCGCGCTCGTCTACGGCACGCTGCGACTGTTGCTGTCTCTCTTCAGCGCGGTTTACGGCCGGCTGCGGGCCTCGTGAGAGCGAGACGGAAACATCAGACTATAGTCCGTCCCTTTAGTATAGTAAATTAGTTCAGTGTTTTTCAAAGTGTAGGTCGGGACCTCCCAGTGGGTCACGGACTGCTCAAAGAGTTGGGAAAGCTTAATTTTATTGACAATGACTTATGTTAGGTAATGCATGGTGCTCTTGTATCAAATGTAAACTAAAAACATTATGCGTCAAAATACCTAAGTTTTAATAAAATTATATTAGGTACTCATTAATTTAGCCAAAGTTGGTAGCTTAGGGGTTCCAAAGCGTCTATTCTCGAGTCGTTTGGAGGTCACGGTCAAATAATTTTGAAAAACACTGCTATCAATGGTCCAATCCAAACTTTGACTATAGAAACTATTATTTGAGTATACCTACATAACATGTTAGTTTATTTCTTGTACCCGGCGTGACTGTACGTTATACTAGATAAATATTTACCAGTTTTATCAATAATTTATTGAAAAACGTATGCTTGTGTGGCCATGTAATCACAATTTGGAAAAAATACGAATACCCGTGCGAATGGAATCTTGTAGTCGCCATCGATAGGTATATCGGAGCAAGTTGGTTCCACAAATCTGAACAAAACTCAAAACTATTGTCGCAAGCGTTCAGGCCGGTTTTGATATATTAGATGGCGGCTGTAAAATCGGAGCAGATGTACACAGTCAAAGCGTTTAGAAAGATTTACACTACTCTACTGCCAAGACTTTCAATAGTCTTACTCTTGGCTCAAGAGAGTAAAAGCTTCATCATCATCTCAGTCCACAGCAGTCCACTGCTAGACACATGCCTCTCGCAAAGTCCTTTGCGCATCCAGTGGCTTCCTGTCTTCCCGCAATCTGGCTGGAGAGTCTTGACATGAAAATACTGCCTTGGCAGTATTTTCATGTCCTTCTACGTCCCACATTATGTCAATTTCTACTTATCACGTTCACAGTTCATTGACTCATATATCGGTCACGACAAACTGCCTCCACACGCCAAAAAAGTATGTAATACATTAGTTAGTCAAAGTTGTTTAATGTTGATGTGGATTAATGATCGTATATAATTTATTAAATAAAGTACAAAAGATAAATATTAAAAGAAAATAGAGATGAATAAGCTGATCGTATTCACAACATGCGTATAAAATATTACTTCCGTAGTGACCCATATATGGGTCACAAACTTTCGGAGCTAGTTTTTCGTGCTCCATATATAGGGCACTGGACGAACGTGTTAAAAATACTTAAATAGCGTTTATTTTCTACGATGGTTTAATCAAAAATAATGTTTAAGTAATTTCATAAGGATATTAATAAGGTTTTCTGCTCAATCTAAGTATTAAGACAAAGTGTCATAACAAATTTAAGTAAATTAATATTATTATAAGGACAAATAGGTTTTTATCACTTTTTATTATAAAATATTTAATGAGTTATGGTTAACAAAGGTATCGGTGTAAGTATTATGTGATAAGTATCATTAACAAGTGATTTTGTGATATTAAACATATTTTCAATAATTAAGGATTTTAAGTAACTTTCGTTTTCTTTATTCCTAACACCAAAATAAATTTAATTAGGTTTGAGAACAAATAACTCAAACCAACAGCCATGACCTACAGTAATTAGAGATCCTGACAACGATGCTAGAGGTAGTGGGTTCAATTCCCGCAATGGGCAAATATTTATATGATGAATGTAAATGTTATAAAATATAGTTTTTTTTGTATCTTGTTCGCCAGCATAAATATATTTTTAAAGATGATCTACAACAATTTTACACTTTTATATAGTTTGGTTTGTGATTGGAGTAGCTCATTTACCAAGCAGCCTCATATCTGATGCATACTTCCACATTCACTGTCCAGCATGACCGCTCGAATGTTTACCCAAAGCGCTGTTGCTCTTGAACTTCTCCCCGCAGACATCGCACATGAACAGCTCCTGCGCCTTGTGCCGCTTCATGTGGAGCCTCAGATACTGGCGCCGCTGGAACTTCCTCTTGCAGACGTCGCAGCAATACGCCCACACTTTGGTGTGGCTCTCGACGTGCTCGGTCAAGTGGCACTTCCGCGCGAACTGCTTGCTGCAAACTTTGCATCTGAACGGTTTCTCCCCCGTGTGGTGGACTCGCTTGTGCAGCGTGAGGGCACCTGTGGTGGTGAACGCGTTCATACAAACATCACACGAGTACGGTTTCTCTCCGGTGTGGGTTCGGATGTGTATTGCCAACTTTGAATTTTCTGAAAACTTTTTACCGCAAACTTTGCAAGCGTACGGTTTTTCACCCGTATGAGTTTTTATATGAGTACTTAAATGACCCCTTTGTTTAAATTGTTTAAAGCAAAACTCGCACGTGAATGGTGTCTCGCCTGTGTGCGTTCGGTTGTGAATAGATAATGAGGACCGAGTGTAGTATAGTTTCTTGCAAATTTTGCATGCGTGTCGTTTCTTCAGTTTTTCTCCTGTGTGTACTCTACTGTGTTCATCCAATGAACGACTAGCTCGAAACTCTTTATTGCAGATGTCGCATGAATATGGTTTTCTGCCACTGTGAGTCAGGAGATGGCTTTTCAAATGCTGCGGTAGCCGGAATGTTTTTGTGCAAAGTTCACATGAAAACGGTTTCTCTCCTGTATGGATTCGATTATGTGTTACCAATTCACACGGGAACTTAAACTTCTTTTTGCAAATTTTGCACATTGGAGGTTTTTTCAGGGGAGTGCACTCGTGTTCACCCAGAGAGGATATTGTCTGGAATTGTTTCTCACAGATGCCGCAGTAGTATGTTTCCTCGTCAGTTTCTAGTTCAAACATGTCCTCGTCAAATGAATCATCTTCGCTCCCGCCATCTTCATTGCTTGTAACAGTAGCCTCAGCAACACATTTCAAGGTCTTGTTTTCATTTTTATCGCACATGCGATCCGACTTTGGCACTGAGCTTTCCAAGATATGCTCATCCAAGCAAAGCTTTACCTTTATATCCTCGCAAGGCTTGCAAGTTGCAAGCTTTATGTGATCCACAAGCTCCCACGTGACTTTGAACTGCTTGTTGCAGACTTCACAAGCAAAGGGCCCTTCGTTCTCGTGCGTGGCTAAGTGTCTGCCGAGACTCCATTTTGTTGCTATCTGCTTTCCGCAAACATCACGTGTGTAGTTATTTTTAATCATTTTATCTTTAGGTATTTTCCTGCGCACTTGCTTCGTAAAAGGGTCTTGTCTCGCATGAATTCTGAGATGCTTATCCAAACCGTCTCTTCGTGACAGCCTTTTGCCACAAATATGGCACTTGAATTTCTTATTTTTGTCCAGTTTCTTCACAATTTTGATGGTATCAATTTCCTCTTGAGTGTGCGTGTGAAGGATGTGTAGTCTGAGCCCTATCTTTCGAAGCAGTGCCTTCTGGCATATCGGGCATTTGTATTTCTTGTGGATAATGCGTTCTAGCTTAACATAACAAGGTTTGAGTGAGATTGGTTTCTTACGGTCCTGAAGATTGAAATGCGTCTCGCCACTAGGGTCTATAAGACCAGGGTGGGTGGAAGCGCTGTCCCCGGATCCTTGTGGTGCCTCTGCAACAGGCTCTGGGATGATGGCAGGTTCAGGTTCACTTACAACTGAAACATAAACATAAATTCGTAGAGTAAAGATATTTTTAATCAGATTTGCTTTCAGCAGTTGTTTTGTTCCCTATCTTTTTACGATCAAGAACAAATTTAATGTTTTATTGTTAACAGGGACCAGGAAGTTCAACAATCATAAATCGTTTTTTTTTAAATAAAGTTTAATAAAACCTTCTCAACTATTTGTTAAAAATAATTAAAACAAATGTTATTGACATAATAGATGTGTTTCCCGCGACTCATTCAATTTCCGCATTGCTTTCAATATCTCTATTTATTAGCAACTCTTTTAAATAAACTGCATGATCCTATTGAGGATCACTGCTGAGACTTTCACAGATCACCTGTGGCCCACGCACCACATCACATGTGGCTCACACACCACCTGTGGCCCACGCACCACATCACATGTGGCCCACGCACCACATGTGGCCCACGCACCATCTGTGGCCCATGCACAACCTGTAGACCATGACCACAGGTTGGGGACCACTGGTTGGGAACCACTGGCTTACAGGAAGCACTTGTGAATGTCAGAAAAATTTACTACCGGTTTGGAGAAACCTCTGACTAAAAAATACCAACAAGAAGCTCAACAGGATATAATTTTTGCAAAAAGAACAAAGTTACAATGTAATTTTTTACATCTTAAATATTTAACAGCTAGGTATTGCAGCTAGGCATCGCTAATGCAAGTTGCCACATCCCTGCCAAACATCCCTGTCCGATATATAGTCTTTTATTTCATAATACATGTTTGAATATATAGAATAAAATAGAATAGAATTCTTTATTTGCATAGAATAAGTCAATTACACATTTAAAAAAAAATCCGTTTTTTATAATGTAAAAATGACCCACTTGCGTGGGTCACCTGATGGTAAGTGACCACCACTGCCCATAGACACCCGCAACACCAAGAAGATTGCAGATGTGTTGCCAACCCAGAGGGCTAAGATGGAATACCTCTTGTGCCAGTAATTGCACCGGCTGTCTTGCTGGAACACAACAGTGCAAGCACTGCTGCTTAGCGGCAGGAATAGCGAGCAAGATGGTGGTAGCAATCAGGACAGACCTTGCACAAGGTCCTACCACCCGCAAACACAATACAGAATAGGTGGTATAGAGACATAAGGCAGCTTATTCCGCCATTTGTATCTTCATACAAGTCCTAAGATTCAGGAAAAGCTCTTGCATGCATTTTGGTACCTTGTTAAATATCTTCATGCACATGACATGTATCATACCGAGTTTTTCCAGTAGCCGGCCCGGCACCGGCACAGCACCGGCATGGTTTGCACATGTCTACAATTCATGTACAAACGCATGCAGTTTTGCCGGGCCGGCACAGAGTGGGAAGCTTGCTACCCCGGCGACGGCGACGGCGCCGGCGGGACCCAACGCCGGGCCGGCGCCGGCGCCGGTAAGTGGAAAAGCGAGCATGCATCTTTATATATTTTGCTTCCCTGGCACCAACACGGCACCGGCGCCGGAGTCGGTGCCGTGCCGGCTAATGGGAAAACGCCCTTTAGCTGGGTTGGCAAGAAAAACGACCATATAAGGTTGGTACCTGACAGCGGCCAGACGCCGTCCTGAGAGAGTGTCAGCTCGGGTCCGAGCTCGAGCTCTCGCTTCACCTCGTGCTCCACGCCCAGCTCGGCCCACGGCGCCCCCTCCTCCCCCCACGCCAGTTCCTCCTTCACCTCCGCACACTCCCAAGACATACTGGACTGAATACCCTCGCTGGAGCACCGGTAATGCCGGGGTTTCACGACTCTTCAATCAATGTGTGTCAATCACAAAGAACGATTTTACATCAGGCCATGCAACTGACTCTGACTGAGCTAGTAATCTTGAAAGAGCGACGCTTGACTTGTAATAACCAGCTAAATCACCCAAAAGGTACAATTTAATTTGAAATGATTATGGAATGGAATACCGGAACACCACCCAATAACCAAAACAACAAAAACGTCAGAAAAGTGTCAGAAAACATGTGTGACGTGACGTTTCTTTTTTTTAACTTTATCGCCACAGGAAAAGGAAAAGCAATCTATATGCGTACAGCTATGTTTTTATTCCGGACGGTTACACCAGAATTCTATTCACTGGATTGTCGCCTTAACACCAATAAAACGCACTATACTGTTCAAACACTTTTTCCTAGTGAGCGGGTACTGTTTTACTATTATTCACTGTTGCTTCCTTTCTTACTGTTTTCCTTTAGTTTACTGTTTCTTCTTTCTTCTTTTGTTTGTTGTTCGGAACTGAACTGGAATGCTGAACTGGAATGACGCGGCGTGCAACCTGCGCGGCTTTTATACCAGAATCTATCCCCACTATTTTATTCTAGAATATTCGACCGAAAGGTTACTCCTATATTCTAGAACATTCCGGCCACGCCCCTAAGTCTCGAATGTTCTGGCCTCGCCCACTTGGAAAGCCTTTATTTAAATAATAAAAGCAAACTTACAATTCTGTTTAAAACTGTACGAATCGGTAGTTAGTTGATTTTACATCGGGAAACATTACGTATTCTATGAACTACAAAAGTAGGTACTGTAAACTATGAACTATTATGTACGTAATGTTCCTACTGTCTGTTGCGATACAAAATATCTATAAATCACTATTGACTATGTTTGTCTGTCTGTCCGAATATCGCTATAAACACTGTCTGTCCTGCACATCACTCCCGCCGTGCGTCGACGCAGTCGTCGCAGCTCTTTCCGTGGTAAGGACAGCAGGTTCCGTTGGCGGCCACCAGTTGCTTCTTCGGAGTACGCCTGCCTTGTTGCGGACGTTAACTGACGGGTTGACGTCGTTGGGCCCAAACTATAAGGTGACGAAAAGCCCTCGCGGCCATTTGTCGCGAGGCAAATTGCCGTCGGCGATGAGTAAGATTTCTTCAATTTGTTGGGGCTGCTCCGCCAAAATACACTATGACGACAAGCCCTCGCAGCCCTGTGTTGCGAGGCAAATTGTCGTCGGCGACGAGCACGATTCCTCCAACTTTGGTTGGAGAGCCCTGGCAATGGGGCTCCCGCCGGTATTGAAGATCCGGAAACTGTTACTTTACTCATCTTGCCCAAAGACTGTCGGCAAGGCGTCGGCTGGCTCGCCAATGGTACTGTTCGGTGGTGCTCTAGTTTTCTCCATAGTGGGCCTGTTCCATGCTGCCCACTTGGTAACTGTACTGTTTGCTTCTCAGGCAACTTAAGAGCACGTTTCTCTGGATCGTTACGTGACTGTGGCTGTTTCATACTGTTTGTTGACGATTCCAGAGCGGAGCACTGTTTAAGTTTTTCATCCCTCTTCTTTTCTGTTGTGAAGACATGATTTACTGATGTGCGTGAGCTAAGGGAACGCTTCGGTGCTCCATGAAAAACCCAGCCCAGTGGAGTTTTCGATGCCACTGGCTGGTTGCGTCGACCCTTCCTAATTTCTGTTGCCCTCAGTAAATGCCAATTATCCTGCCCGATGAGGATCTTCGGTGCGGCGGTCGGGTACATCAGCTGTTTAGAGATGTCAGACAGGTGTGGACATCCCTTTATTTCTTTGTTGGAGACACGCTGTGGCGAGAGTTTCAGGCCTTTTAGGGTTCGAGCCTCTATCTTGCTGCCTGTGTTCTGTCCCATGCCAATGAGAGTGAGCGTTACTCTCCTGGACTCGTTGGCAGCAATCTCCTTCTTCCCTATCACCTCGATGTTTAACGGCTTGACTGGACCTTCTGCGCCTACTTTCTGCGCTATTTCTTCGTCGACGAGCGTGATCGTAGATCCGTCGTCCAGTAGGGCGTGAGTGTCTACTGATCCTCGAGGTCCTGATACTCGCAGCGGGATGATCTTTAAATATGCGCGTGTCCCTTCTGGTACCCACGTAGAAGTTATGACTTCTGGTTCTGTCTTCTCTGTTTCCTGCGTCTTGAAGTGAAGAAGAGGATGATGTTTTCGTGTGCACCCTTCTGTGTCACACGGTTTCCCACGGCAGGTATGCTTCTGCGTTCTTCGGCGTAAGCACCTGAAGCACAGATTCTGTGATTTTGCTATGTCCCATCTGCCGTCAGAGTCTGTTTCTGTAAATTTCCGGCAATCCTTTATGCTGTGTCCTGGTTTGTTACAGGCTACGCAGATGAATTGGTCAGGCTTCTGTTCAAATTTCGGTTTCGGATTCCTGGATACTGTATTCATACTGTAGGTTCTATTGTTCTGTTGAGGCTTACGGTATCCTGTATCTATTTGCCCTATGCTTTCAGGCTGTGCAAAGGGCGCGCACCGTTCAGCTTCTCTTTCCAGGAATCGCGCTAGCTTGACCAAATCTGGCTCATCCTGCTTCTGTTCGTTGGCGTAGTCAAACCATCTATATCTCATTGCCGGAGTCAGCTTCTCTATGGTGGCCTTGGTTACTTCTGGATTGTAGAGATAATATGCTCTGTCCAAGGCTCGCAGCGTTGTGACGATGTTGGTGACTTTGGTAGCGAACGTGCAGATGTCTCTCGCTGTATCCGATGGGCGAGGTAGGGATCGTAGACGGTCTAGTTCAGCCATGGCTATGGCGTCTGGACGCCCGAAGCGGGACTCGAGCGTTCGGATGATCTCTTCTGGTCTGGTGCTGTACATTAGAAGAGTTTCAACGGCTTCCCTTGCCCTCCCTCTGAGACTCCTTCGTAGTCGTACCAAATTCTCCACATCACTATATGAAGATGCTGTCTCCAAATAAGCGGCTCTGAATGATAGCCACTCCTGGTAGGCTCCGGAGTATGTCGGTAGTTCCGCGAACATGCGCGGCTGTTGCCCTGCTCTTGCTGCCAAGGCAATCGCTGAGGCCAACTCCGAAACGTCCAGTTGCTGTCTGTGCGTCGCTATTTGATGGTCAGGCTGTATCGGCGCTGGCCTAGATTCCACAGCTGGCTGTGTCTGTTGCTGTAGAATCGTCTGTGACTGTAGGGGTAGACGCACTTGAGGTTGCAGTACCGGTTCTGTCTGTAAAAACGCCTGTGGCTGTTGTACCGGCTGCGACTGTAGAGGTACATGATTCTGTAGTACCGGCTGTACCGCTGGCTGTGGCGGTGGCTGTATCTGTGGTTGCATCGTCGCTTGCGGTGGAGAAGACTGTGCGTTCGACGGCGGCGGTAGCAGTGCCAGTGGTTGCGGCGCTAACTGTTGTTGCTGTGGTGCAGTGAAGATCTGTGCATCTGTCGCACGCTGTTGAATGTGCGTTGCCTGTTGAAGGATCTCTTCTATCTGTTTCTTCAGCTGCGAAATCTGTTGTTCCACATGCGCTGCGTGCTGTTGTACTCCGCTGGCCTGTTGTTGGACACCAGCAGCCTCCTGTATTATGGGGGCGAAATCTGTAACTGTTGGGTCCTGTTGACCCGTTGGCCTCCCATTCTGTTGCATCTGTGCTGGCTGCAGGTGCTCTCCACGACGATGCTCTTCAGTCGGTTGCTCTGTACCGACTAATGGATGAGTTTCTTCCAACCATTCGGAAACTCGACGTTGACCTTCACGGTCGGACAACACTGTTTCATTGTCGGATTCCATTTCAGCTTCCGCCTCGACGAGTTTCAGTCTGTTTTCCGCTTGCTGTATTTTCAGCTTAAGCAATTCGTCCCTTGCTTGAGCCACCCGAACTGCGCGTGTAGATCCTCGCGACGAAGCTCTGTGGCTGCGACGGTCGGCATCAATCACTCGCGGGCGCGCCACGGCGGTGGGCGCGCTGGCCCCCTCGACCTGTCCCACGGGGGGCAGGGGGGTGCCTTTCGCACGGTTCGGCGACGCGGACAGGCTATTCGAGTCTGCAATAGCCTTTCTGGCTCTATACTCTAGCCTCTCGTCGAGGCGAGGAGCCATCACCCCGGTGGCGTACTTACTCCCGGCGGCGGGAGTACTCGCGGCGGACGTGGGCGCATCGGCGGTCGGCGCCGGCGCCGGCGCATTCGCGACTACGTGCCCACCCACGGGGGTGGGGGCGGAGGCATCCGCGATCGGCGCGGGGCCGCCTTGGGACGCGACGGCGTAACTACCAGCGGGGGTGGTGGTAGTTTGCTCCAATTCGACGTTGGACGGTGTGCTCGAAATCCAATATGCAGTACTCGTAGACTTCATATCGGCAACGTCGACGTTCGGGCGAGCAGGAAGCTTTCGGCCGCTCTGTGATCGCGTTAACGGCATCTCGACGATATATCCGGTTCGAAGGACCAATATTCCGGACGGTTACACCAGAATTCTATTCACTGGATTGTCGCCTTAACACCAATAAAACGCACTATACTGTTCAAACACTTTTTCCTAGTGAGCGGGTACTGTTTTACTATTATTCACTGTTGCTTCCTTTCTTACTGTTTTCCTTTAGTTTACTGTTTCTTCTTTCTTCTTTTGTTTGTTGTTCGGAACTGAACTGGAATGCTGAACTGGAATGACGCGGCGTGCAACCTGCGCGGCTTTTATACCAGAATCTATCCCCACTATTTTATTCTAGAATATTCGACCGAAAGGTTACTCCTATATTCTAGAACATTCCGGCCACGCCCCTAAGTCTCGAATGTTCTGGCCTCGCCCACTTGGAAAGCCTTTATTTAAATAATAAAAGCAAACTTACAATTCTGTTTAAAACTGTACGAATCGGTAGTTAGTTGATTTTACATCGGGAAACATTACGTATTCTATGAACTACAAAAGTAGGTACTGTAAACTATGAACTATTATGTACGTAATGTTCCTACTGTCTGTTGCGATACAAAATATCTATAAATCACTATTGACTATGTTTGTCTGTCTGTCCGAATATCGCTATAAACACTGTCTGTCCTGCACAGTTTTAAATAATTTTCAGTCTACGACAAAGCGAAAAGGAGGGTTATGATTTTAGCTGGTCCGCATTTTTGAACTGTTAGTAAACTTGTTTTTTTTTCTAGCATATAACATTGCTCAGATTAATTTTCGTGCTTGTTAGTCAAAAATGTATAAGTTTCTTTCTTTATGAAACTACATATTAATGGCTCAAATCAGAATAATGTAGGTATAGGTAAGTGTCCTGGGACCAATTTCAAACGCGATAGGCGACAGGTGAAAGTGACAATTCGCCGTACATTTCTGTGTCGACAAGTAACGCTACAGACTTTACCCTCATAGTGGGCAAGCAATGTATACCGAATTGTTACTGTCACCTGTCACGTATATGAAATTGGGCCCTGATGTAATGTTTGGCATGATTGTTGTTTAAACTGGGTAGTACCGCACCCTCACAGAATACCTGCGTGGAATCATAGCTGCTACTGCGTTACACGCGGTGAGATCCGGAGGCCCACGAAGGGCCCCCGCTGAACTGTTGCCGACTTAGGGCCCCCACCCTAAGTCGGCAACAGTTCAGCGATTCTCTTGAGGTCATTGGTTCCCATGGGCGGCGGTGATTACTTCCCATCAGGAGCACTACTTGCCTGCCTTTTCTATAAACAAACTGATTGCTGATAACAAATAAAATTGCAAGCCAATCTCATGACAAGAAGTGAGCCGGGCCTAACGTGACCGCCCAAGTTCAGTTTAGTTGAGTTTATCTCTAAGTGCGTTCCTTTCTTATGGCACTAGTTTGACAGAGACGCAGGGGGGATAAGTTAAACCGTGGTTAAACCTGGGCTGTAATTTTTGAATCCCACCAGGTGACTAGGGCTCACCAAAATGGCCGAATCTCTAGAAAAACAGCCATTTTGGCGAGCTTTAGTCATCTGGTGATATTCAAAAATCGCTCTCCTGATCCAATGATGTTAGGGCAACAGAATCGATTTGAAAGATTTGAACCAAATCAAAACATGCCTAAGAAAATAATGTCCAAAATAGAGAAGCCAGTAATGGAAAAATATTAATATTATAAAGAGGTAAACTTTGTTTCTATGTAGAACTACTGAACCGATTCCAAAGATTGCTTCACTATCCCAGATGGACATTGGCTGCTAATAACACGCGAAAAAAGTCGCGCACGTCCGCTAGTAGAAGAGTAAAACACTTTGAAATCGGATCGGAAACTATGGACCAGAGGCCGACTGGGGGGTTGAAAACAAACTCAAGCTTATAATAATGAAAACATTAATTTATTGATTTGTTGTAACAATTTTAACGAGTGCGCTAAAATGCAAACTCGCCGCTTGGCGGCCATCTTGCTTCTTCTAGACCTTAAAGAACTTCGACGCATTGCGGAATGATAACAATTCAATCCCTCGGTCCAAAAATAACGGATTCTAACAAAACCCATAGAAACTACGTAAATACAGTCCGAAAGTAAACAGTTTAAATTAAATTAAATGTAATTTTCCTACAAAACTGTTGCCAAATTCAAGCAGTTTACGTCAAAAATGTGACAGTTGCGAATAAAGTGGCGCAGTCATTTAATATACACGCTTTACTGTCGAACTGTAAATAAATGAATACAAGGATATTTAAATTTATCAGAACGAGGGTATTTTTACGTAGCAAAAACTGCAATAACGCTCTCTCTGTAACCACGCGAAGAAGCGAGACGGAGCGTCGAGCGACGACCAATGGCGGCGCGCGTGGCGGCGCGTTGCGCGCGGCAACGCGGCCACGCCGCAGCCGCCATCTTGACTTACTTCTACTAATAAAACGCTCAAAATAATGTCGAGGCTCCACAAACCAGGCGCCAAGCGAGCCAAGTTTACAGTCAAAAAACTGTAACCGACAGGCCAAGCCGCGAATAGAAACGTCGTGTACAATCCCAAAGTCATCAGTCAAGCTACTGCATTAAATTCCGGCGGAAACTTCCCAAAAATGGGACACTCTAAACACTGCTTTGATTATAAAAAAAATGATAGAACATCCTGAGGTCACTAGGTTCGCAATGTCAACCAAAGTGAACACTAATTAACACAAGCTCACACAGAAACAGTGGTATGCAGACCTTGGGGCAAGGGCATAAACACGGTGGGGCAGGGTGGGACAAGTGCCCCATCCAGGCAACTGTAATCGGTAATTGAACATTATTATTTTTGCAAAGTTAACGCGCCTAATCAGTAGGTACGAGTACGCTCTCTGGTTTCGCCCCACCCTTTAACCAATCCTGGCTACGCCTTTGCCTTGGCAAGGCAACTTCATAACTAAACTTTGCCGAGACAGCGCCCTGTCTTGCTCTAATGCGCTAGCAAGAGAACGAGATATAAAGCGTTGTCTCGGCGTCGAGTTCGACGCTGATGCACTTAGAGAGGGCTTTTTGACTGTCCCTGAAGAACTTTCCAAGAGCTCAAGGGCTCAATATCAGTGACATGGGATTTTTGTTCGTTTCAACCTTTGCGAGGGCCACAAACAATACGAGCCGAGCGCTATAATCACATCACAACTAAAATAATAAAGTCTAATTTACATTATGAAATTATCGCATAAATCGAAATGCACGAGTCGAAATGACTTGAAATAACTCATTTCTATTAAAATAGTTTTTATCAACAATTTCATGATCAACTTGCGTGAAATCAATTTCAAAATGCGCGAGACAAATTTCTTAATGTAAATTCGGCTTAAATAAAAAAACAACTAATAACTATTGACTAAAAAATAACCAGATACCGTTGAATAATTAGCAATAAACCACGAGCACATGGAGTGGACACGCCGTCGCCGATGTATATCGCTTACGAGCATTTGCTCATATGCTGCGGCTAAACAAATCACAGCAGTAGGCCACTCTATGCGATCTGTGGATAAAACTGCATGTTCAGCGTTGAGATACCACAGTCTGAGATGTTACCAGCGTCTTAGTACAGCATGTCACAAACACCTGAAACCTTTTAGCGGCATATCAGAGATCAGGCGAGTCATTCTGAACACTATACAAGGAATTCTTAAGGCCTAGGGCTCCCAGTACACGCTGACATCGACGGCAACGTAAATTAACATGCGGTCCCTTTCACGGGCTGTAACGTCGAACAGGGACCATCGTAGTAAGTTACGCTTGCGTCGACCAGGGCCAAGGGCCTTCAATCTTCCATAGAACTGCCATCAATGATATTATTTACGCTAAAAGGTTGTAAATAAGAAGCATTGTAATTGACGTTGCGTATAAAACTGACTAGAGATAATTTGTGACTAGATTTAAATTCAAAACTTTGCAAAGGAAATAGGCTTTTTTTATGAAATAGGAAGGCAAACAGGCAAGTGGGTCCTGATGGTAAGTGATCACCACCGCCTATAGACATCCGCAACACCAAGAAGATTGCAGATGCGTTATGGAATACCTCTTGTGCAAGTAATTACACCGGCTGTCTTGCTCTCCACGTCGGAACACAACAGTGCAAACACTGCTGCTTAGCGGCGGGATTAGCGAGCAAGATGGTGGTAGCGATCCGGACGGATCTTGGACAACCACCCGCAAAGGTTTTTGTACACCAATCATACACGAGTGGTATTGACCACTCCGGAAGTTACTTTTAGTTCATGTTATGTCATCAGACATTGTAAAGCATGCAAAATTGACTAAAATTTGCGCAGCACCTTTCAAATATAAACTTTAGTATCAAATAGAGATTCAAATTTTCCACTAGTTTTATTTGTTGTAAAATTGGCTAGAAAGTAGAAACGTTGAGGTTATTTTGGTTTTCCTAACTTAGCATTCTTGTCAAATAATACTCGCTTTATTAATCCTGTTTTCGACCTTGTTTCTTGTTTTCGATAAAACTGGACTTAATTTGTGTTTTAGCGTTTCTTCACTATCACCGTCGCACTAGTTAATATCGGTTCTGAACGACTTTAAATTCGTCACACAATTACCTCTAGCATAGCACACAACCAACCAAAGTCAATGAACACTATTGTTTATATTTTGTATGGATTGTCATAGCTGACTGTACCAGCGTCGTCCAACCGTGGCATCACACACTTAAACATCCTTATAACGAACTAAAATGGACAACCATAATTTGAGAAATACAATTCACAAACTAACAACTATTTTGGCCAAATTATTGCACAAAATTATCCTAAAACTAAACTAAGTATAAAACAAAATGGCATTTTTATGACACTCGGATTTCAAAGGATAGTTTTTCTTAACACTAATTAGATACAAGAATATATCCCAAAATTGTGCAGTTTTAATAGTGAGGACAACAAGAGGCATAATTCAACTCAAAACGAAATCCAAGCAAATCATAACCTAACCTAAAAAACGGTCCCAAAACTTGTAAATATGCGATTTTTACAACCATCATACTTGCACGCATTTCAATTGCCTTTCTAACGTTATTTTTTGAACCGCCTATTAAGTAAATCTTCTATTGGAAATTGGTTTTCTATAAAAAAATTGGGGACCAGCAGGTCCTAGGTCTTAAACTCATCTCACATAGTTTTTTCAGTGTTAGACCAATTATTTCGTAATAACAACACAATAACAATAAACGTTCTCTTTTATAACAAAGAGAAGTTATTAAATGTGCGAATCGCCACCAAATATAAAGAAATAGCAAATCTTTTCTTAAAAAAAGTTGAGCTTTCACCCCCAAAATGCATTCTCTCGAAGAGTGGGGCAAACGTGGGTCTGGGGGTCGTCTGGTGATACCCCAAGCTTGATTAAACAAGTAAATAGTTTAGTTCAATATTTAACGTACTCATTCAAACTAAACAGATGCACTGAGCTACTAGTGAGACATAGCAAGTGCGAACCGACCAGCGGGCTTAGAATTACACAGCACTACCCCAGACTTTCTACTACCTCACGTGACACCAACATCACCCCGGGTTACCCCGGCGGTCAGAGGCCAAACAGGCGCAAGAGATATGTGCTCTACAACAGACAAACAAACAAAATATAGATTGAACAAACGCGAGACGACCCCAGCCACACCTTCCCACTTATATTAACATGACTTTAGTTTACCTCTACATACCCCAGTCTGCCCCAAGCCAACTCCCGCCAACACCCTCTAACCCTAACGTTGCCCCACTTTACCCCATCTAACCCCAGCCGAGCCCACGTTACCCCGGCGGCCAGCCCATCTGCCGGCCGCCCAGCACGTGCAAGTGCAGGTGGTAGACGCTCTGCGCGCCGGCGCGGCCGTTGTTGACGACCAGCCGCCAGCCGAGCGGCGCGCGCGGCGTCGCCAGCGCACGCGCCACCGACATCAGGTGCCCGAGCAGCTGCAATTTGTTAACAAAAGGTTTTGCTTAAAAATGTTTTTTAATATTATGTTTTAGCTGAACCCAGGACTTGTCTATAGGCGTATACACTTAGGGGGACCATTCAAGAAGAATTAAGAAATAGTTATATAGGTAGTTATTAAATTTTGTAACCGAAATTTCTTTCGATTTTTTTTTTTATGTTTTTAACATTCAAATTATTAAATTAAAATTGTAATGACAATAAATTTCGGTTATAAAATTTAATAACAAAACAGCGCCATCTCTCGTCAGCTGACGGTAGCTGTAAAGGTACCCAGTTGAATATGATAACTTGTTAAAAAGTTTCATATAGATGACACTGAGGGTAGTTGTACCCTTAAAATCAATAATGTAATGACCGTAAGACAAAGCACATTGAAAAATTCGCAGGGTAGGGCAGAGGCAGTGTGGCGAAACTGGAAAACGCAAGGCACGGAATGGTGATGTTGCAGGTTCAAGTCCTGCCATTGCCCTAATTTTTCTTTATATAGTTATTGCTCAAGTAGTTGTCCCTTATAAGAGTGTTGATTACTGCAGTGCTAAGAGCAGTAATTAAAACATTTTATAATGATCATAAATTATTCTTGCAGGTGGTAGGACCTTATGCAAGGTCCGTTCAGATAGCTAACACCATCTTGCTCGCTAATCCTGCCGCAAAGCAGCAGTGCTTGCAGTGGAGAGCATCCGGTGCAATTACTGGCACAAGAGGTATTCCATCTTAGCCCTCTGAGTTGGCAATGCATTTGCAATTGTCTTGGTGTTGCGGGTGTCCATTGGTGGTGATCATTTACCATCAGGTGACCCACTTGCTTGTTTGCCTTTCTATTATATATACATAAAAAGGCATTTTCTGCATATACGCGCTTTCGGTATTTTAACTCAATGTCACTGTAAAATTTTGCAATCATATGAAACGCCCATGTGCGTTCGTGGCATCAGGCTTAAAATTCGAAAGCCAATGCCGCAAGTAGTGAATGCAATAATGAGGACGTTAGCGCGCAATTTAAAATTAACTGATACTATTAAAAGATAAAGGCGCGGCGTGCGCGCAGGAATGCGGCGATAGCAGCTGTTTGGTTACAGATAACGGCGGCGGCTCTCGACACAGCCAAGAAGGGAGATAACAGATATTAGTTAGGATTTGTACTAACAATGGAATAAGTTTTTGTTGAAAACTACAATTCTAGTACAAGATTTTTGTCACTGGTATTTTATTATTAGAGGTGACAGGATTGCATGCCGCTTCCAACCGGTCACTTTGGAAATCTATGGAGGAGGCCTATGTTCAACAGTGGACTTCTTGTGGCTGAGATGATGATGATGATCTTATTATTGCGTTGCCATTGGAACTACGAATGCATGATAAAATTCAAGCCAATGTGACCACTAGAAGAGGCTCAAATTGGCCTTGCAAGATTTCAACTAAACATACAAACATACAAAACTAGATAAGTGCAGATGGATTCGCGAGCTGATGGTTCTGCACTGCTACGCATTTCCCAAAGGAAGCCATGAAAGTAATGTTTGCTTCTTTCGGTAACAGCCTACAAAATAAACTATGAATCAGAGCTTTAAGTACGTCTTGTTTACATACAGATTATAGTGCATAAGTTATGTTACTAATTATAAATTACATTTATAATTTGAATTTTTAAGAAAAATTTTGTAACAAACCTATAACTCAACACTGTGATGGCCCTCTATTTCTTAACCAGGGGTGTGATCATTGCTTTGTTTGGCCTCCACGAGTCAAAAAAAAATACAAGATATATATTTTTATTGTCCATGACGAAGGGTTTTGTTGACAGCACTTTATTGTTAGATTTTAATTGGATTTACAGTGCCACTTAGTATAGAAATTAAACTTAATGGCCCAAGTAGGGCGACCAACTTTGTGTGCTTATTGTACAGGACCTGTGATCTTAAATTACAGGATTCATGAAAAAAATACAGGACAACGCGTTTATGGTATCTCGTGGTCCTGTATTTGTGTTATTAAAATACAGGACACGGCAAAAATGATAGCTGAAAAACAGGACGTCCTGTAAAATACAGGGCAGTTGCCCATCCTATGCCTAGTCAGATTTCAAGTCAAACCAATGGAAGTGCGACGTAATTCACCTGCGATATTTCACCTAAGCATGCAAACTGACAAACTGCTAGTTTAACAAAACCTTGTGAAAAGTGAGACCTATCCACGACAAAAGGTACAGTAGGGGAAATATATTCACGTACCACCTTAGAAGCCTATCGCAATGACGCGACGCGTTAAACGCCAGGCTATGTCATACAAATGTAATGCGTATGTCTCTTCGACTAGGTTCTACAGTGGTACGTGTTTCAATTTCCTTGACTGTATCTCAGGTTCTAAGTTGGGTTAAAAACGGAATAGCACCTCTTTGTCAGTCTCCTCGGCGTCTTGCAATCGCGGTATTCGTCGCTTCGGGATCACGAGGAAGTGCACCGGGGCCTGCGGAGCGATGTCATTGAACGCCATGCACAGGTCATCCTCGTAGATAATGTCGGCCGAGATCTCCCGGGACAGTATCTTGTCGAAGATGGTCGGGCCCGGCGTGGCGATGCTTTGGGTTTGCGCCCGCTTCACCTCGTCGCTGTACGGTCGCCGCACGGCGAAGGCATAGCCGCGGGATATGTCGTAAATGTTGGTCGGGTAGCTCTTCCGGCAGCGGAATTTCAAAGCCCGTTGGAGAACTTTGTTGAACATTTTGGAAGTTAAATTCTGGACATGATGAGAAAATGCGTGTTATATTTGATTGACAATTTTGGAATTTGACGTCAATTTGACGTTTGCGGAATTTGTTGAGAGGCGTTTTCGAAAGTTAACTTAGTTGAGCCCAATGCTCAACGCCGCTTGGAAGATGTGACTTCAGAAAATACGCCTCAAGCGTTTTTTTACAACGGGAAATTTCTTAAGGAGGTCATTGTGTGAGGTTTTTTACACTTTGATAAATTACGTAAGAAGTTGACTAGAAGTCAACAAACTTATTTTTATCATATAGCGGGTAGATCATATGGACAGGACCTCGACAGGACATAGTGCTCTAGGCATGTCGTATGTTAAAAGGTCTAAGACTTTTTACGATGGAGGACCATCGTAAAAGTCTTAGGCCTTTTAACATAAGACATGGATGTAAGAGCTCAGACCCCACTGCCTTTCCCAGTGGGAATAAACTTTAAAAAAACTAACGTCATTATTAAAAAGTTAACTTCGTCTTCTTCATTTCCATGCACCTAAATGTACTTTTTAATTGCACATTCAGCACTTTTTACTGACTAAGATAGGCTGCACGCTCACGTTACAAGCGTCAGCGTCCAGCGTCTGCTTAGCAGAGTCACAAACTAACTTGATTTGTCATTTAAAACCAATATTTCCACCGGTGTGATAAAAACATTTGAGACGGTGCCGGCGGCGGTGCGGCGAGCGCAGACCGCGCGCCATGTCTTCGGAATGTGGAGAGGTGAAAGAAGAGGCCCCGTGGGAGGACGAGGGCGTGGGGGCGCTGTGGGCAGACCTGTACGCCGAGCACGAGGTCAAAAGAGAGCTTATGCTGGGCCCTGAATTCAAAGATGCTCAAGATGGGAACTTCACGCTGCCAGGTATCAATATAACCGTCTAGTAGCGCGGTGCGGGCTGGCGCCAGGCGACGCCGACCAGCTAGCTTACTAGTAGACCCTGACCAGTGGCGTAACTATACCATCTGGGGCCTGTGGCAAATGGCCCTATTAGTAATATTTTTGAGCTCGCGGTCTCTTGGGCCCAATTGTTACGCCACTGACCCTGACTATGAAGCTAGCGTTTCCTACTTGTATCAGTAGTGCAGTTGTTTTGTCTGGTGTTTGATACAGCATGTTGATTTTTGCCTTTTGAGACTCGACATTCGGCAGCCGTGGGCCTATCAAATGCGCTAGTGTATATTTTAGCCAGCTCTGATTGTCATTCTCTAGACCAGTAGTTCCCAAACTTATTTTTCTCGTGGACCACTTTCATTTAATGTAACTTCCAATAAGTAATAAATGAACCTAATCTAATCTAATCTATTACATATTATTTCAATGTTAGTAGTATTAGTTTGACACAGTTAACATATTTACATACAAACTGTAACAAAGGGACAAATGGCAAACGGACCATGGTTCACTCGAAATTATTTGAAATTTTGCAGGTGGTTGCATCTTGTACAAGGTCCGTCCAGATCGCTACCACCATATCGTTCGTTAATCCTGCCGCTAAGCAGCATATAATGTTGCGACTGATTGCCGATACCCAATTATAAAAAAATAATATCTTATTGCACAAAAAAAACATGTAAACGTACAAACGGCGGACTTAATGCCTTAAGGCATTCTCTACCACTCAACCTTTAGGCAAAATAAAAATCGAGGTAGTGCAACACAATATAATACACAGAATATAATATAATTAAGTATGCATAGAATAGTATATACGAAAACAGACAAATACATACTAATATACATACATATACGCGACGAGTGGAATTGCCAGCCTATTCAGAGTCTTGGTTCAGCATGTGCTTACGAAGCATTCGCTTGAAAGTAAACTTGCTTTGAGCTTCTCTTATACTGAGAGGGAGCGCGTTCCCAACACGTATTGCCAATATGTCACTCAACTAATCCGATTATAGTCGAGAGACTGAATGCGAATTGAAATAAAGGAAAATAAATGATGAATTACATTTGTGTTTCAGTTGCTAATGGATCTGCAACGGGCGCCAGCATCGAGCGGCTCATCGCAGAAGCAACGCAGGAATACGACAACGTCACTGCTTCCATTAACGCCTGCTTTGAGGACTTGGACGCTGGCGGGCTCAGCCCCTACGCTAGCGAGGCTAGCGGACTCAGCCCCTACGCTAGCGAGGCTAGCGCGGAACCGCTCGCTCTTAAAGCTTGCTACGTTAGGCTAGAACGCATTGTCAAGAAAACATACAAATGCAAAATATGCCAGAAGGCACTCAGTCGGAAAAGCGGTCTCTTCCGCCACATCCTCACTCACACTCAAGAGGAAATTGATACCATTAAAATTGAGAAGAAAATTGTAAAAAAAAAGAAATTCAAATGCCGTATCTGTGGCACAGGGCTGTCCCGGAAAGATGCTTTAGTTAACCATCTCAAAAACCATGCGACGCAAGACCCTTTCAAAAAGCAACTGCGTAGGAAAGTACAGAAAGATAAAATCATCAAGAATTATTACACATGTGATCTTTGCGGTAAACAGACGACCACGAAATGGGGCCTGGGCCGACACCTGGCCAAGCATGAGAACGAAGGGCCCTTTGCTTGTGAAGTCTGCCACAAGCAGTTCAAACTCGCGTGGGAGCTTGTGGATCACTTAAAGCTTGCGAATTGCAAGCCTGGCCAAGATACAAACGGAAAGCCTTGCTCGGACGAGCACGCCTTAGAGAACTCAGTGCCAAAGTCGGATTGCAGCTATGAAAATGAAAGCAAGACATCGAAATATTTGTCGGAAGCTTCTGTCACTAGCAGTGAAGATGATTCATTCGACGAGGATATGTTTGAACTAGAAACTGACGAAGAAACATACTACTGCGGAGCCTGTAAGAAACAATTCCAGACAGTATCCTCTCTGGGTGAACACGAGTGCAATCCCCCGAAGAAACTTCCTACATGCAACGTTTGTAAGAAAACGTTCAAGTACCCCGGCCTATTGGTAACTCATAATCGAGTTCACACAGGTGAGAAACCATTTTCCTGTAAGACTTGTGACATGCAATTCCGGCTACCGAGCCATTTGAAAATCCATATCCGCACCCACACCGGCGATAAGCCGTATTCGTGCGACTTTTGCGATAAGAAATTCAGCGACAACACCAAACTGGATAAGCATACTCGAATTCACACAGATGAGCGACCGTATCCTTGCAAGATTTGCAGTAAACGGTTCAAATTGCCAGAGACTCTGAAAAACCATGTACGAGTGCACTCCGGGGAGACACCGTTCCATTGCGAATTTTGCCCAAAACAGTTCAAACAGAGAGCTCATCTGGTTCGCCATCGCCGCATCCACACAGGCGAGAAACCTTACAGCTGCAAAGTGTGCAAGAAGAAATTTTCAGACAAGTTTGTCCTAACATGCCACAGCCGAACGCACACGGGCGAAAAGCCTTACTCCTGCGACATCTGCGACAAAACGTTCACACACTTGTCTACCGCGGTGATGCACAGGCGAGTGCACACAGGCGAGAGACCGTATTCGTGCAAGGTTTGTAAGAAACAGTTCGCGCGGAGTTCTCACCTGTCCGATCACATGAAGATTCATTCTAAAGTTTGGGCGTACACGTGTGACTTCTGTAAGAAGAAGTTTAAGCGCCGCGAGCACTTGGCGCGCCACCTGCGGCTGCACACGGGCGAGAAGCCCTATATGTGCGAGGTCTGCGGCGAGAGCTTTATCGACGGCTCGGCGCGCAACAAGCACCGCCGCGGCCACGCCGGACAATGATACGCAGTTTCCGTAACTCAAATAAAAATATTCAAATATAATTTATTTCAGACATTGTCCAATGTGTTACTTACAAAGATAATACTTACAGGCTATGTTAGTAGTAAAAGTCAGAAATAAAAAAATGTTATAAACATTAACTCTAGAGTCCAAATGAATGGAGTTCCAGTGTTTCCAACACGCGCAAACAGGGTTTTCGGCCAGTGTTTTGAGGAGGCCGTTCGGACTGCCACGCACGCGGCGCATCAGCGAGGCAGTTCTTTTGCGTATAATCGCACCGAAGCCATCAGTACGCGCCTCAGCAAACATGCCTGATGCACTACAAAGCGTGGCAGTCCCAACAGCATCCTACACCCATTATTATACTGAACACGCAGGGCACTAAGCTATTTCTTGGTGTAGTTCATCCACAGGCTGCACTAACTAATATATAAAAATCGTTTATCTTGGACTCCTGAAAAACTAAATCAATACACAATGAACAAACTGGAACAAATTACTTTGCTCTTGCTTGGTGTCGCGGAGTAGTTTGTTGCTTGTGTTGTTGAGGAGTAGCAAGGTTTGTTCCAGTTCAGTGAAATGGACCTCCGCAAAGTCACGCCTGAATCTATTCATTATTTTATACACAATGACATCATCACTTTTTTAAGAAGATAGTAATATAGGTGATGAAAAATTAAACAATAAATCATCTATTGATCGAAATTAAATCTAATCGGACGCATTCTGGTACTTGTTTTTTGGTGACAGCAGCACTGCGACCTCCTTAGTTAAAAGTATCCCTCCGCAGCTCTGTCTGACTAGTCTACACCTCAGGTCTACACTAATATAATAAAGAGGTAAACTTTGTTTGTTTTTTTGTTAGTTTGTTTGTATGTAGGGGGTAATCTCTGGAACTATTGAACCGATTTCAAAAATTCTTTCACAGGTAGAAAGCTACACTATTCCTGACGGACATAGGCTACTAATTTTACGCGAACGAAGTCGCGGGCGTCCGCTAGTGTCTTTATAAAGGGACGCACAGAGGGTTAAACTTAACTCAAGCAACCATCTTCTTCTTCTTTCTTCTTTTTCAACCTCTATCCACTCACTGCAGAGTGTAGGTCTCTTCCATTCTTCTCCACGTTGAGCGATCGTGCGCCTTCCGCACCCAGTCTCTCCCTGCCACCCGCGACAAATCGTCAGTCCATCTCGCGGGCTGCCTTTCTACATTTCTGCGTCCGGTCCGAGGTCTCCACTCCAGCACTTTCCTCCCCCATCTACCGTCAGACCTGCGGCAAATGTGGCCTGCCCACTTCCACTTTCTTTTGGCTACCTAAGCAACCATGTTAGAGTGTTATTAAAGTTTTTGACGAAATCTTTGATTGAATCAGTAGGTATACTTAGTTGTAAAAAGCGCGAAAGGCCTTTTTTAATTTAATTACAGATGCGTTGCAAACCCAAGGGGATTGGCAACGCATCTGTAATCTCCTTGTTGCGGGTGACATGAGGTGACTCACTTGGTGGTTTGCCTTCTTCTACATCTACACTAATATAATAAAGAGGTAAACTTTGTTTGTTTGTTAGTTTGTTTGTATGTAGGGGGTAATCTCTGGAACTACTGAACCGATTTCAAAAATTCTTTCACAGGTAGAAAGCTACTCTATTCCTGACGGACATAGGCTACTAATTTTACGTGAACGAAGTTGCGCGCGTCCGCTAGTATTTTATAAACAAAACGGCTGTTGCGCCAATGGATAAGAAAACTAATTGTTGCAACAAATAGCGACTTGACTGTTTGGTGTGAATGGAACACAAATGTTTAAGGGATTGTGTTTTATGTTACTACTATACTCGTACTATTACATAGGTACAAATTATTCTTGTATTGTGCAAAGTTGCAAATCTTTATCAAAATTATAAAGTTATGTTATACGCAAGCATTTATTAAAAAATCAAAAACAATCGGTGAAGTCTTATTTGGAATTCATCCCCAACTCGACCAGCGCTATTCGCATTTATACGATCGCAAACAAGCATGCGAAACGCCTGATGGCAAGTAATTACTGCAGCCTGCGGCCTGAGCGTGTGTCTCCAGTGTCACCCCTCTGTTAAATAACTAAATTCAGGCAGGGGGTTCCACTCCGCACTGTAGGTACGCTCGACCGCCTTGCCTATGGCATAGGCAAATCGCAGTAGACTGTCGGCTTGCCGCGCGCTCGCTCGCTCGCCTCCGCCGTGTTATTGAAAGTGTAATTAAAAACGAATGCCGCACAACCCTAGCGTGTCGCCGGGAGTAGCGGGTGGGACGGCGGGTGCGGGCGGCGCGTTTCTTTTAACTTGAGCCGCCTGGCGCATGGTGTATGGCGCATGCGAACTTTTTGAGCGTGTGAATAAAGTTGGAATTCGTTTAATCGCGGTCGTAAAAGAGAAGTTTCTGTACGTTAGTACTTACTATTATTTATTCTGTGCTAGCGCGACACGCGCGCGAGCAACGTATGCGATACCGTGTGGTGAACTCACAGTCAACAGTTGCACTGCTTTCTTGCGCATCTTTGGTGGAAACGCGCACAGCGTTTCACAGCTTCGCAACGCAACCTCGCAATAGCTGTGGTAGGTAGTGTGGCCCGACATGCTCTTGCTCAGCTTTTACATTTTTAATACGGACGCCAGGAAAAGAAAAAACTGTTGTGCTTCTTGCAGCCACCAGCCACCAAAAAGTGACTGGTTACACACAGACGGATTTTTCGAAACTAACTCAAGTACGGGACTCTAAAGACTAAAGGGCTTCGCCATTGTCCTGCATAGTTCTAAGAGTAAAGGTCCCTTAGCTTTTTTAGGAGCAAATTTACTAAAAAGTCGATTTTTTTCAGTTGATCTTACTTAATGGCTGTATGATCTTAGTATCTTTGCCTGCCCGTAATTTGGCCAAAATTTCAAAAAATTACCTGTGTGAACTTTCATTGTGTTGTGTGCGAATCTCAAACGTAAACAATAACAAATAAATTAATAAAATCCATCGATTAAATAAAAGCATGTTTGCCAAGTTCCGTGTGATGCTGTGCTGATACAAGACTTGATGGTAGTCAAGGCGTGCCGGCGCCGGCGAGCGTAATCAAAAAGAACAAATAACCACTATCTACAGCGTAGTCTTCAAGTCCAGCATGTCTTGGGAGTGTGCGGAGGTGAAGGAGGAAGCGGCGCGGGGGGAGGATGGGGCGCCGTGGGCCGAGCTGTGCGCGGGGCTCGAGGTCAAGCGGGAGCTCGATTTCGACCCCGAGCTGACGCGCGCTGAGAGAGGCTCCTGGCGGCTACCAGGTTAAATGTCTCAGGATAAATAAATATCTCAGCCAGTGATGCCAGATCTCCCGATTTTTCGGGGGATTTACTGATTTTTCCAGGATTCTACTGATATACTGATTATAACTAAAAATCTACTGATTTTTTCAAATACTAGCTTTCTTTGAAATATTATATGTAATATAAAAACCTGAGTGAAATGACACACAAAATTATCATGGTTTGGTTGGCACTATAAAATTGACATCGTAAAATGGACTTAACGGGGTGGACACATACTTAGTTAATCTTGCTTCATATCAGCGAGTCAGCGAAAAATGTATGCGTGACTAAATTAAATATCACTTCACTTTATAGGATTCATGGAGAAAGCAATACCATCTTGATTTCACTTATGCATATTTGTATAATTATGATTAAGTATATAGATTTTTCTTTAATCAAAAATGCATCTACTGATTTTTTGTAGTTGGGCCAAAATTCTTTTTAGTGCCTAAAAAAAAATTAAAAATGTATAAGCACTTTTACAAAATTGTAGATGTCTCGAAATATTTTCCTAGTAATATTACATTAGTTCTCAACCGGGCCCCAATTTTTATTATGAATTTTCCCACCATCCTGGGTTTTTTATTACGGAAAATTCTCATTTGGTACCCAAATTACCACTGAGTTACCAGTCCCCATGACTCCTCAAGAATAGTGTCCACTGCGTTACCAAACAATAGCTTTTTTCTTATTCTGACCCGAAATATTTTTATAACAGTCATCTTTCGGGTATGCGTATGTCATTCCGAATTTAAAGATAACATATTATTTTAAGAATATCAGGTTAAATAAAAAATATGCGTTAAAATGTACAAGGGACATTTTTATAGGCATCAAAAAGAATTTTGGCACAGTTGCATCTTCTGATTTTTCAAAAATGGACCTGGCAACACTGATCTCAGCACAATTCAGACCAATTGACTTAGTCCCAAATTGAGCAAAGCTTGTACTATGGGTACTAGACAACAGATATACATACTTATAAATATAGATAAATACAAATTCTTTCATTTTATCTTCAATAACCTAGCTATCCACTAAAAAACTAAAATTCACGAATTAACTTTGTTTATGCAATAGGAAGGCAAACAAGTAAGTGGGTCACCTGATGGTAAGTGATCACCACCGCCTATAGACACCCGCAACACCAAAGAGATTGCAGATGTGTTGCCAACCCAGAGGGCTAAGATGGAATACCTCTTGTGCCAGTAATTGCACTGGCTGTCTTGCTCTCCACGCCGGAACACAACAGTGCAAGTACTGCTGCTTAGCAGCAGGATTAGCAAGCAAGATGGTGGTAGCTACCCGGACGGACCTTGCACAAGGTCCTACCACCAGCAAAACTATATTAACTAACTATATTTTTACCAAGCAACTTTTGAAAATCATATTTTTTTCTCGGAGTAGATTTTAATTTTGAGGAATCAACTGTCAGAGGTGGGAATGCTACTCATGACTACTCTGACTTCTAAAAATCTGGGGAAAATAATAAACAACATTTGTTTTTCAGGTGCAGGTAGGGCTAAGTATGAAGGTAACATCCCAGAGCTCAATGCAGAAACCGTGAACAAACCCACGGACTTTGCTTCCAACCACACTGACCCTTGTGCCGGTAAGGTTCCTAAACTTCACGATTATGATAAACTGGTCTCGCTCAAACCTTGCTTTGTTAAGCTAGAACGGATTGTCCACAAGAAACACAAATGCCCAATATGCCAGAAGGCACTGCTCCGAAAGGTAGGGCTCAAACTTCACATCCTGCACACTCACACTCAAGAGGAGATTGATACCATCAAAATTGACACCAAACTAGACAAAAACAAGAAATTCAAGTGCCATATTTGTGGTACGCGGCTGTCCCGTAAATCTAATTTAGTTAAGCATCTGAAAAACCATGAGAAGCAAGACCCTTTCACGAAGCAAGTACGCAGCAAAATACTTAAGGGTACAATGATCAAAAATAACTACACATGTGATGTTTGCGGAAAGCAGATAGCGACCAAATGGAGTCTGGGAAGGCACCTGGCCCAGCATGAGAAGGAAGGGCCCTTTGCTTGTGAAATCTGCAACGGACAGTTCAAAGCCACATGGGAGCTTGTGGAACACTTACAGCTTGCAGCTTGCAAACCTTGTGAAGAAGCAAAGGTTGAGCGTTACTCTGGCGAGAGGGTCGCAAAGGACAAAGTTGGGAAGTCCTGGTCTTCAGGTCTTGAACCCACAAGTGATGATAATGAAAGCAATACTTTGAAATCTTTTAATAAAAAGACTGTTAGCAGCAGTGAAGATGGTGGGAGCGAAAAAGAAAATTCATCTGACGAGGACATGTTTGACCTAGAAACTGATGAAGAAACATACTACTGCGGAATTTGCGAGAAGCATTACGACATCTCTCGTGGTCACAAGTGCTTTCGCGATAAGAAATATTCCTGCAAAATTTGCAAGAAAAAGTTTAAGTATCAGTGGGATTTGGACACCCATTTCCGAGTTCACACCGGGGAAAGACCGTTCTCATGTAAAATTTGCAAGAGAACGTTTCGACAAACAGGCAGCATGAATGTTCATATTAGACGGGCCCACACAGATGAAAGGCCATATCCGTGCGGAACTTGCAAGAAACGGTTTGTCAGTCGTCAAGGGTTGCAAATTCACAGCGTAGTTCACACGGGAGAGACGCCATATTCATGTAAAGTTTGTAAGAAGAAGTTCAGCCGACGTTCCACACTGGATAACCACAAACGGACCCACACGGGAGAAAAACCTTTCCAGTGCGAGTTCTGTCCGAAAAAGTGTACGCAACGCGCTCATTTAACTGCGCATTTGCTGACTCATACTGATGAGAGGCCTTACGGTTGCGACATTTGTAATAAACGCTTTAAATCCACGAGTGCAGCCAAGCGGCACGAGCGGGACCACGCCGGATACAAGCCTTACTCTTGCGACGACTGCGGCAACGCGTTCGCATCCTCGACGGCGCTCGCGCTGCACAAGCGAGTCCACCACACGGGGGAGAAACCGTTCAGATGCAAAGTTTGCAGCAAGCAGTTCGCGCGGAAGTGCCACTTGACCGAGCACGTCGAGAGCCACACCAAAGTGTGGGCGTATTGCTGCGACGTCTGCAAGAGGAGGTTCCAGCGGCGCCAGTATCTGAGGCTCCACATGAAGCTGCACAAGGCGCAGGAGCTGTTCATGTGCGATGTCTGCGGGGAGAAGTTGACAAGCAGCGACGCTTTGGCCTCACATTCACGGAGTCACGACGGGCAGTGAGGTGCTTGTTTTGGAATAGAGTTTCGAAATTATGACGGCCGGTTTCTTGGACCCGTGGCGTGGTATTGTCACTAAAGTGTGGATTATTTTTTATATGACTCGGGCAGATAAGCGGATATGACGGTTAGGCAACAAATTTGACGACACTGATATGCCCGCTTGTCCCCCCGCGCGATAGCGATGCGTGCTTATGATGTTCGCACTACATTTAAGTCCCATCCCTGATGTGCCTTCTCAAGTAAAATAATTAGTTAAAGTGAATAATTATATTTTAAATTGTATCTGGACAAGATAATGATGATGTGTTTGAATGTTTTATTTTGTTATATTAAATGAGACCAATTAATTCTGTATTTATAATTTTTAATTTTTTTTTGAGATATTATATTCTTTAATGTTAAAAGTTACATTTGTACGCCTATCTACAAAGAAAACGTAGGTTCAACTGTAGTTGAGGACGTTCCGTGACCCTGATGAGACCGTCTAAGCAGTCGTATGGCCAGGAGGGCGAGGGGGGGAGGCACGGTGCCTGCCGCCTTAGAGTTTCAATAAGTGTGCACACTATAGTGATGTAACGAATATTCGCATATTCATTGCATTATTCGCATTCGTCAAAATTTATGCGAATGTTTTGCGAATATGAATAGCAGAAAAAAAACAATTTGAAGACAATAGTAGATAAATAAAATCAAAATCCATTAATTTTTTATGTTTTTTAATGCAAGATAAAGTAACTAACCTCGTAATCACAATATCAGTTTTCACTTTATCATTTGGTATTATTTATTTACTTACTTGATTTTTTTGCAATGAAGCTTAACAATTACATTTTCATTGGAACTTATAAATACAAATAGACATAGACAAGCCATAGACAATTGGCGCCAAATTTGAACAAAAACTGAGCGTTCGCATTCGCAAATGTCGGTAGCAGATATATGCATCCGCATTCGCATCCGCGAATGTTCAAAAAATGACATTCGTTACATCACTAGCACACTACACTCCATTTATATCAGTTGTTGTTTTTTTTCCAAATAAGTAAGATAACGGTCGAACATGCGTTTACGTTTCTCAGTAAATTGAAGATAAAACTAACAAACGATTGTCTAATAAATAACACTTATTTACGGTTGTTTGTTACGTTTAAAATGCAGAAGTTAACAAGTTTCTCAAGGTTAGCTTCATTTTACTTAGCAAAGTGTGCATGTTTGACCGTTATTTTTCTCACCTGAAAGAAAGCTACGTATGCCACTGCCAGGGGGCCCTGGCACGGGACAGGCTGGCGACGCCATTTTGCGGGCAAGTTCGAGTTATCCCGCAGTAGAGCTCCATTTGAGTTTCGAGTAGTATCATAAGAAAGAGATAAACTGCGGGATATCTTAAACATGTCACGCCGCGGACGTGTCTCTATCAGTATGCGGGTACGGACGGAACCCCTTTTTTTGTCTTTTGTACAGTTTAACACTTGTTGATCAAAATAATAGTCGACATAATCATTTATTCCGATTTATTGAAAATACATACAGACAAGCTGAACAACGCTCACGGCCCGAAGTTAATTTTATGCGTAGAAGCAGGGAGGGGGTCCGTAGGTGACGGTGGGGCCGCACGGCGCGGGCTGGGGGCACGAGCACGGGGGCGCGGGGGGCAGGAAGGTGATGATCGGCTCCGCGCACGGAGCGGGCAGCACCTGCGGGCCCGCGCGGCCGCAGCCGCAGGCGGGGGCGGGCGGCGAGTAGTACGCCGGCGCAGGGGCGGCGCACGGCGCCGGCGCGGGGTAGATCAGAGGTGCGGGCGCAGCTGTGGGGTACACTAACGGCGCGGGAGGGGCGCATGGGGCAGGCGCGGGGTAAACTAAAGGCGCAGGGGCATTGCATGGGGCAGGTGCAGGGTAGATTAAAGGCGCTGGGGCAGGCGCGGGGTACACCAAAGGCGCAGGGGCAGCGCATGGGGCAGGAGCGGGGTACACTAAGGGGGCGGGAGGGGCGCACGGGGCCGGGGCCTGCAGGTACAGGGGCGCGGGGGGAGCGCACGGGGCGGGCGCCGGGAGGACGAGGGGCGCGGGCTGCGCGCAGGGGGAGGGGAGGTAGAGCGGAGCGGGGCTGGGCGCCGGCAGGTAGGCGGGCGGGGCGGCGCACGGCGGCGCGGGCAGGTAGAAGAACTGCGGCTCCAGCTGCTTGTCAAGGCAGAACGCCGAAGCGAGCTGAAATAAATAGGTACATCAAATTAGTAAGTGTAACAAATTATTGCAATCGTTTGCAGTGAAGTTGCGCGTCAGCGAAACGTTATCGCAGTATTGCGTAGGACATAAAATTAAATTATTAGAAGCTTTTAGTTGGCTTTCACTTGTAGCCTGTAGGTATGTATGTGTTTTGTTCAAATCTTGCAAATAAACTTCGATTTGCTTCCAGTGGTCCTATTGTTTCTAAATTTTGTAAGTTGTATGTGTATGTAGGTCCCATGACAATACAATAATAAAGTATCGTCAACAAAAAGGTAGGTTGTTGATTAAGGATTACTTTTCTCGGTTTACTTAATTTTTTTTGTGCACCAATGCGATTTTCTGTCGCGGTTGGATGGTAGAAAATGCTTAATGGCACTAAAGCCGCCAAGTGATTCATGAACTTTGTAATAAAGTTGAAATTAATAAAAAAAGCTTGAATTAAAAAAACTATTGCTAACTTAATCTCTTGTTACTTTGAAAACTAGATGTGGTACATACCTGCACGGCCGCGGAGAGCGCACAAACTAACGCAATGACCTTCATGTCGTAGTCGGTTACAGAATGCTGGCTTCCTTCCGACCGCCGCCATATAAACCTGCCCTTATCGAGGGTTGCTCCACATCCCTTTGGAAACGACGAGCCGATTCCCTCGCAGAACCAACCTACTGGTGCAGTTGTAGCCTTTATTACGCAGTCCTAGAGCTAGTTTTTGATCGTTACGTTCAGTTCGAACTATCGCACATGATTCTTGGTAGTTGCAATTTTTTTTTAAGCAACTACGGCTGCTTATTGCATTGTAAGGGCGGTTTCACACTGTGCTTCAGTTTATCTATTATTGTATTATTTTATTTTTTCGAACTCTTGGAATTATAAAATTGTATTCAGAAATCATTGAACACAAATTTGATAAAATGCAATTAAACCCCAGGCATAGACTGTTTTTCTAACCTGTTTAAAACTTCTTTTTTATAACATAGTAGGTCACCTGAATCACCACCGTCTATAAACACCCGCAACACCAAGGAGATTGCAGATGCGTTGCAAACCCAGAGGGCTAAGATGGAATACCTCTTGTGACAGTAATTGCATCGGCTGTCTTGCTCTCCACGCCGGAACACAACAGCACTAGTGTTGACACTGTTGTGTTCCGGAACAGAGGTTGTTAACAAATATTGTAAGGCCAAAAGTTTGTGTGTGACATAGTTTTAAGTTACTTCTTCACGCTGAAAGGGCTTAATGGATTTGGATGAAATTTGAATTGGAGATAGCTTTTACCCTGGATTAACACATAGGATACCCTTTCTTTCGTAAAAATGCAGTTCCCACGGGATAGCGATAAACGAATTCTACGCGGACGAAGTCGCAGGCAATAGCTAGTGAGGTATATGACGGAATCAATGTGTGCGCGCCCTATCTTGAGCAACTGGGTGCATCGCGCACGTGCGCGCGCGCCGCCGCACGTAGCGCCGATAGCCGCCAGACGTGCCGGCGCCGACGGCCGTAGAACACAAACTGGTACAAACTAACTTGTTACTCCGCGAAACCAGGATGTATGTGCGCGTGGAAGCGGAGGAGGGTGGGTTTTCGCGAGAAAAATATTTAAGTAGCTGTCTTCATCATCATGATGATGATGATGATGATGACGTGCCCGGAACTGGTTTCGCCGAGTAGCGAGGTAATTAGTTCGAGTCTGTCGGTATGGACCTCCGCAAAGTATGAGCGCCAGTCGAACCAAGAGTGAACAAAATATACAAAACTAGCTGTGCCCGCGACTTCGTCCGCGTGGAATAGTGTCTTTGGGCAGCATTTTGAATAACTTAGGTTAATTATTTTACAAAAAACATAACCCTTTCTTTTGGCTTTGCCGTAGTCGGGTAAAAAGACATACGTATAACTTTGAATGTCATTTATTTATATCGAATTTGACAGCCTAAAAAAAAAGTTTCAAGCTTCTAGCTCTAAAAATGACGATACTTCCATACAACTTTTCATCTCCCCCCCCCCCCCCCTCCCCCTTTAACCCCTTGCAACCCTTTTTCATATTAAAAAGTAGCCTACCGCCACCTAATACAATAAGTGGAACTAGGAGGTACCGGCGACGATAATAAGTTTTACGCGAGTTTTGAAAAGTGTTCGCAGTTGGCTTTCTATGCAGTTTATCTTCTTTGCTATAAGCTATAAGTTTGCGGTTTTCGTTTATAATTTCGATGACTACCTGTTATTATTTTGATGATTGGAAGGCTTACTCATTGGTTTACCAATATTATTTGCCAACGATTCGAGCGTTGTTTGTGTAGCTGTAGCTTAAGAAGTAGTACCGGGTACCGGAAAAGAAAAAGAGGAAGACTACCTACAAAAATAAGAAGAGCTCATAAGACAGAGAGTGGACTTTAAGAAAATCCGTTGTTAGTATTTAAGAAGTAGAAGCTACCGGAAAGGAAAAAGAAGAAGGAATACCTACAAAAAGAAATGAGATGCCATCAAAAACAAAACTTGTAAAAAAACTAAGTCTCGCAACTCGGTTCCTCTACCGTAAAAAGTTGTGAGATCCATGTAATACCAAGTCGGTTCGTTTATTCAGTCCTTACTTAAGGGACCTTCTGTCTTAAGTTAAAATGTAATTAGCTAATCTAACAACATCTTATAGTGACCACATTAATATTAAAAATATTTTATGTTTAAATAAGACAGATTGACTTGGCCATCGCATGAAAACACAATGTAGCTCAAAAGCAATACATATTATATTAAAGTTAAAAAAATCAATCTATACAATCTTCTTTAATATAATATGTATTGAGTTATATTGTGTTTCCATGCGATGGCCGAGTCAATCTATCTAGTTATTTACACTATGTAATAATAGAGATGTAAATTCGAATAAGAAATTACTTGACCACTTGTCAGTGATGGAAAACATCGCGAGGAAACCTGCACATTCATGTAAAATGAAGTGTAACCATGATCCTATCGGTCTGGTTTCCCTGTAACAGGGGTTACGGAGGCCAGACCTGACCCGACAAACCTGGGATCACGGTCCACGCGTACCCCGAACTAAGAAACGAGCGAAGAGCGTTTAGGAGGATAACCATGAGTAGGATTCGCCATCAAACGTAAATTAAATGTTATTTAATTTAATGACCTGTATAGATTTTAATGGAATGTTTTTATTTATTTGGTAGGCAGGCGAGTTTCAACTTCGATAGAACATGTATCGCATGTTACTTTGTGACACAAATTTGCTACGGTAGTTCGCCGACGCTGCAGCGCTGTCATGCGACACCAGACATTCCACAGCCGACAGGTACATAGCTGCATAGGTGGAATAATCATTGCTTGCACACAATAAACTATTGTAAACATTTAAAAGAGTTTTCTTACTGACACAAAATTCGACTCTATCGTCAAGAAGTTATTAATTTCGCGGGCGCAGCACTGTCATCAGTCTCTGCGGAGAACAAAGGCCAGTCTGCCCGTTGCTGCCAGTCCTCACAACTGCGGCCGCGCACTCCTACACCACGCAACGGATTTTGATGCAGTTTTCACTGTCATTTAGAGATTTTTTTAGAGAAGGTTTTTATGTTCAGTATCAGTACATCTTAATTGTACCCATGCGAAGCCGGGACGGGGCGCTAGTATAAAATTAATGACTACAAAGATATACCCCGTTATTCATAAACGTTGCGTAAACCTACGTTAGTTAAAATGTGTTGTCTTTATCTGTCATTGTGACGTTTACCCTCCCTCAAACAAAAGGGATGAAACATTTTTTAGCTTAAAAAAATTGAGAATTTTTATTAGGGAGGGGGTAAGTCATTAATTTTATACTGGCCAGGAGGACAGGGATGTTTAGAAATGATTCAAACATTGGCTATGCCTGGGCTCCCAACAGCGCACACAAGCACGAACCGCGGCCCGCGGGCTCGTGCGGCCCGCGGACGATGGGCGTGCGACTCACAGAAGGAGAGATGTTTGCGTATCGAGTACAGCCATAGGTACTTCTTAACCTAAAATGAACAAAGTTCTCGTGGGCAGCAATAAACGAATTTTACGCGAAGTCTCGGGCAACAACTAGTCGAATTATAAATACACGACCGTGGGAAGATATGGTCCATCGATATATGAAGACAATAGATCTGCTTACTTCGGATTGTTGCAAGCCTAGCGTCACCACTTTGCGACGGGGTGAAGCAGGCGAAGAGGGGCTTTCAATATTTAGCCATTAGTTCAAGTTTGAATCTTATCGTAAGTGAATAAAGTTCTTCTAAGTTTTCTAACAAATCAAAAGCCTTTTGGAAGTATTCATAGACTTCCAAAAGGCTTTTGATACTATTCTCCATTCTGCAATATGGGAAGCTCTGCGAACACAGAATGTAGAGAAAAGGTATATTGATGTCTTAAAATACCTGTACAACAACTGTACAAGTAGGGTGAAACTTGAGACCACCGGCCCAGCAATACCAGCAATACCAATTAAAAGAGGAGTAAGGCAAGGCGACCCCCTGTCCCCTCGTATCTTTATAGCGGTAATAGAGTCAATTATAAGTGGACTGAGCTGGGACACAGTCGGTATAAACATAAACGGCAAATACATCAGCCACCTGAGATTTGCTGACGACATAGTCTTGTTATCAGAAAGCAGTACAGAGTTGGCATCGATGATTGAGTCTCTACAAAATTCAAGTAAAAAAGTAGGGTTAGAAATAAACCTAAGTAAAACAAAACTCATGACTAACGCTACTCAAAATGCAATATCTCTTAACAATGTGCCTTTGGAATATGTCGTCAGCTACATTTACTTGGGAAAGCAAATCTCTTTTCATAAACAAAATAATGACCAAGAAGTAGACAGAAGAATAACAGGGACATGGAAGAAATTCTGGAGCTTAAAAGAAATTCTTAAAAGTCGGATGTCACTTCGAATGAAGAAAAAAGTAATGGATACTTGTCTTCTGCCATTGCTCACCTATGCCTGTCAAACTTGGAAGTTTACTAGACGAGTTAAAACTAAAATAACAACCTGCCAGCGTAGCATGGAGAGAAGCGTATTAAAAATAAGAAAAATTCACAAAATACGTCACACCACCGTACGACAAAAGACAAAAGTAACTGACTCCTTGTCGTACTCTAAAAAGTTAAAATGGAGATGGGCGGGTCACGTGGCTAGAATGACTGATGATCGCTGGACAATACGACTGACATCTTGGCCGGGGCCTAAGGGCACAAGAAGGAGAGGAAGACCTATAACCAGGTGGGAGGATGACATCAGGCAGCTGGCGGGTAAACAGTGGATGATGGATGCTAAGGACAGAGAACATTGGTCGTCACTGGAGGAGGCCTTCACCTTCACTAAAGAGGGGTTCTTGCAAAACGTATAGGTAGTGTTTGGTTCAGATTGTTATTTTATTTTTGTTTTTTTTATGTACTATTCTTAATTGTTAAATATTGAAATCAGATATTGACTATAAATATGTAACACTTGACATTCATATCTTTTTAAATGCAAGAAATAAAAGGCTTTTTTATTTTTTTATTTTTATTTTATTTTATAAGTTTTCTAACTAGCAGGCGTCGGATAGCAGAACTAAAAATATGACGCCAATGTAAAACGTGCAAAACGCAGAGCTGTTTACTTGACAATTGACACATACAGTTTTATTCAGGCTATCCAACATAGTCTACCAAATAGACTATGTCGGCTACTCTGCCACTGCGTTGTACACAGTTCTATTGTTTTCTCATTTCGATGATATTGTCCCTACACCTGCTCAGGGGTTAAATAAAAACAACGTAACCAATATTTATAGAAATTACTTTTATTTCATAATAAAGAAGGAAAAAAACAATCGCCGCGTCCCGTTACTACTCTAATTTGGTTTATTATGATACATTATGTATAAGAAACTTATATATCAAATCGAACCGAACTACAACGATTTCATAATTTTCTTCGCCCTTACAAATATGTATAGCGGCCTAACGAACGTTACAGCTGACCGCCGTGCGTCGTTCGTGACGCAATTCTTTAATAACCTACACCATAAAATAACGGAGTTAATGCATATTGCAACAAATGTAAAAGACAATTTAAAACAAGCATACTCGTAGAAATAGCAGTCTCTCACAAAATTCTGCAATTTGTGCATTTAACTTGCACCGTCACGTCACATTCGTGCATTTTAAACAAGTATTGCACAATCTCATTAAACTTGCGTTGATGGCCCTGCCAGCTGCCACTGACAAATACAGCTATGTGCATTTTAAGGTGGTGCTACACAGTTATATAAGTCTGGCACATGTCAAATTATTCGATAAGTGCGTTTTAAAAAGTATTGCACCAGTTTGCAAAACGTGCACAGTATATGGAATTGCCAGTGTCGAATGATGTGATGTGCACATTTTAGTGTCGCACAGTTATATAAATCTGGCATAAATTTCCATTTCTTCCAAAAGTGAATTTAAGAAAGTGTTGCCACCTCTATCAGACGCTGCAATGTGCATCCATTAGTTATGCAGTTATGTAAAACTTGCATAATGTCAAACGCTGCGACGTTGCAGTTTACACCGGTGTTGCACAATCTAGTGCAACACGCTGACACTAGGTATTATTTCTGTATAATGTGTGAACAGCGTCGCTTGCGGGTGGCCGCCCTACGCGTTCCCAAGGGGAACCTAAAAGGAACCTATTGTTTCGCATAATCTTGTTTGTCCTAACTTTTGAATCGTTTGTTCGAATCATCCGTTCGGATAATTTTGCTCTAGTTAAAAAGATAACGTTTCAAAACTCTTGCGTAGGCTATTTGAAATAGATTAGTGTTAAAAAACTTTCTAGAAAAATCGATGGTATCAGAAACCAACCAACGTCACGTTCTGTTTTTTAATTCCATAGAATGAACTGAAAGGTAAGGAATAATTAAAAGGTTCAGTCCTTATCAAAATACGACAGAAAGTTATAAGAAATATCAACAAAATGTATGAGACACAATTATTGGTGGCTGCAATTAAAAGACAGACACAGTGCTGCACACATCCTGTCGGTCTGGATGGACCAGACTGATGTCTTTAACGACTGTCTCATGTCTCCCATGATTTCACATATATCTCCAATATTTATGGATTAATAATCTGTATTGAATTGAATTGAATATGGTCGCACTAATCGATATTCGCTGAAGCCTGTAAACTCTTCAGTTACTAAGCAAATCTATAACGTATTGGTTTGAAAAAATTATACCTACTCAAGTATACGGGCGTGTCTTCTCGTCAGAGGTTTCCGAACTGGAGGTCAATCCTCTGACATTCACAAGTCACTCACTGTACAAAATAGCTAGGTAGTTTGTAAGAATTTATGTCGTACTATTTTATTTCTACTTGTTTTTATTTTGTATTAATTAACTAGGTTAAGATTTATAAGATTTATTTGGTTTAATTGTGATGTTATACTCTAAAATGATTGTATATTTAATTGGTTGAATTTGTTTGAAAATAAAAAGTTGCAACTTCCCAATATTCCTGTCCCGCACACTCCGCCACGCACAAGCGTGCTAGAGCATTCCCCTACCCTTCCTGCCCTGTCGCGCAGCTATAAAAGCGGCGCGGCCTCTCTGCTCACACACTCTGCACCAGACCGCCGCCGCGTGAGCAACTCCGCCTCTCCTCTCCAAGCATCGTTACGAAAAATGAACAAGTATTTTATTTCAATTGCCACCACAACAAGATACAGTCCACACCGTTTACTCACAATATTTGGGTCGAAATCACGATTAAGCACCTTACTGACCTTCCATCCTGCTGTACGTCCCGCCAAGGTCATGCACGAGCGTGAGTAGGCTTGACGTACGTCAATATTATTATTAATTGCTTGCTGGACTTGCACGATCAATTTTGGATCCAGCGAGACATTTTGAATTGAAAACTTCTTCCTATTTGTTTCTTTGCCTCGCTGCTGCTGCTCACATCAGAAGATCAAAATTTTTTAGCGTTTTGATAAAAATGATGGCATTTTAAATAAGTGAAACACGTGCATTCATTTAATTCGTTCGATTACATCCAGCACGCTGCATGCGCGCACGATGGTGAGTATGCTACATCGTGCATGGCCTTTGCGGGGCGTACAGCAGGGTGGATGGTCAGTAAGGTGCTTTAGAGGTCGTCCATGATTTATGTCACACGATTTTTAACATTTCCAGGCCCCCCCTCCCTTCGTCACGCTTTTTCCTATCTCTTCGACACAGGCTGTCACATGTGACTAGACCCCCCCCCCCCCTCCATAAGCGTAACGTAATTTATGGATGACCCCTTAGGGTTCGTGCATTCATCACGTGAGGCTCGAAAGGAGGGAGGGGGCGGCAAATATCACGAAATATCACAAGGGGGGAGGGGGAGCAGTGAGATATCACGTGTATATTTTTTTGTTGAACGCGCAATTTCTAAACCGAAAATTCACGTGTGAGCGAAATATTTTAAGATGTTATGATTGACGATTTCGTGTTTTCGGGTAGGGGGGGGGGGGGGGGGGTTAGTCTTAACGTCACGTATCAACAGGAAGAAGGGGAGGTGTTAAAAAAAATGCTAAAAACATCACGTGACTAATGGCCGACTCCTTACAGTGGAGGCTGCGTCGTCCGATATTTGTGGCCCAGGCTAGATTCGCATCAGTCAAGCCGAGTGACGACTGAAGTCAGAACCGACAGTGATGAAAGTGATGCATATAATATTCAGTATAAAATTGCTATAGATATCCGTCGGGCATGTCGATTTCTCACAGTTCCCTCCTTGATGGTTAGGTTAAGTTGCTGTATCCAGTTTTGGTCTATTCAAAGACAACATAAATTATATGCGACCAGAGTCTACACGGGAGAGAAAACTCTTCTTTTAACTGCGGTTTCGATTCCTTTCGGCTCTGACCTATAAAAAACTTCTAAACAGTTTAACGCTCTCAGAAAAAGCGATACTAACAAAGACACTAGGAATCAGTTTCAGCGTGATGTTCGGTTGCCACATCCGTCAGGTGTGGCGTGTTGCGTGTGGCGTGTGGCTTGTGGCGCGTGGCGCGTGGCGCGCGGCCGGGAGCCGGAGCCCTAGGCGAGGTAGCTGTAGGTGTCGAGGCGGCCGGGCGCGCGCTCGAGGTACTGCTTGTCGATGAGCGCCTCGATGCACTTCTTGATCATGGCCACGGACGGCGCGAAGCTGCCGCGCGCCTGCGAGACCACCTCCTGGATCAGCTCGTTGTGGCGCAGCACCTGCGCGATACGGACATGAGCGGGCGCGTCGTCGGCGCGGGGCCCCGAGCCGCGAGGGCTCGATGCGTGGTCAGAGAAACGGCTCTCCCGGAGTATTGTTATACTCGTATCCATCGTATCTGTTGATACGGCCGAGTGCCAGAACGGAAGACGCGGGGAACTGCCGGCCGATAGGGGAGCCGAACGATTTGTTACAAAATGGCCGAAACATGGCGGTCGCGGTACATACTTTAAAAGGGAAAAAATTACGAAAACGGTAAGAGATAGAGGAGAGAGAGCGGAGGGCCGAATATCATCCGGGGTGAAATGGGAAGTTGCTTTTTTCAAAATGGCGGATTCTAAAGGGGGGGTCAAACTTTGGTCATCAAATAGAAAAAAATAGGTCACCGCACCTTGCGCTGCTTCATGATGCGCACGAGCGCGGCCTGCAGGTACATCTTGCGGTCGTCGTCGCAGTGCGCCGCCTCGCCCGCCTCCGCCGCGCCCGCCGCGCCGCCGCCCGCGCTGCCTGCGGACAGACAGACGCACACGTTATCTACGGCCGGAGCTGGGGCAGCCGGGCGCCAGGCTGAGTAGTGTGATGGAGGCGGGCGTACCCTGGTGCGTGGCGGCCGTGGTGAGCCGTATCTTGGTGCGCTTGGAGCTGAGCTGCAGGTTGAGCGTGAGCACGCCCTCGCCGCGCGCGGCCTCCGCCTCCCCCCCCTCCGCGGGCGCCGCGGGGGGGGACGCGTCGCCGGCCGCTTCCGACTCGCCTTCCGCCTCGTTCTCCACGTCGCCCTGCGCGTCGAACGGGAGCTTTAACGGAACGGCCGCGTAATCTTTGGCGTCCTCGATTTGTCATCGTCGCAGCGACGTCAAGAAAATAACGATTATGGAAAATTGACCTGATGGACCTCGTCAACCTGCGTTTAGTACGCTTATTTCCAGTTTACCACCAGGCATTGCTACATAATATAAAACGAAACCGCTGTCCGTTTCCGTCTGCCCTCAAATCTTCGGCCGCTCACTCCTTCTAAACCACGCGACGGATTTTGATACAATTAACAGTGTTATTTAGAGAATTTCTTACAGAAGATTTTTGCGTGCAATAAAATAATATTTTCGTTAGTAAATTGCGCCCGTGCGAAGCCGCAGCGGGACGCTATTTCGGCAATAAACATCGGCTTTGATTTACATTGCCTCTTTGGACCATCGGGTGATAATTGATCTACTATCTAAAGGCAACGGAGTGCTTCGGCTAGTTTTATTTACAGTGGCATTTCTATTGACAGCCGAAATATAATCGTCTATCTGTTTGTACATCAAACCATTCAATCAATAAATTCCTATGTCTGTAATACGAGTGTCCAGAAATCGCCAACTTCACGCGAGCTACATCAGTCTGTCTGTCTGCCATTCCGTCCGTCGCTGTGCCCACCTGCGCCAGCAGCAGGCCGGCGTCCAGCAGCGGGCGCAGCTGGCGCACCCAGGCCTCGCCGGCCAGCTGCAGGCGCGCGCGCAGCTCGCGCGCCGCCCACGAGTCCGCCGTCTCGAAGCACAGCAGCAGCGCGCACTGCGGCCAGGGGACACCACCGTCATCATCATCATCATCATCAATATCCGTTCAGGTTTAAAGCGTCGGTGAAAGTTTCGCTGTCTATTGTAGACAAGAAAAGTAACCAAACACTAAACTAGAAGTACCAGGAGCACAGAAGCCGCCAAGCGTCTCGGCTCGACTCGTATAGCTTACCGAGTACCGACCCTCAGGTAGACCGTTCTTAGTCCTACATAGTTTTTTTTTTGGATTTTCTAATGCATTCTTTCGGCCTCAAAAGTAGCTGAACATTTTAGTCCCTTGTCGCTGTCAATAATGCGACACATTCGAGCAACTTTCATTTCATACGTTACTACGACAAGGTTCTTAAGTGTTCAGCTACTTCTGAGGCCGACTGTTCTATTCTAAAACTAAACTTTTTATTAGTTTATTTTATCATTAAATACTCGTAGTGTATTTAATTAATGTTAATGGATAGACAGCGATTTAAGTCCACTGCGGCACTGCAACTCGACCGAAAGTACCAGGCGCCCATAGCCGCCCGAGCGTCTCGTCGCAGCGCGGGCACAGCACACCCCGCCCGCAGCCGGCTCGCTCCATACCGGAGCCGGCCGTTGCGCCCGTGGCGAGTGCGGCCGCCGCGAGTACCTGCGGCGTGCTGGCGCTGAGGTGGTAGGGGCGCGGCGTGTACTTGGTGCGCAGCTCGCCCGTGCACAGGTGGTGCAGCCAGGCCAGCCGCCGGCCGCTGAACGAGGCGCGGTAGAAGGCCTCGAACTGGCGCGCCGGCCGCTCCAGCGCCGCCGGCGGCGCCAGCGGGGCCATGGCGCCGCCCAGCGGCCACGCGCCCGCCTGCAGCACCTGCGGCACGCCCATGGCGGTCATTATCTACCCTGCGACATGTCGAAATGTTAATAAACAGTTTCGAAGCAGATCTTTAGTATCATTGACTATTTTTTATCTCTGACAAGGAACGCTTCCGCAGTCGGAAGCGTTCCTTGTCAAAGATAAAACATAGTCAGTCCAGTGACTGCGAGTACCGGGTGTGCATAGTCGACCGAGCGTTCAATCCGACGCTGACACAGCATACCCACAGATGCCGTGGCTACGAGTGGCCCCGCTGCGTGCCACATTACATTCACCAAAGGTCGTAGAATAATACGAGTAATGCTGGTTTACCACTGGCATGCCGGGCGCTACTGCGCTACTGAACCAGAGGTACCAGGCGCCCATAGACCACCAAGCGTGTCACCGCCGCGGTGGCCCAGCCCAGCTCGCCGGCAGCGAGCTCGGGCCGCACTCGCGCCGTTACCTGCACGCTGAAGCCGGGCATGGCGGGCGCGGGCGGCTGCTGGTCGCGCAGGTGCTGCTGGAACTTGTTGTTCAGGTCGCTGGACACGGCCACGTCCGTGAACATGCGGTGCAGCTTGTTGGTGAACTCGTAGCCGCACGCCGCCTTCAGCCGGTTGATCATCGCCTCCTCCTGCGGACAGGGACCTGCGTCACGGACGCTGCAGGGGCCGCTCGGCCTCAGAAGTAGCCGAACGCTCGAGAACCTCGTCGCGGTGACGTATGAGATGAGAGTTGCTCCAATTGGTCACGTCACTGACGGCGGCACGGTACTAAAATGTTCGGCCACTTCCGAGGCTGCCCGTCCCGAGCGCGGCGTAGAAGGTTAGGGTTCGAAGGCATTCTAGGACGCAGGACGGCAATATTAGACCGAAGCGCGGTGATTTGGACCGCTCGGAATATGGCTCGACCGAGTACCACCAAGTGCCACTTTAGCCCTGCTGTAATTTATTTATGAACAACTCCAGGAGAATTAGTTTTTTGAAGAAGATTTCAACAGTGAACGGTCTGAAATGTTCAGGGAATGATTGGTGAATGAGGAAGCATACGCAGCGGGTGGATACGAGCCGTTCCCGCTGCATGCCGACGGCGACCGCCTCACCTGCTCCATGCTGGCCGACAGCTGGTGGATCAGCCGGCGCGCCAGCGCGCGCGCGTAGTACTTCTGGAACACGTCCTTGTCGTCGATGTACTTGAACACCAGGATGGCGGCCGTCAGCCGCGCCTCCGGCTCCGACTCGCTGCCGCGCCTGCGGGCAGGAGGCATCGCGTCAGTTCTGGGACGACAGCCGTCTGCGCGCTCATGAGACCTTGGTACTTTGACAACTACCATTATTATCATGTCTGTAAAATATGAGTCACCTGGCGAGTCACTTAGTTTTTTACGGTACCCTAGTACTCCTTCCGTCAGTTTTACTTGTGGTTTTACGGTAAAAAGGGCCATCAGAATTCGGGAAGGTTAGCGGTTTTCATGAGCCAAACGAACGACTCCGAGAACAGACGGCTCGGGCTGACCTCCTCAGCAGCGCGTCGCAGTAGCGCGCGAGCAGCTCGGGCGCGCGCGGCGGGCTGTTGTCGTCGGGGCGCGCGTTGACCACGCTGGAGCACGCGCGGTCCAGCGCGCCCAGGAAGGCCTGGTTGCTGTCCAGCAGCTCCGCCACCAGCGCCGAGTACTTGGCGTGCAGCGCCACCATCGACGACACGAAGTGCGTGTGCGCCTGCAACGGGAAGCGCGCGTCAGCTCGGGCCGCGAGTGACGGGAAGCGCGCGTCAGCTCGGGCCGCGAGTGACGGGAAGCGCGCGTCAGCTCGGGCCGCGAGTGACGTGAAGCGCGCGTCAGCCGGAGCTCCCGCGGGCGCGGCAGCCGCTCGGCGGTGGCCACTCGCCTCGTCCTTGGGGTGCTTCTGCCGCAGCAGCGCGTGGCCCTCGCGCGCGGCCTGCGCGTGCGCGCAGTCCACGAGCGGGCGCAGCGCGTTGGCGCCCAGCGGCCGCAGCAGCGTGTACATGCGCCGCAGGTCCGCGCGGTGCTGCAACGATACAGTCAAGCTTCATCGAATGCCACAAAATAGTACGTCACGCGCCCAGGGCGGGGCGGCCGACACAGAGTGCAGGAAGCGGTGTTACCTGCGCGTGGTCCGGCGCCGCGTCGTCGGCGGCGTGCTGCAGCAGCGCGGCGCACTCGGCGTGCAGCGCGGGCAGGTGCGCCGCCACGGCCGCGCGCTCGTAGCGGCCGACACAGAGTGCAGGAAGCGGTGTTACCTGCGCGTGGTCCGGCGCCGCGTCGTCGGCGGCGTGCTGCAGCAGCGCGGCGCACTCGGCGTGCAGCGCGGGCAGGTGCGCCGCCACGGCCGCGCGCTCGTAGCGGCCGACACAGAGTGCAGGAAGCGGTGTTACCTGCGCGTGGTCCGGCGCCGCGTCGTCGGCGGCGTGCTGCAGCAGCGCGGCGCACTCGGCGTGCAGCGCGGGCAGGTGCGCCGCCACGGCCGCGCGCTCGTAGCAGCCGCGCACCGCCTCGGCCGACGACGAGTGCAGGAAGCGCGCGCCCAGCGCCACCTCGCGCTGCAGCCCTGCCGGGTCATGACAGCCTAGTACTCCGGGCTCCGAGAACGTTCAACGATACGGTATTCGAAGCAGTTCTTTAAATGTCGTATGGCTCGTGGGTGACGGTGGTGACGCGGCCACTCACCCTGCAACACGAGCTGCATGTAGTGGGAGATGTCGCCGGCGCGCAGCAAGTCGGCCGCGAGCCGCGCGTGCGCCGCCTGCGCCTGCTCCAGGTACGGCTCCAGCACCAGCTGCTGGTACAGCGCGAGCGGCGCGCGCACTCGGAACGACTGCACCTGCCGGCCGGAGTATGGAGTGAGCTCGCTGCGGGTGGGGTGAGCTGTGCGACGCGACGCTTGCTCGGTTATGGGCGCCTGGTACTTCTGATTCAGCTTCATATTTAAATCCAAGTTTAAATCATTACAGGTTAATTAATGATTAAACGAACTTACCTGAAGTGAAGTTCTATCATAATTATACAATAGCTTTGTCCGAAGAGATTAGCAGAGATCACATGTAGTAACACATATGGTGTCGCCATCACGCACTTTATTTTAGAGGCTGTATAGACAGCAACCCCTTTACTTTTTTTTTTTTTTTTTTACTATTTTATTTGTGGGTACCGAGCCTTCTCGTTTTCTACCCGACTTTATACCATCATTTAGTTCGGAGACACCCCCGACTTTACCCTGTTAATATTTCTTATTTGAGACTTCATATAGGGAGGGTGGGATGCTAATCTCTTCGGACAAAGCTATTGTATAATTATGATAGAACTTCACTTCAGGTAAGTTCGTTTAATCATTAATTATACTCAAGCTTTGTCCTCGAGATTAGCAGAGATCACATGTAGATGTTGAGAGATAAAAATATCGATATAATAATTATAACCAGGTTTATTGTTATAATTTTTAAATTTAACAAAGAGTTAAACACTACACTCTTCAACAATTGATTAATAATGCTCTGTTAATCAACTTAATCATTATTGTGTAAAGAATCAGCTAATATGCTTCTTGCAAATGAATCGCTATTATAGGCTTGGTCGACAATTCTATTGTAAAAACGTCCAAACGTATTGGAGCTCCCGCTCCAACCTGCTGTTTTACGTATGGTGTCCAAGCTTATTCCTAATCTATGAGCCCTAGAAGTGGCAGCATGTCTTGTACTGTGGGCAGTAAAAAGAGATACGTCAATTCCGCAGCTTTGCAAGGTACTCTTTATCCATCTGCTTAAAGTCTGTGAGGTTATTGATCTATGTGGTTTATTAAGACTCACGAAGAGAAGGTCATTACAACGTAGAGATTGTGTTATATCTAGATAACAACGCATTGCTAAAACTGGGCAAACTTCTGGCCGTTCACGAAAATATGGTAAGACAAGCATTGGCTGTGAGGCACCAGCGCGAGATGTTTTTATAACATCGGGGATTTTTATATGGATAGCGTTAACATGGAATTCTATATTTCTAATGTCAATTTTAGAGATAGTTTGCACTCTATGGGCGGTTGTTAGAGCGAGTAGAGTAGTAAGTTTCTTGGAGATCCTTTCTAGGGTTAGTGTATCGTTTGGGTACCAGCTCGCGAGGGAATTAAGGACTAAGGACGTGTCCCAAGTAGTATTGTACTTCGGTAACGGAGGACGTAAGCGAAAGATACCCCTAAGTAAACGTTTTATCCTATCGTCGTTGCCTACGTCTGACCCTAGGATTAAAGAGAGGGAGGATCTACAACTGTTCAAAGTTCCGTATTGAGCGCCAGACTCATAAAGTTCTGTTAAGAAAGAAATAACATTGGGAACTGATTTTATGTATATGTTATCTAGTTTGCGTGTACTGCAAAATGAAAACCATTTTTTAAAGCATGTATCATATTGCTTTAGAGAATTATCAGAAAGAGAAGCTACCATGATGTTTATGGAGCAAACCGGTATATCCTGTCTTAAAAACGCCGTCCGGATAACATCCCGGCAACCAGGGTAGTCTTCTGGTGTACATCTCGGTTGCTGGAATGAGAAACGATTAACCCTTTACTCGGTTTAAAGATTAACGGTTTAGATACCAGGAGGCTTTGAAACAAAGGGTACCATGGCTGTGTGGGCCAGAGTGGCACCACAATGATCCCCTGAGCATGGTCATTAATTATTTTTCTTAATGTCTTAAGAATAATGGCGAACGGTGGAAAGCCATAAAAGTTTAGCTCTGACCACGATACTGTAAAAGCGTCTATTACATACGCGTCGGGATCCCGGTGCCACGATATGTATTTACTACATTTCCTATTAAGCCTACTGGCAAATATGTCAATTTCCGGAACACCAAAGCATCTTACGATCTTTTGAAATGCAGAGTCCGAAAGTTCCCACTCTATGTCCGGGTGGACGCGTCGTGACTCGGCATCTGCGACTTCGTTATCGGTAGAGCTTATGTATGATGCGAACAATGTAATTTTACGTTGTTCGCACCACTGCCATATATCCCTAGTGATACTGGTGAGGTGTGGAAACTGTATACCTCCCATACGGTTTATATAGGATATTGCCGTGGTATTATCAATTCTGAGGAGAATTTCACAGTTACGGTAGGATTTTGCAAAAACTTTTAGTCCGAAAAATGCAGCCAAAATTTCTAAATAGTTGATGTGGCGTGAGCGTTCATCCTCAGTCCACATCCCACTAGCGCGTTCCTCTCCACAGGCAGCTCCCCATCCCGTATTTGAGGCATCAGAGAAAATTTCTAAGCAAAACTTGTTTTGTTTTATTTTATTGGTGGGACGTTCAATAGCACGAGACCACCATTCAAGATCTGGCAAGATAGATGACGGTATATTCATATACTTATCATAGTCATCGTCATCGAGTAAGTTTAAATATTTACTTCTCTCAAGCTCTTTGGTATAAAGCCACCCGTATTCAACGGCGGGGCAAGCAGAGGTAAGTAAACCCGCAAGACGAGCGAACTCACGAATCTTGCAACGGTTTATTGTGCGAAATTTATTTATTTCCGATATAATTTTGTCAATTTTTTCAGACGGTAAGGTCACCTTTAAGTGCTTTGTATCTATGACGAAACCTAAAAACTTACAGATAGTATTCGGGACCAGATTACTTTTTTCATTGTTTATTATAAATCCTAATGACTCTAAAAGTCTTGTAGTGTCCGATATATTTTGTGAGCAAGAATTCGGACACTGGGCTATTAGTAACAAATCGTCCAGATACACCGTGGATAGATAGCCACATGATCGTAGTAGACTTACTACTGGTTTCATAATTTTAGTGAATACATAGGGGGCTGTATTTAAACCGAACGGCAACACATACAATTTGCCATCAAATGTGAATCGAAGATATTTTTTAGAATCATCATGAACGCTTATCAAAAAATATGCATCCTTGAGGTCTAGAGTGCTCATGAAACTATTTTTGGATACTAGTTTTAGAGCCGTACGCAGATCCTCAAGCTTAAAATGATTTGTATTTATAAATTTGTTTAAGGCTTTCAGGTTTAAGATAAACCTTGTCTTGCCGTGCGGTTTGGGTACTAAGAATACTGGAGATATAAATTGACCTTCGCAGGCACGACATTCAGAAATGGCACCCTTTAATAAAAGATCCTGAATAGAGTCTTTGAACTGATTTTTCTCAGAAAATGAGCACGATCTGGGGACGGGAGGCGCTTGCTGAGTCACTGGACTCGAAAATGGAATTTGATAGCCATCAATCCAAGACAATATGGTCTTGTCATTGGTAAGAAGGGACCATTGGTGTCTAAAATGAGATAGTCTGCCGGCGAACTTTACCGTATCTAGCGGCGGCTGCTGCGCGTCGATGCTGGACGCGACGATTGTCTCGAGGAGTTGTAGCGACGATTCTTCTGGGCAGGCTCCTTCGTCCTCTGAGTCCCCTTCGGCCTTTGAATCTGGGGAGGACCTCGCCAGTTTAAATTCTTAGATGGCGGTTTAATATTTTTCTTAGGTTGTTGCACTGATGGTGCAATTTTTAAATCATCTCCCGATTTGTTTATCGCCTTAATTGCTTTCAGCTTATCGGCAAGTTCCTGACTAAAAAGGAATTTATCAATTTTTGTCGTTTGTAGTTCCTCTTTTAACCCCTTTTTTAGGTTGTGAAGAACAAAGCTTCTTCGTACTAGCGATTCTGCGTTCTGGCAATCGCATAAAATTTTGCTAGCGTCCATTAGCAACTGAATTATAGTTGTGTTTTTCGATTGTTCTGACAAAAGTAGCGTAAGGCTTTCTCCTATGCAGGAAATGGCCGACGCGACTTGTTTTTGTCGTATTTCAATGCCTTTGTCTCTTTTGAGAACATGTTCATGAATCGCTGCTTTTATTTCTGGATTGAGGGTAGGCGCGTCGATTAAAGTACTGTTGGCCGGAGGTAAGTACCTCTGCAATAGCTCTTTGCGAGTCTCTTTGGATAAACCAGCGGTAGCTATATGTTGTAAGCGTACCGCAAGATCTGGTCTTATATCTTTACCGTAAATCTTGGACTGAGATGGGTCATCCCCTAGTATTTTAAGTATTTCTTCGTCCAGTTCTACATCCGCAGGGGGATCCAATACCGGCTGCGGTTCTGTTACAGTTACCAGCGTTGGTGCGCTCGTAGTCTGATTCGAAGGCCGTTGAATATCGGCAGCGCGCCTTGTCGGCGACGACGGTGGGACGGGCGCGGCGGCGCTCGTTGCGGGGTGCGCGGACGTGGCGGCGCTCGTGGACGGGTGCGCCGACGCGGCGCAGCTTGTCGATGGCTGAGCCGGCGGGGCGGCGCTAGTAGAATCCTTGTATTCGATTGCTGGCACGTCTGTAATCGCAATGATTCGACGTTACAATAGTAAATAGCAAAGATGTCGGCCTTAAGTGCCGACTGCAATGCTCTATTGTATTGATGAAAGAATACGCTCTGGTACGTCTGGGAATCGTTATGATCCACGGCGTTGTAGTAGCAAAGATATCAGCCTTAATGCTGACTGCAATGCTAACTATTGTTAAAAGCAATATTAGTAAAGTGAAAGCCCCAAAAGCTGACCGCATTACTAATTTTTTGCTTTATTACCACATGTATATATATTCGTTTATCAGTAAAGTGAGAACCCCAAAAGTTAACCGCAATACTGATTTACGACGAATATAATACGGGTAGGCGAGCGTTTCTCGTACCTTCATTGTTATACGGCTCCAGCGGGGACGAACAGGAACCACGCGGCGAGCGGGGCGCGCGACGACGCCGAGCTGGACCGCGACGACGACGACGACGACGACGTGTCGGACGATGACGATGAAGACCGCTGCTGTGGCTGTCGATCGCGATGTTTGCGCCGGGCGCGTAATAACTTGCGTTCTAGTTTTTTAAACTTTTTCGCAATACACTCGTAATCGTTGGAATCTAAGCGAGTACGTTTACCCATTTTACGCGGCACGGCGGCAATTATTACGTGCGGAGTGGCGGAGCACTAAAATGTGAATGATGGTATAAAGTCGGGTAGAAAACGAGAAGGCTCGGTACCCACAAATAAAATAGTAAAAAAAAAAAAAAAAAGTAAAGGGGTTGCTGTCTATACAGCCTCTAAAATAAAGTGCGTGATGGCGACACCATATGTGTTACTACATGTGATCTCTGCTAATCTCGAGGACAAAGCTTGAGTATAATAATCCCAATATCATTAATTTATTTTTAATTAAAATTTAAGATGACTTAATGACTTTAGAATGAGAATTAATTGAACACAAAAATAATTACCCAGTATCTACCAAATTATTGCATGCGTAGTCTAGGTAGAACGTAAGCACATCCTGTCAATTTAAGATCTGTATCGATTATTATGTTCTGGCAATAAATAACTTTGTCTTTGTCTTAAATATTAAAGTAAAAAGTAAAATATTACGTAAATATTTCACTGACTAATTCAAAAACCCGCAAGATGTATAATATAAGTAGTATAACACGGATGTAGTCAGATGTGGGCGGGTGTAGAAGAGAAAGGTCTAACTAGAAAAATGTGAGAGGATGGACAGAAACGTAGATTGGAGTAGAAGGATGCAAGAAGGTCCAGTACAGACCCATGCAAATAGACAACATAAGATGTAGGAAGATGTAGTATGCGTGTAGTGAGTTGCAGTGCGTGTAGTCTGGTCTGGTGTGGTGTGGCGTGTCGTAGCGTGGCGTGGCGTTGCCACGATGTGTAGTGTGGTGTGCTATAGTGTAGTGTGGCGTGGCGTGGCGGTACTGACGTGTACGGCGCTGTGTATGGCGCGGCGCAGCACGTCCGCGTGCTTGGGATCCGGCGCGGCGGCGCGCGCCTCGTTGAGCGCTGCCACGATGCGCGCGGACAGCGCGCTGGCCAGCGGCCGGACCAGCACGCGCTCCCACGTCACCAGGCCCAGCTCGCCCACCTGCCGGCCACCGCGCGGTACAGCTGACACGTCCGAACCGCCAGTCGGGGAGACTGACTCGGGCCGCGGTCCGAACCACGCCCACGTCGCTCACGGCGATTACGGCGCTGACGACCGGTCCGAATCAGTTAACGCGTTCGAAGTCACTCGAGCGAGGTTTTGAGTCGGACCGATCGTGAGCGAGCTAAACTAGCTAATACTTCTGACCTACGGAACTAACTTCACCGCCGGAAATCAACTAATTGTCTAAAATGATAATCATTTTTCGAAAACCATACAGGGTGGAAAAAAATAACGCCGCATGGACGGAAACTACTTTAAATATTGGAAATCGCAAATTCTACGCAAAAGAGACTCACTTTTATTTCTGAAAACAATGAATACTGCGTTTATGAGTTTTGAAAATTCTTCTGCCTGCTCGAAGGAGCTCTCTCATCATCGTCCGGGTTCGCGCCAGTAGTAAAATAATATCGGTCAAAAGTGTCAAACGTCAATTTGACGTTTCCGCTCACAGCGCTTGCGCCTGGAAGTGTTAGCGATGTAACCCAAACCCATAACTTCATCAATGACGTCACGGTATCTCTTGTGAGCGATGTGAGCGTCATTCGGACAGCCCGTCTGAGCGCTATAAGCGTGGTTCGGAACGCGAGTACTTATAGATTTTCTATAACAAATAATTCCCATGTTCATAGTCCCAGTTTTGGAGCTATCCGCACTGATCCGCATATCGGTGCCTCGTTGAGTTTCTTGCCGGCATCGTCTCATCAGGGGCCGTTCAAGTATTACGTAAGCACTATAGGGGGGCGGGGGGTCTTTGCTTTGCTTATTTAGGATGAAATGGGGGGGGGGGGTCTAGATAGTGATTACGTCAGCAGTAGTTAAGTATTTATTTTTTTACACATATGGCAACCCACACAATGTCTATGCTTGTAAACGAAACGCATTTTCGGGGATTCCCACAAATAATGAACACGTTTAGGTACTCTATTCGAATCGAGTAGGGGAATTACCGCGCGCTATTCACTTGTCTGGATTTTTTCGATCAATTTATGGTTTCGTTTCGACACGATTGACTTGACGAGGGGGATAAGAGCTTCAATTACTTTGGCTGACAAGGGGGGGGGGTAAGTAATTGTTTTTTTCAGAGGTTTTCCGAACCGGTGCCACGGTGGTAAATTATCTGACATTCACAAGTGCTGCCTGTAAGCCTGACCTGAATAAAGATATTTAGACTTTGACTTTGCACACCACGGTACAGTTGCAACTTCACTACCAAAACCTGGACCTCCTCGCCGCAGCGCGGGCTCCACGTTCGCTGGGCACCATAGAAATTGTAATAAAATTAAAAGCTATATTTTATGAGCTGATCTCTTTACTTGAAATGACAACACAATGTGCCAAAAAGAGACGACTGCATACTCTAAACCTCGTCTTCAATCGACACCCTGTACACGCATCAATAGACAAAATGGTGACCTTTGGTGTACATTAAGGTAGTAATGTACGTTTTATTTAAATCTTATCAATTTGCACGTTTTACTACCTGGAGGCGCCTTTTACTTCACAAGGACTATGGCGGAAATAAATAAATCTTCGATACTATGGAAACATAAGGCACAAGGCTAACAGTGGACTGTATTTCTGCGGGTGGGTTAAAGAGAATAGACAAAGCTCTTGCATCGACTTCAGCTCGTAAGGAGAGTAGACAAAGGCCGATGAAAGGAGAAATGTGATAGGAACATGCGCGCTCACCTGGATCTCGCTGCTGTGGCCGGAATCGAACTCCAATACCGTCGCAACAGCCGGGGACGCACATTCGCGTCTACTGCACGCACTGTCTTTTCGGTCCTTTGCTCATATTTAATTAGGTTGTACACGATCACAATTAGATGCGTTAAAGACGGCGGTTTAGCGAAGAGTGATTTGGCAATACAAGTTCGTATGCGACAGCCGATGACAAGGATGGCCGCAGCATTATTGCACATGTTTGATAGGGAGGGAAGATGTGAAAGGTATGACGTCGTTGCAAGAGCGCATAATCTACCTTAATTTTCAAAAATAATAAATAACGAAATACGAAATCCAACACTACCGTGACATTTATTACACGCCAAAGGTAACCATTTTGACAGTTTCGGGTGTGTACGCTTGACATGTACTGAGAGCGGGTACACATTGGGCGCTCGGCGCTGCGTTGAGCGCGCGTTGATAGCGTACACACACCGAGTTCAGAACGGCGTTCAGCGAGCGTTGAACTTGCGTCTAATCTATACAAAAGCGCGCGATCAAATGTACGACAAAATGGCGGCGCATGTATCTCGAAGCGCGCGGCTGACGTCTGCGCAACGCGCGTTCGTACGGAAATATGTGAACGCGCGTTTGACGCACGCTTGACCAGACGCGCGCTTGCATGTGTGCACATCAACAGAACTCCTGGTTCTCTGAACGCGCGTTGACAAAGTGTACTCGCTCTTTGATACTGACACACCCTACTAACGCTCGCTGAACGCCGTGCTGAACGCGGTGTGTGTACGCTATCAACGCGCGCTCAACGCAGCGCCGAGCGCCCACTGTGTACCCGCTCTTACAACCAATCACATGCCAGCATGTCTAGACGCGCGACTTGAAAACGCGCGAAAATATCTGGCCACCTGAAGTAGGCCTCACGCAGACTCACCTCGAGCTGCCGCGAGTCGCTGTCCGGGCTCACGGTGGCCGCCGAGCCGTAGATGATCTCCGCGTCGGACACCTGCGAAGCGCGGCTCCGTCATCACGCGCGTCGGGATGCTCGTTCACAGACAACCGAAACATTCCGACTTGATCCGAATTCAGACGTATCAAACCAAACATATTTAAATATTCGCAAGGTGTGACCGTGGCTCTGTGGCGCAACGCAACTGGTTAACTACGGCACGGAATGTTGAGGTTGCTGGTTCGAGTCCCGCCAGTGCCTAAGATTATTCTCTGTGATGTCATTGCGTATTATTTAAACACACGATTGAAATTCAACTTTGTAATAAGATTTTTGCTGGAAGATTTTTTGCCACCAGGACGGCGCCACGTTAGAGGGGGCTGAAATTTATACTTGACAGTTCTATCTGATTTATTATTTATTTATTAAATCTTTATTGCACAAAAAATTAACAATAAAATGAACAAAAGACGGACTTAATGGTAAGGCATCTGATCTATACGTGCCGAAATTTTTAATGTTTGAAGCGGAGGTATGTTTCAAGATAGATCATGGCTGTATGGACTAGGATTCCTTTGCCTTTTTGGGAGAAGTAATAAAATAAAACATGACTGACAGATGTCAACAGGAAGACGGATGCCATCAACCCAGTCCAAGCAGCCACATCTGGTGTTTTTTCTGTTGTGTTTCATCCCTTCTTCACTTAATAAGTTCAACAGGCGTGGCTTATTAGCGAGCCCGACCGACAGACAGTCAGACAGACAGACATCGCATGAAAACAAAGTGTATACTGGCCTTCTGTCGTCGCACATGCTGCAGGTTGAGGTAGGAGTACAGGCTGTTGAGGTAGGCCACGCCCTCCGAGTACTCGCGCCACGCCTCCACGTACCTGGCACGCCATGGTTTTAGTGACATTGGTTGCAGCGGCATTGGCTATGGTGACATTGGTTACGGCGACATTGCCTACAGCGAGCGACATTGGCTGCAGCGAATTTCGCTTCAGCAAATTTGGCTATAGTGACATTGGCTACAGCGAGTTTGGCTGGAGCGACATTGGCTACAGCAAATTTGGCAATAGCGACTTTGGTTACAGCAAATTTGGTTTTAGCAACATTAGCTGCAGCAAATTTGGCTACAGCGGAACAAGTAACAGTGACATTTGAGCATCGAGTATATAGTTCGTCAGACGGCGCCGTCGCCCGCGTGCACTCACCGGTCCAGCAGCCCGTCGTGCGGGTCGTTGTTCTCGAGCGGCGCGGACCCGCGCACGCGCGCCAGCAGCCCGCCCACGTGCTCCTCCAGGAACCGTCTGCCGACAAACAGCATAGTCCGTCGTCAACCAAAAATAAAGTTTCAATCAATCAATCAACCATGCCATACCCATACCCTGCACGCAGCTCACGAGTCTCGTGGAAGAATTTACCTTAAATACTTCTCTATCCCCGGAAAATAACACTATGACTAAAATTATTCTAGCCAACCGTCATCTACTCTCTGCTAATAATATTAGCACGGGAGTCCAGATTCAAATTGGTTAGCACAGAAGCGCGTTCGAAGACACTCAAGATAATGTATCACAGTTGACAGTACCAGGCGCCCATGATCCACCAGGCGTCACATTACCGCGCCACAGCTCACCATACTCGCAGCCAACGCACTCCGGACTGTATCATAGCGCGGGCCCCACCCTCACAAAGTAGAGTGCGTCCTCTGCGCCGCACCACAGCTCACCTGGTCTCGTCATACAGCCGGTCGGCTAGTGGCTCCGGGTGGGCCACACATAACGCATACACGTCACTAAAGCGCAGGTTCCACACGCCACGTTCCACTGCGCGGAGACCCACCACACCTGCCACCTAAAAAAATAAATCCAAAACTCAATACATATAGAAAACCTACCGTACCAGGGGATTTGAAATTTTGCCATGTGTTCCTTAGCGGATGTAGAAGAGCAGTAAGAAAGGTTTTTTGGAAATTCTACCATTAAGGGGTTATAGGGGAGGGGGGGAGGTAGCACGTAATTCACGCGGAGTCAATTGATAAAATGTATATGTATATTTTCAATTGTATTAATGAATTAATTGATTAAACGTGCCTCTCCTCAGCATTTTGCATTCTTAAAATTCAATCAATCAGGTCAGCGCCCGCGCTGCTACAACAATGGCACTATTTAACATAAGAGATCCAAGTGAATGTGTACTTGCAGTGTAAGAGGTTTTTATGTTATTTTCAACACACTAGCTCGTTAAGTATACGAGTTGATAAACTGTTGATAAACGTATGAAACGCGTGTGCATTCATCGTTACAACTCGGTACTTGTCGCGCTCGCGTACCGCTTGCGCGCATAATACTGCTTCCAGTGTACCAACACAGCACACTCGTACTATGTCAAGGGGACAACGCGAGCCCCCCCCCCCCCTCCTTTGCTGTACGCACCGTCTCGCGCAGGTTGGCCCACGTCTCCTGGAAGTCGACGTTGCGCGGCTTCAGCGACATCATCGGAGCGACGTCGCGCCTCTGCTTCACGGCCCACGTCCGGCGACGTCCTTAGCTTCACGCCTCACGCGCGGCGTTCCCACGACAACTGCGCGTCTGAAATATAAAAACAAAATGCGCCGCTCGTATTGACAATTTCTTTGAAGGCTTTAACATAAAACTACCGTGAGATTCAGACATACTGTTTTTTTTTTTAAGATTGTTAATAAGTTTCGGCACCATGCAAAGTTCCCTTAACCTAACCCTTGTGTGCTTAACTTATTATGAACAGTTGCATAACGACAAAAAGCCCCCCATTTTAAATTCGCAGTTTCAAATTTCTCACTCATCACTCAACCCTCTCACAATCAAGACTAATGCAACCACATCACAGGCTACAGGTCCCAAATAAATAGACATATGCAAGTGTGTAAGTGCATACATTCGAAAAATATAACCCTCCCTTCTGGCGGCGGTTGGGCAAAGACATACGGTCGCTTTCGAATTTGGTATAAGTTAGGTTGTTTTCCCAGTCAACGTCCGCACTTTTGGCCGGGTTTTGCGTGACGGCTATAAATAGTCCTTTGTTTACACGCGCGCCCGGAGGGCAGCGCCCGCAGCCGGGACACCAGGCTGTTCCCGCGACCTCGTCCGCGCAGGTCACACACTGCCACCCACCCCCTTTCAACTCCTTTGACCGTGAAAATGAAAATGAAAATGAAAATGAAAAATTTATTTTGCAAGTAGGCCATATAGGCTCTTTTACATGTCTGAATCTACTAGCGCTTCGGAAAATGGAAGAATCTGCTGAGAAGAAACGCCGCAAGAAACTCAGCAGTTTATCTTTTTTTTTCTTCTCTTTTCAAAACAAGATTACAGAGCAATATACACAATCATAACAATAGTTCACATAAAGTGTGAGAAAAAAAAAAAAAGATAATAAATAGCACAGCAAGCTTTAAGCATATTGAACGAACTGGCACTAGTACAGATTGACCAAGAGATGTATAGGGTCCCTAGGTCAAAGAAATTAGAATCGGGATGTATGTGGTCCCTGATCGTGGAGATGGTTTTCAAAAAACAATTTTTTTTTTACTAAAACCACAAGTGCATTGGCATTAAATTTATAAACAAACCAACACACCAACACATCACATCAAAGCAATCTAAACTAATATTAGATATGCCAAATTACTCTGTCTGATTGTTATGCTTTTAAGGCTTAACTATTGCACAAATTATCAAAGTCAAAATGATATCTTTGCGCACATAGGTGGACCTAGTACACTGGTGGTAAAAAAATATATAAAAAGGTAATGCTATGGTTTTCCTGTGCGCACACAAGAATCAACAAAATGTCAACATACAAACTCGGGCCAGGTACAATGTTACTACCAGCATATGGACAAACAAAGAGCTTGTTTGGCACTAAACGATTTTTGATCAGTCCAAGTGTTCTATAAGGCTCAAAATAATAAGAAAGTTCATACTGAAGTGGGCTTATTTGGGCTGACCTAAGCTGTCATCCAAAACCAGTTACAATGCCATTGCATGTTGCCACTTCCTCATTCGCGTGATTGCTGTCATATTTCACTGTCTCACTCGCTACACAGGACTTCTGATATGGTTAGTTTTATGGCTCAAGCTTTACTATGATAAACAAGCAGACGCCCATGACTTTGTTTGCATGTAATTAGTAGCCTATGTCCGTCCCGGATAGTGTAGCTTGCTATTATTGAACCTTTTGGAATTGGGTAAGTAGTTCCAGAGGTTACCCCCTACACACAAACAAACAAACAAAACAAAGTTTACCTCTTCATTGGGTATACTAGAGTAGGTGTGTAGAAGTGTAGATGACACTTGAAACATTCAATGGCAGCAATGATCAGAGAAAACTTTGATGAAGGACCAAGTTGAGTTTTAATTAAATAGCACAGTACGCAGCAGTGAACTTTGAACCAACAAAAGGCAACTTTAAATTATCAGCAGTGTTCAGAGTGGCTGCGGATGTTGCACGCGCCGGACCCACGTACTAACAGACTCGACACAATCGGTCCGACCAGAACCACCCCCCGTGCTCACAGATATCGTCTAGGTAAACCAGATGGTCTAGACTGCTGCAGATTTGCCCAGTGTTTAAAGGAGGCGTTCCGGCCGCCGCCCTCAGCAGCGAACAAACAAAGCCCGCAACTTGGCACCGTGACAACCCGCCGACCTTAAAAATTACTCAGCACAAATTGGCAGCACAACAAAATACTGCCAAACGATCGCATGTTCCGAGACTCGATACGTACTGACCTTACTGTTTTAACTGAGAAAAACAGTCGCTGGGTCCCTGGCGGCGCGGTCGGCGTCTCCTAGCGCGGGTAGAGCGGCAATCGGCAGTGGTTTTCGTATATTTCAATGAATAAATGTAACATGTATGTCGCACGTAGAGAAATAGCAAACTGCGTTTGACGTTCTGTTCTGTGGGGTTGCCAGTAAAACACGGCTGCGTTTAGTTATTGCTTTTAAATTACAACAGTTATAGGCCGTTTTACGAAGGTTACGCATGTAGCTGCGCCGAAAACGGATGCACTGCCATTAATTTCATAGAAATTAGATGGCAGTGTGAAACGACATCTACAAAGTTACTTTATTATTTCTTTACACATTGAAATTTTCGAAAATACTTAACTCGCTGAAAAGAGAACAGCAAGCTCTTCTAGCCCTATACTAATCGCAATTAACATTAACATACAGTGATTTAAAAAAAAACAGAATCAATGATTTAAAATCATTACTTTTTCCTGCAAAAAAAAATAAGGAATTACCCCGACATAAATTATAGCGCGCACGCGCACACACGTATGCTATGTTCTGCTATCCTTCATGAAAAAAACAGGCCAAGTGCGAGTCAGACCCGCGCACCGAGGGTTCCGTCATCAACAACATCTAGTATCGCATTTTTGCTTTCAAAGACCAAAAAAAGATTTTTTTTTTTTGTGTTCTAACTACAAATTTACGGTTTTCTGAATTATTATTCTATTTGTGCTGTAAGACCTTTCTTCTTGCCACATTTCATAGTTGTAGGTCAACGGGAAGCACCCCATAGGTTTTTGAAGGCCTTGCAAATGTATGAAATATCCCGTTTTTCCTTTTGAGGTGCGGAAAAAAATGCCTAAAAATATGCGCCGTAAGGAGTATCATGGATATAATCAAGCAACTGCTAAGTAGGTACAGCTTCACACGCTGGGGTCGAAAGAATATTTTCGGTGACTTTTATTCTAATGGTCGTAATGTTGTTAAAGAAAACCCCATTCGCCGTAGCATCTATTTTCGAAAACTCTCCTCTTTGTCTCTCAGAGAGTGTTGGGTTACTTGGAGGTTTTTTTTTTTTCAATCTTGCTATATATCGGAGACAATAGGTAGCTTATTCTGCTATCTGTATTATTATACTAGCATTACCACATGGGTGCCTTTAAAAGGCGAATCAAAGTCAAAGTCAAAGTCAAAATATTTTATTCAGATTAGGCTTACAGGTAGCACTTATGAATGTCAAAAAAATTACCACCGGTTCGGAAAAACCTCTGATGAGAAGATACCGGCAAGAAACTCAACGAGGTGTAATTTTTTAAATAAATCAAAATTACAATGTTATTTTACATCTCAAATATTCAAATTTTTTACAATTTAACAATTTACCGCGAATGTACCGCGTCTTGCAGAGCTAGCAGCGCACTAGCAATCCTACAGAAGTATATATGTAAGACCCATCATTTGACACATGACAACACCCATATAATGTAAATGTGCATTATCCATTGAAACTATAAATAAAATATTCAACAGCTTTTGAGCTTCACAGATACCTAAAAGCTATGTATATGCTCTTTTAAGGTGCAACTAAGTGGTTATTACATTTATTTCTATCGTAATAATAAAGTATTTCATACTAAAAACTCAACACGTAAACAGTTACGTATTAAGTCTTTTTTTTCTTAAACTTAGTGTAGTGACCAAGTTCTTCGTTTCAATTCAAATGAAATTTTCGTAAATTTGTTGAAATCGATTAATTTATTACAAAATCAAAAAGATATCAATCATCATTAAATTAAACATTAAAATGAAAAAATCCCTATGGCTAAGAACGTGCCCTTTTTAACCGACTTCAAAAAAAAGGAGCAATATGTTTCGCGATTACTCGAAGACGGCTGGACCGATTTGAAAAATTCTTGTTTTGATTGAAAGGGTATACTTCCAAGTTGGTTCCATTGTCATCAGGTCACGATCTGGTGGTGGGATCCTGGAGAAATCGAGGGAAATCTTTAAAAAATGCACACCTGTAGCCATTTGGATATTTTTTTTATAGTAACTTGTACTTTTGTTCTCGGAAAACTGGAACTGATAATGAATACAGACGGCCTCTGAAACTACTCAATAATAAGTAGGTATTTCACGGGTGGCGATACGCGCGGCTATTTTAATATAGTTGCTAAACAATTTATGTTAATTGCAATGCATTTGGTCAAGTGAGGCTGATGGTGAAGAGGTGCAATTTTTGAATCTCATCAGTTGACTAAAGCTCACAAAAATGGCCGAATCTCTATGGAAAACGGCCAGTTTGTTGATGAGCTTTAGCCACCCGGTGAGATTCAAAAATCGCACTCCAGGAGAACTCCTCAAGAATTAACGTCCCTGCATTGGGAAAGGCAATATTTTGTAAAGGGTGATGCGCAATTGACATAACCGTGTAACTTAGATAAACAACCAGACTCACTAAAAAGAGAGAAATGGTTTTGTTCATCGAATTTTGAATTTTCAAAGCATAGATTTTTGAACGAAACAATATCAGATTATGGTACCAGTCCGGGCGGAACCTGCACGAAGTTCTATCGCCTTAACTCAGATAAAAATATTTTTTTAAATCGTCACTATAATCGATTGCAATAATCTGCTACCCTTAGTAATCGGTAGATACCTTAATCGCCACGCCTTAGCCTCATCACTATAAACATCAATGGACAAGTCTCAAATATTGGGTCTTACATATATTCTTCATGGTGCTGTGGGTGTCCACGGGCGGCGGTGTTCACTTAACAGCAGGTGAACTACTTGCCCGTTGTCGGGTTTAACATATAAAAACAAAGAACTCTGTAAACTCTGTTACAGTTTTACCAAAAATATTTTGTGCATCGGCAGTATTCGTTTGCGCAGAGAAGCGCAGGCCGGTTTCCGACAGTAGCCGAACGTGTGAATAATCCATATTGTACTTTATTTGCGAGCGCAACTGGCAGAGTATTGCTTGCTATGCATTCTTAGCTTTGTCCCGCTTACACAATTCGTACACTGTGGCGCACGGGCTGCCGCCATGTTGCTCCGAAATCGATAGAACAAAAAAAGCACAAGAGTTTAGCGCGCGTAAAATTCTACTTTACCATTGATAGATCGAAATTTCTCGCGCTACTAAAATTGGTCTACTGCACAGGTACATCGTGGCACAATATATTTTTGGTAATACTGTACGTAGGTAAATTATAATGTTAGCAACAAATATTTTCAGTTATCGGCGGAATATCACACCGTTTTTTTTTTTTACTTGAAGAGTGAAGATTGTTGTTTTATATTATAAGTAAACAAATTTAATAAAAGTTATACACAGTAATATTCGCAGTTGAGTTAGATCTTACCTTTTGGTATGTCGGATTAGTTTATATCGGAATAAAGGTATGCCATCAAAAACAAAACTTGTAAAAAAAAACCAAGTCTCGCAACTCAGTTCTCTACCGTAAAAAGTAGTGAGATCCATGTTATACCAAGTCGGTTGGCTTATTCAGTCCCTAATTAAGGGACCTTCTGTCTTAAGTTATGACGTAATTAGATAATCTAACAACATCTTGTAGTGACCACATTAATATTAAAAATCTTTTATGTTTAAATACCTAACATAGATTGACTTGGCCATCGCATGAAAACATAATGTAGCTCACAAGCTATTCATGTTATAGTAAATAAGATTGTTTAGATTGTTTTTGTTACATTAACTATAATATGTATTGCTTTTGAGTCACATTGTGTTTACATGCGATGGCCAAGTCAATCTATTTTATTTAAACATAAATTTTTTTTAAAATTAATGTGGTCACTACAAGATGTTGTTAGATTATCTAATTACGTCATAACTTAAGACAGAAGGTCCCTTAATTAGGGACTGAATAAGCCAACCGACTTGGTATAACATGGATCTCACAACTTTTTACGGTAGAGAACTGAGTTGCGAGACTTGGTTTTTTTTTTTTTTTTTTTTTAAGTTTTGTTTTTGATGGCATCTCATTCCTTTTTGTAGATAATCCTTCTTCTTTTCCTTTCCGGTACCTTCTACTTCTTAAACACCAACAACGGATTTTCTCAAAACCCACTCTCTGTGTTATTGAGCTTTTCTTATTGCGCATATCGTATTCACATGTGCGAGAGCCGAGCTCGCATTCAAATGTGCAAACGCGGCGCGCGCAACCTTACTTACACACGTTGCCATGTGTTTAAACTTCCATGTTGTCTGTACGTAGTTTATCACAACGCCCCAGAGAGGGCGCCACCTCCGCGGTGCATCTAGGTAACGCTGTGTTCCTATGCATTATATAAGATAAAAATTAGTTTCAGAAGCCACTCACAGATGGCGCTGTTATCTTAACGCAACTAGATAACGATGTGTTTCTTACGCTCTATATGGCCTCACCTGTTTTTTTAATAATGGATGGCTGTAAAGCTAATCAGTGCAGTGTTATTTCTAGTTAGTAAAGTGTAGTCAGTGAACACCATGCGAGCTACGTATATGTATATAGTTTTTTTATGAATTAATAAGGTAAACAAGCAAGTGGGTCACCTGATGGTAAGTGATTACCACCGCCTATAGACACCCACAACACCAAGAAGATTGCAGATGCGTTGCCAACCCAGAGGGCTCAGATGGAATACCGCTTGTGCCTGTAATCACACCGGCTGTCTTGCTCTCCACGCCGGAACACAACAGTGCAAGCACTGCTGCTTAGCGGCGGGATTAGCGAGCAAGATGGTGGTAGCGATCCGGACGGACCTTGCACAAGGTCCTACCACCCGCCGCCATTTTATATTCATACATAATTATACAGGTACACTGACTCATTCACTGCAAATGTTAACTTTGTTAATCCTACATATTATATGGGATTACAAAGTTATTTATGCAGTTGGTGTATTTTGAAAACTGGACAGAAATTGCAAAATATTTAGGTTTTTATTTGATTTATACACTAAACACTAATTGTATTCTAAATTTGAAACTTCTATGTCTAGTACTTCTACTAGACTGCCTGAAAGTTTTGATGATCGGTCAGTGAGTCAGTGAGTGACAAATTAAGAAACTTTGACTAGATATAATTCTTAAACTACTGGTTCAAATTGAATGAAATTTGAAATATACCGTGTTTAGGCAATGCCTGCTTAGTTTCTGAAAATACAGGGTTCTAGTTTAATCCAAAACGAAGTTATAGGGGGTCGAAAATAGCCTGAACTGCTTCGAGAAAAGGATGGTACGGCCGTGCCGCTTTTTTTTTTTTTTGCTCGACTTGGCGGGGGTACTGCCGTGCCCCCAGATATAAATCAACCCAAATTTGTTTATTTTTTATATCGGTCTGTTTTGTTTTATGGAAATCCATCCAAAATTCATATTATAGCTTGAGCTAATTGTTGACCTGTCCTTTATTCCGCATGCTTGTTATTTAGGACATATTATTTGTGTACAAAACAAAATGGTTTCCCTTCATGAGCTCTTTCATCTTTCAAAACCTATAGGGTACAAAACACATATATGACCTTGGCAAAAAGCAATGCCTTATAGCACAAGTTAAGGAAAAATCCGAAAACCGTAAATTTGAGGTCATTAATTCACAACACAATTACAATTATCTTTTCAATTATAAACTCATTAACACATGCAATAAAGTAAACCACGATCTATGTTGATGAATGGGGACGAACGTTTTCCTCCGCCAAAAGAATGTTTGTCCATCAATTTAGTTTATCTTTACGCAATACTTAGATAAATTATTTTATTTTCCCTTTAATTTTTTACAAGTACATGTTTTTTTTTTTTTTTTTTTTTTTTTAAATGTATGTATGAGCTTACTTAAACTTTATAAACCTTAGTTGTCACTTTTGAATGCCTCGTGAAGTATAAATGAAACCAAGGAGTTCACGACAGAGTTTATCGCACCCAATCGACGACTTAAAGATTTTTGGTAGAGTTGTGGATTTAGTGGTTAAATTTCGGATAAAATTACTGAATGGTCATTGGTATTGCATGCCCATAGGCGGTGCAAACCACTTACCATCAGGTGACCCACTTGCTTGTTCATCGTGTAACACTATCTTATAAAAAACTGGAACCTAGGTTTGGCTGTATGAGACGTGCACTTCATTATCCATAGCTTTTGTTACTTTTGAACTCTGTCCAGTAATGACAAATTTTCGATTCGATGGTTTTCACAAAATATGAAGAGAACGTAAGTAAACATATGAGATATTATTACGCGTGCAAACGTGTACCAAACGGGGGTGTACGGAATTGAGGCATTCTACAGACTCCTTAAATTTAAAAAATGGAAAGCGTTTGAGAGGCTGCCAGAATTGAGCCGATGGCCCTAGAAAAAAAATTAAGGCGACAAAAGATGCGAGAGAGGAGTCCCCAGGTAAACCGCACGCTTTATTTCCTCCCCGCCCAACTAATCTTGTCAAAAAGTGGATTTTCCGGATTTTTAGGCCGAATTTCGAGGAAATTAGGCTTTGCAATGTTATATCTTAATTAAATGGAGTGTCAGAACAGTCCGGTCTGTGCCCTTCGACCACAACAAGTGATCTCCTATAGGCGGCAGAAAAAAATAATGAATAAAATTGATATTTTAGAAGTTAGTCCTTAAATACCTACAGACCGAGGTGATATACCAAAGGTTGCCATTGACGGGTGGGAGTGGGGGGCTCGATTTTACGAAGCCAACGGCAGCGGGCAACAAATACAAGGTGAACGCAGTAAGAATGAGTGAGATCGGATGGTTATAGACAGAGTTATTCAATAAAAACTGATTTTTACCGTTACTATGGAAAAATTAAAAGAAGCAAAACTACAGGAATACAATTGACGGAGATGACAAATAGCAGCGAATTAAGTATTGCCAAGCTACAAGAACGAGCGAAAATAACCTTTTGCACACTAGGTTTTTTTTTTTTTTTTTTTTTTTTTTTTTTTTTTTTTTTTTTTTTTTTTTTTTTTTTTTTTTTTTACAAATAATATGCAGAATTTAAGTAACAAACATGCGGAATGAAGGACAGGTAAACAATAAGCTCAAGCTACAATATAAATTTTGGAAAAATTTCCATACAAAAAGCAGCGAAAAAAAAAAAAAAAAAAAAAAAAAAAAAAAAACCTAATTTAGGTAGATTACATACCTAGGTCGAAGCAAACCTAACTGAGGCAAACCTAACTGAGGAAGACCTAACTGACATCTAACCTAACCCAGGAAAACCAAACTCACAGATAACCTAACTGATGGAAACCTAACTGAGGCAAACCTAACTAAAGCCAACCTAACCGAAGAAAACCTAACTGAGGGAAACCTAACTGAGGCAAACCTAACTGAAGCAAACCTATTTGAGGCAAACCTAGCTGAGGTAAACCTAACTAAGGAATACCTAACTGAAGAAAACCTAACTGACCGATAACCTGACTGAGGCAAACCTAATTGAGGCAAACCTAAATGAGGCAAACCTAACCGAGACAAACCTAACTGAGGCAAACCTAACTGAGGCAAACCT